>OX346273.1:8519914-10015636 GCA_947049275.1 Epinotia bilunana | reverse complement strand
TTTATGAGATGGTATAAAATATTTCTTCAAATCCAAATTTATCAGGTTTAATTAAAATAATATAAACTTTAGTATTCTGTTAAAAGTGTCTACTTGGTATAGTCATAAACTAACTATACTACTTGAGATGGGTAAATGGGGTTTATTTTGTGTAATTGAGTAGTTCCTATCACCTATGGCCACCTTTCGTCGCCATCATCAGAACAGCTTTGTGGTACAGTCAGGGACTTTAATTGTTGAGCCATTAGAACTCAGTTTAGACTGGACACTTCAAAGCTTAGCTATTAAAAAACCAAAATTTGTTAACAGCTAACGGCTCAACAATTAAAGACCTTGACTGTACCTACCATAACTCTTGCATTGGCATCGGAATTACACAAGTGTATACATAGAATTTAACGATTCGACTGTGCCTTGGACTTTCGGGCAGTTGGTCTTTGACTTGCAATATTTGCGTACCTACATGGCATATTACCATCCAAAAGACCAAAACCAAAACCAAAGACCATACTGAAAATACGTCTAAATTATCGTTTCTTAGACTTTCATTTGCACTGCAACAGGTCGGCCTTATTAACGTAATTAAATGCAGTCATAATATTCCGACCGCCTAGAGTACGCCTATTACCATACATATCGTCGAATTAACATTTCAGTAACAATCCAAACTTATGTTCAGGCTTAAAAAGCTTTTTAAAACGCCAATTATACCTCCTTGCCGCTAAAAAATATATTACAACGCGATTTACTAGCCGATGTTTCTCTTTTGTGGTTCCGTAACTAAGTACCTACCGGTAAAGATCTTTGCCAAGGGATTATTAGTATTACGTTCTAAAACTTAGGATCTTAACTCATATATTGCCAAGAATCGCCAAGCGCTACGCTCGTAGCCGACCCCGTGGTTTTACTCGTATGTAGCGGAAATCGACTACAGCGTAAGCGCCCGCTAGGCGGGTTCCTTACAGTGAAAGTGCTAAATTTGCAGGGATTTGTTGAAGGTTCTCACTCCTATCAGTGGATAGTCAGCAAGGTGTAGGTACTGCCGTCAGAAACTCTTTTGCGTTCGCCTGTCTGGTAAATGACAGCAATTTATATATTTCTGGACAGTTGTTGACATAAGTTACCGGAGACCAAACTTAAATAGAAGGAATTTCGCGTATAAAATAAACGTGCGTGTTTTGCTGGGAAGCCCAAGAAAAATGTACTCTTGTTTTTACCTTTGAACGAGTTATACCTAGGCTAGTCAGATTACCTAATTTGCGCCAGAAAGCGAGCGTCTTGACCTACACTTAGGTAAAGGTAAACATTCAGGAAAAGTATTTTGACTACGAAACCCTCGACACATAAAGCGAAGTCGTCGTAACCTAGCAACATTAAGCTGCTCTATTACACAACGCTGTATCTCAAGCTTCATCCGCACCACTTAAGTCCTTCCAGCTCCAAAACCCCACTAATAATACTAATTACATCGTTCAACGACAATTAATTAGCTTTTACAGCAAAAGCGTATTTCACGAGGAATTACATGTGTTTATAATGAGCTAATATAAATGCGGGCCGGCGTGCCGAGTTTACTGCGAGCTATCGTTTAAAACGGTCGAATGATAATCATATTTATGGAATGGCCGTCGGTTATAAAGAGACACTGCGTCTAGCAGGCTGTCACATCCAGTCTTGGTAAACTATTCAATAAAAGGAAAATGAGAGACGGTATCTCAACAGAAGTACAGAAACCATTTGACAGCTATTAGTAAAATTGGAATATTATATAATGTCTAAACTAAAGCTATTTTTGCTTTGTTTTAGACATGCATCATTAAACCTGGGGTTATACTACAAAATGATCCTATATCACCCTCAATACTAGGAGAAGTGAAAACTCAATGACATTCTCGAATCTCACGTCTTACGAATATTACGGTCACGTGACCTGTGGCGAGTTTAACAATTTTTCCCCAACACAAAAAGTGCACAGCGCCGCTAGAGAAGTTTTCACTTCAAAAATGAAAAATAAGAAGAAAATTGTCCGTGTTACTCGCCTACAAGTATCAGTTCTGTAGGTACAGACAGACCATTATTATTTGAACTCCAATCACACATAGTTTTACTCTTGGGGTCTGTGTTACCAGTTGGCATTGGTACTCGGAGCTGACGAGCATCACCTATTTGTGAATGCATAGCCTCAACTTGCAACTTAAAATATCATTTCAATTTCATACCAATCCTATGTAGATAATTTATTTCATGATACGAAATTACAGTTTAAATTCGCTGATTGTCAATAAACAAAGAATATTATATCAGTGCCTTCTATTCACACCTGTAGCTATTCGTTTACACGATGATTCACATATTCAATTCAATTCAATTCAATTATTTCAGACCAGGTCCATAAAATATGTTAGTAAAAATACACTAAGCTGGTCTCAATACCTACACCAAAGGCTTCAAGTAAGGCGAAATGTCCTTCCAAAAGTAAATTGAGTACACGCCTTAAATTCATCTTAATTACCTCAAAAGAGCGAAACTAGCCACCGGCGTCGCCACCCTGCCTTAAAACGGCATAAATTAATAAAGTAGTAATATTCGAGGGAATTATTACCAAAAAACACGCGACAACTAAATTGAACGGACTATTATACGGCACAGAGTAGGTGGATAAAGAGGCATTTTCTTTATTGTCACCATGAGTCTTATTGCAAAATTATTATCAATATTATTGCGACAGCTACCCAACTCTATGGTATTTGCTTCAATATTTGCGATAAAAATATTGCGATACGAGGTATTATTATTATTAACCCATAATGGAACGGATAAGGTTTAGGGTGAGAGAGAGAGGTTGTTTTCCGACATAAACTATCGATTTTTTTTAAGCGTTTTCTCTTTCTAATTAGAACGAAACGGATAGCCTATCTCGCCGCGACACAGCTCTTAGGCCGTCCAGTGACAGCCGTGCATGTCTCTGTGCTCGCTATCACCTAGCGCTGCCCTGCGGCGTTGCTCGTCGTTACGTTACATGTCACACCGAGTAACTCTAACTTATGTTGACTGTCGACCTTTACGTTATTTAAAAGGTCAAATAATGTTTATTGGTTAGATAAAAATTGCTTGTAGCAATAAAAAAAACGTTAGCACAGTATGTTTATAAATTGCAATTCAGATAAGTATAGGTGATATGAGATATTTTTATATTAATTAATCAAACCTACTAATCTCTGTTGAGTAAGAACAGGTATGTGTTTTGGCCGTCTTACGAACACCAAAGTGACTGTTAAAGACAAAATTATTGAAGTGAAAACTTCTTTAGCGGCGCTGTGCACTTTTTGTGATGGGGTTTTTTTTTAAACTCGCCACAGGTCACGTGGTCGTAAGATTAGTAAGACGTGAGATTCGAGACAGAACACACAGAGAAAAACTGTTACAATGTCATTGAGTTTTCACTTCTGCCGGCACTCCCGGAGTGCACCCGTTCTTTTTTTTTAAATTTAAAATGAGTTCTATGGACTTTTCATTTATAAAGATAGGCTTGTAAAGATTTTACCTTTTAAACTATCTTACGATCATACTCCAAAACTATTATTTCATAATAATTTTATTGCAAACATGTGTGTATCGCTAATAGGTTATCGAAGCACTTTTGTAGCGATGTAGTCATACCAATCGGTTACTTACCGTTAATGGTAGATGTAATGCATCTATCGATAATTTGATCGGCCAATTATTTTCCTATTTCTTGACCATATTGATCTATCTATTACCGAATGACGTCAACCGACCACATCGGTCGACCGTCCCACTGAATTGAAGCCCTTGGATTTTGAACGAGAGCCATTAAAATCGATACCTTCATATAAAGGGTCATATCAGCAGCCTAGATCCCTAAGGTGAAGGTAACTGCCATTTGCCAGTAGGTACATAGAGTAATGACAACCATTATAAACTCATTTAAGGCTTTGTAACAGCCGTTTTAGAAGTTTATATAAGTCTGGTTAGTTACTATAATACCTGCCTACCACTGGTTGGATACTATATAGATTTTGGGAAATCCTTACTCTAGCGATAACAGTAACAGTTTGTTCACACTAATCAGTAAAGTTTCGGTGGATAATAGGGCCAATAGGTAGGGCACCCATACATGACCAGGCCCTAAACGTCTTGGAGAAGGTTTGAAGCGTTACCAACCCTTCCTTCCATTTGGTGTGAGGGTGCTCTCGAGGCAGCCGGGAGGCAGCCGGGAGGCATCGTGGTAGAATGCTAGCGATCCCATGATGCCCCTTAACCGCAGTGAGGGTTGACGCCGCAGAGTGATTCAGTGGGTATTCCCTCATAAGGGCGAGTCCCACATACCCCCTGCGCCTTGCCCTGGTCCGGGAAGATGCGTAAACGCATTCCCTCTGCGTCACATGCTCCGACAAAGACACTTTTTGTGTAGAGCATGCTCCGAGACGTTTTCCATACATTTATGTACTTGCCCTCCGATATCGTTGCTGAGTCTGACACTGCCAGTTACGGATTGATGTGACCAAGTTCTAATACCTACTGTACCGGTACATTTGCTGGAAGCTTCCATTGCGTGTCTTACCTGTAACAACAAATGAACACATTCAGATTCGGATTCAGATAATTTTATTGGTAAAAGTACAGGTACATTTTACAAGAGAATTTTAAACTTAATCGTGTCACCCGGGGCGAGGAGGGCATTTATTTTGAGGGAAATAAATAGGTTGACGCTCTCTAGGTACATCCACAGATTTCCAAAAAGCTTTAGTTAATCAAATACCTTTTTTTTATCCAATGGCAAACAAGACAGCATACGCCCTGCTTGACGCTGCAATGGACGCTTGCAACATCTGTTCTAGATTTATTTGCAATTTTACGTTTTAACGATAATAATAAGGGTTTCTATCCAAATTGTGTATTTAATAGTAATTAGTTATAACGAAATAAGGAGCTCTGGAAGTCGGGGTTATACCTAAAGTATCATTTAGTTAATAGTAATAATTTTCTTTGATTCGGATTGACCGTTTTAGCCTAGTTAGTAGCACCGTAGTCTAGAATCAAAGCGGACCCGGGCTCCTTTAGGGCACAACCGGGAATAACGCTAGGAGGATGATGAGTCTATAGTGAGTCAGATTCAACCAATATTCCACTGAATTTGAGTTTGTACCTAGTTCTTAATTATCTACTGGGATCTTTGCCAATAAGATTCTTATTAGGCCTCCCCCAAAGAGCTCCACCCGCATCCAGCGGACTCCCGCGACCAAGAGAATATGGTTACCTAACATTTATTAAATAAGTAGGTAATTATTATTAACTAATATTCTAGAGTTCCTTTTTCCTTGATAGAAATTCGTCTACGCTATAACATGCTAGTTCAACAAGTAAGCTTTTTAGTTTTTCCTAAATAAGTACTGCATCACTTGATGAGTTTATTATTTCGTTTATTGTTTCGTTTTCGTTTCGTTTCATTGATTGAATATATAATATAATATATTCAATCAAACAGTTCATGCAGTATAAATAAGTGAACGTTTAAGGATTCATCATCGTTATGCTGTTTGTTGAGGGTGGCCAGGTAGCTCTACACCCCATACAAACATAGTTTGGTTTTCATTTTATAACGACACGCCAGAGTAACATGAAACTTTGTATACACAGTGGCATCCTCTGTATCTAGGTTGAAAACTAGTCTCAATTGCTAGAAATTAAAATTCGATTAAGTTTCTAGCAACAGAAAGGAGATCCACTCCCCCAGGAGATGCAATCCAAAAAGACCGGGTTGCACTCCGGGAGTGCCGGCAGAAGTGAAAACTCAATGACATTGTAACAGTTTTTCGATCAGGTCACGTGTCCGTCTTACGGTCACGTGACCTGTCTCGAATCTCACATGTTACGAATCTTACGGTCACGTGACCTGTGGCGAGTTTAATAATTTTTCCTCATCACAAAAAGTGCACAGCGCCGCTAAAGAAGTTTTCACTTCAAAAATAACGTATACTATGTCTATTCCTAGTAATTATACATGTCAATTTCCATCACAACTGGATTGGTAGTTTACGCTTGAAAAGGTAACAGATCAACAGTTTTATAATTTAGTATAGCCTCTTGAGTTTGTAGGTACAGTCAGCATCAAAAGTAACTTCGCAATCGAAGACGTCAAAGCTCTTATTCCCTTTTAATAAAGGCTTTCGACGTCTTCGTTTGCGCGGTTACTTTTGATGCTGACTACCAAATTTTATAGAATGAGTTTTTTTTATATCTGTGCTTATTGTAATATCAAACGCAACGCTCATCCATGAAAATTTCACGTTCATACCATTTAGCCATTTTGTTTTTTCCATAGGAACTTGGGACTCAAGAGGATAGATACCTATACTTTAAAGGCCTTATTCATAAACGTTCCCCAAACCTACTTTAGCTAAAACGCCGATAATATTAATTGGTCATCTGTCACTTTAACATTTGTGTTTGAGAGAATAGGAAGAAACACGTTTACCCGAGGTCTGTTAAATTTTATAAATAAGTGGGTTTGGTAATTATTAGTGCAGTCGTGGGCAAAAAGCTAAATAAATGGTGATTAAATTAGCCTAGGCCTTATACTCTAGCCGGCGCCGCCGCCCCGGGTCCTTATTACCCATTCTCATTACCCACTAACGATGTAATTGCACTCACGCATCACGGTATCCACACCACCCACATCCAATTTACACAATGTCGTATCTCTATATGACTGGCTTAGACACTTACGTCCTTGTCGTTTTGTGACCGTTGTATTGCTAGTAATACAAATTTGTCGTATTTTTTTCGCGATGTTGTGTTGCTCATCGGAAATGTAAAATGTCGTATCTCAATACGAGTAGCATAGCGATATAAGACCTTTTTGTTTTAGGGTCGGTCGGTGTGTTGCTGTCAATGTTCGCGATTGAATGATTGCGGAGCTGCCTGGTTAGGCTTGATTATAAAATTGTTATAACAAATACTAGTTTTTGCTTTGGTAGCTGCAGTTACAAGTTTTTTTTTAATAGTAAGTTAGTGTTAAAGAAAAACGGTCAATAAGGAAGGTGACAGAATATACAATCATCTTACCTGCTAAAATAATCATTGTCAGGATAAAAAGTATCATATATAGGGTATATATGCTCAAAATCATCTAATACTTAAGTTGTGTTTTAATATTTTTTTGCATGGTTAAGCGTAAACAAGGTAGAGTTACCTACTTTACAATATTATATTTATTAATATTATATATGGGAATAGATACCAAAATGTCATCATATCATCCGAAAGACATCCAATGCTGGAGAAAGCCCTTTCCCAAAGAGGGCCACAACGAACGGTCCTGCGCTACCCGACTTTTACCAGAGGGGTGATCGACTGATCACGTTAACGCTTCGAACGTACGTTAGGACAACTCAACTGTAGTTTTTTCATACTCAAAGTGACATTTAGATCTACCTGACGCGCTTGTAATCCGTTACGTGATCGACCCAGGTCATCAGTCCACCTCAACAAATCAAGCCATACCCAAACACTACCAAAGCGTATAGGAACACAATTATTTTACCTAACCACTCACTTGCTTGTGGCAACCACAGTTGCCAATTTCGCGCACCTCCATGATGGTGGCAACTGTGGTTGCCAAGTGAACTATGGACTTCTTTGATAAAGAAAAATTGAAAGCAATTTAAGCTACCTTTTTTAAAATCCGAAAGCAAGTGAGTGGTTATAATGTTACTTAATCACAGCCATTCCAAACTAGAGCACAGTTCAAACCTAAAGCCCTTGTACAGCCTAGAGTACTTAGAACCTAAGTAGAGGCATTAAAACTGCCCTAGTCATTCCACACTCTAACCGATTCCGCTTACGGCCTGTAACAACTGGCTATTTACTGTAATTCGAATGTAATTCCCCATTAGTGCAGCGCCGAACAAGTGCGAGTTAAGCTGTCACGCTCGTCTTTCGGCGAAGTAATGGACGAATTACTTCAACATCACTGATGTGGAACAGAAGGTTATTGTTGAAAGAGAAAGAAAGATACATTTATTCACAAATACAGGACACACATACACAATGAAATAAAAAAGCAACACATAAATAATGAAACAAATCTGTCTCTATGGCTATGAACCGGACACTGTTCAGCGTTATGCTGAGGTGTCAGACACCTGCAGCGCTGATTTTCAGCCAGTACCGTTGGCGAGTCACGGAAACGTCGTACAAATTGTTGTTTAAGAATCAGAATTCTACTCGTTGGAATCGTATAAACATTGGAAACAAAAGAATGAGTGAGTGAATACCGGAAACGATGAGCTGAAAGCACTCTTCAAACATGAGAGCTTGGTCATGTTGTGTCGCAGCTCGACTCATTTTGGCTAACAAAGTAGTCAAAGTTGCGAGTAAACAACAGGAAGGACACCGCAAAAGTAAGACCGCAGGGTTAGCGTTATTCATACTTTGGGTAACGAAAAACTTGGGGAAATTTATTTTAAAGCCTACCAGAAGATAGTATAAGGTAAACGCAGCTATTAACGACCCATCGAAAATCGGAAGGTATTACCGACCTATTATAGTTATTCGTTATTTTTACGTTTCCAGCACTATTCTAGCTATAAGTAGGGAAAGCTGTACACGCGCTTGTTCCTTGAGAATCGTATACTTTAACGTTAGTGTGTGTAGGAGTGGGCAATAGAGATAAAACACGTCAGTTTCTGAGGGGGAAGCGCGGACGCAGGTCGCGCCATACTGGCTCTTGTTCCTCCAAGTAAGTACGTGACTTTTCTGCTTAAGACATTTATACGAATTTGTGAACCCTATACTTAATCGCGTATTATTAAATATATCCGTTTAAGTGTCAGCTTTTGGTTTCTTACCACATTTTATTGAAAATAAACCATTTTAACCGCTAAAACTATAAATTTAAAAAGGACGGTGATAGCTTCGCCAGTTTTTGTTATGGCAGCTATCTACAACCCCTGAGTCGGTAATGGCCGCAAAGTAATGTTTAGTTTTCTCTCTTTAATGTTATTATATTGTATCGGAACACAAGTTTTTTTTTACCAGTTTGAAGCTAAATAATCAGTCTTTGTAAAAATCTATTAGCGACACATAAATTGTTGTCCAGTTTTATTATTTTAGCGTTGTCAATTTAACCAAAATTATGATAATTTAGGTGGATCGATATTTTTATAGTAACCTTCGTAAATGATTGTTTCTCGTTTAAAGCCGTATTATTTTGTTCATATTTTTGTGATATTAATCACTTACAATCGATTTTGTAGTCAGAAGGTCAAATTAATAAAAATTGCCTACTTTTTTAGAGTCGGTAATTTATTTTATGTTTGTCGTTACCTATTTTATTAACGACCCAAACCCGAGCAAAAGAGTCGGTAATAGCAACCATAAGAAACTATTACCGACCCATATGAGTCAGTAATAGCAACCATAAGAAGCTATTACCGATCGATCGTACAGTCACGATGGGTAATAGCTTCTTATGGTTGCTATTACCGACTTCTATGGGTCGGTAATGATTTATTATGGTTACTATTATCGACGCAATTTTTTATCTTTATATAACACTAGCATATAAAATTAATAAACAAAATGTGATGGCAACCAATATACTTAAAAAGCAAGGTCGATTTTAAAATTGCCTTAAGGGGCGACCCCCTTAATACCTGCGTTTACCTTAGTAAACAGCAAAAGTATATGATTATTTTAGTACCATTGTCACTTGCACTACTGACGCATCCCAACTGTCGCATTATCTTACGTTAAGTGCGATGAAGTACTAAAATGATCATCTATATTTGCTGTTGACTGTTAGTGAGCTAGAAATGCTGGGAAAAATTAATTACTGACCGTAAAAAATGCATGTCTCTTGTTTGGATTGTCTAATCACAACCAAAATCATTTGTCTCTTCTCTCGGCGAAACGCTTGGCTCAAGCCCTACTTGTCACTCTTAGACCATAGACACGCACACCTTAATGCAGCCCTTATTACCAGCGCATTAAGTTCAAAATGGTTAATGACAGGCACCTATTCCGAGTGTCGCTCGCGGCTGATCGACAAATGAGGATGTATAGTGATCGTAAAGTAACATTACGAGGTATTAGCATTTTGGTATGGCCAACGATTATAACATATACATTGTAGTTAATTTTCATTGGTGACTTGGCTCAATAGGTTTCGCTTGAAATGGCAAGACAATATTGATAACACACGAGAATTCTAATGCAAAGGATGTTGATAAATGGGTCAACAATCTTGGTTGGCATTTCTGTGGACATATTCAAAGGCCTTTAAGGCCTTTTGAGATCTAATTTTGCTACTGCACCTATGCAGAGGCGTGCCATACTTTTGTAATTCTTGTATCAGGGGATCATCATTTATTTGTTACTAGCTTCCGCCCGCGCCTTCGTCTGCGTGGTCTCGGGATAAAAACTATCCAATATTTTAATCCAGGCTATAAACTATCTTCGTGCAAAATTTCATTCAAATCGGTTCAGCCGTTTAAGCGTGATTGAGTAACAAACATCCAAACATCTAAACTTTCGCATTTATAATATTAGTAGGATATTAACGTGGTCCTTTTTCTTTTTATTGTCTGCAGGAAAGACTCCTTTTTTTTCTGATTTAGCCAAGCATGTCAACAGTATTCATTCATGCCCTTTCCTTGGGGAAATAGTCGTAAACTCTAAGTAACTTTAAAAGTAATAATCATGCACATCACAAACGTCTCCAATAAAAAAAAAACCGTGTTGGAGTCAATGCTCTTCAAGTAGGAATTAGTATTTCCTTCGCGCTGCGTGGCACGAGTGCCCCATGGTACCAGGCCTAAATCTGTCTTTTCGTTTTCTAAATCTGACTAGATTTGAAGTTACTCCTAGTAAAATAGTGTAGAGAAATGAAAATCTGCTATGGGAAGGAAAATAAAACTTGAATTGGCTATATTATTTTACGATGTATTTTGTAAACATCTTCACTCACTCGACACCGCAATTATTGAAACGGTCATATCTCCATACGACCAACATTAAAACCTGTTAATTAGCACACAAAGCAATTAAAGTTACAAACAAATCAAGCATAATAACAATAATTAAATTATCAAATCGCTAGAAACGCGAATGCCTCACTTTCTACTTATTGAGATGTTAAAGTTAACCACCAATTACGAATAAAAACTAGTTTAACGCGTTATTATCTCGATAATATCGATTGGGTACCAGCAACATTACTTCACAATCCATCGATGCGTTTACTCGATTAGTTCTTTAGTTGTTATAGGAAACGAGCAGTGTGTGGCGCGCGGTAAAACGGACGTACAAGAGATCGATTGCTTTTTTTTTTCAATACAATTTAGGGCAAGTATTTACAACGCACCGCTTCACCACAAGTGTAAGTCAGGCCTCCGTTTGCGAGTTGTTATTACGAATCCGACCGCCAAGATATAGGGGTGAGCAGTGAGGTGATGTGAAACACGTTGTGAATAGCACAGCCGCCGGGCAAGACTAAATTATCGTTTTTAAACTAGCCTCAATCGTGGTGTAATGTGTTTTAAATATGCGCGGGCGACGCGCGGCGGTCTTTGAAGCCGCCGCTTTTTGTTTTATGGTGTCATATCACGGCTGATCAGAAAGACTTAAAATTAGAGGCCGTATGTGTTTCAATTGGAGATTCGATGATAATGTTAAGGTGTGACGTATCTATGTTATAAAATTCTAGATAAACGTCCTACTTGACACTGGCCCAATAATTGACACTTGAATCAATCTTATGCCAAACAACACGTGTCAATGTCAACGTTCATCAAGTTGTCACACACTGGAACGCTTATCTTATGTTACATATATTTAGTTAATCTGACAGCTCTTTAGAGTATAATATTTTATCGACTCTCATATTTCATTTGCTTGTAAGCCCAGAACTTTGCTCTATCTTAATAGTTTCTAATTCTCATCCAATGTTAACAGCCACATCAAGTAGGTAGTTGTATAATAAAATACTTATTTTACGACTACTGGGTTCTACGGGAGTCATGTATACAAAGGTCTATAATGAATCTAACGATGGGTGCCTTTGCCATCATCGTTTCACTTCCCCAGATGATGCACGAACTTCAACCTTATCTGTCTGTTACAAGAATGTGTTTCCAACGTAACAGTTAATCAAGATACGAGCTTGCAAGCGTTGTTGTTTGATTAGTTTTCATTAGTTCGCCAATCCGCGGTTTATGGAGGTAGTAAAATAAGAATAACGCTACATATACTGGATATTACTTAAAGTGGCCGACTTTTCATAAAACTGACATTGAAATTTGAATCTTTTACCTTGGATGGTAGAGTTGCTTTTTGAATAGACTACTCTGATGAAATCCAGCCGAACTTGAATAATCTCAAGTATACTGAAAGATGTTTAGATTATCTGGCATGGTTTCGTTTTATCGAATGAGTAAATAGAAAAATATCACACGATATAGAGTGACAGGGTCATGTCATAACGTCACACAAGAAAGAATATAATAGTATGTACCATCAAATAGGGTAAAATGGGACATTGGTTATATTATAAAACTTGAAACACCGGTTTTAACCAACAATTATTCGTCTGTTGGAATAACTTGGCGTCTGGTTTGTGTGTTGAGCTAGAGATGAAGGTTATACTTAAGAGGAAGGAGATAATTGAGAAATAGGTATTTGTTAAATGTATTGCTGTCGCGCCAACCTCAAGCCTCCCCCCGCAGAGCGCGAGAGACAACTGCAGCTTGGACCGAAAATACCTATTAAAAGTACATAAAATCAACGTTTCGTAGTCCCCTGATTTCTTCTCCAAAACTTGACCTATTTAACTATTATTTTTATCAAAAATCAATGTTTTCCTTTTTTTTAATAATCTAATCAAAATTGTTTTCTGGATGTTTGAACACAGCGGAAAATCCGGCATTTTTTTAGGTTTTTGAAGGATAATATCTCTTTTAAGAATACATTTTTGAAAAAAAGAAAAACATAGGGACATGTCAATAGCAGTCAATAGATTTATGGAAAAAAAATTGCTCTACTGCCATTATCCAGGGAGAAAACAGGGGACTACGTTTCTATGGAAAAACGGCCGTTGTGTTTCCTCTTAAAGACAAACACATACTAGTTCCTGGTGAAACCGTGCAAGCAATCCACGAGTGTCCCATTTCACCCCTTTCACGGTAACTCCGTGCAATTGACAACATTTCATATTTTCAAGTGGGTTATATTATGTTCTAGATAGATAGAAAACGAGATTTTAACGTATACGTGTTTTTTCAATTCTCTTAAATCCTAATTTTCATTCTAAAATATTAAATCTAAAAGTAGCTAATTCGTAAAGGTCGCAAGTAAATTATGACGTCATCATTATGGCTGTTAGACTGTATTACTTTTGCCAATTTCTTTAAAAAAATGTTTTGATAGTTGACAAACGCAGAAATGGCACAATCACTATGACAGTTAACACCTTAATTTGAAATTTGTGACAGCCGGTTGTGATTTGAATTTTCTTAAGGCTACTGATTTTAGTGGACTAAAGTACTGTTCGTTTACAGCCATAAGAATGACGTCACACTTCCGGTTTAAACATTTTAGCGATTTTCTTCAAAACGAGTGGGAAAAAAAACTGAAAACTAGTTTGTTACATTCAGATATTTACTCAAATGGTTTTCGATTTAGGTATCATAAAATATTTTGAAATGTTGTCAATTTATCGAACGAGGGAGCAATGCAGTTCTCCGTTTCTAGTGAAAATTTTGTGAGCAGTAATGATATACATATACTTTTTTGACGATTTTTTTTTATTTTAAAAGACAGGTTCGTGAGCTCTATACAGCTCATAGAGCCACTGGTAAATGTAAACTTCGGTACTGCATATAACAATATCGCGCAACGCATCAGCATTGCAATTCAGCGAGGAAAAGCCGCCAGCATCCTCGGTACAATGCCTCGAGGGCCTTTTTTTTAGATTTAACATAGTTTTAATTTAATTTAGTTAATGTCAGTTATCATCTTGTGTATACTATTAATTGTCTAATACAATATTTACAAAATTCATCATCATCATAATCAGCTGAAAGATGTCCACTGCTGGACATAGGCCTCCCCCAAAAAGTGCCACACTATTCATTAGGGGCCATTATTAGCCAGTGCTACTACGCTTTAAGAGTCCAAAATGTTAGACTCAGCAGCCCTCAAAGTAGTGTACTATGCACATTTTGAGACTATCATGAGATATGGTCTAGAGGTTTGGGGAAACAGTGTTCATATACAACCAATTCTGATACTCCAAAAAAAGCTGTAGGTGCGTCGCTGGAGCCAAACCACAGCTATAGGTGCGTCGCGGGAGCCAAACCACAGCTATAGGTGCGTCGCGGGAGCCAAACCACAACTAAAGGTGCGTCGCTGGAGCCAAACCACAGCTATAGGTGCGTCGCTGGAGCCAAACCACAGCTATAGGTGCGTCGCTGGAGCCAAACCACAGCTATAGGTGCGTCGCTGGAGCCAAACGACTACTATCGCTGTCGACCACTTTTTGTAAAGCACAAGATATTGACGGTGGTCTCACTTTATATTTATGTAGTAAGTGCATTTATTTATAAAAATAGGTCCAACTATTCATGTAAGGGCAAAAACAAGTCACGAGTTTTAAGTAATAACAAGGAGCAATTTAAAGGAAGTGTGGATATAATGCAATAAAAGTTTATAATTCTCTAAACAAGAATTTAATTTTTTTTAATGAATTCACAAACAAATTGAAATTTTTTTGAGTGACGAGACTATTCTATATATTAAGGGAACATTTTGAAAATATCTTTGATTGACCTATATACCTACATTTTCTATTTTTTATTTTTATATATATCCATATTGTAATTAAATATGAATGTTGTGAAATTATAATAATATTGGTTTATATAAAGATTAATTTTAACTATATTGAATTATTTATTTTGTAATCATGCTGTATTCTAATCTAATACTTGATAGTTAAGTTAGCCTATTCATTTTGCATGGTAGCTGTGGCGGAACAAGCATTCATGAAAGTATACCTCCGACATGACTATTGTACCATCTGTATATGTTCTTGCAAAAATAAATGATTTATGATTTGAACCGCCACGCTTGGCATGCGGGTTGGCGATCGCAGTAATTCCACCGCACTCCAGGGACGCTGCCGCCCATCCCCCGGTGGTCTGGTCTTGGTCGGAGTTTTAGGACATATCGGGTCCCGGTCCCGGGTTTACAAAATTAGGTCTCGTTAATATATGTTTCCCCGCATATTCCTGTTTTCTGCCTTTTGAGAATGTTCTGCAACTTCTCCATTCCACGGATTCCCAGATCTTTGTTATAATATAATCTGTCTATGTTCAGTCACTGAGAATAACTGAACATTGGAACATGTAGTTAAGCCGCGTTTTCTCTGCTTTGATATTTAGCACCGACTACATTAACGCGTTAAAATATCGCTTAACGAGGCGGCCCTTTGTGGATTACCAACTGCCTCGCATGCTAATCCACCAATACCCATTAACTTTAATACCTGCTAAGTATGAAATTGCTACCTAAGGTGGTTCTGTATCATTAAGTTTATGTGCCGGAATTAGTAGGTTGTGCAATTGCAATATCTAAATTCGATTACTTTCTATGAGTGTGTGCAAACTCTAATTGAAGGTGGTTAAAAGTGGTCATTTCGTTGTTTAATTGCGCTTTACTAGATCAGGAAACAACCAATTAAATTCAATAATTACTTCGTGTTTTAATTCGAAGCTAAGTATATTCAGTAACCTCTGAAACATCTCGCTATCAATAATATCTTGACAAGCCTCTTTTGCCACGACAACATAGTACAATGGGAATCTTAAAACGAGAGGTTCATAATAATTGAATTAGGAAGATCCAGCATCCAGAACCTGAAGAACCCAATCCTATTTCCAATTTCAGCAGCGGAATGATTTACTTAAAATTACGAGTCATCATATCAGCCGAAAGACGTCCACTACTGGACATAGGCCTCCCCCAAAGAGTGCCACAATGACATTCTGCATGGGGGGTATATGCCATAATCGCCACGCCTGGCATGCGGGTTGGCGATCGCAGTGTTTCCACCGAACTCCAGGGATGCTGCTGCCCATCCCCCGGTGGTCCTGGTCGTAGTTTTAGGACATACCCGGGTCCGGTCGTAGTTTTAGGACATACCCAAAATTACGAGTATTCTATGATTATTTTATATGATTTCCATAGCTACTCATAGTATTGTATCATTCTTGAAACAGTTACCCCGATACCAGGGAGACACAAAAGGGCGGTGAGCATTTAACATTCTCATGAGAACCGTGGATCCCTAAAAACACGTCAATCTGCAATTTTATCTGGCCATCAATTGGGATGTAACTGTGCTCCGAGGCTCCGCCGTAAATTAGCTTCTGTACGAGCATGCGCTCCTGGTCATGACGACCGGGGCTTTTTAGGCAAGTAGGTCATGTGAGCTCTCTAAGTCTTGTATCATTAAGGTAAATGAGGTACTTGAGATGAGATGGCACAACAATGGAAAATGATTGTACCTAAGTGTTAATTTAAAATGCCAAGTGATTTTCAATTTATTAATCTGTCTATGATATATATTTACAGCCTGTCTCGTTGTGGGAATCAATTTGTTAAACAGATGTGTAGTTAGTGAAAATCTAGCTGCAAATTGCTTATTAATATTTGCCTGCGTACAGTGTGTATAGAGAGGCAAGTAGGCAGTAAAACGAAATAGTTGAAGTAAAAGACGTAGTCATAAAATGAGACTATGCATGCAAGCAAGGATGTGAACGAAAACGTGATTTCAAAAACACTTGCCCCCAAGAATTACACTTTCCTAAAATGTAGCGTCGACTACCTTGGGCCCGTATTTTTACTGACACTGCCGAAACCGTATAACAACCTTCGTAGACTCCAAACTTTAGACAGTTGTAAAACCGAAAGTGGGATGGGGCGTCGACTAATCGCGCTTTAATGGCCGCGGCGTCCACAAAGACGCGCGTTTTCCACTGCCACTGCGTGTCGGAATGCGTGCTTATCAATGGATGTGTCTATCTACAGCTAATATGATTCACAGGCTGTCTTACCTCACCTCATCGTTCATCATATTAACGCTGAGATTCGTAGTAACTGTTAATAAGTAAGGTAGCTCCGGACAGAGACTGTTCCGGTTTTTATATCACATCATCAGATTATGAAAATCCATCGCGATATGTTGATGATTTTCCTCACATTTCTGTCAATATGGAAAAATATAGTTTTTTAAACATGACGGTTCATTAGAAAAGAGCTACTTAATACACAAAAGCTAGGCTATTTTTACGACCCCACAACTTGTCAGGTTGTCTTGCAGCCTGCATACCTTATTACAAAATGCATAGAATAATATGTTATGAAAAATAAGTCATTACTTGTCCCCTACTAACTTTCCTAAAAGAAGTTTTAACTATTATAGTCCGTAGTTCATAACGGCTGGCGACATGAAAGGCGATAAAACATAGGAAATGAGGTGAAGACATTGCAATATCTATACTAATGGTTTCCGTGGGAAACAAATGGATGTGTCACGTTGTGTAGTTTTATGAACTTTCATTTTCGTGTCAAACCTAATCTCCTTAATTTTCATTTCATTTCATTTATTTAATTCAGTAACACTTTACATTGTGTTTGAATGTCGTAATACTACAATATTAAATAAAAAACAATCGTAAAACATAATCTATAACATAAAAATAATTACACAATTAAATTACAATAAGTTTATACATCACAAAAATTCATAATCTTAATTAAAAAGTCAAACAATAATATTAAAATTAAGTCTTGTCAAAAATCATTAATGTCTTAACAGCATTAGTCTAATAAATACGTTTTTAACTTATTCTTAAACATTGTGGAGCTTCTAATTTTTTTTAACTCGGTAGGCATCCGGTTAAACAATCTTACTGATTGCACTCTGGCGCTAATATGCATAACCATCTGTAGGTAAATCCATTTGAGTTGAAAAGACGCAAATATTCGTTTGCCTTTAGCCTGTCACTCAATAAACAAATTGTGTTTAAACGAACAATTTTAACTGAAAAGGTTTTTTTTATAAAGTTGGGTAGTAATAATATTAAAAAGAAAACAGTAACGCATATTATTTCCGGTTTTAATTCATGCTTGCAAGAAGAATATCATTGTCAAATATCAGCGTACAACCAACTCTGAAATCCACAAGTATTTAGAAATGAACACAGTGAAGGAAGAAATACTCTTTGCTACCAAAGTGTACAAAGAGAGACTGATACGCCATCCGAATGAGCTTGCTGTGAAGCTGACAACCAGAGACTATGGAAAGAGGCTCAAAAGTTAGATGATATAATGGAGGAGTAGATGCCCTCACTGGAGGACACACTCAACTTGCTATGAAGCCTTAACCAATTTGCTTATAGTATTAACTGATTGCAGATAAAATACAAAAAACAAAACAAAAAACAACGTGATAAAATTCACTGTGTAACTAATTTTATTGTTGTGGATCCGTGGATGTGTGACATATCAAGTACAAATATATAATTATTCATTTGAGTTTTTCAAGATTATAAAAATAAAAATAAAATAAAATAATGGTGTAGATATTTCAGTAAAGATAACTAGAGTAACTTATATTAATAGCCAATTGATACATTGATTATGAATTAGTTAGTTCATACAGTTTCACTCAGTCTCAAACATATCACTAATTTCAGTGTTACACCTTAAACACGTAGATAGCTCGTGTCGGCGGCATTGTACAGTGCATGAATGAAAGATCGACTCGGGCGCAGCGCCTGATGCGCATGCGCTCAATGGAGCGCCTCTCTTCATTCACACAAAAAAGAAGGCTTATTGTTGTAATTTAATCTTAATCCACATTTAATATAAACGTTTCGAGTAGCAGAGAATTATATTTCAATCTTTCGATGTACCGACATTGATACATTGATGATTGGTTTGGTTGAACATTGGCATATTAATTATTTATTCTTAACCATAGCTTCTGGCCGTGGCTTCGTACGCGTTAAATTTTTAGCTTGTATGTAATTCTGATCTCGGAATAGTCGGAACAAACACTTTATCGAATTGATAATAAGTAGGCTACCTACCCAGTCCCACAATAAGGTAAATGTCTCAGTCCCAAGGTTTGACACCTTTATGCCTAATAGTTGACAAATAAATAATTATTATTTATCTCTATTGTTATGAATAAAAAAACATTATTGGGCTATTGTCAAGGGCTGGGTTGGACTGAACGTTAACCATATTAAGTAAACTGATCATTATATTAGTATAATATTTTGCATACATATTGCGATAGATACCTATAAGAGCTTTTATTATCTGAAAAATAAATGAGAGGATAACAAAACAACGGAAAATCACTTCTGACACATTAGGCATTAGGTATAAGTACTAAAGTGTTTTATGTTTAAATATCAATCGTACCGTTGCTTACAATCCTTTGGATGTGAACGCCCTAAAATTATTTGATATGCTGCGATTAGCAAATCATCCCGTCCAATCCTTTTCCAAATTCATCTAGCACTTTTGAATGTCCCGGTCGCCCGCTGCTCGTCATAACCCGTACGTGAGTGCGGCCTCTTTGATACAGACCTTTTTGCCCCTCGATTTACACGTTTTTCTTTAATTTATTTTTATTATTGGTTACAATTCCGGCGGCTACCGGGCGCAAAGGGCTGTTATAATTTAGTTTTATTTTATTGTTTATGCAAAATAAAAACGGATCGTTGGAGAGATTTATTGGCGAGGTGGGCGAGTATTGGACGTTAATTTAATTTGTAGTGCTACTGATTTATTGAGGATCGAGCAATGTTTTCGCGATGCGTTTCTCTTTGTGGTATCTATTCATAGGATTCGTTTTAGTTATTTTTATAGCTGTTAATAGATGAAGCTTGTTTTCTATTGCGGTATCTATTCGTAGATATGTGGGTTTGGCTACTTTGGCTATTTTTGTAACCGTAGCGAGCACAGTGCGCGTTGATGTCTATTAAGCGATTTATTTTTAATCAGCACTAACTACAACATTTATACAAAAATTCAAAAAGACCACATCAAAATTGAAAGAAAAATGAGGAAAAGCGTATACAGAAATAATGTATTGACTTAAAGTAAAAGTACAAATTTCAGTTTTAAGAGCTGTCTCGATAAGGATCAGAGGCACTAGAAGACATATCCAACCCTTCGAATGTGAATATGGAGCTGGCATCTTCTGAAGATAGTCTGTCATAGTCGCCAATCATCATCATCACTACTTTATTATAATAATATACCAGTATAGTCCGTCCTTCCGTTATTACCACAGTCCATTGCCGTCCGTTCTTTTGTTTTGATTTGTATTTAAATGATTACGAGCAAATATTTTCAAAAATAACATTTATATAAAACCAATACCAGAGCACTAGAAATCTATCCAGGTTTCTCAATTTTACTGGATCAGCGAATCAGCCTTTTTTGGACTGCCATTTTATTTTATACACTAAACTACTTAGGTATACTTAAATTATAGTTTCTGCGCGATTAAAACAAAATTAAAAAAGCACTCATACGAAACCGATAATTTCTGGGCAGCCATTATAACGTTAAAGGTAATAATTAAAATAAAACTCGTAGGCGCGGGCGTCGCGAATGCCGTTACCGATTCGTTCGGGAGCGTAAAACCGCGCGTGCGTCGCCCGCCGCGAGCGATTCCAAATTCAAAATAATAGATAATGTTGAAACTCATAGCGATTAATACATACTTAAATATGAACCATAAGACTCGTGCGGGGCCAGAAGGAGTGGTACTTTCTAACCAGTGAGCACACGGGGAAAGTATTCTTTAAAAAAATGATTCGGGTCAGATTAATCCCTTTTGGTCTTGTTAATACACAGTATGTACATACAAGTCGACGTCAAACATATGTGTTAAGTTAAGTAAGTTTCTCCTTATTTAATTTGAATAACATGCAAAAGTGTAACTCGTCTTTCACGTCGACTGATCAAGTAAAGGTTGAAGGCAGAGTTCAATTCTTGTGCAGCACAGTGGACAACTATCGACTGATATGGTGGTTGTTATGATGACGGCATGAAGTATTTTCTGCTTGCTACGTTGTTGTCAGTATCTATGTTTATAAATCCATTATGAAGATCATGTCTCGTCTACCTTGATAAGAGACACATTAAACTGGCCCAAAGCCTAACTACTTACAAATATATGTATGTATATTGTATGTACGACAGCTATCGATAAACTGACCGACGGCTTTACTGTGCTTCATGCGACCGAGTGTTTAAAAGTAAGTTCGGCTTCGCGAGCCACAGATACTTGTGTATATAACATATCAGTTAGAGACATGGTTTTTACAGTTCATGCTTACTCAATTAAGAAAGTCCTAAAGTGAACGTGTTTGTACAATTAAAATTGGCAGAAAATCACTACTACGACCACAATTCTGCAGGATACATTAATCACTAATGCAATTAATGTAAGTAATTGTAAAAACAATTACTTCACAGTTCCGGACAGGTGTGTTGAGCCTACGCTTAAATTCTATGTCCTCAGCGTTCTCTTTAGCTTTATTTATTGAATTTAATTAATTAATTTTTAATTACGATTACACCGCAACTTAAGTTTGTCTATAATATCTATTATAAACGGTAGATAAGTAGGTACGTTTTATGAGCGTGCAACAGTTGAGAAGAGAAGAGTCCGGAAGAACTACGTACTCATCTGATTAAAAAAAAAACTAGTGTAGGTATAGCGTGGACCTTCGGGATGGAAGGAATCTATTCTTCACAAGCAAAACCCTAGCCTAAAACATCTGCCAGTTATTTCGCGTAAGTAATGCCACCAATGCCAACCAAAGCTCCTAATTCCCCCAATTGACTCCATTAAGCCTAGACGATTAATATTTTAATCCAGATTACTGCTAACTCGATTAGCCGTGCGAGCGAGACGCGAGATGGCGGCACCTCAAAGCGGCGGCGTCCGCAAAGGCCTCGCTAATTGGAAGCCCGCCGCACAAAGAATGCCGCTACGTTTATATTAGGCAGGTACCATCGACAACGCTTAACTGACCACACTTCAACCTTATTATACAGTAATAAGGTATATTTTTGGTTAGTCGCGCGTGTTTTATTTTGTATACTCGGCCAGAACACCTCTTTAACACCTGGCTTTAAAGCTCGTTTTGGCGTGCGTTTTTGGACGGGTTGTACCATTTGATTAATTTCACTGAGATCTGAGTTAGACAATTAGTACTTATTGTCAGGATTGATAAGTTTTTTGATGGTTTTATTGATACTGTGGAGGTTGGTGGTCGAAATGACATTGGTTAACAAGTGGGTTTTATTGACCTGTGTCTGTAAAATACGTTTTGGTCATGTGAAGCCACGTAGTCGGTAGTTCTTAGTTTAAATTGCAGATTTAAACAAAAAGTATTACGTACGTTTGGTTCAGGCTAGCGCAAGTAATGTACTTACCTATTACCCTTTATTGCACATAAGAAAATCTTTTACAAAAGTACCTACTTACCTCACAAAATACCAAAATATAATGTACAAAAGCGATTTTTTCTCTATAAGTGATCTCTTCCAGTCAACCTAGCTAATAATCGTTACTTAAATTTACCTCGGGTAGAAAGACAGTCTTTCAGTTACGAATATGAGTGAGTAACGATAACTTTAAGAACTTATGACTGAATTGAATCATATCCCGTTTAGAAATGTAGAACTAACTTTAACCTTCTCTTATTCCGTATCGTAGAGACAAAATTATTCAACTTTTTCTGACTGGGATCTTATTAGAATGACTTACATATGAATATGAATCATGCCTCTACGAGCTATTTCCGTTACAAAGCGAAAAATGCTGCTACGAGCTACGGCGTAGCACACGTGGCGTTACTTCGCCTCGAATGGGAATAAATTTCATATTTTTTGGGAAGTAGTAGAGCCACGTTAAATTATGAAAATGGGTTCTTATTAAGTTCTGGCTCGATAGGAATGCTTAAAATAACGCTTAAAAAAGATAAGATAACTATAATTAAGTATCTTCCTGTCTAATTTGTTAGGTAGTAAATTTGCACGCATTCTCATTTTGGCCTGAACTTGTTGATGCAGATTTTGAACAATTTATTTCCTTTGACAATCAGTAATCGAACTACAACTGTTCTTTACCCAGCAACAGGCAATTAAATCTTGCATCTCTCTCCGACACGTCATTGCACTCACACTCAATCCATTCATAAGTCCCTCTTTTACATATGTTGTTACACGTTGAGTAAAAGCGAGAGCGCTTGCCAATACAATTTCGATTCGATTTAAGTGGTCCAAGAATGGAGTCCAGCAACAAAGGGCCCGCTCTCCATCCTCATTTACCGACCATGAAGTGTTGACACTAAGCCCGATTTCCTACCGATTCGACCCGGCTTCTCTCATCTAACACCATCTTATAAATTCACTTCCACACCACCATATCACAACGGCATAAGGTCATTATTGGCATGAGTAGGACAGATATTGGCGTAGTAAGATTCCCCTTTCGGATCTTTTGATATGATCCCGTGAAGTAAGTCAAAATGAATGAAGAGTTGTAGATATTGATGATGTCTTGAAATATTGATAATGTGGATGCAGAGTCTGCCGATATTGATTTAAAAAGTAATGATTGACAAACTTACATAAACTAACATTTAGTAACTGCAAGACTAGGTACTTAGTAACTGCAAAAGTCAAAACCAAACTGGGATAACGTGAAAAGGATCAAGGTGAAGAGGGATCAAATAACAGCCCTTCTTTTGCTCCGGGTTGTCCAGTGAAAATTCTCACGCGCCGCCACCGATATGCACACGCTTTCTACTAGCTTGAGGCTCAGAAATAACTGACGTTTGAGCTAGACATAAAAACTAGTGACTCCACAAATTTACATAAAACATCACATTTGAAGGTCTATCCCGCATTCTTCGTTAAGTGCCGGCCGGGCAGCGCTTCTAATTCGTAATGAGAGGGTCCGGTAACAAAATACGAGAGCAATAAGAAAATATCAAAACGATACGATCTCAAACATAGCACCGCGGGCGCGATGAAATGGCTCAATCGTAGGGTGGCCAGGGGCGGGGCGGGACATTCCTGCGCTTTTTACGAAGGAGGAGCCACGCAGCGGCCATGCGACAGCGTTTTGTTTCCTGTCATTAACTCAGGAAGTCAGATAAGGAGTTCTTAATGCTCCATATATGCTCGTTCAATGGAAATTGTATGGAAATTTTCTATAGCTTTCTGTTTTTTTGAACGGGAGAGGCGGCGCAAGAACGTGTGTTTTGTTTCCGCTCTAATGACGAAGGAAGTCACTGCCTGGTGGAAGAATGTATACTAGGTACGATACACCGTGCTTAGTGTTAATTCTTTAATTTGAATAGTCCAAAGGCGTTGTAAGAAGGAACTGATTGGAACATTTAGTAGCCGAGACAGATTTTTCCGATAGCTCAGTTGGTTAGTAGCGACGGGCCATTAATGCCTGCGGTCGTCGGTTCGAATACGGGTCGGAACATAAAAATGTAAGTAACAAAATTTTGAATAATCCTATGTCTTTGAAATAGTTTAGTATAAATACTAGAATAAAAATATGTTCTAGTGTCAAATCATGACAGCAAATGCGATTATTTTTAATGAAACTGTTTTGTATAGTATATTGTATTGATTTAAATACCCAGCCACGAAGCAGTAAACTTAAATGGTACAATTTCACCACTAAACTGATGACTGGGATTTTTATTTTTATAGCACACTATTTACCAAATTGATTTCAAAACGAGGTCATATATCACCATAAAAGTAATAAAACATGTCCTAGATCGGTGCTGCGGCGTGGCTAGCAGAAGCTTGCGTAGTTCGCGAATTGAGAATTCGATTATTCGATTATCTAGTATCGATGTTGCGTGCCGAAACTTTAATCGATTGACGGGAATCGCTAAAACGGACTAGATCAAAGCTACTGTTCAACGGATATTTAGTGGAAGTGTGAATCGATAGATTTAATTTGCCGATTCGATTAATATCACACGTTAAATTTATTTTGATGTAATGTTGATGGCGGTGTGTGGTCGTCATTTTATTTTAATGTGGGAAGGTTGTTATGAATGGAATGTTATGACACTTGTAAGAGTTG
Source organism: Epinotia bilunana (assembly GCA_947049275.1). Lineage (NCBI taxonomy): Eukaryota > Metazoa > Arthropoda > Insecta > Lepidoptera > Tortricidae > Epinotia > Epinotia bilunana. The sequence continues at coordinate 9,990,399 of OX346273.1, read as the reverse complement.
TTAATGTTCTTTCAGTACAGTCGACGTCAAAGATATGTTATTACATTTTTACACCTTAATGATTTGTCTGATGTGGGTTATCCGCAAGTGTTACACTTGTGTGTCTATGACATCAAACGGGAGCCAATTAATATAATGCCAAAAAACTAATGATCTTGTTCCATTTTTGACCACGACAAATTGTCTACGGGTGTTAAATATAGCATAAACTAGTGGCTAGTGGCTATGTGAGCTGTAGAACTCGCGACTCTTTTACGCAAAAAAAACCCTATATTTGATTAATTTCGAAAACTGAATCAACAAAAAAAAACTATATACATAGTTATTGATCCTGCTCACAAAATTTCACGAAAATCGGTTGAGCACAGATGGACAAACGAAACAGACTAGTTCGTTCGCTCTTTCGTTAAATAAACTGTATTGAATTGATAGTGAAAGCTACGTCCAGCAAAAATTAATGACAGAATAAGTTGCTCGCAGATACCTGTCACAACTCTATTTTCAGAGCATGGCGTGACAGATGTCTGCGACCTTTTTCATGTCAGATTACTGCAGGCGACTGTACATCAAACGCATGAATCCAAGACCGTCCAGTAAGCAGGCCACCTTTGCGCAGACTAACGGACAATGTTCAGTTAATTTGAGCATCACAATTAGTTCCGTCGGCCACCGGCGCGGGCCGGTTCTGTGCTATTCACAACTTGGTCCGTCTCGCCTCACCGCTCTCCACTAGCACATTCACTGCCAACAATTCGTAGCACTGCTCGTAGCGGATAACATGTGAAAACGCGCATGTAAAGGAAAGCGCCGTGATTCGTGTACTTGAGATTACTTATTTGGCCGAATTGCATCAAAGTAGTCCATTCAAAAAGCAACTCTACCTTCCGAGGTCGAAACTTCCAATTCAGTTTTATAAAAAGTCGGCCACATTAATTCATCTCAACCATAACAAATAACCTTTCGCTCGTGACAAGTTTTAGGGGCTGCAGTCGCTTAAATCGGAGATCGGACTTAAACTATACACTGCGATTACCCTGAGGTGAGGTGAAGCGTCGTGAATCACCGCGGTCTGCCAATACGCCACTAAATAAAAAAGGCAATAAAGTATGAAAGACTATAGAGAGTTCTTACGTTTCTTCTTTGAATTGCTCAGGGCGGCACGGCAGGGTAGGTCACTCACAAAACTCCGTGGCTCATGGCAATCCCTCGAAATATTATATACATTTTGAGTCCAGGGATGCCGCGGATGCGACTTTTTAGACATCCGCGAATGCGGATATTTGTAGGCTCACATCCGCGGATGCGGATGCGGATCTTGAGGAAAATTCTCAAAAACATAAATAAGCAACGTCTTTAGGGTCACGCAGTACTCGAACACGTTGCGACTGATTTACAATCGTTGCAAACGCATCAATACTGAACACGCGCGTGGCACGCGCCGCGTTGGCCCCTATCTGGTCGCGAACTGTACTACAATCGCATCCACAAAAACTCCGCATCAATTTTTGCGGATGCGGATGTTGAAAATCATGCGGAACATCCGCGGTTGCGGATGCGGATGCGAATGTCTGCAACATCCCTGGTTTTGACTGGTCAAGCGCTTTTAATTATGGCCTATATTATTTGGATATTTAAGGAAAGAGGACTTTTGTTTTATTTCACTCTGTATCGCCCATTGTACATATAAATAGGGCATAGTGCAGCGAACGAAAAATCCATAGAAGTCTAAGTAGCGCCGCAAAATGGACCCACAGAATGGGTGCCATTGCCATTATGCGGGGATTGAGGGCGGGGTGTCAAAAAGATGCCAGGCAGCCGTTTAGTTCGAAACGATACCGGGTTTTGGGCACGTGTTTGGGTAGAAATTTGTACTGAGCTGGTGGCTGGGCTGAAGCAATGGTTGTTGCCTTTTCTTCTCATTATGTATATGTATTATTTATGTAATAGGCAAGGCAGCAAAGTAGTTAGCTGCCGCACACACATTTTTGTAAAGTGTGCGAAACTATATGTACCTGCCTATACATTTCTGACTGTGCATGGCTTGTTATATAAGCCTGACCTTCGAATACGCATAATAAACTAAAAAAATTACATACGGTCAAATTAAACTGATAGAAACACGAAGGAGCTATTTATAAACGTATGATATTGGAATCATTTAATACATTGATGGGATCCATTTTCGTCTAAAGAGCCAATTTAATTCAGTATTGCCAAACACAATTTTTCTCATCATCTTTTAAACGCTAATTTTGAGTTATCACAGTAGTTAATCCGTTTTTCAGCAGGACCACACAATTATTCTAATCCGTGCGCATGAGTCGCTTCCTCGTCGAGATTGAATGCGGTTTGTGTCGCAAGCGCCGCGCAATCGCCGCGCTTTCCAATTGACGCTGTGTCGTACACTGTGCGTGCAGATTCTATTATTTATACACAGGAGATTCGCCATGAGAAATTAAATATCTTAGGGCGGATGATACTGGCTGTAAAAGTTACCGTGTTTCTTTGTACAGTCAAGTGCAAAAATGTGTATTGGTTTGGTTTTCTCATAAACGTACTTACCTAAACCTTAATCCGCTGATATAACTGGTAGTCGATTTATATATAAGAACCCATTTTTTTACACTTGACTGTATCTCTCATGTAGGTATCTCGTCTGTGCAACCACGACCACTCTGAAAAGGGTGTCCGACTAAGAATTAGAATAGATTTATCATTTTATTTCAGTGTGGCAATATGTAGAAGAGGCATCCAGACCCAACATCGTTATGGTATGATATTTGACGAGTTAAGGTGAGGAACACACGGAGCGCTTGTGTGCGGTCGAGGCGAAAAATGCGAATCACGTCAACTACACTAACTACAAGTAGTTGACCCTAAATTGCCAAAATGGCCGTCGCACCGGTCAAGTCAACAACCCAAAATGAACCTAAAGAGGAATTTGATTAGCATCTCGTCTCTGACTCACGTGAATGGTCTGACTCAGACACTTAAAATCATCAGACATCCTTACAGTAATCACTTTGATGACAGGCGTACGCGTGGCTAATATTACAAGAAGTCATTTCAAAAGTTTCTGGTTTCATTGAGTGCAATATTGTTAGCAATTCCATTACAGTTTGAGACATAGGCAGCTGTCTCACTAGCGGCCTTGATGGCAGTCAATACAGAGAATATTTTTTTCTAAAATTATTTCACATTAGATAATCAATGAAAATGAATAATGTTACTGAATTTAAACTTTCGCGATCCGTGTTTAAAATTACTTACAGTCATACACATTCTCATACGCATTTATTTATAATGGATAAAGTAGATTACTCAGTATGGGCGACACGTTCCGAACCCTTCAAGAGTCCTTCTTGGGATGAGTGTCCTGTCAGTTGACAGAAGCGTGTAACCACTTTCATTGCCTCTTCTTTCAAAATTAAAACGATGCACATAAAAGTTGGGGTTCTCTCTGTCAAATCTTGCGAACGGAATATCGGCCCATGTTATGTTGACATCCTTTCAAAGTACTTGGAAACATAATTTGTAAGTACTATATTTAACTCATCAAGCGTTTTATTTTTATAGAAGACTGTCCAGTGATTGACCCTAATCTCACTCAACTGATGGTAAGCGACGACAGAGCCTTAAGGCCGATTTACACGTATTAAGTTGTTAAGTAATTAACTAATTTTTTACTTTATATTAAGTAACTTATTACTAAAATTGTTTGTTTACACGCATTTAGTCACTTAATATTAAATTAAAATTTAGTTAATTGCTTAAAAACCTCGTACGTGTAAATCGGCCTTTAGATGAAGCTCACTGGTTCAGTAATAGTAATAGCCTATATTCACTCTTGTTTTGAAGGCACCTACTTCGTAGTTCTCAGGAAATACAGATGAAGGGAGCGAATTCCATTCCATATCAGTTCGCATTGAGGATACATTCGCTCCCCACGCCGGGACGTTCGGTGATGGAACGGGGAAGGTGGAATTAAGTTGTGCAGTTCCAACGCACACTCTTTAAAATGAAGTTGAATGTACCAACTGACACAGAACTGCGACAGCGCCGTAATGAAAACCGTTTCGCAACACTTAAACGCGGCTGATGAAAGCGACCGAGCCTCCTAATTGTTTAATTTATAGCATTTTATAAAATACTGCGTTCTGCAACTGGGATTGAGTGTTTGTGTGTACAAATGCTGTTAATAACTATAATATTGATGTCAAAATAATACAAAGGTGGCAGTTATTTTGTAAGTCGCAATCTAATGTGAATTCTTGACGATAGCTTACTGTCCGCTGTAGATTTATGTATCTTGCACTAATTTCAATGGGTCTGGAATACTTTGCGAGATTTAATAGTGATTATAGGTATAACCCTGTTAACGATAAGGTATCATCATCAACATCATAGACATATGTCATATCGATTCACAGTGTGGTCGCGTAACGCACGGTTTTAGAGAAATTCCCCCGCTTGAACGCTCCGGTTGTTGAATGAGCTGTGGCGAGGTTTTCCCGAGGGTCCACAGTATGGGGTTCTTCAAGAAAGGAATCTTCATGTCAATGCGCATGTAACACCCCTGGAGTTGCAAGCGTCGTGGTATATAAAACATTAACTAATTAACGTAAATAACGTTATGTCAGTAATCTCCAAAAGCGTTCCAATTCCAAATTCACGAATCATTATAAATTGTGCAACTTATACCTAAATCAGGTTAAAAGCTTATCAATGAAATTCACTTTCATGAAATTACCAGTTTTTGCTTGAAAAAAGACTATCGATGCTATTATGATCTGTCATTATCAAGCATATACGCAACTGAGTTGTTTTGCTGCTAAAATATCGTAAAATAAGCCAAACCGACATGTAAAGAAACATTTCAAAACTTTTTATTTCTATTTAGATTAGTTAGAGCAGAAACGATTTAATTTAATCGCACACACTTAGCGTGTCAAATGCTAACGCTTTTAATTATCCGAGCGTTTGTCAAGGGTCCGCACCTGATTAAGGCCACCGACTCGAAACCACAGTGCCATAACTCTCAAACATATCCATTGCAATTCCAATCTTAAGACATCGCAATTGCGTTCTAAATGGCCAAGCACGACGGGACATTCTAAGTTTATTCGTTTTTCAAAATGTAAAACGCTTGACATCTAAGTCTCATTCTGTTCTTTTTGATCTTTCTCAAACATGAACTTTGTTTCGAATACAATAAGATTTCCTATACAATAGCGTAGATAAGTTAGATGGGAGATTGTGGAAGTTACAGCGTACATGTTTACCTATTTGTTAATAAGTCGGTCGCCATTGTTATAAATCGTGTGGACCAATCAGAGGCGAGTGCGCCGGAACTGATCGCCGGGACAGGGCGATTTGTAAACATAATTCAATTAATGTGTTACCATTGTTTTGCTAGCTTATCGCTGTTATCGTGAGCTAGAAATTGCTTTAGAGTAAAACAGTAGAGCGACAACGTCCTATACGTCAACTGTAATAAAAGACGTTAAGCCATTGGTACACTAACAATGTTAAGTGATTGAATCGGTGTTAAAGCTTGTTCTAGACTATGGTACGATTTTCTAGAATGTTTATTGGTAGTTCAAAATGGTCGTAAACTTAGATTTTGTAATTAGTTATTTTCTATAAGCAAGTCATATTCAGAAACCACCAGCCTAGCTAGCACAATCACTTTTATGTCGGATATAAATCATTCGTCCTTCTCGCACTTTGTTAACATACTTGCTAGTAAGAGAAGAATGCTAGTTTAAACTGTTTAAAGACCTTTCGAATACCATAATTTCATTGACAGATGTTCATGTGCAAGTACAATAACTTCGACTTGATTATTTCTTAAAAACGTTTATTTTCCCACAGTTTACATTCCAAGAAAGATCGAAATTATCAAGAAAAAGAACGTAATTGAATCATCCTTTCTTCAAAACAGTCTTTCAGATACATCGTGCACGCAGTGTACTCAAACTGTAGTTATATGGAGAGCATCAAATATTAATATTTAAAATTTTATAGTGCGGTTTCCTCACAAATTATGAAGGCTATTAATTTTTGGAAAGTGAAGACTTGAATCGGCTTTTGAAATGTACTTTATTGTTACTTCTCACCCGAGGCGCGATGCCTTGCGATTCGTATAATAAATGCAGAAATTTAATAAATTGTGGTTTTTGAAACGTTCTGACCTGTATTATTTAATGAAAAGGCTCCATATGTCGCAATTATATCGAGGTTTTTAAATTGTACAATAACAACGAAAGGGACAAAACATTACAGTCAACAATGATGTTAAAATTAGTCTTTTGTACATAATTTGTGTAATACAATTAAATTGTAATTAAACTGATCACAACACGAACGTGTCTTTATGTAAGTAGGTCACATTTAAGTCTGGTGTTATTATGATAGTTCACAATGATAAGTTAAATATAATTAAATACGTTTTGTATAGTTTCATTGTCAAATAATTGTCTGTAAGTTGAGACCCATTTACTATAGTAGCAAAGGATTTCTGATTTGGCTATAAGTGGAACCTGTTTACCTTTTTTTGTATTTAAATTTTAATTTATTGATTTGTCTCAGGCAACAAAGCCCATTATAATAATTTACAAATACCTTACAGACTAACGTACTTACATATCAATGTTTTAAAAAAAATTATTAAGATGGTAGGTATTATTATGTGCTTAATGTTTCCCAATAAAAAAATAAAAATTTAGAAATGTTTTTCGTAGGGTACAAAGTAGGTAGGTACCTAACCTACGTAACCCAAAGCCATACGAGGGACATGAAAATACATACGAGACTAGTTTTGACATGGCCGAACTAGAACAGTAAACTAATCTGGGACATTTCAACTACAATACATACATATCATTCCATTAGCGGTTGGATCTCAAATTATTTCAACTAGACAAAAGGTGTCGCAATGGCTGAGACAATGGCGTATCATTCCGTCTCGTTTACATCGTGATACTATTTGGGTCCGTCGCAACTCTACATACAGGTGTAGTCTCAAAATTCATTATTACATCAAAAGAAAGAAGGCAAATAATACGGGATATGCCTGATGACGAAAATCCCACGCATTCAGATATCTCAAAGAATTACGAAGCTCCAAACGTTTTAATATTGCTTGTTCGGGAGAGAAAACGCTCACAGATCGTGACATCACGATCTGCGAGCTAGTAAATGACAATCGTCCCGCAAAACGCACCTTGTTTTGCGGGAAAGGTGCCTTTTGACACTAACAACTTTGTGATTATTTGACCTCTTGCGTTGCTTTTTTTTTTCTTCGTTTGAATACATTCAAAATCCTTTTTCGAGAGAATACAACATTATTGATTATTTTATTAAGTGTCTACTTATTTTGGCCTAATTTGTGGACACTCGTAGTGCCTCGTGTCTTGTGTGGCCCCGCACACATGCGCACACACAATACACAAGACTACAAAAACCTGTATCCACGTCTTCACCTTATTACTTACAATGAGGTGAAAAAATTGAAATATCTTTTTATAGTCAACAAGTACATGAACGTTCTTGTATCCATATTTTGCAAAATTAATATTTGCTTCACACGCGACTCTTCGCGATCTTTTGGCTTATCAATAAATTGACAGACAAATCCATTTCAGTCACAATAACGTTCAAACTCGTTTGTTTACACCTGTCATTTTGATAGTTGCGTATGTAAGAAAATGGCAAAACCTATTTTATACTTTAACGTATTTTTACACATTCGCAGACAGGGAATATGCTATAGCATTCGAGTCGTCTTTTATTTCGTTTGGTCTATGACGGGCACTGTCACTAAACGTGCGTAAACTATGAATAAGGATTGTATTTACTACTCGAGCAGAAGTAAGCATTCACTAATAGAACCATAGTCAGAAAATGTCGTGTTAGTGTGGCGTGAGAATGAGACAATGGCAATGGCACATCACTCCGTCTCGTTAACTTGTCCGGTCTAGGGTTTTTCGCAATTCTACCGAGTTCGTTACAAGTATGACATGGCATGTGACAGCCAATTTTCAAATGGAAATACTGCATTAGCGTCGCTCGTCACTGAGGTTTTTTATTGCACTATTATCTTTACTTTACAGTGAATACTCATATTTAACCGTAATTTGTGCATTTACCTATTTCATTTTTGCTACAACGGGTTAAAAAAGCTTAAGGTCTGCTTGATGGTAAACAGACACTGTAGCTATGGTTACTGATCTTTTTATTGGTTTGAGGTTGCGTTGTATTGACAGCTGGAAACATATGAAGGCGAGGGACCTTCCTCTCCTTTCAACACAACAATCGTATAGCAGCGCATCATTGGGAGCTTTGGGCATTCTGCATGTGTTGTGTTGTTATTTGGTTGCTGTGTTATTGTTTACAAATAAAAGGACCGGTGCGTAGGTAGAGCATCAATGGGAAGAGTTGGACTCAGTTCAAATCCGTTTACATATATTTTCTCAGTCAATCATGAAACTTTTTGTACACTACACTTCAGTAGAGTTTAAACAAGGCCTAGTTCCTTGGGGTTGAAGGTCAGATGGCAGTCGCTTTTGTAAGTAGTGTCCACGCCAAATCTTGGGATTAGGTGTCAAAGCGTACCCCGGGCTCCTTAGGGTACAGCCGGGAAAACGCTAGGAGGATGATGATTTCAGGACTGTCATTCGGAACGCGCTAATGCGCTTCACCTCACCCGTCACGCCTAACGAAACGAGACCTCTACCTCTACTACGAATCGCGGCGTCAAGGTGCATTTGTGGGTGAACGGCGAGATTAAAACAAGTCGGATAATAGTGGGGCAGTAGGGTTTAGAAAGACCCAATGCGTCTGCGCAGGACAGCACAATGCTTCGTTCAACACGAGAATTAGATAATTTCCAACGAGGGGACGTCAATTGGACATCAGCTCACAACCGTCTCGTCAATAGTCACATAGGGGCCCATTACTGCCTGAAGAGGGAGGGGGGATCTTAGCTATACTTATCCGTAGTGGAAGATTATATCATTAACTAATTTCACTGAAATATCATTAATAGGTCATTTGAAAGTTAGAATTTCTTGTTACCTAATAATTATAATTTAATTACTTACCTTCTATATAATGTACTCTTGTAACATGTTTTTCTTATGTTGTGGTGCAATAATAATAATAATAATTATTACTTAGACGATATTCAAAATAGACTAGTCACAAAATAGTAGGTAGGCTAAATTCTGTTGGATCCAATTCTAGCTAAAATACATGAAAAATAAATGAGGCTGTTTTAAAATTAAATTAGCTACCGTTTCTAAACCACAAGAGTGGTATTTTGAAACGTTCAGATTTTAGGTAAATATTTTTTTTTCAAAATAATCTTTCGTTTTTACAATATATTTTGTCAACAAGGAACCCTTTTAGTTTTTTTATTCGTTCGCAAGTTGATCCGTGCGAGCAAAGAGCACGACATAAAGAGCGAGCAGGAAGAAAATTGGGAGCTACGGTCGGTCGCCTTAAAACAAAAATATTTCGGCATCAACTCCAGTAAATATATAGAGGTTACAGCGGCCATCAAAGGATATCGTTTTTATTGTTTCTTCGTTAAAACAGCCGGATATTAAGTCCCACCCACGGCATACACATAAGACAAAAACATTTTATCGATGATCAACCAATTAAAAAACCTTACACCTGACCTAAAACTCACAAAGCGCCGTAATTGCCAGTGGAAAAAATCAATCGACTCGAATTAGGGATCGATTAACTTATCGAATCGATATCTGAGATATCGGGAGAAAGGTGCAGTTTTCAACTCCTATTGTGCGGTGGGAGCATTTTTATCGCAGTTTTCTCATCGATGTTTAACTGACGATATTCTTTATGGAATTATTTACTGTTAAATAAATAAGTAATAATAGACCATAAAGTCGGTTCAATAATAACTGATTAATTGAATATTCCCTGAGGTTCCTTCAAGAAGGAACTTGGTGTTTCGCTGTACCTATATACGCTTATTTGCCACCGACGACGTGCTTTAAAAAAGGTGTTTTTCTTTTATTCGGTGCATGATGAAAGCGAAAACAGAAGCATTCGTTGGAGTTCTAAAATATTATGAACCTGGGTTGTAGAGATCCAAGATCTAAAATACTAATAATAATAAAAAAATATGTAATTAGGTACTAGAACTACAGATTTTAAAAAAAAGGTTAAAATATGTGTTTGAGTGATTTACATTAATGGATTTTTTGGATGATTGTCATGAAAAATGTAATAGAAAAAAAAATACGAAGAATTTCACCCTTTTTAGGATCATGCAAATCCTTCCAGACGGAACAAAGCTTGTGATAACAAAATTCTAAATAAACTTGATAATGTAGTTATGACCCGTCTATTCTGCACTCTATTCCTACTCTATGCCAGCGATGGTGTCGGAACATCAATTTGGGCTGATATAAAGGCTTCAAAGGGCCCGCGGTTTATTTACAAAAACTGCCCTATAATTCGGCTCCGGGGTGTCCAAATGCGAGGTTATTAAATAATGACCCGCTGCCGTCGACGCGGGCGCACGATGCAACAAGGTGCGTTGATTTTTTTTTTAATTCATCATTCTCGTAGCGTTGTTTCTCCGTTGTGTCATAAAGGAGCCCGGAGCCCGCTTTGGCGCCTCATCCCTCGATTTGGCGAAAGGCACTAGTTTTACGAAAGCAACTGCCATCCTTTTATATTTTAAAGTACATGAAAAATAATTAAAGCGGTTCTAGTATTGAGCGATTCTAATTCGTCGGTTTCTCATGAATGTACTTATGTATATTGACATTATTGGCTCTGAGAAAATTCGATATTAAAGCAGGTTCCTATACTTTTACACTACCACCATAGTAATGAAACACACCAATTTACAAGTCGTTTATCGTATCCATTGTACCATGTATAATTTTTAAAATAATTCTTTTTTTAAAGAAATGTAAAAACACTAATTAAAAAAACAAACGAAATCTGTCTTTTATAAAATTTGAATTTATGAATTGATTGCAAAATTATCTGACCAGCAAATGATGGCATTGTGAAAAGAACGCACTCTAATCATTTGAACGCATCGTGGCCTCGCAACCTTCACAGATGGACAAGATAGGACAGGACCCGAATAATATAATTAAATTAATCTCCCTCTCACACCCCCTACGAGCGAGCAGGACCTGACACACCTTGCGACTTTGACTATCGAATTTTTACTAAACACGTCTCGCTCATACCCCTTACGAGCGAGCAGGACCCCGACACACCTTGCGACTTCGACTATCGAATTATTACTAAACATGTGTTTACCTGTGTTAACCTACCTAAAACAAAAGAAAATTCTGAAAATAAATTTTGCAGTTATTTTTTTTTAACCCTAATGCAATAAGTTTAAGGTTGAGAAAAGAGTGCAAGGTTTGACTTCAAAGCTATTGAAAGCACGTATTACATACACATGTCCACATTTGCGGTTGATTTTTAAGTCATGCCATGAGACATTAAAAATTACTATTGGTTTCGTATTTATGAGACTGGTGGTATGCAGCATACAGGGTGAATTGGAAATCATAAATATGAAAACACACAAATACCTATACCTACTTATTTATTATTCGCTCTTAAATATGCTCATAAATTTGTTAAATTCATATACAATATATTTTTTATTATAATAAACGGTAACCAAAAGTGCATTATTGTGATTGTGTATACTTTGGTAACGAATATGAGAGTGTATTTTTATATGAGGTTAAACGTCAAAATTATATATGGTCTATACTCGGTTCCGGTTTGACACTGAAGTACTTAATCAAATACAAATATATTTCTGGCAGATAACTATTTTAGGACCTCTATTCTTGATCGATACAGTAATATTGAAGTTAAATTTACATAAATCATAACTACAAACATAGGTAGAGAAGAAAAATAAAATATCACGTTACTTATAGTTTTATTTGTAGAGGTTCAATTGTAAAAAGGGAAAAAGGAGAATTTTATTATAAATATTTTTTATTGCAGCTACAATACATCAATTCAGCAACTAATCCCACATAAAACTCCAAATCGACGGCATTTACAATCAATTACTCAGCGAATCCGAACACCCTGTTCAATATAATATAATGGCGGGAGCTTTTTGCCTCTTTTTCATAATAGGGGTAATATAAACGCGTCGACTGACACCTTACGGACCCCACAGGTCGTATTTGTGGGTTATTATATCTGCCGACAGTAACTCGGGATTTGATTGCGTTTTTCTTTTATTTTATGGCTAGCCTAGTTGTAATCTTTATTGAGTGCCAGTGTTTTGGTGAAACTGATTGGGTGCTTTCGCTCTTTTTATGTTATTCAATTATTTTGCTAATAAAAAAGTCAGAAAATAACGTTAGTTCTTGGTTTTTATGTGCCTTTTATGTTATGCTAAGATTGATTTACGAAATTTATTTTCAAGTAACGCCTGGTAATAGTGGAATGTTTTGTTAGGTGAATTCAAGAAACAAGTTCACAAGTTGGGTTGAGTTAATGTATTTTATGGGTATCATATCGGTATGTTGTTATTGCTTAATGCGGAATACTCAAATAGAAAACGTCCGTCCTAGAAATACGAAACTAGTACTGCTTAACCTTAAGTTTGTTTGTATTCAGAATAATTATTTTAATATTTATTTTACTCATTTTGCTACAACGTAGACCACAATACGAAAACAACATAGACATGTCGATTTGTCGATACATTTTTTTTCTTTCTCTGATGCGTAGTACTATACACCTTTATCACGAAATAATTAATTATGCGGGATTAAATGGCGTCATATAATTGGCTGATTTTAGAAAGGATAATAGACGGCGACCCGGATGTGGAATTTAGTCACCTAATAAAAACTTGTTCTCTCTTGATTTACTAATGACTCCAGTATTTAAGGGTATTATTCGATCTGTTTTCACACTCACGGCGGGATATAAACTCTGGCATCGCTCTTAATTCAATACATTATAACACAGCTATCAAACTCTAATGTCCACGTAGAGGGATGTGAAAAAAATGTTATTTCCGTTAAGAAATACGAGAAATTACTTCCTCAATCAACCGGCCGAGCGCGCAATGACAAATGACTCCACTAACGTGTTAATCTAGCATATGGGGCATAGACAATCCCGCCTTTCCTTTTATATTGTTCCAATTTGAAATGGACCGTGATGTCTTCTTTTGTGCCAGCAACAATAGCGTTTTTTGCAACCCGTGCAACAATGTTCGTATTATCGGTTTTTCGAAAAGGGTCTGAATGACTGTGTGTAACTTCTCAAGGGCTCATTGATTTACTCTGTTATTTTATTAAGTGGTTAATTTTTATGAATGCCGTCAGTTACGAGACTAAATGACCATTAATTTAAAATGCATTTGGGGTGAATTCGTTGGGAGCTTCTATTATTTTTGGTTTCGAAATTATAAATTTATCTTCATTTGGGCGGCAGTGGGGGTTACTCGAAACTGTCAAATTAATAGTATTAGCGTATTACAGCTATCAACATTTTTGAGATTAACGACAGTTAAAAATATTTTTCATGTAGGTATCTAAATTACTTTTTCATTTCATATCAGAACTATATTTAGGCAGGTACTACAAATTGAAATAGAAATTAAAATGACAATTAGGGAACTCTCTACTGACCAACATAAAACCTTTCACAATTAAAATATTTTTTGCGCTCGTCAATAAATAATGACAGTCATTCAATACAATTTGCTTTCGTACGTATAAACATCGATGACATTAAAAAACGGCCGAAATTACAGCCCGGGGTGTCCGGGAATCTTTCAATTACCGCACCGGCCTGTAATCATAACGTAATCACCTATTCCGTGTACCGGACCTCGCATTAAACGTGTTAGTTTTTTCATGTTCGGTAATCAATAATATCTTCATTGTTTGCAATTTTGGATCGTCGGGATTAGATAGGGCAGTAGTCGCAATTCGGGAGACATTTTTGTGAGTTGCTTCGCATTTAAATATGTTTCGCGTGCTTGCTACTCGAGCCGAGTTTTGTATAGCATTGTAGTAATATTATGGGATAGAAACCGTACTTAGACACGTGTTTAGGTTCATTCAAGAATACAAATATTTAAGTACGTAAATTTAGGAACGATGCGGAAGAGCAAAAAAGAAAAAAAAAGAAATTATGGTAACATAATATTTAAGTAAAACATATACCTACATTTGATGTAGCTATTAGGAAACGGTAATTAATATAATCATAATTTTTAATGAAGGTACCTACTCAATAGTTACTCAATTTCCACTTTGTTTATCTTACCGCGCTTTAGGTACCTAAAACCTATTTATCCCTAAACTTTGCAAATAAAAAAAATCGTGGGTCCTCGTCCGGGTTGGAGATATGCGTAATGCAAAATATCTATGCAAAGTGTGTGTGCATTTAAAGATTAGATAACTGTAATATTTAAAAAAAAATCCGCAGAAAAAAAATAGGTATCTCAAATCAAAATCAAAACATTTATTCGTGACAAACATAACACAGATAATAATAAAAAAAGCACATTTCTTTTTTTATTATTATTTTTGTCACGAAATGGACCCAGCTCAGCATGTTGCTAGCTTAGCAGCCAGCGCTGGTCTTCCGCAGGGTCCATTCGGCGAGGGAAGGAAGGAAAGGAAATACCTATATACTTAACTAAAATACAAACATAAAAAAATACACAAAAAAGCAATGAACGGTATTTTTTTTTTATAATATTAAATAGTAAATGTTTGCTGGCCTGTCAATAGTTCACTAGTTAGTTATCTCACTATACTTTGTTTATGAAGTAATAAATAGTATTATCGCTTCGTAGCATTCGCACAAATGTATATAAGCTTTCCAATACAAATTTTTAGTAGCCATTAATTTTACTGCATCCACTTTGCGAAATTGATAGTCATACGTTACTAAATGTATAGTTACAAATGCGCAGGAAATGAGAACAGATTAGAAATCAATACATTACTCTCGTCTATAAACTTAATGCTTGCGATATTGATGCAGCGACTATATTGTGGAGATATTCGCGCATTAGTCAGAATAATAGCTGGCAATTCTGACTCCAATCAATTTTATGATTTACTGCGTGTACCCGCGCGGCTTTGTCCGAGTATTAGATACAATACAATACTATACAAATATTATTTACCAAAAATACTACATAATTGAAAAACAGAGGTAAATTAAACATAAGCAATGATAGACAACAGGCGGTCTTATCGCTAAAAAGATATCTCTTCCAGACAACATTGTTACCTATAAGAACGTGAACGAAGCTGCGAGATAAGAAACCTACCTATTATAGCATATTACGTCTACCCCGAAAGCTACATAATAGTGAAATAATGTTTGAAATCGAAAAACTAGGTATTTCCAGAGATTAACACTGCACACAAACTTACAAAGCTAAAACCTCTTTATAATATTATATTAACTATAGATTTGAATCATTAGGTATCCTCCTGGGCACCTAATCTCGAGATTGGCGTAGGCACTAATTTTAGAAAAGCGATTGCCATCGACTTAACTAAAAATTACCAATTTGGAAAATAAGTAGCCGTGTAAATTGAGTTATGAACATATTTTTAATAGCTTTTCTAATGGCTGCGTTTGTCAATTTGCAATTTTTCTTGTTCTCCTTAATCTGAGAATCGATTGAAAGAAGAAAAAAATTTTTTTCTATAGACAAGACTATAGACAAACGGCCGTATTCATAAACGTTCTACAAGCCTATTTTAACTAGAATGGCGTTAAAATTCGTTTGTCTTTATCTGTCACTTTGACATTTGTATTCGTCAGAAAGGGACAAAGCACATTTTGTTTAGCAGAGGCATTTTAAGTTTTATGAAAAAGGGGTAAGGATTTGAAAAAAACAAATTCTTAAAACTATCGCGAAGTGATAATCTAACAAAAGCGTCAGGGAAAAGGCCTCCACTCAGCAGCTGAATGACTAACCATGTAAATATCTTGACGCTGATCTTCCGTGGATTGGATTGGAACACTATACTCGTCTACTTTAATTTCTTTATATACCAATTTGAAGTGAGATTTAAGTATAGGTATTACTTTTAAGTATTCATCATTGTTTCATTAATGTATTTGCAAATTTTAGTGCCTACTCTGTGAAGTTAAGTGCCTCTGTTTAGTATGATGAAGCCTCCAACATAAAATTGCTAATGTTTCCTGCCACCAACATTTTGGGCGACAGCGGACATTTCATGAATACATTTCGTTTACAACAAAGCCAAAAGATATCTAATATATTCTCTTCCTTGACATGGCACCGGTCGTAGATCGGATCTGCTCAATTAATCGCGAATGGTCCCTAATTAGAGCAATTAGTATCGGTCCCGTCACGTCGGATTTGTTGTTTTATTCTGCCACGCTGATGGGCTATTTGTGGATGAGCATTTATAACCACACTCGCTTATGATTGCCTGGTAGTTGGATAATAATTAGTAGTAGTATCAATGAGTTGGCTAGAGGCAGATTTCTATTTGAATTGAGAGAATAGAGTACTTAAATGTTTTACCTACCTCACCTAAGAGAATAGCTCTACCAATTTTACGCAAACAGAAACGATTCACAATTTATTTGTTTATTTTCAATCAATACTATATAAAATAATCAAAAAGATGCTTATCTATCATCTACGTCGTGAAAATGTGCACCATTTTTATGTATAGCTGTGGAAAACGCGCAAAAACAATTATGTTCACGGCTCTATTATTCCACTGCGATATAGGATAGCGATACAGGCCTGGGATAGCAGTCAGTTCATATACCTAAACTTCGATATAAGTATAGGTATGGCAAAACTGCCATCTCTATCTAGCTAGACATAATAGGGTTGTCAAATATTTACGCTTATCAAATATTGGGATAATTTTAAAGTTGAAACTGATGGATCTTTTCTTTAATGGTACCTACATCTATTTAGTCTCTTAGCCTTATCATAAATATTGTGGTTTATGATACCCTACCCGCCCACTTGAGATTACTAATAGTATTCTTACTGGCATGATTAACGACATGGCCAACGGTTTAAAAATATAGCTATCTACATATATATTTATGATTTAGTTACCAGATGGCGGAAATAAAGGTAGCGTGTTAGTGTAGGTAGTAGTTATATTGATTTAAACTTTCACGATTCTCACACATTATTTATACTAAACGGGACTTAATCAACCACGTCCGTTGTCCCGTGACCATGGATGTTGCAACACATCCGAAACGTCGGGAGACCTCGGTGAGGTAAATAAATAATTTAATTATACGCGATTAAGTCCCGTTTAGTATAAATAATGTAGGTAGTAGTTACCGAAATCATTAATTACAAAAGAGAATCGCTACCCCCAACCCTCCCCCCACCCCTTTGGGAATAAAGTCGTGAATGTATGTATGTAAGTATGTAGAATCGCTACAAAAACTAACGTAAAGCAGCTACTTCCAAATACGAAATACGCGTTTTTTAAAAGATTAATCAACCTAGGTACCTAGAAAATGTACACAGAGTGATTCCAAGTGTTAAGAGTAATAAATCACAAATAAAACAAAAACAAAATGTTAATAATTTTTCTCAATCGATTTTGGCCCAAAATTGGAATTGTAAACATACTAAGTAATCACTCTCCTAATAATGTGTTATACGAACAAATCCCCTGAATTTTAGAAACTAAAAACTGAAAATTTTACAAAAATACATGCCTAAATTATTATTAGGTTTGTTATCGTTAATGTCAGCATTCTTATTAGACTTATTTCAAAAACATTACTGGTTGGTTTCGACATTCAAGAAATATATGATATTGCAAGCCTGGTAAGAATAAGAACAAAGCGAGAACCATGAACAAAAGGTTAACTTACCTCCATTGTCAGGATTATTGGCTTCAAAAGTCTTGCTGGTCATGTGGAACAGAGCGTCGAGGGGAGTGTGGGGCGCGTTCTGCGGGTGAGGCCGCCGCGGCTCCGAGCAACAGTCGGAGGCCGACGAGGACCGCTCGGACACCGAGTCGCACTCCGTGGCCTCGCGGGGCCGCAGGAGACCCAGCGCGGCCAGCCGCCAGCGCTCGCCGTCTAGCAGCGCCGCACCCGCCAATCTCTGTAGCCGCTGCAACCGCTCCAACCCCGCCGCTGCTCCGTCCCACGGCCTCACTATCCTCGCCGGAGTCCTCGGACTATGCGACAGAATGTCCAGAATAGAAAAACTCTTCACCCCCTCACCACGCCGCTCTTCCGCCGGCTCGGACATCTTCAACCTCTTCAGCGGCCTAAAGTAATCGTGCGGCGACGGCGACCTCGAGGGCGCCGGTGACGGCCGACCCACACTAATATCGTCTTCCGAACAACTGTGTCCTGACATCGACTCCTCTTCCATCTTTCACACCATCACACGCCACAGAAACAAAGTCGCTATCACACCGGTAACGCGGGATACGGCTGACGGGTCGACGCGCCTCGGTCAACTGACGTGGCGTGTGACAGCCCTGGGCCGGGCGGCCAGTGTGGGCGTTGCTTGTTGGGGAGCAACCAATCACGTGGGGGCATTTCGTAGCGGGCGCGTTGTGATTGGCCAGCGGCGGGAAGCAAGGCGCGCCGGGCTGTCACAATCGGGGCTCCAATAAAACTTTTTAATCCGACCCAGGATTGGGATTGGGGGGCGAGATTCATGGTGTGATTAATTCTGTTGGGTGCGCGGGCGCGGGGGTTAGGCGAGGGGGTTAAGGGGGGGTTCGTTAATTACCGGGATGAAGACGCGAGTCTAACTACTCGCTCCATTATTCAAGTCGATAAGGCCGACGTTTGTCACTGGAGAAATTGCCACTTTCCTTCATTTATAGTTTATGGGTTAATTGTCGCGTTAATACAACTGTAAACAGATTATAGCGAAGCCACGCGGATGTTTTATTGGTTCCTTCGCTTTAACTCAAAAAATAGATTTAGCAATAAAAGTAGGTATCCGTTGAAATTAAAATCTTTATATTTTATAGGTTCAATGTCTGAATAGGTACCGTCCCTGATTAGTTATTAGATTCAAGTAAGTAACAGTATAGGTATAAGTAGGTAACCGAAAATTAAAATAATTGATGTAAGTACCCACTTATATCAATTATTTTATTTTTCTAAATTAATAGAAACGTACACATTTCGCACTTTAAAAATAAGATAGCAAAAGCTGATGTTGATAATTTAAAACCTGAGAATAAACAGCTATCTTGTAGGTTGTACCTACCTTTAGTTGGTACCTATGTATTATGGGTATGTAAGCACTTTATTGTACACAATAACAGGTTAAAGAATATACATGTCACACAATAGATCAAAGTAAGTACGAAGGCGAACTTATCCCTATAAGGGATGTCTTCCAGCTAACCTTTGAGCAATTGAGAGGAAGGTACAGAACGAGATAGGCAAACTTATACCGTGTACAAAAACACAGAGAAAATAAAAATAAAACCTAATAGGTATATAGGTTGGTATGTGCGTAATTATAATTAATTACTCTCTGAGCTCTGGCTCTGTGACCTGAAGAAACCACGATCCAGGAAAACAAAAACAAAAACTGAATCGTCATTTTTTTTCCATGGACCTGCTCCAACAATTTCACGAGAATCAGTTGAGACATGTGACCTGTAGAGAACAGCCGGACAGACGGACATACGAACGCTTTTTCAACCAAGGTGACACGGAGAGCTTCGTTCGCTTCGCTCGCTCGTTCAACTATCGCGACAAAGCCGGTTAGCATAGGTAGGTATTAGGTACTTATACCTACAGTATAGGTACATTAGTCAATCGAATTTTAAGTGGAAACTAATGCATGTTATGAAATGAAATAAATAAATTAAATGGAATAAATCATGATTTGAGTGGAAACTATTGCATGATGTTACTTTTATTTTATTCCTTTTATGCCGTTTAAGGCTTTCATATATCGGTCGTAAAGGCTTAAACGATGATTAGGGAAAGCAAGGTCTAGGAGAGAGTAATATCTCTTAGGATTTAATATAACCTATATAAAATCCTGAAGCAATGTCTAAAATAAGAATTACTACCTAACGCTCTTTAGTTTACTTGAGGAACAAAGGGAATATTGTTAGAGAGGGCCTATGATTTTACATCGCAGAACTTGTTTAATTATCGCCCTCGAGCCTGCAATTATTTTGCACGTCCATAGCATTAGAGCGGGGTCCGCAGTTAGACCAATTAATAGTCGGATAGTTAGGCACAGGCGGGGGGCTGGCCAGGTTTTGATAGTCCATTAATTTCATGGCTAGATAGAATGATGGTACTTATATTTAGATGCCGCCTGAAACGCCTTTTATTGAAAAATCCATTGTACTCAGATAACTCTAGTATCTTGGATCGTGAATTGACGTTAGTAATTATTACGTAGGTCTTAATTACACTCATTTCACATTAACTGAACTCATTCATATTATAACTTAAAATGCCTCTACTAAATAAAATGTGCTTCGGCCCTTTCTTACGTACGCACAAATGTCAACCTGACAGATAAGGACAAACGAATTTTAACGCTACTTTACTAACGTTTATGAATATGGCCGTTGGTATCTTTAAATTGTATGACGATACCTAACGGGAGATATCCTATTTGTTTTTCTATTTGAAGTCATTGTGTATTTAATAATATTTTTGTTGATATTATTTAAATTTTCATTGTTTTTGACGATCATGATATAAATGATTATAAATTATAATTTTGACATGTAGTATAGGTATGCCAATTTGTACTTTTTATTTTTTATCATAAAATAAATAATCTACTTAATTTATGATCCATGAAAAACAATGTTGCAGGCATTTTGTAAAGAGAATATAACAAATTACAATAATCGACAGCTTTTGGCTTATGGCTTTTAGTATCAAAATATCTTGGAAAAATAATAGTCAATAATT
Organism: Epinotia bilunana; assembly: GCA_947049275.1. Classification (NCBI taxonomy): domain Eukaryota; kingdom Metazoa; phylum Arthropoda; class Insecta; order Lepidoptera; family Tortricidae; genus Epinotia; species Epinotia bilunana. The sequence goes on along the minus strand of OX346273.1, from coordinate 9,969,435 downwards.
ATTTTAGCTGCGAACGTAATATGTACCAACTAGTTAGGTATCTACATCATTCCGAATAGTCATTTATCCAACAGCTTCATTCTTTCAAATTTAATTGTTTCAAAAGCTATGTCCTAAATATGTGTCGGGGCTCCCTTATTTTACAATTGTAACCTTGACAAACCAATTGTAATTTATCGATATCGAAAATTTCCTTTAGCGGATGGCAGCATTTGTTGCACGTTGACTGTGTTCATTGACAATATTTAAGAATACACACATTTTTCGTTGTGTTTGTACCGCACACACACAACGGTTATATAAAACTTAGTAAAACGGACACGCCGCAAAGATACCATTAAGATTCCAAAGAAATTCCTAATAATTACAACAATGAAATCCGCTCGAGATGGAAGCGGAAATACGGATCATAATTACATCTTCCAACATACCGATGTAATTATACTTTACCGATAAAGGTACTTTACTAAACTATTCACAACTTCTCTCAACTCGAGTCACTACTGGACCCCACTACACCTTGGTCTCGAGAATTTCTAGAATAGTTAATATTGAAATAATTTAAGGTGACCGACGTTTTATAAAACTGTCTATGGAATTTGAATCTAATAGCTTGGATGGTAAAGTCGCTTTTTCAACGGATTACTAATGATGCAACTCGGTCAACTCAAATAATTTTTAGTATACTTTTAATTTTCCTCCTTTGTAGTTAATGTTACAATTTTTGATTTTATCCGTTTTTTTTTTGCTTCCTTAAGATTTTAATAGGTACTTCCTTATTTCTTAAAAAAAAACAACATTGTATAAGAAATAACAAAAAAAATACCTAACGTGAAAAGGAATGTTAATAGTAGGTATGCCTTGATACACGTACTTCATTAGTACTAACTTTTTTACTTAACTACTGTTATTATTCTGATCACATCAGATTTAAATACTTTACTTACCTACAAGACTCGCCACACATCTCAGTAGATATAATACTTAGGTACTCAGCAGCATTTGTTTTTTTCCTGAACAAATTATTTTCAATTTTCAAACACCCAAAATAAATAGGTTATATATTTATTTTTTCATTTATTGAAAATCGGAAACATACAGCTAAAAATAGCACACATAAATATTTAAAGTTGTACAATACAAAAGCCAAAACAGTTTCCACTTATAAGTTAATATCATTATGATTGCTCAGACAAGACTATCTTTATATTATAATGCCAATTATAAGAAGTGAAATAAACTATAGTATGTACCTACAGTATATTGGATTAAAGAAGATACCATATAAAGAACTAGTGTTCTTTTTTTAATAAACTATCTAACATGCCTAAATACTTAACAAAAAATAAGTTTAATTAAACAATTTTGTGTTAAAATAGTTTTGTGGTTCATTAAACATGAAATGAGATACATTTTAATGAAATGAGGGTTTCCAGAGTGTATTATGGCAGCACCGTGGCGAGAGGTCTAGGTGTCAAAATCCACCAATCATATTTAATCATCATCAATTTGATTGGTGGATTTTGACACCTAGACCTCTCGCCACGGTGCTGCCAGCTGGTGACATAATACCCTCGGGAAACCCTCATTAATCGTTTATGTATCATATCAACATCATCATATCAGTCGAAAGACGTCCACTGTTGGACATAGGCTCCCAAAGAGTGCCACAATGCCCGGTCCTGCGCCACCCGCTTCCAGCAGACTCCCGCGATCTTTACCAAGTCATCAGTCCACCCTAAGGACTGTCCTTAGGTATAGGTAAATAGCGACAATAACAGCAGTGACCAGAAATCTTCCTTTTTCAGAATTATCTTTGGGTAATCCAAGGTCAGACCTACTGGCTCATCTGAGGCTAGTTGAGACCCTTGTGAATACCAGCAGATTACTGGCCAGTAATTAAGGTAAGGAAGGGAAGTATTTCTACTTGTTTCCTCTTCCTATGCGTGAGAATCGTATCGGCGTTTATGGGATCAAATAACAGGGGCCGTAGACAAGGTTACAATCGACAAGCGCTAACGCCAATAGAAATTAATAAAATGTAGGTGAATGACAGATGCCGACGAAACACTTTTCGTTAACATCTGTCATTCCCATAGATTTTATTAGTTTTCTATTGGCGTTAGCGCTTGTCGATTGTAACCTTGTCTAGGCCCCCTGGTGTCATACCGGGTATTTTGTACGCCTACGCGTAGGCAGAGTACCGTTGTTTGTCTATTATCATTTCAATTATATTTCCCGCAAATCCACATCTACAAGCGCCCACATGCAGTCAGTAATATCAATATTTATATTGTACAAAACAATTCTAAGTCAAGTCAAAATTATTTATTTCATAGAATATGGTAATTAAAATTTTGGTGTTGAAGGATAATTACATGTACAATGCAACATATGGGTGAATCAACTTTTAGTGTCCTACCCTTTTCGACTATTTGCTGTTTAAAAGGGAATTACAAGAAAATACGATGTCTAGTGTTGGTAATTGTTGTTGCATTCCTTACTCAAATACTTATAGCGAGAAACTGTATTAAAACTTATAAATTTGCCCTCAATTGGCCCCGCCGACGTAAAAATGTCCTCGATATGTCTGAAAATTGTGGGTTACCCCTGGACAACCATGTTTTCTGCTAGTTTTTTTTCGAGATGTATCATATCTTATGTTCAAAAACGTAGATTTTATCAAATACACTTGTTGCGGTAACTGATAATAATAAAAAAAACTGGGGGACAAAAAAAATGTATTCAACCCGCACTAGCGAAATAGAATAGAGCTGGTAAACAAAGTAACATGTTACTTTGTTATGTCGATTAATCATAATAGATAAAATTTCAGCTACTACAACCATAATAAAATAAAATATATAAATTCAAATTCACATACTTAAAGAACAAAACAAAACCAACAAAATAATTTTGTGTACCGGCACGTTTTGTTGCACAAAATATACTTTTTTCCGGAAAACCGAGGAAGTGTTTTGTTTTTCAACCACACGACGCATGTCTACCTATGCTCATTAATGAAAAAAATACTAGCTTAACCCATATATGGAATGTATGCTTCAAACACGAAAACATTAATTTCTGATCCAATCGAATCGATCCAATTCGCAAAGTCTTATTGCCTACCCATTTTTTTTTTCCACATATGTGGGTATGTGTCATCTCCACACAAGCAGGTGTTCTACCGGTTTCCGACTCTATTTATTATTTGTAAATTAAAGTTCAAAATGTGTAAAGCACTTTCTTGGCTTACGGTACCAACGCTGATATAATATCTAAATAACCAACATATGGATACAATAACAAATATTATCAGTGTAACTGTTGAAACAGAACATTCTGCGGGTAATGCGCGCTAATAACATGGCGCGCCGGAAATCGACGTGATTGGCCAATCATGGCGGGAGGCAATATGGCGCTGGTTCCGGTCGGGGATGACACGGGACATTAAGCTGAATATTTGTTGGTCTGTCTATTTAAATTATTAGCTAAACATATTTCCGCTTGATTTTTACTTAGGTACCTGTACCTACCTTAATTTTTTACCTTGTAACTATTATCAGCTTTTACTCTAAACTACCATCTGTCTAAGAAACTCTGACATAGTTTTTTTTGTAGTAATCGATAGGTAACATTTTATTCAAAATGTCTATAAAATTACTTATAAATAACAAACACTGTACGTATGAAATAGATAGGAGTATGTAGACTATTTTCGCTTAAGTCATTAACCCCCGACGCAAAGAGAGGGGTGTTATAAGTTGAACGTGTCTGCGTGTCTGTGGTATCTGTGTATCTGTCTGTGGTATCGTAGCTCCCAAACGGATGGACCGATTTGAATGCAGTTTATTTTTATTCGAAAGCTGTTGTGATCCCAAATGTTCTTAGCTATGTTTTATGAAAATCTGCTTAGCCGTTTTTGAATTTGAAATGAAAATGTCGGGGGTTTTTCAACTTTTCTAAGTTGTAGTTATTAATGTAAATACTAGTTCTCGGTATTTGAGCGTAGTGATATGTAGTAAATACATCAATAATATTATGTTTTAACGCCACGGTCATGAACATGACCTTCAAAACAAATATGTTTAATTTCCATATAAATTACAGTCGGTTGATATAAATATCGAATTGGCCGCACAATCCTATTATTATTAATATAATTTCATATTTTTTGGGAAAAATAAAAGAGAATTGTATAATGTACAACAATATTACATAACAATAATACATATTAAGTCGTTTATTTCTGAAATAAAAACATGCTCTGTTACATTACTGCTGACTCCAACTCTAGGCAATGCCTGTCCCGTGGGGGCGATGCAACGATTAGCGTAAATGGGTCATACAGGGATTCGCGTATTTCCTGTATACCTATAGACATTGTGTTAAGGGCTGCAAAGTTTAACTTTTGGTTGGTCATAATTTTACATGCCATAGAATAGATAAATAATAGAATCCTGAGCGTAGCGAGTGTTTCAACACACGAGAAGTAAAATACATTTGCACCCGTGTGTAACACAAAACTTTTCACCTCACTGTAGAACCCGTTTAATATATGCCCTCACTATTGACCAACGGAAAGACTTCTTGTTTTAATATTTATGCGAATTTGTTTTTCTAGATATACTTAGACAGTGCTTAACTAAATAGTGACTGGTTTTGTGACAATTTGAAGAGATTGAAAGCGGAATAATTTTTGTGTTGCTACTTTGATCCATTTAGATAAACCGGAATCTTACTAAAGGTACCTACTAAAACAAAGACACTCATGCCTTCGGGAACCTACTTAAACGAAGGTGAAATACTAAGAACTAGGTATAATATAATATGGCGTCAGAACTGATTGAACAAAGACACTTCAGCCTTCGGTAAGTAATATCTGTCCAACGGTTTTTAATTGTATCTACCTATGTTAATAAAAAAACCAGAACCAACTGTAATATCGATTGGGGTAATTTGATTAAATAAAATAACCAAGAAACCAAACAGAAGAATTAAGCAATAATAGTTCTTACGCGAAAGCCTTAAGGTTCTTGCATCATGTTTTACTTTGGTGGTATTGCTCCCCCGAGCCAACCCCCGCCAAGTCACGTGTGACGGGGTAAACAAATAAACTAAAATGGCGGATCAACTGTCATTTCAATTCTAATTGAGTTTTATAGATCTTCTCAAGGGTCTCTTCTCACATTAATGATTATATTTGCGATGAGTAAGTAAAATATAATAACTAGCTGACAACACTAAACATAGATTTCATTATTCTTCCTTTTATTTGTTGATTAATACGAGTTTTAAATATATGAAGATCAAAAACCGGCCAAGTGCGAGTCGGACTCGCGCACGAAGGGTTCCGTACCATTATCTATAAAAACGGTCGGTTTTTTTTTGTTATAGCGGCAACAGAAATACATCATCGGGAAAAATTTCAACTGTGTTACTATCACGGTTCATGAGTTTCAGCCTGGTGACAGAAGGACAGACAGATGGACGGACGGACAGCGGAGCCTTAGTAATAAGGTCCCGTTTTACCCTAAGGATACGGAATCCTAAAAAAGGACTGATTGACCATAGAAAATAGTTACGACATTTATCCTTATAAACTTTACAATAACAGCGCGTTTATGACTTTTCACAAATAGTTATAGGTATAGTCTATTCTACTACTACTACCAGTCAACATCCCTACTTATGTTTTTTTTTTCAATTTGATGTTAACGCCTTAACACCTAAACAAATGAAAAAATACGCACGTGACTACCATAATATTGTGTCCGTAATAAGTACCGTAAACTCCAGTTACATTAACCCAATGGAGAGTTACTTTAGCCCGCATGAAAACCATACATAGCAATGTTACACGTGAGTAGTTCGCTGAAATTAAAAATAAAGTGATTTGACCCTATTCAAGTCTTAAAAATGCAGTCGACAGAGTAATTTACAAAAGCCAAAGTTACCCCCTAGGGCCAAAGTAACCCGGGTTTACTTACTCTTTATTATCTTCTATTCCCTCGTATTGTGAGTATAAAATCGCGCAGTTTCAGTGTCTCCCCACCCTGACATGTCTTATCATAAGTTAATATTTTCAAACGGAAGTACTCCCATTTTTAAAAAGCAACATAATTTATCTACAAACCTTGAATTTTAAACTATAATTTTAGGGTAAACATTTTTTGTTAATATTTGGATTGAAGCCCACACCTCACCTCACTATTAGCTTGTGGCGAACTATTCGTGGCAAGTCCAAGAAGATGTAAATTCATAGCGAATCGAAGGACATAGGCCCTTTTGGAAGTAGGATATGGCTAGTATAAATTGCCACCGGAAGGGAACCCACTGCATTAGTCCAGTGTCATTAGGGTGGGCGCCCTATGTGGAGCGTTCCTGTTGAGGTGGTTGCATTAGACACTGTGAGTGATGAATTACTAAAAGAATAATGTAGTAATTTTGTTAAAGTGCACAGTAAACAGATCGCTAGTCTACCATCAACAGAAAATAAAACTATCAGACATAGAAGAGTGGTTTACATACCTAGACATGTTGAATACCCAAAAAGGAAAACTGTTGAACGCCCGAACTCAAAATTTTCGTTTACATAAATGTCGTTTATTGTATCCTTTTACAATACGAGTACACGGCCAGTTGAGTTAGAAGCGCGTTGCTGACCCCTATTTAAATTCAGGATTTGCTTTATCAACAGCAAGATTCCACACTGTCAACACAGAGGATTTTAGGGGCTCCGGCAACCCAGGAACACATTACTGAGAGTCGTGATGTTGGAATCTCGCCATAACGTGAATTTTAATTTCTTTGTACGGTGTTTGATAGTACGGAAGAAGACGGCATCTGTGGTTATGCCGACGAGGGGGAGCTCAAATAGCATCCTGAGAATGATAGCAGAGAGGTGGGACTCGGATATCCTCCGCCGATACACCGACCTTCATGTGTTAAGACCTAAAAAAATAAGTAGTTTAAAGTTTGTTGACTAATGTAGTTTTATAAGTGTTTTTGTAACTAACAACCAAATGGATCTAAGCAATCTGAATATATATATATATATATATTTTATTTTTATTTTTTTGTGGTGAGAGTTCCAACAGACCGTCTATCGACCTTCACTTAGGAAGTTTTTTGGCCGAAGGGAGTCAAGTTGCGGCGTTTTCGCGGTCGGTTACCGGTCACCACGAAGTTGCGTAACACATCGCAGCTATAGTATTTTTGTTATGTTTTAAAATAAGTTTATAATTATATGTATAGTTAGTATATAAGGTATGTGTAAATATGGGCCTGTGTTGCCTGATTTAAATGAATAAATAAATAATTTATTAATTAACATCGCCAGGAACACAACACCACATACCTACAGAGTAAGTTTTCAAATGCTTAAATTCGCTCCAATCCACGGCACATCAAAAGACTGAATTCGACGATCGCAACGAGCGTCCTCGTTTTCCTTTACTACACTATTCGGGAGTGTTAGATTAAACAGAATGCCTCTCGGGATTACTATTAAGCGCTAGTCCGGGAGCGGTCATTATGACACATCTCAATTTGGACACCGACGCGTGCGTGTGGTCGGACCTTAAAAAACTTAAAAATGGATTGTGGTGAAAAGTAACTAGTAAAACATGGTGCGATGCTTTAGGCCAAAATGTAAGTTGTACGGCAAAGGAAATTAAAAAGGCACGTGTTCCCTTGATAAATTACCAATAAAATATTTGTCAACAGTAGAAATAAAATATTTTTAGATTTGCAGGTAGGTACAATTTACACACATTAACAGGCCAAATGAAATTCTCAATGTGTTCTTTGCATGCATTATGATAATACTAGCTTCCGCCCGCGACTTCGTCTGCGTGGACTCGAGATAAAAACTATCCTATTTTGAATCCGGACTATAAACTATGTTCGTGCAAAATTTCGTCCAATTCGGTTGAGCCCTTAAAACGTGATTGTGTAACAAATATCCAAACATTTAAACATCCAAACTTTCGCATTTATAATATTACTTAGTAGTAACAGTCTTCATGCGTAACGTAGGCAGCTGTATACTGTGGAATAATCTATAATCATAGTAATAACGTACCTATGTACCTTCATGTCCAAATTACTCCTCTCATTCAAAAATTACGCGATTTTCCCACGTTTTAATAGGCCACGACTTAGAACCATTAGTCATCAATACCCACTCATTAGAAGTACCTACCTTTTTAATAACATCATTATTTTTAATGTACTTGGTCATCTTCAATATGTCGCGACGGCAGACAAAGCCAATATAGTCCAGTCAATGAACTGACAGCTTGTATGGAAAAAATGACAATTTTGGAAATAATTTATAATAGCTTATTTTTTATGTGTAACGGATATATTATCAATTAAATAGTTACCCAGCGACAAAATCCGACAAAATTTCAGACATCAATAAAATGATAAATTAACTAGCTTCTGAAAAGTCAGAAAAAATATTAATAAATATTTTTGGCTTTACTTTGGTTCATTTACATCTTCTCTATAATATTCAAGATAAATCGTACAAAAAAAGACAATGCATGATTCATTGAAATCTACATAATTACTTCCGGGTGGAAAGTTTGTCGGATTTTTGAATAAATCATCTTAGAATAACATTTTAAAATGAAATCAACAAAAAAAACGCTATTATAAATTAATGTTTTTCAGATCCGTATTTTGCCTGGACTAATAGGAATTCGAGTATTGGCTTAGACATTATAACACTATCTCTCATTATAACACATCTCAATTTCCCCGCATAACTATCGTGACCTCGTATTTCTATCGACTAACCTCGTATTTCTATCGACTATTTCTAATGTCGACCTTATTCCAAAAATATATGTGCGCTTTCTAATATAAGATCACAAGAGGTGGATAATCATATCAGGCGATTTATTTCATCGCGTGTGGCCGGCCTAACTCAATGGTGTGATTATTGAGAGTGAATGGGACCGGTGTATCATCAGCATTAGGGTATCATTAGACGACACGTCAGGGTGGTGGATTAGAGGTTCGGTCCTGGAATAAGAATAGTTTTGAGATCTTATAAGGGTATTATTTGGAGCCATGAACCTAGAATACTCTGGACAGGTTATGGTAATAATAATACCATGTTCGAGCAAGCTTAGCATACAAATCTCGATAAGTGTGACAGAAAGGGAAATATCATTCATTGTCCTTGTCATAGTTCCACTTTTTTTTATTTGCCACAACTGATTTAGTATGAAGTTGTGGCGCATAAACCATTACCCGTCCAAATTAAGTAGGTTGTTTATGGCAAGTCATCAGCCATTTTAAGACCAGTTCTTAATTTTAGCTGCATAGGAGCCTTTCCGTCCCTCACTATGGCATCACGTACAGCCTGTCCAGAGTATTCTAGGTTCATGTTTGGAGCAGTGATGTGCTCATGCCGCATGCGCGCCGTCCTACTTGAAATTAATATACCTACATTTATTAATTTTGTGCTTTATTATTTGCCTTTCTAAACTGCAACTAGCTTCCGCCCGCGCCTACGTCTGCGTGGACTCCGGATGAAACTATCCTTTATTTTAATCCAGGCCTTAAACTATCTTCCTGCTAAAGTTCATCCAAATCGGTAGAGCCGTTTAAGCGTGATTGAGTAACAAACGTCCAAACATCTATACTTTCGCATTTATAATATATTAATATTAGTAGGATGGTGGCAAACATTAAACATAGCAGCCTGTACAAAAAAAAAACATTTAATTCGAATATCATAGACCCATAAGAATACAATACAATTAAATCAAAATTAAATCAATATTGAATAGAATATAATTTACTTTAAAAACAAAGTTTTAACCGACTTCAATTTAGTACTCCGCCAAGAACGAGAACATTTCCACATTTCTCTTCCAATTTACCACATGAACTGATTTCCGAGAGCAAATGCGTTGATTATTAGAGTAAAAAACCCAATCGCTGTATGTCATGGGCCGGTATGAGGACTTCCGTCGATTCCACAAGGATCACCTTTGGCACTTCATTAGTTGCTATTTCAACGGAATCTTATCAGAATCTGTGATATACTTTTGTACTTTTATGTATATAATTGAGGAATTCCATAAGTCATCTGTGGTCTTCATCATCAATTCCACTCCACCAAATTTATGATTTCCGGGTGTAAATACACGAGTTATAATAGAAAATACCAAAATAACTACACGCGTGCCTAATATAATTGAGGAGTTCCCTCCAATAACTCATGGATCCCATCATCCAATTGAATTTTTGAAAAAAATGGGACCCACCTGGAAGCATATACTTACAAATAAAATAAAATAAATACGAATCGGCTCATCAATGACGGAGTTCTGAGGTAACAACACTGAAAAAAAAAACAACCGAATTGAGAATCTCCTCCTTTTTTGAAGTCGGTTAAAAATGAACATGTTTGACAATAAAAAGAAATTAATTACCTACCTACGCTATTGTATTTCCTTACCATAGAATGGTAGTGGTTGGCTTGTGCATATCACAACAGTGCCGTAAATATGCACAATCCACCCTACCTGCTAACATCTGCAGGTCCTATGGATACTTAAATTGTAATTCCAGAAACGTCACATGGGGCTTGCCGACCCTAGGTGTAGACTTAAGAATATTTTAGTTGGCCGAATTGCACAAAAGTAGTCCATTCAAAAAGCAACTCTACCGTCCAATTTAGAGGATTCCAATTCCAACGACAGCTTTACAAAATGTCGGCCACAACAAATAATGTTCACCATGGGGTCCTGTCCCTTGACCAAACAGCATTTTTCGTCAAAACAATGGTATTTTCGGGTATTCTTTGAATATCATCAAATAGAAGTCATTAGGTTAGGTTAGGTTTGTTCTATAATAATCTTATAAAGCTTTCTATTTAAGAAAACAATGCATTAGGTCAAATGAAACTTTTATCAAATGAAACATTTAGCCAAAAGTTGTTTGGTCTAACATTAGTGAACCGTTAACCATACCTATATTTGGCCTGAATATGGACCCCTGGTTGCATCGTCAGCTGTTGCTTCAAGGTCTGGGGACAACTATGTTGACAGTATACCTTGAGTACAAAATGCGAATAACGTTTTTAGAAGATTCGAATCCTATTTCAATCGTATCTCTGTTTCGCTTACTTAGATTAGAACAAATGCTTTACGTTGCAGTTAATCAAAACCAAGCGAGCTGAGCTGGCTACACGAGACAAGAATGGAATAAATAATTAAAATAGTAAGTTCCAATCTATCCTACATTCTGGGGAGACCTTGCCTCCTTGTGTGCATTGAAGGCTATTATTATTATTCTACCGCTTCTATATCGGTATGTGCTCCGAAAAACTGTTTGAAGTGATACCCACAGTCACATTCTACCATAGCAACGGCAGGGCGTTTATCACACCCTTGGAAACTAAATGGTTGCGCACGGTACGGTTCCAGAGAAACCTTCCACAACCGACGGTTGCGGAATGAACCTACCATGGCTTTCCCGAGGAACTATGGGGACCGCCCGCAAGGTGGACTAATGACCGGGACGTTGCAAGAGTCCGCTGGATGCACCCGCGCAGGACCGGTCATTGTGGCATTCTTTGGGGGAGACCTATGTCCAGCGGTGGACGACTTTCGGCTAATAATGATGATGATGAAAGTATGGGACGCGACAGCTTTTCCATTCTCACCACGTAGATGGTTGGCAGTCCTCAACTGTGCGTTTCTCCCGAAACTTTCTGCCTCGCACAGCCAAACTCTGGAATGAACTGTCGCCTGCGGTATTTCCGGACCGTTATAACCTTCAAGCCTTCAAGAAAAGAGCGTACTCCCATCTTAAAGGCCGGCAACGCACCTACAACTCTTCTGGTGTTGTAAGTGTCCATGGGCGTCGATTATCGATTACCATTAGGTGATTCGACTGCTCGTTTGCCTCCTATATCATAAAAAAAAAGAAAAAAGAAAAATGGGACTAGAGTGTACATAGTCCTCAGTCCCCTGTAATTGCAACTATCCATAACAGCTTATGATTCGGCTAATTTGCCACTAACGTACTCTCCCTCGCTCTACCCTCGCTCTACAGTAACGTTTTCGACCTCTCTGGAAGGCTGGTGACAGCTTATACTCGTACTGTACCGACTTCGAACGACCAAATGCCAAAGTGGTCTAAAAGTAATCATCGTCAAGGCGTCCGGTCCTGCGTCACCCGCATCCCGCGACACTTACCAGGTCATCAGTCCACCTTGTGGGGCTAGGTCTACCTATTCTAAGTAACCGAACTTCGGCAATTGAAACATTGTCTTCGTTGAGAGGGATATAGACACCGAATCCTATTTTCTTTCCACATAAAGACTTCCACCACTAAACTGTGGGAAATTGAAAGAAGAAGAAAAAACATCAATGAAGATACCAGAACGGTAGCCCAATATATTTACGTTTGATGAGAGACAGAGGCCTCAATGTGTGGCCTGTAATGGGCCATTAGACGGCAACAGGCAAGGTGGCAGGAAGCGAGTGGTAGTTTTGACAGTTTCCAATTAGGACTTAATAACAGTATATGACAAAAATGTATCATTTCCACTGCCATGGGAGGGTCGTCCGGTCTGCCGTCCAAAATAATTCAATTTATTTTTATGTTTAACTTTGTAGGTAACTAAGTATTACCCAGGGTTATAGTTGAGAGGATTGAGTTCATTATACTTATCATGTAATTGCTGCGGACAAATGCTAGTGCCCCCGGCTTAGTCCGCGTGAACTTTCTTATAAACTTCCATTTCAAACTTCATCTACTTAAATCTATTCAGCAGTTTTGCGTAATTGTAGTTATTGAGTAATACACATCTGAAAATCTAAAGTTAAGAAATACCTACTACTAATATTATAAATGTGATAGTTTAGATAGTTCTAAACCATCCCATTTATTATACTAGTAGGAAGTAGTCGTTTGGAGCAGCCCAACTGGGGAAGTACCTCCGCCTTGCAGAAGACCACAGCCATAATAACACTACTACTTGCTCTGTAGTAGTGTTGTGTTCCTGGAGGTGAGCAAGGTCGCCAGAGCTCCTGAGGATACGTTGTGTTGAGAGCGAGGGAATTTGTTCCTTCAGCCATCAACACGGCGAATCCTCAAACATATCAAGGGTCGGCAACGCCCATGTTACTTCGAGTTGCATGCGTCTATTGGCTGCGGTGTCCGCTTATCATCAGGCGGACCGTAAGCTTGTTTGCCACCGTTGTTGTATAAATTTTTTTTGTAGGAAGTCGGATACTATGGTCAAGTAATGTTATACAGGGTGTGGCCTGTAACTGGGGCCAATATTTAAAAGGACGCTTCCTTACGGCATCTGTAGTAACCCCTCGTGTCTTTCTTTAATTTTTTTTTAATTCGGAGTAATGTTGATCTAAAGTTATGACCTCCAAGTAATGTGTCTTGGCACCACGAGATCATAGCACAGTCAATGCAGATTTTGAGCTAACATCATGTAATGAGTACTATTACTATTAGTATAAAACTATTATTAGTTTTTTCATTTTTGTTTTTAAAAGATATTTTTGTGATTTTTTAATTTTTGTTCTCTTTTTAGTGTTTTTTAAATAAAAAAATCAACCAGCGTCACCCCAGAAGAGTAAAAAATACTACACATGAACTTACTTTAATAAAAAAAAAGGATAAAAGAACATTTTTTTTTCAATTAAAATCACCTGGAAATGATTGCTCACAAGCCCAATAGTCCACCGTTTCATTTTTTGCTCCTATTCCAGGCCACACCCTGTATACTTCCGCCTTATCTGCAGTCCTCCAGTTGCATCGCTGCCCTGTATCAGTATTCATCATTAATCAGGAACTGTTAAATAGGTAATTGGACTTAAAAGATAATGAGTACTTGTCCCCGTCATCGTCAGCCGTCTCCTTGGTTACATCCCCCATTGAAAGGCTTAGTTAATCACTGTGACGCTACGCTCGCTCGTTCAAAAAATATACTTTTTGTAGATTTAAAACACTGAAGTCGATGAAGTTCATTCAGTCATGCGATCTGTTCAGTATTCTTTATTAATCAGGAACTGTTAAATTGCAATCAGTCGTAAAACATATCACATTCTCAGGCCACATTCTTACCAAGCCAATGTCAATACATTATCCCACCATATCATTATATCGCCACCAGCAAAGCGCACAAATATATGATTGCAACTCAAAATTACCAAACGGCTGTGTAACTACCATATCTCAAAGCCATAATGGCCCAAGTTTCGTGCTATTTATTGGCATTAACAGTAGCTGATCTGAGTTATACGGTATTGCATAGAATTGCAGCGTTTGCCGTGATTGCGTTGGAATGGCGCTAGTGGATAGATTGCCAATATGTATATCAAGTAGTGGGCTATCTAGATTACTAAATTGTTAGTTTATGTTGAAATGTAGCGTTTCGACTGCAGAGTGGTGAAAAACCTACACTATACTTCCGAGCGTAAGGGTGCGTTTCCATTGAGCTGCAGCGGAGCAGAGACTTGCAAAATTGACCAATCAAATTAATCCATTAAATCGAAGCTGAGACGAGATGCGAATTCATTGGTCGAAATGCACCCATATATGGTTAAAACATCTACAAGGGTTAAATTGTACAAAAACATTTTATTATCTTAAAACTGATGATGAGATGTACTATTTTAGGTAAAAAGATAACGTTTGATAACCGATAAGGTATTGTCAACTAAATTAGTAAAGATAAAGTGGAATAAGTTCGCCTTTGTATCGATTTAATCTTTTTTGGGGTTCCGTAGTCAACAAGGAACCCTTATAGTTTCGCCATGTCCGTCCGTCCGTCCGTCCATCTTCGGCTTAACTTAGTAACCCTTACAACTACAAAAACTGCAATTCGGCATGGGTATATAAATGAATCCCAATTTTTTAGGGTACCTCCCCTACACCTAAAGTGAGGATGTAATTTTTTCTCGTTTAGCCCATGGTGTATCGTTGGATAGCTTGTTCAAAATAACAAAACTATTTTTGTTCCAGTCATGTCCCCCCCCCCCCCCCCCCCTGCCGGCTAAATGACTACTACTCGGGGTGAAAAAAAAATCTTGAACATATACTTAATGAATTTAAAAGGAAAACTATCATGGATAAGTAGGCATAAGTAGTTACCGAGTTATAGTCGACCAACTTAATATGTAAGTACTTGGAAAGGTCAATTTCGTACAAATTCGGCCGACGCAACCGCACCGCACGTCGATGTAACTAAGACAGACAGGCAACTACGGAACCCTACACTGCGCCTGGCCCGACACGCACTTGGCCGGTTTTGTCTGTATTTTTACCTGTGTCTTGTGTATGATACAAAGATATCATCATCGTCATCATCATCATATCAGCCGAAAGACGTCCACTGC
Source organism: Epinotia bilunana (assembly GCA_947049275.1). Taxonomy (NCBI): domain Eukaryota; kingdom Metazoa; phylum Arthropoda; class Insecta; order Lepidoptera; family Tortricidae; genus Epinotia; species Epinotia bilunana. The sequence goes on along the minus strand of OX346273.1, from coordinate 9,954,043 downwards.
TGGACATAGGCCTCCCCCAAAGAGTGCCAAAGTGACCTGTCCTGCGCCACCCGCATCCAGCGGACTCCCGCAACCTTTACCAGGTCAAAGATATACATTTATTTAAACATTTCGGTATTTCCTAGGTTTAAAGTTGCATGTGTACTTATTTAATTAAGTATATTTATACTTTTTGATCTGACTTTACTAAACTTAAGATCACCCAGAAGATCTTACACACGGACCCTGGTTAATTTATAAATGTACGCTAGATGCATTATTAATTTGGCATATTTTTTTTCTAAATTTAAATTAAAGGAAAAAATCAAATATTTAATGCTCCGAGCCGGATTCGAACCGAGGACCACAGGCATTCATGGCCCGTCGCTACTAACCAACTGAGCTATCAGAACAATCTGTCTCGGCCACTAAATCTTTCAATCAGTTCCCTCCTACAACGCCTTAGGGAGGCGTGTAGCGACATCTACCAGAAGACTAAGGCTTCTTAACGGCACCAACGCCTCAAATCATATTGAGAAATCGTCAGTAACGATGCTCCACCCGATACTAAATTAATTTTGTATCAAGCAGTAACGCTTCTAACGAAATTATAATTTTACATTGGCCCGTATGGTCTCGGGTTAGAATTTCACCACCCCCTTTCTTCCCGTGGGTGTCGTAAAAGTCGACTAAGGGACCAGGGTTGAAGTGTGTTGTGGGCGATGGGCTAGCAACCTGTCACTGCAATATCACATTTTGTCGATCTTTTATACCCACATTTATGCTAAATGTGGCGCTGGAACATAAGTTTCATGTGCTTTGCAAAGGCGTGAATGTATATGTATGTATTGGCATTCATTGTTTTTAGGATTATATTGTATTACCCTACCTACTTAAACTTCAAAAGAGAGACAGTTATAACGCTCTTTTGCGTTACTATTACGCTATGTACGATGCACATACCGAACCTAGTATTACCTTGGAATAAATGATGTTATTATCCAGAACGAAATGAAAAGTAATGAACACAAAATCATGTGGCCATCCATAATGTCAACTCTATTAGGTCCGTGGATTGAGTCGTATCTGTACATCGTCACAGATAATTAGGCAGGCCATATTGTCGCGTGGGGTGGCCATGCTTTCAGTAAATAAGAGAAAGTTTGCAGAACTACCTAGGTACGATTGAGTAGTCGTGATGACGACTTTTGAGTATTATAATTACTAGCTTCTGCCCGCGACTCCGTCCGCGTGAAACTCGTTTATATCGCAGCTCCATACAAACTTTCACCCCCCATTTCACCCCCTCAGGGGGTGATTTCCGAGATAAAAACTATCCTATGGCGTTCCCCGGGACTCAAACTATCTTCATACCAAATTTCATCTCAATCGGTGCAGCGGTTTAATCGTGAAGAGGTAACAGACACATAGACAGACAGACACACTTTCACATTTATAATATTAGTATGGATTTGCACTTATAAAGCTTAAAATGTCAATTTTAATAAGTACAACAATAGGTATGTGCCATATGTTATTCATATAAACACTGGTCATAATTTTACGTCACGAATTAAATCTAACTATAGGAGTAGACTTAAAAAAAAAAGGGGCTACATTGATCGATTTAAAATAGCAGCATTATTCTTTGTTAATAATTTCGGTAAACAGTTGGAAATATTTCAAAGTGTAGGTATTTTTACTACACAGGTATTAAGAAAAACAATAATGAATCATTGTGAAATATTGAAATAAAGTTTGATTTTGGTCTTTATTTATATTTATTTTATCACTAAACAAATGTATGAGAAGCTCAAATCTAGTAATTTATTCTGCAAAACTGTTATATAAGTTCTCTATAGAAGACAATCTATCAAAATATCGAATACCTAATTAAGTATACGAGTATCTAAAGTTCTGTCCTGTCCTGGAACTCGAATAAAATTCGGTCCAAGAAAATATATTAAACGCCCTTAAATCATTGTCACCATAGTGAAACTAACATCTGTGGTGACAATAGCAATGATTAGCTCTCCCCGCGGCATTGTCGGCGTCACCCTCTCGTCACCGCTGTCACCCACGTCAGCGTCACCACTCTCGGCGTCACCTCGTCACTTGTCATCGCCCGATAACGAATGATCGTTGTATTTGGTAAACGGTTCGATGTTCTTAAAGTTGTAAGATGTACATGATTTATTATGTAGAAAAAAATGAAAAATAAATGTAGGTATGTCTCATTTATACAATTAACTGCAGCGCCCTTATAACACTTTTTAATAGTAATAAGGTTCTGTCAAAAAACATTTTCCGTACAATTTTTTATTGCCAACTGTACTTTTCTGTATACCATCATCAACTTATTGAGACGATTCGAACGATTACGTCGTTTAAATACTGAATCCCTATATAATAATAAATCATAACTTTCCTGACTTGAAACAACTGCCACATATTTATATACGTATACTTACTGGCAGGCACAATGACCCGAAGTAGATCGAAGACCGCCTGTGTATATAAGTAAGGTACCGTCGCCTAACAAGATCCACCTTAATTTGAAAGTCTTGTAAAATAATTACAGTTTGGTTAATAAAGAAAATCCATCCATAGGACTGCTAATGATTTATTTAACAAACAAAATATTTGTGTTGATTGAAAGTGTTCGCAACGAGGCCCTACGACATGAGATGACAAATCTAATGTTAAGGAATGTACAGTTGTAATATCATTCTGGCTTCGCCGTTGTCAGATGAGGCCGGAGTGTTATGCAAACGAGAATTCGTTATAAACTTACCAATTTTGAATAAGTACCTACCTCTAAGATAAATTATATTCTAATATAGGTACCTACATATCTCGCCCATGGGGGTGGCATAGCCACTGCGTGACCAATCCCATTTTCTTAATAAATAAAAATTTAAAAAAACCTTAGTGTTATTAGCGTTGTAACAGGAAAATACCTTTTTTTTAATGTTGCTAGTGAACCATCTTAAGGCACCCCTGACCCGGTCGCCTCATAAAGCCCGATATAAATTATTTAAAATAATCGTTTAATCAATGTTTAAACATTACCATCGTCTAGTCGTGAAATACACTTTTTAATTAAATAGATTTTATAAAATATTGAACATATCCCAAATTTATAGCTGGGGGTGGGGGCTGGGCCTTCTTCTTCTTCTAAAACACGTGTGAGATTCTTTATATCAGCCTGTGATCAGCCTGTACTCATGATATTTATAAATAGGTTCTTTATTTAAGTCTCGTAAAAATAGGTAGATAGATCTAAAATAACAGTATTTACCTTTAATTGGATTTTAAACATATTAAAACACCTAATCTCACTAAAAGCGTAGACATAGGTAATTTGCATTTTCTTTTTTTTTAATTTCGGATGATACGTAGTGTTTGTAAAATAATAAAACGTGTATTTTTTAACACGACACAGCAAACTGTATTTTCTTTACAAAATGGCAGCGCGCTTGTTAAAACTGAAATGCACGTTTGTATGTATATGCAACATAAACTCATGTGCTCACGACATTTGATGTAGTTTGGTAATCCATAACTTCGAGTAATTAAAGGGGCCATCTTAGGAGCCGGGCATTCCTTGGTGCACCTACCTACCTTACGTCCATAAGAAAGCCGCCCAATACAAGACTATGTTTCTAATGTCTATATTTAACTTATTTTCAGTTTGAGTTTACATTCAGATTGTCTCGCTTAAGACCCGAGCTCTGTCAATTCTTAACGTCGACCTAACAGCGGGTGCAGTTTATAAGTCGAAACAGTTTAAGGGTAGTTTTAACCTTTCGTTCTTGCTAATTTTCACAGAAAAACGCCAAAACAAGCACGAAACGACTTTATCAGAAAGTCAACATACAATGTTGCCCGAATAAATATTGTTATAATGGGGACCACCTTTTAACGCCTCTGTATTTAGGTTGTACCCTTTTTAAATATTTAACCAATTTGTGATTTCTTTTCTCGAAATTAATCATCGCCTTTATTGTTTAAGAAATAGAGACGAAAGCAGGTAGCTCTGAAGTTTGAGAACGGTATTTCAAAGTTGGCTGAGCCGGTCATTCGTCATCGATGGATGTCACATTACGGTCTTTTGGAAACACAAAAGATTCGGGTTTTCTTTTGATCGTTGGTTTTTATACATATTTGATTCCATTCTCAAACATCGCATCCATTGCTTGCTCAGGCTAACACTACTTTGACTATATTATTAGGGACTAAGCAGTAATGTATTCGTGATAGAGGTTGATATTCGTTCGATGTTGACATCATTATACTTGTATTAATACAGCTCAATAATTCAGGTTTCCTTTTGTGTGGAAGCGATTTAATTTGTATGGAGTCACCGAGAGCTATAAATTGTCGTTGAAATAGATAATAATGGATGGATTTTCACAATAACTAATCGGTCGGTTACTCGACATTGATGGTGAATGATGGATCAATCAGGTGAGTTAGGTTTAAAAGTCAGCTTGGTTGTTTTTTGCCTAATATACAGATCTAATCGTTGAACGATCTACGAAGACGAGTTCCGCTCTTACTTAACGCTTTGAACAAAATACAAACTAGTATACTAACTATACTATTATATTCATTTAAACTTTCAGGATTCTCACACATTTTTTTAACTAAACAGGGCTTAATTGCGTATCGTGAAATGCCGGGAGACCTCGGAGAGGTAAATAAATAAGTTAATTATACGTGATTAAGTCCCGCGTAGGAAAAATAACGTGTAATAATTTTCCAGCTCCAGCTACTACTTCAACTCCGATGTTGGTTGCGCCCGTGAGCGTGGCTTATGTAACCAATCTTGTTCACGAAGACCCGTGCACACAACGGGCACGTGAGCATACCATTTGGTACATATAATTGAAGCTGATAGCCGCAGGTGGTGGAGTAAGTTCACCTTTAACATGGCTAAAAGAAGTCAGTGCGAATGGTCGCAGCCACTGACTAGAACTCAAGTTTGTCACCGTTCCCTCCCACCTGCCACCGACTTCATACGAAGTCCAAATACAATAGACTTAAGACTTGCGTGGCGTGGGGGCGCCAACTCGCATTTTTTTCTGTGGTGAGAGGGTTAAATATATAACACTAGCTACTCGTGCAGAGAATTCGTCCATTTCGAAGTGAAGGTTTATTACTACATACCTACCGGGGAATTTGGGGGTTTTGTAAAAAAAAAAGGTAAAAATGGCTATGGGCCACCGTCCGTGTGTCGGAACGGTGAAGTGAAATATTTGTAAATCGGATGAATAGTTCTGCATGTCACTACTAACAAACTTACAATCTCAGAGACGTTTCCGTTATGAAATTTATTAATATTAAAGAAGAGTGTGTGAAATTCAAGTTTTTTCATATTTATTATGTCTACTACGAGATCAGGTCACAATTGTAACACAGTATCAAATTAGCAATCAACAAACGTTTTTGAAGCCCATTAAATTAGTACTTCGTTTTACTTCTCTCTATTGTAGCGTCTAGCTAGATGCACTACAAAAAATCTAAATTACCGCAATAACCAACTCATAAAAACCTGCTACCTCGGGAATTATAATATAATAGACTAGTTATTTACGGTAAAGCGCAAAAAAACCGGAGCCCGCCTTAGCATTATAAAAACCGGAATGGGAATATTCTTCTACTTAATTAGTAGTAGAACGACTTAATTTAGTCAAGTTAATATACGAGGCATATTATATAGCCATTACATGGGCAACTGCCTGTGAAATGATAGAGCGGCATCTGTGAGTCGCATTCAATGCTAATTTGTTGAGGACCTACCTATGTCCGTTAGGGCTAGCACAGATCCGTCTGAACAGTAGCTTGGGCTGTGTTTATGGAAAGGCGTCGAGTGCGGCGACGCGAGATTCCAGCGGGCGTAGCATGGTTCCCATTTTATCACTTATCGTGAACTAGCTGTTGCCCGCGACTTCGTCCGCGTAGAACTTGATTGCTATTAAATTATTGTGGCCGGAACCTCAATTATCGCCGACCCAAACAAAGTTCTACCATCTTAAGGGATGATTTCTGATATAAAAACTATCCTATATCCTTCCAAGGGCCACTCATCTGTACGAAAAATATCATCTAAATCCGTTCACGGATTAAGCGTAAAAGGTTACAGTGCGATGAGTTCATTAGTTTAAATTGCAAAATTTCAATTGAAAACTCCGTTTTTACAAATATAATATCTTAAGAATGATCAAAAGACGTTTCTGCTTACATTGTATATTTTTTCATAATGTAGGTACTATCGACAACACAGCTAACTGACCATCGGTGCACCTTAAGTGGATTGTAATAAGGTTCTATATAAACACAGGATGGTCAGTTAAAAGTGTTGTCGTTTGTACCTATTTAAGAAAGTAGTTTTACTCACGTTAGTTCGGGCTACCTGTATAGTTTTGAAAGTAATATTATCTAATGCTAAAAGACGGAGAACTTTCCATCTCCATCCACCGTCCCCATTTAACGGTGTTAGAGAATAAATTATTTTGATTAAGCCCCTTTACCCCCTTATTTCACCCCTTTAGGGGGCAAATAGATCTACATATTATAAAAGAAACCTGCTGTCCTGCTTTCCTGTTTCTAGACACAGTTTAATATTAAAAATCACACATTACTTAGTTATGTGAACTTTCAACCCCTATCTTAACCCCTTCAAGGGATGAATTAGGAAAATATCCCTTATCAATGTTTTTGACTGTACATTAGGAGCTTGTGGCCAAAGTTTTAAACGTCTAACTCTAAAAACGACATGATTCCCATACAAACTTTCTACTCTTTTTTAACCCCCTTAGGGGATGAATGTTTGTAACATCGCTTAATCATTTGCTTTGCTTTCTAGTAAGCTACCTTCAAAGATTCAAGTCTATAACTTTCCAAATGAACGATTTCCATACAACGGTTCGACCCCTATTTCACCCCCTTAAGGGTTGAATTTCGAAAAATCCTTTCTTAGTACACGTCCACGTACTATAAAGTATATATATTCCAAATATTATGCTTATAACTTTAGCGGTTTAGGAAATCACACATTACTTATGTGAACTTTCAACCCCTATCTTAACCCCTTTAAGATATGAATTAGAAAAAAAACACTTATCAATTTTTTTGACTGTATATTAGGAGCTTGTGACCGAAGTTTTAAATGGATAACTTTAAAAACGACATGTTTCCCATACAAACTTTTAACCCTTTTTAATCCTGGTTAGTTATCCTGCAATAAACGTGAAACTGCAACTTTAGCAGGCTGCGTATAATAGATTCTATGGAAAACGACGGTTCTATTAAGAGATACTCGTATCTACGAAACACACCGTACTCTTTAGGGGCGACTTGGATGTGGCAACACTTGTTTTACGTCGTCCGCCATCTGCAATATCTTATTCGGATAACTCTAGTTCTCAGGTTGAACGCTGTAGAGCCCTCCTAGTGCCTCGTCTCTGCAGGCTCGTTCTGGGGCGTCATCACTACCTTCTCTTAGGGTGGGGACTTTAGCCAAGTGCCCGCGCCACCAACAGCACTGGAGACCACGATATCCCCTTGTACGACGGGTGGGGTAGACCGTAGTTTGTCTTGATCCAGCATACAGTAGGATATGGCAACTCAGCACGTCTAGCACACGACGGCCGCGACATACTCTCGATTTTTATCGCTCTATACCTCTTCTTCTAAGTGTTCTAATAAGAGAGAGACGGATAGTGCGAGAAAAATCGAGAGAGCTCGCGCGCCGTCGCGTGCTAGCCGTGCTGGTATTATATAATCTGTCTAAGGGCAGACACCGCATAGCTTTGTCAAACTATGCATTAGGTAAAAGAGCTGCCTTCGAAAGTCTATTTCCATAAAATGTACGGTTACAATACTGCGAGGCTGGCTGCCATTGAGATCTGAATATTACTAGCCTTTGTCAATAGTTCAATACCACGTTGATGGTAGACATGCCTCCGTCCTACCTTGTAGGAAGCAGACACCGAAGACTTTGGGCGCATGTCAATCCAGAGAAGTCACAAATATGTTGCCGAATCTTTATAATTTTTTGGAGGATTTTTTGTGGCGATAGTGAGTGTGACTCCTTTGATCGCCAGAGACAAGTACTGCACAGCCATGTCAGGACGGCCCGCGGGCTGTGTCTCTTTTTAGTCGATTTAATTAGAAGGATAGGATAGTCTACCTCGCAGTGAAACAGCTCGCGAGTCGTCTTGTCATAGACGTGCAGGAATCTCCAGGACCTTACTCACCGCCAGGAACGCAAGAAGACCACATAACTGCAGAACAAGGAGTGCTGTTATTATGGCTATCATCTGTAGGTAAGGTGGACCAAATTCCCAAGTCAGGTTTTTTAAAATTTGAGCGAAGTAAGTATGATTCAAACTGACATTCCATTGTTATTTGTTAACTAACGACAAAGCTTCCTGTCACTTTGTTCAAATCAAATCATGCTTAGATCAGTCAACTTATTGCTGATAAGTACAAAGGTACTTTTGAATATAAGTTCAGGTATAGAAACGCGCAAAACGGTATAGTCCGTACACATATACTAAACTATTTAAGGTCCGTCCTGAGTCCTCCGTAAGACGTCCCTGGCACAACACTGACACTAATATTTGACACCATCAATCTTAAAGCAATAAAGGTGACCACAGTACGTCAATGATTACATTATAAATATTAAACTCTTTACCCTACCGAACGTACCGCACGAAGTATATAACATAATACCTACTTTGGGTAAACTTATCTCAAACTACACTCATTATCTCATCCCCAATTCTCTTAGGTAATCCCAAAAGGCTACCGATCGTCTAATAAACTTAAAAACGTTCCAATAAACTACAAGTGTACACGATGATATGCCACTGCCGCCATTACGGCCACCATCCTGGCTGTATAATGTCTGTATAGTGGTAATAAATGAATAAAAACAATTATGCTACGGGTTAGCTGTTACATAATGGTAATGCGCCCTAGGAATGAGGAGTACGGTTTAAATTCAAATGTATGGAGGAATGAGAGAAATTTCGTCATATTATCAAGCGTTGGGGGAGCGCGTTGTGATAGGCGTAGCGGGGGACGGAGCGGTTTCGAGGAGCTTAGGCGTTATTTAAGCTTGAAGCTATATATAGCTTAATTTAACCCTGGCGCAAGCTGTGCCAATATAACTCGGAAACAACTGTTTTATTAGGTACCTACTGTCAAACGCGTGTAGGTACTTATTATAAACCATAAAAGTATTCGACTAAAATTTATTGTGCGCAAGAACATTTAATTAAGACTGCCAAGCCAATGCACCAACGAAAAGTCTCCAAAGTTGCAACTCTAATATTAGAAAACCTTGTCTGCCAAGATGCCTTAAAAGTTCTTGTTTATAAATTTAAATGAGAATATTTAAACTTCTTGAGACTTTTACACTGGTACCTACCATTGTAAAATTGAAGCACACTTCTGCTTCCGCGCTTCCGCTTCCGCGCCCGCCGCTGCTGCGCGCGCGGCCGCGGCGAGATGAAAGCGCGCGGTGCGTTTGAGCCGGCTATTATGCCGCGGTAATGAGTGAGCGACACAGCCACCGCTAATCGCCCGCTGCGCTAAGAGGCACCCAGTTGAAATGGATCGAAAAAACGATTCGAATTAAGCTCAATTCTTATGCTCGCCTAGTACTCGGTGTTAGAGATTTTTAGCTTTAGATTTCCATCGTCTTGAAATAAGTGGACGTTTTTTACCAACAAGCAAATATATAAGTTTTAACTACCTACTTAAGTGATTAAATAATATACTTTTACACTACAAATACCTATATTAAAATTTGAGATAAAGGAAAGGAGAAATTGAATCTCGCTTGTAATTTCATTGCCATATTTAATGTGTTTTTTTGTAGATACCTAGCTACAATGGTATGAGCTTAGGTATATTGTATGTCTTTGAGACGTACCTAACGTAAGAGACCTTGTAAATAAAAATACATTTTGACATTCAATTTACTTAAGTATTTGCCAAGTTCCAACTTTTTAGGGTCTTTTTAACTAAACGTATCAAATTGGAATCAGTCTGACACTTGGGACGCCTCAAGGGGAGGGCGCACGAACATAAACATCAAACCCTCTGAATCTGAAAATCTGTTACTGATCATAGCTGACCGAATAGGGGAAAAAACAAATACCAATCTAATTTTAATATGATTGAATTGAGGTAAAGTTATCCTCCTTTTACCGACGAACGTTTCATTGAATTAATGTTTCGCCGAATTTTCAATTAATCGAAAACTATTTTTTTCAGAAACAGGTAACTCTTCAGGATTGTTATAGAACACACTTAACCTAAGCTAATGGGTTCTACACGATGTCGATTACCTTTTAGCTTTACCTGAAAAGTTAATGGTTTCTGAGAAAAAAAAAGTTCGATAAATTAAAATTCGAGGAAAGAATTCGGTGAAACGTTTGTCGGTAAAATGAGGGGATCCCGTTAAGTTGAACAGATCCTACCTTCCTGTGTCTTCACCTAGAAGTACGTCCGAAAGTGTAAAAGTAAGTCCTGTCAAAAAACGCAAGCAAAAAAAACTTCTTTAAGAGCACAGTCGTTTTCTACTTGTGTTCGTTGGGCAGAATTAACTCTCACAATCTCGGATAGAGTATACCAACACCGAATACTTGAATAATATGGTTGAGCTAGTAATAAAAGACCACCAACTGAAATTAAGCTTTAATTAGCAGCTATAAAGCTATTGACAATCCATCTTTCAAATGCAGCAAAAAAGCTTTTTAACACTGACAGGCAAAGGCATTCGGTATTCAGCCATTGAATATGAATTTTATTGACGGTATTGGACCACCTTCGAGTGATGGGTTTAGGAGTAAGTATAGTTTCACAGGCGATAGACAAAAGATGCTTTTTTTTTTGCCATTGAATTTTCAGTAAACTTGCTTCTAAAGAGCTACGCTGCTTAGCCCATATTTTATTATTATTAATGGAACTTCAGATAAAACAGTCAGCAATTTAAAGTATCGGCTCTAAGAAAAAAAGTGGTACTTATAAGAAATCACTGAAAAGTTAGCCAAGCATCACGAAACGCCAAAAATAAATATCGCGTTCGACCCTTGTAAAATAAATAAATCAGGCAAGGTTTTGCATTAGATAGGTTTTTACGAATCTCTCTTCCACTTCTGCAGTTATGTATTACTTGTAAACTACTTAAGAAAATGGACGGGACGATGCAATTGTACCATACTTACTTCACACGTAAGTAATATTAACTTTATTGTCTTATCCCGTAATAAAAAGTTTTGACAGAATGATTCCGCCGTCTCTCAAAACTTGTCAGAGAAAGTAAGGTCCGCCAAAAGTTATCAATATCTACTGTCAGAATAATGAAATGATTTGAGAGTATTGATATTAGTTTTCCTCTAACCGGTTACACACGGTGACTTTTTGTAGACGCGATACAAACGCGATACAGTATGGATACAGACGCGAGAGTCACGCCTCACGCGCTCATGAAACTCGCGTTTGCATTCGCTGCAAAACGTCGTCGTGTTGTGACTGCTCTTTTATTCCTAGTCGCGAGCCTGCCTGTATGTGGTTCAGAAAGATGTGTCTGTTTTATTACCCACCATCTTCTTACATTGTTGCGCTCCCGGTGCGCCGCCAGACCACAGGGACTGGACGCGGCCGTGCATTCAGCGTAATCTCAACGGAATCACGACTGCACCGCTATGCCACCCTGGTGGTCCGAGAGACGGGCGATGCTTGCGACTGGTTGTCAAGGGCCTATTTCCAAATAGTGAAAAAACCTTTTTCACGGGCCAGGTGAAATTCATCTTTATTCAATGGTATAAAGAATTTGATAGGGAAAATTCCGATCTTCACTTTTCTTATTAACGTCACCATGTCACCATTCATTGATGCACTCCCCTGTCCACCAGCCAGACAACAGGGACTGGCCGTGCATTCAGCCAGTTCCGCCTAATGCCAACGAAATCAGGACTGCACTGCTGCGCTATCATGGTGGTCCGAGACACATGCTGGTGAGATCCTCCGTCTAGCGTTTTTCCCAGTTGTCTTTTAGGAGTCCAGGATCCACTATGGCACCTAATGAAAAGATTTGAAGAAGTGACTAGTTTAACGAAAGCGATTACCGTTTGAACTTATACAACCCAAAGCGAAAACTAGACCTTGAGCGATGAGACCGGTTTTCTCACGATGTTTTCCTTCACCTAAAGCTGCTGTTGCTTATTATAAAATCTTAGTTCACCTGATTTTCCCATTCCTATTTAAAAGTCTTCTTCTCTCCGTAAAATGCTGTTTAAGCTTACATAATAACATTTCCCTGACAAAGGCTCGGTTAGCGCGCACGCCTCAATTAGGCTGCGTGTGGCCACCGGCCAGCACCACAATGATATAATTAGAGTGTTGCCATTGTGTGGCCGTGCGGTGCTCTATGGCCAGTAGTCGATTTGAAACGTACTTTGTGTATTCCAAGTTGGTTTTAGTTTGTTCTTTCATATAACAACATTCACAGAAAAGTCAAATCAACGTACTCCGTACTCCAGAGCGGCATCATGAAACGTAAACGTCGTTCGCTTGGACATCTCCCTCTCTGTCGCTCAAATATGTAAGTGCGATAGAGATGTAGTTACAAACGAACGAAGTAGCCGTTTCGCGGTCAGGTCAGGTCGTCCGCTGGTCCTCCAGTGTAATGGAGAGCATCCACCAGATGTGTTAAGCGGTGTTCCTATACAACGTGAAACCTAGATACGAAGTATGCGAGGTGTCAAATATATGTAATCATAGCGTCGTACATCTATGGTAAGCACTCATACCTAACACTACGAAAATCACATGTAACAGGGGCAAATATTTAAAAGGACGCTTCCTTAGGGCATCTGTATATAGTAACCCCTTGTGTCCATTTTTTTTTAATTCAGAGTAATGATCTAAAGTTATGACCTTCAAGTAATGTATCTTGGCACCACGAGATCATATCACAGCAGTTAATGCAGATTTTGAGGTAACATCATGTAATGAGTCATAATAGTTTTTGCATTTTGGTTTTTAAAAGATATTTTTGTGATTTTATAATTTTTTTGTTATCTTTTTAGTGTTTTTAAAATAAAATAAACTACTTGTGTCACCCCTGAAGTGTAAAAAATACACGTGAACTTACTTTAAAGGAAAAAAACTTTTTTTTTCAATTAAAACCACCTGGAAATAATTTCTCATAAGATCAATAGTCTACCGTTTAAATTTTTGGCCTGGAATAGGAGCAGATATACAGGGTGTGCCCTGTATATCTGTATTCTGTTTTTGTCTATAGGTACGTATATTAGTCTCTAGCTGTCAATACAAACATTTCTTAATCTTGAAACTTTGGAGTAGCAAGCGGTTACGGGCTACGGTACCTGCTTAACTGACAGGCCGTTTGCTTGTTTGCCACTGTCGTGGTAGGTATAATATATTTTAGCGTTTATTCTGACACGTAAGTTTTCATGGAAGTGCCTGCCTCTTCATAATAAATTGAAATGTAATTAAATCGGAATATGATACGTATGTCCCGAAGCGACCCCTAGTGTGGCAACGGCTTAATGTACGATACCAATTTCTCTTCGGAATCGTGGTTATGAAAGCTAAAATTGTCTAGGCGGTAGGTCTGTTTTATTAGTTTCCCAGGAGGTATGTGGTTACTGAGTTAACTACTTATTTGTCGATTTTGTTACGAAATTAGTCTCATTTTACCATATGTAACGTTAATCGGTCTGTAATCGTAACTTGGTGCCTTAATGTGATTGTGAAGGCTCTGTGAAGTTGAAGAAAAAACACACGTTCTGCGGGTGTAGCATGGTTGACATTATATCACATGTCGCTGTTGATAAGACATCCGTCACGTTCTGACAAATATGCGAGTGCGAGTTATCCACAACTTGTCCACAACGATAAGTGATAAAATGGCAACCATTTTAGGCCCGCAGAGCAGGTATATTCACTTCGGGACGTCAACACATTAAAACAACTGAGCGCACGCTTCAAGACTTTTCTAGAAGGTTCTGTCACGATCTTAATTGTATACATTTCCTTCCTCCTCACCTTACCCCTCTCACGCCAATACCGTTACGTTTTGTTTACTTATTATTTTTAATCTAAGGACCTATTTAATTATTATACAATGCAATTGCTCTGAAAGTGCTCCTTTATATGGGTCAACATAAACACGGGAAGCCCTCCATGCCCGCACGGCGTGGCGTGCCGGGGGGCAGCCGTGCGGGAATGAGATTTCAGGACAATTCAAATTTCACCTTTTATGTATAATTGTTAATTTCCTCGCATGATCATTGTAACATGTTGTATGATATACACGTGCGGATTGGTAATTCACAACTCGTGTCGATCAAAAACACTCCCTAACGGTCGTGTTTTTGGTCATCGTCACTTGTTGGGAATTACCTAATTTCCGCACTTGTATCATAAATAACTATGTCATGCTACTTCAGTCAACCTCAGTACTTTCTCTACCGAGACTGACTGAAATGGCAAGACACGTTCGTAAGTTTCCGTGAACATACGATGGAAAATAATTATGCATGTACTTCCTTTCGCCATTGAAGAGATGCTTGCCATCTAGCGGATTTTCCCCACACTACGGGCCAAATTATATTCTTACGTACTCATGAAAGCCTGGTAGCCGATATGCCAATAACCTACTGGCATGGCAGAGTTCACCGCGCAGCTGACCCTGGCCTGTATTTCTATGTTAATTTATACTTTTATCTACAAACACTATACCAATTCCGTTAACAACAATACGCTGCCTGCACCAAAAATGCTACAAAAGTTACGATCACTGGTAATAACTAATAACTAAACGTCCTTTCAATATGTCAGCTACTACGTAACGTGCGTTGCAAATTACGCAGGCAGAGCCGCGGGATAAAATATATCAAAATCTCGGTCAATTTCTCTTCCGCGTGTACTAAGGAAGCATCATGCTACGGAGATAAAGATCCAACGCCGGCTACACACAGGGTAACTAAAATGCACTAGATGGCATTTCCAAACGGATTGTATGTAGATGTAGTCAGCTTCCTTGACTCAGATTCGAACCATATTCGAAACTTTTAGCTCACTGCAAAAGCAAATGTGGGAATTGCATGCCATCTAGTGCACAAGCGTTGAAAATCCCGGATGTCAATGTGACTTGACTTATAGGATTTTCATATTTATATATTTTATTTCGCGCCATCGTTTTGGTAGAAGCGAGCTCGCATAAACGTTTTGTTATCAAACCCATATATTTTGTTCGTTAGACCCCTAGAGCTCAATCCGCCGGTCACCCGTCACGAAACCAGACCTCAACCTACGCTTAGTTACTACGCATCGCGGTGTCAAGATATATTTGTGGGTGAGCGTTGAGGTGAGCTTAAAACAAGTTACAGAATAGGGGGGCTGGACTTAAGAAACTGATGTTGGTCCGGTCTTCACCCAGCACGTCTAGCACACGACGGCCGCGACATACTCTCGATTTTTATCGCACTATGCCTCTTCTTCTAAGTGTTCTGATAAAAGAGAGACGGATAGTGCGAGAAAAATCGAGAGAGCTCGCGCGCCGTCGCGTGCTAGCCGTGCAGATTAGAACCTTTTAGCTAGCTGCTATAAGAGCATAAGTCGGCAATGAAAATGAATGCCATGTAGTGCGGAATATCCGGTAGTTTTCTGAAACCTGCACGGCATTTTTCTCGCACTGTACGTCTCTTTCTAAGTTTTCTAATAAGACAGAGACGGATAGTGCGAGAAAAGTCGACAGAGCTTGCGTGCCGTCTTGTAATAGCCGTGCTGACATGTTATGTTCTCGTAGTAAACGCGGAAGGGAAATTCGTCGCTTGGAGTCTTCCTTCGGAGCAGCGAACTCCCACTATCTCAAAATACAGTTATACATCGGACGTCAAAGTTAAGTATAAATTACCAAATATATAAGATACTTTGTCAAGCCACATGAACATTCCCACTTTTCCTTTCTACTTTACCACATGAACTGCGCACCGATAGCAAATGCGTTGATTATTATAATAGAAAAGACTCTTCCTCAAGGATCTTAGAATCACTTCTGGCACTTAATTAGTTGCTACTTCAATTCAAAAGAAAATTATTTGCAACCTCCGATCCTCAACTTCAGTCTACACAGCCATCTATGTACAACAATTACCACTAGTGCCTTTGGCCAAAAAGGTCCAAACTCCAAAACGCGTCTAGATAAAAACGCATCCATCAGCTACAGAGAGCTTCTCATCTCAAGTGTGACGTAAACGTGAACGCCTTCTGTTTTATGCCACCCTGGTAAATGCCAAGCGAAAATGCATCCCCCGCCATTGATGGAAAAATCTTTAAGATGCATTATGGATCAGCATCTCGTCAGCACGGCTAGCACGCGACGGCGCGCGAGCTCTCTCGATTTTTCTCGCACTATCCGTCTCTCTCTTATTAGAACACTTAGAAGAAGAGGTGTAGTGCGATAAAAATCGAGAGTATGTCGCGGCAGTCGTGTGCTAGACGTGCAGATGCATCATAGAAACAATAACGGAAATGTTTGTAGATGGTTTTGTGTTGGCTTTGTGGACTTGAAAAATAGTACATTACTGCAGAGGCCGTGAAGTAAGGGATTGCTGGACGAGATTGGGGTAGACGGCCGAGTCGTAGACGAGGCCGGAGACAACGAGTCCAGCAATCCCTGTTCCGGCCGAGGATTGTATAGTGCTTTTCTCAAACGATATGAGGAAATATTTAAATTAAAATAAATACAAGGTAATCAATTAAATAATAGGTAATTTACCGCCCTTTTTATTTTTTAAACATGCCATTTGAATAAGCCGTTCGAGCACTATGTTTAACCGCACATAAGTATAGTACCATAGATTTTGTTTTTTTTTATGTCGCAAGTATGCTTACAGAGTCTAGTGGTCGTTGGCAGAATGTAATTTTTCCTTTGTCAGTTTAATATTAGTAAGCAAATTTAAAAAGTTAGAGTAGCGGACAATAATGGTTTTACTTAGGGTTTTCATACATTATTTCTTGGCGTAAGGCCAAGAAGAAATGTAGGGAGCCATAAACAAGAAACTTCATGTCTTCATTTCGTGATATTAACGCATACATTTCCGAGCATGTTTGAGAAATAGTACATTACTGCAGCGGCCGGGAAGTAGCAATTCGTGGATGAGTTGATTTTGTCGGATGAAGCAAAGCTGAATCCGACAATAGAGAGGAAGGAAAGGCAGATATAGTGCTTTTCTCCAAAAATGCGAGGAAATCAAATAATATTTTCAATCAACAATAATGTTTTCCAACAGCGTGTATGCCAATAATGAATAACCTATCAAGATCCCGCCCAACTTATTTTTTTAAAGTAGGTAGGTACACGGCATGACTAATAGTGCCAGTTTCAATTGACATAAATAAAACAATGCAAATCATCAAAATCGATCACAATTTTAAATGTTTTATGTTTTTAAACTTATTAAAGAGTAAACGGGATTGAAATTGAATTCGTTATGAATTTTATTTCGTTAATATTTTTATTTCGTAATTTAAAACTATTTGAACATTTTTAAAAACGTCACTTCGATCACTTACAAAAGTAAGCGGTTTATGACAATTAAAAAAAAGAAAACGCGGGAAAACTTTATGCCCATACAAACGGGCGCAATTTGTCACACCAACTTGCAATAGTTCGAAAGAGACATACATTACTAACCAGTCTAACTAAAGCAAATTGTTGTGACAAATTGTTAGTCCTTTAAACGTACGAGCATTTGGCTGTTTGTAGTAATTTGTCTTAGTCAAAACATATGGTTAAAAGGTAAAAAACGTATACAGTAATGGAATTTCATACATTTTCCTGGCCGCTAAAACTGTACAGCAATGACTTTTAACTTTTTAAATTTGCGCTTGTCAGTAACGAGGAACTGCACGTACTATTTTTGCTACAGGCGCACATTTCCGAGCATATTGGAGCAAAAATATATATAATGGCTATCAAATACCGCATTCCGGGGCGTAGAGGGTGTCTGCAAAGTTTGTTGATCATTTTTTACCAGACAGCCTTTTTGAAGTGGATACTTCTTTGCTCGCGTTCATGTATAGTCATACTAGCTTCTGCCCGCAACTTCGTCCGCGTGGACCCGGGATAAAAACTATCCTATATATTAATCCAGGCTATGAACTATCTTCGTGCAAAATTTAGCCGTTTAAGCGTGATTGAGTAACAAACATCCAAACATCCAAACATCTAAACTTTCGCACTTATAATATTAGTAGGATATGTCATGAATCCATAGAGATATTATATTTTGCCGTTATGCAAACCCTGATGCACTTTAGTTGACCCAGAATTGTTGCATGAATTGCCATAGATGGCGGTATAAATCACTGGGTAACACAATAATGTTTACGGAATACCATATTTTTACTAAATCCTGAAATAATTATGTGTCTCTCATCAAGTCATCACGGGTTTGTAAATAATTAAATATTATCCTCCCTGGTAACACACTCAAGGAAAACATTAACAACACAAACCATCCTTTTATTGCACAGAGATTGAGCTAGATGGCATTGCATGGAAAATGAGATGGTGAAAACTCCTTGCAGATCATGTAATCCTAGTAAACACGGAAGAAAGCTGGCCTCGAGTGAACTCCCGACAGCTGGCTGATTTCATTATGATAGTTATGTTGGATTTTTTGATCGGATGTACTTTGACCACAATCGGAGCTGGTTAATTATAATATAAATATATATATTTACTCATAAATTCTTTAATGCACACAATAATAATAACAAGATGCAACTTAATGCCATAAAAGGCATAGAGCATTATAATTACCCTCATTCATTCATGCACACCTGCTGCTACACCGTAGCACTTCGTAGCAGTCATGGCGTGTCTACGAGTATGTCTAGCCCGCATTGCTTCGGGGCTGGGCTATTCATAAATTACTTCACTTCAAAATGGGGGGGGTCTGGCCAGTGGATGACGATAGTCATTTTATTAGGCGGGGAAGGTCCATTTCAAAGAATAGGGGGGGTGTCCAAAATCGTCAAGAAACGATGACGTAATTTATGAACAGCCCCTTAGTTAAAGTATAATGATGATAACAGGTAACCATCTTACTCAAATCGAACTATCGCATACTAATCTCAATAAGGCAAGTAATATGATTATGAGTACTAGAAGAGGTGTATCAGGAAAGGGTTCTCAGTGAACAGGTGGGCATTTTTAAAAATTCGTGTTCCCAATTAGCGTGAGTTGTTAAACAAAAATTAAGCATACAAATTATGTGAAAATGAACTTGTTTCACATTTAAATTATAAGAATACCCATATATCATTTATAAGTTTAAAAGAAAAAGTGAATATTTATACAAACTGAATACTTAATTGTCGTCGCAAAACTGACACTGAGTTAACTTTTGTATAACAACTCGCGCTAATTGGGTACACGATTTATTGTTAATATAGGATATGCTTAGTTTATAAGTAGTTTTTAAAAATTATATTGTATGTTCGCAGAGGGCAGCTGTTGATACCATTTTCTGTACTGATCATCTATATGTATACCTACACAGTGGACAATAAAAACATTCAATTCTATTCTATTCTATTCTATTCTATTATATTCTAAAATGCTCAGGTACCTTGTTGTCGCTGATAAATTCTTTTAGGGAACTTTAAAGTTGGCTGACATAAGCCTTAAACTAAGAGAAAACCGTCTACGCCGTGTACGGCCACGTCATGCGAAAAGATAAGGATCATATGACCAGATAACTAATGACCATAGATGAGTGCAAAAGAGGAAGAGGCCGGCCCCACTACATGGACTAGAACTATCGCAGCTGACATGGAGACGTTGGGAATAAACCCAGAAACCACCCAAAACCGCCAGAAATAGCGAGAATGTATTAGGGAGGCCGATGAAAGCAAGGAGAGACAACAACTTTTAGGGGACCAGTACGTCAATATTTCATTGCATGTTTAGGAAAAGTACATTGGGTAGACAAATTTTAGAAGATTTTAGTCCTTATCTGTCACTTTGACATTTGTGTTCGTAAGAAAGGGACAAAGCACATTTTATTTAGCAGAGGCATTTAAAGTTTTATGAATAAGGGGGTTATAATCTGCACGGCTATCATGAGACGGCGCGCGAGCTCTCTCGATTTTTCTCGCACTATCCCTCACTCTCTTTAGAAAACTTAGTAAGAGAGTAAGAGGTGTACTCGTAGAGCTCGCCTTGTGACAGCCGTGCTGCTCACACTCACAACACTGTATGATACCGCATCCTAATTAGGTTTTAAGTAGGTAGGTACGTATATATGGTTGTTGTTTTCTATTTTGTCATATTATGAAAATACTTAAAAAAATGTATTTATAATGATCCTAGCTTCTCAGTTCTGAACTCGTTTATATCGTAGCTCGATATAAACTTTCATCCCCTATTTCTCCCCCTCAGGGGATGATTTCCGGAATAAAAACTATCCTATGTCCTTCCCCGGGATTCAAACTATCTCCATACCAAATTTCATCTCAATCGGTTCAGCGGTTTAAGCGTCAAGAGGTAACAGACAGACAGACAGACAGACAGACAGACACACACTTTCGTATTTATAATATGAAATATGGATTGTTGTGCAGCAGTGGACGTCTTTCGGCTGATATGATAATGATGATAATGATTACTTAGATAAATGAAATGGAACAGAATTTTCATTGTCTTTTTTTGTATTTTTCATGAAAGCGTGGGAGCTACCGGGCTTACCAGGATTTCATAAAAGCGTGCATGTTGATTCACGGTAACCGGAAACACTAACTGCACTCTTGTTGACCTAAATCTTTTGTGCGAGTTTTCATAGATGGCACTATGCACTAAATAGCAAATCATACCACGGATATTCGTGGTTTATAAATAATTTGCAAAAAAAATATTACTAGCTTTATCTTTTCGTAAACTCACGTCGTTAAACTATAACTTTACATTTGTATCCGCGCCGATTCAGCCATTTATTGCATTGATATTGGGATAGATGGCATGGCATTGGAGAAGAGAAGCTCCTGATAGATGATGTCATCCTAGTAAACGCGGAAGGGGTAGATGTTTTGAATGTACGAACTGTCGATTACACACTTTTTACTTCCCACAGCAACTACCTACTGCTTGATACGTCTGCAGAAAACCCCACTTCACTTTTTGTCACACTATGGGCGGATAGCGAAGTATACTTACTCGTATTGTAGCATTTACGATGTTACGATGTTTACAATTTGATTACATAGTGTACTTGATTATATACCAGTGTGTTACCGGCACGCGGGCATTTATTAAAACTGATAGTAATATGTATGTTCCATTAGCAACTGTTTACAATTTGCTTGTGTTTGCAAGTCATATTAAAGTAACTGCACAATATTTTTTCCAAATATCCAAATCTTCAATGTACTGTATGACGCCGTAATAAACAAAGTAGGTATCTATGAAGAGCACACACACACACACACACAAACACACACACACACACACACATTATTTTTACTGAGAAGGCAACCACATTTTTTTAAGGGTTTAGTGCTCTAGGACCTAGGGTGAGAATCCACTAGAGATGAGCGAGGTAGCGGAGCGGTGTGCGAGGATAGAACCACTTAACAAGAGACGCGTGAGCGAGGCCAGCGGTCCTACGCTGCTTAGTACGATAAAAATTGTAAAAGCATAACTTTTCCAAGATATGGATTCCCCAAACGATACTTACAAGCAAAACTGCACTGTAGTTTACCTAAAAATGTTGTGTGCATTATCACAGATATATGGCAGGCTGTATGTCCTACGTACAGAGTTATTTCGTAACGAAATTCCTTTTTTCAATCACAATTTGTTATTAATATTTAATCAATATACTATGATTCCTAGCAAATATTCATCCAAACCTAAACATAAGAACTGACCTACTAGGATTAATTGTAGTCTGATTTTGATCACAACAAAAAATAAATTTAGCACAGTCAGACAAGAAATTGGTCTAAGTAGGTACTTACTATTACTTTTCGAATCTATACTTTCCCGAAGACTTCCTACTAACTTTGTCAGAATTGATCGTTTCGTACTTTCATATCACATTTCATACTGACCCATATTGCACCGTTTTAATGCCCATCTTGCATTTCCTTGTTTCTGTTCCCGAAAACGATAGGGAAAGTGAATAGCTTCTAGCACTTCATGAAGCTCTGGTAAATTCCAATATATCTGCGTATTGGTCACGTGGCGTAGCATCACGGTCGATAAGGCGGCTCTATCCAACCTTTGTATTTACGGCGAGGGTGGTACCTTTTATTAAGCGAAAATTCACACTGCCTTGTGGGTTTATGTACAGTCACCTGCATTAATATGAGCCATAAAAAAGCGGGGGAAAAATATCTGGAATGTCTTATGCGCGCTTTTTTTGTGATAGATTTACTTCTGGTGATTGTACCCTCTACAGTTTTTATAGTTAAATATATTTTTGATGTCGAAATGGCCATGTGACGCATCGGGCCCATGTATTCAGCCGCCCCTATTCTATTACTTGTTTTAAGCTCACCTCAACGCTCACCAACAAATAAATCTTGACACCGCGATGCGTATAGTAACTAAGCGTAGGGAGAGGTCTAGTTTCGTGACGGGTGACCGGCGGAGTGAGCCGCATTAGCGCATAGCGAATAACAGCCCAGGTATCTCGTTTCAAAAACATGAAACATTTTGAATGTCACTGAGTTAATGAAAATCAAACGTGTATGTAACGAACATCAGTTACCAAATGGAGTTTTTAAAACGTTGATTTAATTACATAATTAAACTAAAAAAGCATCTCTTCTCGCTAAAGTGCTCATCAGTCATCATAATCAGAATATTCTTAATGTGAGCTGAAACCTAAACTAGAACCATCTTCGAATCATGTTGTCCTAGTTGACGCGGAAGAGAAATCTGCTCCAGAGCTCTATATTGCTCTCGTTACCTACACGATACGAGGAGTTTCCTATCAATATGACGTCCGTATCGCAATAATGGTTTGGCCCAACTGATTTTAGCATAGGTTTTCTATGTAATAAATAAATATCGAGGAAACTGCATTCCTGGTGCAACCAATACATTGCCATATTGCAAATATGTACAGTGCACGTGTGCACCCTCCTATAGTAGACGTTTCCTTAAAATGGAGGCCATCTTTCAGCTATGTTCTCTTGTTCTAGTTTTGAAGTGGATACTTCTTTGCTCGCGTTCCAGTTCAAAATGTATCACGTGACTTCCGGAATAACTTTTTGCCTAATCTGATTTCAAATAATTGTTTGTTACATGTTTTAATCCTTCTTTATTAGCCATTAGTTGTTAATCACAAAATGTTATTTAGTTTATGTGGCGGACATGAAAATAGTGCTGTTATGACCGCGATTTTCAATGTATCGCGAGTCAAATGAGCTACGTCAGTTAATGTTGCCATATATACCGATTTATCTGTACTTATACAGATTTTAGTGAATAAATTCAGATATATCGGGTTTACCATAATAGCAGGCTTGGCCGGTTCCATAGCCAACAAAGAAGTATCCACTTAAACTTAATTAACGGTTGTATCTCCGACACAATCCGCCTCTTTTTTAGCAAAATTTAAATTATTCAATTTTTCACTTCTGCTGGCACTCCCGGAGTGCAAACCTGGTCTTTTTTTTTGGTGCCCCCAAGACGGGATGTTATGTAGTGCTGCAAAGTTGTTGTTTGGCGCAATTGTAAGATAAATCCTGAGCTGGAACAAGAAGCCAAACAACTTTGCTGCCGACCTTACCACCGCGACGAAAATAATAACTATAATAAGTCGTATGGAACTTAAGTTACAGGAGAAAATTGAAAATTTCCCTTCCGCGTTCACTAGGACAGCATAGCATGGAGAAATCAATGATGAAGGGGTCTATTTGTCAGACGTATTTGATTGCAATCGTGTGTAGAAGAACATTTCTCATTATAAATACTTTTTGTTTTAGGTTTGGGACTTTTTCTAGAGTAGTAATAACATAAAAAGGTTTCTAATGTAAAACAAAAGTTTGGGGTACAAATTTAAATAGCAATGCTTAGAGCGAGAGCAACCACTCAATATAAACTTCATTTCAAACTTAATATCTTTAGTCAAATTGACATCCTGGAGTTGTAACGAGGAAATGCACTAGATAACACCTGTCTCTCCTATACACAGAAAAATATGCAACGCATCCTGTCTCTTTCTATCACACTGATTGGCCATTATAGTAAAACTCCTCTTTCACTTTGATTGTCTGTTATATTTGGTTATAGGTTACCTAGATTGGGCATGCGTACTAATGGCGTATGCAGGTGGCTCCTGAAACTCTAACTCCTTGGTTTTATTCGCTCCTAGTGAACGCGGAAGGAAAATGCCGCCATCAGTGCTCAACAGTACTTTTATGAAGACAATATTTATTTAAGTTTTTACAGTTGTTTTTTTGTACACGACTATAGAAACTGTATCTGGCTGCATTACTTAAATGTTTGTTTTATTCCTTTTTGTACACCTGTACTTTTAATTTTTATTGAAATATTCTTGAACACTTACTTAAATTAAAAACATATGGGGCTGAAGAAGACTATACTCTATTCCCCATAACAGCACTTGTGTACCTACAATGTTTCGTGTAAACACAACTTGACAACAAAATACATACTTACCAACTTAAAACCACTGAATTTACACAGTTTTTATTTAAAAATTAATGTTTTATACTTACTGCCTACCCCTTTTGCTAATTAAGGCGTGAATGTATATACATACATGTTTTATACTTATTGCATTGCTGCCCACTTGTTTAATATTAGCACTGGAAAGCAGACATCAATTTAAAACTAACATAACCATAGAAACTTTTTTTTCATGTTTCCCACGCATATTTTGACATACTTACACATTTTCATAAACAACGTTTTTGTTTGTTTATTTTTGCATTTCATTCCAAAGTATCAAGTACAAAAAGTATTGTAGGCAGCGTTGTATAAGCAAGTGTTGTCGCCACGGGGTTTTGGCCGATCATCCTGGCAACACCACGGCTAACGTGCATTCGAAAAACGGCGGGGGCGCTCACTCACTTGCCTTCTAGCAGCCGACCGAAGAAGATCTAAGTACTCCAGTCATTTTACGGTTTCGCCAAACATTAATTTATAATAGCCTGTTTTTTTTTCTCCGTCATAAATACATATTTTAAGATACTATATTTACGAATCTTACAAACTTTACAAGTAGCTATAAAAAATACGTCAGCTGACCATAAGAAGTGGCAGAGAGAGCTTTATACTGCGCGTCTGTATTAGTCTGTCGGACAAACAAATACGGCGAGCGACACACATGAATGATGTCACAGGAACTGTAGATCCGTTTGGGCGCGAAAGTTTAAATTGTCAGTTTGTAACAGGATTTTTTGACTATAAATTAAAGTATTTTAATTTTTTTTTTATACTTTCGTGTTCTATTCTATATACGATTCTTTCAAATGAAAGCAAAAATGAAAATATTGCATCTACTTATCTCACGGTTTCCTAATCAACTCGGAAGATAAATCTGCTCCCGCGTTTTCGTTACAGGAAATACACAAAATGACGTTCTGACGAATTGATGAAAAATTCCTGATGCAGCCAATGCCTTGCCTTAATGCAAATTTATACAGGGCGGCCTCTAATAGGAGTCCTCAACTAAGTGTCGGATTAAGATTAAGCAATCCCCACCTTGGGCCCTGATATCCATAAGCAGCAAGCTCCGTAGTGGAGTTACTGCCGGTTGGAACGCACAAACTGTCCATATCAAAGTAAAGTGGTCATTTGTTATGCAGTGCTGCAAAGTTGTTGTTTGGGGCATGTGCTTGTATTGAAAGCCGAGCTGTCGAAGAATTGTAAGATAAATCCTGAGCTAAAGCTTTCGAGGAACAAGAAGCCGCTACTTTGCTGCCGAGTGAAACACACAGCTGAACCTTGAACGCGAGGAAAATAATAAATGTAATGCAAGTCAGATGGAACTGAGCTATACTAATTTTCAATAAAGGATTGTTTACATGTCCTCCAAATCAGAGCATTTACTTCTTTATTTTTTTAAGTAACATTATAATCTTCGCATCTGTTAATTATGGATATCCATTATTTGACTCGATTCCAAGCAAAACAAGTTTCCCTACGCTGCAAAATGTACATATATGATATCCCACAAACCTCTATTTATTTTATTTCAATTGCCTACCAGGCTTGCATAAACTAAACAAACAAGATGGATAATATATTTGAGAACGCACTGCGATGCAGTTCTGATGTCACGCTGTTTGCATTGCGTTCACTAGAATATCATAACATGGAGAAATCGATGAAAACGGGATCTATTTTGCAGAGGTTTTTGATTGAAATCGTGTATAGAAGAACATTTCTATATAAAACCTTGTACATACTTACCCCAACTTTTGTTTTAGATTTAGTAATTTTTATGTTTTACGTCTTTTCGTACGGATCAAGCTCTGTATATGTATTTTAAATAAGATTTTCAGTGAAATAAACATTCATTAGCATTTCTACTCAGAATTACGAGCGCTTTGGACCCGGATGTGACAAAAAGTGGCCCCAAATGTTTATACCATTTTCCTATTGTTGTTTTACAGCTGTAAGTAGATGGAACCAGATCCCCTAGCACACTAAGTTTTATGTCGGACATAAAGCATTCGTCCCTTTCTGGCAAATATGCGAGTGCGAGAGGGACGAATGCTTTATGTCCGGTATAAAAATCTCTTGATTCTGAACATAATAAAAACATTAAAAAATATCATATCAAGTGTCGGCGACGCCCATGTTACTCCTTTGGAGTTGCACGCGTCTATAGGCTGCGGTGTCAGCTTACCCAGGTGGGCCGTACGCTTGTTTGCCACCGACGTTGAAACCAGACGACGTAAAAAAAACTCAAATCATAAAAAAAGTTTTGGGGCAGAAGTTTACGAGTATTATAAACCTGATTTGAAACTGAATCATTGTCTTTTGTCAAATTGAGATCCTGGCGTTGCAACGAGGAAATTTATTTATTTATTTAATTAGGCGCACAAAACAAGTTAAATTCTGTAGTATAATACAAATTATGCAATATGTTCGGATCTATACTATATTTCAAAATATGTGCACTGAAAGAAGAATTTTACATAAAATACGTTTTTAGAGGATATTCCTACATCTTTAGACGATGGGTGTTAAACTACACTCGCGGGCAAAGAATACGGGTCGGTAAAATACCGTCATATTTCCTAAAATAGTGCGTAAGAGGTTGTATAGTAAATCCTGTCATGATCTTTATTTAATTTTACATATAAACTGCTAATAACAGTAAAAAATATAACGTTACCAGGTTTAAATCGGACTCATAAAAACCCATGAAAAAAAACAACGTTTACGGAGCGAGATATTGCAAAAATCGTGATTTTTGGATATCGATATTTTTATGATAGGATCCAGGAAATGGTTAATACAGTTGGGTATTGTAAAGAATAGCATATTATGTAAATAAAACAAGTTTTAAATATTTGAAAAAACCTATTGCAGTTATTTAATTTAGGGTGACCCGTATTCTTTGCCCGAGAG
Organism: Epinotia bilunana; assembly: GCA_947049275.1. Lineage (NCBI taxonomy): Eukaryota > Metazoa > Arthropoda > Insecta > Lepidoptera > Tortricidae > Epinotia > Epinotia bilunana. The sequence goes on along the minus strand of OX346273.1, from coordinate 9,926,385 downwards.
TGTATTTAATTATTTAATATGTTGACAGTGAAATATTGAGTGAGATTATTGAACGTCATAAAATATTTTCTTAAAGTTAGCCATATTATCAATAAATTTATCCAGAGAAGAATGCATCGCAACATTGTCATTATATAATCGACACAGTTATGTTATAGGATTAATAAGATGTATTATTTTTATATACTTGCAATTGGAAAATGCTGCGCGAGGGGTTACGTTGTTTAAAACGAGTAATAAAATAAAATATTGAAAGGAAGGGGCAATCGATGTATGAGGATTATTTTGTAGAGAATTAATAATTCACTGCATTGTGACACGCGAAGATAGACGCAGCATATTAAAGTGGTGTAGCCTAATCGAACAGGAAATGCACTAGATAACATCTGTCTCGCCTATACACAGGAAAATATGTGATGCATCCTGTCTCTTTCCATCACACTGATTGGCCATTATAGTAAAAGTTCTTTTTCACTTCGATCGACTATTATATTTGGTTATAGGTTACCTAGATTGGGCATGCGTACTAATGGTTCTAAAATGCCATCTAGTGCAGTTTTGTGTAGCTGAAACTTTAACTTCTTAGTTTTATTCGCTCCTAGTGAACGCGGAAGGAAAATGCCGCCATCAGTGCTCGACAGTACTCAGACTAATTGGGTGCTATTTTAAAGTTATTGTTTTTATATACGACTATAGAAAGTATTTCTGGATGCATTACCTGAATGTTTGTTTTATTTTTTATATTTTTTTGTACACCTGTACTGTATTTTTAATTTTCATTTAAACATTCATTAGCACATACTTAAATTAAAAACTAACATAATGGGTCTGAAGAAGACATTCCATGTTTTAACAGTGGAATAAAAAGTCGTGAGATATTTCGTAGAGCCAAGTCTCAGGCATTCTTGTTAGGTAATCTTTATTCGCTTGCTAAATAAAATTTTGTGACTTGGCAATCACAAAATACTATATAGTTTTAGGTATAACCTCGCGTGACTTGTGCACAAGCCCTAAAACCTATAGCATTCCATAAACAGTTTCGTTTGATTATATCTGTGAGTTCCTTTAATTGGCTTTGTATTACTATGTAAGACTTATATCATGTTTTTGCAGTTGTTGGTACTCCTTAAGTATAAATAAATAAGTAAAATAAATAAAAAATATATACATTTCCTGGCTCGCTTCGCTCGTTGTCGCACCCAACTGGCCTCTGTCAGATGTGAGATTTTAGTTAGTAATACTTATTACAAGATTCTTATTTTTTTTCTTTAGCCCCAGCTGTGCTGTGGGTCTCCAGGGGAAAAGGTACCAGTTTATCAGTGGTCACTAGGGTCACAACTCGATTAGTATAGACATATTTAAAAGGAGCGGGTTGTGTCGGAGATACAACCGTTAATTAAGTTTAAGTGGATACTTCTTTGTTGGCTATGGAACCCTAATAAAAAAATATGAATTATGAGTGCATGCCTGGTTATATGTCTGAAAATTTACGTAAATAATCTTGCGACATACTTTTAGTACCTACAGTACAAATCAAAGAAGGAAGGAAGGGCGAAGTCTCCTAATACAGATTCCATAATTCCTAGGTACTTCTAGGAGGATAGGTACCCCCGTGCTATGAGGTCTCAACCTTTTTTTTTTTTTTAAATACAACTGAATTGAGAACCTCCTTTTTTTAATCGGTTAATAAGCAGGTACATGAATAAAAAATACATATTTATTTTATACCATATTTCCCTGTCCCTGTCCTAAATTATATCCCATGGATTTGCGATTGATTTGAATCTAAAGGGCAAATCTACTTAGATTTAAATTCCCGTAAAATATATATCTGAATTAATTCACTAAAATCTATATAAAATCTGTATAAATCGATTTATGGCAACATTGACTGACGTAGCTCATTTGACTCACGATACATTTAAAATGGCGGTCATTTCAGAATGATTTTCATGTCCGCCACATAAACTAAATAAGATTTTGTGATTAACAACTAATGGCAAATAAAGAAGAATTAAAACATGTAAAAAACAATTATTTGAAATCAGATTAGGCTTCTCTACAAAAAGTTATTCCGGGAGTCACGTGATACATTTTGAACTGTACCCCTATACAAGAACGCGAGCAAAGAAGTATCCACTTCAAAAATCATTATTGTTGCTCACTGACAAAAATAGTACTTATGTACATTTTTACCTCGGAACTTATATAGACGTTGAATAACAGTCTGACTTATCTATGTTATGCTTTGTTTTTCTTTGAAGTAAAAAGTTGCCTAATGTAAGAAAAGGGAACTGTTGCACTGACGAAACGTTATTACGTTTGATAGTTTTTTGGCCTAGTGAAAGATTTGATAAATGGTAGGTATCCCAAAGGTCTTAAGTCATTATAATAATCTCCGTTAAAATAATTCTACCAAATGAAACGTTATCATACAAAAAATTGTCAATATTTAGATGTCAAAGTGAATCATCGCCGAAAAATTGGTTGGAAAGTAAAATTCGCACAAAAAAAAGTTCAAAGAAAAGGCCTACACCTATTTTGACAACCAAGTTTTCATAAATAAAATTTCGTTTGCTTATTTTTGCATTTCATTTTAAAGTATCTAGAGTGGTACAAAAAGTATTGTATGCAGCGTTGTATAACCAAGTCGTAAAAACACATAGTCTTCTTCCCGCACCGCTCACCTTTTTACAAGCTTTTATTTAGTCTGTCTGTCTGTCTGTAATATACTAATCTTGCAAGTTACATTTGACCCACTTCCCGGTGACCGATTGAGCTGAAAGGGCATGGCAGGATAACCTAAGAAGAATTGCCCCCAGCGTTTTTGGGTCGAAACTATAAACAAACGATAGCTTTTGAGGAGGTAATACCCTGCACAAAGTTTCTTCCCTCTGTTACCCCCTGGGGGTGAAAAAATCTCGATTAACCCCAAAACTGTTTTATTTATTTTTTCCTAAACATAGAGAAATCGTCCAGACATACCTTACGCAATTTAAAAATATACCGCGAGGCAGCGGCCGTCTATCAGCTTCCAAGACGTCTAAAACAGGCAATAGGGTCACTGATGGATGACATACGCTACGATGGCTGGAATCACTTGTTAGTACCTAGCGAATCGCATCGCAAATGTGCCTTGGAGGTATGCAAGTGTCAGACAAGACTGCAATGCAACTAATGTAACGTAGGGCTCTGTGCATCCTGCAATTACCAGGTTCACGTTCGTGTATAAATAAAAATGGTCTAATGTAATACTATTTGCGTATTAGCCTAGCGGTGCCATACGGCACCCATTGTTTTTTCCAAAAGTAATAAATTAATTTAACTTTTAATAACTAAAAATGACTAAGGGGACCTTTATGAACAATATATCAAAAAAATATCAATTTCAAGGACCCTAAATTAATTCAGGTCATAATGGGTTAATAATGCAAGGCTCTTAGCAGGAGTTAATTGTGGGCACCAAGGAGCCAATTTATTTTAATTTCGCAATGTTCCTTCTGTGCTAGGTCGATGAAACTTTTGTATGATGTAGAATATAAATTGTTTTATATTTGAAAAAAAAATTGGTGTGTGTACGAAGAGCTAAACTTGTTATACAGGATTATTTCATTTTTTTAAAATATTTTTTTACAAGAATTTAAATGGTTAGGAGGGTTATATTTTTTAACATATAGCCTTTAGTCTTATTAATATTGGTACAAAATTAAAAATTCGTAACTCATAGTTTAGGAAAAAATAAATAAAACAGTTTTGGGGTTAATCGAGTTTTTTTCACCCCCAGGGGGTAACGGAGGGATGAAACTTTCTGCAGGGTATTACCTCCTCAAAAGGCATCGTTTGATTATAGTTTCGACCCAAAACGCTGGGGGCAATTTTTCTTAGGTTACCCTGCCATGCCCTTTTGTATATAAGTATAGTTTCGCGTACAGCGACATCTATCGGCAAATTAAGTAAACTATTGCGCGCGAGCTTAAAGTATGGAAGATGATTTTTATGGGATAATTCTTTATTGCGTGAACCGATTTTCACCGTTCAAAATAATTTTCCTACAAAGTTTTATAAATAAAGTAAAGTTTTATAAGTAAAGTTCTACTTTTGAGATATTTTTAAAACTTAGGTTCAAAAGTTAGAGGGGGACACATTTTTTTTAACTACTGGAGCGAAAATCTCCGAAAATATTAACATTATCAAAAAATGATTTTAGCAAACCCGTATTAATTTTTAAATACCTATCCAACAATATATAACACGTTAGGGATGAAATGAAAAAAAAACACTTCCCACGTTACGTATAGGGGAGGTACCCTAATAAAAAATAACACTTTTGGTTTTACCACCTTGTCGGCGTGATTGATATACATATTAGTACCAAATTTCAGCTTTCTAGTGCTAACGGTTACTGAGATTATCCGCGGACGGACGGACAGACAAAGCGAAACTATAAGGGTTCCTAGCCGACTATGGAACCCTAAAAATCTATGCACCAATAAATAAACTGGAGAAAGGCACTGACAATGCCAACATTTCCATCATGACATATCCAATGAAAGTACTAAAAGTTGTGTTCATTTCCATAAACACGTGCGCATGAAATGTACCAATAGTAACTACTTAGATGTCCCTGTTTGATTCGCCTTGATGACTGTTTATTTCAGCACAGTGTATGGGACGGTGCAGACCTCGTGCTTGTTAAAGTTTTCAGTTGTTTCGCGAAGCACCTTTGGGAGCTTTGGTGCAGTTTTCCCTTCCGCGTTTACCAGGGTTGCATAATCTGTAAGGTGGTTTTCAGGAGTTAGCAATGCACTAAAATCGTCTCGCCTATGCACTTGAAAAGCATCTCTAACTCGGTCTCGCTCCGGCATCTCATCTGACATCTGACATGCGCAGAAATCTTTAGGCAATAAAACCAGTCGTTCGTGCGGGGGACTCAACTCTGTAACTCCGTTAAAATTTCATCAATATGAAGTACGATTTATATTGGCGACGATGCTCACACATTAACCCAACAGGATGCACTTTTATATAAATTGAGCATGAATTGATTCCTTGTTGCAGAATGGAGCCCCAGATTAAAGTGAAAGTATTGAAAGCTCCTCAGATGTATGTGCTACGTATAAACGCGGAAGCAAAATGGCCTCTCAGTTCCTTTCTGGAAGCAGATTTTTCTATACGCGGGCAGAGATTTCAGAGATATGTCCCACGTATTGCGTCGATTTTACATACATTTCTCATATTTATCATCGAATGCGTCTATTCTTTGTTCGTCATTGGCTAGTATAGAAAACGAAGCGCAAAATGTACACATGTGCAAACATTGCGGGTTGCCGAAGTTTTATGAATCCAATTGATAAATCAAACCCCGCAATGTAGTTAAACTGGCATGCGAGTTTCATTACATTGCGTTTGTCGAGGTATACAATACAAATACAATACAAATAATCTTATTGCACACCTCACACAAACAACGCAGTTAAAAAGAGAAACAATAGAATAACATGTATAATCAGTTCAATTGAGCTATCATACCCCGCAATGTAGTTAAACTTGCATGCGAGTTTCATTACATTGCGGTTTGCCGAGGTATAATCAGTTCAATTGATCTATCAAACCTCGCAATGTAGTTAAACTTGCATGCGAGTTTAATTACATTGCGGGTTGCAGAGGTATAATGAGTTCAATTGATATATCAAACCTAGCAATGTAGTTAATCTTGCATACGAGTTTCATTACATTGCGGGTTGCCGAGGTAAAATAAGTACAATTGATATATCAAACCTAGCAATGTAGTTAAACTGGCATGCGAGTTTCATTACACTGCGGGTTGCCGAGGTATAATGAGTTCAATTGATCGAGCACATAAATCGGTATATATGGCAACATTGACTGACGTAGCTCATTTGAATCGCGATATATTGAAAATGGCGGTCATTTCAGCATTATTTTCATGTCCGTCACATAATGGCAAATAAAGAAGGATAAAACATGTAACAAACAATTAGGGTATGCGCGCACGAGCAACTTTTACCTCCGCGACTATTTTGTCTCTCACATCAAGTCTAGGGGTTAGTAAGTAAGTGCGCACACGTAGCGACGCGACTCCGTGTGCGCACTTCTATTTTAACCCATAGACATGATGTGAGAGACAAAATAATCGCGGGGACAAAAGTTGCTCGTGCGCGCATACCTTTATTTGAAATCAGATTAGGCTTATCTACAAAAAGTTATGCCAGAAGTCATGTGATAACATTTTGAACTGAGGCTCTAGCTATTATAAGTTTTACCGAAACAAAACGTTACGACCGCGTTCGCGTTTAGCTGTCAAATCCCATACAAATTATGGGTAAAACGCAAACGCGATCGTAACGTTTTGATGTGATAAACTTATACTAGAGCCTCTGTACCCCTATGTACAAGAACGTGAGCAAAGAAGTATCCACTTCAAAACAACGGGTTATCGAATTATGTCCAGGTTTTGCTAATTTGTTTGGTCTATGAATAGTATGAACAGCATAGAGAAATATATATAAATACTGATGAACAGAGAGCCTACCGCGAAACAAAAACGAACTTCGTTCATGTATCTCCCTCTTCGTCGCACTTGCTAGTTCGAGCAACAAAGACGGAGATACACGAACGAAGTTTGTTTTCGTTTCGTGGTAGCCCCACAGTTTATTCAGCACAGTCCACGGAACGGTGCAGACGTCATGTTGGTAAATGTTTCCAGTAGTTTCGCGAAGCTTTGGAGCAAATTTCCCTTCCACATCTACCAGGGTAGCATAACCTGTCAGGAGGATTTCAGGAGTTACGCACGTGAAAACCCTATCCCTGTCTCGCTCTATTACCTGTAATTTAAGTATTACGATCGCTTGTTGCACTTTGATTTGATATAGGTTTATGGGTTAGGGTAGAGAGGGGTTACCTATCTGAATCACTAAACTTTTTGTCCTATTTTCATTTCGGCATTTACTATTCGACAAACTTCGTTTGCCTTTTTTTTCGTTTGTCCGGCACTTTAGTTCGCGACGTTTACGGCTGGTCATTTTATGGTTTAGCTTTAGTAATTGTTTGACAAATCAATGATTCCCAATTATTGGTATACCCGCAATATCATTATTCCGACGTAACGATTCGGTTGATAATTTGTTCGTATTTTATCAAATCGGCTTTATTATATTTCACATATTATTGTTTATACGGAGCACACTAAATTACTAAATTCATATGCTTGTTTATGAAAATGGTGGTTACCTATGCATTTTCAATATTTAAAAACATTAGCAAAAAGTTTGAAATTACACTTAGGTTATCCTCCCAAAGCTGTGTTTATGGTAAATAATGTATATAAACAAGTGTAGGTATACTATTCTATTATTATACACTACACACACATATATTCGTTCTTTAAATAAATCGATACTAAATAAAGTCGACTTGACCCTTACTTATATACTACATATGTAAGTATTCGGTAGTAAAAAAGTGTTCAGTTCTGGTCTGGCGCTTCGCCGGCCACTGCCGCGGCACTCTCGCTACACTCGCTGCTCGCGCGATGTGATGTAGGGTCGCAGTTCACCTAACACTCCTCGCTTCGCTCGTCGTCGTACCTACACCGACCTGCCTTGGAATCTCTGTATAACTACTATGAATTTCACTCAAAATGAACATTTGGCTAAACGTATGGAATGCGGAAAGTAATGATGGATAAGTAAAAAATTGGCTGTGAAACAAAAGTTGTAACAAGCCAAAGCTCAAATGACTGTAGCGGTAAAAGTTTTTCGGACAACTGAAACATTTGGATAACATCAAATGGTAAATGAAAAAGTAATGAATTGTATATTCGGAGAACTAATAAAAATACGAAAAGTTTTCGGTCAAACGATATTCGGTCAATCAATTTTAGTGATTGCGATAGGTTACCGTAGAGGGCATCAATGTGACAATGTCAATGTGACATGCGCAGAAACGGGGAATACAACCTAGTGCACCCAGGGATTCAAACGGCTCAATTTTAACATCTGTAAATACAATCGATATTAAACACGATTTCAATTGGTATCGATGCTCACACGTAAACACATGTGTAGGAACAAGATGAGCTTTTAGAACAATTCAGAATAGAGCCCCAGATTAAGGTGAAAGTATTGAAAGCTCCTCAGACTTATGCGGTACGTATAAACGCGGAAGCAAAATTACGCCTCAGTTCCTTTCAGGAAGCAGAATTTCCTTCTACGTCGATTTACCCATATTATAAAATAAAGTCGCAGAGTGGAAAGTTTGGAGCACTTATTCTCTAAATACGAAAAACAGAATATTAGCAATTTGAGAGAAAGTAGAAGTCACTTGTTTAAGAAAACACCACTTAGATGCATTATCTATACTTGTTAATCTCTCTTCAGTTTTTTCCTCATTCCTGAGGATCGTGATCACTTTTGGATTTCACGCCTGATGTTGGATCGCCAACTCGCCATCGGTCTTGATCGATCCATGTGCACCAAAACCGCTTGATGGAATTATTAGCTTGAGGATGTGACTTCCATAACCTGATTTGACCATTGTTGGTGAGCGCCCTCAGGCTCTCTTGCCATTTACTTCTCCACACTACTAGTTTTTCCTTAATTAAATGACTTTCACATTCCTAATCTTTGATATGGTTATGGTCATTTTTTTCTTGGCAGTCGTTTGGAGTAGTCGGCGTCACCGAGGCTATGGACATTCGCATTTTTTTATGCTAGGCTAACCTGGTGAACAACCTCGGCTTCTTTTGTCTGGGCGTCTTTTGTCTTCTTTTGTTTCTCCAAACAACCAGTTTTTCAAGACTATTAACAACGCTGCTTACATGTCCTATGTATGAGCAGCCGTTGCTGGCAAACAGTGGATAATCCTGTTTTGATACCGAGCTGGGATAATTGACACATTGTGCGTTTGGCTATCCAGCGGGTGTAGCATCATGGTTACCAGTTGCCACTTTATCACTTATCGCTGTGGATAAGAAACCATCACTATTCTATTCCTCAAATTTTATAATTGTCAGCTCACAATGAGAATACAAGTAAGGATGATCCATAACAGAGTATAACCAATATTTTCGTAGAACATCCGAGCTCTGGAAGAAATTACTCCCGCGTTTATCAGGGATGCATAACTGCAAGATGATGTTGAGAAGTTAACGCGTAGAAGTGAAAGTGCATTTATTTCTTTTACGCTCAGGAAACAGCCTCTCATCTCATCTCGCTCTATTACGTATATTTTATACCTATTACATTGCCTGTACTTCGAGTTATTTTTTATTATACAGGTTACCCGGTGGGGACATGCGCACTGAGTCACTGAGAAATGCCATTCGGGACTCGATGCATGTTCAGGTCATTCATAACTCATAACCATGGACCTTGCATGGACCTATGATACTCAGGACAAGCTATGGTAATAATAATACCACGTGCGAGCGAGCTGGTAGCATACAAATCTCGATAAGTGTGACAGAAAGGGAAATATAATTCGTGGTCCTTCTCGTAGTTCCACTTTTTTTTATTTGCCACAACTGATTTAGTATGAAGTTGTGGCACATAAACCATTACCCGTCCAAATTGAGTAGGTTGTTTATGGCAGTCATCCATCAACCATTTTAAGACCAGTTCTTAATTTAGCTGCATAGGAGCTTTTCCGTCCCTCGTTGTGGCATCACGTATATAGCCTGTCCTGAGTATCATAGGTCCATAACTGAAACTTTTGAAACCTCCTCAGTTTCATGCGCTCCCAGTAAACGCGGAAGCAAAATGCCGTCTCAGTTTGATCCGTTTGTCACGAAATGGAGGCTCAGGCAAAGCTATTAAAAAGTGTTGGTTCGGCCCACCAACTATCTGCAGAAATAAAGTCCTTTTGAAGGTTAGGGCGCATAAAGTCTCACTCGCAGAATGTCCCTTTGTCCCTTTCGCGAAATGTCCCTTCCCTAAATGCCCCTTATGCAAAACGATCCTTCTGCAAAAGGTCCCGTTCGCAAAAAGTCCCTTCACATAAATAAAGTCCCTTATGTAAAATACCCGTTCGCAAAAAGTCCCTTTCGCAAAATGACCCGTTCCCAAAACGTCGCTTTCGGAAAATTACCCGTTCGCAAAATGTTCCTTTCGTAAAATGTTCCCTATAGTAGCTTAGTTATTATTATAATAAAATATATAGAAAGAAGAAGAAAGAAAGAAAGAAAATATGTTTATTTAGCATATAAGAAATAAAAGACACTAGATATTACAGACATAATCAAAACATGCTAAAATGGGCGCCACTCAGCTTTGTGCCACGAAATAAGCCGTAAGGTTATATTTCGCAGCGCTGATTTTCAGTGGCGCCTGGCTACCGGGGTAATTGTCACTGTCTGGTTTCTGTTGATTTCATCTACAAATACAATTTTATATAATTTTACTAAGACATGCAGTAAAGTAAAACACTAGGGAGTGTATACGTGTGTGTGTGTATATGTGTGTGTGTGTGTGTGTGTGTGCGTGTGTGTGTGTGTGTGTGTGTGTGTGTGTATGTGTGTGTTTGTGCGAGCGTTTGAACCGTGGTGCGAAAATTTTAATTAAAGATTTTTAGTTATAATTTGACCATTGATATACATCATGGCTGCCTATTCTTTTTGTTTTTTAATTAAATATTGCTTAAGGGAATGTTTAAACGATAATACGCTATTAGAATTTCTTATTCAGGTGGTAAGTCGTTATACAATATATAGAACGTCATATAGAAAAAGACCCTTTCATTTCGAGCTCGAAAATTATGTCATATTAGAGTTATCAAGCGGGTCTAAAGTAGTCACAAATATCTTAATCTGACCAATAAAAAATAGCTCCCGATATTAAAACCACCAATCACAATACATAGCAACAATATCAGACCCAAGCTTTTTCCAGACGGGACATTTTGCGACTGGGTCATTTCGCAGACGGGACGTTTTGCGAAAGGGATCGGACCTTTTGACAAAGGGACGTTTTGCGAATGGGGTATTTTACATAAGGACCATTTGCAGAGAAGACGTTTTGCGAATGGGACGTAATTTTAGTGGATGGACGTTTTGCGAGTTTTGCTTTATTACCAAAACAATGACACAAAAACTACAATATCGTTTTACAACAGAAAATCGTCTCTCTCTCTAACTTTTTTCAAACATCCCGTCCGCCACTGATACCTACCTACGAAGCTAGTCTCGTTAAAATAATAAAAAATAATAAAAAAAAACATTTATTTCCGACCAGTTTGCCATATACAGCCAGGTACACACGTAATGTAACAATCAACATAAGCGCTAATACATACATATGAAGTATACGCTACCAGTCATGAACCTAGAATACTATGGACAGGTCATGGTAATAATACCACGAGCGAGCGAAACGGTGCTATACAATTCGCGATAAGTGTGACAGAAAGAGATATATCATTCGTTATCCTTGTCATAGTTCCACTTTTTTTCTATTTGGCACAACAGTTGTGGCATACAGTCTCTGTCAATGCTCGCGCGTGGCTGCATATGAGTCCGAATGGTCCGAAATCTTTAATTTCTGTTGTGAAATAAATAGTGTCCTGTGTGTGTGTGTTTCGTGTGTGTTCCGACTGTGCCAAGAAAATGGTCAATTGTTGCGTGCTTGGCTGTAAAAGCCGGTCGGAACAATGTGATGAAAATATAACCTTTCACACGTAAGTAGAACATCTTTCACTTTTCTGTATACGCAATACGTAAAAATAGCATGGTAAAATTACATTACAACGATTCCTTGGCCCACGACGCTAAAGACAAAGCCGATTTTCTTGGCAAACTCTTTGCGTCCAACTCGACTGTGGATGACGGGGGAAACGCGCCGCCGATCATCCCGCGGTGTGAGAGTTCTATGCCGGATGTCCGGTTCTGCCAAACCTCAGTGCGTAGAGCTCTTCTTTCCCTCAACATTCATAAGTCGAGTGGGCCTGATGGAATCCCCGCGATTATGCTAAAGATGTGTGCTCCTGAATTAACACCGGTCCTAACGCAACTTTTTCGGATCTCATATTCTTCTGGCGTAGTCCCGACTTCGTGGAAGTCAGCTTTGGTGCACCCGATCCCTAAAAAAGGTGACCGCTCAAATCCGTCCAACTACAGGCCAATAGCTATAACCTCCCTTTTCTCCAAGATAATGGAGGCCATTATCAATCGCCAGCTGCTTCGGTACCTAGAGGACCACCAGCTGCTCTGTGACCGACAATACGGTTTCCGTGGGCGTCGCTCGGCTGGTGATCTTCTAGTTTACCTGACACATCGGTGGGCGCAGGCAATCGAGACAAAGGGTGAGGCATTGGCAGTTAGTTTGGACATAGCGAAGGCCTTTGATCGAGTTTGGCACAAAGCACTTCTAGCAAAACTTCCATCCTATGGGCTCCCAGAGAAATTATGCGAGTGGGTCATCAGCTTTTTAGCATACAGAAGCATAAAGGTCGTAGTCGACGGTGAATGCTCTGACTCCATGCCTGTAAATGCTGGTGTCCCCCAAGGCTGTGTGCTATCACCCACGCTGTTCCTCCTGCATATTAATGACATGTTGCAAATCAGCGGCATTCATTGTTATGCGGATGATAGTACGGGTGATGCCTTTTACACCGGCCGTGCCAATATTTCTCGGGAAAACGTCATTGAGAGTCGAAACAAACTTGTGTCTGAAATTGAGTCTTCCCTAAAAGAAGTCTCAGAATGGGGCCGACTTAATCTAGTCCGTTTTAACCCCACGAAGACACAAGTTTGTGCATTTACCGCAAAAAAGTTAGCGTTTCCGGCATCTCCACGATTTGAGAGCACTCCCCTAGCAGCCACAGCCAGCATCGGTATCCTTGGCGTCGACATTTCGAAAGAAGTCCAGTTCCGCGGCCACTTGGAGCGTAAGGCCAAATTAGCCTCGATGAAGCTCAGTGTGCTCAACAGATCGAGACAGTATTTCACGCCGGCTCACCGCCTACAGCTCTATAAGGCGCAGGTCCGTCCACATATGGAATACTGTTGTCATCTGTGGGCAGGGGCTCCTCAGTACCAACTCCTCCCTCTAGACCGCATTCAACGGAGAGCGATTCGAATTGTCGGCTGCCAGTGTGTTTCCGATCGGCTTGATCCCTTAGCACTGCGTAGAGATGTAGCCTCGCTTGCATTTTCTACCGCATGTACAATGGGGAGTGTTCCAAAGAATTGTTCGGATTAATCCCCGCCGCTTCCTTCCGCCATCGCCCTACGCGACAGCTTTTCCATTCTCACCTCGTAGATGGTTGGCAGTCCTCAACTGTGCGTTTCTCCCGAAACTTTCTGTCTCGCACAGCCAAACTCTGGAATGAATTATCGCCTGCGGTATTTCCGGACTGTTACAACCTTCAAGCCTTCAAGAAAAGAGCGTACTCCCATCTTAAAGGCCGGCAACGCACCTACAACTCTTCTGGTGTTGTAAGTGTCCCTGGGCGTCGATTATCGCTTACCATCAGGTGATTCGACTGCTCGTTTGCCTCCTATATTATAAAAAAAAAAAATCGCTCAAAATCTTGTAAAATTAGACAATTACAATAAAAATAACATCATTGTTTACATTTTTCAAGAGAATATTTGTTGACAAATTATCCGCCCAAATTACTTAGGTTGTTTATGGTAACCAGCGAGAGGTGTTAGAATGTCTTCTCGATTCAGCTTCTTTGCAATCATTTTAGGGATACCAGCCAATACAAGTTAAAAATACCTGATTTCTCGGGTAATTTATACTTTAAAATTATTCGCGTACTTGTTATTACATTAAATTCGTATATAATGGGTGGGATCTATTTCTTATATACTTATAATTACTCTGTACTCACCCAGGAGACGCGTGGGCAGCTAGTAATAAGTAAAGATGATCGAAGGTATAGAATTAATCATAATTTTCTACAAGCCTTTTGCTTGAAATTGAATGACAAACTACATGTCTTATTTTCTAGGTTTCCACTAGATGAGGATGCGCGTATGCGCAGTATTTGGGTTACGGCCACAGGGCGGTTAAATTGGCAGCCAAGCCAGTCGGTGGTACAGTATTCAGCGAGAACGCGACATCCTATAAGTACTATCAATCTGTAATAATTTGAATATGTTAATAGTAAATGTTTTTTTACATGGTTGTCTCATTTCGGTCCTTAGTGTCATTTTTTTCCGCCTTAAGCCTGCATCGCATTGGTGCGGCCTCCGGTGGCGTTCAATAGTAAATTTGAAACTAACTGTTAAGTTTAATATGGACCGCCACCGCAGGCCGCGCTAGTATGATTCAGGCTATATAATAATTGAGTAGATCAGCACAGCTATCACAGGACGACCCGCGAGCTGTGTCGCGGCGAGGTAGACTCTTTAGAGGTCTCGAGGTAGACTTCTAGTTAGAACGCTTAGAAAGAGACGGATAGTCTTCCTCGCCGCAACACAGCTCGCGGGCCGTCCTGTGATAACTGTGCTGATAAGAAACACGGGTAAGCCGCTTTCACAAGGACTATTAATTTCCTACGTTCTGTTACTAGGCTCATATATTTCATGTTATTAAGCTGAATATTACTAGTACTTGCGAACAAAGCGCCTGCTAGGCAGTGAATGTGTAAAGCTTCAGTAAAAAGTAATTACAATAAAAGCGTATTATTTAAAATAAACATATGGAAGCGATGGGGTAATTTTTAGTTACATGGCCACCCCACGGGAATCATCTACTTTGTTGCAGTCCCTCATTGTGGCGACACTTACGTCGCCTCTTTTAGCTATATATACTCTAAGCTACCAGTGCTTACATTAAGCCTGTCACAGACTGGTGCGGCCTGGCCCATGAACTCAGAAGTAGAATACTCTGGACAGGCTGTACGTGACGTGATGCCACAGTGAGGGACGGAAAGGCTCCTATGCAGCTAAATTAAGAACTGGTCTTAAAATGACTGATGACTTGCCATAAACAACCTACTTAATTTAGACGGGTAATGGTTTATGTGCCACAACTTCATACTAAATCAGTTGTGGCAAATAAAAAAAGTAGAACTATGACAAGTTATGATTATGGGATAACTTGTCATACCACCACTGGCACCATTATTTGCCCCCTTCCCCTCACCTACATAAAGAAAAAATAACATTATAATCCTTTCTCGCTCTATCACCAAATACGTAGTAGGTCGCCTCTCGTTCAGTCCGATTTACTTCTACTACGCTGCTAAAGCAATTTTTGAAGTGAAAACTTCAAAAATTGCACTTTTTGGGATGGTGAAAAATTGTTAAACTCGCCACAGGTGTAGGAGCGTAGGAGGTCGCGTGACTGTAAGATGGTGAGAGATTCGGGACGAGGCTTGGGGGCGGGGGGGACCGATACCGTAGTACGAGACTGGCTGCACCATTAGAGTTAGCGAGAAAAAAGGCGCAAACGCCATGCAATCCGCGGCGCTTCCCCGTTCGGCCGACACACAATAAGTTCTCACGCGCTAATTTGCAAGTGAAATAGTTTACCTCTGTCGCTACGGTATTCGTCGATTCGAAATGTCAAAATATTCAAGTTTTCACTTCTCCCGGCACTCCCGGAGTGCAACCCGGTCTTTTTTTTCAGAGGGCTGAGAGTTCTGGCACGTATTTTTGATCTTTTGAAATGATTTGTGAACGCTGGACGGAATGAGTGACGCACACCGCTGTGCACGCACTGATAATCAGATGGGATTGGAATGCACTAATAACTAACAAGTTGGAAAATTATGGGAGTCAGATGCAGAGAAAAGTCCCCTCTACAAAAACTTCTATGCAGGGTTGCATGAAATATGCCATATGTTAGTAATCCACTAGACGTCATTGATTCGACTTGGTGAACAGTTCATTTCATTTATCCTTATTCCGAGATTTCAGCCTACCTATATACTTACTTTACTCTTTGATTTCAGCAGTCTACGGAACGGTGCAGACGTCATGTTGGTAAAAGTTTTCAGTAGATTCGCGAAGCACCTCTGGGAGCTTTGGAGCAAAATTCTCTTCCGCGTCTACCAGGGTAGCATAACCTGTCAGAAGGTTTTCAGGATTTACAACGCAATGCACGGACTCACGTGAAAAGCACCCCTATCTCTGTCTAGCTCTATTACGTAGTTAGATTGAGTATTAAGATCGCTTGTTGCACTTCGATTTGATGTAGGTTTATGGTTAGAGAGGACATGAAACGTGACATGCGCACTATGCGCAGAAAGGGGAATACAACCTAGTGCACGCAGGGGCTCAATTGTAGTATCATTAAAATCGAATAGATATTAAATACGGTTTGAATTGGTATTGATGATCACACGTAAACTCATGTGTAGGACCAGGATGATATTTTATACAAATTAAATACGAATTCATTCCTTGTTGCAGAATTAGAATAGACCCCCTGATTAAAGTGAGTGTTGAAAGCTCCTCAGACTTATGCGGTATGTATTAACGCGGAAGCAAAATGACGCGTCAGTTCTTTCTGGAAGCAGATTTTTCTTCCATACAACGGTTTACACGTCGGTTTACCCATATAATGTGTATAATGATCCTAAACATAACACAGTACAGTGAAAATTTTTAAACACTTTTGAAATGTATACTTCTTTGCTCGCGTTCTTGTATAGGGGTACAGTTCAAAATGTATCACGTGACTTCCGGAATAACTTTTTGTAGAGAAGCCTAATCTGATTTCAAATAATTGTTTGTTATATGTTTTAATCCTTCTTTATTTGCCATTAGTTGTTAATCACAAAATGTTATTTAGTTTATGTGGCGGACATGAAAATAATGCTGAAATGACCGCCATTTTCAATGTACCGCGAGTTAAATGAGCTACGTCAGTGAATGTTGCCATGTATACCGATTTATCTGTACTTATACAGATTTTAGTGAATTCAGATATATATTTTACGGGTACACCATAATGGCAGGCTTGGCCGGGTTTTTTTCTTAGGGTTCCAAAGCCAACAAAGAAGTGGACCCGATTCTACGTGCACATGGCTTAACTAGCCTAAAACTAAATTGTCTAATTTTTAGACATAATTTAGGCGGCAGGTTAAACACGACATATTTAAAATAGCATTTAGGCAGCTAATTAAGTTGTATAGACCGCCTAAAATAAGAAACGTCAGATTCAAATTAGCGCTGTCATTTGATTATGACAGTTGCTCATAGCATAATGTTTTAGCGACACCTAAATGAAATTAGGAAGTTTAGAAGCCACTGTAGAATCGAGTCCAGTATCCACTTAAACTTAATTAACGGTTGTATCTCCGACACAACCCGCTTCTTTTTTTATAATGAACTCTACGCATAATTCTAAATACGAAAAACTAAATTATAAGTTTGTTACAAAGTAGAAGAGCCACTTGTTTAGGAAAACACCACTAGATGCATTATCTATACTCATTAGTCTCTCTTCAGTCGTTCCCTCATTCCTGAGGCTCGTGATCTCTTGGATTTCAGGCCTGATGATAGGTCTTGCTTGATCCACGTAGGGTTGTTTCGCCGGATACGCGACCACCTTCGGTTGGCGACCACTTGACTGACTAGGCTTCTTTAACTAAAGATATTATCATTTCTACAAACCAATAAGATAAAGTATCAATTATAAACTATTTTTGAATAGTTCAATTTTAAGTATATTATTACTTTAAAACCGACACTTTAACCCAAAACGAGAAAAAACAACTTTAGTTTCACATTGCCTCCGTAACGTGTTGACGAGCAGTGAAACTGTAAAAAAATTAAAGCGACATTTGGCGCGCAACGGTAAGTTATGTCACTTAATTTTAGTATTAAACTGAATTTTGTAGTTTCATTGCTTAAATGATTTAGTGACGGTTAGGATTTCGTAAATTTTCGGCATATTATAAAAATAGATTTCAGTAAAATGGGGTGGTCGGTAACCCAAATGAATAATTGCGTATGAGGTTAGATAGCGACCACATAGTTTTCTACGAATCCTTGAATTGCCATTCCCGCCAAGGCCAAGGTATAGTTAGTGTTTTTCTCCAAAAAGGCGAGGAAATCAATAAATATTTTCACTACAACCTCAAATTATCAAAACAATAGCTCCCTTCCGTCCCTACTTATTTTTTAAAAGTGCACGGCCTGATTCATAATGGCAATTTCTGTCGAAATAATATTTTAATACAAAATACATCAAAATCAATTACCGTGATTGATTCAAATGGGTGATTATTAATTATGTTGGTATTTAAAATAAATGTATTTTTAATTAGATTTAAATCTAAACAACTTTCAGTTTTTTTTAAATGGCTTCGCGCTCTCGGCGCATTCAGCCAAAAGAACAACTTTCAGTTCATTTTGAATTCAGTTTTGAGAATATATTTTTTCCTATTTGAAACTATTTAAGACAATTTTAAATACGCCACTTCTGCGACGTGTAAAAGTGAAGAGTAAAGCCTATAGCATTCAAGAAAAAAGAATACGTGGAACTACTTCAGGCACGCTACAGTCGATGCAATTTGTCACACCAACTTGCTATGGTCGCAATGAAAAGTATGTATCGCTGTCTCACTTCACCTACAAGAGCGAAAAGCCACGATTCCATTTGTCTTATTTGACAGAAAAGGCCATCTCTAGAAGATCGCTTTGATTGATGTCTCTTTCATTCTGATTTTGAAGGACAGATACTTAAAAGCCAGACAGTATTTTAACCTTTCTAACCAAGTGTCATTTTCAATTCTTTTACGTAGTGGACTGTGGCTGTGAGTGTGGATAGCGCCTATGATGATTAAAAGTATTAACTTAAGTACTGTAACTCGCTGGAAGCTAGACTGTAGAGACCGATTCTGCAAGTTCACCTTCGACTTCAGTTCGGTGGAATATAGCTGAATCATTTCGTATGGACATCATAAGCGCATTAAAAAACGTAACAAGGTCTACCTTTCTCTCCGAGTAGAAAATTCATATGGCAGTCGCTTTTGTAAAACTAGTGCAGTGCCTACGCCAAATCTTGGATTACGGCATTAAAGCGGACTCCGAGCTTCTTTTTGATGGAACTGGGAAAATTGTAAGGAGGACAATGAATTAATACAACAGACGATGGTAATTAGTAACATATAGGTAAAACAAATATTATCCTTCAATACCGCTCATTTTACAGACAAAAATAAAAGCAACAGTACCTATAGATAATCAATTTGTTAGCTATGTATTGTATTTCGTGTCATAAAGAAAATGTACAAACATGGAGTGACGACGGCAATGACAAAAAGAAAGATGGGGCGGAGGGGGAGGTTGGTTGTAAAATCTTGCTTAGTTTAGAATTCCTGCACCGTCTTTGCAATCGAAGGCTTTGATGTGTCTTCTGGTGCCTACTTATAACTATTTTCAACACATTTGCTCGTAACGTACCTCTTATCATGTCGCTTTTAGGCTCATAATCCTGGGTATTAAACACGCGTGTTTTATAACATTACGACATTCGTGTGTTATGGGGTATACAGATTATGTGATTTTACCCCAATTTGTCAGTACAACATGTCGAAGTCATAATTGGGTGTAGCGTACAGATGTAACAATCCGAACACATGTGCATACAATTTCTCAGTACAACTCGTTTGACAGTTGGATCAGCAGCGCAACATGCCTCCAGACGATACCAATTAGTCAGCTTCTGATAAATTGGGGCTGACAAATCATGACATGTATATACCCCATTTGGCACCTTGCAGCAAGATGTATGGACACGGTGCATTCTTAAATTAACCGGGTTGTACAGAATTTACAGCTCTTTTTAAATTCTCGGCAAATGGATTCTTACTCGACTAAACAAATTAAATCCTTTTTGTTCATTAATTGACTATTTCTTTTTGGATATGATATAGAAACGTTTAATTTAGTAAAACTATTCACTTTTGATCATTTTAAAACGAAAATATTTATTCTATTTTGTATTGGCTGTTTAGAGATTTTATCTAAGTCTGGCTTAACACATGCGCGCGCACTACGCAAACTTCACGAAAAAAAACTGTTGCGCGCCATTATAGGTTATATCAAAAATATTTGTAAACATTGTTTATGCGTGTTTGGTTATTATAAAAACAAATTACTCGTGGTGACTAGAAAAGTGATGAATAGAATGGACGCCACTGGAAATTCTTGGCGATGTACAATATGTGAGTAAAGAAAATAAGATGGCACTTGGCAGGCCTATACAATTTTCATCTTATGAAAAGGATTTTTCCTAGCAAAATGTGTTCAAAATCGTCGTATGAAACGCGTGAGCTTTGATAATTACATCAGAGGCGGAATTATCACGCAAGCCGCATCACTTGTATCACACACAATGTAATATTTCAAAGTTGGTCGCAAACCAGTTAAGAGGTGGTCGGAAACCGACGAAAGCGGTCGCTATCTAGCGAATTCTCTATTTTGGAACCTTTTCTATATTTTTGACTAATCTATGGATGAAACTGCTTTATTTTATTGTTGGTTTCAAAACTTGACTATACTCCGGGCCTAATACGAATGCCATCTATTATGCGTGTACATATAATATGTATATATTTACTAATCTAAAGTGACCAACTCGGCTAAGTGGTCGTTAACCGGCGAACCGACCCTATGCCCTTACCGCTTGATGGAATTATTAGCTTATTAGCACAAGGTACACTCAACCAATATTTTCGTAGAACATCCGAGCTCTGGAAGATATTTCTCTTCCGCGTTTATCAGGGATGCATAACTGCAAGAAGATGATTTTCAGAAGTTATAACGTAGTAATGAAAGTACATTTGTTTCGCTTGCACGCCACGAAGAAGTAGTCTCTCATCCTGTCTTACTCTATTACGTACATTACATATTGATTGGCTATTACATTGCCTGTTGCACTTTAATTTATTATATTTATATAGGCTACCCGGCGGGGATTCAGTTACTAGGAATGACACCTAGCGCGCTATCTGGGACTCGTTGCATATTCATGTCAGCCATAACGGAACCGATTGAAACTTCTTCAGTTTTATGTGCTCCTAATAAACGCGGAATCAAAATGCCGCCTCAGTTCCATCCCACTGTAAGCGTAATCGCGCATAATTATTTGTCCCGGAATTGAAGCTCGGGCACAGACACACACACATACGCCACTTTCAATATTCTCGTTACTCATTAAAAAAGCAACGCGAAAGGTTTAATAATAAGAATAAGAATAAGAATTTATTTATTTAGCACACAAAACACGGAAAAAAGAAATGAAAATCAAAAGGTAACCTTATATTACAGTGCTAAACGGGAGCCTCACTCAGCATGTTGTCGCGGGGCCGTAGCGCTGATTTTCAGTGAGAGCCCCAAAAATAAATAAAACTAGGACTAAACTAAACAAGCAATTTTATAATTTTTGGGCACTGTATGCCTAAAAATTACAATCACAAAGTTATGTGTCCAAAATTTTAAGAAGGCACCGTATCTTCTGTCCTTTTCCGCAAAACGCACCTTCAAATGAAAAGATTGTCATTCAAAATCGGCTTTCATAGAAATAGGAATCGAAGTTAACATTTTAAAGTTTTTGTGCTTGAAATGGCTTATGCTTGCCATTATTATGCTAAATTATGATCCTGGCGTGATTTAGCACTAAAACGTATGAGTTATAATTTTTTTCCGAAAAATATGTATGGAGCTATAACGAAAAAACTGGATATCTCGGGAACCGCAAAAAAAACACAAATATCCTTACAGCCGGTTATATTACTAATTATTCCAGATTTTTTGACTTACTACATATTTCAGTCATAGGTGCGGTTTTTTTTAAAAAAATCGACGAAATTTTTAATATTTTTTTTCGTCCCAGACGTCTTACTTTAAACATAAAAGATAGAAATATGTATGTTTTGTATCTAATTTACTCAAATTATGAAAAACTATACATTGACATAAAACCAAAAGGATTTCCGAGCTCATGTTACGTCTTAAAATATAATTTTTCGTTTTATTTTCTGCGGTAATGAGGAATAACGATATCTAATTGGACATACTTACGAGATTGCATCAATTAGTAATGATAATGATCATAGCAATAATAAGTAAATTTCTTGTAATACGTCTTAGCAATGACTTCTGATAAGCAAATAGCATAATAGAAAGGTCACTGGTGATTAAAGCACCATTATTAGTACACAAGAATAAAAGCATCGAACGTCTATGTGACAAAATCACTACAAAGTCTTGTACGCAACTGTTAACATCTAATTATATATTTTTATTAATTTTCGAAATTGTAACCATACAAAAATATGTTTAGTTTTTGTACCAACTTGGACTTATTTGTTATTTTACAAAGCGGGAGTCCTTCTTTTAATGATGGATTATTATTCGAAGCAGTTGGAGTCCAGTTAGGCTCTAGCCTATCAGAAGAAGACAGTGTCACCCTCAAAGAATTTTGTCGAAGATTCACCCGATCTGCTGAATGGAGATGGAAGAAATGTAAGAGAAACACCAAGGACTTCAGAAAAAACTACGAAAATTGGCTCCAAAAAGATGTTGATTGGCCCAGCTGTGTACAAACCAATCTTCTTATGCCTGAACTACAAGAAGAGTCTACTTGTTTGGAGTATTCTGCGACATCAACCAGCACCGAACTTACCTCTCCAGAATGTTCAACATCATCATCTTCAATTGGGACAATGACAAAGCACCCAAGAAAAGCCTTCGAAGGCGTATCAAACAAGCAAAAGAAGAGAAGGTCTGACAGTCATAAAGGTGAAAACTCAACTGAGTTGGCTTTTACAGCGGCACAACTTTTGAAAGAGGATGGTCGAGATGATATCGCATCTGTGATTGAACACATGCTTAAAAACCCAGAAATTGCTACAAACATATGTAGAATGATCAAGAAGCCGAATTGCTCCGCTGTATTTACACCAGAAAAAGCACTCGGACTTTTCATTTCATTAAAACTAAGTAAATGGCAATACATCACTTTAAGGGAGACTGCTATTCGAGAAGGTGCCCAGAAGCTTTATCCGTCTTACTACAAGATACAATCGGCCAAATTACAGTGCTATCCTCCGAAGTCAACCATAACTATAACGGATTCATCAGCTGAAATTAAACTTCAAGCTTTACTTGATTTAACAACGAAGAGGATACTGGATGGATTATCAAGCAATGTAGAAAACAAACAGCTGACGCTAATATCTAAGTGGGGTTTTGATGGTGCTTCTAGTCAAAGCAGATATAAGCAGAAAATGGAAGGCGAACAAGATGACTCGAGCATATTCATGACATCTTTAGTACCACTTAAGTTGGTTTCTGGAGAAGACATTGTATGGACGAATCCAAAACCTTGCTCACCCTCCTATTGTCGCCCATTGATGTTCAGATTTGTGAAAGAAAGTGAAGCAGTCGTACTTGAGCAAAAAGGAAAGATAGAAGAAGAAATTAAAGCTCTATTCCCTACGGAATACAATACTTGTAAGATACATCATGCCCTGAAAATGACGATGATTGATGGGAAAATTTGTACATACCTTTCTGCAGCTAGGTCAAATGCTACATGCTATTTATGTTAGGCTAAGCCAACAGAAATGAATCGCATAAATTCGGTTACATCAAAGACGATAGCCACTGAGTTGTACGAATTTGGATTGTCACCACTGCATGCCCGCATCAATTCAATGGAATGTCTCCTACACATTTCGTACAGACGTCGAGAGTCGACGACGTCTTCAAGAAATGGGCTGCAAAGGGAGACGAACATAAAAAAATTATGAACGAGACAAAGAAAACAATTCAAGATCGATTTAAAGAAGAGCTAAACCTTTTGATTGATATTGTGAAGCAAGGTTCGGGGACCACAAACGATGGGAATACTGCAAGAAGATTTTTCCAGAATCCAGAAAAAACTGCAGCAATAACCGGATTGAATGAAGAGCTCGTACGCAGATTTGCCGTGATACTGCAAGCAATAACATCCGGGGAACATGTTGCTGTTTCGAATTTTAGAGAGTATGCCTTGGAGACGGCTAAAAAGTACGTAGAGTTGTATGATTGGTACTACATGCCATCAACCGTGCATAAATTGCTAATTCACGGAGCTGATATCATCGCCAGCAATGCCATTGTACCTATTGGAAGTCTCTCGGAAGAAGCTTCAGAAGCCCGAAATAAAGATTTTAGGATGTTCAGGGAACATAACTCCAGGAAGAAAAGCAGACAAGCATCCAACGAGGATATTCTCAACATGCTTATTTTATCCTCCGATCCTCTAAATACTGCAATGAGACCCACCCTGGATGCAAAGAAGAAACAGGCGTTTTTTATAGAAACGATAGACCTACTTAAATTAGAGGAACCCCAAATTGAGGTTTTAGGGGCGTGTGACGCAGAACCTGACTCTGAATTAGATTCAGAAGACAGTGATTTAGAAGAATAAATTAAAAATAAAGACATATTGTAAGGTTATGGTGTTATTTTTATACTTTACTTGTTTATTATTTGTTTTTCTTTAAAGTTGTTATGGTTCTGTCAATATTTGTTTTTTTTTATGTAAATAATACTAACCTATGTAAAAAAAATACTAGCAATTTGATTAAATATGACTCACCCTTTATTGAAAATGCGAAACATACATATTTCTGTGTTTAATCTTTAAATTAGGTCGTCCGGAACGAACAAAAAGAATTAAAAATTTCGCCGATTTAAAAAAAAACCGCAGTTTAGACTGAAATATGAAGTATGTCAAAAAATCAGGAATAATTAGTAATATAACCAGCTGTAAGGATATTAGTGTTTTTTTTGCGGTTTCCGAGATATCCAGTTTTTTCGTTATAGCTCCATACATTTTTTTCGGAAAAAAATTATAACTCATACGTTTTAGTGCTAAATCACGCCAGGATCATAATTTAGCATAATAATGGCAAGCATAAGCCATTTCAAGCACAAAAACTTTAAAATGTTAACTTCGATTCCTATGTCTATGAAAGCCGATTTTCAGCCCAGTGTGCGTCACGATCTGCTAGCGTTTTCTCTCTCTAACAAGCAACATTAAAACGGTAAAACTTACGTAATTTTTTGAGATATTTGAATGGGATTTTCGTCATTAGGCATTTTTTTGCCTGCTTTCTTTTGAAGTTTTTTTATATCCGTGTAAATAAGTACGCGATAAGCGAATGTAATTCAAAAGCAAAATACTATACAAATCATTGCATTCGCTAGATGTACTTACTACTTGGGTTCTGACCTATATTGCATATACAGGCTGGACTAGTCTGGAGGATGCCATGTATGTATGTAGTAGGTACGCCTTTGCGAACCTGTCGCTTATTCAGGTCATGAAATATATATACCTCCTCAGTTTTATTCGGTCCTGCTGGTAAACGCGGAAGCAAAACGGTATGAAGATTGATATGATTCCATATTGTCTTTTGCAGTATCGACGGCATTACCCTTTAAATGTGTTCTGGTTCTAATCTTATGTTTAGAATCCTAATCTATAGCTCTTTTAATAATCTTACTACCAAGAGTGGGTTACATTAATCCCCCCTTTGCAGATTTATAAAGGTTAAATATGACGCCGGCAGCTGTCATGAAGCTAAGTTGTGTAACAAAAATTACGGGTGTTTTTTTCGAAATACCTCAATGTCCCCATCTCCTTTCGCCTCGCTTATTTTTAACCTATTTTCGTGAACAATGTTTAAACATTTAAAATGGCCACCAGTCACCACTCGCTCGAGACTAATTACCGCCACCGTCACTATTCCCGTTCCTCGTTGAGCACGGCGCATTTGCTCCGCAGTCGACTCTAATTTTGTTAATTAGCTGCTGCCGAGAGCCATTGACGAGAATGTTGGGCTGGTGCGACACATGAAGCTTGGAGATTACCTTGATTCAGTGGTTTGGTTTGGGCAGGGCTTTGCCATAGTTGGGGGGGCTTGACCCTGGAAGAGAAGGCTTTTTAAAACTGGCTTTTTAAACTAAAAGCTTTTCTTCTTAAAAATGCGATGCTAGCCGAGTAATCCTTCGAAACCTTAGTGTCGGCTCATAGCGGGAGGTACATGAGCGTTTCTTGAAAAAAATGCCTTTTTTTTTTGGAAATTTTAATGATATTTCTACTAAGTATCACGAGCTTTTTCGATCCTAATAGGACAAAAATGTCCCAAAGGTATTTTGACTATTGTGTAACCATTTCCTACTTGGTATGGCTCTACTACTCCTACTTTGTATAGCGGGATTTAGGATGAAAAGAGCTTGTGATTTTTAGAAGATACAACATAAAAGTTACTGAAAAAACCATAATAAATGTAAGCAATTAGTGGCAATTTTATAAAGAAATATTCAGATATCTTTCAGCCAAAAATACATAAAAGTTAAAATTACACCTAAGAAATTGACAAACGTCTCTTAAAAAAGAGCTCGCGCAAATAGAGTTTCATTCCACTGGAACAACATCTTAACTTAAAACGCGTTCTCATTACTTCGAAATCGCACGATTAATAACGAGTCCGTCTGTCCGTCCTAAACGATGTCGAATCGTTCCTGCGCCAACGTGCCGTGACCACACACACACGCACAGGCAGACACAGATGCACACACGCATAAATTCTATAAATAAAGACACATGTCGTGTCATTCATAATTGATTTACTACAAATCGCTTTTATGCCGGCGCTGTTTGAAATTTCGGAAATTATTTTGAGTATGTTCGTTGAAATGCAGTCGCGCTCTAATTAATATTGTGTGTTTTATAAAACGTTTCTTATGCTGACTGTCTATTAAAAGGTGCGTATAAACGTTATTTTATCTCATTTAGGTCGTCGTATCCGGAGCTCAAAACGGTGACACAGAGAAGAACAGAATGGCGATTACTCCACCTACAAGAGCGCGGCTCTTAAGTTAATGATATAGTTGGCCAACGCTCCATACCAAAGTAAAAAAAAATCGCGTCAAAAAAATTATTTTTTCTGTTTTGTCTTATCAGAACACGATACCTGTTAAGCCCTTGAGGTCTGGATAAAGATTATGAGGAAACACTTTGTTTGAATAAGAGCCACTATTAGTTCCCCTTGTTCTGACATACTTTTTTAGTAATAATTCTATATGGCATAAATTACATAATCTTTGCGCATAAACTGTTATGGCAGAATCTAGATTCGCATAGTTTGATTACGCAGATTTACATTAATCCGAATATTATTTGTACATAATTTTGATGCTCCGAATCATATCCACATTCCACGCATAAAATATACTAGAACATAAAATTATTATGCCGAAAACTATTCTCGCAGTAATATATTTTGGCATAACATTGTTTAGCTGAATTCAAATTATCATGTATCATGGTTTTATGTAACTACTAGTTAAATGTAACTACTGTATGTAAAAAAACCCTATATTCACAATTTTATATTTTATTCTACATATTTGTGATCACTCCAACCTAACCGATTTTCCTGGTAGCAGTTAGTTTTTGTTAAGGTCACAGTTCTAACCTAACCTAACCTTCTTTTCTGGTAGCAGCTCGTTTTTGGTATGGTCGCAGTTCTAATCTAACCAAACCTAGTGATCTGCTGGAACATTAGCTTTCTGCATTCGTCATTAAATTATTATGCTAAGCATGTAAGTATGCCAAGTAAGTTTCAGACAATCGATAATATGCCGAATATAATTATGCTAAACAAAATTATTCACTAAATATAATCGGTCTTAGCAATAGTATGCGAATTAAATTTTGGACTAACACATTTTCGGGATGTTAGAAATTATACCAAATAAAGTTTCGGCCACATTAACATTCGTCGAAAACCGATTTGCTATGCCAAGACGGTCATATTTTCAAAAAAAAATATTTTAATTTCTCGAATATCGGTTGAAAAATGCGACCTGTGGAGAATAACAGCCGGACATATGAAAGCATTCTTGCCCAAGCTGAAACGGATTTCTTCGTTCGCTTCGCTCGCTCGTTTAATGTAGGAGCCGTATCGTTTAGTCGTTCTCTTGCATGCTTGCATTTCGGTAAGTACCTAGTTTCAATTAATCGGTAGATAATCGTAAGTTACGTCCGTTAAAATCTGTTTGCATGATAAGTTTGACAGTTCTCTATGAGATGACAGCCGTTAATTTAACGTTTACCGGTAAGTAAAGTAGCAATCTGCCCTATGCATGTGAGGGCCTATAATGGGACATGCCAGGAATGTCATCGGTAATTGCGGTCCAGTATTAGCACTAACTGGAAGAGATGGAGATAAGATAACGATGAAGTATTGTGTCTTTTACCATGTGACACGCGTGGGTATGGTTAGCAATGGCGCCAAACGACGGTAAAATCGTGAGAAATGAATAAGAGAAACGGAAAGCGAGTTTCGAATAAAAAATTGACGATCACTGGCCGTGTTGACCACCGGCCCTGGCTCAGCCTGGATGCCAAGCCGATGATGGTACGGAAGACCAGCGTCGCAAAGCCAGCATCATGCTGAGTTAGGCTCATTTCGAGGCAGGGCCCATTTTGTCTTTGCCTAGTAGTATTCGTGTCACGAATAAATGTTTTTTTCTGATTCTGAATTCAAGTCCCGGTGAGGTATTTGATTGGAATTGGAACCATAGTTGTCAGTTCAACTTTAAAGCGGTATACCTAACCTGAAGGACGGAAACGTACCGGAACTTAATAAAAACGAAAACCAATAAGTGAAAAAAACTACTGCAAACTTGCCGGATTTATAATGTAACTATTTAAAAAAGTTACTGACGGTAGAACTAGCTGACATTATATTTTATTGATTACATCAGCATTAAATCCATTCTGAGTAAATATATAGAGTAGCATTAATGTATTCATCTAATAATGTTCAAAGATTTTAAACGCTGCAAAATGCAAAAAACCTTTTTGTTGCTGTCGCTACCCCGTCAGTCGTCCATCAGTCACGAGCGGCGAAGCGTAGCGCAGATTTATCTGCTACCAGTATATCTGAACTGTTAACGGAGTACTGTCAACCTTATCACAGGTTATAATAAGATCTCAAATGGTCAGTTAAGTGTTCCTGTTTGTGCCTGCCATTCTTAAAACAGCATGGCTATTGTAATATGACCCTAGATTCAATAACGGGTAGAATTAAACTCTTCGTCTTCGTTCTAGAGAGAGAGGCACAGGCACAGCAGAATGTCACCAGAGCTATTACCACGAAAATCGAATCTCCAAGTTCGTATATCTCCGTCTCTATCACACTTATGGTCCCCGTCTTGTAGGGCAATAGTGCAGATTTTATACATTTATTTAGAATGCAAAAGCGATGCCTTAGAATAATAAACAATAAAGGTATTCGGGAAAGCTGCAAGGCGCACTCTGCGGAGCAAAAAATTCTGACCTTGCCGTCAGTATACATTCTAGAAGCATGCATTTTTGTAAAAAAGAACATGCACCTATTTCCACAACATTCCCGACCTACCAATTTACGTCCACGAACTGAATTAAAACGGCCAACTTCAAAATTGCAAATGGCACTCCGGCTTTTTCGCAATGTGTGTAAAACTACATAATAACTTACCGACCGCATTTAAAAACGAAAATAACATAACTTTAAGACACAGCTTACCTTACTTAATTAAAAAATGTTACTATTCAATCGAAGAGTAGGTACCTAATAGATAAGGAATGTAAGTAATTTTAAGGGATATATTTATTGTATTGTATTGTATGTAGAGCGGTAAAAATGCAACGCCCTAGCAGGGTTCATGTTTGAAACTTTTAATGCAATTATGTATTATAATTTAAGACCTTTTGTAAACAGCATGATGCAATAAACAACTTGAAACTTGGTTTATGGTACTCGAGCGACAGAGATAGAGATCTACGGACTTCGAGATTCGATTTTCGTGGTATATAGCGCCGCTGCGTCATATTCGGAGCCCAACTGAGGAAGTACCTCCACTTTACTAAAGACTGCAGCCATATTATATAACTAATTGTTCTCTAGGTTATGATGTAAAGAGAGACGAATCTTCAAATGGGCTCAAAGATTAGCAGGAAAAGATCCCTAATAAGGATAAGTTCGCCTTTGTACTTTAAACTTCCATAACAAATATATTGTTTTAACCTGGTATTGTGTATAATATAGCTGCTTATTGTTGTAAGCGGCCATAGGCTTCGGTATCCTCTTACCATCAGGCAGGTCGTATGCTGTGCATGCTTGCCACCGTCTTTACATAAAAAAAACACTACTCTTCGTCTTCGGAGGTACCTTAATATACTGGCACAAGCGCAGCCGTAGCAACCCATGTGAACATCTTAGATCCAAGATATTGTCCCCCTTGGCGGCTACTGCTGTGATTCAGTTCAGAAGTGATCTACAGATAAGCCTCATTTAGGACTTAGGATGACTGTGTTTTCCTATTTTTGACGAAAAAATTATCTTCTTGTGAAAAACAAGTCAACATTTTTAATCTCCATTTCGTTCAGTATGTTAAACTTTGGTTTATCTCTCATTGCAAGAAAGATTAGGTATTTTTTTTATTCAGTCAGATTGACTAGAAAACTGGCTCGTAATCACCCTTAATTATCGAACGAGCGAGCGAAGCGAACGAAGTTCCATGCTTCAGCTTGGGCCGAAAATCGTTAGGTATGTCTAGTGTCCGGTGTCTGTCCCGCTGTCCGGCTGCAAAAAACCGGCCTCTACAGAGGTCAAATTTCTCAACCGATTCTCGTGAATTTTTTGTGAGCAGGTTCGTTAATTAAGTATTTTTTAGTCAAGTTCATCATCATCATCATCATATCAGCTGTAAGAAGTCCACTACTGGACATAGGCCTCCCCCAAAGAGTGCCAAAGTGACCGGTCCTGCGCCACCCACATCCAGCGGACTCCCGCAACCTTTACCAGATCATCAGTTCACCTTGTGGGGGGCCTACCCACGTCGCGCCTTCCGGTACGTGGTCGCCACTCGAGAACCTTTCCGCCCCAACGGCCATCGGTTCTACGTGCAATGTGCCCCGCCCACTGCCACTTAAGTTTAGCGATTCGGAGGGCTATATCGGTTACCTTGGTTCTGCTGCGGTTTAGTCAAGTTAGTTTTTCGAAAAGCAAAAAAAATACAGACTCGCGAAATCTACAGCTCGCAGAGCCACTAGTATTAACTAGGCAGCTCCTAAAGATACTTTTACTTACGCCATTAGCTCCTTCTGAAATGAAGTAAAAGTAGATTTTGAAATGTTGTAAGATGCGCCCCTGGCCCTGGCCACACAACACTTAGTAATAATTACGTACCTAACTTTGAATCTTGCAATAAAACTCAGCATTTATTCTATAAATATTATATAAACCTGGAAGCCCGCATTACTCTAATTCGCTCATCCACGCTGAGTTAAAATGCCTATAATGCCAACCATATTTAGCTGAAAGGACGGATTTCAGCGTAAAACCCACGTCACTTACGCTACTTAGCTGATGGGGATAGACATTTTGTCTAACCGTCTGTTATTATGATACCGTGCGATATTGTAATGTCATTCTCGTAATAGGACCCCTTAATGGGACCGATTTGCTATTAACCTACGTAAAAATGGACTACCACACCTCCTCCAAATGCTATTACAAATGTATTTGTTACTGTCATTTAAACTTTAAAGCGATAGGCATTACAACCAGTGTTGCCTAACTGGGTTGTTGGAACTTTGTCTAATTTTAAATAGAGGTGTTTTAATACCAAATCGAAGGTCTACTTAAATTGGTTTTACGTACAACATTAAGTTATTTAGCCATTTCGGTTAGTACGAGTAGTAGCGCGTCGTTTTGAAATATCAATTTGTACGATATAATTTTGTCACGGTAGAAGACAGTGGCTTGATTAGTTATTTTCAGGGTTCTCGTAATAAATAAATGGAATGTTGCATTTTGTTTAAATGTTCAGTGAAATAACTTCAAAAATGTTGTGTCTAGAATACTTTTACCGGAAACAATGCTATCTTTCTTGCAATAATACCTAACAAGGCCCGTAACGCGATGCACTAATAATCGACACTTTAAGGTCGTGTATTTAAATATAAAAAAATGTGTAGGTGTTTGAAAAATAATTATATGAGTGAACATTGTAAAAATTATCTATAATAAATGGCATAATATCTTTTTAATAACTGAAGAGACATGACTACCTAATTGAAACATTGGAATAAGCAAAAATATACGAAATCTCCAGTTATAGCGCTTTTAAATTAACAAAACAATCGACCTCAATAATATTGAACTGAATGAAAAGATAGACACTGCCTATGGTTTAGTTCAGCCACATAAAAAAATGTTGTTTTTTTATGTGGCTGAACGGCTGACTGGCAAACTGAAAATAAAATCGTGATTTAAAAAAATGTCTGCCAAATAGTGTTATAGGATGCAGTGTCAAGAAATGGGATTAGAAAAACTGTTGATTATAGGTGCGTGTCGATTATTGACGCAATCACGTTGGCATGATTCCGAATAACTACAAAATCACCTCACACAAAATTCTGAAAACCAAAATGGTTTTTTTTATGTACGAATTCCTAAAAACGAGAAATTAAAAAAATTACGAGATTCTTGTCCTGACTTGGCAAACAAGCACTAAAAGGTCACACATGACAACTTCTCTCTACAATTCGTTGTAGACTACTTGCATTATAAACTATGCGCTCTCAACATGACACGATCTCTGTAAAGTAATTACAGTGTGGTATAATAATTAACTTGTTTGTCTACTCAGCGGACACCTGCATTAAATACGAGTAGGTACCTACCTACGTGTATCAATCTTGTTTGGCATATGGGCAGTGTTTGTTTTGTCACAAGTTTTTATTTTTGTCATGAAATAGTCATTTACAGTACTTACGTAATTTGAATTAATTCCTCGCCTGCCGATGAAAAGCTGCATAGTTAATCCGCGTTCAGTAGGAAAAGGGAATATTGACATTTATTGACATAACATAACAATAAAAAGTTTCTGTCAAAAATTTCTTTTTTGGTACAAGCTTTTATTGCCGACTGTACTTTTCTGTATACCATCATCAACTGCTCATTGAGACCATTCTAACGAGCCCAAACTCGATGGGGTTATGTGGTTTTATTACGGAGTTCCTATGGCCACCTTCTGTCTCTATCATCAGATCAGCTCGATGGTACCATAATATTAAATTGTCATCCAAACTATAGTCATACCCAAAATTTCAGCTCAATCGGTCACCGGGAAGTGGGTCTTTAACTTGCAAGATTTGACGGACAACTTACATACATACTTTTATACTTACATACGAACAAGTCAAGTTAATATAAAGCTTACAAAAATGAATTTTGATTAAAGAGACATCTAGAGGATGTTAAGGATGTTTTAACGCCATCTGTGGATGAGTAGCGAGACTACCAAGTTAGCTTCATCGCTACAGCAAAAATGTTAACTGACAGTTGAAATAATACTACTAAATATTATGTACACATACAAAATGTATTAGATGAGATTAGATGTGAGCTATACCATAACCAACTAGCGCCACTATAAAATAAATTGTGTACTTTTAAAATCGGTAGAATTATCTGGGAGTGTTTTGACATTAAAATGTCAATGACGTCCGCTTGCTTGCTTTTGTTTGACGTTTTGCAGCGGGAATGTAGATTGTAGAAGGAAATCTCGTTTGTTGATTCCAAGTGATTGTAAGTGAGCGATACGCGGCCGTATAAATAAAAAACTTCTATCACAATGCCACCGAGTAGCTTACGAGTGGTCTACGCGTTCGCCAGGGAAATGCATCCGAAAACGACTGATATATTTATCGAGTATGGCACGGCCGGATTCCGCACAAAGTGAGTCTTGTTACATTATTCATACAAGGTTTTTCCATTCTAATAAGTAGGAGCGGTTATTACAACATAATCTTTTAATAAACGAAGTATTTGGTGCACCTTTCTCTCAGACAACGCTTTAAATGTCACGTTGCCAATTTTGTCTTTCGATTCGCGTAGTTCCTTTTAAGACAGTGCTCCATTGTGAGTCATGATTTCAAATCGTATTTGGGTACCTATAACGGGAAGCGGTCGGCGTAATTATGGTCAATGACTCCGTGATAGGGTGATAACCAGGGGTTAGTCATTCGTTCATAGATTACGAATTTATGCTATGATACGTAATATCATCGATTTAGTGGTGGAGGGTAATTCATGCAACCTTGATGCAATTAAAATATCGTTGCAATTAACGTGAGCATGGAGGCTAATTATTAGGGCAACTTTATACATAAACATGTTCTAATAGCAACTTTGCTTATATGTTTTTATTTTCAACATTTCATTGCAGCTCAATACATCATACACATGTGTTGAGTTGTAACTTTCAAAGGAGTTTAAAATATAATTTAACTTTACATATAAAAATAAACAATATACTAATAAATGTCTTGACTTCATCACATTACGAAATAAAAACATAAATGTTTTCTCTATAGCTAATATGGGCCTTTGATAGTTGCATAAAAAGGTCAAAATGCATATTTTAAACACCTACGTCCATCCTCACTCAAACATTATAAAAAAATATTCTTTCATCTTTATGATTTTTAAATATCTTCTCTCTGGCTCAGAGCCAAGCACTCTTCAATGTTTGTTTTTCTCATCATAAAACACTTTCAATATTTTATTGGACAACATGTTATTATCACTGTACGGGCTGGTTCAATCAACTTTGCCACCAGAAATAAAACATCTGTTTTTAAAAATAGAACAAGGAACACATGGTAAAGAAATGGCATTGGTTTTGCCAATTGTCGGATCAATCTGAATTGTACTTTATCCCAAATGAAAAGAGATTATTATTGTTAGCTGGACATGCTTGGTTAACTGTAATAATAGATAATAGAAATCCCTTGATACTTATTGCTCAGCGAGTTGATGAAGCATTCTTTTGTTTCACTCCTTAAATATGCTGGCATGTTACATTTTATATTGTCAGTATGTAGTTTGTAAGTACTCATAATATTTAGCAAAATATAAATAAGTTACAGTCTACCATATATGTGTAAAACTAAAATCAATAATTTCTGTGTGCATGTACTTATTTTATTCCCACAGATCTTAATATTCTTGGTTGTGTTTTTAGGGTTCTGTGGCCAAAATGACAAAATATTAGAACCCTCATAGTTTTTTTTAAATATATTTAATACCACAATATTATTTCCAAGTGAAAACTTACTTTTTCAATTAAAAACTTTACTTTGAGTTTGATTAAAGGTTTTTTGTGTGATCAAGTGAGCTAGAAGTATTACTATTAACAAAGCAAATGTTCTTATCAATCAATCAATCTTTGTGTTATGGCCCCATCAGTATTGCCGATGATTCCGCTAACGTCCAGGTTAAAAAAGGCACGTATTTATTATTAAAAAAATTGACCGGTGACTTCCAATTGGCAGGTTCACTGAGATTAGAATCTAGAACAAAGGACAAAACAAACATGTATTGTTAAACTAACTACTATAAAAACAAGTTGTTAATTTTACAAAGGACATACACAAAATGTTCTTATAATTATTCTTTGATGAGCAAAAACTATGACGGTCATGAGTCATGACAGATGTAATGATTGTCAAGCTGAGCAATGGTAATCCTTAATGCAATCGTTTAAGGTGCAAAATAGCTCGCAAAATCAACGTTTATGTTAATATCAAACAAGATGAGTCTAATAAATAATGAAGCATGTTCTTACACAACGTAATTACGATCTAGTTTGTATTTATGTCAGAATCACCACAGATAATCTCATTTTATCAACAAACACATTTATCTACAATTTATAAAGATAATAAGGAAACCTACAATCAAGGTAATTGGCAATAGAGTCGAATCCTCATGTATTAATCGTCGAATAGACATGTATTAATTTAAGGCTGTGCATTGGAAATTATCGCGTGCTTTGAAACGCCGTTCTGATTAGATTGAAACAATAAGGTCTGATTTTCAGATATATGATTCCTGACTATATGATTGTTTATCTGATTTTATTGATACATGATTGCTTAAAATTTCCTCGATAGAAAAAAATCCAAAGTTGGGTCTGTATTTTCCTTTTTTTACTCAGCCTACTCAAACGATACATTATTTTACGACACAATCAAGTTGATACTATAGTATTTTATCTCATCTAAAATCTCACTTTATGAAATTTGAAAAAAACTTCTCTAAGTTAGGTATTTATGGAAATTTGTCCAAAAAAGCCATTCCCGAAGAGTGTTACATCTCTTTTCCTCGTGCGCGGAAGGCATCAGCGTGTCTCTGTCCAGGGGAGGTGTTCGACTCAAATCAAGGCATCGCCTTAAGTATCGCATTTTTAGTGTTCCATATCAAAATTAGTTACATGCGATTACTCGGTGTCCGTCAGCTACAAGCAGTTTTGTAAACACATTGACATCGACTGTAGGACAGATTTTCCACTGCGAGCCGAGGCGAGGATAACAGTCATTTGTTTTATTGCTGTTTGTCCTCCATTTTATTGTATCCACGTCTCGCTTGGCCTCTAGGAATCTCCATAAGATAATGCGCCATTTTCTACTGGTTTTCATAAAATTCTCCTGTTTGAGTATGAAATTTTTTTTTCGATTAGTAGTTTTATTCTTTTCGATTAGTTTCAATATTTCTGAATCATATTTAAGTAGGTCCCGGGTCTACGCGGTGTCACCACGGTTCGTACAAGACGCGACTCGCGGCGAGATATACTACCCGTATCTTTCTAAATAGAACACTTTGAAAGAGACAGATAGGTTATCTCGCTGCGACTCGGTTCTAATTGTAATAGTACCTGCCTTTATTCCCGGAGGTATCGTAAGAGTTGACTATGGGAGCCGGGTTGAGGTGTGTTATGGGTTATGGGCGATGGGCTAGCAACCTATCACTGCAGGATCACATTTTCTCCATCTGCAACATGAGGCTAACTTCACAGACGCAACCTATGTGACGTGTATTGTACAGTCAGCAGCAGAAGTTGCTAAGCGGTCCTAGTGCTCGAAATGATCTACACACGAGCTCTAATTTCAAGGGAATAAGGATCTGCGTAGGTCATTTTGAGCGTGTTATTTTGCTTAGCTACTTCTGTTGCTGCACCTACACCTCGCCTGCGCCGTCCGGAAAGTATTAGAGTGCCACTGGCCTAGCTACCTGTTCGAGAAGTTAGAATGGGCGAGTGACACACGCTCTAAATCACTACGACGATGCACTAAACTTGCGACACTTCTGCACAAGACAGCATTTTTCCGTGGGAGCTTCAAGTTTGCTGCTGCAAAGATTTGGAACGACCTGCCACCACCCCTTCGAGAACCCATAGGGTTTTTAGCATACAAGCGATCAGTCCAAGCTTATTTGCTAGAACTACAAAATAAGCTCTAAATACTCTCCCTTCTTACGACATTACATTACACACGTAACACACTTACACACAACTCTTGCACACAGACTCAATCTTGCACAATAGGTACATAATTATAGATTCACATCCCAACATAATAAATAATAATAATAAAATCATTTATTCCTTTTCTTAGTTTATTTTTTACTGCTTTTCAACTTGTTGTTTTTCTTTTTTTTTTTCTTTATCTGTTTCTTGTAAATATTTATACCTAAGCACGGTAATTTGTTAGCCTGCGATCGATCGACCGATCTCTCGGGACCAGTCTGAAAACCAGCGCTGGGCCTCGCCCAGCAAATGCCGAGACTGGGACCCATTGTCCACAAATATTTTTTTTCCTATTGTTTGTATTTAGTTTGTAAGTTTTTTTTTCCTTCTTTATGTGGCAATAAATACTCTTCTGATTCTGATTCTGTTGCCGACCGTATGTAATTATTAAATAACAAATAATCCGTTCTTCTTATTCTAAATATTTATTTATTCATATCGTTAATTTCTACCTCTCACATTCGCCATCGCTTAACCGACGCTGTCACTTTTTTCTTAAAAACCGCCATCTGCCCTGCGCTCCAACCACAATGCCACTCGCGGCGTTTCCTACACCGACGTTATTTTGGACGTATCAGCGTATATTGACGTCGTTGATTATAAAATAGCTAAAGTGTTAAGCAGATTTTACTATATTCTACCTATCTCAGATTTTCCAGTAATTGAACGGACATCCTGTCTGACCCGTATCTCTGTTGCCAGTGAAATGGGCCTCCATTTCCTGAATTCCGTTGAGAGATATAATTAGCTTCTATTTTCTTGGCATAGGTCGCCCCAGGTAGATTGGAAATGAGTAGATTTTGCGTGAAACTTATGACATGTCTGCGCTAGAATTAGTAAGTTATTTTTGGAATAAAAGTATCGAATTTTATGTTACTCCAGATGTGTCTAATTTTGGGATTCGTGGAGGATAAAGAGCTAAAGTCTGTGGTAATCTGAGGTACTACCAATTCAATTTGAAAACATCTATGATCAGTATATAGAATGAGCCTTGGGTATGGACTTAGGCTAAGTAGGTACATTTTATTCCGCTTCGCTTGCTTTCTATGTAATCAATCATTCAATCGTTTATTTGTGCAACATGTGTAAGGGAGCGACCACACCGGTGCTTAACGCTGCGTGTACGTATGCGTCAC
Source organism: Epinotia bilunana (assembly GCA_947049275.1). Lineage (NCBI taxonomy): Eukaryota > Metazoa > Arthropoda > Insecta > Lepidoptera > Tortricidae > Epinotia > Epinotia bilunana. The sequence continues at coordinate 9,887,844 of OX346273.1, read as the reverse complement.
GTATTCTTCATACATTTTGCTGCGTTTTACGGTGCGTTAGCGTATTTTGAGCAGCGGTGTGGTCACACCTTAATGCGGTCGAACCGCGCGGGCTATATATAGCACGTTATGAAATGGTATGTTTTTAGTTATCACTGAATTGAACGAGTTAATGTTATATTACTAAGATAAGATATTAGCTAATTTGTATAACTAGTAGGCGCGACAGCTACATAATACCAGCACGGCTATCATGCGACGGCGCGTGAACTCTCTCGATTTTTCTCGCACTATCCGTATCTTTCTTATTAGAACACTAAGAATAAGAGATATAGTGCCAGAAAAATCGAGAGTATGTCGCGGCCAGGTAGACGTGCAGACAGGTAATTATGCGCCACCAAATATTTTGGCTCACTCAAATCATGACCTTCCCTTGAAATAAGTTACAGTTAACTGTAAAAAAAAGCACTTCTGCACCTTATTTTGTTTAATAAGGCGAAAAATGTACCTAAACATATCTTTGTCGTCGGCTGAACATGCTTTTATGGCCGACTGTAGTTTTTGTTTGTGTTTCTATGTTAGGGCTGAGAGGCTCTAGTATAAGTTTTACCGAAACAAAACTTTACGATCGCGTTTGCGTTTTACCCTAACGCGGTCGTACCGTTTTGTTCGGTAAAACTTATTAGAGCCTCAGATTCCAAATTATACACGCAGACAGAGTAGCACTGAATTTATTTGCACTTTATAATTTTAAACTAATTTACAAGCAGGGGCGATGTGCATGGCTCTGACGCCATGAGGAGAGAGAGAGAGAGACGGCTATAGCTTCCGTCTTATTCGGAACAGTTTTCTTGCACAGTGTTCAAATACTCGTTCAGAGAGTTCCAAAAAGCCCAAACACGACGGATTTATCTTTAACAAATATTCATCAAGTAATACACAGATTGACTATAGTTTGAATAGTTTGCCCTAGAAAGGAGGCTGTCTGTGATACGCATTAGTCGGGAACGGGATAAGGCTATTAACAACAGTCATAGAGGTCGCTCTAAGACTCGCGTTTCACATCCCAATTTCGTACCAATCAGTTTAGCGCTCTCATTCCACGCGCACTGCGCCAACGCCAACAATGTGTCAAAAAGAGAGCGCGAAATATGTATATCTACACTAGCTTCTGCCCGCGACTTGGTCCGCGTGGAACTCTTTTATATCGTATCTCCATACAAACTTGCGACCCCCATTTCACCCTTTTGGGGTATGATTTCTGTGATGAAAACCATCCTATGTCCTTCCGAGGACTCAAAGTATCAGTAGTTTGGTACTTCATACCAAATTGGATCTGAATCGGTTCAGCGGTTTAAGCGTGAAAACAGTAACAGACAGGATGGTGAATAGAGACAGTATGGATATGGATACTATGTATTGGATGATTGTAATGTGTATGATATTAATTTATATTTGGAATGCGAATCGTAAGTCTGATTGCCGGGCCATTAGCGAAACAAGAATGCGTGGTAATAAACTCGTATTGAATTACAATGATAGACGCCTAATGAATCATGAATGGCAGGGCATGCTAATTGAATTGAATTGGACAACGTGGAAGATTGTCGACAAGACTTTATGTTAAGTTCTAATTATAGTCGATTAATAAAACACTCGCTGCATGTGCTTCACCAGCGTATTACAAAGAATGCAAGCGAAGCTGTGGGATGAAACATAGCCTATGCCCATCCAGAGGGGCTATCGCGAAACGAAAACGAACTTCGTTCGTGTATCTCCCTCTCTGTCGCTCGAACTAGCAAGTGCGACAGAGACGGAGATCCACAAACGAAGTTCGTTTTCGTTTCGCGGTAGGCCCTCAAAAAGCCCATTCTGAACACAGGTGAAAGAGTTTTGGAATTCGGATACTAACTTCAAAGCTATAAGTAATCTCACAGCATTTTCTTCTTTATTATCGAATGAGCGAGCGAAGCGAACGAAGTTCTATGCTTCAGCTTGGACCGAAAACCGTTTGTCGGGTGTCCGATGCCCCGCTTGCCGACTGTTCTCTACAGGTCGCATTTCTCAACCGATTCTCGTGAAATTTTCTGGGCAGGTACAAAAATTATATGGATTTTTTGTCGATGGTACACATTTTCGTTTTTTTTAAGACTTGAACTTGTGTGCTAACAGCTTACAGAGCCACTAGTATTAGCTGATCTAGATTTGTTAAATAGTTGCTCTCCGTTCGTGTATCAAGAACGCTAGCGAAGTCGCGGGATTAAATATAGCCTATGTCCAACCCGAAGATCCATTTTATATACCTACTGAAGAAAGTTATATCGGATGAGTAGTTCCGGAGATTTCCCTCACCCCCCGCCGACAAACTACCCCCTGTTTATATATTTTTCAAGCGATTCCCGTGAATTTTTGTGATCAGGTCCGTTAATTGAAATGAAATGAAGTGAAAAGTTTATTGAAAACGTAAACACATTACAAAAATGATATTGAGGCAGTGGAGCCCTAACTAGGCCAAGCCTGTATCTTGGGAGCCGAGGAAGATGTTACACGATAATTAATTACACGCTTTGACAGATAAATACAGACGATTTAGTAACAAGATATGTGATTTGAAAATTGAATTACAACTGTAGATTTTTTTGTTGAGTCACCTTTTTGAAATTAAAAGAAAACAGCATTTGACAAAAAGACAGAGTCGCGAGTCCTACAAATCACAGAGCTAATAGTAATATTAGTACAGAATTATATACATACATCTGTTTTGCAATCCACGTCGCTCAGCGCTAGACGAGACGCCTGCAAATCCATAAATGCGGTATTTCAAATAGAAATGTCAGAACGAAAGCAGCTGCTCTACTTCAAAATGTCAAGATCACGAATGGACTGGGTTCGACACAACTACGACAATAGTGTCTGCCTCCGGGGTGACTTAGAAGAGCAACATATAGATGTTGCTTTCCTAAGTCACCCCGGAGGCAGGCCAGGCCTTAGGACAGGAAGGCGTAACCTAATGAAGCCCTTTGCACAGAATAAACATGCATTGAAATTGTGTCGCCATGTGTACCTATGTACAGAAGCTCCTCTATCTAACAAAGCCAGATGTTTGACAGCTAGAAAATTCGAATCATGACATCCCACTCGCACGCGCGTCCCGTAAGTATAAGTATCATATGCTGGATGTGCACTTTCGTTCCTAGCGCAATCGGATCTATCGGTTGTACCGACACTTGTGGGCTGAAGATGATTGCCATTTTATCACTTACCATTGCGAATGAGACATCCGTCACTCTCGCACATGCATACTTATCAGAATGTGACGGATGGCCACCGTTTTACGCCCGGTGGGGGGTGCGCTAGAGCCTAGTTTAGTCGAACCTACTGTTACTCTTGTCGCTTCAGGCCTGTGCCTGAGAAGCCACGCAATGAGAAGTGGGGCGCGTCATCGTAGACTGAACGATCTATAACGAGTTCAATCCAGTTTAAATACACGGTAAATAACCTAGTGAAGCTCCAGTTAATGCGGCCTGCCAAGAATGTCGGGACAGTAAAACGGCGATGTATATTTTACGATATGGGAAATAGGCCGGACTATAAACAAAACATGCGATTCATAGACCGCGACCGGCCGTGCCCGCCAAATATATCTGAGCAGACAAGGTGCGCACAAATATCTGTGGAAGGGCTCGAATGAGAGCACTTAAAAGATCAATCAGAACTGATGGGACTTCGACGTAACAACACGACCGAGCTCGCAATTCGAGACTTCTAGAAAGGTTCCGCCAGGTCTCTATACTTTCAAATTATGAACCTAGCTAAATCATCATCCTAGCATTTTCCCGTTCTACCCTAAAGGAAGCCAGGGACTAGTTTAACGAAAGCGACTGCCGTCTGAACTTCCAGCCCAGAAGGAAAATCTAGACCTTATTTTCATTACACAGGTTTCCTCGCCATGATTTCTTTCACTGAAAAGCTACTGCTAAAGATCCAATGATATTTAAAATAAGAATAAGAATGTCTTTTTTGCAGTCGGTAAAAAATGAAACAATACAGATGAAAAACATAACTTAAATCTAGTAAATATGTAGTGTGACAATGGGAGCCAATCATAGCATGTGCTAGGCTTAAGTGCCCAGCGCTGGTTTTCAGATTGGTCCCTCAGAAGAGGACGGTCGCATTTGAAATTCGTACCTACATAAGTTTTTTTGAAAAACCCTGCGTTAAAGAAAGAAAGAAAGAAAGAAAGATACATTTATTCACAAACACACAGGACACACGTGTTAAACAATAAAATAATCAAAAAACAGAAAACAGATAAAACATGAAACAAGTGTGTCTCTGCGGCAGTGAACCGGACACTGGCTCAGCATTATGCTGAGGTGTCAGACACCTGCAGCGCTGATTTTCAGCCAGCACCGTCGGTGACACGACGGGGTTCGCTAGGCCACAGTGGCTCACCACCATATTGCCTATAGGGTTGCCTGTAGGTTTTGCAATTCCAATGTCGTCTATCTTAAGGTATGGCGACTACTATAAATATTATTTGTTTTCGTTTCAGAGCGAGCCTGCTGGAACATGTGGTGTACCGCATGGGGCTACTCGCCGTCATCCGGTCGAGGGTCAAAAATGGTACGATTTATTTCTCTTTTTCAGCACCCACTTCTGGGCAAAGGGCCCTAGACCTGTTTGGTGCGATCTCAAATCCAGGATACCCCGCCATCCTCTCCTCGACCATTGATCTTTGAATTCAGTATTACTTATTCAAAAAAGTCTCGTTAGAGCTAAAATCGCATCATCAAAATTAATCTTCATGTCTTATATTATATAGCGGTGGGACACCCTGTAGATCGTTCAAGGCATAAGCGCCTACTTCCCTCTCCTACTTACGATTTGGACAAACTAGTACCTACCGAAGGAATGAACAGGAGCACACCGCTTCATTGTGCATGGTATGATCTATAGATAAAGATTTCAAGATTCTGATGTTTTTTTCATGTGTGCTTAATACCTCCTCGTCTTATGCTTCCAGGTCGCACGATAGGCATGATGATAACAGCCTCGCACAACCTCGAACCAGACAATGGCGTGAAACTGATCGACCCCGAGGGAGAGATGTTGGAGCAGAGCTGGGAGGAGATCGCCACTAGACTCGCCAATGTTAGGTAAAAAAATACACAAATTAAACACAACACAACATGAAGCAACGATTACTGATTTGGAAGCATAATGCGGTCTCCAAACTTGTTTAAAAATACTTCGGTCAACGCTTGTCATCTTCACATTAGTCTGCCCGCCTACTGCGTTCACATGTCCTTGCAGCCGTCCGTCACCGAAAACGGCCGACTGCCGTCGCCTGGTAACCTATGCAACGTGAGGTAACGAGAGGTAAACAACGGGCGGTATTATCGCCAAGGAACGATATCTTCCTGACAATCTTTGGGTAGCGGAGATAATTTATGTGTTCATCAATTGCAATAACATCATCGTTTTATTTTGTTTGTTTAAATCAAAGCGTGCAAGTCAATAGTATTCAAATTCCCTCAGTTCCAATGAACCTTACGGTACAGGTATAACCTGTACCTACATCTAACGTATATCGGATATGACAAGGCAATATTATAATTAATGTTAAAGTTATTTGGTCTGATTATGAAGATGAAAGGTGGTCGTAGTCCTAAATTACGCACGATAAACCCGTCGCGACGTGTTTATCGTGGTCGTTATAATGATCTCAGTTAGAGTATTTGACGGCTGTGCAGTTAGCTATAAAACTTGTTTCAAAATTGACATAATCTTTTGTACGAAACCCGACAAATAACAAATGAATGTGTGTTGCAGCGACAATGACTTGGAAGCAACGACGGCGGAGGTGATAAAGCAGGTGAATGCCGACATGGGGCTGAAGGCCAGCGTGTTCATCGGGATGGACACCAGGTAATATGCCTATAGGGAGCTTTGGGAGCTTGAGAGTCACTCACTTGATTGAATTTAAGAATTGCTTTCAATAAAATTCAAACTGGCTACTCCGCTTGGCAACTACCATTGCCACCATCGACTGCCACCTGACCTTCAAACTCCTCTGGGTTGACTGGAAACAGAAATGACGCGGATGCGAAAAAGGTCTCTTAACAAACCGTGCAACGCTAGTGATTGGTAATACTACTACAATATGTAAACACTATTAAATCGCAAAGAATGAAGTTGTGAAACATAATAGTACTTTATTGGAAATTGTCTATTTAACTTTTTTTTTTTTGTAAATATATAAGGGGACAATCTTACACAAATCGACCTAGTCCCATAGTAAGCTCAGTAAGGCTTGTGTTATGGGTACAAGACGACGATATATATATAATAGATATAAATACTTAAAACATAGAAAAACATCCATGACTCAGAAACAAATATTTATTGCTCATCACACAAATATTTGCCCTTACCGGGATTCGAACCCAGGACCTTCGGCTTCGTAGGCAGCGTCACTACCCACTAGGCTAATCGGTCGTCAATTGTGTATCTATAATATAGTAAATTGATTAATTTTATTATATTATGCGTTACAACAGAAATAAATCAAAGGTAACTTACCTTTGATTTATTTTAGTGATTATATTTAGTGAGACTAGTGAGTAATAGTAGGTAAACGAAACGCTTATTTTCCCGCCAATATTTAGACTAACGATCTTGGTTTTCAACCACAAAATTCGGCAAGAAATTAAATATTATCAATCGTATTAATCGTACACCAGCCAATCACTTAGCATCGAATCAATATATTTTATTTAAATATATCTCTTTTAAATTAATAGTCAGTACAAAATTAAATAGGTACATACGAGTGAAGTGTCAAAATTTCCTACCGATATAATTGAATACTAGTGGTCAACTCCACTCGTTTCTCAATTTTCTAACGCTCGTATTCCAAAAATCGGGTGCCGATTTTGGGGTCACACTAAAAAACTTAAATAAACAACGTCCATTTTATGATATCACGCAATCGTGAAACACGTTGAGACTAAATGACATTCGTAGCGCTCGAATCAAACACGCGTCTGCTCTTGGTCACGGAAACGAAATGAAGTTTTATTTGAGTAATGACGAAAATCGATCCAAAATGCCCGTAAGCGTGGGCTCCTTTTTTGTCGTGAATCGCACTACATCCGCACACAAAAACTCCGCATCGATTTTTGCAGATGCTGATGTTGAAATTTATGCGGAACTTCCGCGGTTGCGGATGCGAATCTCTGCAGCATCCCTGACTGGGAAAGCTGTACCTTTTTGGGATTAGACCGGGTTCCTCACGATGATTTCCCTCACCGAAAAGCCACTTCAGATTCAGATTCAGATCTTTATTTTGCCTTATTAGATAATAAACACCATGCAAAAATTGTATACATCGAAACACACACACACAAAACAAAAACAAGAAAAAAAAAACAGAACATGTCAGACGTCAACATAACAACTATACATACTATAATAAAATATCTTTGGATGTCTTAGCAATTATTTACAATGTTTCGATTAAAATAACATAAAACCATAGTGTGTGTTAGGCAAGAATCATTTTAAAATTATAAAAGAACTACATCACCAAAACAGACATGCCAGGTAGCATATTAACGCAAATAAAAAGTAAAATAAAAAATAAAGCGATTGACAATATTCAGTAACACTGTTCAATATCAAATGATATTTCGTAGATAAGTTATTGAAAAACTCTTTGGTACGTGCTGGGGTTCGATCGAACCGACGTTCTCCAGATAGTACATTGCTATTTAGGGCTCCGTACCCAAAGAGTAAAACGGGACCCTATTACTAAGATTCCGCTGTCCGTCCGTCTCTCTGTCTGTCTCTCCGTCTGTCACCAGGCTGTATCTCATGAACTGTGATAGTTAGACAACATTTTCACAGATGATGTATTTCTGTTGCCGCTATAACAAAATATACTAAAAAACAGAATAAAATAAAGGAGGTCCTATACAACAAACGTGATTTTTTTGCCGGTTTTAAAGATACTTACGGAACCCTTCGTGCGCGAGTCCGACTCGCACTCGGCCGGTTTTTTTTTCTTACTTTACAACTGTATTATTCACAAAATACCATAATATCACGTCTGTTATTGTGTTATAAGACTTATTATAAGTTTTCCATATTTATATGTGTGTTAGTCTGTAACATATTTGCCTGACGCAAATAAATAAATAGTAATATTCGTACTATTACCAGTATAAGAAGTAGAGATCGTGGAATGTTCTAGAAGCGAGGACGTCTATATTTGTGCAACAGCGGCCGAGACTGCTGTAGTTTCCCTGCGGCGAACCGCATCCTTGTAACGCGGTACGATTGTTATATGCATTCTAGCTAGTTATCCACTCAACGGAATTAAATGAATGCGTTGGTGTAATGCTATTCTGAAGGTCCAATCTAGATGTCTAGATATGGTGAAAGATTTTTTGAAATCGGATCGTAGTTCCGGACTTCCGGAGATTACCTCCCTAGTCCCTACTATACAATGTATAAACTTTACCTCCTTATGGTATTTATATCCTCATAAGGCCAGCGCAATGTGCATATCAGTTATCACTCCATTTCAATCGGATTTGAATCTGTCATAAAATAGCATGCATTTCTTGATTATTCGAACAAATTAAATTCAATCCGATTTTATTATCTAGATTCAAATTGCCATAGCAAATATGTTATATGTTGGGCCTTATGATTACAGATTAGCATAGATAGCAACAATAGAGTAATTGTATAAATCTCTCCCCAGATACACTAGCCCGCGGTTAGCCGCGGCGGGAGTGCACGGGGTGATGGCCCTAAAGGGCACGGCCAGGGAGTTTGGCATCGTGACCACGCCCATTCTGCACTACTGTGTGCGGTGCAGAAACGATAATACCTACGGCACGCCTACCGAGGAAGGTATATCAATTAAATACCTACCTAAATGAACACACTTTGACACATCAAACATAGCTAAAAACCATATCCATACTAATATTATAAATGCGAAAGTGTGTCTGTCTGTCTGTTACCTCTTCACGCTTAAACCGCTGAACCGATTTGGGTGAAATTTGGTATAGAGATAGTCCTGGGGAAGGACATAGGATAGTTTTTATCCCGAAAATCACCCCCCAAGGGGATGAAGTGGGGGGTGAAAGTTTGTATGGAGCTACGATATAAACGAGTTCCACGCAGACGGAGTCGCGGGCAAAAGCTGGTTTTCTTATAAAACACTGACCAGTGTGATTGACCCTAGTCTCAGCATGGTAACCAACGACAAGCTCACTGGTTCCGTAATAGCCAAGTCACTCTTGTTCTGAGCGCACCACGGAAATACAGATGACGGGAGCGAATTGTATTCTTTACCAGTTTGCATTTGGGAAGTCGAGGCATATCGCATCGTGAGAATAAATGGTATTATTGACAACGTAAGGGTGCATCGCTCGATGTTCGGTGAAGGAACGGGGAAGGTGAAATTAAGTAGTTTAGTTTTTAGTTTAGGTCCTCAACATACACAAACAAGACTTTCTTGCTAACCATCGCAGGCTGTACGCTTATTTGCCACCGTTGTGAAAAAATAAAACTATCTACGAAATTGGCGTCGTAATTGTAAGTGTTCTAAGATAATTATAAGATATTTCAAATTTTCTCAGGTTACTACGAAAAAATAGTGGGTGCTTTCAAGAATATCCGCGCCAAATTACCAGTGCACGGCAGTTACAATACCACCCTGTATGTGGACGGGGCCAACGGCGTGGGCGGGAAGAAACTCAACATCATCAAGAAGAGCTTGGACGGAGAGTTGGATCTGGTGCTGTATAACTTGGGAGGGAATGGCGGGAAACTCAATTTAAATGTAAGTGTCATATAGGTCACAGCTCATTGGAGCAACCCGGCACCCGACCCGCACCGCCTCGCCTCGAGCGGTTAGTATTCTTTATATGGATTCGTATGGGCATGCGCTCACTACATCAACTCCGTAGTTAGTAGAGTTTCGAGGCGAGGCGGTGCGGGTCGGGTCCCGGGTGGCTCTAATGAGGTGACCTTAAAGGAGACTAAGGGTGAGTATCCATTAGAGCTTTGCGAGGACAAAGTCACAACCAATTGAAAGAGATGCGTGAGCGGAGCTGGCAATGCTATCCTTACTAATATTATAAATGCGAAAGTGTGTGTGCGTGTTTGTTTGTCCTTCTTTCACGTCGCAACGGAGCATCGTTTTAATGTGATTTTTGTATGGAGATGGTTTAGAGGCTGGAGAGTGACATAGGCTACTTTTTCCAGCGGGAAAACATCTAACTCCCACGGGAAAATTCAATACGTTACATTTTCCTATAACCACGCGGGCGAAGCCGCGGGCATCAGCTAGTTGGTTAATATTTTCCCCTGCTACCTCGCACGACTCTGGTAACTAATCGGACTTACCGTAAATAATCGGAGTCGCGATTGTTTAATGTTACTGGGGAAGAAACTCAACATTTTCAAGAAGAGCTTATTTGGGGAGTTGGATCTGGTGCTCTATAGATTGGGGGGATTGGCGGGAAACTCAATTTAAAAAATGTAAGTATCCCGCCGCCACGCAATGCGTGGCCCAGAACCAGAACCCCAGGGAAGGCGATGCTCAGTGTCACCATAGGAGAAGCCCGCTGTAGCGGGGCTCAGTACGAACTCCAGTCGCAATTCGTCGGGGATATTGCAATACCGCGTAACTAACACTGGTAAATACTGCGTATCTACACAAGACCTAACTTTACAGAAGAAGCTTAAAATGTGATGAAAAGATACTTTTTCTTTTTTAAGATAATATTGAATCACGAGTTCTACAAGATAGTGACTTTAGTTTTATGGCGTTATACGTTCGTTGGCGGGAAATCGTTTTTTTAATGATATAGGAGGCAAACGAGCAGTCGAATCACCTGATGGTAAGCGATAATCGACGCCCATGGACACTTACAACACCAGAAGAGTTGTAGGTGCGTTGCCGGCCTTTAAGATGGGAGTACGCTCTTTTCTTGAAGGCTTGAAGGTTATAACGGTCCGGAAATACCGCAGGCGACAATTCATTCCAGAGTTTGGCTGTGCGAGGCAGAAAGTTTCGGGAGAAACGCACAGTTGAGGTCTGCCAACCATCTACGTGGTGAGAATGGAAAAGCTGTCGCGTAGGGCGATGGCGGAAGGAAGCGGCGGGGATTAATCCGAACAATTCTTCGGAACACTCCCCATTGTACATGCGGTAGAAAATGCAAAGCGAGGTTACATCTCTACGCAGTGCTAAGGGATCAAGCCGATCGGAAACACGCTGGCAGCCGACAATTCGAATCGCTCTCCGTTGAATGCGGTCTAGAGGGAGGAGTTGGTACTGAGGAGCTTAATTCTAATTATCTAATAATCTTAATTTGGCTACATTAGATACGCTACCGCGTATTAACCAGTGCCAGTTACGAAGATTTGCCCTATGGGTGTTGTGTAGATACGCAGTATTTACCAGTGCTAGTTACGCGGTATTGCACTATCCCCGACGAATTGTAACTTGTCGCTTCGTTAAATGGCCATGGGCCATTGGAGTTATTCAGATAAGATGGCCAGCCGTGAAGATTTTAGATACAATAATTTTATGAAATAACCAAGCCATACTTTGAAGCTAAGATATAGAATTAGTATATGTAGTTAGAGCAGGCAGAGTTAGGTTAGCAGAGTACAAGTAAATATTCCAATGAGGTATTTTGTACCTCATTGGAATATTTTGTGCCTAATTCCACTGATTTTTTACCAGTGCGGAGCAGACTTCGTGAAGGTGTCACAGACGCCACCAGTAGGCGTGGAGCACGCGCCCTTCCAGCGCGTGGCCTCTTTGGACGGAGACGGTGACCGCCTCGTCTACTACTACCTTGATGACAGGTTAGTAATAGTAGTAGATTACGTACCTAGGACGGCGAATTTGTGAATGCCCCAGATCGCAGGTGTTTGTGGCCCGAACCGAAGGTAGGGCCATAAATATGCAATCTGGGGCTTTAAGAATTACCGCCTGTGGTGCGTACACAATTTTAATTTGCCGCTGTGCCCGTGGGCGGTAAATCTTACTTACCGCCCAGTGACGTAAAGATGGTTAATTAATGTCTCAGGAGAGATATTAGGGTCGCCGCACACGGGCCACTGGCCACGCCACCGTAGAATCCTGAGAGAACCGACCATTGACGCGGCGAACTACTAAAGTTATGCCATCAAACGCGATTTGATGAGAGTTATTAGTAAACATCCCTGGCCATCCATCGATGCGATCTAATGCATTTTTAGTAGTTTAATCCTAAAACATTTGACTTTCACTCGTAATCTTAACGGCATCAGGTTGATTTTGGTAGGACTCTGTACTTAGCGTAACAATAACTTTCATTTTCATTAGGATCGATGACTGTATCGCACAGGAGTGCGCCTCAATTTTATGTTATCCTGGTAGTTGCAGCAGTTCGAGCTAGTTCGTAACCATGACGCGAACTTAAGCGGCGAACTACTAAAGTTATGCCATCAAACGCCATCTGACGAGAGTTATTAGTCATGAACCTATAATACTCAGGACACGCTATGGTAAAGTGCGAGCGACCTGGTAGCATACAAATCTCGATAAGTGTGACAGAAAGGGAAAAATCATTCATTGTCCTTGTCATAGTTCCACTTTTTTTATTTGCCACAACTGATTTAGTATGAAGTTGTGGCACATAAACCATTACCCGTCCAAATTAAGTAGGTTCTTTATGGCAAGTCATCAGGCATTTTAAGACCAGAGGTTCTATTTTAAGTTTTACCGCAACAAAACGTTACGTCAAATCCCATACAAATTGAGGGTAAAACGCAAACGCGATCGGTAAGTTTTGTTTCGGTAAAACTTATGCTAGAGCCTCAGTTCTTAATTTAGCTGCACAGGAGCCTTTCCGTCCCTCGCTGTGGCAACACGTACAGCCTGTCCTGAGTATTATACGTCCATGTTATTAGTGTTACATCCCTGGCCATCCATCAATGCCATCTAGTGTATTTTTAGTAGTTTAATCCTAAATCATTTGACATTCACTCTTAACCTTGAGGGCATAAGGTTGATTTTGGTAGGACGCTGTACTTAGCGTTACAATAACTTTCATTTTCATTAGGATCGTTGAAGTACTGTATCGCACAGGAGTGCTCCTCGATTTCATGATCTCCTGGTAAACGCGGAAGCTACAGCGAGCGGAGTCTTTCTGCTGTAAACTGTGTGATTTGTGTCATACGGAAAATACTTTTGAGAGATTTTATATTAGCATGACTGCGGCAAACAAGCATACGGCTTGCCCGATAGGAAGCGGGGTAATACGGATAATTAAAGCAAGTCGTGCAAAATTATTCCCTAACCATTCCAAAATATCAAAAATGCACAACGTTAATATTCAACTTCTGCCGGCACTCTCTTTTTGTCCGACTGCGGCAGAGCCGAAACGAAGGGATAGGTTTTTAGCACTCTTATGTTTGTATTTACGTGTGTTCCACCGTAGCGTGTCATTAAAAAAAAGATACTGAACCGATTTTGCATAAATGACCTCATTTATGCAAAATCGGTTCAGTATCTTTGTCAATCGATTCGTATAATTATGCTCCTGGTGACTTGGCTACCTTTTGCATGCAAAGGAGCCGGGTTTTTTTTCAGTTATTTTTCCGTAGTGCGGTTACAGTTTCTTGAACTTCTATGTTTGTTGAAATGAACAGGGTGACCGCCGGCTATGCCGTGCTGTGCCTACGCATCTATCGGTGCACAGTTCTACTAAAACTCGAACCTCCAACAGTCTATGCGACCCTAGTACACGCGGAAGCAAAAGCGAGCCGCAAATGCAGAATTGGTTGAGTTCAATATTTCGCGAAATGAAATATATTCATTACTGACCGACGATGTCAAACATGACAGCCTATGAAACTTAATTTTGCCTATTCTTTTGACTACAAAAAAACAGGTATAAACAAAAAACAGTGTTTTAAGGTAGGCAAAGTTAGGCTTCGTAGGCAATGATGCAGCACTTGACTTAATTGCGTTAAAGATGACTAACAAACGACAACCAATAATAAACTTCGGAGGATTAATGTATGTATATCAATACATATATATATGATTTGATAAGCTTTTTTTAACAAAAGACATCAAAATTATGTTCATTAGGTCGGAAGCTAGTAGATTATAACTATACAAACCTTACCCTACAATATTAGTATAGATAGTATAGAATAAGTACATGAGCATGACTTTTATTGCTTTCACTAAAAACTCAGTAGAAAATTTAATGAAGTTATAGTCAACAGCAAAAGTAGATGATCATTTTAGAAGGTGTCACTTTCACTACTTTGACGCAGCCCAACTGTCGCAGTATTTTTACGTTAAGTGCGACAAAGGACCAAATTGATCATCTATAATTGCTGCTGGCTGTACCAATGAATAGTTCCCATCAAGTTTTAAATGCACCCACCTGTTGAGGAACTGTAGGTAATGTTGCTGTCTCTTTCAACCAAGCATCATATATATATTTGGATAGACCTAGTGCATCCTTTCACGTTATTAGGTCACAGTTCATCTTCAACGTTTTATGCAATCCTGGTATACGCGGAAGAGAATGCGAGCAAAGTTACGTTTGAGCTTTGACCTCGGCCTCGTTTAATCTTTTAACAGGTGTAGGTTTACTTAAATAGAGAAACACCGATCTTAAAATGAACGTCACTCGGCTAATACACTCGAGAGCAAAAGTTTCGGGTCACTAGCATTTACTTCAATATCTTGAAAACGAATAAAGCTATCGTATTGAAATAAATTGAACCTTATAGACAATCTAATGTTACTAAAATAAAATGCATTACATTTACTACTGACCATTTATTTTATTATGTTTAAAACGACAAATTAAAAATGGCGTCATTTTGCTTGCAAAACCAAAACTGAAAATATTGAACTTTTTATATTTACAAGTAGTTTTAACACAGTTTAGTACTTGGTATTACCCCCACGTGCTGTCTGGACTGCTGCAATGCGATTCGGCATGCTGTACACCAAGTTTCTGAAATACTGTTGGGGAATGTTCTCCCATTCCTCTACCAATGCATGTTTCAAGTCACGAAGCGTAATTAAAGGAGGATCTCGTTGTCTTACACGTCGTCCGAGCTCGTCCCAGGCGTGCTCGATCGGGTTGAGGTCGGGGCTACGTGCAGGCCACACCATGGGACGAATATTCACCTCATCAAGGTAGTCTTGCACTACACGAGCAGTGTGGGGACGGGCGTTATCGTGCATAAAGATGGCATTCTCACCTAGTCTTGCCATAAATGGACCGACGTGCTCGTTGAGTATTTCATCCACGTATCTTACGCCATTAAGAGTACCGTTTTCGATCAGTACAAGCTCTGTTCGGCTTTCCGCAGAAATTCCAGCCCACACGAGTACCGAACCACCACCGTATGCCACCTTTTCTTCAATACAGGCTTGCATAAATCTTTCTCCTGGTCTTCTGTACACCTTTGCCCTTCCGTCGTGTGTATACAGCATAAATTTTGATTCGTCCGAGAACCCGACATTTGACAAATTTTCAATCGTCCAATGCGAGTGTTCGCGTGCATAAATTCGTCTTGCTATACGATGGTGCCTCTCGAGTTTCGGACCACTTGCGGGTCTAAATGGTTTCAAATTACCTTCAGCAAGTCGCCATCTTACAGTCCAAGCAGAAGGGTTGATTCTACCTAGCCCTAAAAAATGATGAGTCAGTGCTGTTCCCGTAAGAAACCGATTTCGCAGCATAGAGTTGACTAGATATCGACCTTCCCGTGCCGTCGTACACCTGGGTCTGCCTGTTATTGGTCTGCGTAGGTTCGAACCAGTTTCTAGAAACCGCTGGCGAACACGCTGAACTGTAGACAACGATACACCGACTATTCTTGCTGTTTCTCGCTGACTGCTCCCATTTTCCAGGATCGTGAGGATTCTCGTACATTCCTCAGGTGTGAGTGGCATAATTACTACTTTAATAATGACTATTGGATACCTGGAAGACTTCTTACAAATACATTTTATTACAGAACAAAAACAAAAGCAAAAACAGTTGCGAAAATTAGAAGTTCTGATTTGAAAAAAAAGGGATCATTATGTTTATAACTTTTTTAATGCCATTACTTCACGCCAACCAATAAGTTTTTATACGTGTAATGAAGGACTATTAAATTGTCTATAAGGTTCAATTTATTTCAATACGATAGCTTTATTCGTTTTCAAGATATTGAAGTAAATGCTAGTGACCCGAAACTTTTGCTCTCGAGTGTAGATAAGTGAGAAAAAATATTTTCTGCTATCCAGAAAAGAGTCCGTTGAGCAATGTTGCCCTCAAATGACGGACCAAAGTTGTACTTTTCTTCCCTGACATTCCTTGTGTATGTAAAATGTTTCTCGTATAAGTTGTGAAAAGCATTGTGTGCCAATTAGTTAGATAAATATTTCCGACTTGGGCGCCAACATAAACACTTGAAATCCTCGTTACGCTCAAGATTCTACTTTAGAATCCTTCGCTAAGGTTATTTTTTTCACATACGTCGATGAATGGGAGAATCATTTTTTCCCTCGAAAGCAGGTGACCTAATAGTGCTCTTGCAAGCGTCCTACGTTTTATGCTGCCCTGGTAAACGCGGAAGCAAAAGCGGGCAGAATTAGTGGTAAATGAATTGATCAATGCTAAAAGTAAAATTTTGTAGAAAGTATACATATAATATTATAGGAATGCTAGCGTCACGTCAAGTTAAATGCATAAAATATCAGTCTCTAGAACATAAGAATAAGTTTCACAACTCCAAAATGCCCCCAAAAATGTTATAAACTTGAGTACACGCAGGCAGTATCAATATGTATACTTTGTGATGTTTATGATGTTTCACACTATAACAATCAACGCGCTACTGTGACAGAGTACTGTTAGAACAGTACATAATGACGAACTATTGAGGCAGACCATACGATACATACGCGTTCAACTACTATTTCGTAGGTCATGGGTGTAATATGCTTGTCCCCTTCCGTTCTCAGCATCTCTTTCCAGTCTAGACCAGACCAGGTCACCTACATAGTGCAGTTTGTTTTCGTTAGGCTAACGGTTACCTTCAATTTATGCAAACCTGGTACACGCGGAAGCAAATAGTTGGCGTTGGATAGTGGATACGTTTGATCCCTTTGACTAAATTATTACATAACTTTATGTTATGACGCAATGATTCTCGGTTTTCGTATGTACAATAAGAAATTATTTTACGTCTCATCTGAATAAATGTGGTACGACTAATAAAAATTGCACTCACCACGGGCGGTAATAAAGAAAGCCTTAGATGTCATATTTATCGCTCTTATGTACGATTCTCACCGAACTGGCGGGGTCGGAGCGCGCCTGAGCGCATTTTACAAGTTGCCAAAGGAATTTGAAGCTTTAATACAGACGTTACATTTCATATTTGAATGGATTTGCGGCCGGTCAGCTCCTCGCGGACGTGGATGGCTACGCTCGGCTGTCATCGCATCCGACCGGCTCCGTCCGGCTTTTACCTTATGCACTCTATTAAAACGCGGTCGGTCACCGCCGGGTGCTCGCGCATCCACCGCGATGCGGCGCCATGCCACCCGGTCCGACCCATTTGGTGGGAATCGGACATTACCCGCACCCACTGGGTCCAAATACTTGTGATCTGCTCTGACACATTTGTTTAAACGCCCTAGCCGAGTATATGGAGCAACTTGGAATCACCTTTTAAAACTCTTTGTTTTGATACTTCATAGAGTATTTTAGTATGAGACACAAATGTTTTTTCAATGTAACTCCATGCCACTTAAAATATCAATTTTTTCTTGCGTAAACCGTAACCGTTCTCTGGGAAACTTCGGTCGCCAAAAACTATATCTTAATTGCTGAAATCTGTTCGTTCAGCCGATGTGATGTGTAATGTTTATTTTCATTTATTTTCCTACTGCACGAAAGTCTGGCGACCTAGACTGAAATAACAGGATGTGCGTTGCAACTGTCCCATTCTAGCCAAAGCTATCGATTTTCAGAAATAGGTCACCCGGTGCACTGGAAAAGTTTCCTGCATTTTATGCACTCTTAGTCAACGCGGAAGCCTAGGTTAGTGGAGATAGTTAAGTGGCAATAAGTTTGCGTCATGGTGTATTTTTTTTATCATCCATTTTAAGAAGCAACTTTTATAACTGTTTTTCCTGAAAAAAAGTTAGAACACAGACTAGTTTATATCTATACTTTATATAAACAAGGTGTTTTTTTAACCGTCGTAGAGAGAAAAACACGTTGTATATATAATATATTATACTGCTCTCACCCAACCCAGAGGGAAAACTAGATCTTAATGGAATTAGACCGGTTTCCTCACGATGTTTTCCTTCACCGAAAAGCTAACGGTAGATTTTTGTGATGGACATAGGCTATATTTTATTCCGTGGAACTGCCTGCGTGCCTGTCAATACACACAAGACAAAAGAAAAAAGCACTAAAGGGCAACCTGATACGGTATATATTAAAGGATATAATTATGAGCAAGAACAACATAGAAAAATGTTTATTGACATTTTAACAAGATAACTTATGCCTTGAAACACATACTAAGAGACAGTTTTTAAAGAAGGTATTGCGAGAACCCTTTGAGTTTTTATAGCCTAACCAATGATGGACCCAAGTTTCACCTAATGGTAAAAGCGCCGACCTATCCTAAGATAAAGCTCACTGGTTCAGTAATAAATAGCCCGTGTTTTGTAGGCACCTAGATTTTCTGTAACACCTCTCCTATTCTATGCAAGCCTGGTACGAAACAGCGAAAACAGCTGAGTACAACCGTACTAGCTTATACACATTCGGTTCAGCTGAGTTCGACTGTACTTGCCTACTAGAAGAGCAGTTTGTGCTTGAAGCCCTCAAAACTGAAGTGAAGTTTTGTTCCATCTTCAAGTTTAGTTACTTCTATTAGAGGAAATCTAAATTGCAATATATGGAAAAAATGGCAAAATATATGTCACCAATTTGGGTTCAATTATTTTTTCGGAGCCATCTGTATTATAGTAGGTATGGCTCGTAACCTACACCGTTGTTGAGTCACAATGGAAACTTGTCGTAATGTTAACATCGGAATAATTTCCATGAAACACAATAACTCAAGTTGTGTGTATTAGGTAGGTACTATCCGTATTTTCGTCAAAGCATTGAATGGCCACTAGGGACATCCTCTATGAATCTCGACGTTTTAAGTTTTAAGACTTTAAAGTTTTTGATTTAATCTTCTTCTTAGTAGCGAAATTGATAAGTAGACATTTTATCAACACCGATAATATAATCAATGTTTACAATTCCAGCAACAAGATGCACCTTCTGGACGGCGACAAGATCGCGACTCTTCTCGCGAGTTACGTCACAGAGCTACTGAAGGCTTGCGAAGCCACCGAGTTGAAGCTAGGGCTAGTGCAGACCGCATACGCCAATGGGGCATCTACCAAATACATCACCGAAGATCTGGTGAGTGTTTTAGTCCTAAGGTATCTCAGGAGTTTTCAGAGGTGGGGCCTTCACTTGATCGCGTCTCCCCCCTGTGTCAAAGCCAGAAGCCTTGCTTGAGTTCAGTCCACTTCTATCTCATCCTCCTAGTGTTTTTCCCGGTTGTATCCCAGAGCCCAGGGTCCATTTCGGTACCCAATCTCAAGACTTGGCATAGGCAGCAGTAGACGTTTTTACGAGTCCTTCAGAGGGAGGGAGTCTTCCAGAGGGAAGCCTAGACCTTGCTGGGATACTTGGGATTAGAGATTATGTTTTTCTTTACCGACAAGTTACAAGTAAATATCAAATTATATTTAGTACATAATTTTTGTTTCGAGTGTGTTGTTGCAAGCCGTTGCAGTACCTACTTCCTACTTTGCAACTGAATACTTAGTGCGTCTGTTCCGACTTTCCTGACACTGAATTCTGTTACTGTTTCAGAAAGTCCCAGTGTCGTGCGTGAAGACGGGTGTGAAGCATTTACACCACGCGGCGTTGTCGTACGACATTGGCGTGTACTTCGAGGCGAACGGGCACGGCACGGTCGTGTACAGCAGCAGAGCCAAGACCACCATTAGACGCATCGCTCAAGAAGGGTATGTTTGTACTTTTGAAGAGGAGTCGTTTTCTGGGCATTCGAGAAACCTTGAAGTAACGTACACTAGACAATGGGCAATAGTGCAGTCATCAGTAAAAATGCCAAAGTAATTGTCTGTATGTTACCTTTTAATGCTGAAG
Source organism: Epinotia bilunana (assembly GCA_947049275.1). NCBI lineage: Eukaryota > Metazoa > Arthropoda > Insecta > Lepidoptera > Tortricidae > Epinotia > Epinotia bilunana. The sequence goes on along the minus strand of OX346273.1, from coordinate 9,867,562 downwards.
ACGCTGAACCGCTTTCGTGACACTATCCATGCAGACAAATATCTAGCTAGTGCTAGCGCGAGTCGCGTGTTCCTGAAACATGCGTTTGTATTGCTGCAAAAAGTGGCCGTGTCTAACAGCTCTAAGTTAAATAGCATTTTTGCGCATAACATATAAGCGACTGTGATTGTTTTTAGAAAAGTCGAGAGGGTATTTTTAAGTTTTGGTTCAAACTATTCTGCTAATCGTTTTCGATTTATATATTTCTACACCTTTCCAGTGAACCAGAACAGCGTAAAGCGGCCCAACTACTCCTGAACTTCATCGATATCACCAACGAAACAGTCGGCGACGCGATATCAGACCTGTTCTTAGTGGAGACAGTTCTGTGCGCGCGAGGACAGAATGTCAAGGAGTGGATGACGGCTTATACTGATCTGCCGTGTCGGCAGCTGAAGGTTACAGTGCAAGTGAGTCTTTATTCCTATACTCTTAAGGTGTATTTTAGAGTCCTGTGATATCAGACCTGTTCTTTAGCTTCTTAGTCGAATCGGTCCTGTCTGCTTGTGGGCAGAACGTCAAGGTTTGCTTGGACACAGGATGGCCGTGCCGGCAGCTGAGGGTGACAATGCAAGGGATCCTTATGTCTGTTACCTTAAGGTATATTATATATCCTTCATGGTGAAAATGGTTCCGTCAATATATTCGTAACACTTAAACTCTCGCGCTTTCTACGCATATTGAAATGATTTATCTCCACGAGTTAAATGCGACATTTGTTTACTTTTATTTCTTACCTTGGGGTTCCACCGGCCGTGGTCTCGGACACAGGTACGAGGGCTGCTACTTATGTATCCGGAATAGAAAAAATAATCAAACGTATATTACTAAATATAGTTGTGCAGGATTCGGTGGTTTCCAGGGTCCATTCAATGAAGAATTTTATTTGTAGTTTTAAAGTGCGTTTATTTCGCAAAAGACGTTATTATATAAAAATATTTAATGCGTAACGGACGATCGTATATCGTGCCGTATATCGAGTCGAGTGAGAGCGGAGATCTTGCTCGGAGAGGGGCGGTTAGTGTGATGTTGACGCGCGGCGCTAGGTGTTGCGAGTAGGTGCGCGAACATGCCCCCGGCCTTGGGAGCACCAGCTCCCAACAGGATCCTTCACCCATCGAGGACTGCCGGCTCTGGTAGTAGCGGGCAGATCTTTGAAAAGGCACGTCGAATGGTACCCGTCGCTGTACGGATGTCAGCGACCCGGGATACACCGTCGTTTCCAGGATACAGACGCGTGACTCGGCCTAACCGCCATTTAAGTGGTGGCAGGTTGTCGTCTTTGATTACGACGAGGCTGTCAAGAGTTATATCAGCTTTCTTTGTCTTCCACTTCGTTCTAAGCTGAAGCTCTGCGATGTACTCCTTGGCCCAGCGCTGCCAGAAGTGTTGGCGTAACAATTCAATCCTGGCGTAGCGGGACAGGCGGGAAGGCTGCTCAGCTGTCAGGTCCTCGGTTGCAGGGCTGGTCAGCGGTCGGCAGATCAGGAAATGTGCAGGCGTAAGTGGAGAAAAGTTGTTTGGGTCTGTGGACATAGGGGACATGGGACGGGAGTTTAGGACGGCTTCGATTTGTGTTAAAACCGTGCTAAACTCTTCGTACGTTAGCCTAGCGTTGCCCACAATCCGTTTTAAATGGAATTTGCACGATTTTATTCCAGCTTCCCAAAATCCAGCAAAATGAGGAGAATAAGGAGGAATAAAGCTGAATTTAATGCTTTCATTTGCTGCAAAGTCGACTATTTCCTTCGATTTATTTTTTAGAAACAACGAAAACTCCTTTTCAGCTCCTACATAATTTCTACCGTTGTCGGAAAAAATTACGTGAGGTTTACCTCTTCTACTGATAAATCTTTTAAGTGATAATAAGTAATCATCAGTGGAGAGACTCGTAACAAGTTCTAAATGGACGGCTCGTGTGACCATACATATGAACAAACAAACATACGCCTTAATGAGTTGAGCTCCCCTGCCCTTTCGATTTAGTATGAAAATTGGGCCCGCGTAATCAGTAGCTGTGCGATTGAAGGGAAAACCAGGTTCTAACCGGTCTAAAACAATATTACCCATAATAGGACTTAAAACTTTACCTTTCAATCGAGTACAGGTAACGCATTGCTGAACTGTTTTCCTTGCTAAGTTCCTTGCACCTAATGGCCACCAACATTCACGCATAGTAGATAGGAGAAGCTGCGGGCCTGCATGGAGCAGCCGCTTATGCTCGTATTTGAATAACAACACCGTGAAACTATGTTTACTGCACAATAACATCGGATGTTTTTTATTGTAATCGAAACTAGTTGAGTTACACAATCTACCACCGACTCGAATCACTGGTAACTTATGATCGTCTAAAAACACGTTAAGACTAGATATGCGACTATACTGTTTAGCGTTAGTCTTAATAGTTTTATTTTTAAGTAAGTTATCGTAAACGTCCGGAAATGATTGCATCTGTGCGAATCTAACTAGCATGCGACGCGATGCACCCAGCTCGTCCGCTGATAATGAACCGGTTAGGCGAAGTTGTTTACGCTCAGAGTTAATGCGTGAGTTCAGAATAAAGCGGAGTACATACGCGCCACTACGAATTAATTTTATGTATGACGAACATCTGTCAAAACGAAATGTTACATCGCATGGATTGCAAACCAAACTTACAATTTTGGATCGCAATTCAGGTAAGTTATCAATTACCGTGTTATCATTTGAATTGTCATGAACAAAATCCGATTTTGAATCATGTAAAAATGATGGTCCGTTCCACCATAAACTACAGTTAACTAAACTATCTAGTCCTTCCCCTCTAGACAATAAGTCAGCAGGGTTGTCTCCGCTATTTACATGCAACCAAGTCGAGTTACCAGTAAGTTCATTTATTTCGGTTACTCGATTTTGTACGAACGGTTTTAGTAAATGAGGAGACATACGAATCCATCCCATGACTATTGTCGAGTCGGTCCAAAAGTAAATGTTAGTGAACACTAACCTTAAGGAATCGGTTATTTTCTTGAAAAGGCGGGCAGCAACTAATGCGCCAGAAAGTTCAAGTTTCGGAATCGTAAGCGATTTAAGTGGTGAGACTTTACTTTTACCACACAGTAATTTCACCGTAACATCTGACCCTTCCTCGTATGACCTAACGTATGCGCATGCACCGTAAGCATGTAACGATGCATCGGAAAAAATGTGAAGTTCCGAACGTCCAGTGTGTTCACCCCTTACATGACGCGGAATTCGTAAATCGTTTAAGTAATGCAGAGTGTCCGTGAAATTATGCCAGGTTAACGCGATATCCCTAGATACTGGAGTGTCCCAATCAATCTTACTTAACCAAAGTCTTTGTAACAAAATTTTGGATATTATCACCGCAGGACACAGTAGTCCTAGCGGGTCGTAAATCTGTGAAATAATTGATAACATCGTACGTTTATTTAAGTGTGACGAGGTAGGCAGCGGATCGATCTTTGTGGTGAAATACAATTCATCGCGCGTATTATCCCAGCCTAGCCCGAGTGTTTTGTTCTGCGTGTGTTCACCAGTAAAATGCTCCTTAGATTTATCATCAGTGACGTCTTGGTTGAAGGTCCATTTACGTAAAGGAAAACATCCTGAATGCAGAACGTTATACGTTTTTTGGCAAATATCGAGTAAGGTTTGAAAATTATCATCCCCCGTAATTAAGTCGTCAACAAATATGTCTTGGTTAATAACGCGCGCGATGACGTCATCACCACATTCCGATGCAAGTTGTCGTATACATCGCATACTCAAATATGGGGCGTTTGCGGTACCGTACGAAACTGTATTTAGCTCATAGACGTGTAACGGATCAGTGGGTTTCTCGCGCCAGACAATCATTTGCAAGGATCTCTGATCTGGCTGAATCAAAACCTGCCGAAACATTTTCTCCACATCAGCACAAGCTACGTATTTGTATTGACGGAAACGTAGTAAAATGGAAAATATGTCATTTTGAAGTGCTGGTCCCGGAAGCTGAATATCATTTAACGATTTATTTGTAGTAGTGGTGGCACTTCCACTATATATTACTCGTAACTTAGTGGTACTGCTGGTTGATCGATATACTCCGTGATGAGGCAAAAAATAATTCGGCGCACCATAATTGTTTACACGAGTCATGTGACCCATCTCTTCGTACTCGCGCATAAAGTCACAATATAAATGTTTATATTCCGGCAAACGTTCAAGTTTACGTTCCAAGGATAAAAATCGATTTTTTGCTAACGTATATGAATCACCTAATGAGTCTGGTGATTCTCTTAACGGCATGCGTACCGAAAATCTACCGTTATCTTCGCGTTTAGTCGTATTGATAAAAAGAGCCTCACATTTCTGTTCGTCAGCTGTAAGAATACAATTTACTTGAGGAATGTCCTCAATCTCCCAAAATTTTCGGAGTTGAGTGTCAATCGCCTGAGTGAAGTTACACTGAACTTGATTATTAATGCGCATGTTCCGTGTATTTATTGGACCAGATAACAACCAGCCTAACTTCGAATTTTGTAAGTAAGGTCCAGTTGATAAGCGAATCCTATCTTCGTCTAATAATTCCCAAAATTTATCCGCACCGACAAGTATATCGATCTTAGAAGGCACGTCAAATGTGGGATCTGCTAACTGAATGTTATCAGGAATACGTATATGATCGACATCAATGCAAGTCGAGGGCAAACTGGAAGTTATGCGCGGCAAGACAAAACATTTTATCGACGTGTGATAATCGTTTATTTTAGAACGTATATTTATGTCGCATGAATGACTCGACTGTGTGACAGACTGTCCTACACCCGAGATCTGAATAGTGGACTGTATAATAGTCGGATTTAATCGATTTCTTAAATCTTCCGTAATGAAGCAATGTTCACTCCCATTGTCTAAAAGAGCACGACACGTATGAAATTGATTGTTCGCATCGACTACTTCGATTAATGCTGTGGAAAGTAAAACTTGCTTGGGAATGAACCGTGTTTCGTCCGCGGCGCCTTCGCTGCACTCAGCCACCGGCGCGCGGTCGGCAGATACACAATAGCTAGACGTACTCGGCACTGATAAGGATGCGCTGTGTGCAGGCGCATTCGACGGCCTCACGCACACATTCTCACCGCGGCTACTCTCAACGTGCAATAAACTATTGTGTTTTTGTTGACACTGTTTGCATGGACCGAATAAACATTCACTTAAGGAATGTCCTTCGCGTAAACAGTTGTTACATAAGTTTTTGGTACGAACTATATTTAACCTATCTTGTATAGGTAAATTCAAAAACTTAACACACGTATACAGTGCATGATTCTCGTTACACAACGCACAGGATCGAAAGGGTTTATTTTGGACCGGCTTAGATTTAGTCGCATTGGTACCGGTAGATACATAACTGCCTACTTGCGTCGGTTTGTTTGACGCGTAATTATGTTTATTAGCAGTTACAACTTTAGACTGACTCGAGTTTATCATTTCTAGCGTATCAGCCCGGTTTCTGAGAAATGATAAGAGATCTTCCAGTTTAAGTTTCTTAGACTCATTATTGCTCGACTTATCCGAGATAAACCCTATGTGAGATTCCCATTTACGTTCCGTGGAAGCATCGAGTTTCGATACAATCAAGTGGATTAATAAAGTATCCCACGAATCGGTAGGTTCATCTAACGTTTTCAGAGCGCGTAAATTACGCAAAATAGTGTCTATTAATTTACGTATCTGAGTCGAAGATTCTTGTTTCAAAGCCGAAATATTGAACAACGATTTTATGTGATTGTGCACTAAAAGCCTAGGGTTGTGATACCGAATCTCAAGTAACTCCCATGCCTGAATGTAGTTAGATGCCGTAAATTCTAACGCACTAATTACTTGTAATGCACTACCGCTTAGTGATGAACGCAAATAATGAAACTTTTGAATTGCATCGAGACTGGAATGTTTATGGATCATAGTTTCATATGAATTTTTAAATTCGAGCCAACGATCATACGAACCATCGGCAATTTTATTTCAGGCAGTTTCAAATTTGATAGCTGTTTGTGCGCGGTATGACCACAACTTTCTGTAGAACCGTTATTTGTCTCAACACTGTCGACTAAACAATTAGCGCTGGCCATAGTACCAAAATATAATAATTCGAGTGTTTCTACATATTCGTAATTAGCACACATTTCCGAGTCTGGAGTACAAAGTTCAATTTGGCTTTCGATTTCGTTAAAACTTTGAAAAATCTCTGTAGCTGCTTGCATACGTAATTTTAACTCGGCAATTTGTACTTTAGTAGGAGTCACCGCTAGAAAGGAGTCTATGTATTTTTTAAATTGGGTTAGCCTGCCCTTCATGTGACCTCTTTGTTTACGGAGGTCTGAATTTGCGGAGTCCTGGTTACTCCTATTAGGCGATCCTGATCCACTAGGAAGACTCAACTTCACACCTTCTCCAACCATTTTGCAAGATTAAGTGAAATTGAAATAACTTACGTGTATAAACGAATAAGTGCGGTAGATGACAACAGCTGCCGCTGCGTGCCTTGCGATAACGAGCGCACTGGAATGCACAAAACGACACGGTTTTAACACAATTCGACTAGTAGAGGAATAGACGGGATAGGTAGACCTGACCGTTCACTGCTGCAGACGTCGGCGAGGTGCTGGTGTCTTCTCGTAGGGGAATTCGTCTTCCTGACGAGCTGACTTCTCTCGCTGAATCCGTGCTCGAAGACCAAATTATGTGCAGGATTCGGTGGTTTCCAGGGTCCATTCAATGAAGAATTTTATTTGTAGTTTTAAAGTGCGTTTATTTCGCAAAAGACGTTATTATATAAAAATATTTAATGCGTAACGGACGATCGTATATCGTGCCGTATATCGAGTCGAGTGAGAGCGGAGATCTTGCTCGGAGAGGGGCGGTTAGTGTGATGTTGACGCGCGGCGCTAGGTGTCGCGAGTAGGTGCGCGAACAATAGTTTTGTTGTTTTTCAAAATATTCTCCGTGATGATCGATGCACTTTTGCATACGTGTAAACCAATTTTTAAAGCACTTTTGCCACTCTGATTGAGGTATCTCCAAAACGTGTTGTTTGAACGCGTCGACCGCATCTTCACGGGTCGAAAATCGTTGACCACGTTATTTATTCTTTACATTTGGAAATAAATAAAAATCATTGGATGCCAAATCAGGGCTGTACGGTGGGTGACCCGTTAATTCTATATTGTGACCTTCCAAAAATCGAGTTGTTTCGCGTGATGTATGACAGCTGGCGTTGTCAGGGTGAAGAATGATTTTGCGTCGCTGGTTGTCTTTACGTATTTCTTCAAACACTTCTGGCAAATAAATGGTCGTGTACCACTCCGAATTAACCGTTTTACGATTTTCTAGTAGCACTGTAGCCACATGGCCATTCATACCAAAAAAGTAGGCGACCATTTGCTTCAAGGTGCTTTTTGCACGAGTAACTTTCGTAGGGTTCGGCTCATTTTGAAACACCCACACTGTTGATTGCTGTTTAGTTTCGGGATCATACGCATATATCCAAGATTCGTCACCTGTGTAGATATTATAAACAGCTTTTGAGTCACCACGGTTATATTTTTTCAACATTTTTTTGCACCATTCGACGCGAGCCTCTTTTTGATCCTTAGTTAAATTGTGCGGTATCCAACGCGAACAAATTTTTTTTACAGCTAAATGTTCATGTAATATCTTATTAATGCTCGTCATAGATATCTCCAGAATTGCCTCTATCTCTCGCCAACGATTGAACTCACTAAACTAGTGATACACAGTAGTTTTTGATGGAGCTTCATCACCAAAAGTCAAAGTTAATTGATCTATGCATTGTTGTTGCGTTAAGCCACGCCGAAAATCGTAATAAATCATAGCACGAAATTTTCAAGAGTAAGTTCCATTCTTGCAACGTGATAACATTTTAAACCCGCCTAAAACAAAAGACTAGCGTACTCAAGAAAAAAAAATATAGCGGCCAGTATTAAAAGAAAGTTCAAATTTTACCATGGAGGTCAAAAATTGTGTTTAAATAAGTTGGAATCCTGGATTCCGGATACATAAGTAGCAGCCCTCGTACACAATATTTCACTACCCTACAAAATTCTATAAAAATGTTGAGGGTAGACCCGAAAACAGTCCACTCCGTTATTTTACTAATTGTCTAGGACACGACCCAACAGTCACCGTATCACGGCGCGGACACGTGAGCCCTGTATTTATTTATTTATTAATACATGGAAAACTAACAGCGCAACATATTTATAGACACAGTAATAAAACCATATAGCCAATTACATACTATATGTACAGTCAGCGTCATATAGTTAGTAGCAGCCAAGGTAGCCAAATATTTCGGTACACGTCTTTATTACTGTAAGATTAAGGGTGTGTTGCGAAATATTTGGCTACTCTGGCCGCTACTAACTATATGACTCTGACTGTACATATACCGTATTCAGGCAATCTTTCTCTCGCTATTCCACTTCACCGAACTGGTCCAATTCGTTTACCATTCGAATCGCTCGCCTCTGGAATGGTCTACCCGTTAAAATCCGACAGTCTTCTACCAGATTCGCGTTTAAAAGATCGTTAAGCAAGTTGTTTGCTAGCAGAGCCGTAGATTCTTAGTGTTTCTGTTCTCTATTTTCGTATTTATATTTGTATGTATTTTTCTTTATTTGTCTATTGTTGTTATTTATTATAAATGTATGTTTAATGTGTGTTTATATCTGTAGTTGCACCCACCGCCCACAATTTGTCTGCTTTGCCCAAAGGTTGACTGGTAGATAACGCTTACGGCATTAAGTCCGCCTTTTGTACGATAAGTTGTTATTTTGTGCAATAAAGATTAAATAAATAAATATACTGTATGTTACATATACTGTATGTATGATAATATTGTAATGATGTGATGGTAATCGCAGGACCGCAACGCGATATCGACGACAGACGCGGAGCGCGTGTGCGCGGCGCCCGAGGGTCTGCAAGCGCGCGTGGACGAGCTGGTGGGCGCGGGCGCGGGCGCGGGCGCGGGCGCGGGCGCGGGCGCGGGCGCGGGCGCGGGCGGGCGCGCCTTCGTGCGCGCCTCGGGCACCGAGGACGTGGTGCGCGTGTACGCGGAGGCCGACACGCAGGAGGTAGGCAGTGGGCACGTAGCCAAGACAACCCAAAGGGCACTAAAGCCCGACCAGGGAAATAAAAAACCCGCTCTGGGGGCGCTAAATTACCAATCATTATTATTTATTTATTTATTTAATAAACAGAATATAGAAACTTAATTATTGTTGCCAGTCGAAGAAATTAGTTCTAATAGTTTTCGGCAATATGGCGAAGTTTTTTATTTTCCTGGTCGGGCTTTACCTACCATTTGTCGAAACGCTTCGCTTGGCATAGTATCCGATAATACAAGAATATAAGTATCTTACAAAAATTAAAAAACCCCCACAAGGTCCACGTCCCACAGTGACACACTCTTTGGGGGAGGTTCAGCAGAGGACGTCTTTCGGCTGATTTGATGATAATTATGATGGTCAAAAATTTCATTTTTCGTACAAGCTGAAATTTTTCGTGCCTGCTGTATTTTGCAGTCATCAACTGCCTACTCAATAAAAGGGTTCCAAACACGCCAGGTTTATCTTGTGTATTTTGGTATGGCCACCTTCTAACCCCATCACCAGATCAGCTCGGTGGTCCCATAATATTGCGTTGTCGCTGAACTTACATAAGCTCAATAGGATAACGGGAATTGACTGAAAATTCATTTGCAAAATATGACCCCCAGCTTGTTTGAAAGTGCGCCCTGCAGTACTCCATCACTGCCCTAAGACAAACCTATATACCGGTGACCATCATGAAATCTCAATAGGTACTTTTCTATTTCAGTCCGCTGATAAGTTGGCAGCGCAAGTAGCACAGGCGGTGTTCGACCTGGCTGGAGGCGTCGGGGACCGGCCACAGGCCTAGACATCGTTGGGGTCAGGCTGGAATCATTAACTATTCTGCAACCTTTGCATAGTCTAGTGTAAGATGACCTGAGCTATAACCGCGAAAATCTACATTCTAAGTTCGGAATTCTTCGTCTATATCGCAAATGACAGAGAGATTCCATTGAAACTTTCCGATTCTCACACATTATTTTTATGACTATTAATTAAGTCCTGGTGAATAAAAATAATGCAGAGATATTTTCATCAGCCGAGTAAGATTAACGGAGGTTTCCAAACTTTGATGGAATAAGTGATAATATTTCTTAGTACGGTCGAGATGAAAGCATGATTCGCATAAAATGATCGTCTGTGAAGTAATTTTCGAGCGGAATCAAGTCGGGGTGTAGTCGGTTTTTGCATCATTATTTTTAATTAATACTTCTTCACTTTTACACTCCGCAAATCATTTCTCTAATATTTTAACCGAGGCTCGTCAACTGAAAATATTTTTACAAAAATGGCAACTTACTAAGCTGTCTGTGACTAGTCGTGATTGGTCTCGTGTTGTGTGTGTTGAACTTGCAGCTTCGTGAATCGGGTCACTAATTGACACCTACAGCCGGTTAAAATGTTCCCCCGTAAGGGTCAACCTATCTGGTCAGATATAAGTTTTTGTAAACATGCCTTCGAATTGGCGAACTTAATAAATGTAGAAGAAGAAAGAAGATATTTAATGAGAGATGTGTGGTGGGCGAAATATATTTACGGAGTTAGGAATAGGGGGAAATGTAAGTCCTAAAAATGGAAAGACAGAATTATTCTGCTCACTAATAGTATAAGGAAAGAAAAAGTCATGCAATGGCTTATAATATTGACAAGTGGCAAAGGATGGTCTGAACTGGATTTTATTTATAGGAATGTTGCTTGTATAATGTACTGAGCGAATTATTTAAAAAAAAGTCAGGCATAGGAGACAATATAGAAAACGAGAAATTATTTATTTCAGCGGGCGTAGCGTGTTTGCTATATTATCACTTGTCTTATCGTTGTCGATAAGACATCCATCACTCTCGCATGCTTGTCGGAACGTGACGGATGTCTTGTCCACATCTTTAAGTGATAAAACGGCAACCATGCTACGCCCGCAGGTTATAAGTGTATTTGTAGTCTGCAATTGGCATTGATTTAGATACCGGTACTGTACCTACTGAAATTCTAACATATATTTAATTTCTCTGTACAGTCGCCACCAAATGGTGGGGTGGGTGTTATTCTGGGTGCTAAGATATATCTGCACCCTAACATTATGACATGGAGGCTGGCAATGGACAGAGAAAAGTGGCGGTTACTCCACCGACAAGAGCAAGGCTCTTAAGTAATGATGATGAACATTATGATTTAACTGTATGTCAGTTAACAAGCAATGTAGGTCAGTTTAGGGTGGGTTGCACCAAAACGCCTGTATTCGTAAGCTGTGTTCGTTAAAATCCGAATATATGGAAAGTTTGAAGTTCCTATGGACTGACAGCTGCCGACATTTAACGTTGATCGGTCTGTAATGGAAGGTTGGTGCAACCCGCCCTTAGAGTCGTAGTTTCGTAAAACGGTCCACTGGTGGCGACTCGATTGTACTGTTCCCTTTTGTCCTATAAACGGACGAAACCTCTATTTAGATGATGTTAGTGTAGTTCACTTGAATTATCATTTTTTATTAACAGAACCACATTTAATAGTAGAATTTACCTCTTTTAATTGCATGTAACTTATTATTTAAGTTGGACTAAACCTATTTTGACAGTTATTATTATTATCGACTTGGAAATGTCGGATCTGGTTTTTTTTACGTTATGTTAGAATGAAAATATTTTGAAAGCAAAAACTAATGTAGTTATTCGTCCATCGTGAAAATTATCGTTTTAACTGACAAAATAGGTTTTAAAATAATTACAATAATCTACTCACTGCCTCTATAACTAGATTTAAAACACGTTTAAATTGTTATTCGAATTTAAGTTAAAATGTGAGATTGAGCGGAATTGTATTTATAAATATGATTTCGGGCGAAAATGGTTGTTCTTTCTAGAATTTATAGTTTTTCAAAGAAGCAACATTCTTTATTTAACGCAAATTGTGTGGTGTAGAAGCTAGTAGCAACTATGAAACAGGGTCGCAATATTTTGATTACCAGTTACAACACTATTAGTGGCGTGTACAGGTTCAGCCAAGTGCAAAAATATGTATCTATTTAATCCTCTCATAAATATGTACCGATACCTTAACAGTCCGCAGTAAGCTCGATTCTCCATACAAACGTAGTTACGCTCTTATTTTAGAACCACTTGTCGGATTGTAACGAAACTTTTAATGTACAATGACATGAGGTATATCTATGTCTGGAATTAGTTTATGTAGCTTCAGATACCATAGTAAAAAAAATACAGCGAATTTAAGTTTTTCATACAAAACCTGTTTTTGCTGTATTTCGTTTGTTTTATAAACTGGAACCATATAAACGAATTACAGACATAGATATGCCTCATGTCATTGTATATACAATGAGAGCGTAACTACGTTTGTATGGGGAGGTGAAATTCGGCCGAGCTTACTGCGGACTCTTAATCCGCTGACATAATAGCCATGGGACATTTTATGAATAAATTGTATGCACACATATTTTTACACTTGACTGTTCCAACTCTTTTAGACTGAAGGTGGGTAAATACTGGGAATATACTAAGTATTTACCCTCATCTACCCATCTTTAAAGGCATGGACTGTTTTGTGTGCTTAGTTGTCTAGAGAATCATCTAAAATGAAATAACAATTTTATAGCATGCTGTAACTTAGTATTTCGAATGAAGGACCAATTTTCGTTTAAAAGTCATTTTTGTAAGTAGGTAATTGTTTTTCGTAAACAATTGAAAGTCATTCTTTTTCTTTGGTAACTAAAGTTACGGAGATATACAGTTTTGGGGCCTGATTAAAGCAACACTGAAAAAGGTCTTCAACTGATATTAAACGTAAAATAAGTTATATTGAATCTTGTATTAATTATATTCCTGATATGACTAATCAGGCCAAGTCAAGTAGTATTACAAAAGCATGCTTTGATTCATCCATTTTCTGGTGGCACAATTATTTCACGTTCAGAAAAACATGTAGGGTATCGAATTGTTCACGGATTTGAATTGAAGCTTTATCACTAAATGTTAGAATTAAAGCATTACGGTCAGTAGAGTCATAAGTACGAATATTTTATTTTGTGATATAGCTGTTACGTAATTCCAAATTGCATTTTATTTCAACGAATCGTTTTTTTTTTGTAATTGATCGTGTTTTGAAATGCTCATGTGTTAGTTTCTGCTACTTTATACTTCTGTCAATATTTGTTGAATATATAATACGCCTCCGTTCACGCCGAAATCTAATTGAAATCGAGCTTGAATTGGATTGGATTTGACACATTGTACGCGTTTGCGGCAGTGAATAGCCATACAAGTAATCAATTACGATTCGATTCTGGGGACCGATTTTTGACATTCGAGCGCACGAAAATTAGATTAAATTGCAGTGTCGAAATTGTAGAAACGTACTTTCTACAGATATAATTGAATACGAGTGGTCAACACCACTAGTTTTTTATTTTTCTATCGCTATATAAAAATAGCATTTCATCGGTTTTGACAGTTTTCGATTAAAAGCGTCGAGCGCTCGAATGTCAAAAATCGCCCCCTAAGCGTCCATGGCTAGCCAGTGTTGCGAAACAGCACGTCTATCATGCGACGGCCGCGACATACTCTCGATTTTTCTCGCACTATATCTCTTGTTCTAAGTGTTCTAATAAGAAAGAGACGGATAGTGCGAGAAAAATCGAGAGAGCTCGCGCGCCGTCGCATGATAGCCGTGCACTAGCGCGTGGTTATCGCGGCAAAACGTCGCAGTGTTCGGCGATCTATTTATTAAGCATATTTACTACGAATGTAACTATATTTCTTATTGTTGTTACGTATCTTCCATCATGCGCTGTATCTCTTATCATTGATAACTCTTACGTGTGATAAGTCATCTGGTCGAATGGTGATAAGATAAGGGAACATCGCGAATTAACCCTTATCTTGTTCGTGTGCAAATATTTAGCATCGTTCTAAGATGTTGGTGTGCGTAATTATCAATGGCAGCTAAGAATCATACGTTTTAAAGTCTGCTGTAGTTTATTTCATTATAGAGATGTATCAGTACCACTAATTGTATATGGCACTTAAACCGCTGCTTAAAACAACAATCATTCAAAAACATCTGGAAAAGTATGACTTTTATCACAGTAACATTGAGTGTTCAAACTTAAAATTTAGTACAAATTATTGGTTAAATGATATCATTGAGTCGTTAGGTGCTCAATAAGGAATCTGTATGCCTTGTTCACATAAAAATCTTGACCAGAGATTATCTTTCCAGCTTCAACCGTAAGAATTGGGTTTTTGGGTCACCGACGGATTTATCCGTACTACTGGTTCAACGTTAACGACGGATTAATCCGACATGGTATGTGGGCCGTTGTCAAGTTTCACGCAATTGCGTAGTTTTCTAAATTGGAATTGACTTAGAAGCATGCTGTCCATATATCGCTCGCGACTTAGTTTTGGAATCACCCAAGAGACCCTAAATAATAATTTCTGGTCAGACTATAATATATACATTTATTTTACTATGATTATGAATATTTATAAACAAATATATATATACATTCGCTTAATTCGTGTGTGCAATCTTGTGTGTTCGTTAGTAATTCGTTTAGAGCGAGATCCATGAATATGGGTGGATAGAAAATTCTAGACTTCTAGCTCCTTGATTTTACATTGTGAAGTAAATTGTCCATTTCACAAACTTGTCATGACATACGAATGGAATGACAATAGCTAAGTCCACACCAGTGCGCTTTCACATTCAACAAGGCATGCGTCATAGAGATGCCACACTCGGTCTAAGTAAGAACAAGTGTGACAGCAATATGACGAATGCCTTGTTGAACGTGAAAGCGCACTGGTGTGGACTTAGCTAATGGCTTGTAGAACCAACATGGCGGTTTTCGCGCAGGGTCGCTAGTGCGCATGCTCAGATAGCATGCGCGGGCGCCGTGCCGTCCCGTTGCTATAGATACGGGCCATCAGATTATCTACGCCTGGATATCGCAGGGTTTACTTACGTGCCCGGCAATAATGCCAATATAAATGCATGATGCCACGCTAAGTACCTATAGGAAATTAACTTCAGCTTTGCGGTGCATAGGTACACACGCATTATATATCTAAGTGATAATGATTGTTTTACACATGTGCTGCATACGAACACAATATCACTATCACTATCACTGCACAATATTACGACCGCGAGGTTGAAGTTTTATAACTAAACTAGGTTGATATAAATACTTAACAGTTTGTCAAATAGGCGCTTGAAATCTGAATTAATTATTTTACATCACACTTGACTGAAAAGTGGGCACTTCCCAGGCGTTAATAAGACGGCCTTAGATCGCATATATATTGCCCCTGTCTGGGGTCAGATATCTGCAATCTGAGACATTCTTTGTTTTACCGCCCTAGATGACTAAAGTACTATAGGTAGCTCGTGACAAATCAATATAATTGTGCAGATTATCGACATAGTATAGCAACAGCTGAAATTGTAATCGTTACTTTCTTGGAGTTCTAAACAAACATTTTATTTGAGCACCTGTGGTAGATCTGTGACTTGGTATTGTGTAATATGTTGAACTATATTGGAAATTATGTTTGAATGTTGTCTAGCTCCTAACGATTTATAGTTCATTATGCTACTGTTATTTTTTAATAAATCAATTAATTACTATATGTGCGTGTTATTTTACTTTAAGCCTGAATATATGTAAGTACCGACTTATTTGGAACTCATTCTAAAGTTAGATTTGTTTTATCATTCTAGTATAACTTTGGTGGGTTGGGATCTCTAAAGTAAAATGGACAACATTCATAAATTTCTTAACAACATTATATTTCATTTTTAACAAAAACTTCAATACAATAATGTCCAGGAAACCTGGTACTTAACTAGGAACTTAAAAATAAAACATTCACTTCACAATAATATTTCTTTTATTGAAACTGTCCTAGAGATCAAGTGTCTGTTTTGAATCCATTGCTTATTATATTAAAGGCACGATATAAATTTCCCCGATTTCAAAACAATGGATGACTACTATAACTTAATTAGCCACTGATAAGAAGACCACAGCATTCAGTTGGACGATGGTTTTGCTCAACTACATTCACACCGGCGTATGACATCCTTCACGACAGATAAATATGATATCAAATGTTTCGATCGAGTGTGTACAACATATTGAATACGATTTATCGCGTGAGAGCGGCTAACGGGAGAGGTCAACTTCCTTCGTCGATAGAGACGATTGGCCTCCAACCTAACGCTGTTATCCACACGCTCCACCTCTAGCGAACCAGTTTAAGTAGACCCCGTCTTATCTAGATGAGGGCCCTTTCGGATGCACTTCGACCCAGCGGGGAAGTAGACCCCGACTATGCGTTCTTAGGGCCGCTTCAGACCGGAATGGCAGCGGCCGGCATCGGCGCGGCGAGCACTTTCAGTTTCAAATAATTTTAAAATTTATCTACATACTAAAAAGTCCAGTACCGCTTCAAAAGCTCGAAAAGGTCGCGCGGCGGTGACGCACTTTTTATCATATAGATAAAGTTTAAAATCATTTGACACCTAAAGTGCTCGCCGCGCCGCTGCCATTCCGGTCTGAAGCGGCCCTTATAGCGAACCCCGGCGTCAAGATATATTAGCGATAAGCGGTGAGCTGAGGTGAAACAATTTGTGAATAACATAGCAGAATAGTAATCCATTGACTTATCTGGTTGAACTCGTAAAAATATATTGTGTGATGGTTTAATTTCAAGATTACATTAGTAAGTATAAAAAACGAATTCTGGAATGTCAAAAGCTATTTAAAATTATGTTAAGTCTGCGATAAAATAATGATAGTGGCGTTATAAAGCGCTTGCAGTTCAGTTTAGTTGCATATGGTACAATATACAGGCTAAACTAAAGGGGTAAAGGACTGTGTCACAGTAAAGACTTTGCTTCATGGCTCCGTACAGTCAGCTGATATATCTACCTACACGAATATCAAAACAGATTCACACTAGGTATTTACTAGTAAGGCTAACTTAACAATAAAATACCCACCGTAGACTAACCAGATTAAAACAGACGTATATTTCTTACAGATTCCAAAATCAAATTATATTATACCTGCTAGGGGTGAGGCTCATGCTAGGGTGTAAGTTTGATAACTACCTATAATAAAATAGATATCAACGCACGTAAAAAGAGGTCTGGGTGCCATATAATGTACTAGCTTCTGCCCGCGACTCCGCCCGCATGAAATTCGTTTATATCGTAGCTCCCTCTCATCTCATCCGAACTTTCATCCCCCTCAGGTAATGGAATATACGTTTCATGTGCTCTGCCTACCCCTTTTGGGAATAAAGGCGTGAATCTATGTATGTATGTAAAAACTATCCTATGTCCTTCCCCGGGATTCAAACTATCTTCATGCCAAATTTCATCTGAATCTGTTCAGCGGTTTAAGCGTGAATAGGAAACAGACAGACATTTTTTTTTCATTTATAATACTACGATTAGTATGGATATCTATATCTACTAATATTGTTAAGAGGAAAACTGTGAGATTGTTAGTTTGTTTGTAGGAGGTAATCTCTGACATAACTCGACCCATTTCAAACATTCTTTCAATGGTGTGTTCGAATTTAAACTTCTTTGCAATAAGCGGGCGAAGCATTGCGGGCAGCTAGTATAAAATATATTTTATACGGTAACCGGCATAAATCTGTCAGCCCTTTTACGTGCCTTGACTTATAATGATTCTTTCTTCATTCATTATATATTATCTGCGAACTGTATAAGAATTTGTCAAATATAAAACACTTTAATTAGACTTACAAAATATTAAGAAGCAGCCTTAAAGAGTCACGGCCGTTTCATAAACGTCCTACAAGCCTGTTTTAACTAAAATGCCGTTAAAATTTGTTTGTCCTTATCTGTCACTTTGAGATTTGTGATCGTAAGAAAGGGACAAAGTACATTTTATTTAGCAGAGACATTTTAAGTTTTATGAATAAGGGCGTCAGTGATGTAGCTAACACACATTCACAATTCTAAATGAAACTCGTTAAATATACATACCTACAGCAACCAGGTGACTATTGTAAAACATCTTGTAACATTATAAACGGAAATCTCTTTTAAACTTATTTTATTAGAAAGAGACTTCCGCTTGTATTATAAGTTGTAATTTATTATGAAATGGGCCCCAAATGTACCCCATTTCATGAACCCACAAATTAAAATATTACAGTCTAAATTGGCAACAACGAGGCGCTAGACCAATAACGATTGGCCATTGTACCTGAGGCCATACCGCGAAACGAAAACGAACTTCGTTTGTGTATCTCCCTCTTTTCGCACTTGATTATTTGAGCGACAGAGACACACGAACACACACACGAACGAATTTCGTTTCCCGGTAGCGCCCCCCGTGTTGCCTTGTTTTGACTTGTAATATTGTAACTTGCCACTTACATAATATTTTGAACACAGCAGACACATTCTTGTTAAAGAATAAAACTTGACTTTAGAAAATAAATTGCCTATCAAACGGAGACAACCAAGAAGTGAACTTAGGTGTGCCATGAGCTGAAATAAATAAGAGAACTTGATGTTAATATTTCTATAGCTATGTCACTGATTTTAATTAAACTCCTTAATGTTAGTGGTCACAATACCCCTTAACTATAAAGTTAAATATGACACAATAGTTAACTAGGTACATAATCATGAAATGTAAATCATAATAATAAAATGATTGTAAATTTATAGCGGAAAAGAAAACATTTTTAAATTAAAAACTATTTTATAAGACTATTAATGCAAATAGGAGAATTTTAACTTTCCTGAGTTATCTTTACAATCATATGGTTAAACCCAACATTTTATAACCTGGGACCTATTGCACAATAACTTGTACCATTATTCAAACAGAAAGTCTCTTTCCAAAGGGGTCGAACAGAGGTTACCACTCGTATCAGAAGTGAATTATAAAATGGGTGTCTAGCTAGTCAACTATTTGCCACTGAAAGTAGCTGAGAGACTCATTTATCTTAACTTTTTTTAAAGATATGTGGTTGAGAGTCTACTGTTATGGCTACAAGATAGAAATACCTACTAAAGTTACCGAAAAACTAGGTATACCATGATACAGTTGGACAACATTATACCTTGGCAAACATCAATCCAATTACTAAATCAAAGATCCTGTTCCAAGTCATTCTAAATACAAATATGATTTAATCCTAATAGAATTGACCTTTTTTGTGCATTTGGACTTCCAATATATCTAAAAGTATGACAGCAAATGGCTGAATGGTTATACTTAGTGGTATCAACTAGACTAAATATTATCAACAATATTAAAATCAATAATTAGTGATGATGACTGATAAACATCTTAAACATAGTGCACTCAATTCAATCCCTAGACCAAAATCACAGAGAATACAAATGTGTGGCAAAATCTAGTAATCATAAAAACCTTTTTTTTTTAATTTTGTATCTTATTTCTGTAGTAGAATTCAGTCAGGCAAGCAATTTTAGAAAAATGAAGGCACAAAAACATTTGAACTATGCTGTCAGTCACAGTAGATTTTGGAGGCAGATTATTTACAGCATACACTCTCATCACACATTCACAAAATATATCATATTGGCAGTATTTTCAATTATTTCTTGAGTTTGAACCATAGTTAAAAAACAGTGTTTCTGCTTAAAACAGTTGTAACAACATCCAACTTGACAGTTCAAAACAGAATTAAGTTGCAATAAGGGCATGGGCAATTTTAATGTATATCCAACATATAAAGCATTCATTCCTATCACATATACTTTCTAGTAAGGGACAAATGCATGTAGTACATACACAGGAGCTTGCTAAATAGTTTAGGAATCAGTAATTGTATTCATAATTTTGTTATTGGATAGATAATGACCCTTCACATATTTCATGACAGTTACAATATTTTAAAATCATGATTTCTAACTAAACAGTGTATTTCAAATACATTAGCAAATTCTTCTAAGGTACTTATTCCTGGTCAATTATTTCAATTTCATACCTACCTAATAATATAATTTTGTACCTATCCCAGCTTAGGACCTAAATAAGGGGCTTGATCACAGTAAAAACAGTCTGGAGCGACCGTTTCTTGCAGTTCCACTAGATTAGTACTCAATTTGTTGTTAACGGAATAATAACTACATCGCCTCGGCCCTATGCCTTCGATCAAGGTGTCATAAGGTGGAGATAAAACATCAAAGAATGCTGCCGGCATTTCCAATGCTTGGATCTCATGGTAGTTAGATACTGTTGGTGTGAGCACACAGGTCTCAGAGTTTTCCCTACAAACACGATCTTGTGAAACTGCTGCAAAAAACCTCCGCGTTAAATGCGTACCGTGAGCTAATCTGGCAGCTTCTTGTTTCGCGCGTATAGCTATGTCTATAGCGCTCATCTTCTCAGTCACAGGGTGCTCAGAGTAGCTACGAATGTTCACGGCGCCTGATATTACCTTCAAGAGTCCATGCATGTGCGGATGGTCATGAAGCGGCATCCTGAAGCCCGGCCGTAGCACGAAAATACTCATATTGATGCCACTGTTTTGGAACACTTGGATGTACGTACAGGGGGCTTTGTTGGGGCCCTTCCACGTCGCTGGATCGCATAACCGTCTGTCTAAACCCAGGTCCTCGCTTCTTAACGTGTCCATTATCTTTTTCAGTTTGTTTATGTTGGTAGGGAGATCGGCCGCCGCCTTGTTATCGAAGGTCTGTAGCGCTAGCCGGTACGTCGCCACGATCGGCGGCACGCTGACCATGTCCATTGTTTTAGCTTCATTTTTCAAATCCATATGAAATTTGCCTGCACTGATGCACGAGAATTTTGTTAGAGACCGAAAAGTGTAAAATAATCTGCACGATAACAAAGCGAAACTGTCAACAAACGTCATTTTCGATGCCATATTGATTGTTCCAAATGTTCCAATGTTGATGTTAGAGGGTCCAAACTTAAGCGGGATTATTTTACAAATCAAAAGAATAAAATAAATAATTTACTTACGTAGACAAAATTAATGTTTTAAAGACTAAGTAACTTTAAATCTTTAAAATTACAATTGGACAAATGTTGAAATCATTTCAGTAGGCTTGAGTGGCACTGCCATCTATTGTTGAATAGACAAACTAATTACAAAGCGACATCTAGCTCTCAATAGACTGATGGGTTACTAACTTTGAAACGAACTCAAGAAGTTATCAAATTTTCCAATAGGTGGCACTGATTGCACCTAAGCGAAATTTTAGTAAGCGTATGGTGTAGGTTTACTACCCATTTGAAATTACTTTCACGTACTTTATCTGATTACTCTTTGCATGAGTACTCATGGCTAAATTTAAACTTGTTTTTAAAATCACCACCAGGTATTGTGTGGTCTGTCGTAATGGCGATATTTACCGCGTGCGGCAGGCTGTAAAACCACTTAAATAAATACCTCTGTTTAAACGCGATTTTATTGAGATTCCAACAGTTTCGTCTGTGTTTTATCGATACGATTTAAACTGTTTATATCGATTAACTGGAAACTCTAAACACAGTAGATAAATTCATTAAACGTAGGTGGATGGGGGCTTTATGTATAAAATAAGTATTGCGCAAGCTAGGATGCGTTTCAGCGTGTCGTACGGAGTACCTACCTACACCTACACTATCTCCCTATCCGGGTCTTATCATCATATACTTATGTATCTATAGGTAGGTATTTACCAACACAACTCATGCTCAATTTGATTTTAGCGTGTATATTAATAGAACACATAACAACAACAACAACAATTCATCCCTCTCCGCACAAACGGAGTTAAGCCACAGAAATCAGAATTACTAGGTACCTGATAGTATCTAAAGGTAGGTACAGAAGGTCCGCTGCCTAAGTGATGACGTTAGCTGCCTTTTTTTGCAATAGACAAGCATAGAGTGAGATAGGGTGGTTAACGCACCACATAACTGGACATCTAAAAAGAAAACTATTTTAGTTCTTCTTTATGGTCGTTATCGAGATTATGATAAAATTTTGGTAATTATAATAAAATAATACAATAGCCAGGATTATTTTTACAAAACAGTTCATATTTTGCTTCTTTCGTTGTGTTAGCAAGATGTTGTTAAATTTAAATTCGGAATAACGGTGTGCGATCAATGAAATTGTGTTCTTACACGTAGAACGGAACGTAAAATATGAAATATTATTGTGTGCGATACGCTGTAGAGCCCTTGCTAGTTCTCCACAGGAGGTTACCATAGACAAACTTCGTTTCGCGCCAAATTGACAGTGGGATAGGCCTGGTTAAGCACTAGACATGCTTTTATAGCTACTTTGTCACTCATTGCTAAGTTTTCAGATGTACCTGGGTAAGGTAAGGTAAGGGTCAATAACAATGAAACATTAACCCTTTAGGTAGGTAGGTAAAGTATGTTAGTACAAAGTAGACCACTGCAACCTGATTGCACCGATCTTCAGGGACCTAGGAGGACCTAGGTCATTTTGGAATTACTTATATTGGTTAGGCGGCTATTGTTGACGCTACGGTAGCCTTTTTAATTATTTATTTTCGCGGAGAAAACCTGCGAACCAGGTACCTAGCTCTCGGGGGAAGTCTGGGTTATATGGTATTTCTTTCTACTAAAAACTCCACGTCAGCCGCCATCTCCGCTGAGTAATTCGGAGGACTCCAGGATCTCAGGTTGAACGCACTAGAGCCCTCCTCGCGCTTTGCCCCTGCGCTCGTTCTGGGCGTCTACCTAAGGACCAAGTGCTGTGCCCCCCCCAAAAACCACTGGCGACCCCGTTGGTCCCCTTATGTCGCCTTTTATGATAGGCAGCGGAGACCGTAGATCTACGTGTTCTTGCCCGAGTCCAGTGGTTTAGGCATGTTGTCAAGCGGCGGTCGTGTATCCTTTGTACCTTTGCATACGCTTGTACCGAATTCCAAGATAGCGGTCTGATGGAAGACGTCAAGAAAAATATCCTCGGTGGCCAATCTTTGCGCAGTAATAGTAAGTCAATGGTACCTACCTACCTTGTTTTTATCACTTGACGAACGCCACAGTACCACGGTAAGAGGCTCGGAATAGCCTCGCTACTGCACAGCGTCGGTTTGTTTGTCAGGTGTGCGTGGGTGGCCTTCCCGGAACAGTGTGATTGCTGGTGCTTGAGGGAATTAGTTGTATGCGTGTTTATTTTTAACGAGTGTACAGAGCGAGGCAACGGTATACGGTAGGACTACATTACTCGCTCACTAGCAACTAGCAATACTGGTCATCACCTCCTAGCGTTTTTCCCGGTTGTGCTCTATATAAGGAGCTAGACTGGGGTCCGCTTTGGACCCTAATACTAATATTGGTCGTAGGCACTAGTTTTGTTGTTTGCTGCTTGCTTTTTTCACAGAAAAGTACCTTCTCATTGTTCATTAATTCATTATCATAGCTCGTGCTCATTTGGTACGCTTAACCTATAACGCACTATGCGCACACCTTATATTGCCAAATAGTCCATCACGAGTGCTTGGCTCGAATTTGAGTGGGAAGAAATACCTACCCCATAACCCCCGCGCCCGCAGGTTTACTACACGAAAAAAAGGTAGGTACACGAAATACAGTCTTCAGCCTTTCTTCTCTTGATAGAGTTGTAGTAAGCATTCATTCGTTCATTACCGTAGCCTAAACTAAACAGTACCGTAAACTACTACGTACTGCTAAGCTACTATAGGCTGAAGCTACGGGCTTAGTCGTCGTCAGACGGGCTGTGGGTATGCTTGTTTGTCGCCATTAATTATATTATTATTATATTATATAGAGCCCGTTATGTCCCACTGCTAAGAAAGGCCTCCCCGCTTAGAACGTAGGGTAGTGAAAAACGAAGAACATATGGCATATGTCCATGCGTATCTTTATTTGGGCCAGTTAATCTCTTTCCAGGCGCAACAAGAGAAAAAGTTGATAGACGGACCGAAAACGCCTGGTGGAGCTATTGATCTATGAAACACCTGATGAAGGGCGACCTACCTCTGTCACTTAAACGTAGGCTTGGACATTGGACATGTGCATACTTCTAGTTCTCACCTACGATGCACAGACTTGGTTTTTGACGGATGCGCAGAAGTCCAAACTCGGGGTTTGCCCGCGAGCTATGGAGCGCAGCATATTAGGTGTAAAGCTAATGGCCGCTCCTCACAATGGGCCATCCTGACCCATCATACAGGACGCAACTATGCGTAAAGGGAGTAAAACATATTTATGTCTCGTTCTAACACATAGCCGCGTCCTGTATGATAGGTCAGGATGGCCCATTGTGTGGAGCGGCCGTAATGGATCGCATCCTCAACCACTCTGCGCTCCAAGACCCAAATAGAAGATGCAGCTCGGAAGGCGGCCAAATTAAAGTGGGACTGGGCTGGTCACGTCTGCCGCATGCCGAACGAGCTGTAAGCCAAAGGGACCACGGAGGGGAAGCCCCAAAACTCAAAACGGAGACGCGGTAGACCTCGTCGGCGACACGGCGGGATAACTTGGGCTTCTTTTTACAAGCTTTTATTTAGTTTCATTCAAATCTTGCAAGTTAAATTTGATCCACTTCCCGGTTTCCGATTGAGTTGAAATTTTGCACGAATATGCAAATCGCGTGACAATGCCATATTGTGATGACTTGGAGCTAATCTGATGATAGAGCTGGAAGGTGGCCATAGGAACTCCGTAATAAAACCACATAACCCCATCGAGTTTGGGCTCGTTAGAATCGTCTCAATGAGTAGTTGATGACGGTATACAGAAAAGTACAGTCGGCAATAAAAGCTTGTACCAAAAATGTAATTTTTGACAAAAACTTATTAATAGTCTGGTCTGATATTGCTCAAGATCGCGACGGATTAATTATATTACCTACTAGTTTCTGCCCGCGACTCCGTCCGCGTGGAACTTGTTTATATCGTAGCTCCATACAAACTTTCGCCCCCCACTTCATCCCCTTGGGGGATGATTTCCGGGATAAAAACTATCCTATGTCCTTCTCCAGGACTCAAACATACCAAATTTCATCCAAATCGGTTCAGCGGTTTAAGCGCAAAGTGGTAACAGACAGACAGACAGACAGACACACTTTCGCCTTTATAATATTAGTATGGATTAAAGAATTGAGGGACGAATACAACCTGCGCAAAGTGAGTGCCAAGTCTATTTCGGAACTCAATCATGTCGTAAACAATTTGTTAATAAATTGACGGACGAGGCAGCGAGTTGCGTAAAAATATATTTAATACTTCGTGCCACCACGAAACTGTGGAACTACGGAATTTAGTTTTTAGTTTTTACCTGCAGCCGGAAAACTAGCTGAATAAAGGGTGAGTACTATTAAATTGTCGCTAACATTTTCCGTTCTATTTTTCTGACCTTGCAACCTGTTTTGATGAAACTTTTCAGATATGAAATTTAAAACATTTTTTCATCTTAGGTTTAAAAAAAACATTCATTTGTTTGTATCCGTCAAGATGTCATCAAGAGAAAAAAGCGTTCGCGAATTAATTCTGCAAAAATGTTCAGTAAATCCCAATGTATCTACTTCGGAGCTTGCGAAATCGTGCCATACAAGTCAGAGAACAGTGCAAAGGACCCTAAAAAGGTTAAAACAAGGTTTAACTACTGAAAGAAAGTTGCGAGAGGGTAATCCGACAAGAAAACGGAACAAAAAGTTAGAGTCAAGGGTGTGTAGGTTATTTGATCAAAATCCAGCAATCTCTTCTCGAGATGTGGCCAAAAAAGTTGGTACTAGTCAAACAAATGTACAGAAAATAAAAATAAAGTGCGGTATTTCTTCTTACAAAAAGCAAAAAGCCCCGAAAAGAACGGTAGAACAATATAACAGAGCAGTTAGACGCTCTAGATTACTGTACACCCTGTTAGTTCAAAATACAGGTTGCTTAATTATTGATGACGAAACTTATGTAAAGGCTGATTTCAAATAGATACCAGGAAATCAATACTATTCTTCTCGCAAGGTCCCGGGTCTGCATGAATCAGAAAAAGTAATTCCAGTGGAAAAATTCGCAAAAAAAATCCTCGTGTGGCAAGCGATATGCCAGTGCGGCATGCGGAGTTCGCCCTTTGTAACCATTGGCACTGTCAACACGGATATTTATATTATCCGAATGCTTAAAAAAAAGATTATCACCGCTCATAAAACATTTAGCGAGCTGTCACTATTCATCCCGAGCTTTAGAGTGGTATAACCTGAATTCTGTCGATGTAGTACCGAAGAATACTAATCCGCTAAATTGCCCAGAACTACGGCCGATAGAGAAATACTGGGCAAGTATTAAAACAAAGTTGCGTAAAACGTGCCAGCCGGCCACATCATTACCTGATTTCAAAAAAAAGTGGATGAAATGTACTAAGCTGATCAGAAATGATTCTGTGCAAAATTCTATGAAACGCGTCAAGTGTAAAGTTCGAAAATTCTCTCGTCGTGCTCTGATCAAAGAATAAAATTGTGCTAACGGATCTATTTTATCTTAAACTTTATTATAATAAAGAACTTTGACTAACTTGTGTGTTATTTCTTTTAGTAAACTTGAATTGAAAATGCGACAATTTAATAGTACTCACCCTTTAGGTGCCTATTGAAAATATATCATGTACAGTCAAGTGTAAAAATATGGATGTATACATACATACATGCATTCACGCCTTTATTCCCAAAAGGGGTAGGCAGCACATGAAACGTATGTTCCAGCGCCACTTAGCATAAATGTGGGTATAAAAGATCGACAAAATGTGATATTGCAGTGATAGGTTGCTAGCCCATCGCCCACAACACACTTCAACCCTGCTCCCTTAGTCGACGTTTACGACATCCACGGGAAGAAAGGGGGTGGTGAAATTCTAACCCGACACCACACGGGTGTGTGTATAACTTACTCATAAATATGTCCCATAGCTCTTATGTCAGCGGATTAAGGTTTGGGTACATATTTATGAGAAGATGAAATCGATACATATTTCTGCACTTGACTGTAGGTACCTATTGCACTGGGTAGCTACTTATCTAGCAAATTAATCATGTACACCAATGTGTACATGATTAATTTGCTAGATAAGTAGCTGCCCTTTCCAGAAACATTCGGGAATATTCCTATAGTTTTGATAATATAGGTACTGCAATATATATTATCAAAACTATAGGAATATTCTCGAATGTTTCTGGAAAGTTTCTCTGAGGACTTAAAGCGAAGTTACCTCGTGAATCTCGAAGAAAGTTTATCACCGAATTTGTCACTCTGACAGTATAACTATTGAGAACTCGAAAACGCGCAGCTAAAAATCTCATCGGTACAACCTGGGATTTGAACGCACAACCACCGTTTGACAGCCGCATGTTTGAACCACTAGGCTACCATAGCTTTGCAAGAGCTTAATAAAACAGATTTTTTTTTAACAACGACGGTGGCAAACAAGCGTACGGCCCGCCTGGTGGTAAGCAGACACCGCAGCCTATAAACGCATGCAACTCCAAAGGAGTAACATGGGCGTTGCTGACCCTTGATATATTTGAGGATTCGCCGTGTTGACAGCTGAAGGAAGCTCTGGCGACCTTGCTCACCTCCAGGAACAACACTACTACAGAGCAAGTAGTAGTGTTATTATGGCTGTGGTCTCCTGCAAGGCGGAGGTACTTCCCCAGCTGGGCTGCTCCACATTCGAGCGGGACGACATTTCGCTGTGCCCTACCTCACCACAAAAATAAACTCAAGTCCCTCATATGAGTGGGTGCTCTGTTAGAGCACATTAGCAGTAAAAGCTATCATTGCGCCGATTCCTTCAGTATTTGTTTAAAATAAATTATTTTAGACCGACATCTGCAATTACACGTATTGGGCATCGGGTTTCCGGACGGTAGTATGCGCGAAGTAACCAAGTCTTGTTATAGGTATTTATTTTTTATTTTCTATCATTGAAGGCGTGTTTAGTGTTAAGTTTTAAGTATTCATATTGTTATTGCTTGTTGATAATATTTCTTTTCTGTTTTTAACTTCACTATATATTTTGTACCTATTCTGTAAGCACCTATGTGAAGGCTTAATAAAGTTACTCTTTTATTATTTTATTTTATAATTCTTGTACGATTTTAGTGAAGTAAGCATCCGTGCATACGTATACTATATACCAACTTTAGTAAGATGTCTTTTACTACAACTAAAAAACTAAAAGAGATAATTCTATTACAAAAGCATTTCATAATTTTGACGTTTATGCAAGTTTATATTGTAATTTAAATCGTGTAATAAATTAATCTGAACCATATATGTATATATATGGGTATATTGGGTACTGTATGTGTGCGGGCGCGATGAATATTTTACAACCGGATTCATACTTATCCGGCATGATGCTCTGTAATGGCCGTCTCGTCAGAGCGTATCAGATGAATGTCAATACAACCGTAATAATGATGTATAAAACTGAAATCGTTCTGTCGCTTCACGGCACGACACGTCTCGTCTGACAAATATCAATCGAAGTCGGCTTTACGATGGCCATACAAACTGATTATGCCAATTACACAGAATAAATGGGTGGTTAGAATCCGTCACAAAACTGACGATCACGGCTCACGGAAATATTTTTCAATACCATGAATTATTATTTTTACGTCCTTTACTGCATAAAGCTTTCCGTTCCTCAGAACTAATAGCGAGTGACCAGCAACAGGGGCGCGTTATAGCCGCCATTAGCAGTTAGCTTCGCACTGAATTAGTGTAGACTAGCTTCCGCCCGCGACTTCATCCGCGTGGACCCGGGATAAAAACTACCTTATATTTTAATCCAGGCTATAAACTATATTCGTGCAATATTTCATTCAAATCGGTTCAGCCGTTTAAGCGTGATTGAGTAACAAACATCCAAACATCTAAACTTTCGCATTTATAAGTAATATTATAAATGCGAAAGTTTAGATGTTTGGACCATCATTAGTAGTGGTCCTACTAATGTAGGATTAGCACTGTACCTATTAGAGTTCACACAGATGGTAGGACCACTAGGAAGACTGCTTTACAATTAGGTATCCTAGATTCGGCAGAAATCGCTTCAACTAATTCTCATTGGAGCGGAAACTTGCCCTTATTAATAGCCGTTAAAATTCGTTCAATCGTTTATTTTTTTCATTTTAACATTTTGTATTTGTACGAGTAAGAAAGAGACCAGATACAGCTTAAGTAACCGGTGTAGGTTTCATGAATTAGCAGTATTCTAATTTAGTATGTTTATGCGTGCGTGTTTGTGGG
This sequence comes from Epinotia bilunana, assembly GCA_947049275.1. Lineage (NCBI taxonomy): Eukaryota > Metazoa > Arthropoda > Insecta > Lepidoptera > Tortricidae > Epinotia > Epinotia bilunana. The sequence continues at coordinate 9,838,067 of OX346273.1, read as the reverse complement.
CGGGGATTTCTAACGGTTTTTCCCCAGCTACTCTGTCACCACGCAAATTTCATGATTTTACTATTGAAGTATTTGATATTTATTTAATTACAAGCAACAAAGTTTTACTGTCTGGCCTAATCTTTCAACCATACTAAGACATAAAAGTACCAAAGATTTTTTTCCTATTGTGATATCATTCCCCATATACTTTGTATGGCGGGGACAATTTTTAGCTTCTATGAATTTAAATGTAAAGAGATCGTGATCTTAAGATAGTGATAACATAAAAGTTGCAAAAAATAACGTACAAAATGTAGTGGTTTTTTAAACTTATGCTCAGTTATTTTTGCCGCGATTATAATGAGAATGGTGGTGAACATCGTACCATACACTGTCGTCAAAGTATAAAGTATTGTTAGCTAAACTAATTAGATCTTAAAAACCTGTTTAAGGCCAATAACTCACATTTGAGTCAAACCTCTACGTGGTATTTCGGCTAAAAACGGAAAAAGACTGCTACACGCTACGGCGTAGCACACGTGGGTCATACAGATTGAGTAAAACAAAAGTCGTCTCCTGAGGCTCTAGTATAAGTTTTACCGAAACAAAACTTTACGATCGCGTTTGCGTTTTACCCTCAATTTGTATGGGATTTGACAGCTAAACGCGAACGCGGTCGTAACGTTTTGTTTCGGTAAAACTTATACTAGAGCCTCTGTTGGCTCTAGTTAAAGGCTTCCGTGTATTTAAAAAATGTTTCGGTTGCACGAAATCATATATAAGGGGAGACACCGTTTATGCGGATTTAGAATCCAACCAAAAATATGCCTTTAAGGTGGTTCGGCGACCATACCAAACGACTTTTGACGAGAAATAATTTGAGAAATTAGTTTGTAACTTGATACTTTGGGAAAACGATTATTCTCAAATTATTGTAGTTTAGGTATACAAGTTTATTCTAGGTGGAATTTCGCGCAAATGGAAAGCCAATTTATGAAAGTTGGTTACATAAGTTTCTTAACACTACTAAGAATCGCTACGCGCTACGCTCGTAGCCGATCCCGTGGTTTTCCTCGTATGTAGCGGAAAGCGACTACGGCGTAGGCTCCCGCTAGGCGGGTTCTTGGTAGTGAAAGTGTTAAAATATCACGCCATTGGCCTGCGAATGTCAAAAGATGTTGTATGGTCCAACCACCTAAATTTTGGCAATTTCCACAGAAGAAACGCGATGGAACTTAAATCTTTGTACCTATGTATCACCCACGTAGGATTCCGTTCCGTAATATCTGACACTACTCTATTTCTAGGGCCGTCAGGACCCGTCAGATATTTTTTCCGGCTGTGTTAGTGAACATATTGATGCTGGTGACTGCACGCGCGTCAGGTAGATCTCAATGTTAGTATTTGTATGGGAAAATGACAGTAGAGTGGTCCTAGCGTGCGTTCGAAACGTTAAGTGATCACCCCTTCTGGAATGAACTAAGTAATACCTAGTGCCAATCAAATAATATGATTTTTATACTAGTCGACCTTAATGTTTGAATTAAGACTTCGTACACCAAACTTAAATCACATTCTTTTTACTATCGAGCTCCCAACTCAACATTTCATAACTGTTGAGACAACTAAAATGGAATGGACCAATCACGGGGCACCTTTACTGAACTATAATGTATTTGACCAATAGGACGACGTCATGCATGAGAAAGTCAAAAGGTAAATAGACATCAACGCATAAAAAAGAAAAAGCCGTTGGTTGCACTTCGTTTTCAATCGATACCAAGTTTGTTTAATTAGTTCAGTTGACTCGTAGAAAAAGTATTGTATACAATAGTTATATAATTAGCTTTTTAAGTCTCTTACTTTAATTAGGCCACTCAGCAAGCTTCGTGGCCTAAACGTGGTACTCGACTGAAAAAGCATACATTATATAACGATTGCATAAAATACTATTGTGTTAACAGTGACATCAAAGGATCACAGAGTTCCATTCTTATGTAACAGCAGCAACAATACGTCCCAGTGGCTCTCGTAAACACAGGAAGCGTTCCTTTGTGCCCGTCTGTCTGTCTGTAGACGTGTTAGTACACTGTATCCGCTTGATGGCTACTCGTTATGTTACTGTGAATGTCAGATATTTTGGGACCATTGGAAATTATACTGAGTTGCACAGTAAACAATATTTTGCCTATGGCGACTGAGTGAAGCGAGTGCATCGCCAACAAACTGCGAACGCAATTTGGTGAATCTTTAATTCATGGTACCTACTTTGTGTTTATTTTATTTGCATCATCGTCATCATGATGTCAGCCGAAAGACGTCCACTGCTGGGCATAGGCCTCCCACAAAGAGTGCCACAATGACCGGTCCTGCGCCACCCGCATGCAGCAGACTCCCGTGACCTTTACCAGGTCATCAGTCCACCTTGTGAAGGGGTCTATCCACGCTGCGCCTTCCGATACGTGGTCGCCACCCGAGAAGCTTTCCGCCCCAATGGCCATCGGTACTACGTGCAATGTGCCCCGCCCACTGCCACTTAAGTTTAGCGATTCGGAGGGCTATAGCCAAGGTAACCGATATGTCAGTTACCTTGGTTCTGCTGCGGATAGCCTCATTTCTGATGCGATCGCGCAGAGAAACTCCCAACATTAGCCATCTCCACTGCCCTTTGGGTGACTTTCAGCCTTTTTGTTTGCAAATAAAATAAAATATAAACCATTGTTAAAACGAAGCCGCTACATCGGCTGGTTTATTTAACCAAAGTCTTGTCTAGATATCACCAGTAAAATAAAGACAAAGACCACGAACGAAAAAAAGAATTGACTTAGACCTTTTCTGAAATAACCGATTTGTTTGTCTCTCCCTAGTGCCCGCTAACGCCAATAACTAAAGTAGCCAATCTATATCCGTTCCAAAGCAACAATAGCACACCTAGTTAAATCTGGATCCAGTCGTTAGATCTCGCATCCGCGCTAGCGCCGGAAAATAGATGCAGCCTACTCAGTAAAGCCAAAATGTCAAAATCTCTGTTAAACTTTCATGATGACTTAATGTGTAGACGACTTACCTTAAAGTTAGCAGGGGTCGGCAGGCAAACTAAAGGTTATTAAATGCCCCAGGTCACTGGCAGGCTGGCAGCATTGCCACGTTGTATGGCAATGCTGATCTTCTAGGAGAGGTAAAAGCCAGGTTTCTGATGCACGGTTAACAAAAGACGGCACGCGAGCTCTCTCGCACTATCCGTCTCTCTCTTATTAGAAACCTTAGAAAGAGACAGATAGTGCGAGAGAGCTCGAGAAAGCTCGCGGGCCTTCTTGTGCTAACCGTGCTGGTTACGTAAAGCCTCGACCAGGCGCTTGCACAATCCATAAAAAAATCGGTGTGCGCTATTTCCCCACGGTTCGAGGGTCTCTACGCCGTACGGCTCAAATATGAACATGCGATTTGACTTATATTTAATTTAATCTCGTTAATGTAAATTATCAATTTGTATATACTTTTAAAAATAAAATGTATACTATATTAAATAACAGAATAACAATAACACGTTAAGACGGCAATGCCAGGCTCATTTTCCTGGGAGTCATATAACCGCGGCCTCGAAACCGCCAGAAAAGTACATCCTTTGGCCAGATCTCCTTCATAAAGTTTATACATGGTACCTATTTAAGCCGTTAACTTATTTTTATTCTCTTTAATTTGACTGGTTTAAAAAAGAAACATAATTTATGAGAGTTAAACGTGGCTTGAATTTTAATGATGAAAAATCCTCTTAACTCGAATTTAACCCATATTGCTTTGACATAAAGTATCAAAAGTATCGTATGGCATAAATTATTTTCGCGTTTAAAGTTTGTCACTCTTTAGGGGTACCACCCAGGGGACACGTGCAGGGTTGTGGTAGGTATCTCCTGCGGACGCGAGTGTTGTTCCTTTGTCAAGTGAGTGGGCAACTCGACTGTTAGGAGTTCTTAAGCCGCCCGAAGGCCTCTAACTCGGCTTAACGATTACTGTCCTAGACAGCAGCCGGGATCAACTGCTTAGCGTGCCTTCCAAAGCATGGAATCGCTCATTTAAATTAACCATTCAAAGATCAGGCGGTCACCCATCCAAAGTCTAACCGCTGCCATCTTTGCTTAACCTGCGTTATCGTCTGCGACTCGCAGATGCCGTTAGGCTATGAGCGCTTCCCAAAGTGCCCATATCCTACACTAGCGCGACGTCGAGGACTAAAGGTGGTTTTCCACCGGCGAGGCGAGGCGGGGCGTAGATGGGCGAGAATTGAAATTCGTATGGGACTTACTACCTATTTGCACTGAGAGCGCGCGCGCGCGGTGGAAATAGGTAGTAATTCCCATACTAATTTCAATTCTCGCCCATCCACGCCCCACCTCGCCTCGCCGGTGGAAAACCGCCTTTAGACGTTTACCTCAATGCCAGCTCGGCCATTTTGCGCATCATTTGAGGTTTGGTCATTGAAAACGCTTCAGAGCCACAAATTAGATTTCTAATGCTGAATTAGTACCTAACACCTAAAACACGCCCCGTATTTTTTTACCAACCAAAAACAATGAAACTCCGTGGCAGTAAACACGTGGAACAAAAACAAGCCACTAGCAGTCATCGCACATGCTTCGTTCACCGTTAAAAAACACCACTGACTTTAAAAAACTTAAAACACCTATTAAAACTGTGGAAACAGGGACAGACGTTGATTATACTGGACGTCACGTGCAGTTCGGGGAACCGGGTGATTATCTTTAGTAAACTAATAAAACGTAATACCAGAATGTTGGAAAAATATAGTTCTTAGGAAATTGGGCCGGGGCGGTAGCGCTAGAGGGGGTTTTGTTCTCAGGTGAGTTTCTACGGAAAATGTCTGTAATTTAATTTTGTAAGGAGATTCTATTTTTCTAATTTAATACATTTCAGTACAGCGGATTCAGGAGTTTTCAAAAATGACCCTATAATGGTACCACCGAGCTGGGGGCCGATTTTTGACATTGGAGCCCTCGAAACTGAAATACGAGAAAAATACGATTGTAGTGTCAAAATTGTAGGTACCTACTTATTTTCTACCGATTGATTGAAAACAATACGAATGGTCCCTACCACTCGTTTTAAATTTTTCTATCGCTATTTCAAAATGAAGCTACGGTAGCCTATCGGTTCAGGCATGCGGCTGTCAAACGGCGGTCGTAGGTTCAAATCCCGGCTCGTACCAATGAGTTTTTCGGAACTTATGTACGGAATATCATTTAATATTTACCGTTAGCTTTTCGGTGAAGAAATCTGCATACATCCACGAAGAAATTCAAAGGTGTATGTGAAGTCCCCAAACCGCACTGGGCCAGCGTGGGGACTACTGCCCGTTCCCTCTCATCCATGAGAGGAGGCCTGTGCCCAGCAGTGGGACGTATATAGGCTGATTTATTGTTTCAAAATACCATTTCAAACACAGTCGAGCCCTTGAAAGTCAATAATCGCCCCCCTGATGTGATGATGATGGCAAAAGGTCGCCAAAGCAACATTTTTTAAATATTTATTGCTCACATAAAATAAAAACTTAAAACTACTACAAAAATTTCGTCAAACTGCGGAGCAGTTTGTTGGCGAATGGGTTAAGCACACTCATTCCTTGCTTTATCTACTGTAAGTACTTATTACTATTATGCTAAAACTAGGGGTAAACTGTTTAATTGTATAATTTGTTAAATAATGGATAATGGTTATCGTTAAAAACTCAACATACATCATTAAAAAGTATCAGGTTTTTACAATAGTTTAAGTTTAACAACGCCTTAAGTTTTTTCTTAAATATTGGTTTTGACAAAAAGTTATCTTCTGAGGGATTCGTGGTATTATGTAATGTCTCGTCCTTTGGCCATAATAATTACACGCTCTCGGCTCGTCATATTTTTTAAGTGCTGAGATTCTCAGACTCCGGTTGTAAGTTTTGATAGTCTGAAACACAACGGATTGGTATTGATCAACAGCTAGTAAGTATTTAAATTTTTCGTAGATAGGTAATACATTACATTTCTGAAATAGCTGATTATAGTTTTTATTACATTTTTCTTTAACTCCTGAGCTACACAAGATTCTCTTAGGTAAGTGGGGGCTGGGGGAAATGAGTTGGTGACGGAAACTGATTTAAGATGAATGCAAACCTCCGGTAGAGGCACCGCGCGTCTGCCAATTACAACGCATGTAAACTATTCCTGAAAAGAAAATATTCGCTCCGACTAATTATTTGTCTATTGTAGGTACAATAATTAGAAGGGATCCGGGTTTACGGCCCGCGTTACTGCTATCTGGACATGTTTTAGTTGGTTTAAAGTAAATAACACGTTACTGGACGAAATAGATGAAGAAATTTCGTAGTGAAAATATTTTTGTTGCGCCGTTAAAGCGACCACCTAATTTAGTGTGCCGGTTTTCGACCACTTAGATGCGCTGGCTCTATTATACAAAATCTATTCTTAGGGTTTGCAGAAATTTTACTATTCTGAATGGAAGACGCCACGTTCATCAAGTGGTCGTTATCTGAAATCGGAATCATAACCATAGAAATGTCTCCTTTGCCAATTTTGGTACGGCACATAAAAAAACAAATTTCAAATGCATTAAACAAGTAATAAAAACTTATTAAAGCGGCTTGTCCGGGGTTTAGAGTGAACAAAGCGTTCAGTAGCTCGTTTGATATGTTTCTACCTGTTTACCGGTAATGTCGGAAGCATCCGTGCCTCCTTTAGTCCGCACTCGATATTAGCTACTGTCAAGTTACCAACACTAATAATAAAAACATATAGTGAGTTTCGCATCTACTCTCAAGCAACTCACTGCCTAACTCTACCTCATACCTCTAAAAAGTAAAGATCTGTCACCGGTCGTTAATTATAACTATAAATTCATGTATGTATGCGGGAGTGTCTATGAAACGGCCGAGATATGCCCAAGTTATACTTTTTAACTCCCGACGCAAGGAGAGGGTGTTATAAGTTTAACGTTTCTGTGTGTCTGGTATCTGTGTATCTGTCTGTGGTATCGTAGCTCTCAAACGGATGGACCGATTTGAATGCGGTTTTTTTTATTCGAAAGCTGATGTGACCCCGAATCTTATTAACTATGTTTCATGAAAATCTGCTTAGCCGTTTTTGAGATATTGGACTTTGAAATGAAAATGTCGGGGGTTTTTCAACTTTTCTAAGTTGTAGGTATTAGCTCGCTCTACTAATTCTACATCTAAATGTAGAATTAGTAGAGCGAGACTGGTAGACTTAAGCCGTGTGGAGTATAGAAGACTTGACGCTACTTGCAAAAAAAAAAATGTTGAGAGCTATACGAGCTAGGGAGTCTGGCAATAGCTTTACGTTTTTTTTAATGGGTTACAAGTTTCGGCTTTCTGATTACCTTAGGTATGTATGTGTAGGTATAGAATACTTGGTACTTAATTAAAAAGTATTAAACTGTTACCGTTGTAAACGCGGCTTCTTTTAAGCGGATGAACGAGTTGTCTATGCTCCGATTTATATTTAAATCGGACGCAAAGGTTCATTCCGGATTGAATTCGAGTATGTCAACTTAGTTTTTATAAGTAATATTATCAAAGACGCGTTTTTATAAATGGTGCTCTTGAAGTCTAGAGAGAAATATCAATCAGATCACTGTGGAAATTGACTTAAGTTAAGACATTTGTTTTGATAAGTAGATGGCTAAGATTACACACAAACTTAGAAAGGGTGTTATGAAAATCTGTTAATGATATAATATAACTAAAGCAAGCTTACTTGATAATTACCGTTTTAACCCTGTGTACGAAAAAATATGTCACAATAAAACTGTAATTTAGATTTTCTTGGGCGGTTAAAACGATTTTCTCCCTTAATTTTTAATGTTGATTCTTCTTATTGGTCGATTGAAATATAAAGGATGTACTTAACCAAGATCAACGCTAAGATAAAAAAGAACTCATTCATATTGTTTTCAATTTATTTCAGAGTATAATATCACAAGAGCGTGTTCTTGTCTATCATACAAAACCGTAGTTTACACATTGATCTGTCTTTGCGCTAGATCTATTACCCCAAAAAAGGGATGGCTGTATGTAAGATGTTTATTTATTTATTGATTTAAACTTTATTTTATAGTTACAAATACAAAAGGCGAACTTAATATATGTTTAAGTAAATTGATAATTTACTTTACAAACAACCCTTTTGTGTTTTTAATTGTGGGTATTTTTCTGTTCTGTTATTTTCATATTTATTTTTTATCTTATATTACAAGTACTTGGGCGTAAGAGCTGTGCCCGCGTAAAAATAGAGTTTTTTTTTCTCAGATGAGGCCTATTACTTAGATCGATGTTTCGCCCCCGTAACACCTCTAAGTTTATCGCAAATTTCACCGAAATCGTTAAATCCGTTTTCCACACCGGTATAACAAATACATGTACAAATATTGTTCGTTTTAAATTACAGGATATGTAAGTTGCCGTCCCGCACGGGAGCGCGCCGCACACGTGCGGCCGATTGTTAGCGCTGGGGTTAATTCCGTCGCCGCTAATTGACTTCTAAACGGCAAGTAACGCGAGTGCCCTCACTGATTGAGCCGTTCCCGATTTAAAAACCATTCCGATTTTAAATTGCATCCGTTATCTGTTTGAATTTCGAATTGGTCAGTTTGAATTTGGAATAACTAAAATCACGCTAAATTCCGATAATTTTCATCACGTATGTTCCTGTACGACTTCAGTCAGGAGGTATGTTTTTCGTGCATTTTTCTTGGATGTCCAGTATATCGACATCGGGACGAGAGCGTGAAACACATCTAAATTAAAATCGTATGCGTAACGAATGTCTCGAAATGCCCCTCAAAACGATAAAACAAAATTAAAATGCGTATTCTTACAAAAATTACCGGGTAAAAAACAAAAAATCAAACAAGACTCACTAAAACACCTTCACGACTCCTTCAAAGTATGAGTATCGTCTAAAATTAGAAAATACTTGAATAGCAATTACTCACTGCTTCCAGAAAGTACGTAGGTTTTTTTATCATCCACGTACCTACCTATTGTTTATTCAGCCCCACTACGCGCGTTTTATTCACATCGCCCGCTGAAATATTAACTAAACAAACGGTTGCACTAAAAAAAACCTACGAAATATTTACATCAACCGCTTTCATTGACGCTTTTGTCAAGGAAGAAAGAAACTAGGTTATGTATCGTGCGCAATGGATAGTGAGCACATTTTTGAATCAGCAGTGTGGTAAGAGGAAATTATTAGGTGAATGTGGTAATTAATTAGTCGTGATGTTTCTAGGGAGCGTTGTGATTGGCCAGTGTTGTGAATAGAATGTCGGTGCCCAATGATAATAAATAAAGATTTGTGGAATCGTTAGCGAGGAAATAAATTGCCATTGACAAGAAAAAAGTACGGAAATAAAATATCGGTGTGGCTGGCTTTCTGTTTGATTGCTGATTTTAACGGTGAACTTTCAATCGTTTTGTTATGTGAAGTCAATGATGTACCTAATATAAAAAAAACAGGCCAAGTGCGAGTCGGACTCGCGCACGAAGGGTTCCGTACCGTTATCTATAAAAAACGGCAAAAAAAACACGTTAAATATTTATTTTATTTTGTTTATAGTGTTTGTTGTTATAGCGGCAACAGAAATACATAATTTTTGAAAATTTCAAATGTCTAGCTTTGACGGTTCTTGAGATACAGCCTGGTAACAGACAGACGGACGGACAGCGAAGTCTTAGTAATAGGGTCCCGTTTTTACCCTTTGGTACGGAACCCTAAACAGAGGACGTATTTAACGTTATCGTTTAATCGTTGAAAAATGTCCTCCAAATCTGACAGCTGAGACACATATTGACGACGCGAAACTGAGGCAAGTTGTTGCAACTGACTTAGTTTTAGTGGGTCACTTTTGGAGCGATTATAACCTATCTACCTCTTCATTATATAACATCATTGTTTGAAGTCGTTAAAACCAAGTACTAGCCTAGTATCTTTTATAGTCAAATTAACAGCCAGATGAAATTATTCCATGCTGGAGTTATAAACGCGAAAATAACTTGTCTGTTTATGTATTAGATACCTTTTCACGCGTAAATCGATGGAGAACAATTTTGGAGGGTGATGAGGCCATTGTGCCAGTTAGCAGCCACCTAATTTAGTGTGCTGTTTTGCTACCACTTAGGTGAGCTGGTGAATTGAAAAGATGTTTTCTCGTGTTTAAGAAGATTTCAGATATAAAATACTCAAGGACATACGACTCATCATTTGTTTACGGTTTATAGAATTATTATTTCATTTAATTGAAAAAAACTTGTTCTTCAGGTGGTCGCTAACTGAAATTGGTCGCGTAACCGATTCAATAATCCTACTTATATGTCTGTTTTAAATACAAGTAGCATTGGTTTACTAGAGAGCAATTGAATATTTTGACCACATAACCTAATGATAAATCGACAAAATATCCTTTCAGTTTCATCATATTTGTGGCCACAAACCAACACACTAACTAAGGTGGTCGGTTACCAGCGCAATTCGTTTCTAAGGCCTATTTCACACGTGCAGTGTTGTTATTTTAACAAGTGTCCTGAACGCGTCCAAAAGGGTTTTATTCTTTTACAGCCGCAATAAATAATTAAAATGAATGCGTCGTTAGGAGTCCTGTAAAATCTCAGGTCGAGTAAGTCTTAAAAGTCCACACGTGCGGGTGTGTTTGTTTGTTCGGCAAGTGTCCGCGTTTTTATTGACGGGCGCAATAAAACGCACGTTTATTTAATCGTTCGTGTGTGGAAATCTGAACACCATGACGGTAAGCAAACACCATAGCCTGCGGACAGATAGATACCTAATCTGGATCGGTATATGATGGTAAGCAAAAACCCTAGTATACGCACGATTTCGGATTTACCGTACCAACTTACCAAATATTTAATTTTTGCCTGAAATTTATTTTAAGATTGTGTTCACTAATCACTGCTCTCGCTGGTTTAATAACCATAGATAAACATTGTCGAAACAGCAGCTTCGTTCCGAATATTTGTTTTACTTCGTGTGCCGTGAAACTGCTTCTGACAACGACACCGTACACAATATGACGTTGATTTGTTAGAACATAGATAAATAGAATAATTTCCGTGTTAAAAAATAGAGCGTTGAAAATATAACACAAAAAGTTGTTAAAAAGAAGTAAGAAAAGAAAATCTATTTTCAGAAAACACTTGATGTCTGTAGATGTGTGAGCTACGGTAGCCTAGTGGTTCAGGCATGCGGCTGTCAAGCGGCGGTCGTGGGTTCGAATTCCGGCTCGTACCAATGAGTTTTTCAGAACTTATGTACGGAATATTTACCGTTAGCTTTTCGGTGAAGGAAAACATCGTGACGAAACCGGTCTAATCCTAATAAGGTCTAGTTTTCCCTCTGGGTTGGAAGGTCAGATGGCAGTCGCTTTCGTAAAACTAGTGCCTATGCCAAATCTTGGGAATAGGTGTCAAAGCGGACCCCGGCCTCCTTTAGGGGCACAACCGGGAAGAACGCTAGGAGGATGATGATGACTTGATGCCTGTAATAATACTAAATACTAACTAAATACTGCGAACCAGATACCCAATCATCGAAGTTGATTAAGACTGGGTTAATATGTATGTGGTATTTCTATCCACCAATTAGTTACTACATGACGGCCACTATCTTAGGCTCTTGAGAGGGAAGTATACCTTTGGAATACTACGTACTCGTCCACACAAAAAGAGAAAACGTTTTTCCACTTCTGAATATTTTCCAATCTCAATGATTTTTTAGTACGTTATTGACACAATGAAAGACTAGGTTCATAGGTTTTCCTTTTTTCAAAAGTTGCAATAAATTAAAATTTATAGGTACTTAAACATTTCTTTTTTAAAGCGTAAGCCTAAAAACCTATGTATTATTATGCTGAAGCGATCGACATCAAAATCAAAGTGATTTGTTAAGATTTAGTTAGTGGAAAACGTTTTCTCCCGAAATGGAAATCCATACCATACTATATATTAATTAATATTAATATTTAATTTTATTATATTATTATATCATATATTATATATTATAAATGCGAAATGTGTCTGTCTGTCTCTCTGTCTCTCTGTCTGTCTGTTACCTCTTCACGCTTAAACCGCTAAACCGATTGAGTTGAAATTTGGTATGGAGATAGTTTGAATCCCGGGGAAGGACATAGGATAGTTTTTATCCCGGAAATCATCCCCTGAGGGGGTGAAGTGGGGGATGAAAGTTTGCATCGAGCTACGATATAAACGAGTTTCACGCGGACGGAGTCGCGGGCTGCTAGCTATACTTCCCTCTTAAACGGAGGACATCACGATCTCGGTACTAGCCTCGCTTTATCTGACTCATCATAAGGCGAAACGACCTTTTTCTTTTCCCTGTGGTTTTTAGTCGAGTGCCGCGGCCACATGGAAGGAACACTCGCGAGCACGCGACGCGATCCCGATTACCCCTTTATGGCCGGTTCCAATAATCAATCCACCGATAGTTTTCCTTGCCAACAGTTACATTTTGCAGCATTTTCTACGGGTAATCTGTCACAATGTACGAGGGCTGTTTGATAAGTCCTTTTAAAAATTATTTATAAAAGCTTTTTTCTGGTAAATGGCATTAACACTGGCAGGCACCATCTTTCAAATGAAGACTGTCAAAAATTCACCCATAAAGAACAAGTTTTTGTCAGTTTAAAAATGGTTTGACTGTGATCACTCGTAAATTTTCAACATCTATGGAAAAATCTGAATTTCGTGCCGTTATAAAACATTTTTATATGAAGGGTTGCAGTGCTGCCACAATAAAATCTGGGCTTGATTCTGTTCATGCCGTTCATGGCACTAACACACCAACGTTGCAGACTGTTTATAACTGGATAAATGATTTTAAACGTGGTCGGTCAAGCACATCTGATGCTCCACGCTCTGGTCGCCCAATCGAGGTCACTACTGAGGATGTTGTTGAAGAAGTCTATAATATTGTACTCGACGACCGCCGAGTGAAGGTGCGTGAAATAGCTGAGAACACAGGCATCTCCAGTGAGCGAGTAAATAAAATCCTGCATGAAGATTTGGGTATCACAAAGCTGTCTGCACGATGAGATAAAGCGTAATCCTCGGAATTTTTTGAGTCAATTTGTCACTGTGGACGAAACTTGGGTCCATCATTATACACCTGAATCAAAACAGCAATCAAAACAATGGAATGGTGAACGTGCCCCAAAGAAGGCCAAGACTGTTTTGTCGGCTGGGAAGGTGATGTCGACATTCTTCTGGGATGGCGAAGGAATCATTACGATTGATTACATGGCAAAGGGAAAGACTATCACTGGCCGTTATTACGCAGAGTTATTGGACCGTTTTTATGCCGAATTGTTGGAAAAACGACCAAAATTGTCCCCCAAGAAAATCCTCTTTCATCGAGATAACGCCCCAGAGCACACGTCAGCTATTGCAATGGCCAAAATCCACGAGTTGGACTTCGAGCTGGTTCCGCATGCTCCGTATTCGCCGGACCTAGCTCCGTGCGATTATTACCTATTTCCAAATCTGAAAAGATGGCTTGGAGGGCAAACATTTTTGACAAATGAGGACTGCATCGCAGGTGTAAACGGCTATTTTGAAGACCTCGACAAAACGTATTTTTTGGAGGGGATCAAAATATTGGAAACTCGCTGGAACAAGTGTTCGGCCCTCAAAGAAAAAAGACTATGTTGAGAAATAAATGTAAATTGTTTAAAAATATATATATTTTTTACTTTTTAAAATGACTTATCAAACAGCCCGTAACTGCCGGTAAGGAAAACTATCGGTGGATTGATTATTGGAACCGGCCATTAGTCACCAATTACGACAGTCGTGGAAACCGTAGTAGACAAGGTAGGTACCTAGGTACATAAAATCACCTGCTGCTAGCCTATATATATAAATATCCATGTTCCCAACCAAAAATACATCGATTTCAATTGTTTTTCCTTTCACTCAACCGTCAAACCAGTAGTAACGCGTTGGCGGTCAAAATATTTGACTTTACTTGAAGGGATCATTTATAGTTTGTAGAGTGTAGTTCTTAAACTCATTCATCAAAAACTATAATCCCGTGGCAAGTGGTAGTTTGAGATTATTGTGCATTAGCGCGTATTGATGGATTGATCGATTGTTTGATTGTTTCTTTACTATGTGTACTGATATAATTTGGGTGGTCGGGCGAGAAATCTAAATACGGGAGTAAATTGTGTATATCAAGATAGTCACTGTTTGTTAAGTCATGGAGTAGGTATAGATATCAGTAGAACGAAGCAGTAGGACCACGAGGCCGGAGGGGATATTATCTGCATAATAGTTAAAAAAGTTATTTTTTCAATAATATCTTGACGATTTATATTGTTTACTACACGATTAGGCACTCTCACAGATTAATTCTCACTACGAGGGACATGTTTCGAACCCTTCAGGAGCTCTTCATTGCGCGTTGCGGTCGTGGTCATCCTGAAGAAGATCTGAAAGGTCCGACAACTAACCGCATACATGCTTTTTTTTTTTAAGTGTGTAATAGGTACCTAATTAGTGTAGTTCTAAACATGACTCGTCGACATCACCAAATGACTAAAGAGCTAGTTTTAATCACAAGTTAACATAAAGCAGCGGCACTCATTGATGAGTGACAAATAAAAAGCTGATTTAGCTGGTGGCAGTATCACTTTGTGTATACAGGCTGATCTCTGCTTTCACCTTAATAGATATTTAGACGAAAATATCTATGCTATTCGCTGCCAAGAATCGCTACGCGCTACGCTCGTAGGCGATCCCGTGGTTTTCCTCGTATGTAGCGGAAAGCGACTACGGCGTAGGCGCCCGCTAGGCGGATTCCTGACAGTGAAAGTGTTAATGAAATAGATTAAAATGAATCTAGAAAGCACCTAAGGTAATTTTAAATGGATTTTTTGAGGGGTAGAAAGGTTGTAATTTCATGTTAGTCAGTTTCGTACCAAAGTCCCGAGGATGCGTTATGTTGAGAGCGGGGGAATTTGTTCCTTCAGCTGTCAACACGGCGAATCCTCAAACATATCAAGGGTCGGCAACGCCCATGTTACTCCTTTGGAGTGCATGCGTCTATATTAGGCTGCGGTGTCCGCTTACCATCAGGCGGGCCGTACGCTTGTTTGCCACCGTCTTTGTATAAAAACAATGCTATAAATGGAACACTGAGTGTGATCAGCTCTGTGTCTGCCCGTGTGTTTGTGACAACCGTTTAATGTAGGTAGTTCAAAGGTCGGTTTTTCTTATGCAGCTATACGAAAGCCAGGGGTTTATTTTGCTTCTTTTCCAAGACAAGATAAAAATTCTCATCATCATCATATCTGCCGGACAACTTGCCTACTGCTGAACAGCCAGGCTTCCCCCATGGATATCGACAACGATCGATCTTGCGTTGCCTGCATAAGGCTGCGCTCACACAGCCTGAATTCATGCACAATCATAATCTGAATCATGAGCAAATAAAACAGTACACTTTGTGCAGAATTGCTACCAAAGGGTGTAACTTTTTTTGCTCTTAAATACCGAATTAAGATTATGATTCAGTGCATGAATTCAGTTTGTGTGAGCCCAGCCTAAAACGCTTTCCCGCGATCTTAAACAGGCCCTCAACCTACAATTTTTTATATTACGAACGGTGGCAAACAAGCATACGGCCTGATGGTAATCTGAAACCGAAGCCTGCCTGACTGTCGTCAAGCGAGTGAAGCGCGTTGCCGACCCCTTATTCACTTGGGGACTCGTTGCGTTGACAGCTAGAGCAAGCGGGATCCACAATCTCAACACAGCACATCCCCGGGAGCTCTGGCGACCTAACCTATAAATTTTCTTTAAAATAATATATATTAATCTTGCCCAAAAATTGCGGGGAACAGGCGGAAATGAAGGGGAGAGGCTTTTGTCCAGCAGTGGGATACACCAACAGGCTAAAAAGAGTACACTCTTACCAATATCAATAAACGAAGAATCCACCTGTACAAGGAAAGTGCCTTGGATAGCCAATATCGGTCCGGTCAGGTGCCGGGCCGCGCCGGACGCCGGACAATCGGCTCTAATGAGGACTCGATGATAATTATCTACCTACACTTTCTGTTCGGACGACTTTCTCATTCTTGCTGTAGGGTTGGCGACGGCTGGATTCGGGGATTTCGACGTTAATAAAACGAGTGGAAAATTAAAGACAAATAAATGTTTAGATTAGATTATGTGGAATAAATTACGCAGAAGTTTTGATTTTGATCCCTTTGCCAATTATTATCAGTAACGTCTTAAAGAACGATTAAACACAATAAAAACAAAGGAAAAAGCAACTAGAATATGATGTTTTCCTTATGCATAAAAATGTAGAATTTGTGATTATTTCAGCAATTTATTGAAGAGCGAGCAAAGGAAACGAAATGCTCCGTTTCAGCTCGGAAAATTCTTCCGTATGTCCGGCTGTTTTTGTGTATATAGTTTTCGTTTTGTCGACTCAGTTAATCGTTTATTTAAAAGAAACTCGCGATTTCTGTTTTCACAGAGCCACTACAGTATTTTTTCATATTCAACGGTAAGTATACGGAACTCTACGTTATGACGTCACGACTAGAGTCTCCAGTGATGTCTGACTGTTTTTCATAGGTATATATCTTTTGTTTTGCTCTAAGGTGTTAAGGCGGACCGTGGACTCCTTTTGGGCACAACCGGGAATAACGGTAGGAGGGTGATGTTGTGCTCTAATTAAATTTGGTCCAGTCAAGAGCAAAAATATCTATCGATTGAATCCTCTCATAGATAGGTACCGAAACCTCTATCGGCTGTCATAAGAGCCATGGGACAATGAGGCATATTTATGAGTAAATTGTATGCACCCATACTTTTACACTTCCCATGCAAGCATTCGGTTCTCTCTAAAAATCTCATTCGAATGAAATTGTGTAAAATAAAATTGGAATCTATCCTAATTATCATTGCAAAATAAAGTTAAAATTTTACCACCTATCTCACGGATTTGTCGTACAGTTTGCTCGAACGTCATACGTCATCCGAATTATCCACGTCCAAACGAGTTGCGAAGCGTAGTACCAGGGTTGCATAGCTTCTAAGATATCTCAAGCACAGGTGACATCTAGGGAGAATGCAGCACATTGCATGCATTCGAATTCGAAGGATTGCGCCGCTGGCGTTCCTTCCTATATTCGAAAAACCTGTATCCAATCAGATATTGTTACTGAACAGACAAACATTCAAACAGAATAAACAGACTAGTTAATAATAGGCAAAATATAAACCGTAATCACCTTAGACGTGGAAAAAAATACAATAGATGGCAGTGCACCAGAATGCACCCTTGCAGGATTGCTATCCGACACTAGATTGCGGGACTGTTTATGGTTCATTTCTAAGTACTATAGAGCTGTTACTTGTCCTAGGTGCTGTAATCGTGTCATATTATACAAAGTGTAACAATAATGGGGTATGAACCGATCAAGGGCTTAACAGGTATCGTTTTCTGATAAGAAAAATAGAAAAAAAAAATTGACGCGATTTTTTTTTTAAATTCTATGGAGCTTATCGCCCCAGTCAGCCAACGCTTCATACTAAAGTTAAAAAAAATCGCGTCAAAAATTTTTTTTTCTGCTTTTTCTTATCAGAACACGATACCTGTTAAGCCGTTGATCGGTTCATACCCTATTTTTGTTACACCTTGTATTATTCAGTTTTAACAGTATTGTTAACCGATTTTGCCGTAAAATAAACTCATTAATACCTACTTTATTTAGAAACGTCTATGAGTTAAACTTACGGTGAATTTCATTGTCGCGTTGAATGTTTTTGTGATTGAGAAAATACACAATTACATTATTTTAGATATTACATATTTTAAGAATACTGAAGAGAGTATACATTCGTATTTTTTACCTTTGGCTTGCATGAAAATAAAGAAAGGGTTGCGTTGCGGTGCAGCACAGCAGCACCGGCTAAAAACTAATCAATAGCTAATCTCTTTATGTGTATGAGATCCTGGTCATCGTGGCTGCATTTGTACAGTCGACGTCAAGTACATGTTAAAATATTTTCTATGGCGTGTACAGTCGACGCCTGCTGGACGAAATTGCTATGGCACGAATACTACTGCAGGTACTAGGAGCTGATGAAGCTAAAAAGTTTATAGCTTCGTTGCCATGCGACTGTTTAACTTTTACTTTTACACGTTTAAGAGTCCGCAGTAAGCTCGGCCGAATTTCACCTTCCCGTACAAACGTAGTTACGCTCTCATTTTAAAACTCCGTGTTGGATTGTGACGATTGCATATACATTGACATGAGGTATATCTATGTCTGTAATTAGTTCATATGGTTCCAGTTTATAAAACCAACGAAATACAGCAAAAACAAGTTTTGTATGAAAAACTTAAATTCGCTGTATTTCTTTTACTATGGTATCTGAAGCTACATAAACTAATTACAGACATAGATATACCTCATGTCATTGTATATGCAAAGTTTGGTTACAATCCAACTCGTAGTTTTAAAATGAGAGCGTAACTACGTTTGTATGAAGAATCGAGCTTACTGCGGACTCTTAAGAACCTGCGTAGGCCTGACAGGTAGGTTACGACACTGTCATTCCTGTTGTACTGCAGGTACTGGTGTATAGACAGACATTGTTTGGTCCATAATATTCTGCCAAACTACATTTTAACATACCTGTAACTTACATAAATAACATTGTTAGCGGTGCATTGGAACTTATCGCGTGCTTTGAATCGCCGTTCTGACTAGATTAAGAAACAATAAGGTCTGATTTTCAGATATATGATTCTTGACTATATGATTGTTTTTCTGATTTTACTGATATATGATTGCTTAAAACTTCCTCGATAAAAAAAAATCCAAAGTTGGGTCTGTATTTTCCTTTTTTTACTCAGCCTACTACATTATTTTACGACACAATCATGTTAAATACTATAGTACTCGTAATTTATCTCATCTAAAATCTCACTTTATGAAATTTTAATAAAACTTCTCTAAGTTAGGTATTTATCGAAATTTGTCCAAAAAAGCCATTCCCGAAGAGTCTTCCATCTCTTTTTCTCGTGCGCGGAAGACATAAACGTGTCTTTGTCTAGGAGGCGTGCTCGACTCGAATCAAGGCATCCCCTTAAGAGGTAAAAAATCACACCTATGTGTAAAAAATCAGAAAATCTAAGTAGTCCTTGTAAAACTCAGACACTATGTCAACAATTCATAATATGAAAGCTGTCAGTGTGTGTGAAATAGATATTATTGGCAATGTGAGTCCATTCGACGTTGACTAACCGCCATTGTAGAATTCCACCTTCTGGCTCATCATCAGATGACCTCATTGATGATACCAGATGATTGTAATGTCATCTACATTATACATACCTAAGTAATCGGGTAGAATCAAACCAATACGACTAAAAAAGTGGTTGAAAATCGGCTTGCAAGATTCGATTGCATACGCATTACGCATTACGCACAGTCGCCAGTCGCCAAATAGATAAAAAAAATATGGAAATACGACAGTTGTTCAAATATTTATGAACTGGACTTGTATTTGAGATTATTTCAGTTGGCCGAATCGCATCAAACTAGTCCATTCAAAAAGCTACTCTACCGTTTATGGTAGAAGACTCTAATTCCAATGACAGTTTAAAAAAAAGTCGGCCAGACTAAGTAATCTCTAACAAACATAGATATACCTGTACATAACTTAATCCCAGCTGAAGATTAATAATATAGTGCAGGGCTAGTAAAACTGCAACTCAACGGCATTGCGTTTGTGCATCCATTTCTCTTCCGCGTGGACCAGGATTTCATGACATGAAGAAAGTTTTCAGTAACTGCAGCTGCAGCCAACCGCACTAGATGGCAGTGTACCTGAAACTAGGTTTGGTTTCATATCAAAGTGCAATCTAGGCTAGATTCCGATTCGTACAGAAGAGCTAAGCTAGGTTTTATTAGCCTGGAAGTTTTTGAACGAGTCGCTATGCGGCGCTAGTTATGCATTCAATACAATAGCGCATATGAAGCGAATACCTGTAAGTTACACATAAAGTAAAAAGTTTACAGAAAAGAAGAAAAAACACAACATAGTGATCGATGTTATTTATACCTAAACCTACCTTTGACATGGATGTTGGATATTCTGTAAACGCAATGTCTTTTTCGTTTTAGCCTCAGTGCTAGTCGAGTCCGCTGTACGCTGCTCTCCTGATCCCGAATACATCACATAATTGAGCAACTTACCGTTTCCTTTGCACCCTAAACCCAATAATGGATGCAAAAATCTTAAAACTACCTATAAAAAATAAATAAAAGATTACTTTCACCGACAAGACCTAGTTAGTGTCTCCGCTGGCTTAATCTTAGAACTCGCCAACTCGTCTTTCGTAAAAATGATTCTTTTTTAATTTCGAAACACTTAATCGACAAGAAAAACTAAAACTACATATAATGATTGTACAGTCAAGTGCAAAAATATGTATCGATAACGTCCTCTCATAAATAAGTACCAAAACCTTAATCCGCTGACATAAGAGTTATGCGGCATATTTATGAGTAGTTTGTTATGCATCCACTTTTATACACTTGACTGTACCTGCTCACAAAAATTCAGGTAGAGAAATGAGATAGAGAAGAACAGCCGGACAGATGAAGGACATGACTAGGCCGTCCAGGCTAGACTGCCTATGGTGTCTGTTTACCATTAAACAAGCCGTATCTATGCTTCTTTGAAAGATGTGGTAAGTATAAAAAAAACCATTGATCACTAAAACTAAACCTCAACACAAACCCTCGCGCTCGCGGCAACCCTGCGCAAATAGCGAATTTGTTTTCCAATTTGATAGTCACTCGTTTATTTCAGACCCCTATTTCACCAAATCGACATTGTCGCCTGACAATGACAATTTGCTATTATATGGCTGCGTCAACAGGTTAAGTTGGTTGCTTATTGACCCAGCAATGTACATGCAATTGTCATTGTCAGGTGACAATTGTCAAGATGGTGAAATAGGGCCCAGGTAAGTGATCCGATGATTAACAAAAATACATAATATGAAACAAACCAACTTAATATCTGTCGGTCACGAAAACCAAACAACAACACAATCCCTCGCGGCAACCCTGCGCAAATAGCGAATTTGTTTTCCGGTTCGGTAGCGCGCACAATTACGCGATTAGAATTATTTCCACTTTTTTCCTCCCCACTCCTTCGGTAATTTCTTGTGGAGGTTTCCGCCTATTGAATCTCCTTTTGATTAGCCTCCTTCCCGTTTGAGGCCATTTTGCGGCTAAATTGATTCTCGCCGTCACGTTCCGGAGTACGACTTAGATGGTAAAGAATGTACACTTCGAATAAAGATAAACTATTTATTTTTTCCACTTTATCTTTTTTCAGGATTCTCGTTCGATATCTCTTGATTTTAAATCGTCAACATCATTCACAGTAGAGATCACCTACTCTCTGCTGGGCAAAAATGAAACGGCCTATATAGTTACTATATACTATGTCCATCCCGAGATTCCGGAGACCATCGCTCGAATACGCATATGGAACGAACGAAGTTTGCGTTGTGCAGTAGCCGCTTAAAATATTCTCGGAGTCATCCAATCGCTAAAGCAGCGGCTATGACCGACCGGATCAAACAATCCATTAACCACGATCATTGCGAAAACCCGGTATCCGACGATGTGCCGGGTAAATATTCGGCACTTTTGCAGCGTCTTTATCTCGTCATTATCATCACAGCCTGATGATAATGAAGTTTCGGTCAGAGTGAACTTTTGTTAAAAATGTAAGTGCCGGTGCTGAGTTTTGTTTGATTAAAGTTCTCGTGATTTAGACCTTTGCGTAGATAACCGTGAGGCAAACTAGAACCGAGCGTTTCAAACGTTGCCAGATTCACCCACCCTCCTTTGCAGTATAGACTGAACCATCTGTATTAATCTGCACGCAGGTAATCGTCGATTTGCCATTTTTCCTACTTTTAAAGAGTGTCGCTTTTGTGCTCGCCTGATATGCTCGGTTGGAATTCGGCGCGAACGTGCGCAATTACCGCTCTTCAATGCTTTAGGATTTCCTTTTTGGTATTCTAAGCGCTGGCTTTTCTGACAGTCAACGTTGTTTAAGGTAACATTTATTAAGGTATAAATAGCATAAGGAAGTGGCTATGGCGTCAACAAAAATACGTAGTAATAGTAAGGCAATGACACATACGCACATAGTCTGGTCAGCGAGTCATGACAAAATATGTTTTTTTAAATAAATTTTATATATAATTATATTAGTCCTGAATCACACGGTGCGGCCTGCGGTGGCGGTCAGTAGTAAACTAGGAAGCAGTTTACTATTGACCGCCGCGGCCAGGCCGTCAGTCTGTGAGAGGCTTTACGCGGCCATATATTTCGTTTATCCGGCATCCGTTTTTTCAAAGATGCCTTTTTCTTGTGACACGACTCGCTGGACAAACCCTAGTATACAATTTCAATCATCGTTTATTGTTTGACCAATGCCTAGCACGCACCAGAGGCAGGTAGCCATTAACCCGGATCACGAGTGTGGTCTATATGCGAGCCACTTGAGTTTCGCTTGCCCAATTCAGCGGTACTTCTCTCCAGTACTGTGGAGAGCAGAACTGTTTACGTCCGATTACTATTTAACATAGAACATTTAACTTGTCATAGTTATAGTCTACGGTAACCTAGCGGTTCAGGCATGCGGCTGTCAAACGGCGGTCGTGGGTTCGAATCCCGTCTCGTACCAAAGAATTTTTCGGAACTTATGTACGGAATATCATTTGATATTTTACCGTTAGCTTTACGGTGAAGGAAAAACATCGTGATGAAACCTGCATACATCCACGAAGAAATTCAAAGGTGTATGTGAAATCCCCAACCCTCACTGGGCCAGCGTGGGGACTACTACCCGTTCCCTTTCATCCATGAGAGGAGGCCTGTGCCCGGCAGTGGGCCATAGTCTTAAGGAAAGGTCGTAGCAATCGCTTCGTTCCATACACAGAAAAAAAAATTAGGAAGACTGGTAATATCGTGGAAGGCGTGAAAGACACCGGTATCATTTTGAATTAAGTTAAGTTAAGAGACAAAAACTTTGGATCAACATATTTTGACTTTTGGATGTGACCAGGATAATGCTAGGATTATGTTCTTTATAATTAAAAGCCAACATTGACGAGAACATTGATATATTAACAAAAAACTCCAATAGGTAATGGCTCATTTTAAAATTGGACTGTAGCGTTTACTGGAACTAAATATTCTCATACTATAATGCGCCACTTGTGCGTAGATGGTGGCGCCAATATTTTAGTTCATGGCTAAAAAGGCTTAAAAATGAACTCCCCTCAGCTAGGTTCAATTTAATGTGAGAGAAAAAATAACACTTTCTGAATAAATTCTGTTACAATATTATTTTTGATCTAAATAAATATTTTCCCTCACTCACAATTTGAATTGGTCGACCGTTCATTTTACCTTTTAAGATTGGTTTTACTCTGAAAAAAACGTGTAGAGCGTTGCTGCATAGAGCGCAAAAAATCATTCTAGAAAAAATGCAAAAAGGTGATTAAAAAATGTGTGCATTTTTAGATACTCTGCCATTTTATTATAAAACTGTCATTGCAATTGGAATCTTCTACCATGGACTATTTTGATGCGATTCGGCCAACTCAAATAATCTCAAGCATAATGTACTTGTGTGCGCGAGCACCCATTGCCGATTCTTTTGGCAACAGAAGAGCAGCACTTAGAGTTTTTCCGATCTCCCCGGAGTAGTTATCGTAAATCACTGCAGCATTCATTATGCCAGGTTTTATTAATTATATTCGTGTCTGACCTCAGTCATAAAGTAGCTTGAAGTGGAGTTTATTGGCGGTTACGATTTGTTTTGGTCTCGGTTGGACTAATTGATGGTATAAGTGATGAGTTTGATTGATTGCTATTTTTAACTGCCGATGCAAAGTGTTAGAAGTTATGAAGAAGGGTGTTAGAAGTTTCTTCTTTGTGTTTACTTCGTTGTACTTTTTCTGAGAATATAACTAGGTTCCACCCGTGACTTCGACGTGTGAACCCGGGATAAAAACTATCCTATATTTCAATCGAAATCGTTTGAGGCGTTAAAGCGTAATTGAGTAACAACATCTAAACACACTTTGGATTCAAACTTTCGCAGTCAGAATATGTTTTTACCAGCCATAACTTAAATACGATTGCAAATTCAGTGCCCCAAAATGTCTTTGTTTACAAATAACTTACAAAAACGTCACACACAAGTGGCTGGACTGGAGTATCTATTTCGCCACCGTCGCCTGCGCATCGTCACAGGTGTCACTCAAGTAGCCAAAAAGGCTTTAAAGTCGTGCCGATATCGATATTGATTTTATCGATATTTCCCATATATGTAGAATCAGTCGGAACGAACCCAGTCTTGTGTTAGCCAAAGGGTATATCTAGAAACTATCGGACGTTTTCTGAAAAAAAAAACGTGGTAGGTAGGTATAAAAGATATATCTGTGGAGAGGTCACATTCGATGTAGGTTTCGCATACAATACTTACAATAAATATTAATACTAATACGTCTGACCTTAATACTTAAAGAAGGTATAACAGCAAGCGGTCTTATCCCTAAAAGAGCGGTTTTTTTAGTACGGAGAAATTGCATCCATTGTATTATAAGTAGGCAATAGGCATGCATAAACGACATAATTTGAACCATACAAATAAACGAGAGTAAAAAGTTAATTGTTATGAAAAAACTATTCGCACTCTGCTATAATTCAAATTCAATGTTTTGATGCCGGAAAATACCAATCCATATCAATTTATAAATCTATGTTACTGACATTCAATATCATTAAATTAAAAGGGGCGTTGTGCGGCAACAACATGCTTGACTTTGTTATGGGTTGTCCTGGGTGTTAAAATAACGGGCAATTCGATCACGTTATGGTATGTATTATCGACTAATAATTAAATCTATCTTAAAAATAAGTGGGCGCCAGGAGAATTTTCGTCAGATGTTGGACTGCATATTCTGCCTAACCAAGCTCGGCCTAGCTAGCTAGGTCTAGCTCAGCCTTGTAGATTAAGCCGTCTACAAAAAGGGCGTGTCGATAGTCTACAAAGAAACATTAATCGTGTCAATACTTGCTACCGCACTGGATAAAACTATTATTCAATTAGTTTTTTAACTTTCCTTAACACCAACACTTACCCCTTTTTGTACTATGAACGGCGCACAAAATTAATAACAAAATACAACCCCATCGACTAGTTGCGATGTCCGAACTTTAGCAACAATTTCGATACGTTAATTACGGTATTCACATTTTAAATTCAATTCACCACACCAGCGGAGAATGTCTGCATTTATTGCCGGTACAAGCTCAAGTGATTTTATTTTTCTCACACCTGACCCCGCAACAATACTATACTATCCACAAACATTAAATCCTAAACTTACAATACAATCATAATAAAATAGAAAAAGATTGTCCACCATGGGACTCGAACCTCCTTCCTTAAGTTTCTCATACCACTCGCTTACCGCTGAGCTATGAGTATACTTAACCACTGCCTCTATAATTTACTTTAAAAACAAAGTTTTAACCGACTTCAATTTAGTACTCCGCCAAGCCACGAGAACATTTTTTTTCCAATTTACCTCATGAACTGATTTCCGAGAGCAAATGCATTGATTATTATAGAAAAAAACCCAATCGCTGTATGTGACCCGATAATATTTGAGGACTTCCGTCAATTCCACAAGGATCACCCTTGGCACTTCATTAGTTGCTATTTCAACGGAATCTTATCAGAATCTGTGACGTAGATTTGTACTTTTAAGTACATAATTGAGGAATTCCATAAGTCATCTGTGGTTCATCATCAATTCCACTCCACCAATTTATGATTTCCGGATGTAAATACACGAGTTATAATAGAAAATACCAAAATCACTACACGCGTGCCTAATATAATTGAGGAGTTCCCTCAATTCCTCATGGATGCCATCATCCAATTGAATTTTCAAAAAAGTGGGACCCACCTGGAAGCATATACTTACAAACAAAAAAAAATTATGAATCGGCTCATCAATAACGGAGTTCTGAGGTAACAAACATTGAAAAAAAAAAAAAAACAACCGAATTGAGAACCTCCTCCTTTTTTTTGAAGTCGGTTAAAAATGGTAACCCGTTGAAGCGTCCGTCACAGTAAAGCCCGTCTGCATCCTTATTTCAAAGGTTTAAGGTCTATATTTGCTTAAATCTAACAAGCTCCACAATGAAATCTATCAACAGTATTGAGTACATTACAACTTTTACCCATTCATGTCCAACGGCTCACATATGAGCCATGCCTGTAGAGGTACGTAGCAGCGTTTCTCTGCTACATAGCAGAAAACGCTGCTACGCGCTACGTCGTAGCACACGTATGTACGAATGGGTTACGTAATATCGATGTAATGTATTTTCCCATCACTACCTGCTTGGTTAGCTACTGTAAGTGGCGTAACCCATTGCTGGTTATCGGGTGCTTGTCTGGTGCCCCTAAGTGCAAGGATTATACGCACTCCACGGCGCTCCGCTTAAGCAGTCTTATATTTAGGATACAAGACATACTTATAAGGAGATTATACAGAGTGTTATTTAAGAATATACGAGTACGTAAGTACGTAACACGATAAACGTACATACGTTATACTTAATATAACTGTTCAAGATTCATTAAGTAGGTTACATTTAGGATACATGACCTTATAAAAATTTGGGCTTTTAAGCCCAATATGACGTGAACGTATCTCTGAATTAAAAAATGGTTTATTGACGTCTATTAGTGTGGTATCGGATTTGAATTTCACCACCTCCTTTCTTCCCGTGGGTGTCGGAAAAGTCGACTAAGGGACCAGGGTTGAAGTGTGTTGTGGGCGATGGGCTAGCAACCTATCACTGCAATATCCCATTTTGTCGATGTTTTATACCCACATTTATGCTAGAAGTGGCGCTGGAATATACATACGTTTCATGTGCTCTGCCTACCCCTTTTGGGAATAAAGGCGTGAATGTAGATATCGATGGCAAAAAGCGAAACTGCTGTAACCGCCAAAATGCAAACTTTACATCAGAGCCAAAAAACTTTTCGTTTAAAAAAAATCATAACTTCATCGTTTTTAAACAGAAATACTAGAAAATTAGATCAACTACATACTTCATAGATTTCTTTCAATTGACATTCTCAAAATTTAATGAAAGTGCGTAGTTTCCATTTTAGTGGCGCTTACAGCAATAGCACTTATATTTTCATAACGCTTAAATGCTGTAAAGGAAAAAGGCAAATGTACTAAAATCGTTGGCCGAGTACAAATTCTATAAAGCATAAATGCTGTAACCTGTGCATATTTATTTGAAGTAATCTTATATTTTGACGTATGTGCCATTAAATTTGTAATTCGCTGCCTACGAAGCTGAAGGTCCTGGGTTCGAATCCCGGTAAGGGCAAATATTAGTGTGATGAGCATGAATATTTGTTTCTGAGTCATGGAAGTGTTCTATGTATTTAAGTATTTATAACTACTATATATATCGTCGTCTAGTACCCATAACACAAGCCTTACTGAGCTTACTATGGGACTAGGTCGATTTGTGTAAGATTGTCCCCTAATATTTATTTATTTATTTTATTTTATTATTTGATGCTAGAATATATGTACACTAAACTAATGACTGCGAAGAATAAGGAATGTGATCAAATGCACATGTGTGGAATCCATATTGTGCAGAATTACGAATAGGAAGAAACCATAATGGCATGAGCATCGAGTAATCCACTAAGTACTATTAGCTAATATAGGGTAGGTATAAGTAGTTAAATATGTTTTACTATGCAAACAAACTAACGCTACAAGTTGTAAATCAATTGGAATAATACTCTGAGCAAAATACATCATGCAGCGAAGTGCGTTTTAGCGTTACTGCGATTTTATCAAATCGCCGTTACGTAACGCTCATCGTGTGCGTAGGTTTTATATTATATATTACATCGTACAGTTCGATTCGACACATTGCACGCAGAACCGACGGCCGTTGGGTTGGGGCGGCAAGGTTCGCGAGTGGCGTCCACGTCGACCCTACAAGGTGGACTGACCTGTTAAAGGTCGAGGGAGTCCGCTGGATGCGGGTGGGGTAGTCCCGGTTGGTTGTTATGATAATTATGTTTTTTATTTTATTTACGGCCCGTCCCGTCCGGAGTAAGCTACGGTAGCCTGGCGGTTCAGGCATGCGGCTGCCAAACGGCAGTCGTGGGTTCGAATCCCGGCACGTACCAATGAGTTTTTCGGAACTTATGTACGGAGTATCATTTTATATTTACCGTTAGCTTTTCGGTTAAGGAAAAACATCGATCCACGAAGAAATTCAAAGGTGTATGTGAAGTCTCCAACTCGCACTGGGCGAGCGTGGGGACTGCTGCCCGTTCCCTCTCATCCATGAGAGGAGGCCTGTGCCCAGCAGTGGGACGTGTATAGGCTGATTTATTAGTTACTAGCTTCCGCCCGCGACTTCGTCTGCGTGGACTCGGGATAAAAACTATCCTTTATTTTAATTCAGGCTATAAACTATCTCCGTGCAAAATTTCATTCAAATCGGTTCAGCCGTTTAAGCGTGATTGA
Organism: Epinotia bilunana; assembly: GCA_947049275.1. Taxonomy (NCBI): domain Eukaryota; kingdom Metazoa; phylum Arthropoda; class Insecta; order Lepidoptera; family Tortricidae; genus Epinotia; species Epinotia bilunana. The sequence continues at coordinate 9,809,295 of OX346273.1, read as the reverse complement.
GTAACAAACATCCAAACATCTAAACTTTCGCATTTATAATATTAGTAGGATATAGTAGGATAGTCTTGATGGTGGAAAGGTCATCATAGCAATCGCTGCGTTCCATACACAGTTTTTTTTTAGGAAGACTGTTAATATCGTGAAAGGCGTGATAGATACCGGTATCATCTTGAATTATGTTGATTATGCTGATTTATTATTATATTACTAGCTTCCGCCCGCGACTTCGTCTGCGTGGACCCGGGATAGAAACTATCCTATATTTTAATCCAGGTTATAAACTATCTTCGTGCAAAATTTCATCTAAATCGGTTGAAATGTTTAAGCGTGATTGAGTAACAAACATCCAAACATCTAAACATCCAAACTTTCGCATTTATAATATTAGTAGGATTATTATGGCCCGATCAAATACGACTGAAAAAGACTGAGTAACGTTCAGTGAACGAAAAAACCATACAATGCGAGAGCCTTACAAATTTCTACCCAAACACTTGCTTATAGCCCGGTATGCGCACGTTCGAACTGAACGGCTGCCCTGCATCGTTTTGACACCCCGCCCCGCATAATGGCAATGGCACCCTTTCTGTGGGGCCATTTTGCGGCGCTAACTAGACTTCAATGGTTTTTTCGATCGTATTACTCGGTCTTTCTCAAACACTTGCCTGTATCCGTTTGATCTGAGATGCATACTTGTGTAAATTCGGTGACAAAGGAATATTATGGCCCCATCGAGCTGATCTGGAACGTGGTCACCTGTCCGATCCTGAGGTCTCACGTCTGCTCGACTTGCGACTTGCTAGCAAAGGCCTCCCGCCATCTTCTTTTCGGTCTGCCTCTACCTCGGAAGCCATCTTGTGGAAGCCATTCGGTGGCTAATTTGGCCCATCGCTCCGCGTGCATCCGGCAGACATGTCCAGTCCTTCCCCGGGATTCAAACTATCTTCATACCAAATTTCATCTCCATCGCGTTTCAGCGTGAAGAGGTAACAGATAGACAGACACACATTCGCATTTATAATATTAGCATGGCATATGGAAACCGGTCTAATCCCAATAAGGTCTAGCTTTCCCTCTGGGTTGGAAGGTCAGATGGCAGTCCCTCTCGTAAAACTAGTGCCTATGCCAAATCTTGGAATTAGGTCAAAGCGGACCTCGGGCGCCTTTAGGGCATAACCGGGAATAACGCTAGGAGGATAATGATTGATGAGATGAATATGGAATTGAATACTTACGTAATAATTACATGCTAAAGAGCTAGCAATAAGCTGGTTATCGGTTAGTCTAGACCAACACTGCTCCGACCTAGAATTGTGATAAGAGCTAGCGGCTGCCAATTGTGCCTGAAGTGGTTTGTTTTCAGTTTTAAATAGACGTTTACTAACTCAGACCACTCATGTCATTCAAATGCCAATTTAGTTAATGGAAATAAGTTGTCGGTAATGTAATCGAAATAAGCCGATAAAAGTTACGAAGTTAAGTTGTTGAGTTCTTTCCGGCACCGGATCTGTTCCCAATTAGTCTACAGATTCCCATCTCTTAACCTCTTGTACGCGGGGGGTACAAAATTGTTGTACAAAGTTCAAAATCAACTTTGAGCTTTTACTGAATGTCAAAAAGTTCCTGAATGACACAGCATCGTAGTCTGGGTCTCAGGAGGTTTTAAGACTCCTAATCCTGCAGATTCGTAATTCTGCAGATTCCTAATCTCAATTCAGAATGTCGGACCGTCGATCGTGGGCGTGTTCCAAGTCGGATGGTTCATCCAATACTTCGTTCCTCGGGTATACTCGGGCTATGGTTACTCGTTGAGGGTTTTCCAGCTGCGTTCGCGCCCCTGCGTGCACTTCAGCTCGTTTGTGGTGCGCGTGCCGCGGCCGCTGCAGGAGACCATCGCGTGTGCTGACTTCTGGCCGAAGGTGTTTCGGCGGTTCCGGGGCAACCTACCGAATTTTACACCGGACTTGACGACGCAACGGAGCCACGCTGTTTCGTCGCCTAAATAATTCGTTTTTATATGTATTGTATGTGTTCGGCTTTAAGGTATTTGTTGCTATGGGCATCTAAGGCCTTAAATAAATGGTAACTTATTATTATTACTAATTATGGTTAGAGAGGTATTCTATTTCAATTATACTGGTTTAAATGATATAAACATTAAATAATCATAGATGATCATCTAAAATTTTTTGGCATGAATGTGTATTGCATAGCTATAAAATTGTATGACAAAGTACTTACCTGAAGATTACAAAAGACTACAAAGAGGTCAATTTGAAAAAAAAAAATGTTCTATTGGTTGCTTGGTAAATGTTATTTTATTACTCTGTTGCTGAACTATTAAATAATAACTAGTTTCAGAAAAATGTATATGAAAGATGTTATAATGATTTTTGTTAATAATAAGATGTTACTAACGAATTGTTAGCTGTTGTTTCTCCGAATAGTAAATAAATAAATAAATAATACCATCCGAAATATTTCTACACCAATGCTGGTAGAATATGCTGAACTAGCTAACACTTTTACTAACCTATATAGTACCATGTTCTAAGAAATAAATGATTAATAATTATGATTATAACGACCTAATCATGACCACCTCATCTAGTCTCCTTACAAATGTCAAACATCGTGGGAGCCTGACCATCTCAATACGTCCTTGTTTGTCCTCGCACTTGAATGTTAGCCTACATAAATGTGCTTTTGACAATAACTTAACGTCAGGATATAAGGTTGATTATGCTATGGACTAGATATTAAGGTAATTTGGTTTTGTTTCAGCCCTCCCAGAATACAAACTTATTATATGCGCGTGGATAAATGTTGACTGTCGGTTGGCGCACAGAAAATGTTCGTAAGCTTTTTGGAAAAGGGCCTTATTTACAAGCAAAACTACATTTGTAAAATGTGGGTACACGTTAATAACTGAGATAATGAATATCTGTGTACGAGTCGAGTCGAGTGGGTAAGTGTTCGGGCGAGTAGGTAAGTATAAGTACTTGACTTAAAGTGAAGTGTGTTATACAAGCTCCTTTATAAGCCACTGTTTGTAAAAAGGGTTTAAGCACATGAGAACTGGAATGGGAGAGGTTTTATAATTTACGACCAGGTTAATTGAGAAGATAAGTTTCTTGTATATTCTTCGTTACATTAAATTAGGTAAGTAGGTACTCACAGTATTTTTCCTTCTTCGTAGGTAGGTACTAAGCAGGTACCTACCTATTTATACGACTCAATATTAGAAGGGACAGACGGGTTCACTCATTCCTACTTAATATCTAGAAGTAGTTCCTAGTTATCAAACTTCCAATATACAGAGGGACAAATAGGTCTTAAGACTTTTACTTACGTATTACAATCTTGGGAAAAAAGTTGTTGGAAAGATAATCCCATAGATTGGTACCTACGGATTACCCAACTTTTATGAAACGATTTGGTTTTACACAACGTTTTGCTAAAAAAACTGCGTTGCGGACTTGCATTTTTCTAAGTAGGTAGGTACTTATATATTATTTTTGAAATGTATACTTCTTTGCTCGCGTTCTTGTATAGGGGTGCAGTTCAAAATGTATCACGTGACTTCCGGAATATTTTTTTGTAGAGAAACCTAATCTGATTTCAATTTGTTTGTTACATGTTTTAATCCTTCTTTATTTGCCATTAGTTGTTAATCACAAAATGTTATTTAGTTTATGTGGCGGACATGAAAATAATGCTGAAATGCCCGCCATTTTCAATGTATCGCGAGTCTAATGAGCTATGTCAGTCAATGTTGCCATATATACCGATTTTAGTGAATTAATACAGATATATATTTTACGGGAACACCATAATAGCAGGCCCGTTTTTTTTAGGGTTCCATAGGCAACAAAGAAGTATCCACGTTTGTATCACCGACACAACCCGCTTCTTTTTTGACTGAATATCATCAACATTGGCTCTAAGGTGAATTAATGTGTGGTTAAACAATCCCTTCGCCATTTACAGCCACCGCAGCCGTTCGGTGATTCCGGCAAAAGGGTTGCAGCTTAAAAACAAAACAAACACGAACCTCAACAACCTCAACTCAACATTTGCACGCATAAAACGCCCCATTTCAACTGTAAGCGATACTCCGGCGAAATTTGACGGGCCGGCGCCCCTCTTAAAAGCTAAAACGGAGTCAAGTGATTGTTTGACGTCGACTCGCAGGCAAATCTGTGTACATAGAGTGATCCATCAATTTAGTATAGTCTAGGAGTCGGATTTGGCGGGGAGAAACAATGGGAGATCGACAAAACGGGTTGCTGAATGGTGATCAAGGTCATCGAGACGGTCAGCGGACAGACCCGACCCGACGGACCGATGATATCTCCCGAACAGGAGGCAAACAGTGCATGAGATTAGCACAGAGCCGAGGAGAGTGGCATAATAATAAAGGCCTATACTCAAAAGTGGGTGTGTACACGCTGAATAGATAATACATAAGAGTTGGATAAGAAAAATCTGTTGTGGGCAGGCCTTTTCACGAGTGCTATAATGTCTTGAGTTGAGACATTGCGATATCATTAGGCGACTGTATGTAATTATGTGCTATCAACAAAGGCCGAGTTGCCGGCAACTTTGAGAAATAAAATCGCACTCCGCGCTCGTGCCAATGCCAATAGGTGAAAAATATTCGATAAACATCTTATTTCAGATGCGGATCAAAAGCTTTACGTTGTTTGAGGTAATCGTGACATCAATTTCTCCTATTCCCCTATAAACTTAATAGGTACTAATAGAGCGTTTTTGACGTTTCATAAAAGTTGCTGATTCGACTAAAAATCAACGACCCAATTCACTAAAATAAAGACATGATTTCCATGTTAAGCTCTTGGCCTATGTCAAAAGAGAGCAAGGCAGCTCTACCCCCGCTCTTCACTGCAATACAACACTAATGTACTGTTATTTGTTGTTCCTCGAACCACTTTCCACTTAGATGTATATAATCTTTACTAAGTACATAGATTAGAATACATATATAACCACTAGCTTCTGCCCGCGACTCCGTCCGCGTGGAACTCGTTTATTTCGTAGCTTCATACAAACTTTCACCCCCTACTTCACCCCCTTACGGGATTATTTCCGGGATACAAACTATCCTATGTCCTTCCCCGGGACTCAAACTATCGCTATAGCAAATTTCATCTAAATCGGTTTAGCGGTTTAAGCGTGAAGAGGTACAGACAGACAGACAGACACACTTTCACATTTATAATATTAGTATGGATTATAACCCGATCATACAAAATTGTTCATCATCATCATCATATCAGCTGAAAGACACTGCTGGACATACGTGTCCCCCAAAGAGTGCAAAAGTGACCGGTCCTGCGCCACCCACATCCAGCGGACTCCCGCAACCTTTACCATCAGTCCACCTTGTGGGGGGCCTACCTGTAATATCGCCAGGAAGATATCCTCTATTACTCTAACCTACATAAAACCCGCTCCACACAAAGGGCCATCCTGACCGATCATACAGGACGCAACTATGCGTTAAAGGGAGTAAGACATATTTATGTCTCCCTCTACCGCATAGCCGCGTCCTGTACGATGGGTCAGGATGGCCCATTGTGTGGAGCGGCCGTAAACTTATTATTATTATAAGATATTGAACCTTAGGTGGGTAGGGAATTAAATTCCTTGACTGTACGTTCGAACTGTTACGTTATCACCCCTCTGGTGGAATAACAAAACTCGCATAGGTACATGAACCCTCGTGTAAAAAGTAAATGTACTAGAGCTATTTCTATGTATAGTTGAAATGAAATAAGCTGCCCGTTTAGTACTTAAAAGCTTATCTTGTGAACAATGGGACTGTTTCCTTTGGTATAAGCCCACCGCAAATCCTCCGACCAAATAAAATTAAGCAAGTAACAATAAAACTCATACAAATAGCTACCATCTCCTCTGTCACAAGGTTGAAATTGCTATAGCATAACACTTTCGATAATGACACTTGGACATTGAAAGCCGCTGTCAGGTATGTCACCGACGTTTTAGTGCGTCCACAAAGATTGTTATTAACAAAATGACTTTATTAATGAGTTAAGCTATAGCGATTTCAACCTTGTGACTTAGAGGAGATGGTAGCTATTTGTATGAGTTTTATTGTTACTTGCTAAATTTTATCAGCTTATATCATTTCAACTATACGTCGCTTGCTAAAACATATTTAAGTATACACGTATTTACCTTGTTAGCGCTACCGCTTTTATATATAATAAACCCTTTTGAATGAGTCTTGTTTGTTTTAACTCAATTTTAGTATCGCGTTACCGGCGGTGGAAAAAATCTGCGCCCGACTAGTGACAGCGGTGCTCAAACTTTAGGTAACTTACTTCGATTATTACAATTTAAATAGAGATATAGCTCCAGTTCAGGTTGTGCAAACCCGTCCCACCCACAGATGGACGTCGTACACTGTCACAAAAAATACATTAAAAGTGGTTTCTAATGAAGGTTTTATCTGTTCCCTAGTAAAAAAAGGTACTTGTGTTTATTAAAGAAAACAATTTACGATACAATTAACTACTTATTTGTATTTTACAATTCAACATATTTTTGCTTACACATTTGAGTGTCCAGTATTAATTTAATAAACATGCTTAAAAAAAATTACGAAAAAACACGTAAGGACAAATAAAACTTTTGGTCAAATGATTCCCGATTTTCTTGCAGTTGCTAACTCTAAACTTCCTACTCCTAACTTCAGGAAAAAGTACTGCTAACTTCAGGAAAAAATACATAAGGGCAAATAAAACACTAGGCTAAATGATTCCTGACTTAGGTATTTTTACAGTTCATCACCAGGGCTCGAACAATTCATGCGGATGACGTTAAAATTACGTAGTTTTGCACACAGGACGTGTTTGTATTTAAACTTCCGTGTGACATCGCACGAAGTAACAAAATAATCGTGGGTAAATCCGTGAAATGTATACTTACAGGGTGGCAGGATGATGTCGTTAATAAAATAAATGTTTTTAGACTTTTTTGTTAGTTAAGTTATCGTCAGTCCGATTACTTATAATAAAAGTAAATATGTATATTATAAAAAAAACAAAAACAACAATTTTATGTTATTATTTATGTTGTACTCATCTGATTTCAAGTGACGATATCGTTTAACTAAAGAGGTTGATAAATGATGTGATATTTTTTTAATGAAAATACTATTTTAAATCATCCCATGAATGGTTTGACGTCATCCACATGAATTGTTCGACGTATGTTCATCACTCTATAAACTCCCAACTCCACGAATTTAATTTCAATATGAACCGCTAGTCCACAGTTTTGGCACCGCGACGCATTAGCGGCGTCGTTGGCTATTAAGTAATAGTCCTGCGCCGGATGCGACTTGTAAATATTACCCGCGCGCGCACAGGGGACGCCAAGAGTCGTTCGTTCGTTCGAGTTCCTTCTCAGCACCCTCCTATATTTTTTTAAGCCCCTGGGCGAAGGTATAACCATACCCAAGCATGTCCCAAGCTGCATCAAGCGCAACCGCGCTTGATGCAGCTTGGTTCGATCTTCTGTCGTTCCGACGAGAACAGCACGGCTATCACGCGACGCGAATTTTTCTCACACTATCCGTCTCTATCTTATTGGAAACCTTAGAACAAGAGTTATAGTGCGAGAAAAATCGAGGGTATGTCACGGCCGTCTCACGATAGACGTGCAGATCAACAGACACATCACCGTGCTCAACATTTAAATAAAATAAATAAATAAATATTAGTGGACAATCTTACACAAATCGACCTAGTCCCATAGTAAGCTCAGTAAGTCTTGTGTTATGGGTACTAGACGACGATATATATAATAGTTATAAATACTTAAATACATAGAACACTTCCATGACTCAGAAACAAATATTCATGCTCATCACATAAATATTTGCCATTACCGGGATTCGAACCCAGGACCTTCAGCTTCGTAGGCAGCGTCACTACCCACTGGGCTAACCGGTCGTCAAACATTTGCTTGTCAAATATGCGGTCGTAGCTGTCGCTCCTGTCCTTCCGAGTCACGTACGTTCTTAAGTGCCGCATAACATAGACACTGCTTAAAATAAATAACTTATCATATGACTCCTCTACATGATGGCCCATCCTAATGGCCCACTAGGATGGGCCAGCGTGTAGAGAGAGTAGTGGTGTCAGATGACTTATGGCGCGGCGATGTCTTTCTCCGTCTAACGCATAGTTGCGTCCTGTACGATGGGTCGTGATGGCCAACTGTATAGAGCAGGCTATAGATGTAACAAGCCCAATGATAATGACGGTGGCAGACAAACAATACGAACTGCCTGATGGTAAGCAGATATCGTAGCCTATGGACGCATGCGATTGCAGAGGAGTCACGATTTAACAAAACTGCCCCTTCTAACATGACGTCTCTATCTCTCTATACGATGAAAGTAAAGAGATTTCAATAGTCATATTTTTTTATTCATTTCAAAAAAACATCTTAGCGGGAAGTATACATTTCCAGATCGCCAAACTGAGGGCAGTTTGTCGGCGAATGTGCGCTCTTTTTTTAACTTTAAACATGGTTGTGTTATACCTACCTACCTAATTACTAAATGATCTACTTTAATGGCAATGAACTTAGTGTACCATCGACCGCACACTCAACCGTTCAATTGTGGACCCTGCTACAACGGCTTAAAGTCCACCAATAGTCAGCTAAGTGTGTTGCCGCTATAGTACGTGTCGTACGTGCAAGTACAAAATATTAATATTAATATTTTTATATATCCACTTCTAAATTGAACTTATCTAAAAGTATTGTTTTCAGCCTTTGTTTAAATACCTGTTTGCTAGTACTTTGTTCCACTGCTAGGCTTAATTGGTTGAACATCTTAAGTATCATGTATTTACGAGTTCTTTGGCCGAAGTAATTATAATAGAAAACTACATAGTACATTGTTGGATACCAAATAGAAACAAAAAATATTCGAAATTGACGACTCCAATCCATTTCACTTCCGCTTTCAAAGCCGCCAATAAATTAATTAGAACCGCGCTAAAGACGTCAATCGCTTGGCCAACACGCCGTTAACCTATTCCTCTCCCGTACTATCGACAACACAGCTAACTGACCATCGGTGGACCTTAAGTGCATTGTAATAAGGTTCTATATAAACACAGGATGGTCAGTTAACAGTGTTGTCGTTTGTACACACATCACTAACCCGCCACGCAATTCCCGCCCTTAAAGACCAGAGGAATTGCCTTAAAGATATCAAAATTCGGCACACCGTAAACACCTCTCACTAAAAATTTAATGTAAACAAAAAAGCGTTATTTTCGTAAGTTTTAAAATATAAATGAGCCTCATTGAGGACGTGTGTTCAATGAAAGTTGGAAAATAGTAAAAAAACAGTGTTAATGGTTGTACGGAACCGTTTTATGGGGAATTAGGCGGAGGAAGTGCCGACGACGTTTTATCTGGGTTTTATGGGGAGGTTTTATATGGATGATTACGTTTAATGCGAAGGAACGGGTAATGAGGGGTAATGAGTAGACAGTAGACACGTGTAGGTGGACGGTAGGGCTGCCGACTTGGACTAATTAGCATCGTCACATCCGTGGGTCCTCCGGAGCGGCAATGACGGACGTTAGGCACGTGTCATTGTGTTATCCAACTGTATAAAAATTGACATTTAGATCTAACTGACGCGCGTACAATGCGTTACGTGATCGACCTGTATGGCTACCATGAGTTTGACATTGTAATTTTTCGTTAACGAGAATCGAGTTTTCTATCTGTGCATCTCTATTGCACTTTGACAGTACGAGCGGGATGCACAGATAGAAAACTCGATACTCGTTAGCGTAAGCCGTCATTGTCAAACCCATGGTAAGCGTACTGCTGGACTAATCTTATATTATAAAATCTAGCCACAGCGCGTCAACACCCAAACTAAAGATTTTAGGGTCAAGCCACTCCCACTGAAAATCTTGGATCACTCAATGATTGCCACTATGCTAGTTGGGTCGTACACAGATTTAGGTTCGCGTCTTTTCTGTGGACATTATGAAAGTTAAGGGCTACGAAGCCTAATTTTTGTTTCGACTCCTTATCCCGCGTAAACGGCCTCTCCTATTCTATATTACTATTCGATAAAAAAATTATTTATATGCACGTGAGCTCTTAATTATTGACCACAGGAGAGACGAATTTTGTTTTATACACTGTGTATGGGTAAACACACACATTCGTCTCTCCTGTGGTTAATAATTAAGAGCTCACGTGCATAATGTTTTTATTAGGCTAAATTTTAATGAAAATTAGGCCCTTAACTTTAATAATGTCCACAGGAAAGACGCGAACCTAAATCTGTTTATAACCCAGTTTGACGGAATTAACTGTACCAATCAGGAGATAATAATTAAAAAATAATTGTAGATTTAAGCCTAGGACCCGCGGTATTTAAAGTCCATAAAAATTGCTTGTTAAAATTCAAAAGATGACAACAATGTTACGCATGATCGCAATGCATTCTCGCATAGTTTTTAGTATGACCACGGCCATGCTCTGAAGTGGTTTCAATGGAAAAAACAGGTGATGAGTTAGCAAATATTTTCTTTGCTAGACCTGTAAATACAAAATCCGTGATATAAACACCCGAGTAAAAATACTGTTTAAATGATTACGCGTGGACAACCCTACTCATGGGGTTAATGAGTTATTTACAACCTGTATATCTAGCACTGGCTGTTTCAAAGGATTTTATGTAAAATTTTACCGCTTCTTACGCCAAAAATATGGACCGAAAGTAGTCCGCGCTTTGTACTCGTGATTTAAAGCAGAGAATTGCTCCATAAACTCATATTTCGTCATTAAGTAAACTATAAAAACCTTAATGTGCAAATACACCAAACATTTTACAATTTAGATGGAGAATAAGCAATAGAAAGATATTATAGTTTTGCTATTTAATTTTAATAACAAGATAAACATACATATTTAGCAATACAGCAAGGATTATTGACAAAATCTGATGCTAAATCGGTGGCAGAGTATCGTTGACAAAACGTTAAAAGAATATATAAATAAACTCTATTTTAGACGAAAATAAAAAACGTACAAGTAGGCCGCCCAAACCTTTGAACCAATTAAAGCTATTTGCACTGCTTTTAGACCTTTACCCCTTTAAGCAAAAAAAAAACAAAAAAAGGGTCGTGCAAAAAGCAAATTAGTAAAACTTGCCAGGCCACTTAACGATAGGCAAAACAGAGACGAGGCGAGACGTCAAAAAAATCGGACCACATTTACGCAAGTGGCTACACGGCAGCCCTACCACAGACACTAGGACCTAGGCGGTAGAAACTCGACAGCGACTTACTTTCGACTATCTTTCGAAGTACGAGTCACCGACGCTTTGCATACTTAGAACGGTGAACAGTTTCCTTCGCCGGTAGAGACAGGTCGGGATGGACATAGCTGCCCGCGCGGTTTCCCCCGCGTATTACAAGTGTGTATCTATTTTAGATCTGTTATTACACTCTTTTAGCTGTATTCATGCACTGCCGGTTTACAATTCTTGTTAAATTTTTCTGCTACCCAAAGGTTGTCTGGAAGAGTTCGCTTTAAGCGATAAGATCGCCTGTTGTTACCATTATTTATTTTGCATAATTTAGTAATAATCTCTGTTATATGTTTCCCATTCAATATTAGTTTGTTTCATCTCAAATATAATAATTATCTCATCTCAAAGCTCGGCCATCAAAAATCACCTTTTTACCAGATCGCACGGGAGTCTGTTTCAACACAATAAGACACGAGGTAATAGCTGCTCTCAGTCTGCCTCACTTGGTGAAGCAGTACTAGACATGATACCAGACTGCACAGGACGAGCTGATTTTCCACCGGAGGGGCGAGACGGGACGAGGCGAGGCGAGAATTGAAATTCGAATGGAAATTTTTCAATTCTCTCCTCGCGCATCTTCGGTGGAAATAGTAAGTGCCATACAAATTTCAAAACTCGCCTCGATATGATCGTTCGCGATATCCATTCGAGATATTAATCGAGTTCCACGAGTAAGGGTGAGTCTAGACGACAATCGGCGGCGTCGGTCACTCGGTGCTAATGCGATCTCAAGCGCGCTGGTGGTCGATTCAAGTCGATTGCAACATGTGGAGTTGCAATCGTGGGGAGAGTTATGGCTTTGTGACTCTTTTGTTTTTATTTTGCTATTATTTTTAAGTGTCAAAAGTTCATATCTCTTGCATTTTAGTTTAGTTTTGGTCTTCAATATAAGCGTTTGCGAATACCATTAAAATTAGATTGTAGAAGACTAAATAGGTGCGTCTAGATCAATCGACGGCGTCAGTCACTTTACTATTGCGATCTCAAGCGCGCTGGTGGTCGATTCAAGACATTCAAGTCGATAGCAACATGTGTGAGATGCGATCGTGTGCATTTTATTTTGCTATTTGAAACGATGGGAAGTTCATTCAATTTAGTTTACGAGGGTATATGAATGCATTATTACCTACAGGAGTCCTCTGGCCGCCATATAAAATGTACGTATGGCCGCCAGAGCTCATTTTACGTGTGTCGACCTGTACCATGGTTTTAATACTAAATATTAGTTACGAAATACCATCCATTAGTATGCCCTCCTCATTTTTTGTCACTAAGTACATCTTCCAACTAAATGAAACCATGACTTCCAAATACAAGTTACATAAAATCCTATCCATGAATTTCAATCTAATTAAACTCCCAGCATTGATACAAGATTGCAAGATTTTAAACCAATAAGTAAATATAGATGTACTGTCGGAGTTAAAAGCTTAAGAGTCCGCAATAAGCTCGGCCGAATTTCACCTTCCCATATAAACGTAGTTATACGCTCTCATTTTAAAACTACCTGTTGGATTGTGACGAAACTTTGCATATACAAATGACATGTGGTATATCTATGTCTGTAATTAGTTTATATGGTTCCAGTTTATAAAATAAATAGCAAAAACAAGTTTTGTATGAAAAACTTAAATTCGCTGTATTTTTATTACTATGGTATCTGAAGCTACATAAACTAATTACAGACATAGATATTCCTCATGTCATTGTGCATGCAAAGTTTCGTTACAATCCAACACGTAGTTTTAAAATACGAGACGTAACTACGTTTGTATGGAGAATCGAGCTTACTGCGGACTCTTAAATCAATCAATCTATGTATTTTGAAAACAATTTTTAGGTACCTACATACGTGTACTGTTTATCCAAAGACGTTATTTGTTCGAGTGGAGGATGCTCCACAATTGCAGATGATTGTCGACGCACGTAAACAGTGCATTACCGCTCTTCCTGCGCAGGACCAGTAGGGATGTCGCACGCGAGACGGATGTTATCGACAAAGTTGTCGTCTTTTACCACCTATTATACGGCATCTCCCTCTTCAACGCCATTTATAGAAAGAAAAGAAAGAAAGAAATAAAGAAAGATACATTTATTTACAAACACACAGGACACACATGGTTATTAAATAATAAAATAAACAGAAGCGGCAGTGAACCGGACACTGGCTCAGCAATTCAGCATTACCATTTTAAACTTACTATTTCGATCATAATCTTTCGCTACCGAAAATAAACAAATTACATATTCGAAAGTTGAGTGGCATTGGCATTTTGATCACCTTTGGTGTGCAGCAATCGGTTTCACGGCTCGTAGGCCTCACGGGGAGGGCCCGAGCAGTTATCGCGGCTATCTCTGCTCTTCGGGAAGGCTTGCTGCATCCCCCATTTAGTGTAAGTTTTTTTTGTTGATCCCTTCACACGAGAAAGAAGAAAGTTGAGTACGAATTAACCTCAATTGAGCCACTGTAGAAGAGCGGCTGGCGCGCTATTTACAATCTTGAGATTGGTTTATCAAAAAATCTTAATTAAATACCTGTCACTTGATATTTAATAGTAGCTCTACTATGATGGAAAACATTGTGAGATAAACCCCAGGTATATTTTTCCTTCTTAGTTGGAAGGATAGATGGCAGTCGCTTTCGTAGGTAAAAATAGTGTCTACGCCAAATTCTTGATTTTTAGAATATAATACTAACCTAGCCAATTTATATATACTATTTAATCATATGCGTCCAGATATATTTAGCAGATAATGACGTACGGAATTTTGATATTTCGGAATAAGGACGGTTTCGGACAAATGGCACTTCCAATTTTGTCTGTGTTCCCATTTTATTGATCTCGATATGATGTCGACATGTCGGGCGCCGCACTCGCTGCATTAACCGCTCGGGTTACGCGCACGTGCGCCCACGCCGGAAATGTCGTCAGGTAAATAAATACTCGCCCTCGACTCGTGCACTCAGCGGGTTGCGTCACTAATTCCTTTTACACTCCGTCACTGACCTAAGGCAATTCGAGTAATTGATTGGATTGAGAAAGGCGTTACTTTGACGAAATTCATGAAAGGTAACTTACGTGTTGTATACTATTAAGTAACTGCTGGGTGATCGAGCTTTGCCCTGCGTCGTGTCGTGAGTGAAAACTCACAGAAAAAGATTGTTCCCAGAAAGGAAACCTTGCTATATAAATATTTGGCTTCCCTGTTTTTATTATAGATCTCATCGATATCGTCAGAGCCGCTTTCGAGAACCCATTTACAAACAAACAAACGAATAAATACCGGTGTACACAAATATATTGCTCGTTTAATATTGAAGTCGCACATGAATATTTACTTTGCCTGGCAGTACCTATGTGGCGGTTGAGGATAGCGTCCACTTTTAGAAGTTGATGGAGGAGCAGCGAGGGGTGAGGGCTACACCCTAGAGGGGTTGGTGGAAATCTACACTCAATGAGAGACCGAAGTAGATTTGGTACTAAAATTTATTTGAGTTGACCGAGTTGCATCCCATAACCCGTTTAAAAAGCGACTCTAGCTACCAAGCTATTACATTAAAAGGGCATTGGGTAACCTTGTATGAGAAAAAATGACGTTTTGTTTTGCAGCGGCCAAGGATGTTTTTTAACCGACTTCAAAAAGAAGGAGGAGGTTCTCAATTCGGTTGTATTTTTTTTAATAATCGTGTAGAGGACCTCTTAATATGCATCCTACTTATATTATAAATGCGAAAGTTTAGATGTTTGGATGTTTGTTACTCAATCACACTTAAACGGCTGAACCGATTTGAATGAAATTTTGCACGAAGATAGTTTATAGCCTGGATTAAAATATAGGATAGTTTTTATCCCGGGTCCACGCGGACGAAGTCGCGGGCGGAAGCTAGTAGATATATAAAATTACACGCGTTAAACAATATCGGAGCCGAGATATAAGTTTGAAGTTTAGTTTATAACTTTACAATATGACCTCTGAAAATATACATATATTGCTTATACCACTTTTACGAGTGGCCGCTCATCTAAAAAAAAATGACCATTTTACCCAAACCCCTTTCAGTTCTATAAAATGTCGCTCATCGTAAATCGCTTCAACCATTATCTCTGATCACTCTGTACACTGAACATTTATTCACATACTGTTCAAAGGGGTCCCAAAATGATACCACTGTTACTTGCCAATACTGTACATTGAGTCAATGACAGAAGCACCTGGTAGTACAACTTGTTCAAAAATCAAGTAGTACTGGCCAGAGGTCATTATCGCCGGGAAAATCTCTATAGCGCGATTCAGGAATCGACCCGAACGGTACAGCGCCATCTAGCAGCCAACTCAACGAAACTTATGGACATTGACACACGGCTGAACACATACACTTATCTACATTATGATTATTGATTATTCATTCATCTCATATCTAAACTCTAAATATTCTTTGTACAATATTTTACCGATTAATTACATAATATAGGTACATCGTCACAATCACAGTCCTGCACGCAAGGTGGACTGATGACCTGGTAAAGGTCGCAGGAGTCCGCTGGATGCGGGTGGCGCAGGACCGGTCATTGTGGCACTCTTTGGGGGAGGCCTATGTCCAGCAGTGGACGTATTTCGGCTGATATGATGATGATGATGAATCACAGTCCTTGCCAACTGTCATCAACTCATGAATCTCTCATGATCGACAATAAACTGAGTCACCATCGCTCCCATCGTAACGATTGCCATTCGCAGCCGTGTTTTGTTTACCCTTGGTGCACATTTGGTTTGACTCGCCACTTTATGATCGTCGAGTTTTACGCTCGGATGTAATTGCAACAGTTTCAATTGTGTGATTGGAATGCTTTACACTGTTTATAAAAATACTGTGTTTATTACGTGCACTTTTATAAGGACTATGACGGTGCTGGCGGACTGGCGTTTTAAAGTTAAATTATCACTTGTAGCCCTTAGTGCAGTGGTTCTTAAGGGGATGCCTTGATTTGAGTCGTACACGCCCCCTAGACAGTGACACGCTGATGCCTTCCGCCCACGAGAAAAAGAGATGTAACACTCTTCGGGAATCGCCGTTTTGGACATATTTCGATAAATACTTAACTTAGTGAAGTTCTATTAAAATGTCATAAAGTGTTTTAGATAAGATAAAATACTATGGTATTAACTTGATTGTGTCGTAAAATAATGTATCGTTTGAGAAGGCTCAGTAAAAAATGAAAATACAGACCCAACTTTTGATTTTTTTTCTATCGACGAAATTTTAAGCAATAATGTATCAATAAAATCAGATGAACAATCATATAGTCAAGAATCATATACCTGAAAATCAGTTATTGTTTCTTAATCTAGTCAGAACGGCGTTTGAAAGCACGCGATAATTTCCAATGCACCGCCTTAAACTTTTGTTAGGCAGTTGAAGAAAATGTTGAAAAGAAATATCATGTTTCATGTGTCTATACCTACGTGCCTGTGTGTGCAAGAGTGAACGAAGTGCCCTTGGACCCCTAGCAATCATCTCACGGTGTCTAAGGGGTCCATGGGCCACACTTTAAGAAACCCTGCCCTTAGTGAAATGCGCCACGGGTATAAAGACAACCTAAACGTGAAAATGTCAATTGTCAAATGATGAAAAGGAGGGGCTTGACAAATCCTACGTAACCTTCAATAATCTAGGTAGGTGCCCCACGTATGTGAGAAGCGTTACGCAATCGGCCATTTGGATGCATTACAGCAACGGTAGAAATTTTATCTACCTAACTACTTACCTATACTTATTTTATTTTATCCAACACAAAATAATTTCCATCACCCAGTGCTCAAGTCGCAAATTTATTCCATTCACAGGGCAGCGGCACTTCAGTCGGAAAGTCTTGGAAAATTCTTGGTCCGGAAGCGGAGACGGTATTTTCATAATGTGCGCCGCATTCATATGATAATTCCGTAAGTATTGAGCACGCGTCGGCGCTGTGCAGTGGAAACGGCTTCTGTCGACTATCGCATTGTTTTTTAATCGCCGCCTAACCATAATTATAGCGAATACGTAATAAAAAAATACAAAAAATCATTATAGTTAAATTGTTTACTGTTTTATGTTAATTGGTGAAATAAAAATAGGATACTTTTAATTTCTCACTGGGAAGGGAACCCACTAATGAACCCACATTCACAAACTACAATCCGCCCTCGGCCCTGCCTTCGTGCCTCAGTTGCTGCTGCACCACACGAGGTTACCGCAGGAGTTTAAATATGATAAGTTATCAATGTATTTAGACAGGGATTGTAACCGGTTTTTTTTGTATGGGAACGTAACCGTTATTTTTTCGTTCTTTTTTAATTATTTCATTTCTTAACTGGGCAATCTAATAATACGCAGTCGTTACCTCAAAACACATCTGAGTTCTACATATGAAGTATAAAATGGTTCGATATTTGTGGTTATTTCGAGGTTTTTGCAAAAAACCGGTTACAATCCCTAGTATTTAAGCTCCTTGACAACATAACGATAATTTTATTATTTTTTTAAATTATTTTAATATAATTATTTACTCGAAATTGTAGTGTAAAATAGAGTGTATAGTTAACTTGCGATTAAAGCCCATTTTATCCTCGCCTGCGGCTCCAACGGAGAAAATGGCTTGTTTTATGCACTTGTTGTATAATCTAAAAAAAAAAATACGCGATGGTGAACAACCTTACTAACTGCCTTTAGACAAGCGGAAACTGCATCTTTGGTGTCTTGCAGCAATAGAGAATTCACATGTACCTACGTACGCTGCCAACCCTTTATATAGATTTGAGAATTTGTAGTAATAGCTACAAATTATTTGTTGTATTGACAGATCACAGATCCCTCACTGCCAACACTGCGTCAGTAGCTTGACTTTACCTACTCACCACAGTGAAACAATCAAGGAGAAACATTGTGTTACCAACAATGTTTTATCTAGGGCAGATATTGTTTCCTTTTTTTCCCGACAGCCTCAGAAGGAGGGTTATCTTGTTCGAGCATAATACCACAGTATAGAAGAATAATACAGTAGGTAATCTGAGGCCGTTTAGGAGCGTTCGTTACATACTTTCGCTCGATGCGCAGGGCTGTGTCAAGTTTGTGACTTGGCATAGGTACCTATAATACTAATTTTGCTTTTAAGTATGCAAAGTATTTCTGTTACAGTTTAGTAGACAATAATGTATACACAAATTAATAATATTATAGATAGTTGGGTATGTGTTTTTAGTTTCCCACTTCATGGAATATTTTAATACCACTGTACTATGCCTAAAATATTTCCTAGTAAGTATAATAGTTGCTAAACTGCACTAGGTTGGTAGGTGCTTAGTTACAAGCCTATTCGGCTCCTTTTGATATCGTGGCACTGGCGGCTCGCTGTCTTCATACCTACGAGGCGGCTTCCTTTGACGTAGCGAGTGAGAACGAGCGAACACCGCAACGGCGCGGCCCCGATTGAAGCATTCTCCATCATTCCCGAAGGCTATGTGTGTGTGCGTACCGAACACGCGCGCATGTGTGCAGCCGTGCGATGTACCGTTGTTCGAAGTTTATCTACTGTTCCTATACTGTGGTAATACATACGCTCGCGTCAGATAATCCCAAGTGGACAAGAAAATTATATTGGCCACAGTCCAAACGGCTTGATGATTTTTTTTGACATTATATAGAGGGTTCGTTGGAATTTTCATAATCGTGTGAGTTGCATAGGCTATATATTTGAAAATAGTTGTTTTTAGAAAAATCTTTTAATTTCCTTACTTTTGTGTCAAATAAAAGTGACTAGTCCGACTCCACTCTAGCCAGCCGAGTACTCGCGAGAATTCTTCAGTAGGTACACTTGAAGTCCGCCCTGCAATTACGATCAGGGGCCATTCTGTCTGATTGTCGCACTAGTGATGCAATCACGTCTTTACCCTGATTGTAGCTCGTATTGACAAGTGACTGTAAAAGTTGATAATGGTAAAGTTTTGTGAAGTATTGGATTGACAACAGTTACCTAGTTTAATGCGACTGCAACAGCTACAGCTACAGTAACCGAATGGTTAGGTATGCTAATTTTAAACGTACGGAGGCTCTAGTATAAGTTTTACCGAAACAAAACGTTACGACCGCGTTCGCGTTTAGCTGTCAAATCCCATACGAATTGAGGGTGAAACGCAAACGCGATCGTAAAGTTTTGTTTCGGTAAAACTTATACTAGAGCCTATGGTCGAAAGTCGAATCTTGGCTCAATACGGAATATTCACCATCATTGAATTGTTGTACAAACGACAACACTGTTAACTGACCATCCTGTGTTTATATAGAACCTTATTACAATGCACTTAAGGTGCACCGATGGTCAGTTAGCTGTGTTGTAGATAGTACAGTCAAGTGTAAAACTATGGGTGCTACAACTTACTCATAAATATGTCCCATAACTACTACTCATAAATATGTAAAACTGTAAACCTTAATCCGTTGACATAAGTGTCAACGGATTAAGGTATTGGTACATATTTAAGACCAGCGAAATCGATACATATCTTTGCACTTGACTCTACCAAAAGAACTAGCAAGTTCTGAATCAACAATTCAATATCATGTTACAGTGTAGTGTAGTTAGTTACCTACCACTTTTCATAAAAAGATACGATTTTTAGATTCACGTGTCAAAGTCAGGGTTAGGTAACTAAGTAGATTTGCTTAGGACATGTTAGGCATTACCGCTAATATTACTTACTCCTTAAAAATAAGTCTTGAAATGTTTCAGAACTAGGTTTCGTCACAACAGCACCCCTTTTGGCCATTTTTACCTTTAATTAAGTACTCCTAATAGATTTAAAAAATGTTATAAGATTGTAAATTCGGTTCGTGTAAATAAGAAAGTTTATCAAATCTATAACAATGTAATTTCTAAATGAAATTTGTTTATCCATTAAAGCTACGATAGCCTAGTGGTTGGTTTGTCAAGCAAGCGGCGGTCGTGGGTTCAGATCCTTGCTCGTTCAATGAGGTTTTCGGAACTTATGTACGGTATATGTACCGTTAGCTCTCCGATGAAACATCTTAAGGAAACCGGTCTAATCTGAATAAGGTCAGATGTCAGTCGCTTTCGTAAAACGATAGTGCTTATGCCCAATCTTGGGATTAGGTGTCGGACCCCGGGCGCATTTAGGACACAACCGGGAATAACGCTAGGATAACTTCTACCTTGTACAGTCAAAATCAAAGTAACTGCTCAAACGAAGACGTCAAAAGTCTTTATTAAAAGGGAATACCGAACTCTAACTCAATGGGATTATGTGGTTTTATTACGGAGTTCCTATGGCCACCTTCGGTCTCTATCATCAGATCAGCTCGATGGTACCATAATATTGAATTGTCATCCAAACTATAGTTATACCCAAAATTTCAGCTCTATCGGTCACCGGGAAGTGGGTCAAATTTAACTTGCAAGATTTGACGGACAACTTACTTACTTTTATACTTACATACGAACAAGTCAAGTTAATATAAAGCTTGTAAAAATAGCGTTAAAGACGAAAAATAAAAAGCAAATTGGGATTTTAACGTCCACCTACTGTGGATTGACCCTCCGGTTAGTTTGCTTTGAAATAAAAATATATAAAACCGGAGGAGTTTTATTTCGAAGCAAACTACCACAACAAACATAGCCAAGAACCACCTCGACAGACAAGACTTTTGATTTAAAAAAACAGTTCGGTTCGTCCGTTTGGGAACTACAGCGGCACAGATAGATTAACATTTTAAACTTATAACACCTCCCCTTTTCGTCGGGGGTTAAAAGGGGTCTGAATTAAACCAACAAACTAAACCGTATTGCACTTTTATTAAACTTTAGTACTATTTACAAACGTGCCGAACTAGATACAACATTTACTCGAACCACTTACACATACTATTTACAACAAACTAAACTTCAACAATACTAACTACTTAGTGCCTACACTTTGGTTACCGTTTGCATCTTTGGTGTAACATAAAGCTATAACTTGCACAGTATTAAGGTGCCGATACACTCACAAAATGAAGTGGAGTGTTCTAGCGAGCATTCTAGCGAAACGACATTAAATTAGCTCCAAACTTTTCGCCGAGCCGAGCAATTGTTAATCTGCTGTCCCTGCCTGTCCACAACTCCGCACAGCATTTACTAGAGCGTTTGCTAGAATGATAGTGAAAATGTTCGTAGCGATGTTTGGCTCTATGCTTGGCTCTGTTCGTTGTTCAGCGGTGCTACCACGAAAATAGAATCTTGAAGGTCGTATATCTCTGTCTCTGTCGTTCGAGTACCATAAGTGCGATAGAGACGGAGATCTCCGAACTTCGTTATTCGATTTTCTTGGTTATAGCTCAGTTCGACAAATTTAAAAACGACGTATGCTCGATGTTCTGGTAAATGTGAGTGCTACAGCAGCTTTAAATGAGTTGTGAGTCTCGGATACTTTGCAAGATATAACCCTGTCATGACGTGACTGTCATATCAATTGGACATATTAACTGGTTAATTAAGCGTCTTACGAACAGACGCGGCCTTAACGCATTGTACGCCCGTTAGGTAGATTGAAATGTCTCTTTTTATATGGCAAAATGACAGTTGGATCTACCTAACGCGCGTTCAAAACGTTACGTGATTACCCCTCTGGCCGCGGCGGTCAATAGCAAACTTGTCATTAGCTGTCAAATTTACTATTGACCCCCACCGTAGGCCGCGCCAGTGTGATTCAGGCTTTAGGCCTCTCACAGACTGGCGCGGCCCGGCCGCAGCGGTCAATAGTAAACTTGTCATTAGCTGTCAAAAACACTATTGACCGCCACGGCAGCCCACGCTGGTGTGATTCAGGTCATAATCAGTCGAAGTCACGTTATGACAAGGTTATGTCACTATTATCTCTCAGTGTTCCAAATATCTCGTTAAATAAAAAAAGAGGTTTTTCCCATGATCTCCAAATTCTACATATTTACAGTGTAGGTACGAATATAGTCCACCGACGTCTCTCAAGTCAGCTCAGTTAGTGATTTGCCGTTACCGGAAATATTTCCGAAAATTACCTAAAATATTGTGGAATAATCTCGTAAAAATCTGCAAAAAGGGCTTCCCAATAGCGATGAAGCTCGTACAACTTTTTTATTTAGTGGCTTTCAAGCTCACCTATAAGGTATGGCAGACGTAACAAAAATATTAAACTCTTTGTAACAACAAATAGGCAAATTGGAAGAGAAGTCACTACTACGCTATCTTTGACACAGAGTGAAAGAGACAGAAAACTTGTTGTGATTCTTGCCTAAACCCCTAGTTTTAGAGCCAACACTTAAGGAACAACACCATATTCAATTAAATCTAAACATTCAATTTTCTATCTCAATATTGCTCGCCATACTTTCATTACTGTTCTCATTCACTTCGACATGAGGTTTCTTTTCCTTCTCATTTTCTCTTGAATGTTCCCCGCAATCTTTGTCTCGCTCTTCACATGGCATTGGCATAAATCCCGGGTGTCCAGGGTAATACATGTACGAAAGCGGTAAGTTTGGGTAATTTACCCCTAAATGCGAGCCGTAGAGAGACTGCAATACTGCCTGGTTGTAAGATTCCTGCAGCAGCGCTTTGTATTCCGGGTTTTTAGTGAAATCTACGCCATAAACGCCAGCAAAGTGTTTTAAAACCGGCGATCCGTCCAACAAAGGCGGTGTGAAGAGGGGATTTAACGCTTTTCCCATCACAGGCGGGTATTGCTTTAGATCTGGCAAGCTCGACTGCCCGTTATTATTCACTAGGACTTTAACTGCCACTTTCCTGGCGTGATTGGCGGCCGCCGCTGCCGCGGCCAACATCCCATTTTCCTGCATCTGTAGCTGCTTTCTCTTGGTCTTGTAGCGTCTGTTCTGGAACCAGATCTTGACTTGTGTTTCGGTTAGTTTCAAGCCGGCCGCCAAGTCTGCTCTTTCTGGCCCGGACAGGTACCGTTGTTGGCTGAATCGTTTTTCTAGTTCGTATACTTGTGCGTGGGAGAATGCGGCTCGGGAGCGTTTCTTCCTGCCGGCGTTTTGTGTGTATTCCATGGAGTAGTTTGGTGAGTGGATGATGGGGGAAGTGGGGGGTGTTTTGCGTTCGTAGAGGAAGGGTTTGTAGTCTGAGGAGGGGGAGGAGGCGCGGCGGGCGGGGGAGCCGGTGTTGGACGAGCGGGAGTCGTAGTCATCTGTAACAAAAGAGAATTTCGTAAGCTAAACATTTTTCTAAATTGACCGTTGGTTTTATAGGACGAACCCAATATAAAGCGATCAGAATGCGCGGTAGTAGAGTAGCCTTGGGAAAATCCAGGGTAACCTCCGGCACTAAACAGATGAGGTAAGGATTATTTAGACATAAGATGGAAATAAAGGGTTCTGTGTCGATTATTGTCGATAGCTCTGACTTTATTGCCTTACCTAGGCCCTATGATCTAAGAGGCATTGTACGGAAGCTGCCTCTAAACATTCGGATGTTTCATAGTCGCCGGTAATTAGCATTAGTGTCAAAAATTACTTCCTACATCGACCCTGGGGTACGGACAAGATAAGAAGCCAAAGTTGTTTTTTAGACCAACTGGTCGATTGCGTAACGTTTTATACGTAGTACGTTAAGAAGATTTAAATGACTTTTTTATATGGGAAAGCTGAAAATCGTTCACATGTCCCGATGCTTATTAGAAAAGTTACGTAACTACCCTCTGGTTAAATCTACGTGATCTTGGAAATAGTAATGGTAGGGTGTGCATTAATATAATTATTTTGATTTTTTGCTTATTATAATCTCTGCACCACCTACTACATAATCTAGTTTTATCTCTTTCTCCGATACCCAAAGGTTGTCTGGAAGAGATCGCTCTTCAGCGATAAGACCGCCTGTTGTCTACCTCTACCTAGATGTTATTGTATTGTTTTTCTTTTTAACTGCTTTGTTTGTGTGAGGTGTGCAATTAAGAGTTTGTATTGTATTGTATTGTGTTTATATTTTCTGAACTGATTTAACTCGAACTAACCTGATAATGCTATAAATATACCTAATCTCGATCAATTGGACAGCGAGATACGGGAAACGGGTGGGGATTGGATCTATTAACGATTGCTTGCTACACCTCAAAATTCAGTCAACCAAACCAAGAAACAAACCAAAAAATGCTGGAAATATTAATTTGTCAAAGCCAGTAGGTAACATGACATAATATTCCAGCAATTTGCAAACAATAAATTATGTAAAAAATAAGATTAAGTACAAACAAATTCAGGAACTTATAAGTTGTTTGAATGTATTTAGGATATTGAACCTTATTACAATACAATATAAAGTGCACGGATGGTCAGTTAGCTGTGTTGTCGATAGTACGCTGGTAGGTACCTACAGTCAAGTGTAAAAATATGGGTGCATACCTACACCTTAATCTTAAATATACTGTCCCATCGCACTTATATCAGCGGATTAAGGTTTCGGTACATATTTATGAGAGGATTAAGAGTCCGCAGTAAGCTCGATTCTCCATACAAACGTAGTTACGCTCTCATTTTAAAACTACGTGTCGGATTGTAACGAAACTTTGCATGTACAATGACATGATGTATATCCAGGTCTGTAATTAGTTTATGTAGCTTCAGATACCATAGTAAAAAAAATACAGCGAATTTAATTTTTTCATACAAAACTTGTTTTTGCTGTATTTCGTTTGTTTTATAAACTGGAACCATATAAACTAATTACAGACATAGATATACCTCATGTCATTGTATGTGCAAAGTTTCGTCACAATCCAACACGTAGTTTTAAAATGAGAGCGTTCTCAAAACTGCCTCTTAGCGCGCATATAATACCTACCTAATAATATCACCGATACCCGGGAAGCGTTACGCAACGATCACATTTCGAAGTCCGAACAAAAGAACAAAAATCGATAAGATTCCAAATTCAAATTCGCCCGTAATTATGCGGCCATGACTACAATGGCCACGTAATGGTGCGTTCACACCAGCGACGCTCGCGATGTCTCCACTTAGCGTCACTTCGCGTGATTACACTCCCTCATTAGTGCAAGTGAGGCTTAAAAGCATTTATAGACGCATTCAATTTAGTAATTGCTAGTTGTGCGCGTGTCGTGGGAACGGTTTGAATATAAATATGAGCGTTAAAAGTTGCCGAGTTAATGTTTTGATGGGGAAATATTGCGACATTGATATGTAATTCTGACTTGATTCTGACATAATTTTAAGTTCTAAGTTTATAATTATTAAACCAGCTCACAAAATATAACGAGAATCGGATGAGAAATGCGCTTACTTACAAGTAAGTAAGCGCAAATTGTCCTAAATAAAGCATCCGAAATTTCGTCAAATCTGAAAATTCTAGAGATCCGTGGTTATTTAAATGCTATTCTAAAGATGTAGATCCCAAATTTTAGAAGCTAGCCTATCGTTAACAAACGTTAGCGCCACTCAGTTATATATCTTCGAGTAGTATGCTATAACACGATATGGTGTTATACTAAATTAAGAAATGAAAAGACCAGCCGCTACCAAAGCCGGTGACAATAGAAGCACGCAAAAATACGGTTAGCCCCTAATGATCGGTGACAATTTGCGTAATGCACCCATTGTGTCTTACACGCGGTTGGCGTGATCCCTGATTGATCCGATTGTGTGGACCCGGCTTAATGAGTTTGGAGTTTGGCGGTTTGGTCTTCGGTTCTTTTAGTTTTTACTTATAACAGCAGATACCTATTCTTTTTCGATATTATAAGTATTGTTAATCCTTAAACACATTAGGTTTAGTGTTTATCTTTTTGGGAACGGGGTTTCTAATTGTATAATAGAATCGTTTTTAACATTAATATTCAAGAAATGAATAAAAATTGGACTCCATGGGTATTAGGGAGTAATGCGAAAGTGTGGCTGTCTGTCTGTCTGTCTGTCTGTCTGTTACCTCTTCACGCTTAAACCGCTGAACCGATTGAGATGAAATTTGGTATGGAGATAGTTTGAATCCCAGGGAAGGACATAGGATAGTTTTTATCCCGGAAATCATCCCCCGAGGGGTGACATAAGGCATGAAAGTTTGTATCGAGCTACGATATATACGAGTTCCACGCGGACGGAGTCGCGGGCAGAAGCTAGTACTTAATAATATAATTTATACTAAGAAAGTATAAATCTAGTTGATTCTGTCAAATTTGCTCACCTGAATAAATTCATACTTAATATTTACGGTATTTTCATAAACAACAGGAATATTAGATTACGACTAAAAATCTAATCAAAATTCGTTTCATCCAAAAATATTTGTTAGCTGTGCCAGAAAATTAATCAGTGCATATTGTTTCTCAGAAATATATGGGGCTACTTTGATCATTTCAAATGGAATCTAAAAGCAGAACTATTTTAAAGAAAATAGCAAGATAGAATTCTAATATATTCACTGCCACAGTTCACCCACAAGTAAAATCAATGATTTCTGAGAAAAACCTGTTTGATCAAAGTCGCCCCCCGAATCAAAGTGACCCCATTCCACCGTACTAAAGAATAACTTTAAAGCGCGAGGCGAGTCAGGGATTAAGGGGATGCCTTGACTCGAGTCGTCCACGCCCACTAGGCAGAGACACGCTTATGCCTTCCGCGCACGAGAAAACGAGACGCAACACTCTTCGGGAATGGCTTTTTTGGACAAATTTCGATAAATACCTAACTTAGCGAAGTTTTATTTACATTTCATTAAGTGAGATTTTAGATGAGATATAATACTATAGGTACTATTAACTTGACTGTGTCGTAAAATAATGTATTGTTTGAGTAGGCTGAGTAAAAAAAGGAAAAGAAATAGGGTACCCAACTTTGGATTTTTAGTCTATATCGAAGAAATTTTAGGCAATCATGTATCGATTAAATCAGATAGACAATAGTCAAGAATCATATATCTGAAAATCAGACCTTATTGTTACTTAATCTAGTCAGAACGGCGATTCAAAGCACGCGATAATTTCCAATGCACCGCCTTAATTAGCAATTATTCAAACGTTTTATTTCACTTGTTATGTAAGCTGTCCTTCAGCAACCATTCTACTTATCTCGGATCAGACCCCGTATCATGGTCGGCCTTATCACGCGATAAGTGACAAGATAGAGCGTCCGTCTCGTTCTATTGAACGGTGTCAGCTAGTAGCGGACGCTCTATCTTGTCACTTATCGTGTGATAAGGCCGTCCATGCTACGGGGTCAGGTTTACCGACGCCGAACGCAATCAAGTTATGATACCACTGAGCCAGTCTAGTGAAAGAGACAGAAGGCGGCCGTAGCAACTTCTTCTTCCTAAATACAATTGTAGGTAGGGTATAGGACCCGATTCTACGTGCTTAACTAGCCTAAAACTAAATTGTCAATTTTTTAGACATAATTTAGGCGGCAGATTAAAAAAGACATATTTAGAATAGCATTTAGGCAGCTAAGTAAGTTATATAGACCGCCTAAAATAAGAAACGTCAGATTCAAATTAGCGCTGTCATTTGATTATGACAGCTGCTCATAGAATAGCAAAGTGTTTTAGCGACACCTAAATAAAATTAGGAAGTTTAGGGGCCACTGCAGAATCGGGTCCATATAGGGTCATTACGCTGGTTACGCGACCACCTTCGGTTAGCGACCACCTGAAGGAGAAGGTTTTTTCTATTGAAGATAACATCAATTCTACAGACCCTATTGAGACAATTAGTTGTACATGCATTTTTGTTGTTGTTTTAGAATAGAAATCTACTAAAAACCGAGGAAATATCCTTTCAGTTCACCAACTCAGCTAAGTGGTCGCCAACCGGCACATAAAATTAGGTGGTCGCTAACCGGCGAAATGACCCTACCTACTAGTCGGTAAATAACCAACAACGTTAGAGTCATGATTAATGATTGATTATAGTTAACTAACTGGATCACAATTATCCATACTAATATTATAAATGGGAAAGTGTGTCTGTCTGTTTACCTCTTCACGCTTAAACCGCTGAACCGATTGAGATGAAATTTGGTATGGAGATAGTTTGAATCCCGGGGAAGGACATTGGATAGTTTTTATACTGGAAATCACCCCCTGAGGGGGTGAAATGGGGGATGAAAGTTTGTATAGAGCTACGATATAAACGAGTTCCACGCGGACGGAGTCGCGGGCAGAAGCTAGTACCTATCTAATTATTATTGGTATGAAATAATTATACTATTGGTTATTTAAGTATATTAATTAGGCACTTGCGTAACACGATTTAGGTACTTAGAGGGGGATTCAGTACAGTCAAGTGTATAAGTATGTGCACATACAACTTGCACATAAATATGTCCCATCGCACTTATGTCAGCGGATTAAGGTTTCGGTGCATATTTATGAGAGGATTAAATCGATACATATTTTTGCACTTGACTGTACATAAATTTAAATTTTAAAAAAGATAGGAAGGTCATAAAGAAACTTAACTTTGTAACTACAATTGAAGGGGATTAGTGAACTATCCCTACGGTAAAATTATGAAATAAGCATAAATATCACTTACCAGAAAGTTCAGTGACAGGAAAATGCTTCCTTGACATATCCAACGCTCCATCCGCATAATCCCGATAATGACAATCGTCATAATAACTCAATCTCTTCACTGGTTCCTTTTTGCATAGATCTTCCTTCGAATAACCGGCCGCCTTCGAAAAATTCTTCGCGCCAAAATCCAGCATTCCATTTTCAAAATCACTCTTCTCATTCTCTTTGGTAAGAATGTCGTTGATCGAAAACGGCGTCGTTATTTTTTCACAATCTTGCAACGTCATTGATTGCAATTTTAATTTGGATTCCATTTTTAAAACATTAAACACTCGCGAGCCACCTTACCACAAAAGCGTTTCTCAAACGAATAAACTTGCGTGATAGATAGCCCGCCTGTTTGACGTGTTTAAGCTTTAGAAAGAGACGGAGAATTGCAACCGACTTTTGAACTGTTGGGGTTAGAGAGAGATGGCAATGGCTTCGGGCGGTCGTTTCTTAAAAAAGCTTCTGAAGTAGCATAAGTAGAGGGGATCAGTGAGTTTTTCTTAAAGATGTTTACGTGAAAAGCGATTTGATCGCTTCGGTCACATGCGCGGTGTCGCGCTGATGTGAATTGGCTCTTGCTATGAAATATATGAATGGATGCATGTATGTAGAATAAACGCATAAAAAATCAGATACCTATCATGATACTTGTATTTGGAATTGCTGCCATGTTGTTCTTTTTAAATATAGGGTGGAGAATTGAAATAGCTCCCAAACGAACATTTTATTGACAAAAAACTCATTTTTTTCCCTGTAGAATGAACCAAGTTAATGCATTTTTAGGACAAGCTTGCCTAAACAAAGTGTAGAAAATGCAAATAAATTCATACGTTTGTTAATTATAAAGACGACAATAAATATGGAACCAAATTAAAGTAGATAAGTATTTACTTTATACTTTTTACTTTTTTTTTAGATGAATTTGAAAAGGTTGTGGCTTTCCAATGACTTGTGAATTGGTTGAATATAGTATTTATTTATTTATTGTATATTTGCGATATATATAGTGTGTATTATATTTTATACTGTATATTTATATATGTATTGGCATGTTTTTATTTGTCTAGAATTAATACCTATTAGGTTTTGTTTTCATTTTCTCTGTGTTTTTGTACACGGTATAAGTTTGCCTATCTCGGTCTACCTACCTTCCTCTCAATTGCTCAAAGCTTAGCTGGAAGAGATCCCTTATAGGGATAAGTTCGCCTTTGTACTTTGATCTATTGTGTGACATGTGTATTCTTTAACCTGTTATCGTGTACAATAAAGTGCTTACATACATACATACATACTTTACAAAAACTAAAAAAATCATCAGAACGATCGAACGAACGAGTCAGACGATGTATATAGTAAGAGAATGTATTAAAAATATAGTGTTTGTCTCTACTTTAATTACTTCTTTTAAAAAAAAGGGACAGTATGCATCTCTTTGTACCTAAATGACTTTTTTCTCTAATTAATTTTAATTTTGATCATGGTTTGAGTGCCTGCTTGCAAAAAATATCATACTAGCTGCCCATACGTCTTCACCTGCGTATTACAATGAGCGCAGGCAAATCAGCGGGATAAAATATAACCATCCAAAAAGTCCATTCCATACGAAGTTGAAAGAATTCTTGAAATCGGATAAGCTGTTCCGGAGATTACATATTACATACAAACTTACAAACGTACCCACATTTTACAAACACTACTACAATCTCACATACCTTTCCTTTTTAGGTTTCACCATGTTCGTCTGTCCGTCCGTCCGTCTTCGGCTTAGCTCAGTAACCATTACTACTAGAAAACTGTAATTCGGCATGCGTGGCTATATAAATTAATCACGCCGACTAAACAGAAGAATAAGATCTTGAAAAAAAAATTTTTAAGGGTACCTCCCCTACATCTAAAGTGGGGATGATTTTTTTTTCACTTAACTTACAGTGTGGGGTATCGGCGGATAGCTTGTTCAAAAATATTATGGGTTTCTTCAATTATCAATTTTTCAAATTGGTGATTGGTTTGCGAGATTTTTGTTCGAGTCATGTGTCGCCCCCCCCCCCCCCCTGCCGGCTAAAGGGCTGCTACTGGGAATGTAAAAAAAAAGAAAATGATGAATTGTACGTTACCGCACATTAAAAAGCAGGTTTAGGCAATTAAACAGATTTTATTTGGTAATTTGTGCAGAGCAATATACAGTCTCGATAATGGCGAAAAATGGAAGAGAGCGAATGAACGAGATTACACAGAATGAGTGGACAAAAAAATGAATGAATTAATGATGTAATGTTGCCATTCTCATGTTTTTAAACATATTCCCGGGGGCGGGTGTTAAGCAGAAAGCAATTAACAAAATGACAAAGTAAAGTTGTGGTCTAAGACTCTTAAGTTACATTTTTTAAGAACTAGTAACCAAATTATGAATTTAAACTTGACTACAACATTTGAGATCATTAATTCAATAAACTTATATTTAAATTAAACATTAAATCTTTAATTATGACCCTGTATAACATTATGCCTTTAGAAAATTATAACACAAGTATTTTTATAAAATAAGTTTATACAAGTAAATCTTTTAGGAACTCTATTTACTTTTTTTTTACCTTGTTACATAATTTTAAATGAATGAAATGTAAAAGTTATATAGTCAAAGTTATTTATGTTTTTAAATGCTACTAAAAGTAAACAATTTTTATTTTTAAATGAAATTCAAAATTTGAAACTACAAGTTAAATACCTAGTTTAGTAACTAAGTTAAGTATCTATGAAAGTAAGTATACATTTCAAATATAATTTTAACAATTTAAGTTAGAAAAACAATAATAGTATTATTTTTAATCTTATTTTAAATATCTATAGGTAGTACACATAACTTATTTATGGCTCTACGATAAATGCCAGATGGAGTTTTAACATCAGCAACCCGTACCCTCTGATCAGGCCCTTTGTAGAGTTTGACTACTCTAGCCAAAGGCCAGGTGAGTGGAGCAGAATGCTCATCTTTCAATAGGACAAGGCTACCTTCCTCTAAGTTAGGCTGACTCCTGTGCCACTTTGGACGACTGTTTAATTGTGACAAATATTGCTTGTGCCAGACATTCCAAAAGCTTTGCTGTATTTGTGTGCATCGCCGCCAAAATCTAAGTCTGTTTGTAGCCACTGATGTACAGTCAGGCTCTGGAATGGCAGTAATTGGCCGACCTATTAAAAAATGGCCTGGAGTAAGGCATGTAAAATCAGAGGGGTCTCTAGAGAGGTGAGTTAGTGGCCTTGAGTTCAATATGCCCTCTACACTAATAATTATTGTATTGAACTCCTCATAAGTGAATAAATTAGGACCTATTATCCTTTTGAAGTGAAATTTCGCGCTTTTTACTGCAGCTTCCCACAGGCCGCCAAAGTTAGGGGAATAGCTAGGTATGTAATCAAATTGAATACCTCGGGAAGAAGCAAAATCAATTACAGCAGACTGATGCTGCGTAGAGTTATGTAATTTATAAAGGTCTTGCAGAATATTATCTGCGCCTTTGAAAGTTTTTGCGTTGTCGCAGTGGATTATACTTGGCTGGCCACGCCTTGAAATGAATCGTTTCAGAGCCGCAAGAAAACATTGTGACGTCATATCTGAGACTAGCTCTAAGTGGACACTTTTAGTGACAAAACACACAAACACAGCAACATAGCCTTTGGATATTACACTCCTTCGAAGACTAGATTGCTTTATCTGAAATGGACCACAGTAGTCAACACCAACAATGCTAAATGTTTTTGCTTCAGTTACCCTTCCAGAAGGTAAGGATCCCATCAGTTGTGAAGCTGTCTCTGCTTTGAAACGATAACATTTAACACATTTGTTTATTATCTTTTTAACCTCGCGATTACAACTTAAAATCCAATACCTGAGTGATAAACTAGACATTGTTAATTTTAAGCCAGCGTGTAATAGATTTAAATGCTCATTTAAAATCATTAAATCTGTAATGTGACATTTTTTCGGCAATATAATTGGATATTTTTGTGAGTAAGGAATTGACGCGTTTTGCAATCGACCAGATACTCTTAAAACATCATTGCTGTCAATAAATGGAGATAATGATTTTAAATGAGATTTTATAGGTAAGTTATTTTTTATCCAATTAATTTCTTGTGAAAAGTATAAACTTTGAACAATTTTAAATATTTTATTTTCTGAGTTTTTTAGTTCTAACGCAGACAAATGGTTATGTTTTTTATTATTTTTATTTTTACAATTATAAGCAAATCTTAGAATCCAAGTTATAATTCTTACAGTTTTGTTCCAAGATGAGTATTTTTTAAGAATTTCAGGTAATTCAGGCACATCAGGTTTGACGCCCAAGCCAACCTCCCGCTCGTCCAAGAATTGATCCCTGCACAGCAAGTGGCTGCAGCTGACCACCTCAGCACTCTCCACTGAAGGCTCCGGGGAGAAATTAGGCAAGGAGTGCTGAGACGGACCGCTCCACCACAACGTGTTGCCAGCTAGCTCCGCAGGATCACAACCCCTCGACAAGCAGTCTGCCGGATTGATTGCCCCATCTATGTGGTACCACTCGCAATCTTTTGTGAGTGATTTTATCATTGCTACTCTGTTGCTGACATAAGCAGGTAAGTTTTTACAAGAATTTAGCCAACACAGTACTACTTGTGAGTCTGAAAACAAGTATTTGTTATCAAATTTAATTTTAGAGTAAGTTGTACTGATTCTGTTGTACAATTTTGCCAGAATCAGCGCCGCGTTAAGTTCCAATTTTGGCACAGTCATTGTGTTTTTAATTGGTGCTATTTTAGACTTAGCACAGAGCAAGGTTGTCGTGACATTATCATTATGCACCACTTTTACATAAATGCAACACCCATAAGCTATCATAGAAGCGTCACAATAACCAAGCAGCTGTACACATTGTGCATCAGAATGTTTAAAATTGCGGTTGACAGAAATTGCAGGCATTGCTAACAATTGATAATAAAAAATTTGCCACTGTTTTAATAACAGTGATGGGAGGGGAGAATCCCATTTTAGGTTTTCTTTCCAAATTTTTTGTAGGAACTCTTTTGCCCGGACCACTATAGGACCTGCCAGCCCGAGTGGATCGAAAAAAGATCCTATCACACTTAAAACGGAACGCTTGTTCCAAGAATCAACCTTTTTGCTAGGACAAGCCACCTTTAATAAATCGTTTTTGACATCATAAGACAGGCCAAGTGCTTTCATACATGAATTTTGTTTACAGAGATCATGATCATCAAAATGCTGCTTATTGGGCGGAATATCAGTAAGAAGACGAGGATCATTAGCAGCCCATTTATGAAGATCGAAGTTGGCGCGCTGGAGTAGAGAAATAAATTGATCTCTTACCTCAATTGCTTCTTTTATTGACTGACCTCCGAATAATGCATCGTCCACGTACATTGAATTTCGGATCACCTCTGCAGCCAGCGGGTACTCAGCTCCATACCTTTGAGCTAGCTCCTCCAGACATCTGGTGGCCAAGTAGCTTGAGCTCTTGAGCCCGTATGTGACAGTCTGCAATTCAAGTATAACCAGCTTATTATCATGGTTTTTCCACAAAATATTTTGTAGCATTCTATGAGCAGGATCTAAGTAAATAGCTCTATACATGTGCCTAATATCGGTCAGGAGAACATATTCATGAGATCTGAACAGAAGCAAGATATCAAATAGGTCTTTTTGCAGTTTAGGTCCGTTCATAAGAACTTCATTTAAACTGTTATTTTGAGAGCTGGCTCGAGTGTTACCGTTGAACACTACTCTGACTGTATTTGTTTTTCTATCATATCTTATGACAGGTAAATGTTGCATGAAATATCTCTTTTCAGCTTCTGAAAACTTTAAAGGTATGACCTTTGCATGTCCTAGTTCAATATATTCATTCATAAATGCATGATATTTTTCTTTGAGTGCCTCATCTTTATCTAGCCTTTTTTCAATTGAATTTAAAGTTTTGGCAGCAACGGGAAATGTATTTCCTAAGTTGAGTTGATCTAACGGCTTTTGAAGCGGAAGTGAAACCTGAAAATTGCCTTCAATTAATTGTACCGAATTTTTAAAATCGGCTTCACAGGGATCCTGCTTTGCTGTAACCTCCGGATTGATTTCAGGAACTTTTTCAGTTTCCCAAAATTTTGTTAGGAGGTGATCAAGTTTGTCAACATTAGGGGCGGTAAGTGCATGCAATGTAACCAGATTATTATCGAAAGATGCGGCTTTTTCATCAACCTCCCCTGACACAATTGAACCAAATTCGGTGTCCATAAGGTAGAGATTGTTTGACAATTTAATTTTGTTGGGTAACATTATTTTGAAAAATACATCAGCTGACAGCAAGAATGAAATATCACCCGGTACATTATATTCATTGTCTGCAAGTACTGCAGAGACCGGCAAGGTAATATTTTGCCTATCAATTTTGTGCTGAGGTAATTTTAAGGTTATTTGGTCCACTATGGAACAAGTCACTTGGCATTTATAATTACTTTGAAGTGACATGAAATCAACTTTGACAGACTTTGTGGTAGTTTTATTTTGTTGACCCAAAGCTGTAATATTTAAATTATTTTTGAAAGGTTTTAGATTGCATTGCTTGGCAAGATCAGATGTTATAAATGAAACTTGACTGCCGCTGTCCACTAACCCTCGAGCAATAATATGTGACTTTCCGTTTTGGCTGAGAATTTTTGCTTTGATGGTAGGCAGCAGTATGGTGCTGTTGCTGATGTTGCTATGCAATGAGGCCTTTGGTTCATTTGTGTCAAGGTGCAATAGGGAATTATGTTCCTTGCTACTACACGACGAACATTTAAAATGAAAGTGACATTTTTTGTTGTGAAAATTTAAACAAATCTTACACAAATTGTTTTTTGAAACAAAGTCACATCTTTCATTTGAGGAAAGTGCCTCAAATTTTTTACAATTGAATAATTTGTGTGAGGTATTTTGACAAAATCTACAAGGGGGGGTATCTTTGCTTGCTAGATTTGTTACCTTGCTTTTGTTAGAGAAAATTGTTGTCTTACCTTCGTTTCTCTGGCTCTCCTCAAAGCTGCTTGCTCTTCTTTCAACATAAGTAAAGAAGTCATCAATCTTTGGCAGCTCTGTTTGCTCTCGCTCAGCATGATATGCTCTGCAAGTAAACTGGTCAAGTTTCCGTAGTAAAATGGGCAAGATGATCATGTCCCAGTGTTTGGTGGGTTGTCCTAACGTGTTTAAGGCGCCTAGATGTTGGCGAGCGTTAGCTACTAACTCGCGTAAATTGCTGGCAGTTCCTCTCACAATAGGCGGAAAATCTAATAAGGCTTGCACATGGTTTGTTACTACAAGGAACTTGTTATCATACCTGTTTTTCAATAATTCTAAAGCCTTTTGATATGAATCACCTGTTACGGGTAAACCTTCAATAAGTGAAAGTGGCTCCCCTTTTAAAAACTTGCGTAAATAGAACAGTTTTTCAATATTTTCTAACTTACAGTTGTTGTGAATTATAGCTGTAAAGAGTTCAATGAACGTTTGATATTGCGTGTATTCCTTTCCGTCAAACACAGGAATATCAATTTGGGGAAGTTTCACTACACTGGCACTGGCACTAGCACTTTCTTTGTGATCCGAACGAGAAGACGCAAGCATTTTACGGAGCCCTATTAAGACGCTTAAGCACCGCTCTCCTAGCCCGCAGTCATCAAACTCGTCGTCCTCGGAGGCATCGCTGAGGATGTGAAGCTGGAGTGTCAGGTCGTTCATCGCGAGTAAAACTCCCTCCATTTGCTGTAGACGCAATGTTACTGCATCTTTATCCAAAGGTCCTTCTTTATGTTCACGCAAGAAGTTCTCTGCTTTGGTAAGTTTCGATTTGCATTGAGCCAACTGCAATTTCAAACTTCTTTCCTGCGCTGCAGCATGTTCGTCCTCCAACCTTTCCTCATTTTTGTGTGCCGCACTCTTTCGTCGCCCACCCATGTTGTAATAAGCCGTTTTATTGTATAAAACACGTCGAAAACGGTTAAAAAATCAACAGAATTTCGCAGTTGGACGATGTAAACAAACAGGTGAGTGAGCAATTTGCTGCGACCGAATGAATGAAGAAACTTGAAGATGTCAAAGCCTTGTCTTTGTTCGGTCAGAATGGGTTGAATGAATGAACATTGAATGAACTCGGCGCTGATGGCTTTGTATCGCTGTCCCTTTCGCACGCCGGGCGGCAAAATGTATGATGAAAAAATATGGCGGCCGATTTCCAACAAAGGCAATCCCTTGTGCCGTAGAAACGAGTGAAAAATTTCGAAGATCACGCAACATCCGTAGGTGGATTTTGGTTACGCTCACTTAATCCACTTGAAATGCGTCTCTTGACGACGGAATGCCACTGCACTTGTTGCAAATGGCGTTTTGCGCACACGCGCTTCACTTGGACGGCGACTGATGCAATAGCGAATTTAACGCAGACACTGACTTTGAACTCGCGTGATATGTTATTTTTGTTTTCGGCACCATTAATGTACGTTACCGCACATTAAAAAGCAGGTTTAGGCAATTAAACAGATTTTATTTGGTAATTTGTGCAGAGCAATATACAGTCTCGATAATGGCGAAAAATGGAAGAGAGCGAATGAACGAGATTACACAGAATGAGTGGACAAAAAAATGAATGAATTAATGATGTAATGTTGCCATTCTCATGTTTTTAAACATGAATTTTAAAGAAAAACTATCACGGCTAAGTAGGCATAAGTAATTACCGAGTAATATTCGACCAACTTAAAATTCACTTAGAAAGGCCAACTTCGTACAAATTCGGCCGACGCAACCATTTAGTTGGCGCGCGCGTGTTGATGTAACTAAGAAAGACAGGCAACCACGGAACCCTACACTGCACGTGTCCCGACACGCACTTGGCTGATTTTTATAATATTAGTATAGATATACTGCCAAAACTTGGGATTAGCTGTCAAAGCGGACCCCGTACTCCTTTAGCGCACAACCGGGAATAACGCTAGGATAGGAGGATGATGAGTATGAGTATATATATATATGTGTATATATATATATATATATATATATATATATATATATATATATATATTTTATTTAAATAGGGTTTATATTATAATGTTAACATATGTGCCACTATAGGACTCCCCGCGGGTTTATTTATATATATATATATATATATATATATATATGGTATATATATACCTACTTACTGTATTGATGGAAAGTAATACTAACTGGAACAAAACTTTATTGCGACCACGATAAACGTTTCAAGCAGCCACCAAAAACTTAATCAAACTTATTCAAATACGATCACAGCGAGTAACCAATTCTCGTCAACCGCTCCCGCCCACGCTCGCTAACTTCCTAAGACGCTGTTATCGCCTTGCTTTCGCGGTAAGTGCTTGACAAGTGTCTATCCGTCCCTTTTACTCCCACCTTCGTCCTCGCCTCCCCGCTGCCTCCATCCCTTTCGCGCCCTAGAGCCCCATTTAAATTAACCAATAGAAACGCACGGCGTTTGCGGTTGACCAATAAAAGAAGTGGGCTTCCCTCAAGTGTCAATAATAAATTTTCTTTTAATTCGCTTTTATCTTTTCAAATTTGGAACAATTATTCGGTTGTTTTATTAACGGCGATTAGAATGGGTTGGCATCGAATTAGGAATTCGAGTTTCTAAATTGTAGTTTGCAGTAAAATGGCGATTACATGTTGTCAACCGAAATTAGGTTTTTAGAATTTTCTATCTGTTGTTATGTACTAACTTACCTACGTACGGAACATATATAGGTATTTATTTATAGTACCTATATATTTTTGGCAACAGCGTCGCGTTGCGCGCTGATAGCGGGTTATTACCTATACACACCACTTCAGATCAACATTACTCTGAATAAAAAAAATGGACACCAGGGGTTAGGTACTAAAGATGCCCTAAGGAAGCGTCCTTTTTAATATTCGCCCCTGTTACAGGCCACACCCTGTATACTTACGACCGTATTCATAAACGTTCTTCAAGCCTATTTTAACTAAAATGGCGTTCAAATTAGTTTGTCTGTATCTGTCACTTTGACAATTGTGTTCGTCAGAAAGGGACTTAGTTTATTTTAGACATTACTTAGGTAGATATTAATATAAATTTTTGTTAATTTAAATAATATGTACTTAATTGCTGCAGCAGTCAGCTTGGCATAAGTATCTGACTTCAGATATTGTGACTCCGTTATTGCGCAAGGCAATGAGATATTCGAAGGCATAGCATAGCACCCCGCCTTTTCGGTGAAGGAAAGCATGTGAAACCTGCATAGTCCATGTGAAGGCCTCAACCCGCACTGGGCCAGCGTGGGGACTGCATGCCTAAGGCCCATGCCCTCTTATCCATGTGAGGAGGCTTGTGCTCAGCAGTGCGAGCTCGTACCGATTTTTTAGGTTAGGACTTGAGAGGTTAAGTTTTCAAATCGTCACTGTAGGTAGGTCTCTGTCGGTCTAGTATTTTGCCAAGAGAATACTTAAAATTAGTCTGAGTAGGTAGGTATTCGCGTAGTCTCGGACGGCAATAATCGACATTAAGTGAAGTGGCTCTCGAGTCCCGGGTGATATTACATTACATACAACAGACGAGGCCGTGCTCCGGTCAGCGCAGACCTATGAATGCACAGAATTGACAAAAGCATCTTAGCAATAATCAATACCTATTATATTACCCATTATAAATGGTGTGTCTGTCTGTCTGTCTATCTGTCTTTCTGTTACCTCTTCACACTTAAACCGCTGACCCGATAAAGATGAAATTTGGTATAGAGATATTAGTTTGAGTCCCGTGGAAGGACATAGGATAGCTTTTATCCTGGAAATCATTTCCTACGGGGGTTAAATGGTGGTTAAAACTTTGTATAGAGCTACGATATAAACGAGTTCCACGCGGACGGAGTCGCGGGCAGTGCCTAATATTAATGTTTATTTTGGATTAAAGGTAGGTACGTCCTACCTACGTCCATGTTAGAAGCATGTTTATACTTAGGGCTATGTTAGAACTCCAAGAAAAAAGATGGACAGAGCAATACAAACAACTTTATAGTGAAGCCGGTTTCAACCCAGCCAAATAAGTTTAGCACACGCTCACACACACACCTATACAAACAAATTTTCACAAAACTCTACAGCACGTGTCCCAATGGCTGTCAACACCTATTTCGAGTTTTGTGCAAATTAATTTGTTTATGTGTGCGTGAGCGTGTGCTAAACTTATTTGGCTTGGTTGAAAACCGGCTTCACTAGGTTGTTTGTCATGTCTCGCCTATCTTTTATTATTGATCTGAGTGTATAGGGATCATGACTAAGATTTTTTTAAGATGTCATTCGAACCAGTTTTTGGAGAGCAACTACAATTAAAGAGCATAAATAACCAAAATTTTGAGACAAAAATTGACCTCGCTGGCGGCAGCGCAAAACAACACACACAGGTATGACGTCACAACTGACATTTGTAAAAATCGTTTTTATGCAAAATCAGGTAAATTGTTGTCTCTGTCGCGAAATACTGCGTTTAAATACATAGTTGTCATACAATTTTGTTTCTATAAAAGCATAAGGATTCTATTGATAGCTTTAAATTTACTCTTGGACGATAAAAAAAATGCATATTTAATCTAAACTTTCAAGGTTCATATCTTTTTATGATTTATAATTAAAATCTCTATAATTTATACTTTATTACGATAATTTGATGGTTTATCACTACTTTATCAATTTGAACATGAGGCATCATGCCTATTGTCAGTCACTTCTCATTGTTCACTTGTGTCCTGTGTCTGAACATTGTACTATCGCCAACACAGCTAACTGACCATCGGTGCACCTTAAGTGCATTGTAATAAGGTTCTATATAAACACAGGATGGTCAGTTAACAGTGTTGTCGTTTGTACTGTCATGCGTTTCCGCAACTGCCAGCGGGTGCAGCACGGTTGCCATTTTACCACTTATCGCTGTGTATAAGGCGGCCGTCACGTTCTGAGGCTCTAGTATAAGTTTTACCTAAACAAAACGTTACGATCGCGTTTGCGTTTTACCCTCAATTTGTATGGGATTTGACAGCTAAACGCAAACGCGGTCGTAACGTTTTGTTTCGGTAAAACTTATGCTAGAGCCTCTGACCAGTATTACGAGTGCGAGAGTGACGGTTATCATATTAGTATATCCACAACAAGTGATAAAATGGCTACGCCCCCAGGAGACCGTTGGAGCTGCCGCGAAACACGTCGCATAAGGAACGCAATCAGTATTACAGTGCCCGGCAAACAACTTGAACATGCGGGACGAAGTGGCGGGGGAAAGCTCGCACGTACAATTCGCCTTTGCGCAGCCAAGGTCATTTGCCCAAGTTGTTTGCCGGGCATTGAACTAATATGAAATATCTTTTTAACCCCCGACGCAAAGAGAGGGGTGTTATAAGTTTAACGTGTCTGTCTGTGTGTCTGTCTGTTGTATCGTAGCTCCCAAACGGATGAACCGATATTCGTTTAGTTTTTTTTGTGTCATACATAATTTTATTCTGAGTGTTCTTGGCCATGTTTCATGAAAATCTGTTCAGCCGTTTTTGAGATATTGGACTTTGAAATGAAAATGTCGGGGGATTTTCAACTTTTCTAAGTTGTAGTTATTAAATCAGATAAATAGTTCCGGACGTTGACGGTTGGAGTTACAATAGGTATCACAGACTAATATAATTAACTTGGTATAATTAACTCGTTTGTCATGACCCTTTTTCTGCAATATAAGTACCTAGTATTTATGAAAGTGTTCCAGTCGTGTACATTGTTAAGTCTACTGGCGCTAAGTACCTATTATCCGAAGCGGTCGTAAGTGGCGTGTTTGCGGCGGCCATTACACGCTACTGTAATCAATCAGCCGTGGATGAGAGCTTTTTAATTACCCCTTTTGAGGTGAATCCGGTTGTTTTAGAACTACATGGGTACCTATTACCAGGGGGTAGGTACCTAATATTCTATCGGGAAGGTAGGGACCTTCACGTGGGTGTCGAAACAGTTGATTGTGCGATAGATACGTACGGTTGAAGTTGTTGTGGGCGGTAAGCTAGCTGTTGGTAGCAACCTACTACTACAACCCTAATGGTCGTATTCATAAACATTTAACAAACCTATTTTAACTAAATGCCCTTAAAATGCGTTTGTCTTTATCCATCACTTGACATTTGAGTTCGTAAGAAAGTGACAAACATATTTTATTTATCAAAAGCTTTTAAGTTTTATTGGCCTATCTACATTAACACTAATTTAACAGCCATTTTTCAGCGATTTGAATATTTTTTTGATATAATAGGTAGGTACGTTCATATCTAGTAACTTTATTGTTCTAATAAAATCAAACCATGTAATTGTTAGCACAGTAACGGGTCAGTGACATACCAAATTTTGTGATATATTTTATCTGAATTATTGGTAACTTAGTTTCAAAGCCTTCACCCTTCAAAAAAACACTTTTCCTCTGGCCTAGTAGGTACACCTAACCCACATAATGCACCATCGAGGCTAAAGATGCAAACCTTTTGCGGTAGCTAAGCTGCTACGGAGGTACTATGACGTAGGTATCCATCGTACCGCAAGGAAAGAACAGAATTAAAAATTGATCACCATTTTATTTAGAATCCCAGTTTTTCCAACATCAATCCAATCGCTCAAATGATTCAGCACTCAAACTCCACAGAGAACAATTAAAACCGACGCATCCGCTCTTCGGCACTTCAAACAAATCAATATAATAACCGGAGAAAATCAAAAGATGGGAAGTGCATTACCGATCACCGATCTGTTTATTCGGCGCGTTCATTTGTTCCCTCAAATTGGCTCTTTGGTTTAAGTGCCGTTTTTCAATTGTTTACGAACGCGACCGGAAACACTTTGGAGAATTGACTTTTCATTTTGAATTTGGAATCGGATGTTTTGGAGAGGAACGAGGTTTTAACTTTCAAACGGGGATGATTGCACCTATAAGTACCTACCAAATGTTCTTTTCATACAAAAATACCGGTTTTAAATTTCTGTAGTTAGGCTTACCTACCTATCTCTGTCAGTAATTTTACGTCACTGGGCGGTTAGTGAGATGTACCGCCACCGCCCACGGGCGCAGCGGCAAATCTCACTTTACAACCAGGAGAAGACGTAAAATTGTGTACGCACCACGG
Source organism: Epinotia bilunana (assembly GCA_947049275.1). Taxonomy (NCBI): domain Eukaryota; kingdom Metazoa; phylum Arthropoda; class Insecta; order Lepidoptera; family Tortricidae; genus Epinotia; species Epinotia bilunana. The sequence goes on along the minus strand of OX346273.1, from coordinate 9,766,071 downwards.
GCGGTAATTCCTAAAGCCCCAGATCGCATGTTTATAAAATAATAATAAAAAATAAAATTCTTTTCAACACAACTGCTCGTAACGTACCTCTTATTGTGTCGCTTTTAGGCTCATAATCCTGGATATTAAACACGCGTGTTTAATAACATTACGATACATGTGTGTTATGGTTATATCCCGATTAAGTCACGTTGCCACCTTGCAGCAAGATGTATGCATGCACACGGTGCATTCTTAAACTAACCAGGTTGTACAGAATGTACAGCTTTTTTTTTAATTATCGGGAAATGGATTCTTACTCGATTAAACAAATTAAATCCTTTTTGTTGGTTAATTGACTTTTTCTTCTTGGATATGATATAGAAACGGTTAATTTAGTAAAACTATTCACTTTTGATAACATTTTACATGAATTAATAAAGATAACATTTTAAAACAAAATTATTTATTTTATTTTGTATTGGCTGTTTAGAGATTTCATCTAATGCGCGCGCACTGCGCAAACTTCACAAAAAAAAAAATGCGCGCCATTCATTGCGCCATTATAGATATTTCACAGATCTTTTTAAACATTGTTAATGCGTGTTTGGTTATTAGGTAACAAAAACGTTGATTCGTGGTGACTAGAAAAGTGATAAAAAGAATGGACGCCACTAGAAATTCTTGACGATGTAAGTATTCAACATGTGAGTAAAAACCTGTTGACATCAATAAGTAAGGAAAATAACTTGGCAGGCCTATCAAATTTTTTCCTCGCAAAATGTGTTGAAAAACGTCGTATGAAACGCGTGAGCTTTGATAATTACATCCTCGGCTCTCTTATCACGCTCACCTGCGGCTCGCGTGATAATTCCGATTCTGATGTAATTGTCAACATACCTCACTTGTATCACAATGTAGGTACTATTATTCACGACCAACTTGGATCATTGTGTTAGTAACATGTATCTAGAAATTACCTGCTATATAGTGTTAGTAAACAATTTGCGGGTAAATGCATCCTTAGTATTATTATAATTATACCTTTTATTTCAAACCTGTCCGTAATCAGACAGACCTGAAGAATAGAGCCAAAAAAGGAAAGAGAAAATTATCAAGTTTCTCAGAGATAATAGGTTACATCCGAGATTGATAAAAACAAAAGCAGTGTACTTAAATGTTAATAGAAATGTTTACTTCGTGAATAAATAAATTATTAAATTAATTAAATAGTAAAAAACTGGTCAAGAAAGCAATAAGTATTTTCACATAGCGTACAATGTACCTGAAGTACTTACCACCTAGGTAATAGTATTCACTATTCAGAACCAAATTATTAATTCATATATTTAAAAAAAAACTCGTTGATTTATTTATATTACTTTCTCTCCATTCTGAAAACAAATAGTTATAATAAATGAAATGTTATAAAATATAAAGTATGACCCGCCCATCATGCCATCTATTGTGATAAAATATTACTATTACGAACGTGCTAAGACAACCACACATTACAACGCCAAGCGACTCCACGCCGTTGATGTAGTTTTGCTATTGGCCGCTAGAGAGCGTTGTTTGACACGGTTCAAATAAACTCAATTTTACAACATTATTATAATCTATGTTACTTAAATGTATGTTATTTATTTTATTTAAATAATCATAAATATCTCTGGGTCTTATAGGAGCGTTTTCTTTGTAGCGAACTAGCAACAAAATAATTATGCTTCGTGCATTAGTAGTAGATGTTTATCTACTCAACCATAGATGGCGGTATGCGCTCGTAATTCTCAAGTATTGATTTTAGCAATATCTGTGAATCTCTTCTACTGTCATGGCTCCCTAGTACTTTCAGCAAAAGAAGCCGTCAGTCACGATCACGGCTAGCGACTATTCCTGACCGACTTCGAGTTTTCAGACCAACGTCACCAATCATCAACGAGAGTTGGTTGAAAAACAACATCACATTTAAATTTAAAAATAGAATAGGGGTAAAAAAATTACGAAGCTTTTCTTGTAAAAATAATAAGATTTAAGCGCTGCAAATGTAGTTTATAGAGAGAAATAATATGTTGAAATTAGATTTTTTTTTGTAGATATAATTTATATACGAAATTCAAACAACTAAATTATATTTTCAAATTAAAAACAAAAACAATGTCTTGAATGAAAACTGATTTTTTGCTTTTATCAGATTCAGATTCAGATTTTATTCATAAAACACAGTATTTTACATGTCAGACAGGATACAGAATAGAGTAGGTAAGGTACATACTCGTATATGTTTTGTTTTGTCAAGGTAGTTTTAATTATAAATAGATATAAAATATTTCTAAAAATGAATTCATTGACATTGTAGATGTCAGTCTAATTAAAGGTTATTAACTACTTATGCGTGGGTCAATAATGCCTTATCATTAAATTCGTCAATAGCGTAACACGACATGTCCAATAAAAAAAAAATATTTTGCCTCTGAAAATGGCGTCAGTCGATCAATTGAAATGAACCATTCTTACCACCAAACTCGACTACCCCACATATTAAATTCCATATTTGATTTTCCAATCCCCAAAACCCACGAACATATCGCTTACGTCAAACAAAATCCCCCGAATCAGTGCACAGTGGGCGATTATAGTATCACTTTCACAGACATATGGTTATTATCAGGGGGTAATATAATAACAAACGGGCGAAACAACTGAAGTTATAGCTTTTTTAGTAATATAATAAAAGTTTCGTTATAGTAAAGACAGTCACTTGGATTTATATTAGTTTAATTTCTCACAGGCTCATTGGCTACATGACAAAAATAAAGTAAGTATTCATCATTAATCATCATCATCATCAGCTTGTACAGTCAAGTGCAAAAATATGGGTGAATTGCATACGGCTAATTCATAAATATGTCCCATAGCTCTTATGTCCGCGGACATAAGAGCTATGTTACATGCACGTCCATATGTCCTAATTTCATAAAAGAAAAATCCTCTTTTCAACTCAATTTTAGTATTTAAAAAAATGTTATAAGTGTATCTGTTTGTGGTATCGTAGCTGCCAGACGGATGAACCGATTTCAGTACGAAAGTATTGCCTGTCGATATGACACTTCTAATTTGGCCACCTACCTACTTTTTGTACCTAATTATTTGCTGCAATTTCTCCGCTACCCAAAGGTTATCTGGAAGAGATCGCTGCCGTCTGCTGTTAACCTCTATTTTTTGTGTTTATATGGTTTGGGTTATGTGTTCCGTCCGCATGGAACTCGTTTATACCGTAGTTCCATACAAACTTTCACCCGCTACCCTTAGCGGGTGAAATGATTCATATTCATATTATTTATTGGTAAAAGTATAACCACCGGAGTGCGATCTGTTTGCATGGCGATGGGCGAGTGTGAGAAAAGAATGTTTGAAGTTCTGTGAGGCCCTCGAGTGTAATGTAATATTGGCTCTTTTGTGTACACTGTTAAGTTGATTTTCCACCGGCGAGGCGAGGCGGGGCGTGGATGGGCGAGAATTGAAATAAGTATGGGACTTACTACCTATTTATTTATTTATTTCCACACATACAATTATCATTACATTTGCACTGAGCGCGCGCGCGCGCGCGGTGGTAATAAGTAGTAAGTCCCATACTTATTTCAATTCTCGCCCATCCACGCCCCGCCTCGCCTCGCCGGTGGAAAATCACCTACACTGCATCTCTTTTTATTATGTGCTATTGTTAACATGTTTAATCTTAGTTGTGTGACGCATTGGATTTCTGTAATGTCGTGTAACATATTAAATAAATAAATAAACATTTTACAAGTCAATTTGTTGGGATAAAAACTATCCGATGTCCTTCCTCGGGACCCAAACTATCTCCATATCAAATTCCATTTAAATCGGTTAAGAGGTTTAAGCGTGAAGCGGTAACAGACTGACAGACAGACAAAGAGACAGACACACTTTCAAATTTATAATATTACTAGCTTCCGCCCGCGACTTCGTCCGCGTGGACCCGGGATAAAAACTATCCTATATTTTAATCCAGGCTATAAACTATCTTCCTGCAAAATTTCATTCAAACCGGTTCAGCCGTTTAAGCGTGATCTAAACTTTCGCATTTATAATATTAGTAGGATATTAAATATGGAAGTATGGACTACCAATTATATCTATGACGCCCCCTTTGTGTGAATAATTTTATTTTTATATAAAAAAACCCCCCTCCAAGCCTCGTCCCGAATCTCTCCCCATCTTACAGTCACGTGACCTCTTACGCTCACCTGTGGCGAGTTTAACAATTTTTCCCCATCCCAAAAAGTGCACAGCGCCGCTAAAGAAGTTTTCACTTCCAAAAATCGCGCAAATAATTACCTACATTATTATGTCACGACCCCAGCTAACCACACAGTGGGTCAGAAAAAGAGGGTCACTAAACATATTGTCACGAAATTCGGCCTGAGTTATTGCAACCAGAAGGCAGGCGCGCTGGCGCCAGCAAAAACAGATGCACTGTCTTGTAGATATTTGCTGCGTTTTTTGTTGCAGCTATTAGGTGTCGTGTGAAAAGGTCACGATTGGTTGCAACGGATAACTATTACTTATTCTGTTTATAGAGAAACAAATATAATTATGATACCTAGATATGAGCGAAATTACATTCTCGTGTGCGATCTGAAGTATTAAGTAATTTTGCTAATAGGTATTTCGTGCACCTTACATAAAATCGCAGTGAGATTAAGTAGGTATAATAACACTACTTTGTACCGAAAAAATATTTTTAGGTACCTATAAATTTTAATTTATTGCAAATTTAGAAAAAAGGAAAACCTATAAACCTAGTCTTTCATTGTGTCAATAACATACTAAAAAATAATTGAGATTGGAATAGTTATTTACGATACAAGTGCCAAAAATAGGAAATTCGCAACGAGTGGTGATAAATTAAAACACGACCGAAGGGAGTACATATGTATTGAAAAATATTTTACACTACATATGGTGCTACTTTCCCGCACTAGTGCGGAAAAGAGCACTTTTCGTGCATGTCGAAACTTTAAAGAGCCATATGTACAGTAAAACGTTGTACGATACACGTGCGAATAGGTAATTCGCAACTCGTGTCGATTTAAAACACTCCCTTCGGTCGTGTTTTAATTTATCACCACTCGTTGCGAATTTCCTATTTTTTGGCACTTGTATCGTAAATACCTATAGAAGTGGAAGAATGTTTTCTCTTTTTGTATGGACGAGTACCTAGTATTCCAAAGGTAAACTTCCCTCACTGTACAAAAAAAGGGTGTATTTAAAAATTGGCTAAAAACTTTTGCACATTTCTTTGGTATTTGCAACGTTATACTCTTTATAACTGTACCATGACGCGTTTTATTTCTAACTGATTGATTAGATAACACACTTAATTCTCATTTTTGTAATGAATTTGATTGGATGTCACACCAAAATGGCTGGAGGTTTTTGCTGACGTGAGTACCAGGGACGCATAAACGTAAAGCCTTTTTTTTGTGTACTTCCAAATCCCCATAGAATGTGGCTCTGAAATGGCTCATTGCTGTGAAATTTTGGGGATGTGCCTCCATTGTTGTTATTTTGTAGGGCTTCCAATATAACTACAAGTACTCGATTGGTTCGTGACTTCTCAAAAAAAGAGCACAGACTGAAGCGAGCGTGTGCAACTTATTGACATTATGTGTGAAATGTCGAAAAGCTATCAGGCGACTATATGGGCATATTTAAAACCTAATCGAAACTGTGTTACAGAATACAAGGCAGGAAGATAAAAATATGTCAAATAATGTGGCAGTATTTTCCCGACGTGTTGTGAATCCGTGCGCGTTGTAATTGTTGTAATTGTAAGTTTTGGGAGTCAATGTCTACTACGGTTACTATTATTTGTTTTACTTTAATTAGCTCCGTAAAACAAAACTGATTGTGTTCTGAGTGTTCGATTGCTGCAAAGCACTTTGTTCCGGGTTACTAGGAAAACATAGCTTTGCAAGAGTTTGCAGTCCATCCGCGATGTTTTTTGGCTAGCCCCTAGATGGCAGCGTCCACAGGGTTCATTTCTATGCTAAGGGTTCGAGTTTTCGTCTGCTTATACTAGGGCGGCATAACGCTGAGGGGTGTTCACGAATCGCAATGCCTGAAGTGATAGTCACACTGAAACTCGCTAGATGGCAGTTTTCTTGGGAACAATACGATTAATTCTCTGTGTTTGGAAAACGCCGTTTCTGAGAAAAAGCAACTGGATATCAAAAAGTTGATATAATGCACGTTTGGTGTCGATTCGACCAGACTAAAAAAGAACTGAATCAGAGATAAATTACACGTAATATTGAGATTTAATAAATACTAAATCACTTATTCTAGTATGCTATCTTCAAATGTTTTTACTTAAGTACTACAATTTCAATCAATTTTACAGTCGTGTATCTAAAGCTACCACGAAATGCAGATAGATGTGTTGTACCTTGGCCTTGGACAGCTGAGACGTACAGCTTCCCTGACATGCCATAAATGAACCGGCAGATGCCTAAATAATAACTGTATTATGTAAAAGACTCGTCTTAGGGCCGATTTTTCAATTCCCAGTTAAAATTATCTGTCAGATAAATGTTAGCTCTGTCCTTTTCTTTCATATGACTTAAGAAAAAGATGGTGATAATTTTAACTGACGGATAACTTTATCTAGAGATTGAAAAATCGCCCCTTAAAATTATTTATGTTTATCACAAGTAAGTTTTGCCCATTTTGTACAACAGAGAGGGACGACAGTTTGAAACTGGGAAAATAACATTTGTGTTCACAACTTAATGTAGTATTGATCAGTAAGTATTATACTAGACAGCGTGTGACATCCATTAGAACATACATTTTAAGTAATGGTACTGTCGTTTGTTAGCTTTGTTTCCTTCCTTGTTACCGATACATTGCATGCTGAATTATTTTGTATGAAAAAAAAATAGTTTTTTTAAACTAGCGATAAGTACTAATTTACGTTCATTAAGGCTTATACTTTCAGCCCTTAATATGTTCTTATGGGAGTCACACACTGTATACATAGTATCAATTGAAGAGCAAATTCTCTAAAAAAACACCAGATAAAAAATAAATTCCTAATTCATAACACAAGACATTTCCAAAGTGTACCTACCTTTAGTTTTTCAGTTCCACTTGAGTCGTTCGAGCGAGCGAGGGCGAGCGAGGGCGGGCGGGGGCGGGCTATTGACAAATGCCAATATAATTTATTGGGGTGGCGGCGCCGGCGCCGGTTTTTGTCGCGTTTTGCGACACCGACAGCGATAAGCTGCTGATTCGTGGATGGACGGTAAAAAGTGTATCGGTGACATATAGGTACACGAAAGTGTTCAAGTACCTACCTATTTTTTTAGCAAATTATAATAGTTAAATGCTAACGGCCGTATTCATAAACGTCCTACAAACCTGTTTTAACTAAAATGCCATTAAAATTCGTGTCCTTATCTGTCACTTTGACATTTGTGTTCGTAAGAAAGGGACAAAGGACATTTTATTTAGCAGAGGCATTTTAAGTTTTATGAATAAGGGGGTAAATGTTTGTGCGTTCTAGTAGTTTTATACAATGGTTTTATATATTTGTTTGTTCCTTGTCCATTGTGTCGTAATGTTTGAAATTGGATGCCACACCATATAGTTATACAACATTGCACTCTACACGCAAAATAAATGTTCTCATGGCTGAGGTTTTCTGTAAGTGAGTTTTTCATTAATTAAAAGTACTTATAAGTATTATAGGATTTATATTACTATTAACTACACGTGAAAGAAGTCGAAAAACCGTATCAACATCAGGAAAAGGAAAGAAAACTAAAATGAAACATGTGTACGTATTGTACCTACGGACAAACTATTAACTGGAATCAGACAGCCGCAGTTCCAATTCTCAGCCCATCGAATCAGGACTAAAAAGATTGGTTATGTTTCACGTTTTTGCAAAACTAAGCGAGTTTCACAAACTAAAAATAGTCCAATTTGTCATGAGCCGAGTTGTGGGGCGGGGAGCAACTGGGAGCGCGACCGGCAATTAATCGGGGCATTAAATCGTGCATGTGTAGCACGCGGATAACGCACTGAGAAATCATGGCGCGCACCGCCGGACACGCACACGGGTCGGCTTTCACTATTTACTAGAGTTTGCCTGCAACTTCCTTTAAATAAATGAAGTGTATTTAACGAGTCAAATCTAGCAGGGTTTTCTGAACAAGAAGACCAATGTTAAGAAGAAACGTCGAAACTAACCCGACAGTCACTATTTTTTCTCCAAAATTAAGTTAATTCCAATGATACATAGTAGGGTATAGAATCGTCAATAACTGGCCCCCCTTCAACTGGCTACCTCATACTAAAAATGAACTCTATTCACCTGTAATAGAATGAATTTTTAGTATAAGGTGTTAATTACTGGCCACTTTTCAATAACTGGCCACGTTATACTAAATTTAATAGTGTTTGTAGGGGAACAGAGTTCATTTTTTTCCTAAAACTCGTACCACAGTCAACCAACGAATTTCATAACGTCTACAAAGTACGTAAAAAATACTCATTAGTGTAATAGCAAGTAGAGCATCTGGTATGAGTAGTAAACACAAATAAATGCCTGTACCGGGATTCGAACCTGGGACCACCAGCTTCGTAGGCCGAGTAGCTGGCGGTTTACGGAGGTGTCTTCACGTCGTGGTCAAATGCAAAAAACGACTGAAACCGATTGTTTAATAACGCAAAAAAAACTTACTTAACTAAAATATGCTTTGGTCGCTTTCTCTCTAATTATGGCCCTGCCACTGTCAATAACGTAGTAATTTAAAGGGCTATTCAATACTACTTCCATACTGAGTGTTGCTTCAAATACTGACAAACTAGGATCATCAGTATTTAATCACCGTGAATGGCCTATTTGTTGAGATTCAGATTCTACTAAATCACTTACACTTAAGGCTTGTATACCCGCTAAAGTCCTTGAGCGTATGGGCGGAGCCTAGACCCTCTCCCCGCGCAAGTCGCACAACCCGCCGTCGTTTATTAAGCGTTACATAGATTAAGTTACAGACGCGTCATCGCGCATCGTTACTAATGCAAGGGTGGACGTGGGTGGGTGACATTCGTCATGCTTAATTGAAACGTGATATTTGTCATACATAAATTACATAATTGATTAAGTTCAAAAATTATGTCTCTACTTTTATAATACTATTTACTTACGATTAATGTAGTTCGAGAGTATGTCGCGGCCGTCTCGTGCTAGCCGTGCTAGTGAAAACGAAATTCGTTCGAATAACTCTGTCGCTCGAACTAGCAAGCGCGACAGAGAGGGAGATACACGAACGAAATTCGGTTTCGTTTCGCGGTAGGCCCTCAGCACGCCTAGCACTAGCAGGCCGCGACATACTTTCGATTTTTCTCGCACTATACCTCTGTTACTAAATATTCTAATAAGAGAGAGACGGATAGTGCGAAAAAAATATAAAGGTAATAATAATAATCCATACCTACTGTTGCCCTTAGGCCATTTTTTAATGTCGCTATTAATAGGGGCCCATCTAGCAGTTAGCGAGTTACCGTCTGCCAGAGATAAAATGTGAAACAGTTTTAATGGGCAGGCCTCCGATGTTTCATCCAATAGCCCAGCTACTAGTCCATCATTTTCACCCAATAACCCGTTTTATTTAGATTCCATCAACTAGCAATAGACTCTTACACCTCAGCGCGTGCTGTTTCTGTGTGCGGCCCATGACACGGGCAGAGACAGCATCCGCTTGGTGTACTCCTTGCATTTCATTAAATTGTCAAAAGGGCCTCTTCGTGTTGGCTCAGAGCTCCACGCACGGACATCATTGTCCCGTGAGCGGGAAAGACATATAATCCATACTATCCATACTCCATACTAATATTATAAATGCGAAAGTGTGTCTGTCTGTCCGTTACCTTTTGTGTAAGTGTAAGGTTGTTAAGTTTTAAACAAATTTTCGGTATATTTATTACGTTCTACTTCCTTGATTTGATGATGATGGCGTGTACAGTCAGCATCAGATAGTTAGTAGCATCCAAAGTAGCCAAATATATCGTAACACATTCCTTACTCCTACTTATAGTAACAAAGACTATTTCGATGAATGTACGTTCCGATATATTTGGCTAACTTGGCTGCTACTAACTATATTATGCTGACTGTACAGATATCGGCCTCGGGTAAATATATACCTATAGATTAGTTGTACGTTAACCATACTTTGTTTCATATCAAATAATAACTCTGTATCGAACTTGGAGTTGGCATGCAACCCATAAGTAGGTACTTACAATATTTGCCAAGCCCACTATTTTTATTAGAACTTATTCTATTAACACTTGACAGTCATTAATACGAGCAGATAAAACAATATTGTTAGTAGGCAATAGATATTGTAAATATATTTACGAATAAAATGTCTGGTTTTAGCGATTTCCCAATTTTGATATTGTTTAGATATTTGATACTTTGATAGAATAGGTATTTACTTGTGTATTCTTTTTCCTCCTCTTGTAAAATTTCTTGATATTACGTATTTTCCTCCTGCTTATTTAACCCCAAAGACCCAAAATAATTATTGAAAAATGTGTGAGACCTAAGCTAAGACCTACTAACTCTAGTATCGTAAGTTTGTATGTTACTAACAATCTATGGGCAAACTGGCCTGAAATAAAGAATTTATCATTATTATTATATTAATAATATTATTATTATTATTACCCGTGTGCCCACCCCCTTTCTTCCCGTGGGGGTTGTAAAAGTCGACTAAGGGAACGGGGTTGAAGTGTGTTGTGGGCGATGGGCTAACAACCTGTCACTGCTATATCACATTTTGTCGATCTTTTATACCCAAATTTATGCTAACAATGGCACTGGACACAGGTTTCATGTGCTCTGCCTACCCCTTTTAGGGATAAAGGCGTGTATGTATGTATGTATTATTGTTATTATTATTATTTCCCATCTTGAACTAAAAACAAAATCTAAACTATACCTACGTAAATGTTAATTAGGTACAAATGCCAACACAGTTAACTGACCATCCTGTATTTATACAAGAACCTTATTACAATGCACATAAAGTGCACGGATGGTCAGTCAGCTGTCTTGTCTATAGTACCTACTACTTTACAAACCACGAAATAGATTGTCCACTCTATGCAACAAAATTATCTGTCACTAAAAACTAAACTATACGCAAATATTGATTAGTTATCGACTATACGAATCACAAAACGGATTGTCCACTCTATGCAACAAATATAGTCCACAATTTCGACAAATATTTAAAAATTTCGGCGCAGCGCATATTGACACAGGTCCGTCATGCAACGTGTCTCGTCCCGCACTGACCGTATGTACGAAAACGGGGAGGCGTAGGAACTTTGGCGGAATATTTCAGAAAACGAGATAAATTTTTAAGAAAATTAAAAAAGTAAGAAAATGATGCTCTTGTTCATTATTGTACGAAGAAAGTTATAAAATTTCATATTATTCTGATAAACAATGGAGCAGTAAAATGGTTACAAGTGAAAAAATAGGGGTGACTTTAGATTTCTTTTTCTCTATTTTTTATTGTTAAAATGGATTTCTATGAAAACTATGACCCGTCGCATATCTTGCAGATTATGATATATTTTTTCCGACAGCAAAAATGTTACGTTATATTGTATAAAACGGTTACAAAACAACTCATTTTCACGAAAATTTCGAATGTGGAGGCTTAAATAACTCGCTAGGTTGGCGCTCTGCTCGTAGCCGCTTTCCTCTACAAAAGGAGTTCCCCATGTTATCGGCTACGACCGTAGCGCTACGAAATCTTTGGAACTGAGTGTGTTTACCGTTTGGACGTTAAAGAACACCTAAAGCTGTTCCATGTTATCGTGCCCAAGCACCAAGACCGTCTCCATGGGTTATGACGTGCGCTGTCAAACTCACCTTGATTCCTTCAACTAAGATGCTTCTTCATACTCTCATAGATGACGTTGGCGTGTCAGTGTCACTATCGTACCTGAATATTGGCGTCCAAAAAGTTTAATTAGGTTTTAATGTTGGGCCATTATATTGTCCCGCAGTGTACCGCGGCGCTGGATCGGGAGTCCGGTGTCCAAATAAAAGCTAACGAGCGCAGTACGGGGGCTTAGTAATGGCGTACCCCCGCACGGTGTAGTGGCATCACGATATTAATTTCCTTCATTAGAGCTATCCTACTATCCTACTAATATTATAAATGCGAATATTTGGATGTTTAGATGTTTGGATGTTTGTTACTCAATCACGCTTAAACGGCTCAACCGATTTAGATGAAATTTTGCACGAAGATAGTTTATAGCCTGGATTAAAATATAGGATAGTATTTATACCGGGTCCATGCAGACAAAGTCGCGGGCGGAAGCTAGTTGTACATATTTCTTTTAACTTGCAATGTATATGTAGGTACCCAACTATGTAACTATGTTTATTCGGGTGGAATCTGGCAACTCAATTTTGAAGTATATGTTCAACCGATTGTGCGTTTGGATGGCAATTCAATATTATGGTACCATCGAGCTGATCTAATGATGGAGACAGAAGGTGGCCATGGGAATTCAGTATTTAACCGACGTCACCTCGTTGAGTTTGGGCTCGTTAGAATCGTCTTAATAAGTATTTGATGACGGTATCGGTATACAGAAAAGTATAGTCGGCCATAAAAGCTTGTACCAAATTTTTTTTTGACAGAAACTTATTTATTTCAGATCTGTTATGTCCCGCTGTTGCGCCATTAAAGTTTGCGCATTTTTCCTCTTTTTATAAATTTTCACGATTTTGAAATAAATATAAAATATAAAATATCTTTATTTCAGACCTAATTGATCCATATTTGGTTAGTTACAGTGGAGACTTATATGCTATGTTAGCGACAGTTAACTACTTCTAAGTACTACTTATTAACTAAAAATACTCAGGGCAGGCATATTTCGCCCTCCCGATAGCCACCTCAACCCAATATTTGGTGATTGGACAGTCGAGCCTCTCCGCCAACACCCTCAGAAGGCTATTGCCGCTGCCTCTCAGCTACTGCTGAGCTACTGGCTGGGTATTTCTGTACCCTGTCTAGGTACTCCTAGACAGGGTACAGAAATACCCAGCCAGTTTAAAAAAAACAAGTTACCCCGAACTGATTTGACTTGTTGGGCTTGCACACCGTAGTGCTATTGATCCACAGTCCTGAACTAACACTGGCATAGCAAGACCTAATAGTAAGTATAAAATATATATATATATTTATTCGCTATAACACGCAAGTATAAACAAACAACGATGTCCGGCGGACCCCAAACTAGGCTGAGCCTGTATCTTGGGGCCCTGGAGTGCAAATATGTGAAGCAGATTTGGAAATTGAACATAGAAACAATTTAACAAGCAAAAATTTACAATACAATACAAAGCGACAAGACAAATTCACGAGCAACGGTGTGTGTTGTGTGTGTGTGTGTGTGTGTGTGTGTGTGTGTGTGTGTGTGTGTGTGTGTGTGTGTGTGTGTGTGTGTGTGTGTGTGTGTGTGTGTGTGTGTGTGTGTGTGTGTGTGTGTGTGTGTGTGTGTGTGTGTGTGTGTGTGTGTGTGTTAGCTGGCAAGGAGAAGGATCTCCGTGTCATGATATGATAGTTCCACTAGCCACTTTTTAATAATCATCTTAACTTTGCCTATTGCGTAGTGTTGAATGGAATGAGTTTGGCAGATATTATTATAGAGGCGTAAATGCATATACTCCGGAGAGCGCTTGGCAAGAGCTGATCTGTAATTTGGCAACGGAACTCTAAACTTACGCTTGCCCAGAAGTTGCTTATAATTTGGTAAATTTGTTATTGCCGCATGAGCTCTAGCCACTGCTTTCAAAATATATAACCGCCTTACACAGAAGTTTTGTCTCTCGATAAAGGTCCGCAGTTGGGAAAAGAAAGGGTTTTTTGTACATTACTTTTATAACTGCGCGCTGCGCCCTCTCTAACTGCAGTAGAGAGTTTTTCGAGCGCCGCCCCAAACTGCAATGCCATACTGTAATACTGCTTGGCACAGCGCGCAGTATACTAAGCGAAGCAGTTGCTCTGAGGTGCAGTAGCGAAGTTTTTTCATTATATAAATACATTTCCTTACTCTGCCACATAGCGCGGAGATGTGTTGTTTAAAGGATAGGTTTTCATCAATTAACAGACCCAGATACTTGATTTTTTCCGATCTGGCTATCCTACTGCATGAGCAAACGGTGGAATCACTGAGAAGTTTGGGGCACGTATTAGAGTGTATAGTCATATTTCTATATAAATCAGGGGGAGCAGAAGCGGCCGACGTTTTAGAGAAAGCTAGAAAGTGAGACTTCGTGACATTTAGAGTAAGAAGATTGCTGTCCAACCATGCACTAACACAAGTATAGGACTGAGTTACAAGTCGGTTTGAAATGTGAACCTTAAAAACTTATATTGAAATCGCGTTTAAAATGACAGAATAAATTCCAAAGCGGTCACTGAGACTCCATCAAGGTCTCATAATGAAAACAATTCCTCCTATTGGGATTTTTTCCTTCGAAAAACAGCGGCAAAAGCTGTATTTTGCTTCACGTGTTCCAAACGAGGTTAAACTCACGATTGTTCAGAAGGGTTCTAGTAATTTTCAAACTTTAAGAGTCCGCAGTAAGCTCGATTCTACATACAAACGTAGTTACGCTCTCATTTTAAAACTACGTGTTGGATTGCAACGAAACTTTGCATATACAATGACGTGAGATATATCTATCTCTGTAATTAGTTTATGTAGCTACAGATACCATAGTAAAAAAAATACAGCGAATTAAAAATTTTCATACAAAACTTGTTTTTGCTGTATTTCGTTTGTTTTATAGACTGGAACCATATAAACTAATTAAAGACATAGATATATCTCATGTCATTGTATATGCAAAGTTTCGTCACAATCCAACACGTAGTTTTAAAATGAGAGCGTAACTACGTTTGTATGGGAAGGTGAAATTCGGCCGAGCTTACTGCGGACTCTTAATTAAGAAATAATCCCCTACCCTATGTCGGTGTGCCCGGGGCACGGTATCGGACTATCGGGCCAGATCACCTTGCTCCGGCGATAACCTTAAAAGCCCCAATATTAATACATCAAACACCACGTGCGCCATACATCATACGATTCATACGAACGAGTATGACTCGCTCATGCATTCCTGGTCTATGAGGCGAGCGTTCGGGGTATTTTGTTGGAATAATAGACGTAATTACTTCCTATAAAGCTTTTAAACTTGCTCTGTAATCGATCAATTCACTAACTAATTAGTTAATTGAAGAATAACAGTTGTTATGCTGTGACAGCGGCGCTACCACGAACTTCGAAAGTCAAAGTTCGGGTATTTCCATCTCTATCGCACTCCCTTACTCGAGTGACAGGGATGCATGTATTACGAACTTCGACCTAAGTTCATGGTAGCGCCGCAGGAGACAATATGACAGAGATATAGGTACTTAGAAAACTTGTTGCAACATGGACTTCTAGTATGTGTTATTACTTATTATTATTTACTATTCTTTACTCATCTTTTATCTTACGCTAGGTTTTTACAATAACTATATAAAAAGTAAAATATAAAACTATACATACAAAACATAAAATCATTACAAAAACCTAACCTAGGGTACCGCCGGCAGCGAGGCGGGGCCTAAGCTGCCGGTGGTCAGGGCGCCAGAGATAGGAACCTCCTGACTATCCGCGCAGTATCCAGGAGTACCGCCTTCTGTATCTGACCCTTGATCCAGCCATCTAGCGAGAGTCTCTTGAGGTGATGGTCGAGACTCTTCGCTATTAAACCGTTCGCCGAAACGACTATCGGGACGATGATCGTCGAATCAACATTCCACATGGCGGTTACCTCGTGAGCCAGGTCTAGGTACTTGCTGGCTTTGTCCATTTCGGCCTTCACGAGGTTCTCATCATGGGGGATGGTGATGTCGACGAGCACCGCCTGGCGTTTCGATCGATCTGTCAGCACAATATCAGTGTGTACAATTCGTCCATAAAACCCATTTTACACTCGATTTTATATCCATCATGTGCGGTTTATGCACTTATTGTACAATCTACTATTTTTTTTTAAAGCATAGATAACCGTATAGGTACCTACGTCTTTTTAAGAACATTAGAATAACTATCAATTGTATTTTCTCAAACATGTGTCAATTGTGTTCTTCATAATGGGCTTCGAAGTGTGTCGTTTCGGGCGCAACGAGACGAGAGACCCGTAATGGCATTTCATACAAAATTGGAGGCCTAGGCCAGCAAAATTGACATTTATAATTTCCATTCCACAATTTATGGCACAGCATCACGGCGTTCAGCCATGAAAATTAAAGTTTGATTTCTTAGAGTTGTTTTTATTTATTCATTGCATTTTTGAGAAAAGCAGTATACATACCTCTCGGCGTGAACAGGGGTTGCCAACCTCATAACTGTCTATATGTTCTCGGTCCTGTAAAGAGTGACATGGGGGTGAAAGTTTGTATGGAGCTACGATACAAACGAGTTCCGCGCGGACGGAGTCGCGGGCAGAAGCTAGTTATAAAATAAGCTATACTTAAGATGAAATTGAAGAAGTTGTGCCTTTCCAATGACTTGTGAATTGGTTGAATGTAGTATTTATTTATTTATTGTATATTGCGATATATATTACTTATGATACTTAGTGTGTATTATATTTTATATCGTATATTTATATATGTATTGGCATTTTTTATTTGTCTAAAATACCTATTAGGTTTTGTTTTCATTTTCTCTGTGTTTTTGTACACGGTATAAGTTTGCCTATCTCCTTCTACCTACCTTCCTCTCAATTGCTCAAAGGTTAGCTGGAAGAGATCCCTCATAGGGATAAGTTCGCCTTTGTACTTTGATCTATTGTGTGACATGTAAATTCTTTAACCTGTTATTGTGTACAATAAACTGCTTACACACATACAATAAGCCTTCAAGTAGATATCTGTGCTTAGTATGTATCTCTCGATGCGACACGTCTTAAATGCTGCAAAAAAAATTACAGCCGGAGTTTTTTGCAGGAACTTAATTCTGTAATACTAAAAGTTATATAACATCCAATATCTAACTATGTATGAGAAATCATGTTGCCCAGTTAGGTGGCAGGATTGCGTAACATAAGCTGTATTTAATTATAGCTTGTAACTGTAACAATATTAATTTGACAGCTTCTGTTTTCCTTCACCGGTCTGATGTCTGTATGAGATGCCAGTCAAAATTATAATGTTAATAATACGGAGTTAGTTTGGTTCTCTACCTAGTCTGTTCTCTACCTTAGATAAACAAAATAATATTTTTAAAACAGGTTTATTAAAATAGGTATACTGAATTATTTAACACTAGCTTCCGCCCACGACTTCGTCCGCGTGGACCCGGAATAAAAACTATCCTATATTTTAATCCAGGCTATAAACTATCTTCGTGCAAAATTTCATTCAAATCGGTTCAGCCTTTTAAGCGTGATTGAGTAACAAACATCCAAACATCTAAACTTTCGCATTTATAATATTAATAGGATAAAAAAAATTGTAGCAATTTAGTGTGCCTATGTGTATAATATTTTTCGCTAGCTACCGCCCGCGACTTCGTCTGCGTGGACCCGGGATAAAAACAATCCTTACTAATATTATAAATGCGTGTGTGTGTGTGTGTGTGTTTGTTTGTCCTTCTTTCACGTCGCAACGGAGCGTCTTATTAATGTGATTTTTTGTATGGAGATAGTTTAAAGGCTGGAGAGTGACAAAGGCTACTTTTTCCAGCGGGAAAACATCTAATTCCCACGGGAAAATTAAATACATTGGTGATGGACATTTTCCTATAATCACGCGGGCGAAGCCGCGGGCATCAGCTAGTTCTATATATTAATCCAGGCTATAAACTATCTTCGAGTCGGTTGAGCCGTTTAAGCGTGATTGAGTAACAAACATCTAAATTTCGCATTTATAATATTAGTAGGATTAAAAAAAAGTGTCAGTGTAAAACATTTTTCATAAAACCTCGGCGTCAGATTTCCAACAGACTCTTTATTTTTACCATGCCGACCTTGAAATATAGGTAACCAAACTTATTATCGCTATAAAGTTCACAGGTGTGAAAACTTAAAACGCTCCTAAATCCGCAATACCACCATAAAACAATCAAACCAACGAAGTAATTACTTAATCCCAGCTTAAACTTTAACGGCCATTAGTTAAAAAAACGTTTAAACGGCGCACGCTCCCCATAAAACTGTAAAAGCTTTTAAGGACAGGTGGGGGTTCGATTCCCAGGCAGGTCGGTGCAACACTGCCTTGCGACGTTACTGCTGTTTTTAGGGTTCCGTGAGTTCTGCCTTAAACTCGGCTGATTCAAACCGTCGGTAATCGAATGTACTTGGGATTTGGGATTAGTTGAGTTGACCGTATTGCAGAAAGGAAGTCCATTCAAAAAGCAACTGTACCGTCCAAGCCAGAAGATTCCAGTTCCAACGATAGTTTTATAAAAAGTCGGCCATATTAAATAATCTCAACCATAGGTAAAATCTGTTTGTATGTAAAGTTCGTCAATTTTCTTTGAGGTGTCTACAGCCGGCGCCATACTTAAGAGTCGCCAGGAAGCTCGAAGTCGGCTCCCACAACACAAAATGGGAACTCTTAAAAATTACCTGCCTATGAAGTTGGACGCCTGCCGCAATAAATTGAATAAGGTTTTTTAAACGATACGTAAAACAAATATACCAAATGGAAAAAAAACTATCATCGTCCACAAGCATCATCTTTTGTTATCTATATCATATCGTTTTGAACTTGATCAAGATAACTTCCACGTTAAAAAGGCACGAAACAATTTTTTTTTCTATAATTTGTTTCGTTAGGAGTCCGCAGAAAGCTCGGCCGAATTTTACCTTCCCATACAAAAGTAGTTACGCTCTCATTTTATAACTACGTGTTGGATTGTAACGAAACTTTGCATATACAATGACATGAGGTATATCTATGGTTTCTTTGGCAAAACATGCTCGCGAGTTCTACAGGTTGCAGACCCACTAGTATAATTGGCCGGTAATTGGCACTTGATAGCCACCTACCGTAAATTATTTTCTTTATTTTAAGACACATCGGGTATCCAGTTCAGATACGGAACCCTTCCATGCGCGGTCCGAAACAAACTTGGCCGGTTTTTCAGTACATTCTTCTGGGCTCACAACACGTGTTGGTGCGCTATCGGCGCCGGCGCCTGCGCCGTCTCATCCAGTGGCTGCTCACGACTACAATCTTCAGGGGGATAGGCAGAAGTAGTGACATTGTGTGGAGATACTTATTAGTAGGGTGCCTACCCTACTACTACTTACTACTGCTCGCTATTTCTTTAGGTGCCTACCTAAAGAAATAGCGAGCAGTAGTAATAGAAAAGATAAATATTTACACGCAGGAAAATAACAAAAATAAAACAAATAAATAAAGCTAGGAGGTCGCATTTGAGAACTTTTCTACTGCCGATTACGGAATATTGGTAATGTAGGTAGGCACAATTCCAAACGACATGTTAAAACTTATACCTTTTTCATCAGCGGTCTCTCTTGAGCTTAGCAGCTTCAGAAAGTCTACACGTTCAGGCGGTGGTATAAATTTTCATGTATTATGAAACGCCTTAGGGTTCTATAATTTTATACAGGCATGAACCAACAGACTAGCGTTTAAAAAACGCGTTTACCCGCTCATCTGTGGTGGCTCCGTGTAGCGTGTGGTAGCAATTCAGATAACACACAAATTGAACAAAAAACGCATTGTGGTGCAGCGATGAGAAAATTAGAGCTGCGCCGACGCATGTGAGCTCGTACAACAATAAAAAGTTATTAAATGGTGTTTAATTAGTTATTGCTTTATTAATTTTTTACATTGAATAATTTGTGTTTGTTGTTTTGGGCCCGAGTAAGTAACTTTAAACGGAAATTACTGTAGGAAAAAAAACGGTATTGTAAAGCATTATTTACAATAGTGTGTTTTTTATTTATTTCATTTTAAAACGTTATTCTAAGATGATTTATTAAAAATCCCACAAACTTTCCACCTTAGGTTAGTAGATTTGCAATGATGCAAAGTAATGGTAGGAACAATTATTAATTTTTTTTCTGACTTCAGGAGCTAATAATTTAGGTATTTTCCAAATTTGTCTCAATGTTTGTGTCAATGTCTGAGACCAGGGCTGTTATTCGCTGCGCGTCCACCCCGCTGTTCACCCGTCACGAAACTAGACCTCTACCTACGCTTCGTTACTACGCATCGCGGTGTCAAGATATATTTGTGGGTGAGCGTTGAGGTGAACCTAAAACAAGTTACAGAATAGGGGGGCTGGAGGATAGAAAACGGGTCGGGTCCATAACAAAACGAGCAAAATCGAGGTTGCGACTCTCAAATGTCTGTTCCTCCACAGTTAAACCTATATTCAAACCATTATAGGAAACAGAATAATGATGAAAAAATCTGTGGACGACACCATAATTAATTGTACCTTTGCATTTTCCAAATGACTCTCAACACATTCAGAAAGTTGTGATGAAGTGACGACAGGGTGGCGGAACAAATGGTGGAATACAGGCTTTCTTATTCATCATCATCATCATCATATCAGCCGAAAGATGTCCACTGCTGGACATACGCCTCCCCCAAAGAGTGCCAAAGTGTCCGGTCCTGCGCCACCCGCATCCAGCGGACTCCAGCAACCTTTACCAGGTCACCAGTCCACCTTGTGAGGGGCCTACCTACGCCGCGCCTTCCGGTACTTACATGAAAATGTATTTATAATCCAACGACGGCATTATTTTCTCTTCATAGTGTGCTGTGTGCAAAATTTATTAAGCTTTAATGTTGCCCTAGACCATATTGTCATAGAGTAGGTCAGTATTTTTCAAATTGTTAAATTTTAATTTTTTTTCTTGTTGGCGGCGTGATTTCATAAAGGTCCTGTACGCTTACCATGAGTTTGACAATGACGGCTTACGCCAGCGTGTTTCCGATCGGCTTGATCCCTTAGCACTGCGTAGAGATGTAGCCTCGCTTTGCATTTTCTACCGCATGTACAATGGGGAGTGTTCCGATGAATTGTTCGGATTAATCCCCGCCGCTTCCTTCCGCCATCGCCCTACGCGACAGCTTTTCCATTCTCACCACGTAGATGATTGGCAGTCCTCAACTGTGCGTTTCTCCCGAAACTTTCTGCCTCGCACAGCCAAACTCTGGAATGAACTGTCGCCTGCGGTATTTCTGGACCGTTATAACCTTCAAGCCTTCAAGAAAAGAGCGTACTCCCATCTTAAAGGCCGGCAACGCACCTACAACTCTTCTGGTGTTGTAAGTGTCCATGGGCGTCGATTATCGCTTACCATCAGGTGATTCGACTGCTCGTTTGCCTCCTATATCATAAAAAAAAAAAAACGCTAACGAGTATCGAGTTTTCTATCTGTGCATCCCGCTCGTACTGTCAAAGTGCAATAGAGATGCACAGATAGAAAACTCGATTCTCGTTAACGAAAAATTACAATGTCAAACTCATGGTAGCCGTACTGGTGTAAATTCCGTGTTCGGAAGTTGAATACAATGCCTCTAGAGTACCTATGGCCAGCGAGTCGTGTTTGACAAACATTTTACCTATGAAATATGGTGTAAGTTATAATATAAGGACCTATTATGCATTTC
Organism: Epinotia bilunana; assembly: GCA_947049275.1. NCBI lineage: Eukaryota > Metazoa > Arthropoda > Insecta > Lepidoptera > Tortricidae > Epinotia > Epinotia bilunana. The sequence continues at coordinate 9,744,295 of OX346273.1, read as the reverse complement.
GTATTACCAGCATGCTTTTTTTAAAAAAAATCCCGCATTTTGTTTTCTGACATGACTCGGTGTTCAGACTAATAAATATTCATACTAAATTTAATAAAGCCTCCCGAGATTTCGAGAAATTAAAATATTTACTGTACAGTTGAGTTCTTCAATATCTACACAGACAACCTTTCAAAAATATCTATACAGATACTTTATTGTTGCTATCACATGTGTAGATATTTTTGAAAGGTTGTCTATAGATAATGGAGAACTCGACTGTATACCTATTATACTTGCATGAAATTCAAGTTTAAGACGAAGATATATGTATAATGAATAGCTGCATTTTATTGAGTTAAAAAAATAGAAATGCAAGCGATATTTTAGTGACTGTTTTAGGTATATATTTTTAGTTCAAGCTAAAGAGAAATTACAATGAAAAATAACAGTTAATAGTCATTTATTTATTTACATTGTTAACCTAACTAATACTTTGGCATGTGTCCGTAAACCTTAAACTAGTAACTTAGTACAGTCAGCTTTAAAAATACATAAACAATTTAATAATACCCCCTTAAACTTATTTCAATATTTTACATAATAGGTAGGTGCAAAATTAAGTACATGATAACAAAATAATTACTTACAATACTTTGGCATTCAGTCTAAAATGGCACATTTTAAGGCAGGATATAAAATTTTATCAAAACAGTCAATAACTAAGAATGGATACGTACAAAATAACTACCCCTAAAAACAACTTAGAAGAAAGAACATCAATAAAACTAAAAAAATTAAATCATAACAGTCTGTCCGTCTGTGTTTCCAAATAAGTACTAAACAATAAAATACTAAAAGGTATCAACAAATTGGACTCTAGGAAAATACTTCTTAACTTCTGTCGTTTCGTTGTAGTCTTTGGGTATTTCGTACGATTGGTTCATCATATAGTACAGGCCTACGTTCGTACTTCCCACTTTCTCATCAGCTTTATCTTTATAGTATTTTTCTTGGTTATCTTCATAAGGGAAATTATCTTCGAAATAACTAGTTGAAGCTAACGACCCGTCCTTCTCGAATGTATCGGCAATTTTGAATGTATCAAAGCTAATTTCCTCCTTTTCTTTGGTCTCTGGTTTGAAGAATTTCCTGCCAACAACATTCTTGCTGGGTTTAGCGTCAGTTGAAGTGGAGACCTCGTCAGTTTTTACCCTTTTGCTTTTGTAACGCCGATTCTGGAACCAGATTTTGACTTGCGTGGGTGACAGGTGCAGGTACTTGGCCATTTCTTCCCGTTCTGGCGCGGAAAGATATCGCTGGGCGTTGAAGCGCTTCTCGAGCTCATGAACCTGCGTTTGTGAGAACAGGATCCTCGGCTTTCTCTTGGCTTTCTTGTCTCTTCTATCCATCTTGTCTGAACACGGGCTTGTCGGAGTTTCTGTTAACAATAAAAAGTTTGTTAGATCTCTTTTTGCATTACGTAAAGGCACCAAAAATGGTTGTTCGATCTCTTTTTAAATCATAAAAGATGTCTCGTCGTTCATGATTATACAGTAGACTAGTTTACGAGTCAACTAATATGATAAAATTGATAAAGGAGAAGGTACAATGTTTATACTTACTTGAATTTCTCCTGGACACAGTGGGAATCTTCTCAAAAGGCTCGATGGTTGGATACTGCGGGGGGTTGTTCTCCACGGACGGCACAGTCTTCTCCACGAACCGATCTTGAACCAAAGCTTGCGAGAGCGATGCATTCAGTTCTTTTTGAGGCTCCTTCAAAGCTTCAACAGGGTGTGCCATGCTTGAATACTGGTCGATAGTCTGACACAGATTGTGGCAGTAGGGATTGTAGCTATAGTACTCCTCCATTTTGGCGTCCTGGTACATCATATCCTGGCACCAATAGGGTTCTATGTTTGCGTGGGGGATATTTGGGTAGACTTGTCCGAAGTACTCCGTAGGGCAGCTTTGGGGTTGATACACGTAGTCGCAGCGTCGATCTCGTTCGTTCTTCCACGATTCAGTCCTCTCGTAGTTATATGCCGTTTGGTTGATGTTCAATATATCCTTGACGGAAAACGGCGTCGTTAAATGCGTGGACTCTTCTAACTTGGCGCGGTATTTCTCTAAGAAATCTTCCTTCTTGTCAACTTCGATTTCTAGATAGCCGTTGTAAAATTCTTTGCATTCGTTGTAGTTGTGTTTAATGTTGTTGTTGTTGAATGATGTTGTTATCTCGTTGTGTTGCTCGTAGGCCTCCATTACTTAGCGACACTTGGAATGAAAGGCTCACTTAACTAATAGCTGTTGTTTTGTGGACTAACCGTGGAAGACTGATGGCGCTTAGATTGCGGCGAAGCCAATCCACGACGACTCAAGTGCTATGGGCGGGGCCTTGGGACCATCTGCCTCTATCCCACGTGTGTAACTACGTGTATTCCCATCCCTGTCCCGCCCTCGTGTTTACTATGCGGGTAAATAAAGCGAATGATTTCATTTGGGCGTAAGATATTTGGGTTGTTTCATGGTTAGTTTGATGGGTTATAAATTTGTGTCAATAGGTTATTTATAGGTGAATGTTTGCGTAATGGATGATTTATGATACAATAATTGTTAGCCTAAATTTAAACATGTCCTTCGTGTTAGCTTACATCTTAGAGTATAGCCATTTTGTCTCACAGAAAAATATTGACTTTACAGAGTCAAGTGTGATAATATTATATCACACACGACTGTAATGTTTAATCCATATGGGTGCATACAACTTCTCATACATAACTATGTCCCATAGCTCTTATGTCGGCGGACTTAAGGGCTATGTGACATGGGCTATGGGTAAGTGCATTCACCCATATTTTTACACTGACCTATACGTTATAATTTCAACTACTTACATCTAGTTTTTTTTTGTATATTTCACTCCGGACTGGGTACATTGATAGTTATTGTACGCTCTGTACAAAGGTGCGCATTCCGCCCGTCAGCATTTTACTTCACGTAGAATATATTTCATTCCTTTAAGTCAGTACCTACATGTCCGACCGTCGCGGAGTGTATTCGCATCAAGCCTACCTATCGACTATCATCTCAAGGGTGTGCCAGACTGTCCCGTACATCTTTATGGTCCTTCGAACAATAAACTATAGTAAAATACGAATCAGTAAAAACAATAAACTATGGTATAAAATACGAACAGTAAAAAAATCCATAGAGCGACCTAAGCTATTCAAGATTTATTTTTGTGTTTTTTTTAACACTACAGTTTTTTTTCGACGATGTCCGCAAACAGATATTTTTGTGTCCCACTTCTTCTGATACGTGTTGATGTTGTGTGGATATAGGGTAAATATGGCTATGACATTGGCATAACTGGCCACCGTTTTATAACTGGCCTCCTCATACTAAAAATGAACTCTATTCACCCATAATAGAAAAATCATTTTTAGTATTAGGTGTTAATTATGGGCCACTTCAATAACTGGCCACGTTATACTAAATTGGCCCGCTCATACTAAAAATTTAACTCTGCTCCCCTACAAACAGAGTTAATTTTAAGTATGAGGGGGCCAGTTATTTGAGGGTGGCCAGTAAATGGGTGATTTACCCTATTATGTTCAGTAGCAATAAAATGTTATTTCATTTCAAGTAAGCAGTCTTCTGGTAAAGCCAAAGGTCGCGGGAGTCCGCTGGATGCGGGTGGCGCAGGACCGGTCATTGTGGCACTCTTTGGGGGAGGCCTATGTCCAGCAGTGGACGTCTTTCGACTGATATGATGGTGATGATGAACCCGTCTTCTCAATTTGTTAATAAGCGGTAGTTTGTGAACAACTTTTCAATTAGGTAAGTAGGTATTATTATATAACATTGATGTACGAAGTAATAGAGTCGTCTAATTAAAATCTAGAGCTGTAAATGTGAGTCACGATTGGAACTCTGACCCCCCAGCTACGCCGATATAGGCGTAATATTGCACGGCATAAATTAGAATGTTTATGAGGGCGATAATATCCCGTTTGTTTACGCGACGACGGAGACGCAGTCACGGGCCGTTATTCTTTACGCGCTCATGCGTCTCACCCCACGCGTCACGGCTAACGGAACTACACCTCTACCTACGCTTATTTACTACGAATCGCGGCGTCCGGATATATTTGTGGGTGAGCGTTGGGGTAAGCTTGAAACAAGTTACAGAATAGCGGGGACGGTGTGTTTACTCTCGTCTCTCGTCGCCGAACACCGATCAGGGTCTCTGGCTGAGCTGTGAAGTCGCCGCACTTTGTTTGGGTGGTGAGAATTTTAAACAAAGTACCTCACACCTTTTGTTTCTATAATCATTGATATAAAGTTTACCTCATTCCATATAATAAAACATTAGATTTTTAACCGAAAAAAATAATCATCTTACTAGGATATCAAAGGGAAATATCTATTAATAGTTCTACATATTCCGCTTTATAAGAACTTTTCAATCACAACAATATCTACTTTTTTCCATGAAATCGCATGAAGATTAACGCAAGATTTTTCTAATCCTATATGTCATCTTAATAATAGGGTTTAGACCATCGTCTTTAGCTTAAGTATATGTACCTATACCTATATATGCATGGGCACAGAAAGGCTGAGATGTATGCTTTTGTTTATTAAAAAAATATTTAAAAAATACTTTTAAATAAAAAATACAAGATTGCCCCACAAAACTGCAGTAACTGCAAAAGTGTAATATACTGTCCAAATCAATTATACTAAACTTACATGGTATTAGGGCCGGTTTACTCATTGATTAGAAATTAGTGCGAGTCCATACAATAAGTAGATATAGGTAATGCTTTTTTAATAGTCTCTTGTATTTATTCTTATAATGATAAGAGATTTTGCGGTATTCCATGCATGAGAAGGAATTGGCAGTAGGTAGTCCCCTCACTGGCCTAATGCGGGGTGGAGACTTAGGTAACATAAACATTTAAACTTTTTGGCACATGCATGCAGGTTTCTTTCGCTGAAAAGCTAATGGTACACAACAAATGATATTCCCTAGGAACAGTCAATCTCAAAGATCTGTATAAAAGATTTCGCCGTTTAAAATAGTACCGGAACAGGGGACCGATTTTTGACTTTCGAGCGCTCGACTCTTTCACTCGAAAATTGACAAAAACTATGAAATGCTATTTTGAAATGACGATAGAAAATTTGAAAAAGAGCGGTATTGACCACTCGTATTCTATTCTATCAGTAGAAAGTAAGTGCCCGTAATTTTGACACTACAATAGCATTTACTTTTATTTAATTTTCGAGCGCTCTTTTATTGACCACTCGTATTCTATTCTATCAGTAGAAAGTAAGTGCCCGTAATTTTGACACTGCAATAGCATTTACTTTTATTTAATTTTCGAGCGCTCGAAAGTCAAAAATCGGCACCCGGAACGGTTCTTTTGACACAGATATCGCGATATTTAAAAAGGGGCACCAACTTGCACGCCTATCGTAAAATTATTTGTGGTACTGAATAAAACTTTTCTTTTTGTATTAGGTGCAAAATTGTATACCGTATATTATCGAAGACTGCACATAGGCTGTTGACATATCCGAAATGACGAGTAACCTCAAATAGGAAAAAGGGTGGGTACACGAGCCGTCCGTAATCGTAAGCGTTAAAATCTGCATTTATGGAAAGTTTGACATGTTTCTATGGAATGACAGGTGCCGGCGCCATATTTAACCTTGGTCGGTCTGTACAAACACGCTCTACATTTCGCTAAAGGATAATTTCCACCAAACGGCACGCATCGCATCGGATAGGAACGGATTTTACAATCTTCAAACTATATTAAATCAGTCAGGCATTGTCTTCGCGGCTGGTCCAAGCAACTGGAGACCCCAAAGCTGGCGCTTACCTCTCGCAACGAATTTCCATTGCGATTCAGAGAGGTAATGCTGCCAGCGTAATGGGGTCCATGCCGCAGTCTGACCTTCTAGAGGCGGTGTTCTTTTTATAACTTCCTTTTTTATGCTTCATTTTTAGTTATAGCCATTTTTTTATTGTTTATGATTATCTTGTATTTATGTTTAAGCTGGCTTTAATTTATATTGTAATTATTATTCAAAGGATTCCATTCCTTCCCAGTTGTGCATTAATAATGATAAAGTACATAATTGAAAAATAACAAGTTAAATGACGTACACAGTATTTAAAGTCTATATTACCAAGCCGCGCACAGCGGTTTGACAGCGGGCGTCTTCCGCGACACGCGATCGTAGCCCAAAGCACAGAATAAAAGTAATACGAAAATTATGCTGCAACGTGCGGCTTGGTAATATAGACTTTAAATACTGTGTACATGATTTAATATAGTTTAAAGATTGTAAAATCCGTTCCTATCCGATGTGATACGTGTCGTTTGGTGGGAATTATCCTTTATAGTAATCGCTCGAGTGTGGAGCCTACATCACACCACATATATTTGACTTATGTGACGTAGCCCACAGTGTCTACATAATATTGACGTGGGCGTGTTGATTACGCGGCCCCTAATTAGTTTACACGATCATTAATCACAGAGAGACGGCGCGATGCGAGCGAAGAGAGCGGAGCGATTTGGAACAATCATTGGGGAAATGATTAATGAAGTTTGTTAATTTTACTCACAAGGGGAGACGGGCATATAAGTTGAAAAAGATTGTTATGTATAAATATGAAAGATTTTCATCATGGAGGTAGATAGGATGCGTTTCTATGTGACATATCACTTGTTTGGATGAAAATCAGAAGAGCACTAAATATCTTATGTAGAGCCTGCTCTTTCTAATTATTATGTAGAGCCTGATGGTTCCCACTGCTGGGCAAAGGCTTCTCACCCTTTCCCCCTGTTCTTCCACTGCTCCCGGTTTTGAGGTTCTTCTAAAAAAATAACACACATAAGTACTAAACTAGGTTAAAAATACGTAATTATAAATAAACAAATTGCCCCAAATCGCCTTCTAAGGGCAGCGCGCCCAGAAAGCTGGCTGCAATGCCACGTTGAGTATTTAATGGTGGGTTCGGTACTTAGGCATCGGTTTTTAGGTTACCTACCTATTATAACAGGCTGTTGTATTCAATTTTCGAGAGTAACACGGTACACAAAGGAGGGGTGAGAAGTTGTTCAACATCTGTATCTGTGCGTACGGCTGAACCGATTTGAGCGCAGTTTATTATCGAAACTTCTAGTTTATCGAGATGGTTCTTAACTGTTTGATGTGTCGGGAGATGTTTTTAATTTATAATACTGAATGTCATTTGTTATTTATTAATGTCATTTTTGTTAATTGGCTTCTCGGACGCGCTGACCGCCGATATAAAGAATTAGATAGCCGTATCTTGATCTTAAATTACGATCATCATCGTCATCATATCAGCCAAAAGACATGGGCCCTTCCCCTTTACCAGGTCACCAGACCACCTTGTCGCCACTCGAGAACCTTTCCGCCCCAACGGTCATCGGTTCTACGTGTAATGTGCCACGCCCACTGCCGCTTAAGTTTAGCGATTCGGAGGGCTATATCGGTTACCTTGGTTCTGCTGCGGATTGCCTCATTTCTGACGCGATCACGCAGAGGAACTCCCAGCATGGCCGTCTCCATTGCCCTTTGGGTGAATTTGAGCCTTCTTATGAGGCCCATAGTAAGCGACCACGTTTCAGTGGCATATGTCATCAGTCATCACTGGCAACACACACGTCAAAGACTCGCGTCTTGAGATACTGCGAAGTATTGGACGAAAACATGTGCACGTAACTTTAATTAAGATGGCTCTCTCGAATATCGCTTCATAGACATAACATGTTCCTAATGATTTTTTGGTTTAAGAATAGGTATTGATTTCTAATCAAGTAAGCTTTTTTCTGTGCACCTTATTTCACTCCCAGACCTCGCTTCCGTGGTTTCGCAGTTAACCAGTATTTTTTTCAGACTTTTGTGCAACACGACGCAATAATAGGAAGTGACCACGTGCCCCTTTTTTTGTCCAATAAAATGTAAAAGCATCCGTTAATTTTGACATCCTCACCACACCTTATTAAAGTCAAGCTAATCTGGCTCTTATTACCACGAGGTAAGAGCTCCGGGTGTAACAGGGAAGTTGGTCGTCCGTCCCGTTTTTGCTGGGTGTCAGTGAGCCAGACAGGGTCGAATTACATGGGAAGGGAAAGGTCAAGACGAAATACGTTTTTGTTTAGGAAACCAATTGGTGTTTGGAATTAGTCGTGGTAACCTAGATATAATTATATCTAGCTGGTGGGCTACATAACTAAAAAAAAATGTGATCGACATTCCGTGTCGCTGTGCTCTGTCTATTGGTATTTTTAACCGACTTCAAAAAAGAAGGTGCTCAATTAATCGGAATCTTTTATTTTTTAAGTAAGTATTTTTGTTTGAAAGGGAATCCTTTCTATATATGCGGACCCATGGTCATCAGATCAGGATCTGATGATGGAATCCTGGAGAAATCGAGGGTATCTACTCTTCAAATTTTATGAACCCGCAATCAGCGATTTGGGCTTTTTCTGTAATAATCAACGCATTTGCTATCGGAAAGCCATTTATGCGGTACTTAAAGTGGAAATGTTCATGTAGGTCTGTGGCTTGGCAGAGTACCAACTTAACTAAAGTCGGCTATAAGTTCATTTTTAAAGTAAATTATAGAGTGATAGTTTGCCGTAAGTTGGTACCTACCTTTTGTTGGAATTAAGCTTCGAGCCGTTGCAGCACAGACCCGTATCATGGTCGGCCTTATCACGCGATAAGTGACAAGATAGAGCTCCGTCACTGGCTGACACCGTTCGATGGAACGAGACGGACGCTCTATCTTGTCACTTATCGCGTGATAAGGCCGACCTGATACGGGGCTGCTTGCTTGTAGTAACACGGAGTAAGTACCCACACGTAAACAACACTTAATCACATCAGAGGAAGTGAAAACGAACTTCGTTCTAGTATCTCCCTCTCTGTCACTCGAACTAGCAATTGCAACAGAGAGGGAGATCATCATCATCATCATATCAGCCGAAAGACGCGTCCACTGCTGGACAAAGGCCTCTCCCAAAGAGTGCCAAAGTGACCGGTCCTGCGCCACCCGCATCCATCGGACTCCAGCAACCTTTACCAGGTCATCAGTCCACCTTGTGGGGGCTTACCCACGCCGCGCCTTCCGGTTCGTGGTCGCCACTCGAGAACCTTTCCGCCCCAACGGCCATCGGTTCGTGCCATGTGCCCCGCCCACTGCCACTTAAGTTTAGCGATTCGGAGGGCTATATCGGTTACCTTTGTTCTGCTGCGGATAGCCTCATTTCTGATGCGATCACGCAGAGAAACTCCCAACATAGCCCTCTCCCTATGAAGAGGTGTTTCTCTGCCCTTTGGGTGACTTTAAGCCTTCTTATGAGGCCCATAGTAAGCGACCACGAGCAAGAGGGAGATACGCGAACGAAATTCGTTTTCGTTTCGCGGTAGAGCCCCAGACCATCGACATTTTTCACTCTTGTTTCAGTAGTCACAATAAATAGCTCTTATCTTCTTTTAAAAATGGCTCCACCTAATAATATAAGATAATAGGTAAGTATAATAAAAACATGCAAGTCTGCAAGTTTAGATATAGCTTCGTGAGTTTAAGTTTGTATGTAGGGATGTTATCTTCAGGCGGAGCCACGCGGGTACGTATTATTTAGTTTAAGTAATTATACCTGTCTATGAATATGTTATTTACAAATAATTACAACTTGGAATAATAGAAAATCCCCCGATATTTTTATTTCAAAGTTGAATATCTCAAAACCGGCTGAGCCGATTTTGACGAAACGTCTAAGAACCATCTCGATTACGTCAGCTTTCAGACAAAAAACCACATTATAATCGGTCCATTCGTTTAGGAGCATAAGCATTATACAATAAAGAATTTACGGTGTCACCCTATTTCACTGACAGAAATTTCATAGAATTTCGTTTCTCAGAAATTATTTCATAAATTATTTAGTTCATATAGTTTCATTTCCAATATTATTGTTTCATAGACTTATATTCACTTGGTTGAAACATATTTCACAGACATTCAGTTTAATGTATATTACTATGAAACTTTTTAACTTTAGAAACTTATCAAACAGCAGAATTATGTTTCGTGTATTCTTGTTTCGTAGACACAAATTTCATAGATTGTTGTTTCATAGGAACCGTTTCATATTATACGAGTATTTAGTTCCAGTATTTTCTTTACAAAAATTCTTGTTTCGGTTGCAAAACCGACTCGGATCGCGGATAGTGTAGAAGACGGAAGCGGCAGCTTTGCTCCCGCTTCCGTCTTCGAGATTATTTTTTTAATATAAGAGCGGAAAAACTTGTTATTAAAACTCCCACTTCAGCAATCATCTATGATTTAATTTTTGACAAAGAAAGTATTGAGTTACTGAGCCTTCTATGAAAGGAAAGTATTAAGCTTAATAAAATGACAAACAAAATTCTATGAATATACAGGCTTTGAAAAAACTATTTTATTAAGAAACAATAATATATGACCTAAAACTCTATGACATGACACATGAATTTCGAAACATTAATTATCTCAACTATAAAAAATCTACAAATACAGCTTCTACAAAGTAAGTGCACTAGAAATTGATCATTATAAGAAATGATAATATGAGAAACATTTTCTATGAAGCAAAATTCTACGATAATGTAGTAAGTATAAGAAACAACGTATAACCAGAATTTTCATACATACATACATACTTATAATTATAACCCCCCTCCTTTTGGCGCCGGCGGTAAAAAAATATAGGTAGGTAGGTACCTAGCATGAATGAAACTGAAACACGGCCTTACCTTTTTGACTCTTATTATAATCGTGACAAGAGTGAAAAATGAACGTGTTTTTCTTTGACTTTACTCTCTCAGTTGACGTCCGTACCTATTCTAGGTACTTACCTAAATCTTCAAAAGAATTTTAGTTTTAATACCTACTAATGAAAATGTAAATTGTCTTCATTGCAAGGTTATGGTACATTCACAATGGTGAAGGTGTTATAAAGTTACCTTAAGCGCACATAATCTACTCTTAACACATTCACTCTCCCAGAACCCCGTCTAGCCTACGACATAGGCGCTCTTCGCTACTTAGCGGGAAACCCCCTGTGGGGCTGCGACCGTAGCGCGTAGCGATTCTTGGCAGTGAAGGACGTGTTAAGAGCATGCAAAAGTTTCTTTACTAACATTTAAGAGTCCGCAGTAAGCTCGATTCTCCATACAAACGTAGTTACGCTCTCATTGTAAAACTAAACTACGTGTTGGATTGTAATGAAACTTTGCACATAATTAGTTTATGTAGCTTCAGATACAGCGAATTTAAGTTTTTCATACAAAACTAGTTTTTGATGTATTTTGTTTGTTTTATAAACTGGAAACATATAAACTAATTACAGACATAGATATTCCTTATGTCATTGTATATGCAAAGTTTCGTCACAATCCAACACGTAGTTTTAAAATGAGAGCGTAACTACGTTTGTATGGGAAGGTGAAATTCGACCGGGCTGACGGTAAAGTGAAGTCTACTTCCATAAGAACTTATAACAGTGTATCCGAAGCTTTTTTTTTTTTTTTTTTTTTTCCTACCTATCTTTCCAAGTTGGGCCCCGAAGGGGCCCTTAACTAATTACCTATAAGTGTATCCGAAGCGTATATGAAGTGTATACGAAGCGCTCATAGCCTAGCGGCGCCTGCGAGTCGGAAACGATAACGCAGGTTAAGCAAAGTTGGCAGCGGTCAGTCTTTGGATGGGTGACCGCCTGTTCGAGTGGTTACTATAAAATGAGCGCTACCGTGCTTTGGAAGACAGGCTAAGTAGTTGATCCCGGCTGCTGTGTCTATGACCATAGTCGTTAAGCCGAGTTAGAGGCCTTCGGGCGGCTTTAAGAACTTCTAACAGTCGAGTTGCCCACTCACTTGACAAAGGGGGGACAACCCTGCACGTGTCCCCTGGGTGGTACTAAAGAGTCATGAACTTTAAAAAGACCAAATCATGTATGCCATACGATTAAATAAATAAACAGTGTATACGTACCTCATTTAGAAAATAGTTAAAATATTTTAAAGACAGTTTACACCTCATAAGATATAGTTAACAGGCCTTAGTCTTAAAGTGGTCAATTTAGAAAAAAAATGTCAAACCCTTAACTTTTAAAGTCTCGAGACGTGTCGTTTTGCTAATAAAGTAGCAACTTTATGACCCTGAAGTATTTGTCAAGTGGATCGTCACTAGAAGTATTTTTTACCACAAATTCCATGGGCGTATTTAGGTAGTAATAAATATGTAAGTTGGTATAGGAAAGTATGAAACTATGCGTTTCTTTTAGAACGAGCGAGCGGAGCGAACGAATCTCTCCGTATCAACTGGGACTAATTTCGTATATCCGGGTCTGTCCGGCTGTTCTCCTCTGCAGCCCTCATTACTCAGACGTTTATGGTGAAATTTTGTGAGCAAGTTCAATAATAATATAGAATTTTAATGTCGATTCCGGTTTTTAGTTAAGTATTTGCATTTGCGAGGTCTACAGCTCTCACATTGCAGCTACTAGTATAATTTCACTGTTTTTTTTTAGTTAAATCGGCGGGCATTAGATTACAAAGTGGAAGTGTTTGGACGACGATTTATGGGTTAAGTAAAAATTACAAAAGAAATGCACTACTTAAACATTCACCACAATTGTACAAGAGGTGAACGACGCCGCGGGATATATATACTACCTAGGCTTCAATTCCGAGGGTCCATTATATATAGGTGAAAAGAGTTTTTGATATCGAATCAGTAAATCCGGGGAGGTTACGTAAAAACTTACAACCTAACAGATTAGGTAGGTACTATAGACAACACAGCTAACTGACCATCCGTGCACTTTATGTGTATTGTAATAAGGTTCAATATAAATACAGGATGGTCAGTTAACAGTGTTGGCGTTTGTACTAAGTAATATAGGTTGCATAATCCTACTAATATTATAAATGAGAAAGTTTGGATGTTTGGATGTTTGGATGTTTGGATGTTTAGATGTTTGGATGTTTGTTACTCAATCATGCTTAAACGGCTCAACCGATTTGATGAAATTTTGCACGAAGATAGTTTGTAGGCTGGTTTAAAACATAGGATAGTTTTTATTACGGGTCCACGCAGACGAAGTCGCGGGCGGAAGCTAGTAATAAATAAAGACAAAACAAATAAAAAAAATAGTTTTGTTCACGGTATATATTCAGTGTACTTTATTTTCTTTTTGAAGAAACCTTACTTAACCTTACTAAACATACTTAAATGATACCTATATACGCGATAATTAACGACGCAACAAAAAACTATTTTATTTTAATGAATCTGATTGAATGAGGGATAAATATAGGTGCCTATATCTATACCTAGATGAATATTTTAATCGTAAAAACAAAACAGAATATATTTAGATAAATTATATTTTAATTGATCAATAATCATAATCACAATCACTCATTCGTAAAATGTTCTAGAATGTTCACTACCTTTTTGCAATTATTACTGTACGTACTATGTAGCTGTGTATGCAATCATTCACCTCAACTCTCCTGCCACAATACCTATACAATCCTAAATATTCTTATTACTTTACTTCATGACACATTCAATCAGCCCAGTTGGAGTTAAATGCTCCACCTAGCGTGTAGTAGCGAAACTAAAAACGTACAACTTAAAGCAGCATCTACCGATTACTGTAAATAACGCATGGAGGAATGGTTTAGTATACACCCGTGTATGGCTTTTCACGCTGTTAGAATAACATCCGCTAGATGGCGTTAAACTCAAATTAATTGTAATTCTTCCTTTAGTCTGTAGATGGCGCTACAATGTAGTTCCAAAGAGGTTATCACATTACGTCGTATATATCACAGTCTGTTAATCACAAAGGTAATAAAATTATAAACGTACTAATAAATAATAATTAACTAAGCGTATGTCGGGCGGTATTCGGGCCAAACCCATTGAATGTTACAGTAATCGAGAGGAAAAGTCTTAAACAGAAAAATATCTATCATCATAATTGCCACCTGTTTCCTCCTGTAAACTAGTGTTATTTTTATATACTACGTTGGTGGCAAACTTGCATAATTTTATTAGGCGCCTTAGCCTGTATAGTGCTTGAGATTGAGACTCCAGAATAATCACAACCCTTTATAGATTGTGTCCCAACCCTTCGTTTGAGGTCAGTTTATGCATGTCGCAAATATACGACAATTACAATTTAGGCATAACAGGCGGGCTTATTGGTATTGAACGGTTCCTTCTAGCTAAAATAACCTTTGGGTAGGTAAGTAGGTATAGCGGTAAGCACCTAATAGATTACTGTGACCACCTTTCCGCAACCTAGTGTTGGTTTTCACATACATAGACTTGCTTACATACAGACCATGATTATTTGCTGAATTATGTTTTGGCTTTGAGTTGGCACCTGGCGCCCTTAACATGTCCATGAGTCGACTGATCTTTTTAGTTTCTTTCTGTCGATAAATATTGCCAATTTTAATAAGTAGGTAAGTTATGTCTCCGCCGTGGCGGACTTATTATACGATCTTATCACAACAATATCGATCAAATTAGAAGATCATCATTAGACCGTTTAGCGATCGTGATGGCCACCCGCTTAGAACAATCGACTAATTCGATATAGGTTGGTCGAGACAGCAATTTAGTCGGAGATCTCCTTTGAGATACCCTACAGACTAATATCGATCACGCGCTTACTAAACCTCCTATCTAATTGACTGCTTTTATTGCGAAAACAACCTTTTCATTTACTACTTAAAGTTCAATATTAAAGATGTGAAGATGTTTTGATAGGATTTACGAAAGAAAACTGGGCTTGGAAATGACTTGGCGAAATATGCAATTAGTCAATAGACCAATAAGTTTTTAATGTTGATATTTATTTTATTAGATTAATGTTCAAAAGGTCAATTTGGATCTTAATCGATCAATTGCTTGATTGCGATATAGCTTCGTGATTAGCAGACTCTGAAGCTTTATCCAGAAATGTAAAACTCCTTTCAAGTACGATATTAAAACTCAACTTGACAGTTATTGTCAAATCAAAGCATGTGCCTGTACGGAAAGGTGCTGTTGTGGCAAGCGGCCCTCAGCGCCCTTATTATTTATCATTTAAGTAGATATTAACCACCCTCAAGGAAGTGAAAATGACGATCCTCACAAAAGTGCTGCATTTGCCCTCGCAGTACCCTTTAGTTCGGGGGATGTTGTCTTACGCCATGATATGGCCAACGTGCAGTATTGTGCAGGAGTATATAGCGAATGGTACGACTATTGAGAACGCTGATTGGGCGAGAGCCGCGCGCTTCGGCTTCTTCGGAACATTCTTCATGGCCCCCGTCTTTTACACTTGGATGAAATACACTAGCCGATTTTTCAAGAAGAAAACCCTGGCTATAGCAATAACCAGAGCTGCTATAGAACAAGTCTCATATTCCCCTTTAGCCATGGCGTATTTCTTCTTTGGAATGAGCGCGTTGGAACTAAAACCTATCGCCACATGCGTCAATGAAGTGAAAGAGAAATTCTGGCCAACTTATAAGATAGGCGTGATTTTCTGGCCGACGGCACAGACTATTAACTTTTATTTCGTCTCAGAGAGGAATAGAATCGTCTTTGTGAGTGCTGCGAGTTTCGTTTGGACAGTGTATCTGGCTCACATGAAGGCAAAAGAACAGCGTTTAGAGCTGATTGCTAAAAATGTTGAAAATACTGGGAAGAATTCGTAAAGATTGTTTTGAATTTGCGTTGCTTATGTAAACAGGTATTTTCGTAAGTTATCTCATCACCTATTATAATCTTTTCACAAAATATATTTACCGTATTATTTCGAAAATAGGGGTCTATTCATCCGTCGCACCGATCTAGTGTTGTGAATTAAAGCTCAGCTGAGCCCAGAAGACTAAGCTAAGACTAACCTTTTGCCATACTGAAAAACTCGCTTTAACCCTGACTCACAACAGTAATCCAATATCTATCTGTTTCACGTGACGATGAACGAGCGCTCGAAACACCTCTTTCACTCACACTACCGAGACGGCGGTATGAAAGAGATGAATCGAAGTGACCCAGTTAATTGTGAAATGGTATGAGTAGTACTATTAATCAAATCATGAAACTACCATGATTTAGGCGACTAGTGTGGGTAAGGAAAAATGAGGTATAAAAATGTCGAAATGATGTTTATTGTCAATAAATAAAAAAGTAGAAATCGAAAATTAACGGAGTATAAAAATGTCGAGATGTAAAAAGGACCTAATATAAAAATGACGAAGTATAAAAATGTCGCCATCCGGTTGCCTCGCAGTCACTGAAAATACGTGCCATTACTTTAACTATGAATATTCATTATAATTTAAAGCGATTTTCTGAACCTACCACAGATGGAGGTTATCTGTGGAACCTACTAAACCGTATAATCGATCAACAGAAAAGTACACGTTGATCTCAGCATCAAAAGTAAACATAATGATTTCTTGACATCTTTATACTTTGACTAAATAATACTTCGTAATTTTTCCTAACCGACCTTTTTATTGTTCGGATTTTTTACATATCGTCATTTTTATTTATTGTCATTAGACATTTTTATACCTTGTCATTTTTCCATACCGACACTAGTCGCCTAAATCACTACTATATCCTAATCCATATAAGATTTGAAAAATCGTGCGGTTATTGTCATGCGATTTCAAGGATCTTGAAACGCAAAAACGGTAGTTAGTATTGTTGTGATTGAACCGTCCTTATGAATCGAAATATTTAAAACTTGTACAATATTTACCTTTGATATTCTGGCTAAACGAAGCAACGTAGACGAATTTGGCCTTTTAAAATCAAATGTTACCTTTATGGAAAAAGGTATAGTACCTAGTGCTGGTGTTACTAGCAGTACTAGAGGGAATAGGTATCATACGAGCAACATTTGTAGGAATAATTCACTGTTTGTTTGCCCGACAGGCGAAAAATCGGTTTAAGTAGGTTCTCATTGTAAAAACTCTTTTTCTCCGTAAAAACATGGAAACCGCCGATCAAACCTCTAGGTATATCCTAGGTAACTGAATTTAAAACTAGAAAGTTCATATCAACTATCGTGATACCACCTACGCGTATAATTACCACAGCCGTACCTCATAACTCTAAAACCCCAAAAACTTAAACTATTGATAATTTAATAAAGAATTTTATTAATACGATACAATTATAAACGGCCGCGTCGGGTGTGGCTAATGGTCGAACAACATAAATCCCTTGTCAGATTCCTTTCCAAACGCACAAAAAGAGGTAAAGCATTAGAATTAATATCGGGAATGAATTTTAAGATATTTTTATTGGGTTATTAATCATGTTTTGTCAACGCGCAGTTAAAGTTGCGTGTGTCGGGTCCGAGGTGACTCGGGGTAGACCCAAAAAGAAACACCTTAGGCTGAATAAAAGTTTTTGATCCTTAAAGTTATTTGTAAAAAAGTGAGCGGTTTTACTGACTTGACTGCCTTAAATGTCTGTTTGTTGCGCTGTGAAGATATTAAACACAGTGTATAAAAAAACTATACTTAACTTCTTTTTCATTGATAGACTTTGTCAATTGTATAGAATAGGAATCTACAATATATACTACTCAAAAGAAAATAGGGGCCACAAGTATGGTGATCGTTACGTGAAAATTATATTAAACAGTAATATATATTTTTTCTAGCTTTTAGACATAAACTCCAGCATGAAAGAGGTCAGATTCTGCCTTCAGAATACATTCGTATCCTCATACGGGAGTTCATTAATTAGCCACTTATCAATTAGTTTATGTCCAATAATTACAATGGCCCTTATTTTCTTTTGAGCAGTGTAAGTACAAATTACTATAGATAATTAATTTTACATAGGGCAGGGAATGTTTCGGCGGCGCTCTTTAACCTAATCAATGTCGTTTTAGATTTTTTATATATCCGTTGCTCTGTAGTGAAAAGGAGTACAAAGTGCACACATGACCTTTTTGAGTTACATAGTATACCATAATTCTCTGAAAAAATCGCGTCTTTTGGTGTAAACGGAGCTAAGTTTATCGCTAAAAATGAGGAAGTTCCGATTGCGTCACATGGTATATCTCGCAGAAATTGCCATGACAAGTTAAGTCGATCATACTCGTACCTACGAAAGTTTTTGCCTAAAAAGGTTTGTTTAAACATTCTACAACGCAACGTAACATTCTTTGCGCAGGCGATTACCTACTCTTTGATACCATTGCACCGATGGCCTGTGCATAGTTTAGGAGTTCCTACAGCTAGTGGCCAGGGTTCATAATCAAACCAGCTCGATGCAATAACATTAAATTTTCAACTATACTTAACTTACATGCAGTTCAGTCCGACGTCGGCAGTGGTTGAAAGATAAATTGAAAATTTTGAAACAAACTGCAAGATAAATAAACGCTTAAGAACAAGTTAAGTTGTCGTTATTTAAATAATATAAAAATATCTATAAACGTCTCCAACACTCGGTCATAAAATTTACGAACCTTTGGCATCGCATTTTTTTCTGTTCTACATTTGCGAGCTCTCAAGATCAAACCATTTTTTTCACCGCGTTAACGCAGCTACAAACATTTTATGACACTCCATGGGAACAGGGTCTTAATCGATTCGACACAGAAAATTGGTGCGCACCACCTAATGGTCATTTTTGTATAAAATATCATAAGTGACAGTCGATGAATTCATATTTCATGGCTTGCCATTCAGATTCGATGACTGCAGGCTCGTAAAAAATAATGAATGGTTTGTATAAATGAAAGTGCGTTCCAAGCGTATACTACACTTCATTAGACTAGTTCAAAGTGAAATGGAATGTAGTAGTGCATTCCAATCTAATCCTTTTGCGCGCGATTCCGTCCACTTAGAATTTGTTAATTGCACTTTTATGGAAACTTATTTCATCGCGTCGGGTAATATATATCTGTTTATCATAATTTCAATTAGGTACCTAATACGATTGTCCCCTTATATTTATTTCTTATTTCTAATGAGTATTCATGTTTATTGTGTAGATGAAATTATATATATTTGAATTGTAATGTTCAATTAATAACGTTAATATTAACCTGAATTAACAATTTTGATTTATATTATCTTTAGGTATAGCTATACAACGTCCTTTAACAAGTACAACAACGCTGCACCGAAAATGCAACAAAATTATGAAAATCTACGATGTCTGGTGATTGATGATGATAATAAGTTACACGTTTAACCTTATCAGCCTGTCAACGGCTGAACGGATTTAGATGAAATTTGCCATCCCGAAAATCATCCCTTTTAGAAATCAAAACGGGTATAGAAGTTGACACCGGAGATTGCGCCGACGCAGTCAAATTTCTGTACAAAAATATTGGTGTAGCTTACCTTTTTTTCGTCAAAATGACACTGACCCATAATTTTGCTGTGGATATGAATGATTCCCAATACAAACCCCATCCATCATTTCTAAAAACAGTGAACTGGCACCACATAAATATACATTTTAAGGGCTACTGGGCTGATTGGTGGCTATAAATACGGACAGACACGCGGACAGACAATGTCGCGATATATAACGTGCCGTCAACGAATATTTATGCTACTGCGCAGGTTTGTCCTGGGAACTTACACTTAACTTCCACAAACTCGTATCGAACTAAGCATTCAATTGAAAAAAACATCTTAAATACAAGTGTTTTAAGATTGGTTTCTGTACCAAGCGGCTGTGTTACATAAGAGTTTGAAAACGTCAGTTGATATGGTGGTGCCAGTGTCACTATTTGAATTAAATAAATAAATAAATGGAATTATAATTTACTGTTGAATACTTCAAGACGTACAGGACGTAAAAACAAAATGTGTAGGTACGGGAACATTTTAAGTTAAATAAACCTCAACATTTGTATATTTGTATATTTAATAATTGTATAGTCATGTACATAATAAAATTAAGATGTTAAAATATTTACAAGTCAGACCATGACGCCCTGTAAGGGCACACAATAATACTTAAAAACTAAACATTTGATTACATTAGATTACAATTTACACTTCATAAACTATCATCATTAAGAAAATCCTTAACCGAGTAATAACATTTATCAGTTAATAACATTTCTAGTTTTCGCTTAAATAATAAATTTCGGGATTCTAATTTAATATAATTTGGAATTTTATTCGAGATTAAAATACATTTATAATGGGGGCTCTTTTTACACATCTGTAGATTCGGAAGCTAGTATTACATAATATGCATACCTACAGAAACGACGAATGTAACTACTTGCATTCATTAAGTGGAATCCGGTAACTTAATCCGGCAGTAATTTAATAAAAGACCGGGTTGCACTCCGGGAGTGCCGGCAGAAGTGAAAACTTGAATATTTTGCCATTTCGAATCGACGAATACCGTAGCGACAGAAGTAAACTATTTCACTTGCAAATTAGCGCGTGAGAACTTATTGTGTGTCGGCCGAACGGGTAAGCGCCGCGGATTGCATGGCGTTTGCGCCCTTTTTCTCGCTAACTCGAATGGCGCAGCCAGTCTCGTACTACGGCATCGGTCCCCCCCCCGCCCCCAAGCCTCATCCCGAATCTCTCACCATCTTACAGCTTTCGTGGGGACTAGAGCCTGTTAGCCCTCCTCCCTAGGATCCGCTAGTGTTTTTAGGGTTCCGTAGTCAACAAGTAGCCCTTATAGTATCGCCATGTCCGTCTCTCCGTCTGTCCGTCTGCGGCTTAGCTCAGTCACCCTTACTACTAGAAAGCTGTAATTCGGAAAGGGTATATAAATATGTATATATATATATTTTTTTTTTTATTATTTTGTTGTTATAATATATCTGACTTTTTTAATTTCATGTACAATTAATAAATGTGTTTTTATTTATTTTACCTCTAAATATAAATGATTAAAATGCATTTTGCATGCATTGTTATGGGTTTCGAAAAACCATTTTACAACTCACTCGTTTATTTCTAAATTTTTTGTTAGAGTCAAGTGTTTTCACCCCCTGCCGGCTAAATGGCTGCTACTGGGAAAGTTAAAAAAGTAGTAGGTACCTACATAGTTATAATGAATTTAAAAACAAAACTATCACGGCTAAGTAGACATTAATACTATAGTTACCGGTAATAGTTGACCAACTTAAATGTACTTGAAAACGCCAACTTTCGTACAAATTCGGCCGAGGCAACCACACGTGCGTGTCGTGTCGATGCAACTAATACAGACAGGCAACTACGGAACCCTACACGGCGCGGCCCGACACGCACTTGGCCTTTTTTTAATACCAAGTCGTTGGCAAACAAGCGCACGGCCCGCCTGATGGTAGGCGGTTACCGTAGCCTATAGCTAGCAACTCCAGGGCACTCGCATGCGCGTTGCCCTTCTAAATATTTCGCGCGTTCTATTACCACGTCCGCTTCGCAGATTCTTGTTGGCTCATACCGGGATTTAGGCTCGCGTCCCTTGCCAAAGTTAATAGCTACATCCATATACATACATACATTCACGCCTTTATTCCCAAAAGGGGTAGGCAGAGCACATGAAACGTATGTTCCAGCGCCACTTTTAGCATACATGTGGGTATAAAAGATCGACAAAATGTGATATTGCAGTTATATAGGTTGCTAGCCCATCGCCCACAACACACTTCAACCCTGGTCCCTTAGTCGACTTTTACGACACCCACGGGAAGAAAGGGGGTGGTGAAATTCTATCCCGACACCAAACGGGAAGTTAATAGCTATAAAGCCTAATTTTTAGTTGGGCTCCTAATCCGCATAAACGGCGTCTCCTTTTATAAAATTTCATGCCAACAAACATTGTTATATATGCAAGGTTTAACAATTTACCACCGGATAGACGACTATAAATGTTTTACTGAAGCTGTATGCATGACCCAATTGTCTTCGCAAGATTATAATAGTTGTGTAACTAAATATAATTCAATACCCCCAACCAATCCAGTTCTATCTCAATTAAGCAAAGGCAGTTTGTGAAAAACAATCCGATTAATTAGTCCGATAACACAATATCGCTACCGGGAACGTTGGGGCTCAAAGGTACCGAAACAGGTCCTTTTCACTTAACGATCTCGGTCGTCGCTACCAAAAAATTTTTGTAAAAAAACGGGTATACCTGACCCTTGCGGGACATGTATAGAGAGGTTCTTACCGCGTACAGGCACGCTCAGGATATCTTCGTTGGTGTTTAAGTAATTTTTTTTGTGGTATAGTGGTGATTCTTATTCTAGACCGGATCTTATCTTAACACCCATCCCATGGAATCGACAATGCAATAGGGAAGATGCAATATTTTCATTTTTGCTTTCATTTGAAAGAATCGCATGTAGAATAGACCACAAAAGTATAAAAAAATTAAAATACATTTACAGTCAAAAAAGAAATAAATGCTTTTCTTTCTTTCTTTCTTTCTTTCTTTCAAAAATTCCTGTTACGAACTGACAATTTAAACTTTCGCGCCTAAACGGATTTAAAGTTCCTGTGACGTCACTCATGTGTGTCACTCGCCATATTTGTTTGTCCGTGGTTCGTCCTTAGATGTCATTGAGTTGCCTAAGTTTTGAGTTTTGATAGGAGTGACGTCACCAGACGCTGATTGTTGGATTAGAGCACGTTTCGTTTCACATTACTTCAAATCGTCATTATTGTCTGAAATGAGTATAAACTAAAGAACAAAGGGGTCAGTAGCTTTTGTTTTCTGTTTTTTCAACATTATGGTCACAAAATAATGGTAAACATAATAGCTGCATTTTCCCTATTGTTTAGCCATAATAACCAAGTGCTAATTCTATTCGAAATAAATAGGCCATCCTACTATATATATATATATAATATGATAAAAGCGAAAGTTTGATTATGTGCGTTATTCAACCACGCTCAAACGGTTCAACCGATTTGGAAAAAAATGCACGAAGATAGTTTATAGCCTGACCCCGTATCATGGTCGGCCTTATCACGCGGTAAGTGACAAGATAGAGCGTCCGTCTCGTTCTATTGAACGGTGTCAGCCAGTGACGGACGCTCTATCTGTCACTTATCGTGTGATAAGGCCGTCCATGCTACGGGGTCTGGATTCAAATATATGATAGTTTTTATCCCGAATCCACGAAGACCAAATCGCGGGCGGAAGCTAGTGCTTAATAAATACTCTTTAAATACGTTACCCGAATAACTAGTCTATTGTTTTCAACAGAAAAAGGGCATCCTGCTAAGTAGTATTTTTTAATGTGGACTTCATTTCCTTAGACACAAAGCCGCTTATTTGTTGAAAAAGTGTTGATGTATATACTATGTTTATTTTACAGTACCTATCTTATTAGCGCAAAGGATCCGCGCAGTGTTTATTTTTTGAAAGTAGTATAGGGATGTGAGACTTATGCGAAATGAATAATAGTTTGCCCATATGAAGGTATATAAACAAGTAGGACGGGTAATAAATAATGAATAAATAAAATAAATAAAATTGTTGTTTGTTCAGATAATAACCGACTTACAAAAATTTACAAAATTAAAATACAATTAAAAGTTAAAATTAAAAGTTACTCCTAATCGTAAGGTATAGCATGTCGTGAATACTATCTTAACAATGCTGTCGGTTCGCTCACTCTCTTGACAAAGGACCAGTGCCTTTTAGGCATAATTGCGTAAGTCGTAATACCAGCTCCACAACCTTCCCTAACCTAAAACTATTTCACGCTACGCCATAGACTCGTAAGTTTTGTCAAAGATAACGCTGACCAGAATCACAAGACATAAAGTGACTTTTTTCAATGTCGGACAAAAAGACCTTTCCTCACCTGCTGTGCGCATTATTTATTGTTATTCTTAAACCTGTGGCTATCGCAGTTCGCATCGGGATTGATTCAATTTTTGACCTTTTATAATTAGTGTGAAATATGGTTGTGGAGTTTTTTAGATTGCGAAGATAAAGTTTGTGATATTTAATGTTATTATTTTACTTTTGTTTCCTGTTCGGAGTATTAAGAAAATTAGGAACCTTTTGGAAATTTCTAAATATTAGTGTCGTGTCTTGCCATGCTTTTATACAGACAGCGGGCGTAGCACGGTTGCCATTTTATCACTTATCGTTGTGGTAAAGACGCCCATCACGCTCTGACAAGTATGCGAGTGCGAGAGTGACGGATGCCTTATCCACAACGATAAGTGATAAAATGGCAACCGTGCTACGCCCGCTGTATTGAATTGTGTTAGCAACTCTAAGATATGATACATATCATTGAACTAGTCTAATGATGAATATAGAAGGTGAGCATAACACGTGGGTGACCAATCTCTGCTCGGGCGATAATAGAGAAAATATGGAGAAAAAGAATTTTCGCAGACATGAGACCTGCACGGCTATCACGCGACGGCGCGCGAGCTCTCTCGATTTTTCTCGCACTATCCGTCTCTCTCTTATTAGAACACTTAGAACAAGAGGTATAGTGCGAGAAAAATCGAGAGTATGTCGCGGCCGTCCCATGATAGACGTGCTGGCTAGTTTAATTTTTCGCCTTAAATATCCCCATATTCCAAATTTCATTAAAATTGTTAAAGCCGTTTCGTTCATTGGCTATTCGAGAACATGCATACAAATACCTATTGTTCATTTAATGGTAGAGGATGTGTATTGTGTAGTAAGAAAGTATTCCTATAGGCAGTAAGAGTTTATCTCAAAAAAGAAAAAGATTGGCTCGTCTTTAGCCAATTTCTAATCCAGTAGCACGGTGTAAATTTCAAATGTTTCTTGTTAACTTGTAACTAAGCAATTATACAAAGTCCCCCCCTTTTAAAATGTCCATGACTGATAAGCATTGGTGTAGTGGAATTCCTTATTTTTATCATAATTTATTAAAGTACGCCGCCCTTCTCCAAGGAGGCGTCAGAGCGCGTCGGTGCATTCGTCGGTTGTGTTTACTTTGTATCACTATTACTTAGGTAACTGACGTGTTTTTAACCACTGCCGTAGTAGGAATGTATCTATGTGTATGTGAAAGTGTAATATGGTAATTGGCCGATTTAGGGTGGGTTGCACCAAACCGACTGTAATAGTAAGTTATGTTCGTTAAAATCTGAATGTATGGAAAATTTTACAAGTTACTATGGAATGACAGCTGCCGGCGCCATATTTAACCTTGATCGTTCGTAATAAGTTGGTGCAACCAGCCCTTACAGTTTGTCTGCGTATCCTTATAGTTTACTGCAAGCAGCACAACCTAACGTGTATGAATAGACAGGTGTTATATGAATTAAAGGATTTTTAGGACACTATTCAACTTTTTACTCATTGGCAACGTGCCGTGCCGTATACCAAATTCGTACTAATAGTACCTACTAATGGTACATATAAGTGTGTCTGTGTGTCTGTAGCATCGTAGCTCCCAAACGCTCCAATTGAATATCTTGTCTGTCGAGGTTCTTTCTTAGGTATATATTTTTAATTTCTTGTGTTTTGTTTTAAATTTCTAATCACTCAAAACATTGTTTTTGCTTCTAAGTGACTTCAAACAGAAGGTCCCCAATGCAAAAGGTAGGTTACTTTTACTACACTGGAAGTTAATAAAAAAAAACTAGGTATTAATGTTTCATTTCATCTCTGATTAAAAAGTCAATATTTCCGACTCATAAAAACGTAAAGTTTATATTATGGTGGGCGAAATACCCATGACAATTTTAACTGCCGAGGGAGTTCAGCTTGAAGCCGACACTCAATTCGCAGATTCACACTTTGGTCTAATGACCGGCTGGTTGGTTTGGGTATGAGGTTAAGAGTAGGAACGACTTTATTTACACATTCTAATAATTTTTAAAAGAAAAATCCATAAATTAGGAGTCCCTATGAAACTAGGCTCTCCATGCAAACGTAATTTGGTTCAAAATTAATTTTGTTTAAGCAGTAACGCCGGGAGGTGTGTAGCGACATCTACCAGCCTACTACCTATACCTAAAGGTACTAGATAGTTTTATAAATATTCTGTACAACTTATAAAATTAAATATACTCGTGTAAAAAAACTTTGATACGAAACTGGGTCCTATAACACACTAGCTAAGGTCGCAGGGTCGTGATGCATATTGTGTTTCTTTTGTACAATAAACTTTATTCATTTTATTTTTTTATTCTTACCATACCATACTGAATACATTCGCCTTAAGACAATTTGATTTCAATCTTTGATGTGATAGTTCACGGGAGTATAAACAAAGATAATGTCTCAATTAGAGAACTCATCCGAGGCGATATTCCACTAATTTTAATAAAAGTTCGTGACATGACTACCAAAACGGTTGTGGCGTCACTCCTGTCAGCTGTCGAATCTGACGTGTTCTCTTCCTACTCGCTCGCCACCCTGGCTCTGAACGCTCGCTCGCCACGCTGGCTCTGAGCACTGGCAAGCTGCACTCTTCATACATCATCGCTGACCCCTCTGTCTCGAAGGGGGGCTGATGTGGCGTCACTCCTGTCAGCTGTCGAATCTGACGTGTTCTGCATTGCGCTATAGAAGTTTGATAAATCACTTTGCATATATATAAAATCCAAACAACTCTCATCGGGACTTCGGGCCCTGTTGCCGTGACTTCTACACGCTCACCTATAATCCAAACTTTGCTACTAGAAATGCTTCTAACCTGAACAGCCGTTTATCTGGTCTACGGTCCCCGTAAACCCAGACCGTCACAGTAATGTTGCTGCTGTTTCACAAGTCAATACCTGACGAGCTGGTAGCAGCGTACGAAATAGTTTCCTGGCCAGAGGCCGCATACACTATACAATCCTCTAAGGTTTGAAGCAAACATGGCAAAATTCATGATAATCACGACTATGTGACATGAAAGGGTTCACTATATCTCAAGTTACGAAGAAAACTAAGTCGAATACGCTCCTGACATTTCAATCTTCTGCCCTGTAATCTGCGTTACTAAAATGGACCGTAATAAAACTTCATAATGAAACTCCTCGTATACTTACGCGCTGTTTATTTATCTGTAATTGGTTTGTCATTTTATAAGATACCTGGGAATTGGGCATTAAGGCTATTGGGGTTTCTTGATTACTATAATTGTTTAATTTAAATTTTCCTTGTAAGGAAATAAATAACAAGTTTCGAAAAGCTCTCTGAAGTTATTGTGAGTCAGGTTTGTTATTGGTGTTTGCGGTGACGTCATTTCTGCAGTCAGAATACCGATGCATATTGAAACAAAGAAGACAATTTTAGTTACTTATTTCCTCTGTATAGCCTACTTGATAGTGACCTGCCTTCGAAGGATTCGAATTCTAGTAAGGGCATTTATTTGTGTGATGAGCATGAATAATTTTGTTCCTGAGTCATGGATGTTTTTTATTTATTTAAGTATTTTAATTCGAGTAGTTATTAATTCGAACCCTGGACTGGAGTAGGACGTGACATATTTCCGGTCTTTCTCATAAGATTTATCAATCAGATCCACTGTGTATCTACTGAGATTTTTTTTTACCGCTAGATACATTCGTATTTACAATGGTCTAGCCGCAGGGCTATTCCTAAAAGGGTGAAATGGGGCGCACGTTTATATTTCAGACGAGTTCTAGGTCACGGCCAAAAGTTAGTTAAACAATAATAATTAGCAGGTAATTAGGCTGAGTTTGGTTTGATATCTTATCCCACAGGCGTGAATTAAGACACCAGCGTGCTGATGATTCTCTTTCATCTACGGGCAGCGTATAAGTAAACTTGTCAATTACGCGGTCGTGGCTGTCGCTCCCGTATCGGCCTGACAAGCCACTTACGTAAGCGCCGCACCGTAAAATATAGAAGCTGCTTAACACTTTCGTTTGCAACCAACTGCCTACGCCGTAGTCGCTTTCCGCTACATACGAGGAAAACCACAGGATTTTCATAGATGAATAAGACCTATGATGACGATGATAACGAGTCTGGCAAACGAAAGTTGAAACCACTAGATACAAGTGCAGGGCAACACTAAACGTCATACGCATACATTTTGACAATCAGTGTTGCCACGTGATTGAACCTAGTGGGTTCAACCTTGAGACCAGTTAAGTTAGATATTATTTTCAAGGTTCACGTTACCAGAAACAATTTAATTCTGACGTCTTCATAAAAACAAGTCTCGTATAATTCCTAATAGGTGGGTGGAACAATATTTATAGTGTAGGCCCATCTATAATAACCTGACAAATAATCTTATTAATCTATCATTATACTTTGACAACCAATAAACACTGGAAAGTAAGCCTTATATGTAGCATAATAGGGTACTAGGTACAAAGATTTGGGAGCAATGTTATCGCGGTCTTGTCGTTTGTTTTTTTGTTTCCCGCCTTCTCTTGTTTCGAAAAAGACGTCGACCATAATTAAAAATAAAAATTATTGTGATTGGTTTTGGCAAACTGCAAATTGGTTTTTATTGAGCCACAGCAAATGATATCTTTATTATAAATCTTTGGAATTGAACCCCGTGAGTGTCCCAGTGAAGTGAAATTGGGAATGTGACTTGATTTGAGATAAGGTATTGGAAGTGGATTTAGAATTCAAATTGAATTTAGGCCGGAATCGATTCAAAGTCAAGTTATTAGTCTCATTAAGATGCCGTGCTTCAAGGTTTCTTTACGGTAAGTTTTATTTATGTATATGTGTGACAAATAAATATATTTTTTATGTTACTCATGATGGACAATTACTTAAGTTAGCAAGCTCCTCAAGTTGCTACATAATTTTAATTCTTAGAGTAAGTACTTATGTTTTATTTTATAGATAAGA
The DNA here is from genome assembly GCA_947049275.1 of Epinotia bilunana. Taxonomy (NCBI): domain Eukaryota; kingdom Metazoa; phylum Arthropoda; class Insecta; order Lepidoptera; family Tortricidae; genus Epinotia; species Epinotia bilunana. Next base: position 9,715,419 of record OX346273.1, on the reverse strand, counting down.
TTAGATTACATCGACACTTGGTGATTATATCCCTATATATATATTGAAAAATACAAATAATGCTATAGTCTCTTGAGTCTATGTTGCTGCTTATGGGTATGTATGTTTATAAACTTTAAAAAGCTTTCTAGCTCCATGTGTCACAGTAGGTGGTAGGTACAGTGCAAGGTGTGTCGAACTGCAACGGCATGCAACTTATTCATAAATATATCATAGATATATCCCGCTATGTCAGCGGATTAAGGTTTCGGTACCTACATATTTATGAGAGGATAAAGTCGATACATATTTTTGCACTTGCCTGTATATACATTCACAGATTGTGCATGTGATACGCCTCAATTGAAGAATAAATAACTTTGACTTTGACATTCAAAGTAAAAAGTTTATTGTGATTTAGGACGCATGAATTCCGCTAACCGATATAGCCCTCCGATTCACTAAACTTAAGTGGCAGTGGCACATTGCACGTAGAACCGATGGCCTTTGGAGCGGAAAGGTTCTCGAGTGACGACCACGTACCGGAAGGCGCGGCGTGGGTAGGCCCCCACAAGGTGGACTGATGACCTGGTAAAGGTCGCAGGAGTACGCTGGTTGCGGGTGGCATGGCGCAGCACCAGTCATTGTGGCACTCTTTGGGGGAGGCCTATGTCCAGCAGTGGACGTCTTTCGGCTGATATGATGAGGGCGAATGAATTCAACATAGTTAATTGCGATATATTATTCTCATTAAGAAACTCTCTACATTCACAATGAAACCTAACATTCTATTTTGTTAACAAGTCACATTAAATTGCCTACAATCGTAAAATCCGTTTTAACTTCATTCATCTTGTTTTGCTACTGCGGAGTCTGTCGACAGTTATCCTGCGGCAAGTCGTTATTAAACACATTTAACAGAACTATAGCGTGTTTATTTTATTTGTTACAGATAAATTAATCCTCTTGGTATCAAGTACGTAAGTAGAAAATAATGTGAACTGTTTAAGGGGATACCTTCATTCGAGTCGACCACGCCCCCTTTACAGAGACTCGCTTATGACTTCCACGCACGAGAAAAAGAGATGCAACGCTCTTCGGACTGGCTTTTTTGGACACGATAAATACCTAACTTAGTGAAGTTTTATTTATATTTCATTAAGTAGGTAAGTGAGATTTTAGACGAGATAAAATACTATAGTATTAACTTGATTCTGTCGTAAAATAATGTATTGTTTGAGTAGGCTGAGTAAAAAAAGGAAAATAAAGACCCAACTTTGGATTTTTTTCTATCGAGGAAATTTTAGGCAATCATGTATCGATTTAATCAGATCAACAATCATATTGTCAAGAATCATTATACTTATCTGAAAATCAGACCTTATTGTTTCTTAATCTAGTCAGAACGGCGTTTCAAAGCACGCGATAGTTTCCAATTGACCCCCTTAAGATGTTACTAACTTTTTAATACTATTTACTAATTTACTTTATTTTACCAAATTACTGTCTGAATACTAAAATCCTTCAACTGTCAAAGAAACAATATCCAGTGCAAGAGAAATAGTATCTCAACTTTTCAACCCAAAGCAGATCTGCAAATTCAGGAATAAATAAATAAATAAATAAATATAAGGGGACAATCTTACACAAATCGACCTAGTCCCATAGTAAGCTCAGTAAGGCTTGTGTTATGGGTACTAGACGACAATATATATAATAGATATAAATACTTAAATACATGGAAAAACATCCATGACTCAGAAACAAATATTTATGCTCATCACACAAATATTTGCCCTTACCGAGATTCGAACCCAGGACCTTCAGCTTCGTAGGCAGCGTCACTACCCACTAGGCTAACCGGTCGTCAAAAACAATACTACGCGATATTGTTTTTCTAGTACGAAACTACTAGAAAAACAATATCGCGGCATGCGAGAGGTTAAGTCCACTAGCCCTACCTAGGTGCAGTAAACTCCAGTAGGTACCCCTTCAATTTAAGTCTTTCACTAGTGTCCTTTTTGCCCATATGACCTTAAATATTTTAAAATTCATTTAAAAATCAGGACTTACCCTAACGGCTAAATAAATAGTTACCTGTTTTTTGCGCTGATTGAGACATCGTCTGTATCGTAGCTGACAGCAAATTTGTATTTGCAATGACACGTTTGCAGAGTGAAATAGAAAAGCTACTCGCTCTCTCTAACTTCTAACTGCGTCATGTTACATGTTAACCTTGACCTTCACACAACGCATGACGCACAGTCGCGTGACGCACGACTTTCTTCTATGCAAGATTTAATTGGTTCGTGCTATGGATGGACTTATGAATGTGAAACATAGTTGCTTTTCAATTTATATTAATAAATAATATGATAGTTACCTACCTAGAACACTCCGTTTGCATCTTGAAAGAGTATTGTATTTCGTGTACGTACGGTTCTGGTTTTTTAATTTATGTCCTAAATATTATTTGCATTCCTATACACTATGACAGGACTGTCAACCTTAAGTGAGTCCCAAATTAAAGTTAGTGACTGACTATATTCGACGACCTCTGTAGCCTAGTTGGTAGTGACCCTGCCTACGAAGCCGGAGGTCCCGGGTTCGAAATTCGAACCCGGGACCTCCGGACTTCGAATCCCGCTAAGGGCATTTATTTCTGTGATGAGCATGATTATTTGTTCTGAGTCATGGATGTTTTCTATGTATTTAAGTATTTATTTATCTAAATAAGTATGTTTATCGTCGTCTAGTACCCATAGTACAACCTTTGCTTAGTTTGGGACTAGGTTGATTTGTGTAAGATTGTCCCCAAATTTTTATTTTTATTTATTAACTGTTAATTTGTCAAGAATCAAAGATAATCCATAGTTAAAGCCTCGCTGGCACTCCAAAAGGTTCTGTTTAGGAAACATATAAACATAACCATCATCACTAATACATAATCAGGACAGAACACAGCGAATATGGGAATTTCCTTTTATATAGTACCAAAACTCATGGATAGTTTCGAAGTCACAAAACTGACGGCAAATACACACCTCGGTCAATGAATATTTAAATTATGACATTTGATGATAAAGGATGTGATAGCAACTGCATCCCAAAATTATTTTATTTTATCTACCTACTATTATTTGACAATTCATTTGACATAAGTACCTACCTAAATTTACTTTAACTATTCACTCACATTCCAGGATAATATTTAATATAGAATTGTATCTATTATTAATTAATTAGATGAATATTACCTTACATTTTACGTGTTGCACTAGCAGCAAAACATGTGATACTCTTGTTTTCATTGTAATACCTTTTTGTACACTATGTTTTTATGTACAATAACTGATTGATTGATTGACCTTCATAACAAAAACTACACTTGACTTGAATACAACTCTGTTTATACAGGCATTAAAACACCTGGTTCATCCAAACATTGCTAACTTGACTAATGAAAATCTAGTTCTACATAGCGATTTACAACATTGCTAAACCCCTCAAGTATCCCCAACCGTAGGATTCCCGTTTCTGTTAATTTAGTGCTATCGTTAAACTCATTACGAGCTCCTGATTGTCAGTTGACAGTCGCCGGCTGTCACCGGCCCGTGACAGCTCGTCGCCCGCCTGTCATATCGCTCGTTATGTTGGTGACAGTTCGTTAATTTTTACGACTTTTTGGTGACTATATGTTGCTCGTGCGCTATTAAAATACGTAATATTGTTAAGGGTGTTTTGCATTGTGTGTTATTTCTGAGAAAACATTGATTAATGATGCAATGTTTAGGTGGTAACTAAGTAAAATTGACCAACGCCGCTGCTATCCTACTATAATATTATAAATGCGTAAGTTTGGATGTTTAGATGTTTGTTACTCAATCACGCTTAAACTGCTCAACCGATTTAGATGAAATTTTGCACGAAGATAGTTTATAACCTGGATTTAAATATAGGATAGTTTTTATCCCGGGTTCACGCAGACGAAGTCGCGAGCGGAAGCTAGTATAAAATATATTACAAAAGTAACTACGTAGGGAGGTGTGGATTTCGAATAGACAATAAATAATTTCGGCACTTTAGTCTACGTCTTCGTGCCCCTAAGCTAAATGTGGCAAAAAGTAAAATACGCAAAATTAACAAAAATATCAAATTTTTGTGTACCCTGTTAAAGCAGTGAATGCCTCCCGTTGATGAAATTCTAAAACGCCAATAACGACGAATGGATGTACGGACGAATTTATACAGTCTTTAAAAGTAAATAATTAGTATTTATCTTAAAGAAGAATTACATTTTAAACAAAGACTGTAACTAGTGGCTGTGTGAGCTTTAGAACTAGAGCTAGTCTGTCTGTTTTGTTTCCGTTTTATGACCTGTAATGATTATATATAATTATTGAACTTGCTCACAAAATTTCATGGAATTGAGAAATTACATGCAGAGGAGACAGCGGAACACCTGGACATACGAAAGAATTTTGGCCCAAGCTGACGCGGAGACCTTCGTTCTCTTCGCTCGCTTGTTTTACCACGTACGACCAGGGTAGACATCCAAGGCTGTGATGATGTGCATAAAAAATAAAATGGCCCCTCAGATAACATCATATCCTTGATTTATCGACATTTGAAACTAGATTTATATTTAAAAGTGACGTCCATTAAAGTTCGCAGCATAAATCACCGAACGCATGTTAACGCATGCCTCTAATGTGAGTGCGTGCGCCAGGCGCCACTTTTGTCAACGGAAGCGGCGCTTACCGACGCTGTTAGCGCTTCTTAAGCGGCATCTAGAAGCGGTTTCCATGGATGAACTTTATTGATTATGGTTTAAACAAAAAATTCAAATGCTCAAATCAGTAATGAAATATTGAAGAATAATATATGTATATAATTTAGTACGATTTTTTTCGTCGGCTCATTCAAGAGTCTTAGCGCTTCAAAACCTACATGTTGCATACCTTTCTATACACCCCGTAAGAAGCAGCGACATGCAGAGGTTTCCAGGGGTCTCATCATCATCTTCCTAGCGTTTTTCCCGGTTGTGCCCCGAAAGGAGCCCGGGGTTCGCTTTGACACCTAATCCCCAAGATTTGGCTAATGCACTAGTTTTACGAAAGCGACTGCCATCTGACCTTCCAACCCAGAGGGAGAACTAGACCTTATTGGGATTAGACCGGTTTCCTCACGATGTTTTCCTTCACCGAAAAATATTCCGCACATAAGTTCCGAAAAACTCACAAATGATTGGTCTCAGGGATATCTGACGAATCTTATTGAATTGAAATTAAATTGCAACTAATCTCAGAATTAAAAACCAATACCTTTATCCTATCGACTCAAGCTACCTGCTGAAGCACGAAACTTTTGCAAAATACTTATGTGAAAAAATCTCTATCACTGATCGAATCCAATATTTTTCCGTTATAACGCGTATCATCATGTAAGCCAACACTTAATCGCCCATCTATTCCGAAACAAAACCAAAACAAACAAACAAAAAAGCATCGGCATAAAAAACACCGCGCGTTTAAGACTGGTGATAATTGCTGTTGCCACTTCCATCGAATAAGGACGTATGTGCACATACGACTTGAGCAATGCTATTCACAACTTATTGCACCTCATCCCTCACTCTTAGTATATTTTCTTGACGCCGGGGTTCGTAATAACAACTCGTATTTAGAGGTTGACATTGACAGAAGATGATTTCAGATTGATGTGAAGCATTGTGAATGACAGACAGAGGCAAAACCAGTCTGTCTATTACGTATAGTTGTTACGAATCTCGGTGTCAACTTATACAGGGCAAGCGCAGTTAAGACATTTTTTGTGAAGTGGGTAGAAAGTATCCGGGACTGTAGATACGTCTTTTTATGTTTTGGGTGAGTGTTTGGCGGAAGCCACCCGATTAGTGGCTTTTAGGCGCTCCAGTTAATGGGTTTTAAATAATTAACCAGGCTCAATTGAGTTGTGTCGTGACGTGTGGGGAGTCTTTAAAATGTACTATTAATACCAAAACAATGCGTGTCTTTAGCGTTGTTTGTTTTTTGTTTCTCTAGTGCAACAAATATTCGGGAGCTCAGTCGTATGTTAGCATTTTTTATTCCGGCGAAGCAGTGCAAACAGTAAATAGGAGAATAGGGTTAATGGGGCAGATATATAGAATTGAATATCATCCTAGTTTCTCGAGCTTTAATTATCTAGAGGAATTTTGATGATGTTCAACAGATAATGAATTCTAATGATAGTATCCATTACCGTCTGACTAAATCGTGTTTTGTCCCTTCTGTGAGGAACATAAACTCAATTTGGAAGTGACAGATAAGGAAGAACTAATTATAACGGCATTTTTACTTAAAGTCCCTTGGCGACCTAGTTCTGCTCGGGTGAAAATAGAGAAAATACAAATTTTCCTACACGTGAGACCCGTTTTAGAGTCGTTTTCGAGAACGCAATTACAAATATACAGTGTTCGGGATAACGATGTAGGATAGACTGGACTATTAGGAATAATTTAGGAATAGGGGCATTGGACTATAATTTATACTGAATAGATTAGTCACTAAATCTTAACCTTCTGACCACGAATCTTCCGAAAAGATTATATTTTTTAGGGTTCCGTAGTCAAAATGACAAAATCAGAATCCCATGAGCTTAGTCATGCCTGTCGGCCCGTCCTTATGTCAGACATTTGGGTCATACAGATTCAGTAAAACAAAACTCGTATTTCTTGTGGTGCATACAAAAATGATTTAATTGCATTAAACCATATAAGAGGATGTCTCCTCTTATATGGTTTAATGTTACTGTGGATTAAGAGTCCAACCAAAAATGTAAACTAAACTCTAAACTTTGCCAATATCCACAGAAGAGACCGGAACCTAAATTTACTTTTATTAAGAGTTATGAATTCAGCACCCGAATCTAATAATGTCATCTCAGTCCCTACATAGTGTGCCTTGCCAAACGCCGAAACGCGCACTCGTATCTTCTTCTCACATTCTTCAACAGTAACTCAACCGCCATTTTGTCCACATTACAATTCGCTACTAATTACTACCAACCTACTCCTAATTCACCGTTACGGCCTCCAATAATCCTATATCTATCACAATCCAAGCATAGATACACCATTTTAGACTTGTCGCATAGTTGCAAACAGTTATATTGAATAAGGTCGTATGTGTATTACATTTCAATCCCACTTCTGACATTATGGAGCAGTAGGGTAGTTGCAAACAGGTTTCCTTGTGGAGCTAACGAGAGGCACGGGCATTTAATGCTGATGTCTCAATACCTCCCAGTGTGGCGGGCCTATTATTTCAGTCCCACACGACGAGGATTGGAAGGGGCGGGTGTGTGGAGGCGGCTTTTCTATTTCAAAGTATACGTTCTAAGCTCCTCTAGGTGGGAAGGTCAGATGTCAGTGGCATTCGTAAAACTAGTGCCGTGTCGTACGTCTTGGGATTAGGTGCCAAAGTGGACTCCGGGTTCCTTTAGGGTACAACCGGGAAAACATCAGGAGGATGATGAAGATTGTCACACCTTGCAATTTGTCACAACAACCGACAGCAACGCAGTTATACGTAGTTGGAAAGGGACACGAATCATTCAATTAGTAAGTTGCTTTGTGACTATTTTGAAGGGGTTTCATGGCCTATACTCAACTTTACTAATATTGTGCTGTCAATCTCAACAATAATAAGAAGCGACCATCTTGAATTATTGACCCAGCAATGTAGGGCGAATTTGTGTTATCAGGCCACAGTTGTCATGTCTGTGAAATGGGGCCTGGAAGTAGTCAATAGTAGAAGCTCATTCCGTAAGAACCTAACACCCCTATTTAGGTTCTACAAAAGCTCGGTGCACCTACAATGCAGTTTATGTTTGCTTCTCATGCATACACCCATTTATACCGAAATGATATACGTTACTCACATGTCAAGCGAAATTAAACTTTACGTCCTCATAGTTGGGTCGCAAATTTCCAAACTCATTTGATATTTTCTTTAGTGTGTTCCGGGAAATGCTTGAAAATAAAACATTTTCAAATGTAAACTGTAAGGATTCAACTTTAAGGAAGAAATTCAAATGCACCGTTGCCGTTTAGAACGTTTTGAAATAAGAACATTGGTTTTCAGATTTTAAATTAAGTGCGTTTCAGAACGTCATACATGGCGGAGATATTACGTTAGATTTTGAATTTTAGGACGACACTTTTAGGGTCTTTTTTAAATGTATTGGTGTATGGCATAGGATATTGGTAGGGTTACCAAAGATTCTAGTGTGAGGTAGGTAGGTGAGTCGCGAAAGTAGCGCTATTTGCTACCGTATCGCGCGCCATCGCCTCAGGGGTCGTGCACCGGAGGTTAGTGTTAGTCGTGACTACAGTTTTATTAGTGCCAGTCCTAATCTTGCGTAATGATTGGTGACATGAAAGTTTATAATGGAATTGAATTGTCATTCATCAAGACAAATACTAATAGGTATAAGAACTTATTAAGGTGCTAATGATGCTTCGATGGGGGTATATTATGTATATTATTACCATGGGCGTCGATTATCGCTTACCATCAGGTGATTCGATTGCTCGTTTGCCTCAAAAAAAAAAAGTTTCAAATGTAATGTGGTAGGAAAAGGTGCGTGTTGTTACTCCCTTAACAATCAACGTAGAATGTATACAACAAGGTTATGTACACGAGTTTATTTACCTATAGACAAGATTATTTACATACAACTTTACAGAAATATCATGCATTACATATGAGTGATATGAGTGAAATAAATTTCTTATTATTATTATTTTATAAAATCAAATCAGCGTGTTCGGTTTAAGAATTAGCTCGGCGATGACAGATCTGTTATCTAACCAGGTCAGTGCCTCGATGTTGCTAGCTTAGACGTCTAAAATTGTAACGTTTAGCTTCGTGAACCCATCCCCATTTGTCTTTTAACCTATTCACCGCCAATCAACATATCCAGAAGAGACAGTGCCACGCCAACGTCATTGTCATACGATATTAGCAAATACAAACCTTACCGGAAAGGGTGACGGTTGCTTTGACAGCGTACGCCATGACAACTATAGTCGTTCTTGGCGCTGCAGGGCTGTTGTTCGCTAAGCGCTAATGCGGCTCACCCCGCCGGTCACCCGTCGTCAAACTAGACCTCTACCTACGCTTAGTTACTACGCATCACGGTGCCAAGATATATTTGTGGGTGAGCGTTGAGGTGAGCTTAAAACTAGTTACAGTACGATTACTGTTAGTTAAGACATGACAGATGGATTGCCTTCATTTAATTTTCAACTTTAATTTCATACAGATAAAGCATTTTTCAGAATACTGTTACCCACATCTACCGATTTAGTAATAACTATTTTATTTGTATAAGATTAAAGTTGAAAATTAAATGATGGCAATCCATCTGTCAGGTCTTAACTAACAGTAATCGTACTGTACAGAGTAGGGGGGCTGGCACGACAACACACGACATCTTTAGGAGTTCTTGGCGTTCAAAGGGTTAAAGCTAAGACTACTGGTTACAGTACAAATAAGATCAGATTCGATAATTACATAAATATCAATAGTACCGAAATAAATAATATTAACTTATTTGCCGCCCACGTTAGTCGAAAGAACTGTACGAGTATTTATGTAATCCAAACTGTGCTAATTAGAAAGAGTAAGGTAGATATTCTCATGCTACCTCTCACGTCCTAGCCCCAGAAAACATACCTACTGTGTTATATTACTTGTAATATGAATGGTTACCTCCAATGCAAGGTTATCTGTGCATTTATCAGTGTGCCACCCCTGGCCTGAGCGACGTCACATCTGCCGCTCTGCATCCGTCCAATCAGCGGCATTATATGTTAATAGCCCATTAGAATATACTGCGGGCTTCTTCGCGCCGCCGCCGACGCTCCAACTATCTGACTATAATTATAAACCAGCGTAACCTGATCCATTGACGCTTCCAAATCAATGGGGTTGAGAGCTCTGCTTATGATTGTCGTTTAGGGTAAATCCTTTAGCGTGGAATAAAGCTATAGCAACCTAAAATTAACCTTAAAGTGAACGTGATAAGGGTGGGTATGATGGAAATGTGGGGTTGGTGGTAGTTTGCACGGTAGCTTGTTAAGAAAAGTGTTTATTGTTTTTGTTGTGATCTGTTATTGTATTTTACGCGGTGCTAGCGGCTTGTTACGGGGCCATTGCGCGTGTTTCTGTGGGTGGCAGATGTTTATGGCTAAATAAAGGGGTTTTCTATAAATCGAACGGTTATCTAAACCTGACTTATGTGACTGATGATGACCACTGGTCGACAAGATTATGAAAGACTCGCGATCTTCAGCAGTCATGGAACGAACAAGAAGATAGAGAAAGGTGGAGAGTAAGTGCGAGAGGGACTGTTTCTTTGTATCGGACACAAACGTGATATGTACCTACTTTGCCGGACCAGTTTTGAACAGACATATCTATTTAAATAAACGTTCTGACTAAACGTTCGTCCTGACTGACTGACTCACTCACTTAAATCAACGCCCAGCCCAAACTTGAACCTAGAAAGCTGATTTTTTCACAATAGGTAGTTTATATAACGTTAGTACCCAACTAAGAAGGGATTCTTGAAAATTCCACCCTCAAGGGGTTAAAAAAGGGGTTGAAATTTTGTATAGAGATGGAGTAAAATTTTAAGTGAGAGACTTGAAACTTTCTGTATGGATTGATTATTACAATACGATAAAAGTAATTTTGGGGTTTTGAAAAAACCCACCCCTAAGCGGGTTAACTAGGGGTGCATAGTTTGTATGGGGGGAAACTCTTTTTTTGAGGTTTAAAATTAAAACTTTATTCCTTATCGCACGACGATAAAAACGAGTTCCACATGTACGGAGTTAGTTTTGGTATAAAAATGGAAAAACTGATGTTGCGTTATAGGTTGCTAGCCCAGCGCGCTCACCAGATACCCGACCTTGAAATAGGTCATCGTCAACATCATCATCATTAACATATGTACTTTTACGCAATTCTAACTTGAGGCTTCCCGACGTTTCGGATGTGTCGCAACACGATCGCGGGATGAACTGGGTTAAGCGGGTATCAACATCTTCTTGCTGCGCGGGTTTTCCGCACTACCCGCGCTTAGAACGACTTGTACACTAGGGTTGTCATTGTCACCCTGCCGACACACGACACTAACAAATCAATACTTAAATATATGTTTATTATTTATACGGTTACTACTGATATAAAAGGCCTGTAAACAAACTCGACGTTGCTCGCATTCTAATTTAAACCTGACAAAATTCTGCTTCGTCCAAATAAGGACGACAGGAAACAATAAAGCTAAGAAAACGCTTTAAATTCCCGCCCTAAGCCGCCGACGCGATAAGATCTCGTCCATAATGTTTCAATTAAACAGTAGCAGTATTTATTGGCGGCGACCGACATTCGTTAGCCGAGAAAAATGCGAGAACGGAGATTATGTGCGCGGGGAAAAAATTGACCATTTTGGGCCTGACCCTGGTAATTAGTATGGGACTCGAATATTCAAAATGATTTAATATTCAGGTTGGACTCTACGCACCTGCTATTATCAAGGGATTGTAATACTTAGCTGTTAGTCCATATCAACTTAGATGTAGGTACTTATATGGCAAAACTGTCACCTCCAATCCAATTATATTCGCGATTTGATAACAACTATTACCACTCCCCTATACAGGTTTTCTTATCACAAATGCACTCGTGAGGGAAGTAAATATGTGTGAGCGGACAGGGTTCTAGACCCCTGACTTTTTAAAATATATATACCTAATATATTTGTTAAAAAAAAATTAGGCTTCTCCGGAGATCCGATCTTCTCACCCTGATCATTCCTCACTTGGGCCCATATTTCATAATAATCAAAGTGAAAAATATAATAATATTATACCGAGCTACCGTCGGCTCCACCCGTGGTAATGAATTGCATCCCTTCAATCTTTCAAGATTTTCTAATTACACTTTAGGGGGGAGTACTTTCTGTTTAGTAAAACATTTAATACTGATAATCAACATATTATGTCGCAACTCATCCAGGGTATGGTCCTGCGCAGCACAACTGGTTAACTACCTCTCATACTAGATTTACTCGTGAAAGCTGTAATGCAGCAGCGGGGCTAGCACAACTGACGCCGCGCCGCGACGCGAGTCGAGAAAGATCTACCCTCCTCTTTCTAATTTGCACGGTGCGAGTGAGAAAGGAGACCCTCAGTCGCGCCCAAAGCGACTTGTCAGCAAGTTGTGCTAGACGCCTAGATATTACATAGACGACTTAAATAGACGACTAGATATTACATACTAGTTCTGCCCGCGACTCCGTTCACGTGGAACTCGTTTATATCGCAGCTCCATACAAACTTTCACCCCCCCCATTTAAACCCCTTAGGGGATGATTTCCGGGATAAAAACTATCCTATGTCCTTCCCCGGGACTCAAACTATCTCTATACCAAAATTCATCTAAATCGGTTCAGCGGTTTAAGCTTGAAGAGGTAACAGACAGACTGACAGACAGACAGACAGACACACTTTCGCATTTATAATGATCGTATGGATTACACATAGTACTATGTGTTACTAGCAGAATATGTAGGTACCTTTTTGGCATTGTTACAACGCACAGTATTTCTCTTTTCTTTTCTTGGTATAATAACGTAACTGTTTCAATCTTTTTTTTGGTCTTTATTGAATTTTTAAGTAATATTTCTTTATACAAAAATCAACAGTCTTGCACGTAGGTCTTGTATAATTTTGCCGTTCATCAAAGTATACATACTCGTAGCTACTTCTCGCCCGGGTCAGGAAGTGGAATTTTGCGCACCTGTAGCGGTAATTGCCGCTTTATGGCCAAGTGTGATGTAATTAATTATAGAAAGTCCTTCTGTATGACTGTTATTAAACCCCAAACATCTTTGGAAACACCTCATTTTAAGAGAGAATGTATTTTATTAACCAAAGATTTTTCAACTTCGTAAAGAATGAGAAGCGTGTATGGCTGCGATTGTTTGTTCGCAAAGATGGCGTATTGTCGGAATTAATTCACCGGTAATTGGATTTATAACGTTGTGGGCTGTGTTGCCGAAATATTCACAGACAGGTTAGCATTGGATTGTTCGTGTTATGGATGATTTAAAATATTTATGCAGACAACGGACCCGATTCTACGTGCACATGGCTTAACTAGCCTAAAACTAAATTGACTATTTTTTTGACATAATTTAGTCGGCAGAATATAAACAACATATTTAGAATATCATTTAGGTAGCTAAGTAAGTTGTATAGACCGCCTAAAATAAGAAACGTCAGATTCAAATTAGCGCTGTCATTTGATTATGACAAATGCTCATAGAATAGCAAAGTGTTTTAGCGACACCTAAATAAAATTAGGATGTTTAGAGGCCACTATAGAATCGGGTCCAATGACTTGTCAATTATAATGCTACATTTACACGCTGGCCGAAGCTTGGCAAGCGTGCAGAAAGATGCGTATGTGAATTTAACCTATAAGTTAGTTTTTTTGCGCTTGCAACGTATTTCCACGTTGACCTTCACGGTTGGGGATGGGCAAGGGGATGGTTGTCAAGCTATTTAAAGGCAATAGCCGTCATTACTATGACCTTCACGTCTGCCAATGCTTGCCTGTACTGTAAAATTAAGCTATTTTATTACTTTCATTTGAAACTAACTTTCGTTTCCGAGGAATTCGATTATACTCGTATCGTAGCTCCGTACAAACTTTCGCTTCTCTTTCGAGATGATTTCTAGGATAAAAATGATCTTATGTCCTACCCCGGGATTCAAACTATCTCCATAGCAAATTTAATTTCAATCGGTTCAGCGGTTTAAGGCGGTGCATTGGAAATTATCGCGTGATTTGAAACGCCGTTCTGACTAGATTAAGAAACAATAAGGTCTGATTTTCAGATATATGATTCTTGACTATGTGATTGTTTCTCTGATTTTACCGATACATGATTGCTTAAAATTCCCTCTATAAAAAAAACAAAAGTTGGGTCTGTATTTTCCTTTTTTTACCCAGCCTACTCAAACGATACATTATTTTACGACAAAATCAAGTTAATACTATAGTATTTTATCTCATCTACAATCTCACTTTATGTTTAAATAAAACTTCTCTAAGTTAGGTATTTATCGAAATTTGTCCAAAAAAGTAATTCCCAAAGAGTGTTCCATCTCTTTTTCTTGTGCGCGGAAGGCATAGGCGTGTCTTTGTCTAGGGGGCGTTTTCGACTCGAATCAAGGCATCCCCTTAAGGTGCTTCGACGACCATATAAAACTTTTTTGACATTCGCTGGCTAACGGCGTAATATTTTAAGAAAATCATGTAATACACTTTCATAAATTGGCTTTCCATTTGCGCGAAATTCTCCCTTTCCTAGAATAAACTTGTATAAACTAGAATAATTAGAGAAATTAGTTTGTCACGTGATACTTTGGGAAAACGATTATTCTCAATTTTTTTTTAATGCGACGGTGGCAAACAAGCGTACGGCCTGCCTGATGGTAAGCGGACATCACAGCCCACATGCAACTCCAAAGGAGTAACATGGGCGTTGCCGACCCTTGATATGTTTGAGGATTCGCCGTGTTGACAGCTAAAGGAACAAATTCCCTCTTTTATTCTAGTTTATACAAGTTTATGCTACGAAATAGGGAATTTCGCGCAAATGGGACGACAATCTATACATAAGTTTCTTAAAATATCACGCCGTTAGCCTACGAATGTCAAAAGGCGTTTTGTATGGTCGTCGAACCACCTTAAGCGTGTAAAGGTAGCAGACAGTTACTTTCGCATTTATAATAATAATTTTATTTGTATGGGTTGATAGTGTGGATAGTATTTAAACTGTGCACCGACACTTTTTGGCTGCGACTACCGCGTTATGTGTGGCTCCAGTCCAGCTAATTATGCCCCAGGCATTTTAACTGTGTTTATTGTGTCGTCTCAATCCCACGACTTGCAGAAGCCCTAAAAGGACGTATGTCTGCATAAATACTGAGTAAGAGTGGTATAAATTGGCCAAACGCCGTATAGCAGTGGCTACGCAGAACACTTACGACATTAGTCTCGCGGGAAAGTTTCTATAGAATAATGCCGGATTGTCTGCGTGCCTGACACGTTATTATCGAACAATAAGGTCTTATAAAGGTTTTGATTTTAGCGGTTATACGACATTATGTCTTGTAAGTGCATGCGCATGAGCAATTTTAATGCGCCGATATAGTAATAGATTGCAATGGAATTGTAAATCAATAAAAGGGTTCGCTATGTGAAAAAAAAGAGGTGGAATTTTGCCACTTTATTATAGGTAATAAAAAATATGGTCGTAGGAAAACGGGATATTTATTTTTTACAAACACCACTATTGATGTTGCTGATACGTAAAGTACTGTTGATATGATAAAATAAATTAAAAGAACATGATAGAAATAGGTAGCTATTTCTATCATGTTCTTTTAATTTATTTTGTGTAAAAGAGAGTGGTGACAGAAGATAATGGTCACATCTGTTCGATATGTCACCCAAATATTAACCGAGTTAATTTGCCATTATGTTGAACCAATCGAAAACGGCACAGTCTATGTAGTGTATAAGAAAATTACCGACCGGCTGTCGGCCGACACGCTTGTCGAACAAGCCACGGTGTAACGTAACTCATCTCAAAGTATATATTCATGTCCTAATCCAAGACAATCTCACGGCGTGAGCGTGATCTCCCAAACCATCGTAAATCAACCCTTCACTCACCGCCTTTATATTATTTTAAGTTTAACCCTATTCAAATGCCATGCTTTATAAAATACGTTTACAACACGCCCTTAAAGGCTCGCTCGTGACCACCGACAAATAAAAATACACAAATAAAAAATAAATAAAAAGCCTATGTCCCGAAGCGCCATATCTCGTTATTATTTCGGAAAACAATAGCGCCTATATTGTCACATCCAGCGCGGCCCATGCAAATAATCATAAATAAATAAATAAAAATAAATATGAGAGACTGGACATCTTATTTCAGGGTCGGGTTTGATGACAACGAGCTACGATGCTGGATGTGGCTGACGATACCAGTTTAATACTTGAAGGGTTCAAGATATGACATTGTAAATGGAATCAGTATTTTGTCATCACTTTCAGTGCCGTGAACCCGCTATGGGGTCTGCTGCTGCGCTTTCTTCTACATCCCGAACTCCCCACGAACGGTTGGTATAGGCTACTACGCTCGTACTATAGTACTGCGAAATCTTTTGCACTGAATGTGATACGTTTAGGTAACAGTTTATATCTAATTTCATTAAGTTGAGGTCGAGCTCACAAAAGTCATCGGCGACGGCAAAATTACGCCTAATTACGGTTGTTTGACTTAATACCGTTGGTAATGAACTAGCAACATCCATTCAAAGCTGTTTCTACGCAAGTGGTTTCAAAGTTATCTTGAGAGGTTCTCTGAGCGGCTCCCAATGAGTGGAGGTAGAGTGAACCGTCTAATAAAAGCCCTTTCACACCGGAAGAACGGGACCGTGCTAATGTAAAAGAAATTAAATTAACATATGATTTGATTTGTCAATTAGTTGTATTGTAATCATCCCCCACAATTGTATTAAGTAGTATTGGCTGGGTCCGAAAGGGATAGATTTCGCTGGTTAGATCATCTATTGTGAATGTTAGTGTCATCTTCCAAATTTTACAGTAGTTCGTTCACCTTTAAGGCTATTCGACTGTGGAACTCTCTCCCTCTTCATATAAGACAAGCTAAATCTATCGGCAACTTCAAATCTCTTCTTAAAGAACATTATTTGTCTTTCCCCTGATTGTCCTACTATTATTATTATTGGCTGACTGTTTATGTTTTATATATTTTTATTTGTGTTATTTGTAGGTATATATGTATGATTGTGTATGTATGTTTATATATAGAGCTATTTATGTACGTGCATTAATATAATTATTTTGATTTTTGGCTTATTATAGTCTCTGCACCACCTAATACATAATCTAGTTTTATCTCTTTCTCCGATACCCAAAGGTTGTCTGGAAGAGATCGCTCTTCAGCGATAAGACCGCCTGTTGTCTACCTCTACCTACATGTTATTGTATTTTTTTTATTTTTAACTGCTTTGTTTGTGTGAGGTGTGCAATAAAGAGTATTTGTATTGTATTGTATTGTTAGTGGATCGAGCCGTCAAGAGATCGTATACTTGGGTCGACCGACTGGTGGACTGGGCAAGATAGCATGTAGGCGGATCTACGTCAGCTTCAGGCTGAAAACTGGCAGGAAGTTGCGCAGGGTCGGGATAAGTGGCGTGCTCTCGATTCGGAGGCCAAGCTGCTTTTTGGATCATTGAGCCAAAATAGCTGCTGCCAAAATCGCGAGAGCCTCGAGCTTATATGGTGGTGGAGCAGTTTGACGGGAAAGGATCTCGGGGACGAAGGTCGGACCTCGTCAAGACGATGACTGGTTTGCGGATACCTGATAGCATTATGGCTGCCGAGTACAGAGGGGTAATCACGTAACGGTTTCAACGCGTGTTAGGTAGATCCAACTGTCATTTTCCCATAAAAAATGACATTTATATCTACCTAACGTACGTACAATGCGTTACGTGATCGACCTGCGGAACAAAATGTAGTCCTAGCGGAACGTATGATCAAAGTCACCGCAAAGAAAAGTTAAGACCAGTACCTAACCATCCAGTAATAGTTATCCATGTAGCTAACGAGTTGCACCCCGCCTGTCGCGCCGGCGCCGTGTGTGCCGCCATTTTGGACGCGAAATTGTACCACTTGTATCGCGCTCGGAAATAAATATTATACATAAGGGGAGACAATCTTAAACATGTCGACCCAAACTAATATAAACACAAATCCGGTCCTAATCTATGTATATACTTATCCTTGCACTTTAATTGCAAGATCGTTATGCAATATGCATACTTACGGGCGTATTCATAAACGTTCTACAAGCCTATTTTAACTAAAATGACGTTAAGATTTGTTTGTCTTTATCTGTGACGTTGACATTTGTGTTCGTCAGAAAGGGATAAAGCACATTTTATTTAGCAGAGGCATTTTAATTATTATGAATAAGGGGGCTAGTCTTTTTAATTTTAACTCGACCATTTTTGGTAGTCATGATTACTTATCATCTGCTTTCACTGTTCCCTTATTAAGGGTCTGGGGCTCTAGTATAAGTTTTACCGAAACAAAACGTGACGATCGCGTTTGCGTTTCACCCTCAATTTGTATGGGATTTGACAGCTAAACGCAAACGCGGTCGTAACGTTTTGTTTCGGTAAAACTTATACTAGAGCCTCTGGTCTCCTAACTTCAGTTTCAAGTTACTATGTCTTGTGTTTTGGTATATAGCAGTTATGATACAATTATAATATTTTTAGGCTGACCAATCTTTGTAATTGAGTGAATCTTGCAAAACCCCATTCCTTGTGAAGCCAACAAGCTTTTTAAACTAGTTATGCTTATACTTATAAAAAAATACTAAACAAGATAGTAAAAGCTAGTAAAGAAAAATTATAATTATGGTAATGGACAAAAACTGGAAAAGATAGGTACTCCACTCATACTATACAAATTTTGCCATGGACCAACCACGAAATCCTACTATCCTACTAATGTTATAAACTAGCTTCCGCCCGCGACTTCGTCCGCGTGGACCCGGGATAAAAACTATCCTATATTTTAATCCAGGCTATAAACTATCTTCGTACAAAATTTCATTCAAATCGGTTCAGCCGTTTAAGCGTGATTGAGTAACAAACATCCAAACATCTAAACTTACGCATTTTTTTTTAGGATGCGAAAGTTTAGATGTTTGGATGTTTGGATGTTTGTTATTCAATCACGCTTAAACGGCTGAACCGATTTGAATGAAATTTTGCACGAAAATAGTTTATAGCCTGGATTAAAATATAGGATAGTTTTTATCCCGGGTCCACGCGGACGAAGTCGCGGGCGGAAGCTAGTCTCGAATAAAATAAAAGGTAGTTATGAGTTAATTGGAATAGCTGATTTTTTTATTTGCGATATAGTAGCTAGTCTCATGGGAAAAGATGTTCATCGACCATCATTGCAATTCCTAATTATGAACCCACCCGTGGCACGAAGTCAACGTTTTTTATGGACTGTAAATCATACTTCTATGATTTTCAAACCGATATTAATAAATCCTTTACTCGCTCCTAATAGGCTTTCCATATTCAAAGTAACCATTCATAAATCTGCCGAAAGCAAACGAAAATATTCTCCAAAATAGGCACCCTAGAAATGTATGGGAAATCGATGTCAAATAAAAAGCAACCACCCTGCTTCGGAATAAAAAGTATCGGTAAATGCTAAAAAGAGATGACAATAGCAGTAGCGCGTTATACGTTTTTCAGGTCGTTCTATTCAGTTGCCCGAATTCGCAGTTTCATTCAAAATAATTCCAATATTTTTTTATCACAATGTAATAAAGTTGAGTTTCGCGTGCGTTTTGTTTTTCGAGTAACTTTGCTTTAAACGTAACCATGTTAACGATGCAGTTGGAATTATTTCTAGTAACTTCTATTACTTTGTCATAAGGTTGAGTTTAGCTCGTGTTCGGTTTCGTAAGTCCAGGTGTGTAGTTGAGCGGTTTTCCAGGCGAAATTGGAAAAATATTCCGTTTTCACAATGCGGTGCGGCGCTCGCCAATTTGAATATAGATTAGAAAATGTGACGACGTGCACTCTAATATGTTTTCGCAGGGGTGGGCAACTGTCGATACAAATAATTTGAGCAATCCTATTTTTACTAACACAGCACTTAAATTACAACCGTCGCTAAACTAAGAAATTAATATTTCTACTTAATAGCTATTAAAAACACCATTGCACAAGGCGTTTAATTATATTACAAGGAGTAATTATGATCAAATTACAACCACGGATGTGAACATAAAACATTAAACAGATAATTTTGATAAATACTGATGGATTCATCACATTCATCAACTTATGGTAAGATTTGTGGAGGATCGCATAAAATACTTATATCGCCTGCAAGGACACTGCAGATTTAACTCATATAAGTTTCTCGTAGCAGGAAAATACATAGAGTTTTCTTTGCAGTAGTTTTTTTTTCAGCGTAGCCATTATGACAAATGTAGGAACTAAAATAGGAATAATTCTTTACAAAAAACGAAGTGTTACTAATGAAGGTACTCTGTATTTTATTAATTCATTGCTAGTGCTACGATTCTGACAATGTGTTACAATCAAATTACTTTAGTCGCATGTTTGCGCCAAAATGTTGTGTATGATAGAGTGTATCAAATGGCAAGAAACAAATTCGATTTTATATAAAACGGGTGATTTTCAGTCGTCTATGCCGTTTTATCGATATTTAAATTTGGCCATTTGCGCCCATCTCTATAGTATACCTATGTATAGGTATTCGGTGGGTAATGGATTTTCCACTCTCGCCCACTTTGATGACAATTGTGACTTTTATGTAAAAATGAATTCGCATTTTATTGAAGTATAGTTATATGCGGCTTTCGTCTATTTGAGTATATTATCAGCTATCAATAGGTATGAATAATTGATATACATTTCATTCAAGTTTTTAATCTGGTTTCAGACAGGATTTGGGCCATCTTACGGAAAGTTGTACACTCGACTTTTTTTATTTTTTTTGTTATAATTGGGTTTTTTCTACTCAGAATCGAGAGCACTTTCGAACCTAATAGGAGAAAAAAAGTGTCCCAAGATTTTTTATTCTATTCCGTTACCGTTTACATACTAAGCTTGTATAGTGGTAACGGAACGGAAACCCGAAAATTAGGTATATGTAACATTTTGGACAGTTTTTTTCTCCTATTGGGTTCGAAAGTGCTCTCGATTCTGAGTAGAAAAAACCGATTATATCAAAATAAAAAAAGTTGAGTGTACAACTTTCGTAAAATGGCCCATTTATAGGTTTAATAAATAATATTTTGCACTATAAAAATAAGTACATAAGGCGTAATATGCGTAATAAATACCTTAATCCTTCAACTTATGTGGGTTTTCAAAACATATGTAGGTACGGAATATCATTTGATATTTATGTAAACCCGCAGCTTATGGGCTTTTCGGAGAAGGCAAACATCGCGAGAAACCTGCAGAACGATAGAAGAATTTACGTGTGTGGAGCACGATCCACTGATTCATGTGGACCGCTGTTCAGAAATTTTTTTTTTTGCCTTGCCTACTTTGTGCCTATTTATAAAAACTCGCAATCCAAGCCATAACTGCGCACTTTGAAAAAAGCATACTGTAAGTAAAATTTTCAACCATCTGCCTAAAGAAATAAAGTCCTAAGACTACTTACATTCAATTTAAAAATAAATTATTTTAATGGTGCCTAAACAGACGTATCTTAACAGACATGCGCAATATGCTACCTTTCCTGACATTTTGTTGCTTAGTAATCATTAATTTTAATTTTATGTTTTCTCATTTTTATTTAATTGTATATTTGTAATAATATAATCACATTTTCTGTTTTTGTTTACCTGTTTCGTTTTTATTTTATTTTTATTTGTCTTCTTATTATCACATAACATGACATTGATTTCTTTTTTATCATTAAATAATTCATATTTATAGTATTGGCATTTTATTTTTAGGACATTTTTCTAAGACATGCTTGTAGAATGTTTAATTATTGTACGCCATATAATATAATTGCTGATTGTGACGAACCATGGAACCACTATCTACTTTATAATTACTCACTTTCAGAGATTAAATTATTTGTACTTTGTACATAATAAATTATTGTATCGTTTCTCTTTCTAACTGCTTTGTTTGTGTGAGGTGTCCAATAAAGAGTATTTGTATTGTATTGTATAAAAAAAAATGGGGACAATCTTACACAAGATCGACCTAGTCCCAATTTAAGCAAAGCTTGTATGGGTTTTTTATATTAGACAACGATATACATACTTATAAGTAGATAATTATCATACCCCGGGGATTTGGGTGCGGGAATAACTTGAGAAAGAGTAGAGATAAACAGATAGGTTTTATTGACAAATAATCATATTGTGCCTAATGAATAAATACCTTCCTGCGAATTGTAAACAAACTACAATTTAATTTTAACTTAAGTAGCAGGGATTTTAGCATTTCTACCAAGCCCTTCGAGATAATAATAAAAATAATGTTAATTAATTACCTGCCGTCAATTAGTAGTTAACACGATTTTCAAAATAAACAATTAATATTTTTTCTACATTTGGAACAGTCAAGCTTCGGCGTCTAGCTGTAAATATCCATTTCAACAAACTAAACGATCTTTCTACGTCGGCAGTCGTAATAGGTGCAAATTTAATTTTTTTGAAGAAGTCAATTGTTGCACGATGTGTTTGCGATTGCAATTCTATTTCTTTGCCTTGTAACAATTCATTCATAGTTCTTAGTGTGCTATACCCAGAATACTTATTTAACACCAACTTTAGTTTATTAAAAATACTTTTCCTTTTACACTCAAGTTTAATTTGGAGATGTCTTGATAGGTTTTATGAATGATTTTTAGACTGTCGTTAATAGACAGACTTGCACTCTGTACTTTTTTAATGGCATTTGGGATAGTCATTAAATAACTTGCTATGAAATTTAAGTCGCTTCTAATATTAGTATTCCCAAATGCTCTTTTTGCTTTACTAAAACACTGGCCTTCTGAGGGACTGAATGTATTCAAAACACTTTTAACTTCATCATAATGTTTGCTCTAATATGCCGCTGCTTCTAGCCAGGTCCCCCATCGAATGATTGCTGGTCGGGGTGGCAAAGGTACTCCGGGAAGCATTTCTTGAAGTTTTTTGATTCTTTTCGGAGACTTCAGAAATGTCTTTTTAACATTGGCGATTAACGCATCCACGTTTGGATAAAGTTTTCTGATGTGTTCAGCCACTCTATTTAAACCGTGAGCTAAACATGTGACGTGCAAAAGATTGGGAAAAGTACTTTTTAAATTCCTTCCTGCTTTAAGCATGTTACCTACGCCGTCAGTTAGAAGTAAAAGCACTTTATTGTGATTATTATGGTCGACGCCCCATAATTCATCAAGAGCACTTGTTACAGTGTTGGTCATTGTTATATTGTTAGTGGTGTCTAAACACTTGCTAGCTATCAAGTGTTGAGTGCCAATCTTATCATTACGTAACGCCCCTACTATGACATTAGCTATTTGACGATCGTTACCATCCTTGGTTTCGTCCACACCCACGTAAATACACTCATTTTTAAGCTCATTCCGTATTGTGTTCATTTTTTCATCGTAAACTTTACTTAAATATTCCCGCCGTAGTTGACATTCTGAAGGAACTTTTACAGTTTTTTCGAATTTTCCGGATACACATTTTTCTATAAAATCATTAAATATAGGATTGTTAAGTTGCGTCCACGGTATGTTACAACCCACAACAAATTTCACCAGCTCACTATTGAAATCATGTATCTTACCCGTATGTTTATTGGACGCAACATGTTGTGTTACACCAAACTTCGTTTGGGCGAAGCTAACATTACACTTGGTGCAAAAGAACATTGAATCTCGAACCTCTATTTCTGGATTATTTTCTATCCACGAATGCACGAACTCGTAACGAGCTTTTTTCCGTGAAGGCATGTTTGTATTAACTGTTATATAGTATTTTGAAAATGCTATTGCGTATATGAAAATTACATAAGACAAAGGCACGGTATGTATGACAGACATTGAATGTCAAATATCAATCTTGACATTAGATATCTCTGAAGTGTTTATTAATTTATAAATCCATGAGTAAGAACTGAACTGAAGAGGTTGATAATAAATTACTGAGCATTTATTTGATATCATACTAGATGTTATCCGCGGCTTCGTAAGCCTAGTTAAATGAAATATTTTCAAATAAATCAATAATTGAACATGTTTTTTTTGGATTTTTTTATTCAATTAATTATTCAGTAGGTAAGTATACATTCTGTTATTTAATTCATACCTATTCTTTGGCTTATGTCATTCATTCCCGCACCCAAATCCCCGGGGTATGATAATTATATTGACTCAGAAACACGGTATATATTCGTGCTCATCACGCAAACCGCACACACTTACCGGGATTCGAGCCCGGGACCTCCGGCTTCGTAGGCAGGGTCACTACCAACTCGCTACAGAGCCAGAGGTCGTCAATGTAATTTACATAGCTACGAAGAATTTCAAAGGTGACAGAAAACTATCTCCATTGCAAATTTCATCTAAATCGGTTCAGCGGTTTAAGCGTAAAAAGGCGAAGATAAATTATTATATTATTATAAAAGGTGACTGAATATGCCTTTAATTCTTATAGAATATATAGAATCTTTATTATTATAGAAGGTGCCTTATAAAAGGCGAAGACAGACCGACAGACATACAGATTTACTTTCCCATTTTTATATTAGTATTTTGTATGGGTTATTAGTATTTAATATATTTCATTTCATTTTTTTATTGCAATCAGATGCTTCAAGTTCTTTCCCAGTGTGGAAATAATGTGTCTTGTCTAAAACCTATTAGCGGGAGCTTTGATCTCACCGACAGCGGAAAAGGTGTTCAGTGCTTCTGTTCATATTTCTTGGACTCTAAGGCTTGCGCCAAAACGACATTACTCCATTGAATTTTGCACGCAATTATAATTATTATGTGTACAGGAATATACACTAGAATGGCGTGAGCATTCACGATTACTTGAACTGAAGTTTTAAGGCAGACAGAATTAGCAAATTTAATCTTTTTGTTCGCGGACTGGGCATTTAAATAGAAGAATAAATAGTGAATATTTTGTGTAACAAGGGCCTATGTCTTATGGTGTTTGCAATGAGATGAGACCATTATCTCTCTTAGTTGCATTTTGGCGAATCCTGGGCAATCGGATATGAGAAAGGTGTTCAAATATGGCGGTGAAACTAAAAGGTGCGATTAGTGTTTGTGTTTTACCCGATTCAGAAATGGTTCTATGTTTGGTTGTCTTTGGCATTGTTGCATAGACAAAACATTTATTTGTTTAACTAAGTACTATCGGCCAAAGTCAGAGTCGACCAATTTCAAAACAGTATCGCTTGCAAACGTTGATTTTGGACTTGACCCGCCCCTAATTTCCTAACCAAAGAGAAACAAAAGATCCTTTTTTTTCTTATGTAACGGTTATTGTTTTCACTGTTATAGTTTTTTTTTCATTTTTAGGACAATTGTTCAATTGTGATAAATAGTAACAAAAATAACAAACAAAAAACCCTAGTGCCCACACATTTCATTGGTGGATGAAAGACAGCAGATGTTTCTGCACTGCAAGCATGATGTGCCTTTAAGGTGGTAAACTCTGGCCTTGGGCGATGGTACCACGTACCACGTGGTGGTACGTCGCACAATGAAATATATATGAATTGGTGTAAGGTGTACAATAAGACGTATGTGTATCTTATTTTCATCGCCATCCTGGCGTTATACCCGGTTGTATCCTAAAAGAGCGCGAGGTCCGTTTTGGCACCTAATCTTTACGAAAGCAACTGCTATTCTTCCAGCCCAGAGGGAAAACTAGACTTTGTAGGAAAATCCCTACAAGGTTTAGTTTTAAGGTCAAATAACCGGTCCCTTCACGATGTTAGCCTTCACCAAAAATACACCGTTAAATTTATTTGTCGTATGCCAAATCAGTGTATATCAATCATCTCTACTGTCGAGGCATTAGAGACGTGTTCAGATATTTGTGAGCACTTTGGCCGCTCCGATATATCTGATGGCGACTGTACCTACCTGTTTCAAAATTCCAAGAGCCGGGGTTCGAACAAAAATTTGGACGCAGGTGATATATATATACATACATAATTATGTAAGTTAGTGTAGGTTCGCATTTAGATACATATACATATAATCACGCCTATTTCCCGGAGGGGTAGGCAGATATCACGGATTTCCAATGACTATGATCTTGGCAAACCTTTCTTGTTTCATTCACTTTCATGACATTCTTCATACATGCTCGTCGGTCAAGGGTAGCATTTTCCCTCAAAAATCATTAATAAGTACCTCCAGCGGAACATTTGGTTTTCGCAATTATGAAATCCGGAAAAAATGACTTCGGAAGTAGGTACAATTATTATATTACTTTTTTGAGGCAGGTTTTTTGGTGAATCTCGCAAACCCTGAATATCGGTACAGTTGCCACCGATAACGCGTGAGTGCCTGTGAAGTACTTTCCGCCACTCCTGCGCCGCTGAGATCAAAGGGCGGTGGCGCTAGAGGTGACGCCCGCGCAGTGTAACTCGACCACTTTACTATCGTCACCATTACTAGCTACAGATGATCGTTTTTGAAAGTTTGCATATAAATTAAAAAAAAAGATATTAAATTTCATTCGTAATCTGAATGTTTTATATTCTTGTAGAATATCAAATACCTACTATGTCAAAAAGTATCTTTTTCTAAACCAAAACTCGTATCTTCACCGTACTTAAAAATACGATATATATACGAAATAAACATTTGTTTCGACAATAGGACTTTTTATTTACATTTCGCAAGTTATGGTCTGTGCGCGGGCACAGAGTAATGCGTATAGAACTATAGAATATAGCGATTTTATTACACGTACTTAGTTAAAAATCATCTTCCGTATAAGTACACATAAAAAAAACATGTGCATTGGACTATTTAATGACACTTATGTGAATTTATAAGAATTAATACTATATTCATGAAAGATACAAATATTTTACAAACACCAACTGAACTTCCTAGCTTTACTAGCTCATGAATTCGTCCATGCAGTCGGTAGGTACCAATAATTCTTCACAGAAAAATGTGCTCAAAGCGGATGAAACTCCAAGCACTCATTTTGAAGTGGTGTCTTTATAAGTAAGAGTTGTCAAAGTGAAAGGTTTGTAAAAACGTATTGACAAAGGCGCCGGCGCCCATCAAGTACTTAGCTAAGAGATTAACAGTCCTCACCTCATAAAAGTAGCATATCTTGATCTCAACCTTCGTACCGACTACGCGTAACCAGAGGTCTCACTTACACTGGTTGTTATCAAGCTAGTTGTAGGTGTCGGTATACTTACAATTATTTGAGTTGGCCGACTTGTATCAAAGTAATTCGCTCAAAAAGCGACTTTATCATCCACGCTAGAAGACATAAAATCGAATGAAGGAAGCATAGATGCTGAACATTTCAAATAATTTTCGTGAATACAGTGTGTGAGGAAGTAGCTATTAAGGCGGAGATACTGTGAGAGCCCACCGGACGCGATTTAAGAACATTATGACATTAAGTACTTGTCAGTTTTTTTCGGGTTGACAAAAACAAACTTCTTTGGCGGTAACTACGTGAGTGTTTTTTCTTAATGTCATTGAGTAGGTACAAATGCTAGGAGAATCGGCCAAGTGTTACTTATTTTGAGTTTTAATGTTTTATGGGGTTTCTAATGAAGTCCTTAATTTTATTTGCAATAAATGTAACGTTTGCTACAATTATCATTTAAAGTAGTTTTTCTCAGAAACTGTTAACTTTTCAGGATTTTCACGATACACAGTTTATTTAAATTGTCCTAAAAATTTAATGGTTACAGGGGAAAACACTTTTATACCAACTTACGATTATGCCAAATACTGGTGTTTAGGAAAATTTTATTACTGTCTTTTGAAACACATACAATCAGAAAAAGTCCTATCAAAGTGGTTTCACAAAGCAAACCTCGGTAAAACTCCCACGGTGGGTGACCGTTATGTTTGTCATATCAATCGTTCAATTGTTTTAAACCTCGACAAACTAGGGACCAGCTGTATTTGGAAATGTGAAGAGTATTGATAATCAGAGGCTTTTCTATTAAATTTTAAGGACTTTTCTGAGGTTCTTGATTATAAGGGTACCTATAAATAATAAATAAAATAAATTCTAATTTTAAAATAATAAATAAAATAAAAAAATAATATTTGTGGAAGCAAAGCTTGTACTATGGGTACTAATAGACGACGATATCCTTACTTATACAGATATATAAATACTTAAATACCTACATAGAATACATCCATGACCCAGGAACAAATATTCGTAGGCAAGGTCACTACTCGTACCAACTTAGGCTACAGGTCGCCCCAACAAATCCACGCGATAAATCGTTAACAATCGTTTTGACGAGTATTAGATGACCGTGGAAAAACAAGTATAGAGAGCAAGAAAACAATTTTGCCATGCCATGGTCACTCAAGCACAGATTTTCAATTTATCTTATTGTATATTTATGATACTAAGCTGCCCGCGCGCCTTCACCCGCGTAGGTACAGTCCACCAGCAATAATATATACCACAACAAAACGCGCAAACCGTAAAGATATGTCAGATATTTATGGCCGCTTTTTTATGGCAGATATTGGTGCTGGTGACTGTACAGTGGACCCAGGTGGAGCCGCGGAATTAAATATAGCCTATGTCCTGAAGGTCGACTCTGTACTCACTGGCGAAGGATTTTTTGAAATCGGATGAGCGGTTCCAGCGATGTTGGGGTACCTTCACATTTACAAAGTTACACTATATATGCAAACTTAAATTGGACAGACGTTACCTCTAGGTATAATACCTACTCATTGCGCCGGCGCAGATTGGGTCCACACCCACCTGCTACAAAGTTCTGGGCCCCTAACCAGGCCAGTCAGCGCCGGGTCACGGAGGAGTGCTTCGGCGTGCTCGTGACCCAGCACCGTGGTGACGAGATCGAACACCGTGGGGTTTTAGTCGGTAGTCCGGGTGGTTCCCGGGAGTCCGACCTACGCCGCCCCGCCTTGGCTTTCCCGGCCGGGCAGGATGCTTGTAGGCATTTCCCCACGTAAAAAAAGAAAATTGTATTACCTACTCTGTGCTCGTGTCACGTTCCCTCCCATCAATCCACAGCCAGCCACAGCTTAATCGCATCCCAAATATTTGCCCAGCCTAGAGCCGCCCGAGCACCCACGTTTTTGCTACAACCCCCCTTAACACCACAAACTTACCTATGCGCCCGACAACAGCCCCGCTATTCTGTAACTTGTTTTAAGCTCACCTCAACGCTTACCCACAAATGTATCTTGACGCCGCAATGCGTAGTAACGAAGCGTAGGCAGAGGTCTAGTTTGGTTCGGCGTGACGGACGCGGTGGGGCGCATGAGCGCGTAAAGTATAACTGCGCAGCGCTAGCGCACACGAAAACCCGTGTTTTACTTTGAATTTTGTTCATTCCACATTTCACCGTCTGCACAAATAACTTTGTTTTGTGTATTGGCTTTGTAAAATATAGATTTTCGTTTGTTTTTCAGCTTAAGTGTGTATTCTATTTGGTTGCTTTGTCAAGAAAAGGTGTCTACCTATTGGGGTTATTTGGGGGTCTCAATAAATAGTGTGTGGCTGTAGCTTTTAGCAATGATAAACAAAACCGTTAAATATCTTCATGTAAAACTATGTTAGCGGTGGTTGCAAGAAGAAGAAGAAGAAGATAGAAGGTAGGTCGATGAGCAAGACTTCTTCTTTTTGATAACAAGTTTCTGTCAAAAATTTCATTTTTGGTACAAGCTTTTATTGCCTACTGTACTTTTCTGTATACCATTATCAACTACTCATTGAGACGGTCCAAACGAGTTACGTCGGTTAAGTACTGAATTCCCATGGCCACCTTCCGTCTCCAAAGCTTGTAAAAATTATCTTTATTCGAACATTGAACACTTTTTCTTGACCTTGACTATTTGCTAGGTATGAGTACTTTACAGTCGGCAACGCACATGGGACACCCCTGGACAGTTCTCACTTGGTAAAAAAACCTTTAGAATTATGAGATTGGTTCACAAAACGTTCATCCAGGTCTTCTTTGTTTATTTTTCTGATCGGTTCTAGAAATATAATCCTTTTTTAAATGCACAAACGACTACTCTTCCATCTGCACTATGCTTTGTAACCCCATATTCTGTCTCCATGTTAATCTATTGCCTGATACATGCATCCCAAACATCCCACAATGCCCTGCACCCCCACGAAACGTACGCCACTTGCGCCCTTTAGTTACCTATCCCAACAGTGCATGCCCCTAACAAGAGGCTCGGAAAATCTAGAGGGCTCCGATATTAATCCAAAGCCTTTGAAATTTAACGGCAACCACCGTAGTGTGAAGATAGTGCGGGGCCGGCAAGGCACAGGAGACACGTGTTGATAAATTAGACCGGGCTATTGGCTTGTGTTGAAGATAAGAGCGTTTTGGTAAAAAAATAATCGGGGGTAGGTTCCTGAAAGCTTAGGTAGATATTTTTCATTGTATATTTGGTGTTCCATAGACCTGTGGTACTGACAGGAGTGGTGGCCAGTTTTTAATTAAAAGTGTAAAACAACCCGAAGACTACAAACATAGCTAAGTGTCATCTCAACGGACAAGATTTTCGATTTAATAAGCCCGCGCTCAAATCAGCAGCTCTGGTGAAGTAGGGCACAGCGAAATGTCATCCCGCTCGAATTTGGAGCAGCCCAACTGGGGAAGTACCTCCGCCTTGCAGAAGACCACAGCCATAATAACACTAGTAGTAGTGTTGTGTTGGCAACGCCCATGTTACTTCTTTGAAGTTGCATGCATCTATAGGCTGCGGTGTCCGCTTACCATCAGGCGGGCCGTAAACTTCTTTGCCACCGTCGTTGTATAAAAAAAGCAGGTCGAGCACGTAACGCATTGTACGCGCGTCAGGTAGATATAAATGTCAATTTTTAAATAGCAAAATGACAGTTGGACTGTCCTAACGCGCGTTACGTGTTTGACCTGCTGTTCTTGTTTGGTAACTACGATGCCACAGACAGTTACACAAATGCACAGGACCACGGATAGGTACATACTCGTATATATGTTTACCTTAAAACACCACATGTTTACCTTAAAAACACCACATGTTTACCTTAAAAACACCACATGTTTACCTTAAAAACCCTCCATTTTTGTCGACGATAAAAATATAATAATTAGGCGAATTCGACAGTCATCAGCACAACGAGCATGAGAACGGGTGAGCTGTCTCGCGGCGAGGCAGACTATTCGTCTCTTTCTAAGTATTGTAATTAGAAAGAAACGGATAGTCAATCTCGCCGCGAGACAGCTCGCGCGCCGTCTCGTGCTAACCGTGCAGCCGCCATAAGAAAACGAGTCGATCGTCGAATTCGCCCGATTTCCCAGTGTAAATAATACATATAAACTATTAACGTTGTACTTACTTGTATCCAGAACTTGTTACCTCGTTTTTAACCACCGACAAAAATGAGTGGTGTTATAAGTCCATCATTGTTTATCTGTGTGACTGTTTGTGGCATGGTAAAGCCCACGGATAAACCAATTTGAATGCTCCTTTTTTCTTCAAAAGCCTCGTTTATCGAGATGGTTTTTGAGGGGTTCTTTAAAAATGTTGTTACTTCATTTATTCAGTTCAGGTTAAAAAAAAAACAATATTTCCCTTCAAATCGTTTATCCCAATCACCCTCCTCATGGCAAACAAAATTATGAAGAAGGAAATCAGCATAACTACGCCATTTGGGCTTTGCGTAACGCGGGTAGGGCAATAACGCAGATAATGTCTCTGCATTATACAGGTCAGAGCAAATGCTTTTGTTTCACACCTTAGTTCTGTTCTCCTGGCTGCCTCAGAAAGGGGTTGTTTTTCGAGCGTATGTATGTATGTCTGCGGACCCTTTAGCTTTACCGGGAAAATCGCTAGAATGATCATGTACGAGTGTGTATGTGGATAAGAATAATTCTATTTCACGGGCTAGAGTCTAAACGGCTTAATGGATTTTGACATAAAAGGTGTCGTAGATACCTCTTAATCGTGCGAGTGAGGGGTTTCATAAAACTCGTGTTTTACTGTTATTTTTTAACGTTAAGGGCATGCGTTGGAAAATAATATTTAACATTTTTTTGCCTGAAATGAATTAGTTTCCGGACATTTAAACTCGACTATAATTTCAATGATTGCCAGAAGCTAAAATACGATTTCTTAAACTGTTATCTATAGATTTAATCTAAGTCGAGTCTTTATTTAATTTGCTTATCTCAGACACTTCACGTAATATATCTTCCGAGCATTTTTGTAAGTTTTGTTCATTGGTAGGTAATGTAAAATAATTTATTTTTACTTTTGTCAAATACTGTTCTCTTCGCCGAGTTATTCAAAGTAAATAAAATGGAATCTCCTTCATATTGGCTCAGTGATTGGCATAATTCTCACATACGTATGCCACGCAGGCCGTTATGTAGCTCTCAATGTTCCCACAGAATCCACCCAAATCTATAGCTTACTGCGATCCTGGGCTTTTATTTACGTTTAAGTACCTAGAACTCATCTCAGACGCGACCAGTATACGATTGAGCTCCGATTAGGTAGGTATAGTTGGTCCGTATCGCATGATAGTCGCTTTGGTAACAATAGAGCCTGTGCCAATTTAGATTACATGTCAAACCAGGGAGTCAGAACTCGGGGGTTCCTTTAGGGCAAAACCGGGCAAAACACTAGGTGGATTAGTTCCGAATCTGGGGTAGTACCTATCTGGGTCAAAAAGAGAAAAAAAAAACAATAAGCACCCACAAGGCGTCTTTCCATGTGGTTAATAAACAGTTACAACCATATAATAAAATTATAAAATGTTTTTATCTCATAAGAGGAGGCGACGTTTTGCGGATGAAGAATCTAACCAGAACTAAGCCTGGAAACTAACCTAAATCACTGTATAATCCCTTCTTTACAAAAGATCGCAGCCAATATAACGGCACTACTTCCTTTGTAGGTATGCGGTGGTGCTGGTGAGTGAGGTCGCCAGTTCCCGCGGATGCGCTGTGTTGAGAGGGAGTGGCTTGCATTTGTCTCTAGTTCTCAACACAATAAATCCTCTAATCCACTGCCCGCATGCGGCCCGCCGGCTAGTGGCCCGGGGCTCCTTAGGGTGGTTTTCCACTTGTCAAAGATCTTTTTCCAATGTGTCTTTATGCAAAATGTGAGACGCAAATACACATTGGACAAAGATCTTGGACAAGTGGAATACCATGCACCCTTAGCTAAAATGTATTTGCGGCCCTTATAGAAAAAAGGTTGTGTATGATAGTCTAATCAATAAAGCGTCCACATTGTCGGCAACGCGCGAGTGGCAAGGTTGCGTGTCTGCTTACAATCAGGTGGAACAGCAGACATTCCTTGTTTGCCACCGCCCTGGTACATATACTTACAATGATATTCAGCTATACTGCATACAATGTGACCGAACATTTAAAACTAAGTTTGACTTTGCGAGCCTTGGGTCGCCGTCGTCGGATACGACAAGGAGGACGATATATAAAGAAAAGAATATCGGAGTCAAAATATACTAGGAACGAGTAGTGAGGTGAGTCGAGACACGTGAATAGCAGAGCTGTTGACAGTTAGATTGAACTGAAGGAACTATAAGATTATATAATGTCATTATTTAGATTCTAGTGTGCTTTGTTGATGCTTTTGAGCTTGGTAAGTCGGTATTGGAATAAAATAAGATGGTGATGTTGGAGTGTGTGGAAATCTGCTTATAATTACGTTTATTATAGTCGTATTTTGTTTTAAAGCTTTTACAACAAAAACATATTATTCTAGTCGTTCGTCCGGAACTGTAAACTTGCGATGACACGTTTGAAAAAACAGCCTCTTGATTCTGTATTTCGTCAACCGCTTGATTGTTTTGGCTCATGTTCGACCTTAAAAAGTATTTTAGTCTCACCAGTTTGGCTACCAAATTTCACGATCTTCCAATTAACAATACCCGAGTAATTAATCGGGGAACAAACACTTAACACTATACTTACATACTATATAATATAATACAAATATTCTTTATTGCTCACCAGAAATAGTACATAACAGAAAAGCAGAGGTAGATTAAGTACCTATAAACAATGGTTGACAACAGGCGGTACCTCGGCTAAAAGCGATCTCTTCCAGACAACCTTTGGGTGGTAGAGGCAGGGGATGCAAAAACAACAACTTAATACAAACACAACGCGGGATTGTTCCAGTAGACTCGGAGAACTTCGTTCTTATAACGTCTTATCTGTCTCTGTCTCTCGGGGTGTCTTTCTGTGGATTCCAAGCCAGACGGGGCTTGGAATCCACAGAAAGACACCCCGACGCAAACTTGTATGCTTCTCATACTCCGTACCCCAGGGAGGCGTATTCTGCCCGATGTTATTCCGCTTGAAGCTGTCTTATTACGTACGATTTACACCTCAGATAAGACGCCAGGAATCCGGTAGAGGGCGCCGGAAGCGAAACGCCGTCCGTCATCGCGGCGTGAAAACGCGACGCCGTCGGAATGTCTCGCGTATTGTTTATGGCCGGTTATACTGGCCACACAAATTGTTTTTCTTCGTTATACATACAAACTAGTAAAAAAAACTTGTACGGATTCCACCTTCTGGTTTTCTTATAAGGTCAACTTCATGATACCGATGAGAATTATTATGTTGTAAATAGGTATACTACCAATAGAAGTGGGTGAAAATCGACTTTTTTAATA
This sequence comes from Epinotia bilunana, assembly GCA_947049275.1. NCBI lineage: Eukaryota > Metazoa > Arthropoda > Insecta > Lepidoptera > Tortricidae > Epinotia > Epinotia bilunana. The sequence goes on along the minus strand of OX346273.1, from coordinate 9,680,796 downwards.
GATTCGATTACGGTATATATACGGTTTGAAATAAATAGGAACGGAATCCAACACTGATGTAAATATCATTAAAGATTTTAACGATTTGTTTCTATATTTTTTTCTATAGTTTATTAAATGTTTAGAGCTCTTTCCCACTGACGTCCAGTATTTAGTGAGAAACGGTTTTCTGCAGGATTCCGTTTTATTAGTATACGTGCTAATATAGTAACGTCCACACGAGCATTCTGTTTGCGGGATACTGCACGCATACTACAGAAAACTGAAAGACTGAACTGACTGAAAAACTGGATCCGGCAGAAAACCGTACCCGCAAAAAACTGGAAGTCATAGAATCATCATCATATCAGCCGAAAGACGTCCACTGCTGGACACAGGCCTCCCCCAAAGAGTGCCACAATGACCGGTCCTCCGCCACCCGCATCCAGCGGACTCCCGCGACCTTTACCAGGTCATCAGTCCACTTTGTGGGGGGCCTACCCACGCCGCGCCTTCCGGTACGTGGTCGCCACTCGAGAACCTTTCCGCCCCAACGGCACATTAGAATACCGATGAGCAAAGTATTATATTAAGCTCCAATTTTGATGACTTATGATATGTACATGCCTATAATTAATTTTATAATTGACATCAAAAATTATTATTAAATGAATTGCATGTAATTTTAGTGTAAAATAAAAAAAAAATGTATTAAAATTATTGCATGCCTTTATGGTGAAATAATTGAGCCGAAAGTTTATATTTTAGGCCTTTCTGTATTATAAATATTTCAAGCAATAGATGAATTTTGAATTACGTATGAATTATGAAATGTCTCACCACCATAGGATCCTTAGATACTTAGAATGATGAATGCCTACGGCCAGTCGTAGAAAAATCCGTCTTCCACCACCAACCAAAATAAGAATTCATTCCGTTCCATTTGCGAACTTAGGTATCGATAAAATCTTATCAATACGTCATTACCTAAATGGAAAAAGGTTTTCCATCCAATCTACATGTCAATTCGTTCGCCCTTATCCCAATTCCCTTGGCGCTGAACAATGTAGCTAAAGTTTACTATGCAAATGGCTTGAACTGCTTTATTATTGACTTTAGTTTACTGCGATAAGTACACAAGCTTTTTTTCGGGGTCTTTCTAAGGCACATTTCACTTACTTAACCTTACTTACCTTTGCCCGCCTGGACTCACGTATCAACTTCTACGCTGAAAATAGTCTGTTTTTTTTATCGCTAATATGGATGATTGAGGATAAAGCGTATAATTCCGATAAAAGAGAAAAATTAAAAAATTAGCATATGCGGGATTTGATCGGAACTTGGAATTTTGTTAGCCGACTTTTCGGCTTAGTAAACATTTACTGAATAAATATGTTTTAATTCAGGCCAAATAATATTTACTTGGCAAAGTTCAGCTGTGTATTGTTGACTATTGTATAATTAAATTTTGTTTATTATTGTAGGTAACGAAACAAGAATGATTAGGTACATAAAAATATCCGCACCGCAGGCTTCGTCAACTGCGTACAAACAAACATCCCCTTAGGTACAATGATAGAATCCGCAACAGGCTTCGTCAATAACACGTTATAACCTAAACTAACAAAAAGGACCGCCCGCCCCGGACTATTGTATTGTTGTTCTGTTATTAGCACTTTGAAGGCAATATTTTTGCCCTACAAGCCGCAAACGATTATTCATATTTAATTTTTCCAAGAAAAGTCTTAAATACCTATCTAATTCAACCCGCCACGTCGATCACCAAATTCCAATCCAATCCCACGCCCCTATTCCGCAACACTGAAACGTTTTATGCAAATGATTGGGATCGTTTTATTAGGCGATAGCAGCCTTTGCAGCAACGCTACGGCGCAATAAAATCTTATGTAACGTAGGCAGTTTGATATGCTAAAATGTTTCAGAGTATTGGCGGGGGAGTTATTCTGATATGTTGAAGCGATATTGGGTACGTAAAATCCCCGTGCGATGTCGCATTGGAATCGTAGGTACCACCTCCTGTGGTAACCTACAAGCTTGATTTATTATAGTTTGGGAGTAGTGCCATGTGAATGAAATTCGCTCCCAATGTATCTCTTTATTAAATTTTTTTTATATGCAAGAAACTCTGTAGCCGAGGGGTAAGGCACCTTTCAATCTGAAGGTGGTGGGTTCGAACCGGGGTTCGGTCTGGTAACGAGCCGGGACTGGTTACCATTGGGTTTTTAAAAAAACGTATGTACAAAATATCACGAGGAGGTTTTATCCTAACAAAAGGTCTAGTTTTCTTTGGGTTGGAAGGTCAGGTCGCTTTCATAAAACTAGTGCCTATGCCAAATATTAGGATTAGGTGCCAAAGGGACCCGGCCTCCTTTAGGATACAACCGCGAAGGAATGCTGGGAGGAAGAGACTCACTCATTTTATATTTAGTATCCTACTAATCCTACTAATATTATAAATGCGAAAGTTTAGATGTTTGGATGTTTGGATGTTTTACTCAATCACGCTTAAACGGCTGAACCGATTTGAATGAAATTTTGCACGAAAATAGTTTATAGCCTGGATTAAAATATAGGATAGTTTTTATCCCGGGTCCACCTGGACGAAGTCGCGGGCGGAAGCTAGTAGTACAATAAATATTAGAACAATTTTTAAACGTAGATTGGGGTAAGTCCAAAAAAAGTACCATGGTTTTTGGCAATAGCGCTGAATGTTGATATTTGACTATACCGCAACCTAAATGAGGAAACAGACTCAATGGCTGAATTGATACTTCCAGAATACATCCCCAGATACACAGAATAAAAAGAGTTGATTTTCGATTTGGATACGGCGGGGCAGGCAATTTCGGGATAAAACCGGTAGGTACTCGAAATTCAATGCTAGATACGCGATATACGTTACTCGATACTAGGTATGCTAGGTACTTTATCGCTTGGGAATCCAAACGGGGTGGAATGCAAATAGCGTTGGAATTTTATTGACGTTTTGTATGTGTGCTGGTATTTACTATGGGAGGCTACGGGGTGTATATAACACTGCCAACCCATTTGAAGTGTAGCCAAGGGGCTATTTATACTAACATACCTACATAGCTATCATTCCGCTTGTTTCCCGGATTAGTTAGCATAGGGCACTGAGTTCCATTTAATACAATCCTGATACTAAAGAGGCCAATTCTCAAAAAAATGACAAATAACTAAGTTCGTTTGACTTGGTGGAGGTGAAGGGATAACTATGACGTCACAAGGATAAAATGTGGTATCTCATTTTGTTAATTTACCCAATAATTCCCAAACCAATTAACTCACTATATACATATAACACAACATTTAGTTGCTTCCTCTTTTAATGTCTCTGTAATAAAAATATACTCGTGAGTTCACAAATGAAGAAAAAAAAGAATAATTTAATATTATACAAATAAGACAGATAAGCACACTGCCTTCATGACAAAAAACCACGTGCTAATTAAATTTTTTGTAACGTATAACGGCATTTTTCTTCAGCATTGTTAACACACCAAAACAATGCGCCGACACTAATCAATATGAAATATTGAAACAATTAAGAAGGCTCTTGAATTAAATTAACCTAATTAAGAAATTAAGATAAGCAGCAAACAAATAAAGGTTCTGCGTTGGCCGGAAACGGTTTCGGAAGCTCCGAAACGAACTGAAATGTACGAATAATGAATGCGTTACTAATGGTCTTATCTGCGAGTGAGTTTCGTTTGACTAAGGGCCGGTTGCACCAAACCGTCCGTAATCGTAAGCGGTGTTCGTTAAAATCTGAATGTCTGCCATATTTAATATTGATCGGTCTGTAATCGCAACCCCTTATAGAGCAACTAAGAAGCCGAGATTTTATTTTATGGTCAACATCAATCTTTCTAAGATTGACTCTTTTTCTAATATTGAATTTTGAACGGATTTAAGCGGATGAAATTTGGCATAGAGCGTGTATAATCTACTAGCTTCCGCCCGCGACTTCGTCTGCGTGGATCCGGGATAAAACTATCCCAAATTCCTATATTTTAATCCAGCCCTTAAACTATCTTCATGCAAAATTTCATCCAAGTCGGTTGAGCCGTTTTAACGTGATTGAGTAACAAACATTATATAACATAACAAACAACGTCACATTATATGTTAACAAAAAAACTTGAATTATCCTGTAATGTGATGTTGAATAAAGTTTTTCTATTCTCTTCTATTCTAAACATCCAAGCGTCCAAACTTTCGCATTTATAATAGTAGTAGGATTAAAACAGGGTACTTCTATTTCTATCCTGAAAACCGTCCACCAAAGGGATGGAATTGGTTAGGAATGAATTGATCGACAGTTAATACAGGAGTGCACGCGGGCGAACTCGCGGGAAAATGCTTTCTGTATTCAATTACGACAGGATTTTGTGTGTTTATCTGTGTATGTTTAATCAGCCTTCGTGGTTTATGGAATGGATTTAAATAAAAGCGGCGAAGTGCGAGTCGGACACGCGCACGAAGGGTTCTGTACCACTATCTATAAAAACGGCAAAAAAATCACGATTGTTGTATGGGAGCCCCCCTTAAATATTTATTATATTCTGTTTTTTAGTATTTATTGTTATAGCGGCGACAGAAATACATCATCTGTGAAAATATCAACTATCTAACTATTACGGTTCATGAGATACAGCCTGGTGACAGACGGACGGACGAACGGACAGCGGAGCCTTAGTAATAGGGTCCCGTTTTTACCCTTTGGGTATGGAACCCTAAAAAGCGTGCACGCAAATCAGTAGTATAAAAGTCGTCTTACTTTTCACCTGTCTTCTTTTTTGCAGTTTGCTACAAATTATTTATTTATTTATTTATTTAATCTTTATTGCACAAAAGAATATTTTATAGAACAAAATGCGGAATTATGAAAGTAAGACGCGTTTAAAGGTACCAGTTGGAACCTGACCGCAGACAGCAGCAGCAGACGACATATTGCAGCGACACTAACGGTTTCTATGTACTGTGTCGCTGGCTACGAAAAGTATTACATAGAAATACATAGAAACCAGCACGGCTAGCACGCGACGGCGCGCGAGCTCTCTCGATTTTTCTCGCACTATCCGTCTCTCTCTTATTAGAACACTTAGAAGAAGAGGTATAGTGCGATAAAAATCGAGAGATGTCGCGGCCGTCGTGTGCTAGACGTGCTGTAGAGTTGCTGCGACACGTCGTCTGCTACTGCTGTGCTTCCAACTTGTACCTTAACTCGCCAGAAATTAACGAGTTTCCTTCGAGTTCAAATAGTAGGTACTCCAATCCTCAAAAGACCCGGCTTCATAAATTTCAATTAGGCTAACTGTAGGTGTCAAAAGGTGATCAAACCTTATCTTGCATCTGTTTGCTTTATAACCAACTTATTCGTGCGGTGGCCAAATTTGGAACTAACTGTCCGACAAATATATTCTGCCATACTGGCGCCTCTACCGTGGAAAAGTTAAGTTTGTGCATTGGTTGTTTATTGTTTAGGTTTATTATGACAACTGTCGGGCAGCGGAACGTGTGTGGGGTAGATTAGAATGTTAGGACCATAGTTGGAGTGCTTGAGCGCCTGACAAGGCGATTGTGTTACGGTTGTGTTTGTAATCGGGAAAATAAATGTCGTGTGTTGCTCTCACGACAATGGATGTCGAATATTGTGCGAAGTGAAGGTCATACCGGAAAGAGGCGCCAGCAGGGGATGCAACCGGAGTTAACGATAAGATAAAAAAGAGGTACAGTCACATTCATATCTGCCACAACAAAGCGCGCATAAATATCTGACATTTTTGGTGCCGTTAGGACGAGTTAGATATTTTTGCCCGCTTCGTTATGGCAGATATTAATGCTGGTTTTAAGGGACACACTAAACTGCGTGTCACGGAGGCAAACATCTTGCGATGGATGTGACACGAAAGGCCAAGGTACGAACATGACTTAGTGGGCAAGTCTGGGTCAGGTCGCCAGGTCCCGGTAGAAAGAGGAGGGTCCAAGAAATGCTGGTGTGCTCATGCGTGCCGACGGCCCGACAACAAATGATACTAAAGATCGTGCCAACGGGAAGAGAATACAAGTACAATGATTTTTAATCGGTAAGTGTATGGTTAATTCTGCCAGAGACTTTTTCATCTTTGTTTTCATTTGAATGTCGCGCCTAAATAATCTAACTAGACAGACTTCTAACCACCGTAAAACCCGGATAATTGAAATCTCAAGGGGCCAGCAATTTTGTGTCAATTAAAGAGGTATATCATCTGACCAATGTGGTCTCATTTATAGAGGTCCTCAATAACAGAGGTCGTAATACTGCAAATTTATTTTATGGAGGGCAAGTCGTGCAAGTATATGTAACAAAAGCACTACATCTTAAACATATAAATACATATCAATCTTTGATTTCCTAACTATATTAATCGTTATTTTATTTCAATTTATTGCTTCGATTATTTATTGTTATATTATTTGAATACCTACCAGGGCGTCATAGTACCGAAGACGTGATTATTTCAATCTGCCAAGCTTAGGCTTGGCAGATTGAAATAATCACATCTTTACTCATCAATAAACTTACGTTACTCATCCTTACCAATAATCCTTATTTACTGTATCATCTAGCAGGGAACTATAAGGACCTCACATGACCACATTGGCTTACACTCTCTTCTTGACACCGCTTGTATGGTCTGTAATTAGACTTAAAGTCCATTGATTATGATAATGAATGATGATGGCATTACCATTTATACTGCTTCCACTCGACTTCACTCTTCCTTGTCATTTATCGTTATTTACTATTACATCATCTGCTAGTGAACATTATAGTTTTAGTACCAGGGCGTCATATTAACGAGGATGTCGCTTTTGACTCCGCCGAGCCCAATTACTGCCGTACCGTGAAACGCTGTAAAACGACTCGGTGCTTGCCCCGCCCACCGTTCGCACTGTTCGGCGCACAAGCGTTATGTCACGAATTAATCCAAGTTACCAGGACTGCGGCGCTACTACGAAGATCGAAACTCGAAATGTCTCCCTCTCCGTCACACTTGCATATTCAAGCAACGGAGAAGGAGCTATTGCGAGTATTAGCGCCGCTGTCTCTTTGGCGGGCTATGATTAACGCTCACGCGCACCTCCCAGTAGGCATCTGTTGACCCGATCGCGCTTGGAACGAAAGCGTTATCGGATTTGTTAGACAGATCACCTTCTGTACGTAAGTGCATTTTTTTTTATTCTGTGATACTACGTAACAGATCCTGCACGTTCTTAGCAAAGGTTATAGCGGCGTCCACAATAGTCTACCTAAACTTACTGCCCGCTGTGCACGCACAATAATACGCCTTGTAACAGTTGCTAGACTGCCTCTCGGTCAAGAGGACTGTTTTGCGGCTGCAATGAAAGTTGTGGTAAACATTATTTCAGTAGTTACTGTACAGAAAATCGAGAATTTTATTTTGATAACGTCGCACTCGTTTTTCGGTCTGCCTCTACCTCGGAAGCCATCTTGTGGAAGCCATTCGGTGGCTAATTTGGCCCATCTCTCCGGCAGACATGTCCAGCCCAGTCCCACTTTAGCTTCGCGGTCTTGGCACCCACATCTACGATGCCAGTTTTGGAACGCAGCTCTGTGTTCCTGATCCGATTGATCCTACGAACTCCGAGTATGCTGCGTTCCATTGCTCGTTGGCAAATCTTGAGTCGGGACTTTTGGGCTTCTGTTAGTGACCAAGTTTGGGCGCCATAGGTTAGGATAGGCAGGATACACATATCGAAGAGATTGCGGGACGACCTTGATACGTTTCGTACAGATTGGCGAACGCTAGCACAGGACCGAGACGAGTGGCGGAAAAAAGGGGAGGCTTTTGCCCAGCAGTGGGACACAATATAGGCTAATAAAATAAAAAAAACGTCGCACTAGGTTTTTTTGCAATCTGAATCAAGGTAGGTAAATTTTTAACAAGAATAACTATCACTGTTACGGCATATCTTGATTCGCAGGTACGTAATTAAAACAAAATGCGATCCTAAAACACTTAACCCCGTGAAGGTACATTTCCAACTCAACCTCTTTGTAGTTACTGAAAACTTCTCAACAGATAGTAAAAGCCAGACGGCGACTGAAGTCTTTACGACCGGTACTCGGTAGTACCGATTCCGTGTATCGGAATACCGGTAACTTTGTAAAATACCGATTACTTTGTTCGGGAGGCGGGGCCCGTACTGAGAAAATGGCAATTTAAATTTGGAATTGGCGCCGTACAAACGACAACACTGTTAACTGACCATCCTGTGTTTATATAGAACCTTATTACAATGCACATAAGGTGCACCGATGGTCAGTTAGCTGTGTTGTCGATAGTACAGTGAGTAATAAGTTTCAACTGCCATTTTGCATTTTGCGTTTGGCTATATACTTACATAATAGACACTAATGTCGTTAGAAATATGCGCAACATACCAAAGGACATTATTTCTGTATTATTTATCTCAATGAATTTGTTGACAAATTGAGCGAATGTATGAATGCTGATGTGAATCAAAATGAACGAGGTGAATTACCTAAAATATAGCCTTATGACATCCCGAAGGTTCATTCTCGTCATTCGTGAAGGGTCATTCGTTGTACACCCGAAATGGGTAACCGTTGGGGCCTAACACTTGTAATATTTTATACCATCTATGTAACACGGTTAAACAATATTTTTCTTCTATTCTATTCTATTCTATTCTACATACTGTCGTTTTTTTATCTGATGAAGTGATTCCAGGAATGACCCCCTACATACAAACTTAAAAAGTCGCACCCTCATTATAAAATGCTACGAAAACCGATCTTGTCTCAAACAATTAATTCTTAAAATTAAATTCAACCCTGTTAACTCAATTCACTGTTTCTTTGCTGCATATGTACAAGTAAATTAAACGATTAACTACCACATCTTGCAACGTTCTTGATTTTTTTATTCTGCGCAATGTCAAATAACTTTAAGTAATGTAGCTATTATAATTATAATAAAAATATAAACCGGTTGTTAAGTCGACAAGTACCCATATGGCACGTAATATTCATTAAAATTCTCAAGAATCGTCTTTATAATTTCGTAGAAACGGGATCGTAATTAAACAACTAGGTACTGTAATGTATGATTTTATACGCAGGTATTCATATATAATTAACACGACTTGTTTAAATTTAAATTAAAATAAATGGCTCACAACCTTTATGGTGGTTATTAAGTATAACAGGTGTGTTAATTTAGTCACTAAGCAAATAAGTTAAAGCCCTTAATTATTTTGTAAAATTGTAAGATACATGTGCTTACCATTACTATGCCTACGTATACTATTTCATGTAGTCACATGGGACTACACATGTGTAGAACTGATATAGTAATAACAATATTGGGATGAGAGGGCTATGTTGGGAGTTTCTCTGCGTGATCACATCAGAAATGAGGTTATCCGCAGCAGAACCAAGGTAACCGATGAATAACAATATTATGCAATTAGGTTAGGCCCCGCCCCACTACCGGCAGCACTCTAGGAAATATTTTTTTATAATGGCTTATATTTTGTTTTACTTCGATATTCATGTTGTAAAAACACCCTTCTCTAAGAATAAAAATAAATATAAAAAATAAGAGTCATAATAATATGCAATTGTAATGTGACATTTACCTAAAACTTGTCTCTTAATATTATTATTAAATGAGTATGAGGTCGCTACTGATTTAATTAAGCGTAAATGGTTGATACAAAATATTGTAATACTATTATCACCTACCGAGCAAGATTACAATTTTCAAGTTCTATCTTTGCATTAATTGCGGTTTTTCACGGGCAGTCAATATGTCTACACCTTTTTTTTATAAGTAAATCAATTTGCACATGTGTAGTTGTCTAAAGGTTACACCAAACTTACAACCCAAAATTCCCGAACGCCTTGAATTATGGTCACCCACGCCTTTACAGAAAACATCCCTATGGTGATAAGGGTGACAACATTTTACTGTACGATACCTAATCATCTACAATATCAATTTTCAGAGGGATCCACACACTTATCATCATGTAGGTAGGGAAATAGAGTAGATGGGTTTGTTATATTTTGAAAAATTACATGTGAATTCATAAAATTAAAATAGCATGGATTCCCAAAAAGATCATCAGTGTATAATAATAAAAAACAATAATATACAGTTACTTTGAGATCTGATCTTTGTATTGAAGTAAAATTTAAATAAATTGAAAATGACAATGAAAATGATCAAAAGCAAAATAGAAGAAGTTTCAAGACAAATATTAGTTCTAAGATTCGAAACATAAAGTGTACCTACCAGGTACCTAAAAATAAAGTCCAAAAGTGAATTAAAAAATACCAGTTAGGATTCATGTTTCAATTATAAGAAAATTATAGTTTGACAACTATGTAGCTAACCGCAGCTTTTCACGACCAAATTAGTAATTAACTTATTTTTCCATACAACGGTAAGCACGAATGTAAAGTGGTGACTTCATAATGCAGTTTCAATTTACCCAAATATAGGAGGCAAAAAGTATGCCTGTGACAAAAATTCCATACACATATCTCAAAGAATAATGAAGATACAATACAACCGTTTTAATATTGCTTTTTAGAGAGAGAAAACGCTCGCAGATAGTGACGTTACAATGTTGCAATAGTAAATGACAATCGTTTCCATATAAATAAATAATAAATAAATAAATATTAGGGGACAATCTTACACAAATCGACCTAGTCCCAAACTAAGCAAAGCTTGTACTATGGGTACCAGACGACGATAACTTACCCCCAGATACTTATACAATGTGGAACGGAACGATGGACTTTCCCGCAAGAGGGGGATTATTGAGCGCTAGTACGTCACATTTTCCAGATAAACTATTTTTTTTGACGCGATTTTTTTTAAACATTTGTATGGAGCTCGTCGCTCCAGTCGGCTAACGCTCCATACAAAGGTAAAAAAAAAACGCGTCAAAAAAAATAGTTAATCTGAAAAATGTGACGTACTAGCGCTCAATAATCCCCCTCTTGCGGGAAAGTCCATCGTTCCGTTCCACGCAGTATAGATAAATAAATACTTAAATACATAGAAAACATCCATGACTCAGGAACAAATATTCGTGCTCATCACACAAATAAATGCCCTTACCGGGATTTGAACCCAGGACCTCTTGCTTCGTAGGCAGGGTCACTACCAACTAGGCTAAAGCGGTCGTCGCATATAAAGGTGCGTTTCGCGAAAGAGGGACAGAACTTACCCCCTCTTAAAACTTTGGACACTTATAACCTTGTAATTATTTAACCTTTTACGTCGCTTTCTTCTCTAATTGACTACATTCTTAATTGTAGTGTTCAGTGAAATTTTGTGAGCAGGATCGATAAATATACTGTATGTAATTGTTTGTCGATTCAGTTTTTTTCATTTAAAATAAAAAGCAAACTTGTGAGTGCTACAGATCACAGCTGTGAGGAGTACCTAGTATTACCAGTAGGTCGTAGTTGCTCCCATACAGACTTTCACCCTGCCTAAATATTGGTTCGAATAGCATCATATAAAAAGCAAATTAGCCTCCATACCTCTTCTCTCTAGAAGAGGTATGGAGGCTAATTTGGCTTCCCATGAGGCAGCTGGACCCTCTGGTCCAGCTGCCTCATGGGAAGCCAGTCCTGTCAAGTTAGTCTAAGTTGACAGACATTCCGAAGTACTATATGAGTAATGATTCCAATGATAATATACTACTTATATCTCGCCTAGAGTTATATCCTATTCCATATAACATTAGATTTTTACGGACAAATTCGACTGTGTCTTCGTTTATCCAGGAATTATGGTGAGCCTGTTTGCCACCGACGTAGTATAAAAAAAAGATATCAAAGGGAAATATGGTATTAGCTTTACTTATTTCGATCAAAACATAACAATATTCATTTCTTTGCGTTTCAAAATGACGTCGACGATTCCTTGAAATCCCATGACGATTAAATGAACGCACGAATAGGGTATAGAATAATACTTAAGAAGGACAAATATACCTCGTCTATAGTCACAATAATATCGAAGAAGGCGTGAACATTGGGTGTTATCTCTCCATGGGTCATAAAGCTTAATGTATGGCTCACTTAGCGACGATAAACCAATTCGGGGGAGTTCACAGGTTGACAGTTCCGGGGTAAACAGGGGCTGGGGTAAACAATAAATAAATAAATAAAGGGTCGCGACGTTAGCTTACAAATATCAGGTTTGAATATAAACTGTCAAGATTTGTGTGGTTACTAACAAGCAGGTTAATGACGTATTATTTATGCACGTTAAACATGTCAACTGTACCTACATTTCTTCGAGTGAAGCTATAAATGGATATACTTATTAGTATTACACCCGACACATACAGTCCCTATTCGTCCCGGTACCGCCGCATACCGGGTAGAGTCAGTCCGACCCAAGTCGGGCCTAGCTGAGTTTCTTGCTGGACTCTTCTCAGCTAGGCTAGGTTTTAGCGAACCAGCGATAAAACTCCCAGTAGTTCGACACCACTCACACCCCAGATTCGGTTGATACCGTTCAACCAATCTCACTGGAGCGCAAACTCGTAGAGTATTCCAGTGCACAAACTTTCCCGCGTGGTCGTGCCGGAGGCTCCCCCTGGATTTTCCCCAGGCTACCCTCCAACCACGCAATTCGACCGCTATATTGGGTTCGTCCTATTATAGCAACAGTCAGGTTCAAAAAAAAAAAAATATATATATTACACCCGTTTTTCCCGCTAGTATCGTAGTGGATTAGTTTAGATTAGATACGTTTAGATTCCTTTAAAATAACATATAATTTTACATTAAATAATAGATCTATTCGCTAAAAGATCGTCAACAAGTAGGGATAATAATTTAGAAATTTAACAACAATAGAGACAGCCATAAATAAATTAAAATGCCAATAAACTTATAAAGGTACACAAGGGTTGGGATATCCTAAGCAATGTCAAATGTCGTAATAAATAACCAAGTAATGTTGTTGTTGTTGTTGTTGTGTGGACTGGGAGTAGGGATAGGATATTACCTATCACCGCAATATCCCATTCTATTCTCTATCTTTAAATCTGCAACGCCTAGAAGTGACACAGAATTAAAATGCACGTGTGTTGCTTACTAAGTTTTGGTATTTCAAGTACTTCAAATGAGATAAAATTGAAGCGGCCTTATGGCAAATTTAGTCAAAGTAACAGCCATGTCAGATGATTAATTGGCGATCTCAAATAGCAATGTCTAATTTTGCCTCTGAACTGGATAAAAGATTCATGAAGTTCAGATAAACATCTCCCATTATGTTATTTCATTGTTGTCCAATTCAAAGGTATACAAATCAGTTTATCATCGGCTGAAATGAGAGTGAAAATCAACTTGCAACTTTTTAGTTTATACAATATTTTAATATAATGTTATGTATTTTAGTCTGTAAATTTTAAATCCATTTTAATACAAATTTCGATAATAGTGGAAAATGGAAAAAAATAAAAATTAATTGAAATTTGGAATTTCGTAAGCGGACGTTTCTGCTTAATATAAACATTTAATGTCATTTTAATACAGTTTTTAAAACGAGGCAACATAAAACTGGAAAAATGGAGTAAAACAAAACGTTCGAAGCGCTAACCCCCCCAGTGCAGGAAGGCTTTGGATGTAAAAATGTTATGAAAAATTCACAATAGGCTATTGGCACCCGTCACGGGCTGGGGATAAAAAATCAATTTCCTGCAGGGCGGGGGCTTGATTGATATTAAAGACTGCAATGCAAAAACATTATGTTTGATTGTGTATGATGGGGAATTGAAATTGTTGGTACGTGAGTCGTATTGGGAATTCGCCCGCATATTGTAAAGTACGCGGGCAAATGGGTCATACACAGATTTAGAGACGATACACTGTGTTTACCCAAACACAGTGTATAAAACAAAATTGTCTATCCTGTGGTCAATGATTAAGAATGGTTAAGAGTTTTTATCGAAGCGATTTAGCGGTTTATGCGGATTAAGAGTCCAAACAAAAATTAGGCTTCGTAGCCCTTAACTTTAATATCCACAGGAAAGACGCGAACCTAAATCTGTGTATGATCCAAATTAGCTTCCGCCCGCGACTTTGTCTGCGTGGACCCGGGACAACTAACCTATATTTTAATTTAGGCTATAAAATATCTTCGTGCGAAATAGCATCCATATCGGTTGAGCCGTTTAAGCGCGATTGAGTAACAAACATCAAAACGTCCAAGCTTTCGCATATATAATACTAGCTTCTGCCCGCGACTCCGTCCGCGTGGAACTCGTTTATATCGTAGCTCGATACAAACTTTCATCCCCCATTTCACCCCCTCAGGGGAAGATTTCCGTTATTAAAAACTATCCTTTGTCCTTCCCCGGGATTCAAACTATCTCCATACAAAACTTCATCTCAATCGGTTCAGCGGTTTGACAGACAGACAGACAGACACACTTTCGCATTTATAATATTAGTATGGATATAGTATGGATTAGAAGGATATGTTTGAAAAGAACAAACACCTGACTCAGAGGTCATCAACTCATCACCTAAAGCTGGTCGCTCGCCGGTCACACAACAACCCCCTTAGATTCTTCTTGAGGAATAGGGTGGTGAAAGCTTGGAAGGAACTGCCGGACGATGTGGTCTCAGCTCTCAATGTCAACCAATTCAAGAACAAATTAGACAAGCACATTTGTACAAAATGAAAATTAAAGCTCAACAATTATACAGGGTGTATCAAAAATGGGAAGCGAGCAAGGGTATATTCGGTAGCGCATTGCGATTCCAAATATGCATTTGAATATGTTTATTATTGTCACCATTGATACCTATTTTTGTTTTTGTTTACATTACAGTCTTTGTTTTCGTTGACATTGCTTTTGTGGGAGGGTTTATTTCATTTTCAACCGCTGCGTGCACAGCTGTTTTATGAAAACAAACGTTTTGTGTATGTTTTTTTGACACTCATAGGTGACAGCTTTTACGTTCTTGATGACATACACAAGCAATGTCAACAAAAACAAAGAATGTAATGTGAACAAAAACAAATAAAATAAAAATAAATGAGCAAATGCATTTTTGGATCGCAATACGCTAAACTTGCCCTTGATCGGTTCACACCCCAGTTTTGATACACCCTGTATACTTAAAGTTAATTGGATACAGACATCATCAGTAGTTTCAACTGCCTGATAAATAAATAAATAAATAAAATAAATAATATACTATATGTCCGCGTATTGCAAAGAACGCAGGCAAACCCGCGGGATTAATTAAAGCATACGTCTATTCGGAAAGTCCATTCTATGTGAAAGAATATTTGAAATCGGATAAGCGGTTCCGGAGGTTACCCAGAACATACAAACTGACAATGCAATAATCTACTACAATCTCACAGACTTTTCCTTCTACCGATCCCATCTACCGATTTAGTAATAACTATTTTATTTGTATAAGATTAAAGTTGAAAATTAAATGAAGGCAATCCATCTGTCAGGTCTTAACTAACAGTAATCGTACTGTAGTAGTTCGTTTCTTGTTATCTGTGTTGCACTCATAGCCCTCCGCATCGATAAACTTAAGTGGCAGTGGGCGGGGCACATTGCACGCAGAACCTATGGCGTTGGGGCGGAAAGGTTCTCGAGTGGCGACCGCGCACCGGAAGGCGCAGCGTGGATGACCTGGTAAAGGTCGCGGGAGTCCGCTGGATGCGGTTGGCGTAGGACAAGTTATTGTGGCACTCTTTGGGGGAGGCCTATGTCCAGCAGTGGTCGACTTTTGGCTAATATGATGACGATGATGAATTCATATCCTGCACCGCAATGCCATGCCCATTGATGTTGCTTCATCATATCAGCCTAAAGACGTCCACTGCTGGACATAGGCCTCCCCCAAAGAGTGCTAAAGTGACTGGAAGTGAATTTGCTTATTACATTTTAATTAAATAAATTTGTGTTTTTTCCTTCGCGCGCCACGCTCGTGCTTTTCATCGTATGTAGCGGAAAGCGATTACGGCGTAGGCGCCCGCTAGGCGGGTTCCTGGCAGTGAAAATGTGACTCACAGACCGCCACGCTACCCTTGTAGCGCTACGCCATAGTTCGTAGCAGTTTCATCGCCGTATGTAGCGAAATCGGCCGTAGCCATCAGAAGCATGTGTTGTGAATGGCGTTGAATAGGTTAATAGGTATTTTTTCAAGGCGCAGTTCTAAAATCATATTTTATGTTAATAGTCATAGTTTACGCGTAAGCGCATTGTTAAGTGTGTGTACCTACCTATTATCTCTGACTTTAAAATAATTATTAAACACTTTGGAACGCACATTTTATACCAATTTTAACACGAACGGACACGAAAACCATTTCAAGACGATTTATTACGCTTAACTAGCAATTATAAATGCAATTCTACTTATCCGAGATAAAATACCGCGGAGCGCGGATAATTATTACTTTTACCTCCAATTTCCACGAGTACCTATGAATATCCCCCTAAAAGCAATAGGCGTGCGTGGCCGCCATCTTGTTTTTTCCGGCCACAAATTCACGTAAGTGGCCGGCCATTCGTATTAGAGGGGAACAAAATACCTACGATGTCATTATAGCCCACTCGCCCCTTCCTACCGCGTTTACAACTGAATCCTTTTCGTTGCTTCAAGCGATGTCCGTGTAAATAAGGTTGTTGCTTAGATTTTTTACATTTAAGTAAGATTTTCTGTTCGTGTGCCTCCTGTGCTCAATACCTACCTTTATGTGGTTCACCTGATAGGATAACCACATAAAGTAATATCGCTATTACTTTATGTGGTTATCCTATAACATCGCTGTTTGTGTTTAATCGATAATTGAACTGAATACGCGATAAAGTCGCTTTTAATATTTTTTTACTGTAGGTGGATGAATCAACTTTTTTCAGTCACCAGTTGACATGGTAACGTCTCCTGGGTCACTCTTTTAAAACTGCTGCTTTACGGGTTCAAATTCACCAAATGTGGGTTTTCGTGTCATTTCCAGCCACTTTTTGCAAGGCTATCTTCTAAGCATCTTTAAAATTCCATATGGTAACAATTGTTTATGAAACTCTGTTATATTGTCTCCTGGCTAATGGGACCGAATAACAACAAGAAATAGTTGATTGACCCTGTACGTGTTTAAAATGATTGATTTTATATATAACACTTTAAAGTCTCGCTTACTTACAATATTATTTTACACGGGTCTAAAGCGATATTAATTTCATTTCACCATTCATATCGCGTTTGATCCGTGTAAAATAATATTATAAATATATTTTTGTATCTGCTCTATTTCCGTTAAAAAACAGTTAAAACTACGTTAAAAGGATAAGTAAAAAGTACATTTCTAAAAATCTATTTAAGTACTGCATGCTGTGGGCTTAATTGATATCAAAGACTGCAATCCTTCTCTAAAATTATGTTTCACTGTGTTTGATAGAGATGAGAGAGTTTATTGTTCTTAAATAACAAACCTTCCCAATCCAAAAACTAATAGAAATCTTCTTAAGTATCCAATTATCCTATGTTGTCTTCGGTTTTCGCGCATCTTCTCGCTTTACCACGAACGGTGTAGTACTTGAAACGTCAAGTCAGGATGTATTGCAAAAAACCCAGGCCAATCCACGGGATATGACATAGCCAATGTCCATCCAAAAAGACCATTCACAGACAGGCGAAAGAATTTTTGAAATCGATTCTGTTGCTCCGGAGATTTTTGATGCCTACCCTAAAAACCCGCATTCAAAAACCGTATCAAACTACCTACGTTTCAAATTCTGAACACCATCAACGTCTATCATTTTTTAAATGCCGAACTGCCGAAAAATGCGCCTCGGCCAGACATCGCTTTTTCCAATTTCCTCGTCTAGGCATATCATGCGTCCGCCCGACTGACTTGCCCTGTTTTACCCCAACCTCCCCAATACGGCTTACACGCCCTACATTTTTAAGGCACTTGAGTCCTTGTTGTTGTGACGCGTCATTTTTTCGCGCGTTATTGAAATCGTTGACGTTTTATTAACGTGTGTGTGCGTCTGTGCGTTAGTGTTTTGTTTTTGGCCGTTAGTGTCGCCGGTTGAGGAGAATCGATGAACATTGCGATTTCCAACTAGGTACCAAAACTATGGATTTGACAATTTGTGACGTCAAACCTATCTTAATAACTAATAAGACTTGGGACTCAGCAATCGTTAAAAACCAAAAGAAAACTGTCTAACTTCCCATACTTACGATTACCAACAGTGTGAAACAACCGACCCATTGCATAATTTATTTGTCAAAATCGGCTTGACATTGATTGCTTTATTTAAAATTCTCAAAAGTAATTTATTACAAGTTTGTATTGTCTAAGTGTATTGTGTAATTATTGACTAAGTGTGGTTTTATTGAGATGTAATAGTACATTACGTACCTAGGGCGGTGAATTCGTGAATCGCCCAGATCGCGGTTGTTTTTGGCCCAAACCGAATTACCGCCCGTCTTCATCTGGTCGCGTACGGTAAAACTCTCATTGTGAGTTTTACCGTACGCGCAGCGTGCAGTAAAACTCGCATTATGGCCAGGT
This sequence comes from Epinotia bilunana, assembly GCA_947049275.1. NCBI lineage: Eukaryota > Metazoa > Arthropoda > Insecta > Lepidoptera > Tortricidae > Epinotia > Epinotia bilunana. Next base: position 9,662,146 of record OX346273.1, on the reverse strand, counting down.
GTGACGTAAACTCTATTATGAAACTAATGAAAATAGGAAGATTTAAAAATATATAGATATATTACAAAATCAAAATTTTCTCTTAATATATAATACAATCAACGGAAATAAAAGGAAATTTAATTATTTTCGGAACATAAAAACCAACAGAGTCGCTCGACTAATCACCGACCCTTTGTAATATCTGTCACACGATCTCACTCCACTGCAGAAGCAAAACAGCAATCTAAGTTACAATATCGTTTGTCGCTTACGTCCCTCTCACACTCAGCGCAGCCCCATAAAGCCATCTCCCCGCAAAGCAAACGCGCTGCGATAAATAGTTGTAATTCGGGAATCGCGATCGCACACGATATCGGAGCGAATATCGCATTACGGAGCGGCGGGCGATAATACGCGGCACGCGGACGCTTGTGAAATCCGATGTCGTTTGGGGGTGAGGGTGTAAGGCGCAGAGGCGACAGTTTTTGTTTGAAGAGCGGTTAACCTAGTGAGTAGTGACGCGCTTACGAAGCTGAAGGTCCTGGGTTCGAATCCCGGTAAGGGCCATTAGGTACTAGTATGATGAGCATGAATATTTGTTTCTGAGTCTTGGATGATCTATTAAATATATCGTCGTCTTGTACCCATAATACTAGCACTGCTGAGCTTACAATGGGACTAGTCCGATTTGTGTAAGATTGTCCCCCCTAATATTTGTCCATTTAATTCATTTATTTATTTGTTTTAAGACAGAAGTTCCTTAGGCCCAACTTGAGACAGATTGTGATGCCTCTCTCTTTCAAGATCGGAATGATAGAGATATAAAAAAAGGTGGAGATGTCGTTTTCTGTCAATAAAAAAACAAATCGTAGTCGCTGTCGCTTACATTACTTACTCCTGGCGAAGAAGCTTATAATTTTCATACATCACACACACTTTTCACACATACTTTACCTACGAGTAATACATCCGTACATTCCGAAATGTACACATGATATGGAAAAGGTTAGAAAAAGTGTAAGATCCTAACCTTTACAACTTTTCTTCATTGGTGTTAAAAAAAATGATTACAAGCTTTTATTTAGTTTCACCTGTTTGTTATCAAATCTTGCAAGTTAAAGACCCACTTCCCGATGACCGATTGAGCTGAAATTTTGGGTATAAGTATAGTTTGGATGGCAATTCAATATTATGGTACCATCGAGCTGATCTGATGATGGAGACAGAAGGTGGCCATGGGAATTCAGTACTTAACAGACGTAGCCCCGTTGAGTTTGGGCCCGTTAGAATCGTCTCAATGAGTTTAGTTGATGATGTCATACAGAAAAGTATAGTCGGCAATAAAAGCTTTGGTACAAGCTGAAACTGAAATATATGACAGAAACTTGTTTTTATTTGAAAAATAAAATGTAACAGAAAGAAAAAAAAACAACGCAGGACAACTTACGTCTTATCAATTCTGATAAGCTGTCACTTAAAAACTGCCTTGCCTAAACAAAAGGACGTAGGTGCTATGAGTCTCCTATGAATTCCTTGTTACAGAAAGCTCTTTATTCTGCGTAACCGTCACAACCTTGACAGGTTTTTAATAATAATTCACACACACGCTCAACATAATTTTATAATCCACTAGACGTGCCCGCGGCTCCACCCGCGTGAATGAATTATATGAATGTATTTGTCACAATTGCATTATGTTCATGAGCCCTACTTAGCCATTGCTAAGCATCATGACGATATGGAAATAAAAAAGAGTATATATTTTCATATAAGTAAATTTATTAAAATGTTAACATGAAACTCAGTAATACGGGCGTAGACAAAAGAAAGAAGGCAAAAAATATGTCTAGTGACGAAAATCTCATTCCGATATCTTAAAGAATTACGAAGCTACAACCGTTTCAATATTGCTTCTTAGAGAGAGAAAACGCAAACAGTTTGTCACATCACAAACTGCGAGGCTGCCGCAGAACGCGTCGCGCGCGCGGCAGGCCGCGTCGATGCCGGCGCCGAACACGATGGGGCACAGCACGTTGCCGTCTTCTAGTGACGTCACAAACTGCAAGCGTTAATTGTTTCACATGCAGTTGCGTTTTGCGAAAAAGGGACAGGCCATACCCCTTCTTAAAATTTTGGAAACTTTTAACTTCGTGATTATTTAACCTCTTGCGTCGATTTTTCTCCATTTGACTACATTTTTAATTCTTTTTAGAGCAAATATGACATTATTGATTATTTTATTCAGTGTCTACACCCCTATTGAAAAAACCTCTTGTACTCTGCGGCCACCAAAGAGTACTCGTCAACGTCGACAGCCCAAGCGCGAGCTATAGCCGTATACGCTTTAAGCCCACATCACACTGGCGCAGCCTGCCCGCAGCGGACCATAGTAAACTTGTCATTAGCTGTCAAATTTACTATTGTCCGCCACCACAGGCCGCGGCAGGGTGTTGCAGCCCTTACATACATGCATACATATTTATTTCCTTATTTATCTGCATAGCACAACGTTTTGAACTGGAAATTTGGAATCTTCGCACTTTGATTGCGCTTACTGAACATAAAATTCCAATTCAAGACACTCACTGTTTAATTTATCAACCGAAAATAATAAAAACAAAATTTAAATTGTAACATCTTGTCTTCGAGGTGTCACAGACAATTTATTTATTTATTTGTTTAAGCTTTATTTTTTCCATATTGTTAGTATTCACTAATCTAAAAAGTTGTGTTGTGTTAATGTTTTTATACAAATATATATTTTTTCTTATATGGACCCCATTTGGGTAAAAGCCATTTTTCCTGATCTTTGGCCAAATTCATCCAGCTAGGTCCGGCAACCTCGGTTATGTTGTCTGTCCAATGTCTTCATGGTCTACCTTTCTTTCTTTTGCCTTTCGGCGCCGACCATATTGTTGCTTCTAGTGCCCATCTTTTCTCCTTATATGTGGCGATATGGCCTGCCCATTTCCACATAAGGCACAGTGCTTGGTGAAGTGCATCTGTTATTTTTGTACATTTTCTAAAAACTTCATGTCTGGTTTTATGTATGCTTTCTTAACTTTAATAAACTTCTCTAATATCGTCCACCCATCGAGCTGGTGGATGGCCGACGCTCCTTTTACCTAGAAGTGGCCACCAATCTGACACCTTTTTGGTCCACCTACCATCATTCTGCCTGGCAAGGTGTCCTGCCCAACTAATGGTATTTCCAACATCGAGCACCTTAGTGCGACGTCAGACCTCAACATTTCTCACCCGGTCTTGTGATTTACTACCGAGCATGTCGTAAATAACCGAATCAAGATCCAGATGAGAAAACAATAGGTCCAGCCGATCAGAGCCACTTCAATCAATCAATTTTTGGGGCTATATGGCTCCATCAAAGCCTTGATGATTCCGCCAATGTCAAGTTTGGATAAGACACGGCCAGTATTTAATCTTGACGGTGGACTACAGGTAGTGTTCGGTAGTATATCCGACCGATCGAACATCAGAGCACTTGTGCATACGATAACAAACGATAAATAATAATTAAAGGCAAATTTTCAAAGTAAGAAACAGTGACAGTGACGGAAGGTTGAACCCAACCAAATGTAGTAGCGTACGTTCCATTTCATGTAAAATTCTCTATCCGCAATTTCAAAGTTCAGTTTTAATCATTATTATTTATAAACAGTATGTTTTTTTAGCCGAATCAATTGTATAACGATTATATTATACTAACATGGAAATGTAGCCTCAGATATAATCAAATTACGTAAAATGGAATGAATGTGATTCGTACGTTAGCCGAAGATTTCCGAAGATTTCCGAACAATGGCCTACGTTTCAAATTGTCATTGTTATCGAGATTTTATTACGTGATTGTAGAAAAAATACACAACAGAATCGGGAGCCTTTATACTCTTATTCTAAGGTAATATCCAGAAAATTGATTCTAATATTTATTTGTCGTGTTACTTGCGTTGTTTTCAAGAAACGTGTCGCCGGAGATCGTGTTTTTTGTAAGGCGCTATCTCACTCGTTCCTTCGTGTTTTATCCCTTTCTGGTTTTTCGATTTTATATAATAGATATAAGAATTCAACTAATACAGATTTTACTAGACTGAAAGAAAGTCGTTGCCTCTCAGAGACCGACCCTCGTAGCCACAAACCTCACCCCAACCCCTCATCAAGCGCCCCTTGTAAAAGCGCGTGAATGGGCTAATCCTTATCGCGCGAGGGTTAAAGTGAATCAATTAAAGATAAGCAAATATGCTCCTTTGTGGGGAGAATTTGTTGGGAGAGGAAATTAACTTTTGCGCGATCCGTCACGTATGACGCACCCTTTTGACTTTGTTATTTGATAGTGCTGTGATTTTTGCTCTTTGTAAAAGCATATGTTATGGCAATGAATGCAGAATACGGGAAAATAGATATTGTGTAGGATCTCATGTGGTCATTTTAAAGATTCAAAATTCAAATTTGGCATTTTATTAGGTTTTTTTTAATTTCACTAATGTTAGTCGGTAGTGACCCTGCCTCCAAAGCAGGTGGGTCTGGGTTCGAAACTTGGTGAGAGCAAAGTGATGATGAGCAGGATTTTTTGTTTCTGGGTCTACTTTGGATTGGATTTTATCGATGTGTTTGGGTCAATCAACTATATGGTGTTGTTATTCTGTCCCGTTAGCAAGGAGACAAAATTACAGTTACTTCGATTTTTTTTACAATACCGACTTCTAACGTGCCTACAGCATGGTCCATACAAAAAGGGGTCGAACTTGACTATACCACACATTTGGTGATTTAAAACCCATAAATCGCAATTTTAAAAAGTAAATCAGAGGACAGAACCATGGCAACTAGTGACAGAAAATAGTTGATCTACCCGCTTAAGCATTTTTATATCTATTAAAGATATCGTCTCTAGTGCACTAGTGACACGTTGTATGGTTATGTCACTGTTAAATCTCCCAAAGTATTCCATACCCACGACCCATCAAAAATTGTGCAAGTTTCGTTATTCAATCCAATCAGTTTTCCGGGGAAACATTTGTCGAGAAAGCACAAGCTTTTCAAGATCCAACCGTATCAAAACCTCATAAATCCAAGTGAAAGTCACCTCATTGGGTTCTCGCTTCTCTGATTAGCGTGTGGAGCACCTGTCGATGTCATTAATAACATAGCGCAAACACATCTGTGATGTATTCGGTGTATTAGCAGGTAGTGCGAGTTTCCATTGACGCACGAGAAGAAAATGAAGGGGAAATAAAAAAAAAACCAGACTTTTGAATATCGATTTACATATACAGGCTCTCCTTTGTCTTGAGGGAAAGAGCGAGAAATTCAATCTAGGTTGCTTGGATCTAGATCGGCAGCTGGTCCAGGGGACTGTCAAATATTTATGTCCACGAAACCCAAATAGTGGTATTTATCGTTTAATAGTCGAGAGTTTAGTCGGGTTTTTTTTTGGAGATGCAGCGGCCAACTTCTGTCTCCATCATCAGATCAGCTCGGTGGTGCAATAATCCATTGTAACCGAATTTCACACAACGAATACACCAGCATTCTAGATTTCAGCTTTACCGGATACTGGCAAGTGGCTGATAAAATGGTTTGAAGGACAACTTATATACTTCCATCAAATGAAATACAAACAAAATATTGAGGCTTAGTGCTCCTTAAAGGGTCTTGGCCTCTGTAACGAGAGCACGCCACTTCCTGCCATATATTCAGACTGTGCAAGTTAATAAAAAAAATTAAAAATGAGGAAAGAAACTTAACTAACAAGGAAACATACCCGTCCGGCGCCGATTTTAATGATTTTTATATATGTTATAGAGTAGTCTAAAATAACTGACACGTAATTTTTTTTAGCTGCCCAAACAACCCAAGATATTGTCCTCCAAAGTACTAAAAAATGGCGAAACCCTCTACACACAACAATAAACTAGCTTCCGCCCGCGACTTCGTCTGCGTGGGCCCGGGATAAAAACTATCCTATATTTTAATCCAGGCTATAAACTATCTTCGTGCAAAATTTCATCCAAATCGGTTAAGCCGATTAGGCGTGATTGAGTAACAAACAACCAAACATCTAAACATCTAAACATCCAAACATCCAAACATCCAAACTTTCGCATTTATAATATTAGTAGGATCATTGAAATCGGCGCAGTTGGGTATGTTTCTGTGAAGTTCTGGGTTTACGGGGATCGGAGATCAGATAAACAGCAGTTAGGGAGGATTCCTTTATTCTGACCAAGTCAATACTTGACAGGCGCGTAGCAGCGTACAAAGTAGTTTGCTGGCCAGAGGCCGCATACACTACAGTTTCCTTGTAACTCACATGTACGATTGTGAACACACGCCGCGATTTTTCCCCGTCAGTACTAACGCGCGATACGCATATCGCTAATGGTCGGCTGACGCGATGATGGATTCAATACGCGTCTAATGACGCGGATGTGCTTACTGTGAGACAAAGGCAATGACATAAAAATAAGGTATTTTCAATGATATAAAGCGAGCACATTTCCTCCAAGAGGATAACGCACTTTGTTTTTGGGTGAGTCTCCGGCGGTTTGAAACGCTCGGTTCTAAAGTCATTACCATCTCACGATTATCGCCGTAAAAGTATGACAAAACGCCAGAATTTCGATCATATATAACTCAACGCCGGTATTTTTATACGTTTTTAGAATAGTTAATTCTGATCATCATTTATTTGACAATATTTGCTGAAAAATGATAATGACGCAAAAAAACGCCATAAAATGTAGAATTCGCCCAACTGTTATACTAACTGTGTGCAGTAAGTACTGTGTTTCACGAAGCTATAATAAATTGGCCTGTGTTGTCCGTTTAATCTGTAGGTTCCCCATTGATCCATGTCACATGACTATGTAACAATTTTACAAGCTCGCAACGCTTGCTGCTGCGCGTGCTGTGACCGGTGACCAGTGCCCTAGTGGGCATATGCAAACCATTGCCGGAAAATTATCATACAGTATAAGCGTACCTACTTTGCATATTTGCGAAAATAGTTTAAAGGTTAGAGACTGATTACCTAGATAGCTCATAATAGAAGTCGAACTCTCCAAGCGTTGAGCAGTAGTCTGGCAAACGCAAGTTAAATCCACTAATTACGGGGCTAAACGTCACACGCAAGCTTACATTTTGACCAATACTTTTGTCGCCGGGTGAGTGATTCTATGAGTTCAACTTGCCGACAGACTATACACGTCAACTTATAAATTACTTTTTTGTTATTTTTTTTTAAGTCGCTACTTTTATTAATGATATCCCGTTTGTTACGCATGAGCTTAATTTTATATTTGATTTGAAACTATCCTAATTAAGTCATTATACGCTATAACTCACATTACCCAATAAATACCAGAAACGTCTTACTAAACCAATCATTCACGCGCCCTCATCACGCCCCTGAATAATTCATAACTAAATTAATAATAATAACAATAAGCGGCTATTATTAATATTACTATCCATTATCCGTGGGGGATTTATTAACCGAATATTAATAAAAAATTCAAATGAAGCTTACAATCGTAAGCCGGGGATTGAAGTTGTTTGGTATTCTCACATTAAAAAAGTAATAAATCGTAATTTGGTGCTGGGTGGGAGTGCGGTAAGCTGTTGTGTGAAATGTCAACATGTGAGGGAGTATGTGATCGTTTTATTGTGCCATTACACTGTTTTTGATGTTTGTAAAGATTAGAGTATCATTACAGTGACACTGACGATTTCACATCGGACGAACGTGAATAGGTACATAATGTTGGATTTTTGGTGATCCCTGCTAGTCTATCATGCGACGGCCGCGACATACTCTCGATTTTTCTCGCACTATATCTCTTGTTCTAAGTGTTCTAATAAGAAAGAGACGGATAGTGCGAGAAAAATCGAGAGAGCTCGCGCGCCGTCGCATGATAGCCGTGCTAGAGCCAACTGTCATTTTTCTATATAAAAATTGACATTTAGATCTACCTAACGTACGTACAATGCGTTACGTGATCGACCTGCAGTAGCATGATGTAGCTTCTTACAATACGACTTTGAACTGGTAACTGTGATGGTGAAATGGTCAGTAGTTATGTTATTGGTTATTAAGGTTATTAAGCCTCTCAAAAACTTACGCGGCCTGCGGTGGCGGTCAATAGTCAACTTGAAAACAACTGTCCAATTTACTATTCATCGCCAACGCAGGCCGCGCCAGCGTGTTTCAGGCCTATTAAGAGCTTCAGGGTGGTCAAATTGTAACTTTTATCTTCGTGAAAAGGACTACAGCCTAACGCTCTTCAATACGGTATTTAACTACAATGAAAATAAATTAGTTTAACATTAGCAATAAACAAAACATTCGACAATACTTGGAAAACATGAACTTCAACTTATCTTGCTATTTAAAAGGTTTAGACTAGTCTGTATTTCTCTAATCTTCGTACTAGCAGAGCGTTTTTGATGTTAAAAAGCGAAGGTGATTAGATTATCAGTTAAATACTACTATAGTTATTCCGATTCATCTGGGTAGTATCTAGAAACTTAGGGCTCATTAACACAGGGCTGTTATTCGCTACGCGCTAAAGCGGCTCACACCACCGGTCACCCGTCACGAAACTAGACCTCTACCTTCTCTTAGTTATGTATAATACTAGGTACGTATCGCGGTGTCAAGATATATTTGTGGGTGAGTGTTGAGGTGAGCTTAAAATAAGTTACAGAATAGGGGGGCAGGTCCTGTCACAACGCACATCCCGCATGCGGGCTCAAATGACTATAGTTTAAATGAGCCCTTAGCGTACAGCAACCCTGCAAGTCTACTATATTGCGGTTATGGTTATGTTATGGATCAAGTAATAAGGTATTACCCTATTAACTGAAGACTACTTGAGCATATGTTTTATTTATGAGAGTTCTATGCTGCATCTCCTACAAAGTACATTATATTGAATTTAATTACACTAAGTAAGAACATTTCCATATTAAACTTCTGCAATTAAATACAGTACTTTTCATATGAGAGTTTTACTATGTACCTATTTACCTTGTCTAATTTTATCACTTGTTCCAAAGTCGCGGATGTTGCAGATACTTCTTTTTGCGAAATAAAATTTAGCCTCCTCTTTCTAATTTGCACAGTGAGAGTAAGACAGAAGTCGCAGAGTCGCAGTTGTGTGCAACGCAACTTAAAGCAAGTTATCCTACTAAAGGGTCATTTACATGGTGTCTCGTATGCAATTTTCAATACGTACGGGCGAGTTGTTGCACCGTGTAAATGGTCCTTTAGACGTGCAGACGTGGAGCGATGAATATAACTTCCTGTGGACCTTTTCAAGTAGCTACAAGTCACAATTTTACAACCCAAGTAAATACAGGCCCGATGGGCAGTCGTTATTAGTCAGGCGCCTCAGTGTTGCCAATTTCTTCTCCTTCAGCATAATTGCGTCCACGTCTGGACATAGCCTTTTCCATGGACTTCTAAAGTGATCTGAATGCAGCGGCCCTGGTCCAGGTCGGCCCTGCTGCCCTTTTAATATCGCCCGACCATCTGGCTGGCAGTCTCCCTACGCTATACGGTTTCCTTCCCGAGGTCTCCAAGGCAGCACTCGCTCCGGCTCCATTGTTAATCGTCCCTGCGACAGATATTTATGTATGTATGTATGTATGTAAGCACTTTATTGTACACAGTAATAGGTTTAAGAATATACATATCACCGGAAAAAAAACATATATTTGAGGCATGGCCCATAGTAAAAAATACCTTAAAGCCTAACATACATACAATGCATATAAAACAAATTATACACACACAGTTAACAATAGATCAAAGTAAAAAGGCGAAATTATCCCTATAAGGGATCTCTTGCAGCTAACCTTTGAGCAATAGAGTGGAAGTTAGGTAGAACGGTACGGCACGATATGGCCGGCCCATTGCCATTTTAATTGTGCTACCCCTTTGCCGATTTCAGTGACTATGGTGCGTTGGTTCCCAATTTAGATTTGTAAATATAATTTGTTTTTTAGCCCCGGCCCCGTGAAATGGGCCCCTTCTGCAAATCAACGCTACTAAGTTAGAGATGTTCATTATAAAAGCACACGTACGATAAATTAGTACGCCGTAATACCGGTTGCAGTGAAAGCCCTGTCTGTTTGTCTGTTTGTCTGATCCATGCATGGGTCGTTAGCGCCTCAAGTGCTGGGACCACAAGCACCATTAATTGGACAATAAGCGTAAGGCGGGCTGTTCACGTGTGGGTAATGCTGGCTGGCGAAGGTTGCTTAGTAAAAGTGCAGTCTACAGGAACCTTGGCGCTTGGTTTCACACATACATCTAGAGACATCTCTGTATTAGGTATTGTTCATTTTGCATCTTGCGGTAGATACAAATTAATTTATTTTACGACAAAAAATTACTGGTCTTTAATGACCAGTCGCAATTTTACAACGAGGCCCATATTTGCCAAGCGCCACTTTAAACATTGTAAGTCGTAGCTTAAAAAAATTGGCCACAAGTTGAATAAAAGAGTTATTTCTGATAATTCACATCATTCTTCAAACATAAAGGCATAGTAGAAAGAGTGGACACTCTTTCTATTATGATAAAGGTAATAAGTATGTTATTGACCGGTGCTGCCGGTACTGTATGTACAAATCATACCTGTATAAAATACCTTACCATATTCAATTTAATACATTTTATCAAGATTAGTATTAACGCCATCTTGCCATTAAATATTTAATCACCCTTCACAATTGCCTTTTGTTCTCGGCAATAATGTCGAGTGAAATATTTAAATAAGATCTTTTATTGCGCGTTACTCGTAGCAGTTACAGCTGATAAAGATTGATTGCCTAGTTAATGTTGTAGGGTAACTGGAATCGAATGCTTCAATTTATTGATAAACAAACCGATTTATACAAACCATTGTTGATAGGCAGCTTAGAGAATTGCTTAGAAAATTATGTTTTCGAATATTATCATAATACTTGCTGCTCGCGACTCCGTCCGCGTGGAACTCGTTTATATCGTAGCGTCAAATTTCCACCCCCTTAGGGGATGATTTCCGGGATAGGGAATTTTTTCATAGTTCTAATTTTGTAGCTCAAAAAAAAGAGTTTCTCATACAAATTTTGCATCCCTATTTAACCCACTAGGGGTGTGTTTTTCCAAAAACTTAAAATTACTTTTCTTGTATTGTAGTAAGGAGTCCATACACAAAGTTTCAAGTCTCTCACTTAAAATTTTACTCCATCCCCATACAAACTTTCAACTCCCTTTTTAATCCCTTGAGGGTAGAATTTACAAAAAAATCCCTTCTTAGTGGGTACTAACGTTTTATAAACTACCAATTGTGAAAAAATCAGCTCTCTAGGTTCAACGTTTTGGGCTGTGCGTAGATTTATGTGAGTCAGTCAGTCAGCTCAGGACTTTTACGTTTATATATTTATAGATACTAACTGCCCGCGCGCCGCCGCTCGCGTTCTACACAGAACGATAACGAAGCCGTTGGATAATCAGCTGGTCTCCATCCCAAAGCCCTTTCCTATATACTGGATATTTATAGAGACTAGATCACTCCGGAATTACTAACCTGATCCGATCCGTGTAGGGGGTAATCCACCTATACATACAAACTCAGAAAGCTACACACTTACAAACTTTCCTCATTTATAATATCCATATTAGACAATCCGATATATACAAAACTGATGATAAAGTCGGTTTATATAGCATTACTCTTGTAATTTTTAGAAAATTTTAGTGTTTTCAAATTCTATTGGGTATAGAACTTATCATTCGAATCTTAATCACACCTCTCTGGATTAAATTTTTTACAACACTGTATTGATTTGGAGATTCGTTCAAAATCTACGTACAAGGTGCAGTACCTAATCTGAATTTAACCTAAATCAGTAGACATTTAATTTCTAAATAAAAACTAAAAAAATCTGTGTACCTGTGCCTCAGTGTATGGCAATCTTTGTCTGGCCACCTGAGCGCCGCGGGTGGCCACTGGCCAAATTTGCCCAACGCATTAGAACCCCCAAATGACGGAGTGCGTAAACTATACATGTGTAAAACGAGGAACGATGCGAGATTTATTACCGGTTACGTGGCCTAGTAAGATGACAGAGCTGGTGTCCACGTGACTCTTGATGACTTGGGTAGCTGTACTCTTCTTTATACCAAGTTAAGGTGTTGAAACACCTGAACATTCACTTGTAATGAAATGAGCATTCTAGATAATGTTACATTACAGGTAAAAGCTCACAAAATAAACAGGAGCATTTTAACAAGCATTCTAGCGAGCGTTCTAGCGAGCATTCTAGTGGAACGACAGTCGAGCCTTTTGCCGAGCCGAGCAATTTTATTATTGTTCCACCGCCGCCGCTCTCCGCCCACGAGCGCCGCGCACGAGCGTTCGCTAGAATGACCGTGGAAATGATCTCAGGGTTGTTTGGCTCTGCGCTTGTTCGTTGTTCAGTTCGACAAATTTAATTGTTTTTTGCATGTGAATGCTCAAATCATCGGTACCTTAGGGGCAAACAAAACCGCGGCTCGTTTGATGAAGGAACCGTTGATGGCCGTCTAAATAAAAATAAATAAATAAATGTCTGTTTATTATATTAACAAAAAAAAACTGTAGTCCGGTGGAAAAAGTGTATAAGAATACTGGCAAATATAAATGAAAGGGAGAGTGGCCGCCCTTACTTCAAAAAAATTAAAATATTAACTTTAACCTCACTATACATTTTTGAAATGTGTTTTGTTAAGAAACAAAAACACTCATTTGAACGAACAAGAGATAACTGTCCTAGAAATCAAAACTTGAGGAAAAGAAACAAATTAGTTAGCACCTTTTCAAATTTGATAATAGTTCATTCCGGTAGTTACTATATGGCAGTGCCAGTCTATAACAACATAGAGCTTAAAAATATAGAGAAAGAATCATTATTTTACTAGCAAATAAAGAATTTCCTGGTTGAAAACTCGTTTTACAACATGAAGGAATATCTAAGTTATAAGGTTTAATATTGTTAGTGTGTCTTAGTTTTTAAGTCCTAGAGTACCTGAGTACTTTATAATATTGCTGTGCCCTGACGGGGTTTATGCTGGAACATGTAACTACTTATAAAATCTTGTAAAACCCATAAATGCAATAAATGAATATGAATATGAGTATGAACCTCAGCAGAGGAAACATCTTTAAAACCGTACTACCGAATGCGTGACGATGAACGCCCTGCCGAAGGAGAGCGATGCGGTGGTAGAAAACAGCTGCGGGCATCACGTCAAACAGTTCTTCTAAGCACAATCCCTAGTACAACCATCAGGATGCCCTATTGGTCGTGATGGGCATTCGGCCAAGGAGGTGAATTTAGGTTGGTCAGGTGCATGAGGCTAAACGTCATAATAATAGGGTGGTGCACCCAAAATAAATTGGCACCTAATTTTTACAGGAATGAGGAATGTCTGTTGCTACCAATTTAACTGTTTATCTGTATTTTTAATATATTTCCATGTCTGTGGTCTACTATATACGTACCTAAATAAACTATAGCTCTACAATAAACATGAACGTTTTAATATTTCACGGCAACAAACGTAGTTTCTAATGAAGATAATAACGTAGAAAATAAACCGAATCTATCATAAAAAAACCGGCCAAGTGTGAGTCGGACTCGCGTTGCAAGGGTTCCGTACATTACAAGATTTTAAACAATATTTTTTACTAACGGAGCGTTTTTGACGTTTCATAAAATAAACTGATTTGATTTTTGTCAAATACCGTATTAAGTCCGACTCACGCTTGACTGCACATTTCTAATAGGTTTTCCTGTCATCTGCAGGTAAAGAACTATTTTGTTTATTTTTTTCAAAATTTTAGATTCTGTCGTTTCGGAGATGCCTTCATCTAATGAATGAATGGGGGGAATAGTAATTTTTTGGCTAGTTTTTTAAATAATTTCCAAACAAATTATTTTAAAATTACTAAAAAAAAAAATAATAAAAAAAATATTTTAGATGCACACAATGAGCTCTTTCATTTGATATGTAATACGATAGTATATGCAAAACTTTATTTTTTAATTTTCTCATTTCCCCCCCAAAAATGGCCCCCATGTTTAAAATTCATTTGAGTCACAAACTTACATATTATGTGTACCAAATTTCAACGTAATTGGTTCAGTAGTTTCGGAGAAAATAGGCTGTGAAGGACGGACAGACAGACGCACGAGTGATCCTAAAAGGGTTCCGTTTTTTCCTTTTGAAGTACGGAACCCTAAAAAAAGTATGAAAACCTCATGGAAGACTTTGTTAGTCATGAAATAGAATAAACAGGGTCACACTCCAATTTTTTTTTACCCCTAGAGCTTAAGTTAAAACCCCCTAAAACTAAACATTTTTTCGGAAAAAACCCCTATATATAAATTAAAACAAATTATGTCTCATTTCTTTAATCTTTTAAGTTATAAATTATTTAGGATCTCAAATATTATTTTACGAGTTCGAGCAATAGAGACTGCGGTATCGAGAACGTTCCATTTTCAGTAGTAATTTAGTTTCCTATATCGCACAAACATAATATGAAAAAATCCCTAAATATACCCCTAAAAATATTAAGCCCCTAAAACAATCCCATGCTCCTTATTTCCCCCCTAAATAAAAATAAATAAAATAAAATAAATATTAGGGGGACAATCTTACACAAATCGAGCTAGTCCCAAACTAAGCAAAGCTTGAACTATGGGTACTAGACGATGATAAACATACTTATATAGATAAATAAATACTTAAATACATAGAAAACATCCATGACTCAGGAACAAATATTCGTGCTCATCACACAAATAAATGCCCTTACCGGGATTCGAACCCAGGACCTCTTGCTTCGTAGGCAGTGTCACTACCAACTAGGCTAAAGCGGTCGTCCCCCTAAAAACCCCTAAGTTGGCACCCCTGAGAATAAAAGATACAGTCGAACCGGCATACTAAGTACCATGGTGCAGTTAGAAAAATAGAGATAAATTAGGCTTGAAACTATTATTTATACTTAGCAAACACGGGCATCAATATTTCATTTCAACAATGGCTGATTGTAGATTTTTGCATTTCAGGGGAAACTCTTTTCTTTACTTACGCTACAAAATCACAGGCAACCGTTTATCGTTTTCAATCATGTAGGAATCAAAATTCATTAATATTGTTTCCGATATATTTCTTATTTTTTTTTGAATTCCTATATGACATATTATTATTAGGCTTCGCCAACTGATTTGTTTGCCGACGGATTCAATTCAAATGCACAACATTGTATCCTTCAAACATGGTTGAATATCGTAGGAAATATATCGTTTAAACTTAACATAAGACATAAATAAAAGTCCAACCCGTCCTCATAAATTCTGCATCGTATTTGATACAATAGGCGTCTTGAAACAAGCTTATTCCCTGCATAGCGATGCATCCATATCATAAATACGGACGTATCCACCCGTAAATATAAGGAACAAAGCGATACACACGTATAGAACGAGCCTACGTCTCTTAATGATATGTAGATTCCCTGCATTAGTTACATGACTGTGTTCCCGGTGAAAACATCTCGCAAACTTGACTGGGGGACTTTTGATTTAACTTCGCGGCACGCAGCAGGCCATCATAAACCGTAAGCAATAGGGATTAGGGTTTATGATTGTCTGCGAGTAAAGAATCATTAGAGCGTTTCAGCCGACAGTCCATTCCAACTCATTAAACAAGACATAATTTAAACGCAGCCCCATACGACGTTGGAATTGAAAATGAATATAAAAGATTTACGTTCCAAATTCGAATGATAGCCACTATTTGACTTGAGGCTTTTCGGTTTTAGATTGTCCAAATCGTGCAGTTGTAATAGCATCAGAAACTCCACCCAATCCGAAACAATTTAGAGTTCATAATGTCTTGATTGGTAAAGGAAATTGAGACATTAGAAATCTCGGAGCGACTATTACCGTGTTCTTTTAACAAATGCACGGGGACGCACAGAGTAAGATGTAAGTTAGTGCCGACGGGCATAAATAAGGGCCGAGGAGTATCGGTTATTTCAATGCTGGCCCCAGGTGGCCCAAGACCCACCATATATCATCAACAACAATTATTAAATTATCTTTTTCGTTGACATTAAGTAATTGTTTCGGCCGGAGAGGCGGCCGACGGCGATACGATTTTTAAGAATTAAAGCTTGCTTAAATTCCTTTGTTTGGAGGTATTTTTAATGGTATTTAATACAGTGTTGAGAGGTAATTTATAACGGCGTTAATAGACGTAAACAACTTAATTACGGAGCTAATAAATATTGTGGCGACGACGATTAAAGGACCCCTGACGAGCTTTCTTGTAATTCTATATTTATCGTGACATGAAACCTGTTTTAATGTCATATAGGAACATATGTATCTACAGGAGAAAATGCGTTAACCTTCGTTCATTATTATTTCGGCAGTTCGTACGTTTTTAGGGTTCTGTACCCAAAAGGTAAAAGTCTGTCTGTCTCTCCGTCTGTCACCTGGCTGTATCTCATGAACCGTGGTAGTAAGACAGTTGAAATTTTCACAGATGAGGTGTTGCTGTGACCGCTATAATAACAAATATCCATATTAAAATAAATATTTAAGGGCCGGCACTTGGCCGGTTTTTGTTTCGTGGAGAAAACCTGCGAATCCCGTCATCGGCAGTTCCTAACTGTGGAATCATATTAGAGAGGATGTAACAATGAAAACATTATTTGTCCTGTACCTACTGCAGATATGTTGTCATACATCACCAAACTATTGCACATTAAAGAAAAGTCCGAATCGAAAGGGTCGCGTCAAACTTATCGGGGGGTGGGTCAGTCTGAATAAAACTAATACATATTTGCCTCAAATGTCTCTCAATACACAACATGGTTAACGATTTCTATTCTCCACTCGGTTTTTGAAAATGGTAGAAATTGCCGAAATCCCTCGCAGGGATAAGATCACTTCTCAAGTAAAGAAGACGTCAATTCAAAATCAAACATTTATTCGTGACAAACAATTACACACAGATTATTAATTTATAAATAATAATAAAAAAACGTCACGTTGTACGTGTTGTCACGAAATAGTCCCATCGCAGCATGATTCGATTGAAAAACAATATAAACTATAACATCCTTCAATATTTTAGTTTCAAGAATAATCCATAATCTCATATTAAATCTCTATTCCAGTTTGGTCGAATCGGGCCTTAAATAGAAATTGGCTGGATTGTATATATTTAAACTCAGCAATGTAATTTTACATCGAAACTTAGAAAAATGCGGCCTGTTCTTATGAAGGTACTACATACCTATCCCACAATGTCAATAATTGGATATCCATAAACCCAAAGCCTTAAGCAATTACACTGCAATGTAGGACAAAATCTTGTACATTTAGTTGTACCATTAATCATGCATGCCAGTGTAGCGCAATGAATCAAGGCGTAATTAACTCCGTAATACACTTATCGGGTGGAGTGTACACATTAAATTGGAATGGAGTGTATGCCTCGGTTAAATAGTTTTGTAAGTGGATAAGGCTGCGTTCATGGTGGAATTGGCGATAGATTTATTGCTGGTTATCTGGATCTGTTTTTACATTAAATGGTGTATGGAAGATTATCTCTAGCTCTACAAACTTTTGAAAGCTAAACGCTTTACATTACCCCTATAAAACTGTTGTATAGGGGTGATGTAAAGTGCTTTAGTTTTCAAAAGTTTTTAGAGCTAGAGATAATCTTCCATACACCATTTAATGTAAAAACAGATACGATCACTGGACCGTATTGAATTCCAAAAATATTCAGATTATTTCTAAACAACACTATTAACACGTTCACGGACACAGGACCATCTCGTATTTTTTTTGATACGACACAGAAATTCCCCATACAAAATGCCATTACATCTGGGGACGGATTGTCGTATTTCTCGGTTTTGAATGTTTGTGTTGCGGCAGTAACGGCCAGAGACGTAACCGCCTGTAGACGGGTATTCATGTCAAGCGAATACGTCGGTTACTAAGACCTGTGTTACGGCACTAACGGCCACAGGCGAAACGAACAGAATATTTGTATACGAATCGTCCGGCTACAGACGTAGTGCCGCAAAACGCGGTCTGTCAATGTGTACGTGATGGAGGTAACTTGTGTGCACCAGTATGAGTGCTTGCTGTGGCACTGGCGGGTTTGTGTTACAGCCAAAAACGGCACAGAGTCATAAACTCCCTCCCATAAGGCCCCCATAGAGGTCATAACCCATGTCTATTACTGGCCGCTATGCAGGCCAAACAGGAATAAGTTTCTGTCAAAAAATTCATTTTTGGTACAAGCTTTTATTGCCGACTGTACTTTTCTGTATACCGTCATCAACTACTCATTGGGACGATTCTAACGAGCCCAAACTCAATGGGGTTATGTGGTTTTATTACGGAGTTCCTTTGGCCACCTTCCAGCTCCATCATCAGATCAGCTCCATGTCATCATAATATTGCATTGTCATGCGATTTGCATATTCGTGCAAAATTTCAACTCAATCGGAAACCGGGAAGTGGATCAAATTTAACTTGCAAGATTTGATTACAGACAGACAGACAACGGGACAGGTGAAAGTAAATAAAAGCTTGTAAAAAAACTTGGTGGCGCTTAAGGTCGGTCGGTCAGCTCCTATGGATGCACTGTGCTAAAAGTGCCTACATTTCTCTCTAGTTAGGAATACAACGAGGGTTCAAATGAATAAAAGGTCAGCAACGCGTTTGTGATTCCTTTGCATGCACATTTGCGTCGCATAGGCTATGGTGACTACTTAGCAAACGGGTATGGCAATCATAAAATTTCATTTCCCACCTGTATCGTGTCCGAATATTCAGTTCGGTAAAAATCCGTTTTTCTCTGAAACCATGTCATTTTCACGATCACAAACTTAGGTTTGTGATCGTGAAAATAGAAGCCGATTAGGTTAGCCTAATGGGCTTCTATACGATAATTTAAAAAAACCTTTTGGGTCTTCGAGATAAGTGGCTTCTTTGCCGAAATAAAAATTCGGACAAGCGACGAGCGATACAGTTCGTAAATTCAGTTTAGTGATTCCGATAGAAGTCCCTTACCAAGTATTTCCAGTATGCAAGTAGTATTTGTAACAGTACACAGATGACAAATTGTTACATTAGGTTCCATACAAATCATACATATACCTACTCTGTAAAGGTCTTACAATATACACTCGCGGGCAAAGAATACGGGTCGGTAATATACCGTCATATTTCCTATAATAGTGCGTAAGAGGTTGTACAGTTAATCCTGTCATGATCTCTATTTAATTTTACATATAAATTGCTAATAACAGTAAAAAATATAACGTTACCAGGTTTAAATCGGACTTGTAAAAACCCATGAAAAAAAACAACGTTAACGGAGCGAGATATCGCAAAAATCGTGATTTTTGGATATCGATATTTTTATGATAGGATCCAGGAAACTGTTAATACAGTTGGGTATTGTAAAGAATAGCATATTATGTAAATAAAACAAGTAATAAATATTTTTCTTTCTTCCCGTGGGTGTCGTAAAAGTCGACTAAGGGACCAGGGTTGAAGTGTGTTGTGGGCGATGGGCTAGCAACCTATAACTGCAATATCACATTTTGTCGATCTTTTATACCCACATTTATGCTAAAAGTGGCGCTGGTACATACGTTTCATGTGCTCTGCCTACCCCTTTTGGGAATAGAGGCGTGAATGTATGTATGTGTATGTATGTATGTAATAAAGTATCCTAAGAGATTAACAAAACACATGTACAAAATCTAATGGTAAATATGCTATTAGACGTACCACAAGCGCGGCAGCAATTATCGCAGTCCTATAGAAACTGTAAATACGCTTTTCATCCCTTTATGGTATAGTTTCCGGGATAAAAACCATACTATGTTCTTCCTAGGGTCTCAAACTAACTCCGTACCAAATATCATCTAAACAGGTTCAAGTTAACCTACGCGTGAAAATGGTAACGGACAGATAGACATAGTTTCTTTAGCGAATAATATTTCTGAGATTTAGCCGAGAAACTTGTACAATTTATAACCTATTTAAAAACAGGGGTAATTTCGCGCGAAATGGCAACATCAGATTGAAATTAATTTTACACTTGGGAAGGTCAGATGGCAGTCTCTTTCGTAAAACTAGTGCCTATGCCAATACGTTTCCTAGAATAGACCCTCGGCCATTGTTCAGAGCAGAACAAAATATAGAATAATATTAGTAAATAGCTTTTAATGTCATTGTTTACGAGAGTAGGTATTGACCGGCAACAACCATAGACACAATCCGTTAAGTTTCAGTGTCGGAAAAGTCTATGAAAGAAATATTAATAACGCAAACAGCTAGCTAAAATAGATTAACAAACCAACCATCTACAAGTGCATTTGGAGCAGAAGAGGGGCGCCCCTTCCACGTTGTGGTGACTACAGTGACGGGTAAGTCGGTCTTTTCCTTCCTTTGTGGGTATTGGGGTGCAGCGAGGTTTTCAGAATAACGCAGTATACAATACTACTTTTCTCGTGGCTTTACGCCACAGTCATAGCTGCTTGTGATACGCGTAGAAGAATATTTTAGTATTTGTGTACGGTAAAAACAGAAGATGTGTTGAGTTGGATAGCTAATTGGAAGTTTTTATAATATATATACCGTGCATGTTATAATTTTATCATATAGCGTGTAACATATTATTATATTCAGTTTCTATTTGCGAGTTCCTATAATTGGCTCTGTATTGCTATTTATAAAGTTTAGCGAATATTTCATAGCTGTTGGAATTCTTTGTATAAATAAATAAATAATCTGAAGGGTAATACGTATCATAATTATACCGAATCGTCTCAATGAGTAGTTGATGATGGTATACAGAAAAGTACAGTCGGCAATAAAAGCTTGTATCAAATATGAAAATTTGACAGAAACTTTTCCTCTGCCTTGAGCAAGGCAAGGCTATACATGTTTGCCATAAAAAAAATAAGGGCAATAACATTGATAACAGCAGCTAAGTACTATCTGTACTAATTAATATGTTAGTTAAACTGGTATTAGCTAAACAGTTAAGTTTTACTTCCCTTCATCAAGCCGTTACGTCTCCCCTCGATAACATTAGCAGATTACAATGTATGAGCCACTTAATTAGCTGTGTTAGAACTCAATGTAAGTAACTATGGATAGGTATATTTATAGCTTCAAGTTTAGTTCATTAGCAAATAGAATAGTAGGACTCTTGTGAATACATAAAACAAAAATAGGTAAGATGAAATCTTTTGTAAAATAGCTCAACTTCACCGTTATCAGCCTATAAGAGTGCTACTGTTGGACACAGGCCTTCCTCTCATGGGTGCGAGGGTAAAAATTTGAGCTTCCGCCCGTGACTTCGTCTGCGTGGACCCGGGATAAAACTATCCAATATTTTAATCCAGAATATAAACTATATTCCTCCAAAATTTCGTCCAAATCGGCCGAGCCGTTTAAGCGTGATTGACCAAGCATCCAAACTTTCGCATTTATTATATGATTTGATTATTTGTAGTGATTTTAATGTTATATTATTATAAATTGTATTTGTTCAATAAATAATTACCGGGTTTATTTTAATTATATTATATTAATAGGATATCAGTATTATTAGCTATAAAAAAACATAATCTTGTACCTCTTAAAATCAAACTGAAATAAGGACTTACTTTTAGATTAATATTTAGAGGGCTCACCATGAAATGAATTATGCATCTTCTAAATTGATCATATTACTTACGTTAGTAGATAGAATGAATGATCATTTAAGAAACTGAACGGAGATTATTGACAGTCATGGTACTAATTCAATGTAATTTAGATTTATCTTGAAACTAGCTGACCCCGAGAACTTCGTACCGTTATACAAAATGTATAATAAAATTAAATTGTTCACAATTATATGTTTCGATTCGGAGTTGAGACATCCAACGATCTAACATCGCAAAAATCGGTCCATCCGTTCTTGAGTTATAAAAAGTAAAAAGTAAATATTAGGGGACAATCTTACACAAATCGATCTAGTCCCAAACTAAGCAAAGCTTGTACTATGGGTAATAGACGACGATAAACATACTTATATAGATAAATAAATACTTAAATACATAGAAAACATCCATGACTCAGGATCAAATATTCGTGCTCATCACAGAAATAAAAGCCCTTACCGGGATTCGAGCCCAGGACCTCTTGCTTCGTAGGCAGGGTCACTACCAACTGCCTAGTTTAGCCTTAAAGCAGTCTTCAAATGGTGTAACTAATACATATCTAATGAATCTAAATCTGAAAAATCCTCGTCTCAATGCCCTAATAGGCTCATGCTAGATCTAATGTTTATGTATGAGATAGTATCACCATTGTCTTAATTGATACGTTCACCACGTGTGCCGTTACATAACTCATTTGCATGCCCTATCGGATACCACGGAACCTTGGATTGTAGGCCGCCTAAGGCCGAGTATCCACCGGAGCCAAGTAGAGACATGGCTAGGCTACAACTCCAACTACAAGTGCATATTGGTAATGCAATACAGAATACAGCTATCGTCATATTTATAACATATGTATTGTAATATACAACCGTAGGTATACCAAATGAGACAAGATTAAGACAAGGATAAATATTATTATCTCTTTATTCATTTTCCGTCTTAGGCTAGGTTTTTACAATAACTATATAAAAAGTAAAATATAAAACTATACATACAAAACATAAAATCCGCCGGCAGCGAGGCGGGGCCTAAGCTGCCGGTGGTCAGGGCGCCAGAGACAGGAACCTCCTGACTATCCGCGCAGTATCCAGGAGTACCGCCTTCTGTATCTGACCCTTGATCCAGCCATTTAGCGAGAGTCTCTTGAGGTGATGGTCGAGACTCTTCGCTATTAAACCGTTCGCTGAAACGACTACCGGGACGATGATCGTCGAATCAACATCCCACATGGCGGTTACCTCGTGAGCCAGGTCTAGGTACTTGCTGGCTTTGTCCTTCTCGGCCTTCACGAGGTTCTCGTCATGGGGGATGGTGATGTCGACGAGCACTGCCTGGCGTTTCGATCGATCTGTCAGCACGATATCAGGCCTATTGGCAAGAATAGTCCTGTCCGTGATGACAGTTCGATCCCAATAGAGCGTGGCACGACCATTTTCGAGAACTGGCGCAGGTGTGTACTTATAGTAAGGCACTTCGGAGGCCACAAGACCGTATAGCAGAGCAAGGTGCTGGTGAATAATTCTGGCTACAAGGTTATGTCTGTGCAAGTACTCGCCGTTAGCAAGATGACCGCAACCGGAGATAATATGCCTGAGTGACTCCCCGGGACGGTGGCATGCCCGACAAATGTCGACCGTACCGTCCTTCAGGATATACCTCCGGTAATTGTTCGTCATGATAACTTCGTCCGCAATTGCACAGACAAAACCTTCGGTTTCCCCGAAGAGATCCCCGAAACGTAGCCAGTTCACCGACGCGAGCAGATCTACATCGGGTCCTGTGAGGGCCTTGTAGAACCGCCCGTGTAGCTCCTTGCTCCTCCATACCGCCCTGCGGTCCTCGACGCTCATTACTTTAAGTCTGTGCCAGTTCTCGTTTGCCAAGGAGAGCGGGGTGAAGTTTCCGTCTACTGCCACTACGTCGCGATGCATCCCACACTCGTTGTTTAGGAAATAATCCCTGAGACTGCACACCTCACGGCTGTAAAGGTCCTTGGCATTTAAAAAGCCGCGACCTCCACACTTCCGCGAGATGTACATTCTCATAACAGACGAGCGTGGGTGTAGCATGCGATGCGCAGTAAGCAGTACTCGGACTCTTCGGTCCAGGGCATCCAGCTCAGTCTGAGTCCACCTTAGTACGCCAAAGGAGTAAGTAAGCAAGGGCATCACCCAGGCGTTGAAGGCGCGCACCTTGTTGCCGCTCGACAAAAGACTTTTAAGTACTTTAGTCAGGCGACAAAAGAAGCGCTCCTTCACCGCCCGCTTTACGCCCTCACCCTCAATACCCAATGAGTGTGACATACCAAGATACTTATAGGTTTCTGCTTCGGAGATAGATTTGAGGGACAATGTCGCAGAAAGTTGCAAATTTGCTAAATTTACAACTTTCCCCCGCTGTACATGCATGACCACACACTTATCGACACCAAATTCCATTTTGATGGCGCTACTGAAGACTTCTGTTGTTTTCAGTAGTTCCATCAGGTCATGTCCATTCGGTGCAAATAGCTTAAGGTCGTCCATATAGAGCAGATGAGAAATGACCTCACCCTCTTTCCGAAGTCGGCAACCTAGTCCTGAATCCTTCAGCATGGTGCTAAGCGGATTCAGCGCTAGGCAGAACCACAAAGGACTCAGACTGTCGCCCTGGAAGATCCCACGTTCAATCCTTATAGAGTCCTGCGGACCAGAAGGGCAATCTCCTCCCCCCGGTTGACGAAGGACTGTGGTCCACTGCCCCATGCAAGCGCCTAAGAAGGATCTCAGAACTGCATCAACTTTATACAACTCTAAGATCCTCCTCAGCCATGAATGAGGCACCGAATCATAGGCCTTCTTGTAGTCAATCCAGGCAGTCGAAAGGGCCCCTCTGTTCCGCCGGACTCGTTGGCAAATGGCCATGTCTATGAGGAGGAGCTCTTTAGTACCACGAGACCCAACCCTACATCCATTTTGAGCAGAGGCCAAAACGTTGTTTGCAACTATGTGTGCGTTAATTTTTGCTCTCAAAATGGATGTTATGAGCTTGTACAGCGTAGGCAAGCACGTGATGGGTCTGTAGTTTTTCGCTTCCATGGTACTACCGGACTTATAGAGCAGGGAGGTGATACCAGTTGTCAAGAAAGAAGGCAGGGAACCGAGCTCAAGGGCTTGCTGGAACTGTGTTGCCAACCGCAGGTGTGAGCATCGAAACCATTTCAGCCAGAAGTTGTGTAATCCATCCGGTCCAGGACTTTTCCAGTTCGGAGCCAAACGGATGGCACAACTAACGTCCTCGGGGCTGATGGTAACAGTCCCCATGGGTTCGATGAACTCACACTCACGTTCAACAACACTTATCCACCCGCCTTCGGTGTGTTCGACTGGCACTGACCAAATACTACGCCAGAAGTCAACCATGGCAGTAGCATCCGGTTGCTGTCCGTCGGACACACGAAGGTCGGTTTCCTCCCACTCTCGGTATACCTTCCTTTGATCGCTCTGGAAAAGGCAATTCTGCTGGTATCGATCCACTCGCTCTCTGTAGCGGCGAATACGGCCTGCCCATGCATAGACTTTCTGCTTCAGAAAGTCAATGCGCTCTGTGACACAGGCCATGTAGTCACGGGGTCTGATACCAGTTCCCGCGAAGGCCTGGTTCACAAAGCGCATGACTCGGGGGCGGTTGTTGCCCCCCCTGAAGCAGATCAGCTTTGCAATGAGAGTCCTACACGTATTGATACGACGCTCAATCCGTACTTGCCATGCAGGGACACCCCCGGCGGTCCTAGGTGCACGGTCAGCGTCCGGAAACTTGACACGAGCAACACGGCACGCCGCGATGGCCCCGCAGTACATGATTGAGTGTGTATCAAGTAAGTCTTCACTAGCCCGTATATACGGGTCTAGCAGACCGTTTAGAGCTCCCATTAACGCTAGATTGCGTCTATTTACGGGCAGGCGTGGTAGTCGTGGCCTAGAGTTCTTTGTGGAACGATACCCCGTAATCGCATCTTCCAAAGCCCTCCTCAGTTGCTATTGGTCTGGGTATTCACGCTCTGATTCGCACGGTCCTCCTCGTCGGCACTGTGATCAACACGCGGTGCCCCCGGTGCCAGGTCGGGAGCAGGCATCGGAGCCGGCAACAAGGCGGGCGGATCCCGCGCCGAGGTAGAGGCCGCACGAACAGAGAGTGCTTCCAGGCGTAGCCGATCAAGCGTAGCGTCATCCAACCGCTTGTACCGCTGGATGACGCGCACCTGATCCGATAGGCACTGCGCAGACACGGCGATGGTCGGTTCAAGCGCCTGGAACAGAGGCAGCATCCGGACACGGTACGCAGACAGATTAGTTCCTCCCTCTGTCGCCCCATAGTAGGCGCGCGTGCAGTTTTCGTTAATGGATTGCGTCCACTGCATGCGGCGCACTATACCACCGGTAGCGGGAGCCATGGGCTGAGCAGGATGCCCCGCAGGCCCCAAGCGTGCCGGCAGCGGTGGTCGTCCTCGTTGCGCAGGTGGTCGCGGCGGCGGGGACGGCGGCCCGCGCTCGTCGCTCGACTCGCTGGTGTCGGGCGCTGTGGCGAATTCATTGCCCGACGACGATGGCGAGGAGCTGAATGGCGCGGGCGAAGGTGGTGGGCGTGCGCGTTGTGTCTCCGCTCGAAGACGTGATCTCGTGATCATCGAAATTTGATTTTTCTCTCGTCTTAATTGTTTTGACAGGTTGTCACTCCAGTACAATTTTTGCTACGTTGCAAATTCATCGCCTTTGGTGTTTTATCAACATTGCATTTGGTGTTCTGCATAATTATGTACACGAAAATAAATCTAAAAAGGCAATGTAGGCGTAAAGACAATAAAAATCTAATTTTCAAATTAGAGATGAGCAATTGACACGTCCGTCATTGTCAGCGGTTTTTTTTTTCTTTCTTTATTATTATTATTATGATTTTTCCATATCTCGGGACCATGGGGTCCCGGACTTTTGGGAGGCATGCGTGGGGCCGAAGCCAACAGCGCAGAGGCCCTTTAAAACAAATATAATATAAAGCGAGGGATACACATGGCGGATACCATCTCCGAGCGCACAACATGATATACCCGGTGATGGTCCCCGCCAGGTGCAAAGACTATTGCAGTGCAGCACTGTGCTGCGATGGAAACTAAGGTCATGGTGAGTGGTCTGGAAAATGGGTTATGGGAGGAGACTATAGCGGACACCTGCCGTGACAATTAGTCTCAAAATTGTGAAAAGGCAGGCGGTAACTCGCCAACTCGCTAAGTGGGCCCCACAAACGGTCGGACAATGGAGCAATACGTCTGAGTGGCTGTGAGGCTGTCGAGAGGTGAGTCAGCGGTGCGCCAGATCCCGGTAATCCGTTCAAGGGCCGCCAGCGTGGAGCATAGGTTCCGCTCTTGCGACTCCGCTCTGGCCGGCCGGTTAAGGCAAGCACAGAGGCGAGGGCCAGATCACTCGGGCCCTCTGGAGGTTAGAGGTCCGCGGTGCCACTCACTGTCAGCTCGCCACAAGCTGCCCCCGCGGGATTATTATGGTTATTATTATTATTTTATTTTTGTGTTGTGTAATCTTCACTTTTTGTTATTGATTATTTATGTAAGGTAATGAAACTAAAGACATTAGCATGCCTGCATGTAGGCTGAATACACTGTACTGTGAAATCTTATTGAAATCTATATTATATACCTACTGTATTCTGGCAATAAATTATATTGATATTGATTTGATTGATTGATAGTAAAACAAATCCTATCAAAGTGTTCTAAAAGCTCCAAGGCACACGTAAATCTGTTTTTTTTTAATCAAGGTTGCTCGCAGTTTTTTTTTTAACCCTATGAACACCTAAATGTGTCGGGTGTCGTCGTGCCAATAGGCGTTATGAAGTCCGCTGTCAAAGTAACCTTCAGTCTTTCATGTAAGGTTTGAGTTTGCTCTTTTGTGATAGTGATGTTGGCAGGATTGTTGGGTTGTCTCTTTTGGTATTTTGTCTTGGCGGCGAAAAGGTTACTGAGATTTGAACAAAAGCCTTCTCGCACGTAAATCCACGAGGAAGAACAAGTCATATCCTTATTATCCAGCACGACTAATGCGTCCACACCGACGCCAAAATGGCGTCGGTTGCGTACGTCATAAATCTGAATATTCGAACAAACGCTTAGTGAAATACGAGCGCATTGTGAGCCGCGCTCGACAGAAAAACGACAAAGAATCGATAAAAGAACAGATAAAAGCGATGGAAAAATCACGGATTCTGTGCCCGCTTGCATAGAGTAACTTTATGTACAGCCCACGCCTTTCAGAATTCAAATGTGAAAAAGATACTTGGCTATTTAGTATATATATATAGCTGTTGATTAAACATATCTACATATAATTTTCAAATTAACGCATTTTGACAGATTCCCATCACTCGATCGGTGTCGTAAGTGCAGCCAATTCCAATGATACAAGGTCTGTCTGTTTATCTGTCTGTGTAGACTCTTATACATCTTGACTAATGACAAGGAAGGAGGCTCAAGCGCGAACACACACAACCCTCAAGTATAAGAGCCACTGTGGCTGATACAGCTTCACTGCAAGCAGGAGTCGTGCAGCGTAATGTCGTTCAGTAACTAAACTAGTGCTTTGACCCATTCCGAGATAGCTCTGAGTTTCACCAATCTTTCTGTTGACCGAACACTACAAAGTTCAGTATTTAAATTGGTACAGAACGGAACACTTATTTCTCATCGGAGAATACATATTGCCACGATTGGCACTTGACCGCAACTTAATCCAAGTCACGTTAGCTGGTATACCGACTCACACTCTCTCTGGCCAGTGTTACGCGACACAACGTTTCCTTTCTCACTCGCAGTGTGCATAAGATAGAGGAAGGTAGATTTTCTCATCTCGCACCACGTCTAGGCTACAGATGTGCTAGCTACACCGAAGTCGTTCCTTCATGACTGAGGAACGCGATCAATTGATCATCTGATGTGTTTAGATACCACGGTTCTATTAACCGCTACATTAACCTTGCCCAGGTTTTTACGAGCCGCGGGTTAGGAACTCTTCGGGAGATTTAATATTTCGCTGTCATGACGCCGCTGTCATCGATTCGTGATTGAACACACGAACTGGTTGATGTTACTTCCACGTGGCAACTGACGAGTGATCAAGTAGGTAACTTTTCGAACGCACATTAGGACAACCTAACTGTAATTTTCCCATAAAAATAGTGACATTGATCTACCTGACTTACCTACGTACAGTGCGTTACGTGATCGGCCTGCTGGTGGTAAATTGTGCACATGCCTATGTCGTATAACTTGTACTAGCTATGGCGTAGGCCTCGGCGTTTTTGAGCTGTTAACACTTGTCTGGATCATTATTTAAGACTTAAAAGAATACAGCAGAATGAAGCGGTCATCTCTTTCGGATGAAACATACTCTGTGTCGGATTGAGACATCGCAATCGCAAGCGCAGGCGCGGGCATAGCACGCCGACATGGGAATGTTAATATGCAAACAACTATACCCCGGCTATATATACCTACCTACATAAGTATCTATGGGATGAGAGGGGTCCGCCGCAATGCCGGTTTTCCTTTAGACTTGAGTTGTATTTTCATACAAATTGGCCTAAAGCTAAGTTAGGAAGCTATGTGTAAACAACTTTACGTCTGTGCTTTGTATTTTATGTGATTATGCCTCAGTTTTGTGGAATGCGATGGATGCCAGCGCCTAGTTAAACATATGTTTTTATACAAAGTCAAGTTAAGCTATACAATACTTCATAATCCTATTGGCTCTGTGAGCTGTAGAACTCGCGAGACTGTTTTTTTTACAAACAATTCGTAGTACTAAATCAACATAAAAAACTATACCCTACTTTTTTTTTTTATACAACGACGGTGGCAAACATGCGTACGGCCCGCCTGATGGTAAGCGGACACCGCAGGCTATAGGCGCATGCAACTCCAAAGGAGTAACATGGGCGTTGCCGACCCTTGATATGTTTGAGGATTCGCCGTGTTGACAGCTGAAGGAACAAATTCCCTCGCTCTCAACACAAAGCATCCTCGGGAGCTCTGGCGACCTTGCTCACCTCCAGGAACACAACACTACTACAGAGCAAGTAGTAGTGTTATTATTACGGCTGTGGTCTTCTGCAAGGCGGAGGTACTTCCCCAGTTGGGCTGCTCCACATTCGAGTGGGATGACATTTCGCTGTGCCCAACCTCACCTCGCTGTGCCCTACCTCATTTCGCTGTGCCCTACCTCACCAACTTACCTACTTATCGAATCAGCTGAGAAATGCGACCTGTAGAGGAGAACAGCGGGACAGCGGGACACCGAGTAAACGAACGATTTTCGGCTCAAGCTGGAGCGTAGAACTTCGTTCGATTCGCTCGCTCGTCAACATGTTAAGGCGATGCCTTGATTTGAGTCGAACACGCCCCTAGACAGAGACACGCCTTCCGCGCACGAGGAAAAGAGATGTAACACTCTTCGGGAATGGCTTTTTTGGACAAATTTCGATAAATACCTAACTTACAGACGTTTTAAATAGGAAAGCTTCTAGGAAAACCGTCTGTTACCCTATTTATTATTTACTTTAGCGAGAAGAGATATACAGTGAAGACATAATTTAATTAATGTTAAAATGCTCCATTCTATGGCCACAGACCGTCCGTCTATTGATATACTGTACCTATTTATATTTATTTGATTTCAATATTTTGTGTTAAGACCGTAATTACAAAAGTGTAGTGTAGCTAGACAAATCTTTTCTCTCGATTTTCTTTAATAACACGATGATGGCATATCTCCAGTTTTTTTGCTATAGATATAATCTCATGAATAGATTTTTTTTCTCATGAATAGATTAAATAATTCGCTACTAAACTCCATATAATAGATCAATATCAAAATAACACCGACATAAAGCTAATAACTTATAATCATTATCATTAATCAGCAGAGCGATATCAATAAATATTCGTTAATTTAATCTACTAACAAAATCACTAATAATTCCTTTATTCAAACATATACCTAGAACAAAATTATCGGAGGCAATATTATCTTTAGGACAAAAAAGTAGTAAGTGCCTTAAAAAATATGGAGACTTGTCTCTTTTTTCACTCAACTCTAGATCTGTCCTCTAACTTGATTGAACGTTCTACGTACCTATCGTAAACTCGTATCAGGATATAGATTCTGCTTGAAAAATAAACTCTATCTCAACGGTTTTAAAATAGTTTTCCGATAAAACATGAATTTTGCACGCTAGTTTTTGTTTCTGTTCTGAAACTCTAGTGCTATTTTGATCTTAATGCCAAAGGTGTAAGGTTCACAGTAATTTTAAAAGTTTTTATTGAGCCCTATTGTAGTTCTATCCGTCATAGTAAGGGTTAAGGCTGGGCATAATTAGCTTGTTCGTTATCACGATTCTATTCGCAATGGGCTTTTTTGCGAGAGGGGTTGAATCCCCCATTGGAAAATTTGGAAATCATCATTAATTATGTCCGTATTAATTTTATAAGGCTTCAAGGAAAAAGTCATAGAAAAAAATATTTAGGATTCTAAGCACTGTTAAAAATTGGTTTTTGACGTTTGGTATTAGTTTTATGACACAAATATTGTAGGATTGACTTTTAGAAAAAAAACAAGATGAACCAAAGGGTGGTAGCTAGATTGGTAGAGAATGCAATATGGAATTAAGACCGCCATTTGTACCTTCTTTGTGCAATTAAGTATAAATATGATAACATGCGCCTGGGTTATCTTTAAAGGGCAACGGAACCACGTAATAAAAAGAAAGACTAAACAAATCTCGATTTTCGTATTACCCACTCTAAAACTTCCACATCCCGCCTTTATCAAACCATCGCGACAGCTGATGTGCTTGATGAATGAACCTTTTGTGATGCTAATACACAGATTACGCATTAAAACTACAAACAACATCACCTTTTATAACGTCATTAGTCCAGAAACCCCACAACCAAAAATCTACTTTATTACTAGACTTTAGAGTTGGATTCATCTTGGCAGTTTCTCGTATAAGGGGTGTTTGGAATTGTTTGGAAGGTAATGAGATGTAGTCTAATAGTACACGTGTAGTCGTCTTATCTGTGATTAGATGTCGTCAAACGCTTTAAGGGGCTTTGTTTGCGAAGGGGTTAAATTGGGCGACTATGATTTATTGGGTCTGATTGGTGCAGGGCTGTCAGTTGACAGATTTTTTAATGGTGAGGGAATGATTTGTTTGTTTAGCCGGATGTGATGCTGATTACAATCACTGCAAAATCAACTAGGTAGGCACTATTTAGTATTATTATGATTTTTACTAGGCACCCTGCAACTTAATTGCTTAGCTTAGCGCTGACTGGCGTCGAAACCGAATATTATTTGAAAATTGACGGTAGCAAGCGTATCCGGTTTAATAACAATATTCCATTGAAAATTAAAGCACATCGAACATTGAGATGAAATTAAATTTATATTCGTGGCCATACCTTTACTATCTTGTATGTGTTTGGAAATTCGGAGGAATAACGCATTGGGATACGTAAAAGTTTTTGACCCATTTAAATTCAACCAGAAATCTGAGACCGTTTCCAATATTTTTCACTCGATTGCTTCGCAGGTCGATCACGTGACGTATTTTACTTACGCACGTACGTTTAGGTAGATCTAAAATCTAAACGTCAAATTGTATGTGGAAAAATGAGTTAAGCTGTCCTAACGCGCGTTCAAACCTTTACGTGATTAGTGATTACAACAAATAACTGTGAAACGTCACTTGGCGCGGCGTGGGATTGAGAACCAATATAAAATGGCCGCGATTTTTCACTGGCATTTGATACACCCGATAACTTTAAGCTCAAAGCCAATACACGAACGCTTGGAAGTGGTTTGCCTTGCAAGATTTGAAATTATTTGATGTATTTAGCTTTATTGCAAGCGACTTCGTGCGCATACTCGTCAATCTCCTGAAAGGATTAATGCTGCGCCGGTACCAAATTTATACAGGTAATAGCATGTAGGTACCTACTCATATTAGACTTCCCACAGTCCTTCCTTTTCATGTTTTACCTGTGAGTAAGCATACGTGGAGAGATAACAGATACCCAGATCGAAGCAATTGCATTTATTATCTTAATTGATTGAGCAATCAGAAACCATTTACAAACACCTCTAAATGGAACGTCGCGAACGCGGACCAGTATAAAATGGCCACGATACATCACCACTATCTGATCTGCCCGTCGATTGATTTTCGGAAATCGCCCCCGAATAACCCTCTGATAAAGTGATTTACACTGGATGTTCACTGGCGCGGCGGATGGACGACAAAAGGCATATAATCATCTTAGCATTTGTCCCGGCATCCTAAAGAAGCACGGGTCACACAAACTATACACGGAGGGTCCCGTCACTTGACCTACTAACTTTTGCCCAAATGCTTCATTAGGTCTAATGTAACATTAGACCTCATGTTTTTCACTGGTATCTAGTTTCACTAGGCCTAAATGTATTCTTCTTCGAAACAGTGAACTTTTCTGTTTTTTTTAAATATAATTTAATAGAAGTCATTAGGCCCCTAGCACGCGGCGTATTTTAAACGCGCAGACGACGCGCGTTCCCTACCGTTCACTACCAGGGCCTGCCTAACCGCTATAGGTAGTAGGGGAACGCGCGTCGTCTGCCTGCGCGTCTAAAATACGCCCGTGTGATAGGGGACTAAGATTGGGTTTGTTTTGCAAGATTGTAATCCCATAAAGTTCACTATTTAAGAAAAAAAAAGCATCAGGTCTAATAAAACACTAGGTCAAATGAAGTATTCAGGACTAAAGGTCACAGCTCATTAGAGCCACCCGGGACCCAACCCGCACCGCCTCGCCTCGAGCGGTTATTATTCTTTATATATGGATTCGTATGGGCATGCGCTTACTACATCAACTCCGTAGTTAGCAGTTTCGAGGCGAGGCGGTGCGGGTCGGGTCCCGGGTCCTGTTATAACTGAATGAATCTTCTGTGATTGAGTTGTCTCGCAACGTGCGACGCAGGAAATGGAGAGGCTTCGCGAAGAAAAGCGTGGAGTCCATCATCAACGTCTTCCGAGCATTTCACCTGGTTGTATCTTAAAGGAGCCCGTGGTCCGCCCTGGCTTAATAATCCCAAAATTTGACGTAGGCACTTAATTTTAGCACGACAAGACCCCGTGTCATGATGACAAGTGACAACATAGGAGCGTCGTCTCGTTCTATCGAACGGTGTCAGCCAGTGACGGACGCTCTATCCTGTCATTTGTCGTGCGATGAGGCCGACCATGATACGGGGTCTGGACTGATGACCGAGTAAAGGTCGCGGGAGTCCGCTGTATGCGGATGACGCAGGACCGGTCATTGTGGCGCTCTTTTAGGGAGCTCAGCAGTGGAGGTCTTTCGGCTGATATAGACAATGATGTTGATAAATAGTTTCACGAAAGCGACTACCACGTGACCCTCCAACCCAAAGGGCAGCGTGAAGCCAATAAAAAATCCCGCACCGAAGACCAATAATCTACATCTAAACAGCCACAGGAGAGCAGAACCAAGGTAGCCGATATAGCTTTCCAAATCGCTAAACTTAAGTGGCAGTGGGCGGTCACTTTGGCACTCTTTGGGGGAGGCCTATGTCCAGCAGTGGACGTCTTTCGGCTGATATGGAACAGCCACGACCACTCTGACAAGAGAGCATGACTGAGATGAAGACCTCAAATTCACATTGTACGGTACACCGTACAGGTACAGGTACCTATAATAGGTCATTTAGTCGCGTCTTTCCTGTGGCCATTGCCAAAGTTCATCATCCTTATCACCAGTCGTTCCCTCAATACTGATAATCGTGACATCATGTCCTCTTATTTTGGAGTCTTAATCGGCGTCGGCGTCGGCGTCGGCGTCTACTTTTCTATATTTTATGTGTCATTAACGAGTAACGACCATGTTCGACGGTAACCACCATGTTTAGCACACTCTCTGTCCCTTTCACACGTTTACGTTCCGTTTATTAGCTACTGCTAACAGCAAAGTCGTCTTTTTTTTTGATTCTGTGTACCGACCATGTTGGCGGTTGTACGCAGCCGTGTGTATCCCGGGCGCAATCAGGCGGTCCGATTGACCCGGTAATGGCGCGATTACCCGCATTAGGCCGTTTTACCCTCGCCCCGGCTCGGCTCGTATTTCGCACAATTTTAATAATATCGCTAGTTTCAAGGGCTGGTATTTACAGGATTACCTTGACAAGTAGTCATGACTGTGGCGATGGCTCCAGTCATCATCTCATCTGTGAGAGACCTCTTCTCATATAAGGAAATGGGATTGTCACTGAAAAAGTAAATATTCTTGTGTAGGATGGCGCTAATACGTTGTTTTTGTGTGCGTAAGTTCGAGAGCTTTCAGAGTGAAAAATTATACCTCTATGTATATATTTTCAAACGACTACTAGTTTACTACACCTAGTAGTAGCGCATTCTCAATCATGTACCCAATTAGCGAGAGTCGTCAGACAAAAGTTAACTCAGTCAGTTTTGTGACGACAATTAAGTACTCAGTTTGTAAAGTTAGCTCTTATCTTTACAATTTAAAAAAGATATGCATAAACACGTTATTTAAATGTGAAACTATGATTGATGAACTCACGCTAATTGGATGAAATGACCAATTTAGTAATCACGGGTCTGTTAAGTTCTATAAAGAAGGTAATTAATATGAATTCAATTTATGCTTAAAATATTCCAAATAAGATGCAAAAGACAATCAATTTAAGTTGAATTAGCACCACTACTTAATGTAAATTCGCAGGAAATACCTTTAATATTAAGCGCTGGTTCGATGAGAGATTAATGGTTATTTTATTTGGCATCAATATTAGCAATTTTGTTGAAAAAAAAACTTCAAAGCGACAACCGCTTTTGGGTGAGGTTGGAAATATTTAACCTGTGGAGTCGCGTCATCAATATTTTATTTATTTTTATTTTATTGGTAGTTATTCGGGATAACAACAGCCGTAAATATAACTAAAACATATTAATGCTTACATATAATAAGGCCTATTACAGCCATCCATTGAATTACATGCGATCGCACATCACACCACACCTAAACAGCAAGGGGATTCTTAATATGGACAATAGAAGACATTTACATGTAGCTTTTACAATCCGTAAGGTAATAGAACACGCTAAACCCAAATATCTGTATGACGAATTGAAATGGGTAAAAGATGTTCGCACAAGGCCACTCAGAAGTAGTAGGGAAACAGAATTGGTACTGCCTCAGCATAAAACTAAATTCTTTAGAGGTTGTTTCAAGTTTTCCGCGTCGAAGATTTGGAACGATCTTCCACCTCCTCTACGGGAACCCATGTTTTTAAATAGTTTAAAAAAATTAGTGAAAATGCATCTTCTTAATGTACAGAGGAGATCTAGTTGGAATTCATGGATACCCGTATAGGTATCTACGTACCTAGTCTAGCCATAAGTTCTGTTACAAATGAAATGAAACATATTTTTAAAAGGATGTAATTAATTTACCATAAGTAAATGTTTATTTATAGGTAAGTTAATAAGGTTTCTAAACAATATATTTTTTATTCAAAATGCCCGCCTTTAGCTTTAATACACGCCCTCAAACGATCCGGCCACACGTCTATAGATTCACGCACTGTATCCATTGGGAAATTTGCCACTGCTACCTTCAAAGATTTTTTTAGAGAATCGATATTGGCATGGCGTTTAGAGCAGACCATGTCCTCTAACACTGACCACAATTTATAGTCCAGGGGATTTAAGTCGGGACTGGAAGAGGGCCAATCATCTGCCTTGATGAAGTCCGGAACATTCCTTTGCAGCCAAATCTGGGTAGTGCGAGCTTTATGACCCGGGGCTGAGTCCTGCTGAAAGGTCCAGTGTACATTTTTGAACATTGTGTCGTTTAGTGGTTTAACTACTGTTTCTAAAATCATGTCCTGATACACTTTAGCTGAAATTTTCACTCCTTTTTCGCAAAAATGGATCTCAGAGACGCCTTGATACGACACACCCCACCAAACCATGACGTAAGCGGGATGATGACCTCGCTGAATCCTTCCAACTATCTCTTTAGCTTCTCGAGAGTTGTGTGCGTACACTTTATCATTTTGTTTGTTGTAGTGCTGCTCGATAGTAAAAATTTTTTCATCCGTGAAAAGAATATTTTTATATTTCCCATGTGCGTATCGAGATAAAAGGCTTTTTGATCTTTCAACTCTCTTGTCCTTTAGTGACTGATTTAACATATGTCCTGTATATCGTCGGTAAGCTGCAAGACTCAAGTCATCTTTGATTATACGCGAAAGTGTCCTAGGTGGTATTTTCATTTCCTTAGAAAGGATCTTCTGTTTTCTTATGGGATTTCGGCGAATTCTGGCCCTTACAGCATTAACGGCTTGTTTTGTTCTAACAGTACGTGGTCGGCCAGATCTTTTACTGTCATCGACAGAGGACGTTTTGGTGTATCTTTGAATGGTACGATACACAAACATTCGACTGATCTCTAACTTTTTTAGTGTCTCAAAAATGTGGGACGGCTCCATTCCTACCTTATGCAGAGCAATCACAGCAATTCTATTTTCTTTGACACCCCACTCCATTATTAATTTACTTATTTTAATATTATATTGTATATAAATGGTGGCAAAAACATCCAAGTACTTACGTCAAAACACAACATTCGAAATTCGAATTATTATTTTTCTTAAAATCATTGTTAACTGCCAGTAACAGAACTTATGGCTAGACTAGGTACGCACGGATAAGATAATATATAATTATGCCTACCAATGTTTGTTTATTTGTTTACGCCTGGGCCTATTGATATACCTCTTTTTATACCTTTTTATACCTAAACATACACACTCTCAAACACAGACACACGCACACACACACACACACACACACACACACACACACATACTTGAACCACTTTTAGGTACATTGCATACAACACACAAAACTACAAGTAAATACATCTGATACCATGACACCTTCAAGTTAGTTTAAAAATCTACCTGCCTTCAATCAATCAAATTATTTTTGCATGTTTTACCCGATTTAACGCATTAATTGTATTTTAGTTTAGTTTTGTACCAACGTCAAATTAGCACAGCGCATACGCAGTCATGAATTATCATTACAACCCTTATAAGGGGCCAAACTGAAAACCAGCGCTGGGCTGAAGCCCAGCATACGCTGAGGTTGGTACCCATGGCCAACATGATATAACAGTAAATGTGTCTCATGTAACTGTACAATCTCTAGTTAGTAGTGAAATTAGTTTTAATTAGTTTTAATATCTACCTATCCTTTGCTCTGTATTGCTGTTTTGTATCGTGTTTGGGCAATAAAGTTATTTGTATTTGTATTTGTACATTAACTTACGATTAAAAATTACAAAAATAAGAAAACCACGAGAATGTACAATACACACAAATGCTCGATACGCTAGAAGTTCTAAATACATACCAGTTGTAAAATGTTTAAGTAATCTAGTTTAATTTACAACTTAAACGTATTTTGTTTTAATTTCATTTAATTTACTTCAGATACAAAACCATGACAATAACATTATTTGCAGATCAGACACCAGCCATATAATAAACTGAATTGTTATTATTAGTTTAGTTTAATTTAGAGAGGTACCTTCTTATAACGTATCTACAACGAATTGCATTTCCCTGGCACCCAGGTACAGATGTAGTGCGAAATTATTTTCCTTCGTAATTTTTCGGAAAAGTTCGTATTTATCGTGCTCTCTCAAATTGCTTCTTATATAGAGTGGATAATCCGCAATTAAAAAATTCGCTGTAATTTTAATCATATTTTCAGATTACTTATAATAAGGTTGTATAGCCATGCCCAAATCTCGAAAATGGTTAAAAATCCAATTCAAGGTATTATATTTCATATTTACCTGTACTTCATATCGGAAAATAGCAAATTCAAAAATAGAAACGACTCAGTATTTTATGAAAGTTTTCGACGAATTTCGGACGCAACAGGAATATCTAGACCAACAATTAGAAAATATTTGAACCAGGAAGAACAATACAGAAGTAATGAAAATCCCAACACAAACAAAAACATTGACAAAATTTTACATCAACGTGGACACGAAGTGTTAAGGTTACCTCCATACCACCCCGACTTCAACCCTATTGAAAATATATGGTCACAGATAAAAGGTTATGTATCAAAAAGAAACATAGATATGAATTTGGGTACAGTAAAAAAATTAATTGAAGAAAAAATAAATATTATTGGCCCGCAAGAATGGAAGAAAGTTTGTGATCATGCTATCAAATGTGAAAATGAATACCTCTCACATGAACACTCTATGGATGATCGCATTGATAGGATTGTTATTAACGTCAATGACAGCACTGACGAATCTGACGATGATATGACTGACTCAGATTGTGAAATGGACAATATTGAAAACATCGATCCAAATACGATGAAATTGTAATGTTAGGTAGGTATAGGTAGTTTTACCAAAGTTGAAATGAATGAAACCACACCCAATTACATTACGTACTGATTGCAAGAAAAACGAATGAACGAAGTGATTGAGTCAATGTGAGAATCTTAATTAAAAACATTTTGTCATCCCATCAGTTCGCTGCTGAACTTGCAATCGGTACGCAAAAAAAACACCAATTTTAAAAATCCTCTATCATTCATTACAACGGTTGTGTGAATGGCGATAACTTTCGTGAAATTGCCTATGAAACCTTTTGAATCGATTGCATTCCTCTCACACGCAGGTTATTTTTAGGTACGAGAGGGACGCCAAAGATAAAATATAGACAGGTTTTGAATTTTATCATTGTAAATATTTCCCTATAAGCTTTATTTTGTTGTCCTTTTAATTATGTTTTAAAGCGGAGATAATGTTTTGTTTAGTAGTGACAATAAAACTGATTATTTTTGAAGTTACAGAAAGTGGTTTTAAAAATCCCATTTTCAGTACCTAATAATTGTTGCGGTTGTAACATCTCTATATTATACAACAACATTATTCATTTTGACATTTGACACTTAACAATAAAGTTCCATATTAATGGGTATGAGAATGTCACTGATTTAATACGATAATTCATTAACAGTTCGGGTGTCATCGTATTCCGATAAAGATCCGAGTTTTCCCGAAGGAAAATAATTTTGCAATACATCTGTACACATGGCTTGAAAAAGTTATGATATAAATACTTCGATGTTGTATATATGCTTCGATGTGTCATAAGATACAAGTACCTTATTTAACGAACGGGTTATTTATTCAATACTGAAATTAAATGTAAGTGTAACTTACAAGAATAATTAAAACCGAAACTAATTTGTATTAAGTTTAGTTTACGTACTTATATCGTATATGTAAGCATTATAAAAGAGTGCACCGAGATGAGAGCCTTGTGGTACGCCGGAGGGAATATCAATGTAATCTGACCTGAAGCCGCCAAGAACTACAGCTTGGGAACGATTAGTGAGGTATGATTTGACCCATCTGAGCAAGTCTCCATGGACTCCTAATGCACGAGAAGTATAGCGTGGTTGACGCGATCAAATGCTTTTTCAAAGTCGGTATATATGACGTCAACCTGACCGCCACCTTCCTAAGAACCTTGGCTGCCTAAGGCCGTTTCTTCGCCAATAGATATTAATATTTTGACACTTTTTTACACAGAATGATACTTCTTGCATCATCATCGTCATCATCCACGTCCCACAGCTGGGCACAGGCCTCCTGCAATATATACTCGAATATGCCTAAGACCTCGATTATAGATAGGTGCGCGTTTATATACACGCTTCACGCATCGCGCCACTAGTGTCAAGTTGTCACCACATGTTTTCCGGTAATAAACGAACCATTACCTATCGGAACAAACATTAAACCAATTCCAATCCGAAGAATTTGAGTAGAGTATTAGAGTCACGAATATTAAGATATACCTACTTACAGAAATCATATTATTTACTAGCAAAAACGCATACAAATTCAAAGTTTTTAGCTATAGGTACCTACTTACTGTCTTTCTTGTTATCACGGCATAAAAAAATCGTAAAAGTGTTAATAAACACTAATCTTAATTAAAACCATTACAAAGTAATCTTTCGTCGTTCGCTCTGTTTAAAATTTTTACCGCGTTCATATAAAAAAACATAATTGTACCTAACCGGTCCGCCGGGGCTTATAATTGTAGTTTTATCACACTTTTGGCTCGTAAATAACATAGTAATTGCTTAATTATTTAACAAGTAAATACATAAAAGTGGATATATGGTAATAGAGGTGAATTTAGACAAAAGCGAGGAAAATTAAGCAGGTTATTAGTTGAAAATTACCGCGGCGCGGCGTAATGTCGCTGAATGCCGGCGCAGAGCGTGATCCTGGCTGGATGAGCCTCATTCCAGTAATTCCACAATTTTGT
This sequence comes from Epinotia bilunana, assembly GCA_947049275.1. Lineage (NCBI taxonomy): Eukaryota > Metazoa > Arthropoda > Insecta > Lepidoptera > Tortricidae > Epinotia > Epinotia bilunana. The sequence continues at coordinate 9,620,838 of OX346273.1, read as the reverse complement.
ATAAAAAAACCTATAGATAGATTAGAGAAGAAGAAAATTGCTTTCCATGTCAAACTACGTTACATAGATATGTCCACGCTAACTCAGGTCTTGACGGAAAAAAAAGCTGGATCAGGTTAGGTAAATCTCATCTACTGCATGTTGGACTGCACTTCATTTAATAAGCGTTTTTTTGAGGAACTGAGGACTCCTACGACAGTTGTAAAACAAATGTACGAGGTAGAGACGTGACAGACGTCAGGAGCTTTATGAAGATACTTGGCGTGGCGTTTCCCGAGTCCAAATCTCAATCTTGGAGTCAAAAGAGAAAATAAATCGAATTATATGGAATGGTACCAAGGATAGAAGTTTGTTAAATATAATGTCACATTCAGGAACAGTGTTCCACTGCTGGGAGGACACCGGGCCCTCCCCCCGAGGGAGGGTCGGCCGGGGTTGGCTTAATTACCCCCGCCTTTATAGTTTTAATGAGTTCATTTCGGGCCCAGCTAACAAGCGGCGAAATGCCTATTTAAAGCAATTTTGAAATTAATAACGAAAGGACGGGGCGATGTCGATGTCGGTGGAAATTTTATTGTTTTTTTTTTTAGTTTAGCTTAAAATATGTATACGTTTTATGAAAAGAATGCGGCATTTGATGTTGAGACACTGGGGTCGTGGAGGTCAGGCGTCCGGACGCTTTTTTTAAATCCGTCAAAAAAGCTTCTCGACACAACTGGTGAACAAAGAGCTGGCATCCTCGCTCGCTCAACCGAGCTTGGGCAAAAAATCTTTCGTATGTCCAGCAGATCTCTTCTTCAGGTCGCATTTGTCCAATGATTCTCCTGATTTTTTGTGAGCAGGTTTAATAATTATATAGATTTCTGGCGTCGATTCAGTTTCCCGAAATGAAACAAGTTTCTGACTAAAATTTCATTCTTGGTACAAGCTTTTATTGCCGACTGTACTTTTCTGTATACCCTTCCTCGACTACTCATTGAGACGATTCTAACGAGCCCAAACTCGAGGGGTTATGTGGTTTTATTACGGAGTTCCTATGGCCACCTTCACGTCATCATAATATTGCATTGTCACGCGATTTGCATATTCGTGCAAAATTTCAACTCAATCGGAACCGGGAAGTGGATCAAATTTAACTTGCAAGATTTGATTACAGACAGACAACTGGACAGGTGAAAGTAAATAAAAGCTTGTAAAAAAAGACAGATTGGCGTGGCGAGTTCTACTATTAGTGACCTTTACGCGCTTACATACAGCTCGCAGAGCTACTACCTAGTTTAAGATTAGGATGTTACTAGTTCCAGCTTTCGAATAAATAATTTTCCGATTCATGCCCTGAATGTTAATTATTAATGCCCTATTATTCAACAACGAAATAATGTCAATCGATGTTACACGGACATCACTAGAAAATTTTATCTCCTCTAGCCGCCAACTCGACTATTTAGTCGATATTAATTAAAAAGGGGTCCGTACAAGTTAATATTAAAGAAAATTAAGCAATCTCCGCCTACAGAAGTTTCTAATGAATTTCCAGACAACAACCCGCTGAACGTAAAGGGTCTTTTTAAGCGGTTTTTGTTTAAAATGTACAAAGTTTTTGCGGCCGCTGCAAAAAGTTAATGATTCTTGGGCGTTTAGGGCTTAGTGACAGTGCTTGGGAGATATTTATTGTTTAATCTAGCTTTCTGGACCTACTTATTGTGGTTTGCGGTTGTACGAAAGATATATAAAGCTAACTTGAGATAAATAATACGAGTATGTATGTATACCTATTGTGTACTGGATACCGTATTACTAACGTATTTTGTAAGCGAGTCCCTCTGCCAACAAACTGTCCTGCAGTTTGGCAGAAGAAAATAATGTGAAACCAAGGGTTGTTTAACTGAATACATTATTATTATTATTATTTGGTTTTATTTGATTTATGTTTTAGTCCAGAAATCATACTTGTGTACGGGTGCTGTTTGTGGAGTCCAGTTAGTTAATGTTTGCAAGGACGTCAAGTAACTTTTTTACAGGGTTCTGCGTAATTGACTTATGAGAGATTTCACTCTGTTCTGATTTGATTATAATTATTTAAATTTGACACTCAGAGACCTTATATCTACTCTAAGAATAATGAATTGTTATGTTTCTAATTTTTTCTTCTTAGTATGTAAAACATTGATAATGTAGTCTTTTTTCTTCTGAATGATGTATAATTTAGAATTAACAATAATTATACATATTGTCATGTAAAAACGTTTTGCCTTTTGTCCTAGATGTGTGTAGTTTATTTATTTTTATGAATGTGGCTGAAATTTTGTGACCCTTCTATAGACTTACCGTTTAATTTAACTGGACCGGTTCCTGCGAACGTTGCGCGGAGCAAGAGGGGCGGCAGCCAATGAAGTCGGCACTGGATTGATCTATAACCCACACACAGGTTATAAAATGTAACATAACATCCACAGTTTTTCTTCAACATACAAAGAAAGAATGAAAATACACAATTAAAAAAAACAAGCAAAATAAAAGACAAATACTAGGACGTTAAACAAGATCCACTCAGCATAAAGCCACGGCAAGACACGGCAAGACACGGCAAGACACGGCAAGCTGAGCCGCTGATGTTCGGTGGGGACCTAACTTAAAGCTATTATAAGTGACGACACAAACTTCAACAACTGGTATTAAATTAACTAATAATAACAAAATAAATCTCAAAAATTAACAAGGGTAACAAAAAAAACATGTTATAAACATAATATTATGATGCAATGATGTGATGTGCCGGTGATTAGTTACGCGTATGCAGGAATATTATTGCAGAAGGTAAGTAAATTATCATAAGTTATATATATTGCATTTGGAAAAATACGCGTGGTACTTTGATTTAGACGTTGAAATTGTCTTTACAGCACGGATTGGTGGAGGAAGATTGTTTCAGCACTTCGTGGCAGCGTAACGGAGACTACCACGAAATGCCGCCGACTGGTGCTCAGGACAAACAAGTTGCAGATACCTAGCGGATCTAACCTACAGGGACCATGCGTCATGCGTCCTGCACGTCTAGCACGACGGTCGCGACATACTCTCGATTTTTATCGCACTATACCTCTTCTTCTAAGTGTTCTAATAAGAGAGAGACGGATAGTGCGAGAAAAATCGAGAGAGCTCGCCCGCCGTCGCGTGCTAGCCGTGCAGGGGGCCTAGACAAGGTTACAATCGACAAGCGCTAACGCCAATAGAAAACTAATAAAATGTATGAAATGAATAATGTATGTTAACGAAAAGTGTTTCGTCGGCATCTGTCATTCCCCTACATTTTATTATTTTCTATTGGCGTTAGCGCTTGTCGATTGTAACCTTGTCTACGGCCCCAGGTCAGCTTATTGTAAAGGTATGAGGGTAACTGGCGGTTAACTACATCAAATAAAAGAGACCCTAGATGTAGTTTTTGACGGAATGACATTTTCATAACATCACAGTGTAACATAGCATTATCATTGTTACACACTCTTTATAGTGTACAACAAAGGTAAATCAAAGTATTAAAACAAAATTATATAATAGCATAAATTGAATACCTTCACACAAATATCAAAACCATAATCAGTTTATACAAATATTACTCTATAAATCCTACGCGTGTTCATATGAAAATTCACCACAGCAAACAAATTCCAACTTTAACCCGATTGACTACATTCAAATTTTCATTAACTTCTTTTATTCGTGTTCAAAGACTGAACTACAATAAGATACAAATGCACGTAATAAAACACGCAGTTTATTACCTTTTGGTTCTGGATCGACGCGTTGGCGACAGGACTGAGCCAATTCCATAAAGACGTATGTTCGACACTTTTAGTATGAATTTAAGTTGTTTTTAGTCTGTTGATTGAGAGGGCTGGGGGAATGTAATGGGTCTGCAATTATCACCCTATTAAGTAGTTTAGGGACGTCATTTAGTGTGATGACCCTGCGGGGAACTGAGGCGTAGACGCGTAGGTAGTTAAATAAGTAGGTGTAAGTATATAAAGTATATATAAGTAAGTTGACTTATCGGTAAGATATTAATCTAGGGGTATATCTATTATATTATTTCGCTTATGTTTGGAATCATAGGTGTTCTGTCATTCACTTGACAACTAACTATTATTAGAATAATTTTAATGTCGATCATTTTCGGTTGGGTTGGTCAAAAAAATATTAAACGAATAACGTTTCGTCAGTGCAACAGTTCCATTTTTTTACATTAGGCAACATTAGGCTTATAGTCCGTAAGCACACTCCCAATACACCTACGTCTCATGACAACACGATAAAATGCATGGCAGCAGGTCGAGAAAGTTGTTTTGAGAAAGAGGAAAAAATGTTGGAAACTGGCACCGTCTGCCAAGTACTGCCGGCCATTTCAGGACTGACAGGCTTCGGTACTATCTCTACGATTAGTGAAGGATTTTCAAACTTTAGGCCATTTTTAAGTTTTTTTTTTAAATTTTCTCTTGCTCAGCACAACTTTCTCGACCGTGTTGTCATGAGACGTAGGTGTATTGGGAGTGGGCTTACGGACTGTTACTTTTGTGAAAATCTCAATTGACTGAGAAATGCGTATTAAAGTTTTTAGGACTTAAAAAAAATATTAACACAGGGTCTTTATGATGCCATTTATTTATTTATCTCTGCTTATTCGATTTTAGTTTCAAACGGAATTTACTCATGCAATAGCCGCGGCGGGTGCAGCGGGCAGTGTAGGCTATTACCTTTTCTATTCTAAGGCAGGCCTCCATTAGGTACGACGACGAGCGAAACGAGGAGGAGTGTTAGGTAGAACTGCGTTCCTACAGCGCGCGAGCCGAGCGAGCGAAGCGAGCGTGCCGCGGCAGCGGCCGGCGAAGCGCCAGAACCGAACATGTATGGGACCCCCTTTGGTACACGCCGACCGCTAATCGATCCAATTTTTTAATTTAATACTTATTTGTAAAACAAAGTCGAGCACATACTTACACACTAACGAAGAAAAAGTTAAATAAACGAGAAAGAAGGACAATGAAATAATAGTAACGAAAATGTTACAGAAAAATACTAAAAAGTCGTAAGTGAAAATAGAGACAGAACAGAGGCAATAAAAATTGGAATTTTATACTCGTTATAAAATGATGTATGCCTACTTGCGGTATCTGTATAACCAGAAATCTCGAATCTTTTTGTATGCAAAACATTTCATTTCTCTATTTTCTTACAACAAACAGGCTCCTAACTACGACTTATCAGATCCTCGTAAGAAAAGAATGCTTGTATGCAAATTGAATGTACCAACCACTTCTTTCCGCCTTTCCTGCCAATTTAAACTTTAACTTACGTTGAAAGTGTTCAATTTGCTTTGAGTACGTCTAAAGTTATGTTACGTTTTGCTATGGGGGTAAGTAACCTATTGTTATGACTTCATTTTGCTGCGTTTTTTCTTTTGGTATTGATTTAAAGTGGCCATAAGTGGGAATGCTAAGAATGTTTACGATCGGGAATGAAACAAAAGGCCCTGAAGACACTTCGCGGTTTCTTGTATGCTGAGCGCGCGAGTTTACATATTCTGGATATTTTCTGGCGAAGAAACAAATAAGTATTTTAAATAAATAAATAAAAAACATTTTATTGCTTAATGTTGGCACTTGGCATGATCATTGGGTTCCAAATACGTATAGGATACAATCAATCTTAAAATAAACGTCCTGGAGGGTCGTATCAGCATGAAGACGAGGGCCTACCCTATGGATTGAAACACTAAAAACCAGCAAGCAATTTTAAGACCCACGTTCTGACTGAATAACCCTATGGACGCCAATGTAACCCGGCTAGCCGGCGGGTAAGAAATAAAACGAATAGTTTATATACAAAAAAGTATAATAATAAAATGAAGTAGAAGTATGTACAGAATGGGTAAATTAGTCAGTCAGTACGGAGCACGTACTAGCGAAAAGTCACTAGCCTGAATAGTAGAGACGTTCGTAGTCTGGAAGGTTGGACCACAGGTTGTAGATAATCTCAAAGGTCCCGCTGGGCTGGGCAGGCCTAGAGCACACCTTTCAGGTAGCTTGGAGGCAGCGGCGCAGGCGAAAGTGTATGCAGCAGCTGAGCAGCGGTCAGTAGTATCGGTTTAACCAGGCATAAAGAGCTGGAAGCAATCCTTTTTGTTACTTCAGGTTCAAACCCATCCAAGCTTCATAAGGTAAGATAGAACAGTGACACCTTAATGAGGCTTAGATTGGGTTTAACAAAAAGTATATACAGAACACAGAACTTATAGGATACATAACATACCTGCATAAGTGGCAGCCCTTGTATGCTTGAACTATATACACTATTTACGAGCAGAGGTAATCTCGAGAACTGTACATAATATGAATCATTAAGATTTATGTTATCAAATAGGTTTTCTCAAACGAATGCGTAAGCTAGTGAATTTTTTTGACAAAAACAAAACACGACCGTGAAAATTATACTTTTTTCTTTATCGCCGGCCAGTGCGCTAGCGGCCCCACAGCGCAGGTTTTGCCGTGTTAGGCCTGCATCACACTGGCGCGGCCTGGCTGCAGTGCACCATAGTAAACTTGTCATTAGCTGTCAAATTGACTATTGACCGCCACTGCAGGCCGCTCCAGTCTGTGAAAGGCCTTACAAAGTCAAGGCAAGCCTGGGTGCGAATGGCGCAAAGTAAAAGTGCTTGGAGGATGGCGGTGCAAGACGTCTGTGGTAGTTATGACCCTCATAATGCACTGAAAAAAAAACTTAAATTAAGAAATATTAGGATTACCCCCAAAACCTTGAATGAACATTTTAAGTTAATAAGATAAATGTACTTTATTCGGGATGATTTATCGTGTAATTAATTTTTTGGTTCAAAAACATTTATTTATATTTAGGTAACTACCTCAGATCAAAACTTACTTTTCTGTGTACAACTGAAAAAACGCCGCATAGACTCGAGGTGTTAATATTTATATTTACTTTGAATCAAGTTTTTTTTTCTGTGTACGACGGAGACGGAAACACCGCATAGACTGTGTGTTAGTAGCGTTGTCCATACTTTTTCAATAGAGGACTCTAGAACAAATCAAATAAAATTTATTTTTATAGCTAATAAAATATAACTAAACAAAGCAATCACGTGAGATAATCGGCAGGCGTTTATAGCAAATTGCCTTTTGCGCCTTATCTCGGAGTTAATGCTATGGCCAATGACCTATATGCTCCTAGACGATCAGTGGCCCGTTTCACGAAGCTGCATAAGGGTGTACACGAAATAAAATAACCAATAATATCGAATTTTCCCGTAAAAGGATTAAAATAATTCTAATATTATCGAATGGAGAAAAAACTAAGGCAGGGGATTAAATAATCACAAAGTTTTAAGTGTAACTATTGATGTCATACAAAATTCCTTACTTATGAAAATACAGAAAAAGTAGACAACAAGTATAAACAAATAAGATTGTAACGTCCACAGAAGTGCTAGCAAAAATAAGTAAACACGTTTTTATCCTACCATGTCAGTCGCAAGCATACGGACAAACTAATAAGCGCTGAATGTAACTTATGAACGCTTGCTACTCCAGGGCTGTCGTGTGGTATTTTCGCATCGCAATCCATTGCATTCAGCACCAATCAGGAGGATATACATGAAGAACGCTACGGGTGTTTTTCGCTACGTAACTATATACATTAAACTGCTACGGACTACGGCGTAGCGCTACATGCAAAGCGTAGTGGTGACTGGTGACTAACCCTTTAATTGGCAGCGTATTTTTAAATGCACACCTTTTTGGTCACCTTTTCTTGATGAACGATTTTATTGCCACCGATGCTTGGACTCACTTTTTTTTTGTGCCAAGTTTAGGGTTAAGCTGGATTTCATATCTGATCCATGCAAATCTATGTCCGAGGAGCATTATCAAGTCAAGTAGGATCGCGGTATGCAAAGCGCGCCAGCCATTGGTCAAAGGGGAAAGGATGGCTTTGGCTGCATTTGATGGAATACCATTGAAGATAAAATAGGTACATCGTAATTTTGCAGGGTAATCATATATCTTTTCGAATGCGCGTTAGGATACCTATCTATATAATCAGTAATTTTTGAAGGTGAAAATGACAGTGGATACTTGTATAATGCTCACTCGAAAAATTATACTATTCTAAAGATCAGCCAAGGCAGATCTTGTCAAAACAGCAAAGTATTATTCATGTCTATTTTATAACTTTGGCAATTCCACTGTTTTAAGAGTGACTTACTTTCAAGGCGTAATAAACTGTCATAAATAAATTGCAGTGCAGTATTAAGCTAATTAAGAATTTAAATTGCATTGCAATGCTCATAGCTGATCTTATTTTGATATACCACCTTATGTAATGTACATATGAAAGCAATAAATTACTGAATACTGTTATATCCCGCCACTCCTGCCTCAATGACATCATCCGTCGGGCTCTGGTCAGTGTCAGCGTGCCGGTCACATTAGAGCCTAATGGCCTAGCACGTGATGACGGCAGGAGACCCGATGGTTTGATATACCACCTTATGTAATGTACATATGAAAGCAATAAATTACTGAATACTGTTATATCCCGCCACTCCTGCCTCAATGACATATCCGTCGGGCTCTGATCAGTGTCAGCGTGCCGGTCACATTAGAGCCTAATGGCCTAGCACGTGATGACGGCAGGAGACCCGATGGTTTGATATACCACCTTATGTAATGTACATATGAAAGCAATACATTACTGAATACTGTTATTTTGACATTTGGGATATAACAAGTTTTAGTTAAGATGGTTCGATTTCCATATAAAACATCTTTAGACATTCGCAGGCTAATGGCGTGATTTTCGTGATCCTAGAATTTTCTCCTAGAATAAACTTGTAGAGTAAAAGAGGGAATTTCGCGCAAATGGAAAGCCAATTTACGAAAGCTAGTTACATAAGTTTCTTAAATATCACGCCGTTAGCCTGCGAATGTCAAAAGACGTTTTGTACGGTCGTCGAACGTAGTTTTGTCAAGTTTTGTGAATAATAAGTTTTAAACTATAATATTTAGGTACCTATGACATGTCAGCACGTCTATCATGCGACGGCCGCGTCATACTCTCGATTTTTCTCGCACTATATCTCTTGTTCTAAGTGTCCTAATAAGAAAGAGACGGATAGTGCGAGAAAAATCGAGAGTTAGCGCGCCGTCGCATGATAGCCGTGCAGATGCCTTATGCGTTACATGTAAGTTAAAATTTTATGTGTGTTTATGTGTCCGATCATGTGGAGGAATGCGTTTGCTGTCTAGACGAGGTGATAACTGATCGGCTGAGTGGGTGCCACTGAAAAAAAAGTATTGTTAGCAGTAGCTCAAGTTTTAGCTACCAGTAACATAAATCAGGTTACTGGCAAACGTTGAGTGCTACTAGTTGCCAAAATCCGTTTTGCAAATTTAGCATAACTTTGGTTACTACTGAGCACAGTTTGGCTATTCCTCAAGTAGTTAAACTAGTTTAGCTATTCGTTTTTTTTAGTGTGGCGACGAGTCGCTGTAATGATGGTCGCTGTGATCATGCCATGGTTTACCTTAGGTGGGTACCCCTAGAGTACCTACCTATTTCTAATAATATAAATGGACGGTTTTTAACACGTTTATCGTCATATTTATAACTCACTAGCTTCTGCCCGCGACTCCGTCCGCGTGGTACTCGTTTATATCGTAGCTCCATACAAACTTTCACCCCCACTTCATCTCCTTCGGGGGTGATTTCCCGGATAAAAACTATCCTATGTCCTTTCCCAGGACTCAAACTATCTCTATATCTAATTTCATCCAAATTGGTAACAGACAGACAGACAGACACACTTTCGCATTTATAATATTAGTATGGATTGATAGGTACTTATTTTCTATTAACCCCTCATATGCGGATGTCAAAATTATCCAATCAAATTATGACTGAGATGTAAAAAAATGTATGGCATGGATCAGTGTTTGCATATTTTTCAAGTTTGAAATAAGGATAAGTACTAAAGTTTGCACCACAAGGTGGACTGATGACCTGGTAAAGGTTGCTGTAGTTCACTGGATGCGGGTGGCGCAGGACCGGTCACTGTGGCACTCTTTCGGGGAGGCCTATGTCCAGCAGTGGACGTCTTTCGGCTGATATTATGATGATGATGATAAAAGTTTGCCTGGAACTTTCGAGTATGGGTTTCGAAAATAGCCTATAATGAGCGAAAGCATAATTGGGGTGATTTGGGATTCTACCAATTAGAATCAGGCTGATATTGCAAAAATATGTTACCTGTTCAACATTAACAGCTCAAAAAATTCACAAACTACCATGTCTGTATTGTGTTTAATATTATTTGTGCACAATATTTACGTCGATGATCAATGGCAAATAAATCCAAATAAAGGCATTACCCCAATCAGGGCGTTTTACTGCAAATTACGCCGCAATGGCCGGGCAAAGTTAACGGCGGCGCGGGGGGCCAATTCGAGGGCAATTTCAGCGCGGCGGGGCGCCGGGGCTAATGTAAGTGTTTTGTTTTATAAGTGGCCTTATGCGGTATAGCTTACGATAACACTAAACATGTTGCAAAAAAGCCTCTATTAGATATGATTTTAGTATTTAATATCTACTCCGTTTCAGTCTCTAATTATGAGCGCTTTACTGTGACTAATTAAGTACTCTTCTCATCATTTGAGAATTGCATTAGTTTTTTTGTTGAAGTTACACACTTTAACAAGAAAACTGATGCAATTCTCAAGCGTGAGGCACCGTTCAATCGATCGAATACGGGTTACAAGCGTCCACAGGTAGCGGTGTCTGCTTACTTCAGGCAGGCGTGTTTGCCGCCTTTTGTGTATTCATCCAGATAATTTGATAGCCTACTTCAACCATCTCCATTGTTTAATTCCAACCCAGAGTAAAATCTATAGCTTGTTTCTTGTTGCAATTATATCTATCTAGTAACATACGAAATTCAATTTGCATGTTACTTTACTACCACTCTTTTGTCGTACTTATATAATGTGGTAATATTGTCAACAAATATCACCCTATTAATTTTTTTTCGAAAATTCTGTTCTTCTGTTTGAAAAGATTTCTATATCTGCATCTTTAGGTCAAATGCTTAATATATCAACATTCATCTAAAGCTTTAAGCAAAAAACACGGAAGCATACCATAGACGTTAATAGACAATAAATTTGTTTTTAATTTAGCTCCTCGGGGTTCCGGCGAGGATAATAGAGCCATCGAAAATGTATTCGAATATAAAAAGAGAATATTTAATTAGCTCGCTCAAAATAAAAGCCGTAAAATTGATTTAGTTTTCTAGTGAGATAAATTGTGTTTTGTGAGTGTGTTTTGATAAAAGACTTTTTTTAATGATGTTACCAAAGTTATAGATATTATTTTTGGACAGAAATATGAAATGAAACCTGTAACCTGGCAGCAATATTACCGATTTTGTGACATGATGATATGTCAAAGTTTGTATTCGAAAGGCATTAAGTTAGGTATCTCACAAACTAATAATTAATTTCTCAAATTAAGTTTGGCACTGAAAGTTATGTGCCAAGATTAAAAAATAACTGACTTCCATTCGAAAAACACTGTCATTTTATTCTGTTGTAACTATTATAGTAATTTTAGGTCAAACGCAAACCATTTTTGTTAATATTGTAGCAGGAAAATATCTACAACACCTACGTGTGTAGTAATACACAAGTCTTTTAATAAATAGAATACATGTCCGATTTTGACGTTGACGGCGGCGATGAAGAATAGTTTTGCAATAACAAATAAAATCAACTACAACTTCGCATGCAACTCAATTGGAACTAACACAACTAAACACCACACAAACACACACGCACACACACACACTCACACGCACACGACGCGTGGACCGCACAATATTTTATTAACTCTGCATCAATGAACAGATAATAACTGTTTAATGGACATCGATTTATCTCCTGCTAACACCAAATAAAACAAGTTAACAGAAACAGGATAACAAACGATTTTCAACTGTACACCATTCATCTTAAGGTTCAACCTAGATTTGAGTAGCGGTAAATAGTGATGTGGCATTGTGTTCTAAGAGTCATATCATAGTCATATTTGAATCGCATTCCATGATTCGGCAGTTTTGTTCGAAGCAAAGACGGACCACCAATGAGCGGTTAAAAGAGTCCTATAGTGATGTTCCCATTGAGCATCGATAATTTAAACGGATGGGATAATTAGGATTACTTAATTGTTAACTCTCACATATTTTTTAAACTACAAATCCTATACTATGAAATGAGCAATATTTGTATATATATGTATATACCTATATCTGTATATTTGCAATCACGTTCTCGGAAACGGCTCTAACGATTTCGATGAAATTTTTAATCTAGGGGTTTACAGGGGCGAGAGGTCGATCTAGTTAAGTCTCTATGTCTGGCAAAATTCGTTTCCTCCGAATTTTCACCCGAGCTGAGCTCAGTCGCCCAGGGACTATTCATGACATGCCAAACTAATCGTTGATTTGTTTATTTTTAAAACCCTAGTTACGGAAAACATTTGTAGACTAATTTAGCTCTACCAGCGCAACTTCCGCGCGAACGAGTCTAATATTTACAAACGATATACTTATGCTTCAGAGCGAGAACATACTCCCTATGTGTCATAACTAGCAATTTCATAGTAATGAATTAGTGAACGTTACGTACATTTGGAAGAAAATAAACCAATTTGTACATTAGTAAAAAAAGTAAAACCAATTGGCATCGGACCGTTTCCTGACCAAGATAAGACATTATAGAATGCTTATAGAACTTTCTTAGCCGACCTTTCAGTTCAAGCTTTATCGATATCGATATGACCCATGCCCCCTCACTAGCTAACACTAAAAAGCGATCTCGATGCACAATCAGCACACATTGATTCCTTTATGCCGTCGAGTGATTTATTGACCGTCTCTGTCAACACCGCTGGCACTTTATACCGCGGTGAATACTTCATTTGATCCGGATTTTTATCGATAATAAAACGTTGGCGCGACTCTAATTTTGGATTGATGGTGATTATGGTTAAGGAGGTGAACATTATTGTATGATAGTAATTTATCTTGGATGTTTTGCTTAATGCGAGTGAATTTGCTGAACTTGAATGTAAAGTTGCTTTAGAAGTTGAACGATTTTGAAATAATATGCAATTTTATGATACCTACCTCTATTATGAGATGATCTATCTATATCTATAAAAATTCGGGGGACAACTGTTACTCGCGTCCGCACAGGAGCTACCTACCACAACCCTGCACGTGTCCCCTGGGTGGTGGTAAAGAGCGACAAACTTTAATTTAAAGGCGAAATAAAGTATGCCATACGATTAAATAAATAAATACAAAAATTGGACGTCTTTACTATGTATATACTGATATTATAAAGAGGATAAGTCTTTGAGATTTTAGGTCTGTAAGTTTGTATCCCTGCATACAAACTTACAGTAATTTCTGGATTCATCCAGTTTCAATAATTCTTTCACATTTCATAGAATGGACTTTTTATATTTTTTTACTTCGACATATTTTGTTACACACATACTGGTTCATTTTTAAGTCGATGTGGTTTTGGAATATACTCCCTACCTATATACAAAGTAACAAAGCTACAAACTTTCATTTCAGTGTCATTAATAGTATGATTTAGATAACTTATTTGATTTGATTGCAGTGTGTATAATTTTTTTTTTATATATACCCCGTCGATGGCATATAAGCAAGAAACCGTAACTTAGGGTGGTATTCCACTTGTCCAAGATCTTTGTCCAATGTGTATTTTGTTATTTGCCTCTCACATTTCTTCTCAAAATCTTCTCAATATTCCCCTCCTTCTCACAGCTACATCAATGTATTTGGATACATCCTCCATGAGTCATACATATCGCTCGTTAAGTGTATTTAGTGTACAAATGACTGTCGGTCCGTCTGTGCGTCTGATTGTGATATTATAAACCGAATACTGCTCGTCCAATAAAAACCGGCCAAGCGCGACTTGGCTACGCACTAAAGGTTCCGTACCAAAGGAGTGTAAAAATATCTACTAAGTAATTTACTCAATTTACTACGGGTTTAGAGCACTGGGAGATTTAACAGAAATATAACTGAACCAGCGAGCGAAGCGAAAGCAGTTCTTCGTTTCAGCTGAGGTAAAATTCTTTCGTACTTCCGGCTTTTCTCCTCTGTAGCTCGCATTTCTCAACCGATTCTCGTAAAATTGTATGAGCAACTTTTTTTTTTGTTAATTCGGTTTTTCGAAAAAAAAAATTTTAATAAAAGGCGGGCTTGTGAGTTCTACAGCCGTGAGAGCCAATTAGTAATACTCGTTACCTTGCCATATCGGGTGGTTCATTAACTAGTTAATTAGTGTCCAATCATAATGTCAGCCACATCATGACTACTATATTATACCACGCATGCTTGACAGGTAAATGTGAAATATATAAAACACACGTTCGGACATTTCTGGTGTATACCCATACACCGTAGCATTTGTAAATTTCGGAGCGATTATTTTAGATAATAGGTTAGGTACTCGCGCTCAGAACAAAAAAGTTAAGAATCGGTATTAGAACGTTCGCCTCAAGTATATAGTTTCTGTTTCTAACTAAGTAATATTCTTGTGACATGCAGACTGACGGGTGCAAATGACAAATCCACGAAACCTACAGGGTTTCCGTTTTTGCTATTAAGGCTGCGGTACCCTATAAAAGGCCCTTATTGCGGGAAGCGCTTGCATCACACACTTTTTGAATTCTGTTGTATTATTATTCGTAGCGCCGATGTTCATAAGGTCTATTTTACATTGGACACAAGAATGAAACTTTTTAAACTTCAAGTGATTTGATTTTATATGAGTGTGTTTAATAACTGTATTGAAGTATCATAAAGGATCAAAGGTGTCGCGTTTTTTATTTGTGAAGCCAATTATAATTTATAGGACTTATTGAAATCTATTTAGAAATTAATTTCCCATTGATAGTTTTTTTATATTGTTGGTATATCTAGTCTTCAAATTCTTTCTTATAAGAAGTCGCATCATCATGGTGACCTTTCGGATCGGATCTTGAATGTGGGAATTGTGGGACTGTTCTCTTCTTCCACTCATGGCGATATTTCACCGGACTCTTCCATACCTGACCTTCGGATCGTCCTCTAGTCCGTATTTCACCAGGTTGGCAGATGACATTCATCGTCATCATCATATCAGCCGGAAGACGTCCACTGCCGGACCTATAGATTTCCAAAGTGACCGTTCCTGCGCCACCCGCATCCAGCGGACTCCCGCGACGGGTTGGCAATTGACCTGTGAGAATGAGAATTCTACGCACAATTTGTGGTAAATAGGTAACAGTTGGTCCCCAGCAGCTATCGTTACTCGTAGACCCAGAAATGTTACAGCGAATTTTTATTGTCAGATGATAATTGTCAAGTTGGTGAAACAAGGGCCAGCTGGTCACTTGCGTAGCGCTTTGGATGAGATTTAAATGTCATTTCATGTATGGGAAAATGAAGGTTGCCTTGTCCTAGCGCTCGTTCGAAGACTTAGGCTAAGTTCAGATGAACGCGCGACAACGCGCGATTGGCTCGGCGCGCGGTTTGAGATTGTAACAAATCAATGTTGTTGTGTACATGATCGCGCGTCACCGCGCGTGCTCGCGCGCAACGCCATGCACCGCGCGCAAGATCTTGACCCGCGCGTTGCCGCGCGGTGACGCGCGGTTTGAGATCTGCATTCCTGTATCGACCTGTTCAGTTGACTCGCGCGGTTTGAGGCGGACGGACGCACGGAGCGACGAAAATGGAGGACGGGATATCTACTGATTTACTAATTGACGAAATTGAAAAAAGAGATGCGATTTGGAATCTTAATTCGAAGCACTATTCAGATAGAATAATAAAAAGAGGGTCTTGGGAAGAATTAGTGTTAATTTTCGCTGACCATGGTGACTCAGAAGAAAAAAAGAAAAACTTGGGTAAGTTATAAATTCGTTTAATTTCTTTAATATTTTATACATTAAATCATATTTTCTTGCCAATCTAATGCACCCTCATTTACGAAGTAATTTGTTAATGTAGTTCGAACTTTATCTGCGTCATGGATTGCCCGCCCACTGTTGGATCGGTTCATATTAAGCAATAGCGCTGAATGCATGTCTTCTTTATTGACACCATCTCTTGTTGTAACAAAGTTGTGTAAAACACAAATGGCTTTTACTATATCATTTGCAAAGTCTATCTTGACGTCTATAGGCCGGTGCAAAATTCGCCATTTGGCACACATTATGCCAAATGTACATTCGACATACCTTCGTACTAAAGTAAGGCGGTAGTTAAAAATTCTTTTTTCTTTTGACAAAAATTTACCTCCATATCATAAGATTTTTTGTCATGGCGAAAGCTTCGTCAGCCACAATTACATATGGTAATGTATAGGAAGCATTCTCATTATTTGAAATAGATATTGGTTCCGGGATATCCAAAGAGTTTTCTGTCAGTTTTTTAAATAACGATGTTTCCTTAAATACACCCGAGTCACTGTCCTTGCCATAAGCTCCAACGTCGATCCATATAAAACAATAGTTTGCATCACACAGAGCCATTAAAACCAACGAAAAGAAGTGTTTATAATTGTAGTACATTGATCCTGAATTTGGTGGCTGAACTAGACGAATATGTTTGCCATCTAAGGCACCGATACAATTTGGGAAAAAAGCTTTGTTTTTAAATTCTTTAGCTATTTGTATCCACTTCTCCCTGTTTGGTTGATTCATGACGATCGCTTTTAAATTTCTCCATAAAACTTGGCATACTTGCTGAATTATAGCCGACAACGTTGATTTCCCTATTTTATAATTATATTGGAACTCTGCTAGTGAACAACCAGTGGCTAGGTATCTGTAATAAAAAATATATAAATGTATCATTTCTTTTACAGGGTCAATTTTACAGAAAAAGTGGAAAAATTTGCGAGACAAGTATCTCGCAAACATAACATAAGTATGTTAGAGAAATTATTAAAAAAAAATGAATTCCGGTTCGGCAGCATCAAAGAAGACTTCTACGTTTTCCTATTTTCAAAGATTATCACTTCTCAAACCGGTTATCAATAAAAACATAACTGACAATAGCTTAGACACCGAAGAAACATCAGCAAACGTTGATTTAAATAGCACCAACAGCAGTGTTTCTCCGATAGAAAATGTGCCACGAAAGAAATACAAACTTCATCCAGTCGACGAGCATTTCGCAAACATTATAGAAAAAAGTTTAAATAAAAAGAACCGGACAGAAAAGAAAGAAGAAGATGATGAAGATAAACTATTTTGTCTGTCATTAGTTAAGGAAATAAAAAAAGATCCTGATCACAGGCGATTAAAGTTAAAAATTGAAATGTATAATTTATTAGAACGGTACCAGTCTGGCCAACCGCTTGATGGAAATAACTGCCAGCCTACTTCAACCGCCTCACAACAATATAATAATAAACCATTGACTACCGGTTCTCAGTATACTAACAGCTTAAGGTTCTCTGCCCCAGGATCTTCAACACAATATGGCTATACCACTTATTCCTATATGTCACCTGCCTCAAATGTATCACAAGTAACATCACCTGAGTCATACTCGTAGGAAGACTCTCAAGAATTGGACTTGTTCAATCAATGAAACAAGAGAATTATCATAATATTTATATGTGATAGAAAGGCTGATTCATATAAGATTTGTTGATTGTTTAGATTCTTTTATAATGTTGATTTTAAAGTTGCTTTGTTTATTTTAAGGTTGTTTCATTACAAAAATTGTAAACTAGTGAATAAAAATATGTGATTGTAAGACTGATTAATAGATAATTTAAAAAGTTTGCTTTCGACATTATTACAATATTAATTACAATAACAAGATTAGTTGATTGTTTGTGGCGTTCCATGCCTAAAGGGCCACTTGCCATAACGACCTTTTAGGCATGGAACGCCACGTTTAGATTCTTTTATAATGTTGATTTTAAAGTTCCTATGTTATATTACTGATTAATAATATGTGATTGTTACCATTTTGAAAGTCGTCATGACATTAATAAAGAGATCCTTTGACTGTAAAAAATAATAAATACAATTTTTCGGTCTCGCGAATTCTATTTTTAGAAAAAAGATATTACGTCATATATGTGGTCTATCTGTGAATTGTCATTCATGTGTGTAGTGTGATCCTATGTTCTGCCATTTAGGGTGAGGCCAAAAGAGCGTAATTTTTTTAGTTGTGAGGCGCGCATATTAAACTACTATGAATGAAACAGGAGTTTTGTATGAAACCGCATGCAGCAGAAATTACGCGACCGAAATTACTCGGCTCACAACTCAAAAAATACGCTCGTTTGGCCTCACCCTTATTACTGTGAACGCCATAAATTGTTAAGAGATGATGACGTAATGTGTAGTCTGCATAATGTTGATTTTAAAATAAAAAGTTACTTACCTCAATGTTACTATCAGTTTTCTTTTGGTGATATGCAATATCTTACAGAACCATCTGTAGGTTGCAAATCCTTTTCAACGCAATCATACAGAAAGTCAAAGAATGCAATCGACATCCTAAAATAGTTGAAAATGTATCTTCGTTTAGTCTTAGTGTGGGATATAAAGTCACAAACAGGCTTGAAGAAAGTCTTTGACTTAAAATAGGGTGCACCCAGTATCGTCTTTGCTTTCGACGGCGACGTCGCAGTTTGCGGTATAAAACCCACAAGCAAATTGCCTCCTCCACGTTAATACTCACTGAATGTTCACGCTAGACTAACGCGCGCAAGCCGCCGCCATCTGAACAGCTGAATCGCGCGACAGCGCGCGTCGTCGCGCGTTCATCTGAGCCTTACTCGATTACTTCTCTGGTGGAAGCCAAAGCGGACGCACTGGAACTCAATTTAATGGCTCGTCTTGTCCAGCTACTCTGGTCTATGCCTACAATGTGCCCAGTTTTACTTCACTATGACGCCCATTACGCTATTCACTTTGGTATTACGTCGCTTAGCTCAGTTTCAGTGTGATGCGCGTTTGGAAACGGACGTGCCTCTTTGCATAATATCGAATAACATAATTATTCGCGATCGGCGCGATTAAGGTCACTGCCTTGTGTTATTCACAATGAGCGCTAAACAGCTCATTGCAAACGATTTACTGGCATTTCTGCAAAATGCCATCGACGCCATGGACGAAGTCAGCATCCGGCAGATCTGCAAATCAAGTTTCAGTGAAGACGACATTTGCAGTGGCAAGGCGCTACTTTTTCAGACGCTCGGTAAAGCCGACCAAATGCCACCCCGTCGAAGGGATGGGGGAGGCAAGTCTTCAGGACATCATCAAGGTGCTGAAGGAGACCGACCCGGATGACGTGGCCGATTTTGTTGCGAGACGGCTAGATAAGTTGCCATCACGTCGATGTAACCAGGCTGCTAAAGGACATAACGTCTCTGAAGATGAGTCTGACTGAGGTGCAGTCCAAATTGGAGGTGTCAAATAACACCATTTGTGAGCTACTTGCTAAATTTGCGTCTCTTCATGACGCGGTCGCAGTAAGTAGGTCACACGAGGCCACTGATTTGGATTCGTGTTTGGATGCGCGTGTGTCCGAGTGCAGTGTCGAGTCAGCGAGTTGCGACGTGTCAAGAGTCGCTGACGTCGAGCAGGCTGCCTCGCCCCCTGCGCCTCGTGCCCCGCGTCCCGCCGCCCCGTCGTCTGCTCCAGCTGTAGATGTGACGTCATGCCCTAGTGCGTCGAAACCTCGTCGCGCTTATGCTGTTGTTGCTGCTAAGGCTGCTGCAAAACGACTGGCCGATCCTCTACCACCGCAGGAGACTACTGGTAGAAAGAACTGTGACAAGGATGACTTCATTTTGATTGACAGGAAGAGAAGTCTACCTGTCGCAATCTGTGCGGTACTGCGTCGGCCCGTTTACTAAAGCCCGCGGTCCCGGTGACATTATTATACGAACAGATTATCGAGTACTTGCGTTTGAAGACCAAGCTCATCCTGAGGGTTGAGAGGTTGAAGTCCCGCCACAAACCGAATTTCAATTCATTTGTGGTGAGAGTACCAACTGACAAGCTGTCGACCTTCATGAAGGAGGAGTTCTGGCCGAAGGGCAGTTCGTTTTCCGTCGATTTCGAGGCCCGCTATTTGACACCCAGAACTTGCGCCGCGCGTCGCCGTCTTAACGTGTTTTTGTGTTATGTTATAAGTTTTTTATATTTTTATGTTGTGTGTAGTATGTTAGTCTGTAAGGTATTTGTAAATATGGGCCTTGTTGACTGACTCAAATAAATAAATAAAAATTAGCTTAAGTTCCTGCTAGATGGTCGCCAACAAGCCTTTCCGACAGTGACCTTGGTCCGGAGGATGGACCATGTAGACAGTTTTTTTCAGCAAAATTTCGTTTGACCTTCGAACGCCCTTCGCGCGCGCTAGCGACCGCGAGGAGCGTAGCGTTGTCGGCCGATCGTCTAGCCTCTAGCCAGAAAACTCACGAAAAGCCACCGACAATGACGACCGCCGTAGCCTAGTTGGTAGTGACTCTGCTAACGAAGCCGGAGGTCCCGGGTTCGAATCCCGGTAAGGGCATTTATTTGTGTGATGAGCACGAATATTTGTTCCTGAGTCATGGATGTGTTCTATCTATTTAAGCATTTATTTATCTATATATGTATGTTTATCGTCGTCTAGTACTCATAGTACAAGCTTTGCTTAGTTTGGTACTAGGTCGATTTGTGTAAGATGGTCCCCAAATATATATATATTTTTAATGGTCGCGCCGACGGTGCCGATGCCGGTGGCTTGTTGGCGACCGTCTAGCAGGCGCTTAAATGTGTTTTCATATATTTGACAGCTCGCTTATCACATTTATCACAGGTCATTATTTCGCTAAATCTCCCAAACCTTGGACACATTATACATTGTGCGGGTTATATAACGCATTATATAACTAGTAATGTAGTAATATTGACCTAGCGAAATCACGTCCACTGCAATTTTTCCACACCCATTTGTCATCGGATGGTTAGCTATACCTATAAGGCACTTTCACCATTACTGTCAATTAGCACGTGCATTGTCTTCGTTAATCCGGGCTGGGTGGTCTGCGTTAAGCGAAAATAATTCTGTACTAGTGTGTTAGAACGCATTCATATGTTGGGGTGACCACGATACGGTGTGTTTGATGGGATAATCCTTTTAGTTTACCATGCGACTGCATTGAAGTACTCAAAATTATACGGGGACTTAAAAACATGCATAGCACTGGAATAGACGAAATACCTACGATGTTATTGAAGTTTTGTGCTAGTGAAATAGCGCCGCCACTATGTAAGCTTATCAACCAATCTTGTAATGAGGGAGTTTTCCCCCAAGAGCTAAAAGTAACAATCATAAAACCTATACATAAAAAAGGAAATCCACTAGATACAAATAAATATCGCCGAATTGCACTCCTGTTCTGTCTGTCAAAAGTTTTAAAAGAAACGATGTGTAATCGGGTCTACTATTTTCTGGAAAAAAATATATATTACATGACAGCCAATATGGTTTAGAAAAAAATCGTTCCACTGCCCTCGCCGTTAGTAATTACACTCAGAAGATGCTAAATAGCATAAATAATAAACGAATTGCTGTTGGATTACTTTTAGACCTCACAAAAGCATATGACAAAGTCTCACACAAGATTCTGCTCAATAAACTATATGGATCGAGAATTAGGGGCATAACATTCGATTGGTTTAGATCTTACTTAGAAAAGCGCAAGCAGCTCGTTCAAATTGATTATCTGAACCCGAAGTCTAATAGGTAGGATAATGTACGGTCTAATCACTGAATTAAGGGGCTCTATTCCACAAGGAAGTGTGCTGGGGTGCCTACTTTTCTTACTATATATTAATGATCTTCCCAGAGAAATAGATGCCAGTTGTACTCTATTTGCAGATGTCGTGTCTATTCTTCACTGGATGAATGATCACAACCTTTCAATTAACATCAATAAAACTAATTTAATTCAATTCTATCCTCATCAATGAACACCACCGCCTCTGAAACTTGAGATGAACAACAATGAAATAGTACAAGTAGGAAACTTTGAACTTTTAGGTATTACTTTAGACAGTCGCATGAATTGGAAAACACACATTTCAATTACTAAAACAAAAATATCCCAATTTCTATATGGGTTATTCACGCTCTGCAAAACAACAGAATTTTCCATAGCACTCTCTGCCTACTACGCCTATGCCACTCGTGGTTGAGGTATGGTATTATTTTGTGGGGTAACAGTACAGATGACCATGACCTTTTTATAATGCAAAAAAATGCATACGTGTACTGGTCGGTATACGAAACTGGGATAGCTGCAGGCCCCATTTTACGAGACATGGAATATTAACGTTGCCATGTATATATATATTGGAATTATGTATATTTGTGAGAAAAAATATCCACCTGTGTTCAAGGAGCAACAAAATAAAAGACTCAAATATAAACTTATATTACCTGTCCCAAATCTCGAAATATTCCGAAGTCCTCATTATTTCAGTAAAGCACTGTACAATGACTTAAACTAAATACAAC
The DNA here is from genome assembly GCA_947049275.1 of Epinotia bilunana. Classification (NCBI taxonomy): domain Eukaryota; kingdom Metazoa; phylum Arthropoda; class Insecta; order Lepidoptera; family Tortricidae; genus Epinotia; species Epinotia bilunana. The sequence continues at coordinate 9,598,151 of OX346273.1, read as the reverse complement.
GTCCCACAAAACTGTTTGCACAGTTTGACTGTGGGATCCAAGAGTCTATATAATTTGAGGTAGTCTTAATGATAATGAGTCTATATAAAGTGATAAACTCCTAATCAGTCTATATAATTAGTCTTAAGAAGTAAGAACAGCTTTAAATTATGTTGTATAAAGTGGATAGGTAACTAGATATAAGATATTAGGTATTTAAGTATTTAATAGGTAATGCAGGTATAACCATTTAATAATGTAATATACTCCATGTGAGTTGATGTACTTAGTAATTAAGTTTGCCATACCCGACTAGACACTTTTGTAATATTGTAACAACTTTTATTTAGCACGGGGCAATAAACGATTATGATTATGATAAGATAACTTGAGGATTATGAACGTTTTGGGCACTGAACAGTTGAGTTCAACCTTATGCCCTTAACAAAAGTCCTGTTCACATATTTTTATCACTTTGTCCGTGCACATATTTTTGAACTTGACTGTGTGGCTGTGTCAACTTGAGTGACATTATGTGCCCATTTTACTTAGACTAACCAGTCTCAACATTAAATATGAATACCACTACCGAACTCGATACTCGTAAAATTTCAAATAAGAGTGATAGACAGTTATTTTGAGACAAAGCTTTGTAATTTAGTGTCCTTTCCGTACCATGTCAGTTATTCCATACCATGTAAGGTCAGTCAATTTGCTCCAGCATGTCTACAGCGCTGCCCATTGGACATCTCTTATGTATATATGCGTATATATGTGATGCCAGCAACCGCAGCATACCTTGGGCTTCCCGCGTGAAGCGGTATTATATAAAAGGCATTGAATTAAGAAAGAAAGAAGACCTTTATTCACTACACAAAAGACACACAGAGACATAGGGAGTAGACATACATTAAAACCTACCTACCTTACCCTGAAATACCTACTTGCAAATAGACAATCCTGCATAATTACAATCATAACAAAAACTTATTTAATTGAATTGCCAATTAAACGAAAACCTTGATTTGCCCCCTAGATCCCTTACAGGGATAAGTTCGTCGTTTTACCGACTTAACCTATTTTGTCTGTGTATTTTAGTATAATTACCTGTATCAAGTGTACAATAAAGTTACATTGGCACTAATCCTAATGACGAGACAAGCAAGATGATGGTGGAGGAAAGTGAGTAGGAAAGCGGACCCTGCCACAAGCCGGGATAAAGCTAGGTAGAAGAAGACTGACGAAGAGACATATACCTAATAATCTTATCTAAATAGTTTTTTCCTCCTAAGGCTTGAACCCATGGCCACCATAGCTCGTAACGGTCGCTCCCACGTTGTCAGCTTAATTGCGATTATTTACGGCTATATAATTGTTCTCTAGCTTTTTACCGTTTTTGCTGACGCCATTACTACGCCTATCTGTAAAAGGAGATATTCCCCTAATCAGTCATCCATTATAGGCATTCTCGAGGAGGGATATCGTTTGTTTACCGGGGCAAACAGAGCGTTTCGCAATATCTTCGTAATTTAATTGTCTGTAATTGACTTGTTGGTAATCATTAGCATTGGTATTCAACCGTTTTCGGAGCGGTAAGAAACGGTCGTATCTACGAATACATATACTCTGAATACAGCAGAGGTAATTGGTAGAAAGGCAATGCTACCAATTACGAAAAGCGTACTCGAGCGTTAGGAGATAATATAGTTGAAATCATTTAAGATGGCCGTCATTTTAGGAATTAGAATCTAATAGCTTAAATGGTAGAGAAGCTACGATAGCCTAGTGATTGAGGCATGCGACTGTGAAGCGGCTTTAATATTTATTTTATCCTATTTTATAGTGTTTGTTGTTATAGCGGCAACAGAAATACATCATCTGTGAATTGAAATTTTATCTAACTATCACGGTTCATGAGATACAGCCTGGTGACAGACGGACAGACGGACGGACGGACAGCGGAGCCTTAGTAATAGGGTCCCTTGTTTAGCCCGTAAAAAACATTTATTCAAATCCAAAACTAGGTAGTTTAATGCCGTCTACTATGCCACAGCATATACAAATACACAGTTAAACTTATACCACCCCTCATTTGCAGCGGATGTTAATAATAATGAATATATATTCAGTAGTTATTAGGAATTAGGACTCTAGGGGCAAAAGCATACTACATACATGGATACGGGTCAAAAACTACCCGGGCTTTCCTGTCAAACAGCAGGTAAACACACTGCAGGCAGCATGCACTCAAATCTATGATCCATTAGTGACTCTCACATTAACTGTACGGAAATGGCATTTGATAAAAAAACATTATAGCACACATTCGCACTAAATAAATCATTTGTTCATACCCGTTAGGTAACTCATCCATTAACTATGAGTTGTGTGATACTATGTCTTGAAATTTAAGAGAGAATTTAGCACAGTATTTATGTATGTGTCGTATGTATGTATATGAGTACAGATGTATTGCAAAATTATTTTCCTTCGGGAAAACTCGGATCTTTATCGGAATACGATGACACCCGAACTGTCAATGAATTATCGTATTAAATCAGTGACATTCTCATACCCATTAATATGGAACTTTATTGTTAAGTGTCAAATGTCAAAATGAATAATGTTGTTGTATAATATAGAGATGTTACAACCGCAACAATTATTAGGTACTGAAAATGGGATTTTTAAAACCACTTTCTGTACCTTCAAAAATAATCAGTTTTATTGTCACTACTAAACAAAACATTATCTCCGCTTTAAAACATAATTAAAAGGACAACAAAATAAAGCTTATCGGGAAATATTTACAATGATAAAATTCAAAACCTGTCTATATTTTATCTTTGGCGTCCCTCTCGTACCTAAAAATAACCTGCGTGTGAGCGGAATGCAATCGATTCAAAAGGTTTCATAGGCAATTTCACGAAAGTTATCGCCACGCACACAACCGTTGTAATGAATGATAGAGGATTTTTAAAATTGGTGTTTTTTTTGCGTACCGATTGCAAGTTCAGCAGCGAACTGATGGGATGATTCTCACATTGACTCAATCACTTCGTTCATTCGTTTTTCTTGCAATCAGTACGTAATGTAACTGGGTGTGGTTTCATTTATTTCAACTTTGGTAAAACTACCTATACCTACCTAACATTACAATTTCATCGTATTTGGATCGATGTTTTCAATATTGTCCATTTCACAATCTGAGTCAGTCATATCATCGTCAGATTCGTCAGTGCTGTCATTGACGTTAATAACAATCCTATCAATGCGATCATCCATAGAGTGTTCCTGTGAGAGGTATTCATTTTCACATTTGATAGCATGATCACAAACTTTCTTCCATTCTTCCGGGCCAATAATATTTATTTTTTCTTTAAATATTTATTTTACTGTACCCAAATTCATATCTATGTTTCTTTTTGATACATAACCTTTTATCTGTGACCATATATTTTCAATAGGGTTGAAGTCGGGGTGGTATGGAGGTAACCTTAACACTTCGTGTCCATGTTGATGTAAAATTTTGTCAATGGAATATTCTACAAAGTCTTCTTTATGCCGGCAAATAATTTCGTATAATTGTATTTTGGTTGACGATGAATTATGTGGAATATTGTATTTTTTTAACCAGTTTATCATAAGTGGCTTTGCGGTATTAGAGTTGGGCGGACATTCCACATATTTATTGTGATAAGCAGCATTGTCTACTACTAGTACAGAATTTGGTCACAAGTTGGGAATAAGTTGATTCCGTAACCATTTTTCATAATTAACATTATTCATGGCATCGTGATAATCACCAGTTTTATCAGTAGACTTATACATAAGTAGAGCACCCGGTACAAATCTTTTGGCACTACCTGCATGTACTATAATTAGACGTTGACCTTTTGAAATTAACTGTTTCACTCCTTTATCCGTAGAATCGATCCAGCACTTTCCTGTTAAATGGGATGTGTGAACATAGGTTTCGTCAGTATACACAATATCTCTGCCTTCAGATCTGTACTTCCTTATAAGGTCTATGAACTTTATTCTTTTAAGTCTAACGTCATCTTTTTCCATCAGCATTTTCCTATTATTAGTAATTTTCTTGAATAAAAAACCCATTTGGCGAAGTATTTTCTTCTTAGTGTAAAATCGCAGCCCTGAAAATTCATCGTTTCTATTAATTTGGACTTTAGTACTTTTATAGTAGGGACCTGTTTATAAATGAGATGAAAGTTATAAACCATTCGTCGTATCACTGCGTAGTCAAAATCATCAAGATCTAAATAGAATTTCTTGCGTGGTCTACCCAGCTTAACTTTGTTTGTGTTGGGATTTTCATTACTTCTGTATTGTTCTTCCTGGTTCAAATATTTTCTAATTGTTGGTCTAGATATTCCTGTTGCGTCCGAAATTCGCTGTTGAACTTTCCTAAAATACTCTGAGTCGTTTCTATTTTTGAATTTGCTATTTTCCGATATGAAGTACAGGTAAATATTAAATATAATATATTGGATTGGAATTGGATTTTTTAACCGTTTTCGAGATTTCGGCATGGCTATACAACCTTATTAAAAGTCATCATCATCATCATCATTTCAGCCTATTGCAGTCCACTGCTGGACGTAAGCCTCCCCCAGGGTTCGCCACATGGCCCGATCTCCCGTTTTCGCCATCCAGTCACCACCAGCCACTTTTTTCAGGTCGTCGGTCCATCTGGCCGGAGGGCGTCCTACACTACGCTTGCCAAGCCGAGTCGTTATTAAAAGTAATCTGAAAATATGATTAAAATTACAGCGAATTTTTAAATTGCGGATTATCCACTCTATATAAGAAGCAATTTGAGAGAGCACGATAAATACGAACTTTTCCGAAAAATTACGAAGGAAAATAATTTCGCACTACATCTGTATGTGCTGGTAATGAATAAGGTTGGGTGCTGAGAGGAAGTGATCTGCATTTGTTTCTTTGTACCTATCCATGTCGCCACTGTATTTAATTATATTGATAATTATATTATTTATCTGCTCACAAAATTACACGAGAATCGGTTGAGAAATGCGACCTGTAGAGGAGAACAGCTGGACAGCCGGCCATACGAAAGAATTTTGGCCCAAGCTGAAGCAGAGAACTTCGCTTCTCTCGCTCGTTCAGTAAGTAAATGTTCTGTATTTCAAAACAATTCAAGCGGTTAGTACGTAGTAAGGCTTGATTTCCTCCTACGCTGACGTCGGTCGCTGATATCGGTCGCGTATGATTAACAAAGAAAAATCTACCGCGGACCGTCAGCATCGCTGTGCGGTGTCCCATAGAACATGGTGTATATTCGTACGCCCGACCGGCGTCAGCGACCGACATCAGCGTGGGAGGAAATCAAGCCTAAGGTTACTCATAATCTAATTGTCAGCCATCACCATCTAAATAAATCTAATCACACATCAATTTATTATATCTCATTTTTCAAATTCACACTTATTCTAAACATATACACATAGTGAAGAGAGCGTAACGAGGCCGTCCGGAAGGTCGACGCCCAGTCGGACGTCTCAGGTATCAGGTGAGGTCCAAATCTGTACTACAAGTGTAGACTCACAATTTGTTATTACTCTAAAAGGAGCAAGGCAAGAAATATGCCTAGTGACGAAAATCTCATTGAGATATCTCAAAGAATTAAAAGGATACAACCGTTTTAATATTGCTTGTTAGAGAGAGACAAGAGAGAAAACAATCTGCGAGCGTCATAGTAAATGACAATCGTTTCATATGAAGGTGCGTTTGGCGGAAAAGGGACTGAACATCCCTCTAAAAACTTTAGACACATAACTTTGTGATTATGTAACCTTGCGTTGCTTTTTTCTCCATTTGACTAAATTCTTAATCCTTTTTCAAGAAAATACATCATCGAAATCGATTACTTTTAATCCCCGATGCAAAGAGAGGGGTGTTATAAGTTTAACATGTCTGTGTGTCTGTGTATCTGTGCGTCTGTATGTGGTATCATAGCTCCTAAACGGATGAACCGATTTGAATGCGTTATTTTTATTTGAAAGCTGATGTGGTCCCGAACTTTTCAAAGTGGTCGTTATATTAACTGCCTACACCCCTATTGACAAGAGGTTGGCGCAGAACCAGGAAGAGTGGCGCACTCTCTTTTTAGAGGACAAGACTGGTTTTGGGTCGGTGAGCCAGTGGAATAGGACCCATAGTCATCGTCTAGTACCCATAGTACAAGCTTTGCTTAGTTTGGGACTAGGTCGATTTGTGTAAGATTGTCCCCTAATATTTAATTTAATTTAATATTGAAGTATACTTATTCTCTCTAACAACTATCTCAACTTCGTCCAGTGACAACTAGTGTTCACGTTCAATAGAGAACTGACTACACCAAGCTTAGAAAAGCATCGCCTCGCTCGTTCTATGGACGGCTCGTTTAAACAAGTTTTTACCGCGATACTCGATTGATTAATGGGGCACTTGAGAAACGATTACATAAACGCGAGCCTCCTAATTACATAGGTAGGTGGAAACCTGCGAGACAGGAAATTCAATCGTATGTCAATGTGGGGGCTGTCCATATATTACGTTATTTCAAAATAGGGGGGGGGTCCATAAAAATAGGCAAAAACTATGACGAAATATATGGACAATATTAGCACTTATGTATAAATGGTTTATTGCTACCAAATGCATAACGCATTATGACTTGGTATTCAGTAGAAGTTGACATTTTACTTACATAAATAAGTAATCTATTTGGATTATATGATATTTCGTTTAGGTAAGTAATCGAATTTATGATAGCAAGTAGAAATAAGGCTTCCGGGACGACTTTAAAAACTTTTACTCCGGTGACGGTACTGTTTTCTACAATTTTCTTCCGTCCTATAAAAAAACATTTTGTAATTTTAATTTAATGCATTACTTCGTAAAATTACAAATTACTTTTCTTTAATAATAGGAAAGGGGGGCCAATTTTTGGACTTTGAAATTTTTTGATAATTTTTTATTTTCTTTTCCTATTGTAAAAAATGCGTAAAATAAGCATGTTTTATTCTTTAAACTTTTTCTCTCAGATCGATATAAATTTACCGAGATATTTGAGTTCAAAGGTTAGTCATTTAAACGGTTCTATGCCATAATGCATTACTTACATTTGTAATGAGGCCTTAAAAAAGGCCTTAATCTCAAACGATAGAGTGGTCGTAAACTGGTCGTCGTGCCCCGTCAGGGACTTTACCCTAGTGACGAGGTGCTTCAATTGTCAGCAGTACGATCATGCAGCGAAGTCATTCAAGATGGAGGTCAACATCTGTGGGCATTGCGGCGTTGTAGTCACTCAATAACGCCTTGGCCACGACTTTGTTCTTAAGCGAGCTGAGGCAGCGTTTTATCTGTTCATTGCGCGGTCGAGACGTGCAACGCACTGTGGTTAGTTGGGATCACGCGCAATGAATTAGAAAAACCGCTGCCGCAGGTCGCTTTAGACCAAAGTCGTGGCCAAGGCGTAAAGGAATGCACAAAGAAAGCCGACTTACCAAAATGTGCAACATGTATGCACTTTAAAAAGCCGAGTGACCACGAGACTGGCTATGCCGAATGCCCAGCTAGAAAACTAGCCGAAAAAAGGTACATTCGCCATCAGATATATCGGAGCGGCCAAAGTGCTCACAAATATCTGAACACGTCTCTATTGTCGAGGCATTATCTTATCTTATCTAGATGAGGGCTCTTTCGGATGCACTTCGACCCAGCGGGATCTTTTGTGCATTTGCCCTCTCTATTCCTTTGGTTGCGGATAGTCGTTACCAAAGTAAATCATTCTTTGTCTGGCAAGGGCATGACATTCACACAGTAAGTGTTCCATGGTCTCATCCTCCTTGCCACACATTCTACAGTCTAAACTATTCGACAGCCCCATCTTGGCCAAGAGATCCTTGACCCCGAAGTGACCTGTTTACACCCCAGATATGATTCTGAGTTGCTTTTGTCGCAGCATTAGAGACGTGTTCAGATATTTGTGAGCACTTTAGCCTCTCCGATATATCTGATGGCGATTGTACCTTAACTCTTCAGATTATGAAGGCGACTAAGGGCGCCACCTTAAATTTTTCGTAGAACTTTTTGTCTTATTAGCTTAGATCTTATGAGAGTTATGAGTAATCATTTAATTTCTGACCTAGATAACTTCTCTGTATCTGATTCTTTAGTTTCCTCTATTACAGATCATAGGGCTGCCCTACTTTAATTATTTCGAAAATTACCATACATAGCACGCACGCCAATCATTTCTAAATTAAATGTAAACAAACTTGAACGTGATTTATGCAAAATTTAATTTGGCCCAGTTTACAGTTCCGCTGACGCAAACACTAGCATGTCATACCTGATTCAAAAAGTCCAGCAAGCAATATTGAGTAATACCGTAAAGTACGTACAAAATATGTCCTATGACGATACAGAGAATAAGTTATTTATTTATCGTTTTAACATAGTTTTAAAATATTTTTATTCTATCTTTTATAGGTACCGCCTAAGTTATAACTTCCTAATTATTTGTAGGTAAGTACTAAGTTAGTCAATAAGAGTGATATCGTATTATATTTTGCATATGAATAAATGTTTCATTTATTAGTTCTTTTTGCCCGAAACACAGGGTATCCTAGTTCAGGCACGTGTTATTTGCCTCTAATAGTAAGTTCCTAGTCTATAGTAAAACTGATGTACATTATGTCTTATCAATAAATTATTTGTAAATTTGTAAATTACATTTGTAATCGCATTACTTTCGTAATGGCATTTCATGTAATGCAATTACGTGTAATGCATTACTCGTAATTGCAACGTAATGCGATTACAAATGTAATTCATTACTCGTAATTGCATTACATGTCATTTAATTTGTAATGCGATTAAAAATGTAATAATTACGCCCAACACTGTATGGAATAATGCTTATTAAAAAATTCTAGGTAACCTATCGCAATCACTAAAATTTATTGACCGAATATCGTTTGTCCGAAAACTTTTCGATTTTTGTGAGTTCTCCGAATATGCAATTCATTAATTTTTTCATTTGCCACTTGATGTTATCCAAATGTTTCAGTTGTCCAAAAAACTTTTACCGCTATAGTAATTTGTGCTTTGGCTTCTTACAACTTTTGTTTCACAGCCAATTACGAACACTTTTTTACTACCTAATACTTACCTAGATATGTAGAATAATACGTAAGTGTCAGGTTGGCAGAAATAACTTGATAAACAAATGTTGTAATTATTTAGTATCGATTTATTTAAAGAACGAATACATGTGTGTATAGTGTATAATAATAGAATAGTATACACTTGTTTCAAAACATTATTTACCATAAACACAGCTTTGGGAAGATAACCTTAGTTTAATTTCAAACTTTTTGCTAATGTTTTTAAATAACCATTTTCATAAACAAACATATGAATTAGCAACATATGTGTGCTCCGTATAAACAATAATATGACAAATATAATAAAGCCGATTTGATTATAATACGAACAGATTATCAACCGAATCGTTACGTCGGTATAATGATATTAATGATAGTGTGGGTATACCAATAATTGGGAATCATTGATTTGTCAAACAATTACAAAAGCTAAACCACAAAATGACCAGCCGTACTCGTCAACGTCGCGAACTAAAGTGTCGGACAAACAAAAAAAAAAGGCAAACGAAGTTTGTCGAATAGTAAATGCCGAAATGAAAATAAGACAAAAAAGTTTAGTGATTCAGATAGGTCACCAAAATTCTAATGTAACTTGTGTTATATCAAAAAAAAGATTGAATACAATGATTAAGTGATCAATCTAAATTTCCGACATTTATCGAATTGCAATTTCCCATAACCTTTTTGCCAGAATCCATCACGGGTATTAAATTTGTCTGTCACTGTAAGTTTCCATTGTAAGCCATTTTAACTCGAAAATGATTGACTTCATTGGTGCTTCATTGTGAACAGGCCAAGGGTACTCTGGCGTATAAAATCCAATTTTATTGGATAATTTTGGAATTTGTCTGTTGTAGGTGGAGGAAGAACGGCAAAAGGAGATAAGTAAGAATTTTTATTTTTTAAAGTCGTGATTTCACGCTATGGGGTCTATCGGCACATATTTTTTGGTCTAATAATCTTTGGTCGATTGTTTTTTATGTCGAAATTTTTTTGGCCGAAATTGTTTTGCATATATTTTTTGGTCGGAAATTGTTTAGACTAACATTTGTATGGAATAACATTATTCGGTCAGACGTATTTTAGGCATAAAATGGGTATTTCGAATATTGGTGTCACTAATAATCGCATCCAAACAGTCGCATTTATTAAATTAATATTACTTCGATTTCCTATTACTATTATTTTCTATTACTTACCTAAGCCTAGCATCCAACCTAACCTACTTACCTGGTAGCAGTTCAGTTATGGCACTTCGCCGGCCGCTGCCGCGGCATGCTCGCTTCGCTCACTCGGCTTGCGCGCTGTTATTGTCGCAGTTCTAACCTAACCTAACCTACTTTAATGGTAGCAGTTCTAACCTAACCTACTTACCTGGCAGTAGTTCGGTTCGGGTTCGGGGTCATATCAGTTTAAATAATAACATTTATGGATAAAATAGTTTAGGTGCTGTGACTGTAGCCATTGTTTGTTTTGTTTAGGTTTTATGTTAGGCTAAAGAATAATTATACCTAAAAATATTATACTTTTAGCCTTTTAGTCATAAAAAACATATACTAAACAATTTTATGTCAAACATAATATAGGACATAAAATATGTATGCAAAACAATCTATAAGCTAAAGTATAAGTTTACCACTAAATATTATACTAAACATTTTCGGCTAAACAATTTTAGAACATAAAATTTTAGACCAACCGAAGGGCACCCAACGCTATGACATATACCTTGTGTGTAATCGAAAAACGATAAAGCTAAATTAAAAAAAATAGAAGAATCGTTGTTTTTACATAATTTTAGTGGCAGTGAAAGTATTTGGTTCGAACTTTTACTTTTAACGTCTCGTAATTAAGCGAGGAGACAACAATGGCTGATATGTTATACATATTAATGGACTCCTAACCTATTTAGAATATAATCTATACAATTTTAATCTATTATTTTTCTTAAGAAAAATAAAGCACTGACACTTTCATCTCCCAGTTTTTCAAAACCACAGCGATAGAGACATGGGAGTCGTCAATATCGCGGAGACCTGGCCCCAGCCCAAGTATGGCAAAAGTTATATATTTGTGAATTTTTTAATCCCAAAATCCATAAATCCTTACTTACCACCCTTCGTCCCGAGCAAAGATTGACAAAAGCTTTTATTGTGTATTGTTTACAAGTAAACCCATGTTTGTTTGAGTGACAGGGACTGGGTGGCCGGCAATGTGCCAATCAATGGACAATGGCACTAAAGTGCCATCTCGGCACCTAGCGCCACATGGCACTACACAAGAATTAATCTTTATCACATTTACAACACCATCGAACCGTGTAATGTGCGATGAGTGAGACGCGTGAAGATTACGCAGGTGGAAGGTTCAAGATCTGTTGTATCTTCTCATAGGTATTTAAATTTTACATTCCATTAATCCTATCCTATCCTACCTTATTTATCCTTCTATTATAATATTATAAATGCGAAAGTTAGGATGTTTGTTACTCAAATCACGCTTAAACGGCTTAAACGATTTGGATAAATTTTTGCACGATAGCCAGTATTAAAATATAGAATAGTTTTTAGCCCAGATTCACGCAGACGAAGTCGCGGGCGAAAGCTAGTGAGGGATTAATATTCCAAATGACATATTTTTATGTTTAGTTACGTTTACGCAAAATGGTCTAACAGATTTGGAAGAAATTTGGCTCTGGTTTTATAATCGAGATTAAAACAAGAGATAATATTTTTTATCCCGAAAGTCGTTGGGGGAATTAAATTGGGGATGGAATATATTACGAAAGTTCACGCGGACGGAGTCGCGGGAAAAAGCTACTAAAAATATAAATAAATACTACCTATGTTTCGCTTCTGAACAACAACATATCATTATATTCAAGAAAAAAAATATTCTAGGCCTTTATTGCGTCCCACTGATGTGCAAATCCCCTCTTTACCTTAACTCACGAACCGCGACGAGTTGGAGCAATTTCTGGCCAGTTGTTGAGAAAAGAGTTCAAGCTTTTCAAGTCGTCCGGCTACTAGTTAAAATACATATATCTGAAAATGTATACTGCTCAAAACAAAATAAGGGCCACTTACATTTTTCTATTTTATTGTTAATTATTGGACATAAACTAATTGATAAGTGGCTAATTAATGATGTCCCGCAACCTTTACAGAATACAACCACTTTCATACTGGTGTTTAAGTCTAATAGCTGGAAAAGTTCTATATTAATGTTTAATAAAATTTCACGTAACGATCACCATACTTGTGGCCCCTATTTTCTTTTGAGTAGTATATGAATTTTATAAAAAAAAACAAATTTCCAACGCACGCTTTTAATCAACGTGGCGTTTCGTTATTTATAACTCAACTACTTGCTAGAATTGCTATTAATTGTAAATACGTTCCGTTATAACATAAATAATACAATACCTACTAGTGTTGCGTGAAAGTATACAGCTACGGCAGGGTTTTTCTTTAAATTTAAATCAGACGGAGTGTTTTTTTGTTTTATTTTATTTACTTTCGCCTGAACTTACTAATTAGGTTACAATTAGGTTACCAATACCAATACCTATTAGGTTTTGTTTTCATTTTCTCTGTGTTTTTGTACACGGTATAAGTTTGCCTATCTCGGTCTACCTACCTTCCTCTCAATTGCTCAAAGGTTAGCTGGAAGAGATCCCTTATAGGGATAAGTTCGCCTTTGTACTTTGATCTATTGTGTGACATGTATATTCTTTAACCTGTTATTGTGTACAATAAAGTGCTTACATACATACATACATACAATTCATTTACAGTCGTAGTAAAGACTCGTCCGTTTTTTAACATCTGATATACATGTATTGGTGTTCTTTCAAATATCATGTTTAAGTATCCATTACTTTCATTTTCAACTATGTATTATATGTAACTGTAATGTAAATTACATTAACGTTTTGCAATAATGTGCCTCCAGCAATAAATATCATTGGTAACTCAAGTCTAAATCATTACAAAATGCAAAAAATAAGAACTTAGGTGATGCCAAAAATAGGAACTCCACCAAACTTCTCCGAATCTCATTCAAGCAACTCAAGCCCACATTTAATTTTAGTACTACAAGTACGTCCAATTTGGCATAAAGCAATTATTTTCCATCCCATTGAAGAGTGGACACAACGTCAATTCACATGTCAAAACTGTCACCCGTTGCTTTCAGTTGTTATAATATATCCAATTTACTTATGCAGGTCGCCAAATGAGAAATCATCCTTGTTGCCATATAGTTAAAGTCGTCGCAGCCAATTCAAATGCCAAAAAATATTTTGTAATGTTTTAAGTCAATTATGAACACAAAACGATCAGAATCGGACTTAGGAGTGTTTGCCACAAGGTGTGGTAATCCTGGGTTTATCGGCTTACACATTTTTTTGCAATGTTTTGTGTCCAAGTTATGATTTGAGTGTTTTGTCTGACTTTTACAACTTGATCCCTCGGGATTATACTCGTAGGTATGAATCAGTCTTGATTTCTACACAAAATAAAACTTTTTTTAAGTATGAAGCCAAAAAAGTGTTCTTATGTAACTCGCTGATAAACAGCGATTATTATTTATGAACTAACGTATTGAAGTTATTGAAAATTCAGTTTTTCTCAATTCAAAACTCATCTAAAATTATGATTGACTTTTTTAAGACCAATGATTTTGATATTCTGTAAATTGTTTTAACCTCACCTCGCTCTTCACCCACAAATATATCTTGACGCCGCGGTGCGTAGTAACACTAGTGAGGTCTAGTTTCGTAAGGCGTGACGGGTGAGCGCTGACCGTGCCTGATGGTCACGTGTGGAACCAGTCACCTTAGCCTATAGACGAGTGGTAAACGCCTAACTGGCTCTTTATTGATTCGAGGATTCGTTGGATCTCGTTAAATCACTCAAAAACATGACAAAAGCGTTGCCATTTACTTACAATCTAGGCAAAAACTATACGGAAAATTCCGTGAGATTGCGACTTGGTAAGTAAGTTTGTGGAGTATAATTTCCGTAATCACTTCCTCGTTTTCAAACATTATTACACCTGTGTATATAATAGATTTTTTTGATAGACTTAGACTATGCCCTGCCCCACCCACTTACCCAATTAAACTCTGTCTTATCTTCTTATTAGAGCAGGAAGCCAAATGATGTAAGAAATAATTGGAGACTCGTCTGCCAACAAACCGCACTGTGGTTTGCCAGAAGTGTGTATGAGTGGGGATCTAGTCCTAGTAATATTACATACATACTCATACATACATACATACATTCACGCCTTTATTCCCAAAAGTGGTAGGCAGAGCACATGAAACGTATGTTCCAGCGCCACTTTTAGCATACATGTGGGTATAAAAGATCGACAAAATGTGATATTGCAGTGATAGGTTGCTAGCCGATGGGCTACCAGGGCGACCAGGGTTGAAGTGTGTTGTGGGCGATGGCCTACAACACACTTCAACCCTGGTCCCTTAGTCGACTCCTAGTAATATTTTGAATGCGAAAGTCAAAGTTCAACCGATTTGTAAAGGTAGTTTATAACCTGGATTAAAATATAGGATTGTTTTATCCCGGGTCCACGCTGACGAAGTCGCGGGCGGAACCTAGTGATTTATAAAACATAAAAGGTGTTTGTTCACGTTATTCACATTAATATCTTTTTATGTAGCCAATGGCCTTTATCCGAGTTTCTATTACGTTACCACTGAATATAATGATCTTATTAATTAATAAATGCTTATTATTATTATAATACACGCCACATCGATTTCCACTCTAATTAGTTCAAATTATTAGTTTTTGTTTTGCAATTTAATCGATTTGTGATGATGATTCAACAATCCATTCACTTACACACAAAGGCGAAGAATTATCGCATTACTTTTTCTGGTATCGTTACTTTAACCGATATCCTTCATTCCGTTTTTTTCCGTAAATGTGTTGAAAGACCTCTTGTAAAACGGTTGAGCATTGATCATACATTAGGTATAGTAATTCCACCTCGAATATGGTGTTTAACCATAGCATACTTGTATTGTATGACAATGTACTAGTAAGCTAGTAACGAACACTATAATTCTGATTAAAGACGATTTGGTGCAATTCTAGTTATAAAGATTGCCTTAATTTTGATAATAATTTTAGTAATATTGTCTTGAAAGCTGCGATAGCCTAGTGTTTCAGGCATGCGGCTGTCAAGCGGCAGTCGTGGGTTCTAATCCCGGCTCGTAAGTACCAATGAGTTTTTCGGAACTTATGTGCTGAATATTTTTCGACGAAGCAAACCATCGTGAGGAAACCGGTCTGATCCCAATAAGGTCTAGTTTTCCCTTGGGGTGGCAGCCGCTTTCGTAAAACTGGTGTCTATGCCAAATCAGGGGATAAATGAGATGCCAAAGGGGATCCTGGATCCCGGACTCCTTTAGGGCACAACCAGGAATAACGCTAGGTGGATGATGATTAGAGGTATTATCTCTTTCTTTCCAACATAAATGTCATAATAAGACATAAAGAAAGACAAACGATTTTAAATGCCAACTTAACATTTTGCCATACGTTTATGGAAGTGGCTTAAGCATAAACGCATAATTTGGCGTACACCACTTTTTCATAACATCATCATATTTCACTTAACCATTTAATGATGATTTGTATCAATGATTTCAATGAATGTTTCATGAAACAGGGAAACGCAGTGCAATAGAACTGTAATTAATCTGTGTACAAACGTGTATTTCCGTACGCGGGTTGTAATTATAATTAGTAAGTGCTTTAATTTTTTTGGGAAGTGTTTTCCACGCCAAGAGAGACGGTTAAGTACGAATTCTATTGGGCGCGTAGAATCGCAGCGCATTTTATTGGTAATCCATTTAACTGAATCTTATTCCCAAAAGATTATGGTTCTTGTTTGCATTTCATGGTTCCGAATTCCGCAGAACACTTGCTCTACCGCAAGTGTTCTGCGGAATTCTGGACTATGGCTTTTGTCATTTGCCGGATTTCACTTAGAAACTATGTTTTAATTTCCTGTTGACACACCTGCACTGCCTAGCCAGCATGATTGTATTTAAGTCTGACATAAATAATGTAATACCTATTTACTATTGAAGGACGAATGCATTATGTTTGACATAAACGCTCACTTTAAAACAGAAATCTTTACAAGCCGAAAATGCAATTGAATTAAATTGGGTGTCGAATTTCAGGTCAACGGCAATGTTCATGGAATCGTATGTAGGTAGCTATGCCATGTCTATGTAATGTAATTTAAAACTCTTAACTAGAGTCTAATGCGACATTTAGGTTCCTTTAAATCAAGATAAAAGATGAAAATTTTAAATTATTATCCAAACCACTAGAAGTTTAATAGTGATATAACTTTGTCATTACATCGACTGGTAAAATAATCAGTCAATATAACCAACAACAAATTACCTGGCTATTCGATTTGCAATATTTGACAGAAAGATATATTCCTAATAGCGCTCAGTTCATGTATTTAGTCGAATAAGCATGGCTACGCACCTACAAAAATCATAAATTGAAGCACGCAACATAATGTCATACCAATATCATATCATACGTCGAGTGAAATAGTCCTCGAGTCGCTATTCAGCAGCAATGGTAATTGATATTTCTTCATTATGCGCTCTTGTATAATTACCGTTGGTTATAATTATGGATCGTTATAATTGCCACCCGCTCATCGCAATCACTAACTAATAACCAACGTTAATGTGCGGAATGTGATATGGGTACTTGACTTGTTTATTTCGTTTTTTGTAAATACGACAATACCCTAGTCATTTATTTCAATAAAATAAACAAGTTTACAATATTACAACATTGAAACCCCGAATTACCTAATTATAACTTTAATCGCCCCCAGCCGTTCCTGGTGCAAAAGTCCCCATAATACTGGCGGCATTCCCACGCTGGATAGCCATGGAAAGCCTTTGCACCAGAAACGACTCAGAGCGGGGGTCCTCCCCTTTTTATCTGAGTCGACGGCCTATGTCGCGAACAAACCGTTACCTTAAGATATTATGTTAGATATGATGTTATACCATGACTTATACGTGCTGGTTAGGACGCTTGCTACTACAGCTTCAGAGCGGTACACTCAAGAGCACCAATATGTATTCACTCAAAGTTTCATAAATATGTATACTATAACCTTATTGTTGCAGGAATAAGGTCTGCCTACATATTTTTGAGACTTTGTGATGTATATGTATTGTACCCTTTAAATCCGAGAAATCGTGAATTGCCAAGTCAAAAATGAACTTTAGTGATAATTAGATATGCCGAATATAATCGATCGTATCGAGTCGGTTGTAAAGGGATAAGCGCCCTTTCTTTATATGAGGATTCGCTATGTTGACGCATCATATTATTTCAGGTATATCCAGGCTAGTCAGGCGACCAAGGCCGCGATTCCATTCATCTCAATTCACAGAAGTCATCACAAGAACATTGCGTTTCATGTGTTTGCCACCTTTGGTACTCGAGCGTTTTCACCGATGAAGCGAAGAGAAATTTGAAACTTGCAACAATCACGATAACACAAACGACGATATGATCGCCAATAGCAAAACCTCTTAAGAGGGAAGAATACCTTTGGAATACTACGTACTCGTCCATACAAAAAGAGAAACTGTTTTTCCACTAAAGTATAAATATTTTCCAATCTCAATGATTTTTAGTACGTTATTGACACAATGAAAGTTGTTTATACTTTTTCCTTTTTTCAATAAATTCAAACTTATAGGCACCTCAAAACCTTTTTTTTAAACGAAACCTATTAACCTAGAATATATTATTATGCTGAAGCGATCGACATCAAAGTCAAAGTGATTTGTTAAGATTTAGTTAGTGGAAACCGTTTTCTCCCAAAATGGAATGGACTGTGAAATCGGTAGTCTTTAGTAGAAGTCTACTAAAGAATACCGATTTCACAGTCATACAGTTTGTTGAGGCAATGTTTAAATTGTGGTTATTAAATGCTCCATAAAGCCCGTTTTGATCGAATCGTTCGAACTGTGGATATTATACGTGATCAATGTCTCTTATTACTGGCGAGACAAACGAGTCGTCAAGCCAATTGGGCTCGAATCTTTTTTTTTATTATGCTAATGTCATCATGAAATATATAATGAGAAACAAGAAAAAATCATACTGTCCAATTGTTTTTTTCGGCATAAGCTCGGACTTTAAACAAATTAATGAATACTTAATCGAAAGAACCGCTCGTTTTGTGAAAGAAGTGCACCGAATTGAGATCCTTCTAAAAGGACTTCATTAGTCTCAACACATTATTTATAGTTTATGAATTTTTCATAAAGCTAAGATCCATTGCAACGATTATGAATTTCAACGAACTGAATTGGATCGACACTCAGGACTTTCTAATTAGTCGAGTATTCGGTCGAGTCCAATAACGTAGCACTAATGACTTGAAAAGCACAAAAACAAATAAAGGTCCATTAAAATTGAACTGGACGACAAAAACCCGCTACCTGCCTGTTGACACAGCGGGGACACAGTTCGAGAAATACAGAAGAGCAGCAGCGCTATCGAGTTCGAGATTCGAAGGTCGCGTAACTCCCTCTCTGTCACTTAACTATTATTAGTGGGATGGAGATGGAGCTATCTGAACTTCGTATTTAAATTTTCATAGTTATAGCTCAGAACGCATTTAGGTGCAATTTCATTATTCAATTAAATTTCAAGGTTATTATCATATACTTTTCGCGTTTACTTATTTTATTGTGTGACAAAATAAACATTAAACATTATTCTTCTTCTTACTGGTATGATTATAAGGTTATGCATTCTGCAACTATTATATTTTTTTGAAAATATTTGATTGCAAAGTGTTATTTAAGTTAACATTCCTAAAGCGAAATACTCTCAACGACTCCGTGATGCTTGACATTAAGTAACACTAGGTCATAAAGATACCGGAAGAAATAGCTGACCGCAATTGTAAGCGTGCGTGATTTTCTGTTCCCTTTTCGGGGGACATTGGGACTTCGATGCCCAGAAACAGGAATTTTATTAGTAATGACATGAATATCTTAATATTACTTCTAATATTTAAAATGAAACAAGAGAGATACAGTTAACCTTACTATTTAAATTATATCAACATTTAAAGTTTCTCTACTGTTCCCACCGAACACTGCGCCAGAAATGAGGGCGACTTTACTCTTAACTAATTTCTACCATCGCTACCGTATACGAGAGTGTTAATTGCCCTGAGCGACAGGGACAAACATACATTATTGGCCCAAGCAAAAAGGAGAGGGGAGATAACACGACAGTAAAATAAATAGTTGTTCCTACCAGTCGCACGGTAGCTCTCGTTAAGGTATTGAGTTTAACCCTGCAATGATCAAGTGTCGGACGGTCGGTAAAGTGTGGTGGGTGTCTGACCGAGTGTTAGATAGGAATGTGGTAATTAAAGTATTTATTCCAAAATTGAGATGCAATCGTCGCTGGACTTGTTTAGATTTGGATATGTAGGTGGTGCTTTACATTTTAAATATACTTAGTATTCAGATTATTTGACATAGATTTATGGTCAGTGAGTTGATTGAAAAAATATGATAAGAGACGTACCTAGGCGGTTTTGAAGAAACTTTTAATATTACTTACTAAATAAGTTAAGCAATGTATTATTTTTTTAATGGAAATATCCTACCCGGTAAAGTTAGGGCTAGCAATGTAACCCTGAAAACATTTTGTAAGTAAAATACATCCTTACAGAAGGTTCAAAGTAGTGGAGACTGATAGGTACAAAGAGTTACATACACGACCATTTAAAAAATCTGTTGCTTTTTGCCGTTTCACTTCTAAAAAATGAGATCTTATGAGTAAAATTCCACCAAATGTTACATTTTGATGGTATTTGAACCCCATTTTTATAGGCCATCTAGCTCCTAAGCATATTTTATCTTTTTTTTTTAAAGAAAGTCTGAGATGTTGCATTTTTGCTAAAGGGACAGAATAACAAAAAAAAGTTGATTGTCCCATATCTATACCTAATGGTAAATATTTTTTTGCCATATGGCTCTATAATGAACTTAGTTAACAGTAACAGTTGGCCGCAGCAAACGGGTTAGCCAGTTGACAGGCTGACAGCCATCAGTGGCGATCACCGGCACACTGATACGGTTAATTAGCAATAAATGTTTGCCATCTTGGCCCTCTTTGCCACTTGGTGCCAATTGGGGGCAGGACCGCGTAATGCGTCAGTTCGCTAGTGCCGTGTGTTCAGAGAAAATGGGTTTTCTATTGATTTATAAAGAACGGGCAACTTCTTTGTTCTACTTATTTTTGTTTCATACCAAGTCTTGAGCGCGGTAGTAGGGTACAGCATCACGTCTGTCCTGGCCGCGGCGGTTAATAGTAAACTTGTCATTAGTTGTCACTATTGACCGCCACCGCAGGCCGCGCTGTCTGTGAGAGGCTTTAGAGATTCTTCAAATCAATATCATTTATTTGCCAAAACACAGTAGGTATATAATAAAGATGCCAATAAGAATTCACAGCACAGTTTATTCGGCCCACATGCAGTCATGCAAATGTCTTTGAGTTTAATTACATAGGTGCATAAATAATCAATTACACAAAAATTCAAAATTTGTCAACACAAAATAAAACAATGTCAAAATAATAATCAAAGTACTTCTTTACACTAGGTATATAACAATTGTCCAAAAACCAGTCCGTCAATTTATGCTTAAAAATATGTCCTTGTCTTAATCTTATGTCATTGGGTATACGGTTGTATATTTCAATACACGTATTATAAATATTTCTCCTATAGACGTACTTCTTGCATGATGGTCAATATAACTTGTTCACCAGTCTTACTCTTGTTTCTCTTTGCCCAGTATTGAGCCACTTTTAAAATATTATGAATTTGACGTGACAAATACACATACTTCTCTTATATATAGGCACGGCAAGGGCAACACGTGCAACCTTTTGAAAAGTGGAATACAGGTATCGTCAAGCGTTACAAAATGAATTTTATAGGCACGGAAAACCTAATGCAAAATCTAAATCTGAACCAAAACTATATTACATATTCAAGACGAGTGATTTAGGAACGAGTGTTTAAATTTACCTATTTAAAATAAATAACCTGCAATACCGAAATTGATAGACATTGCTGAATATCGATCGACTGATCTGCTTTTTTAAAGAAGGCCAAGATAAATGTATGGTTATAGTGACAGAAGATATGAACAGGAAGGATGTAAATGTCGCACAAGATACCAAAACGTTAGAAAAAAATCATGCAGACACCATAGCCTGTGGACGCCTGCCACTCTAGAGGAGTTAAAAGCACGTTACCGACCCTTTATTGATTTAAGGATTCGTTGTTGCTGTAGATAAATGCAGGTTTCACACTATCTACGCACACAGTGCACACTCGCAAGCTCTGGCATGCTGCGCCGACCACAAATTATAAAATTAAAAACGCAAGTGCATCATAATAGTTTGTTTAATTTTAAATATATCTAAAGTGTAGTTTTAGTTTTTTAGTTTTTCATGCAGTAGTTCTTAAGTTTATATGCGGTGTACTTAAATTATTTTGTATTATGTTTAGTTTGTGGCAATAAATATCTTTATTATTATTATTATTATAATGATGACTGCAATAGTTCAGGTGTTTTCAAAGACTATAGGCATTTCGTTGCGGGTGGCTAATAATCACGAAGCACTTTGCAACTTATTGTTTTAAACGACATAATTAACGAAAATGCAACCGGCGCTGATAGCGCGTATCGAATTTCTACGAATGGCAAGCGGGCGATTGCATAGCCTAGAGAATTCGCAGACCTTCCGCGTTCTCTATAGGTATTTTTTTGATACCATGTCGGTGGCCAAACAAGCGTACGTCCCGCCTGCTGGCGACGCTAGCCGCTGTTAGGTGTTGCAGGGCTGTTATTCTGAACGCGCTAATGCGCCACACCTCAACCGTCACGCCTCATGCCTTACGGAACTAGAATTCTGTACGCTTAGTTAACAAATCGAGGCGTCAAGATATATTTGAGGGTGAACGGTGAGGTTAAAACAAGTTAAAGAATAACTGGGCGGGTCGCATTGCCACACCGATGCCATCGTTAACGATGGTTTGGCTAAAATAATTGACAACCTAGGTTTTTTTTAATACAACGACGGTGGCAAACAAGCGTCCGGCTCGCCTGATGGTAAGCGGACACCGCAGCCTATACATATACGCATGCAACTCCAAAGGAGTAGCATGGGCGTTGCCGACCATTGATATTTTTGAGGATTCGCCGTGTTGACAGCTAAAGGAACAAATTCCCTCGCTCTCAACACAACGCATCCTCGGGAACTCTGGCGACCTTGCTCACCTCCAGGAACACAACACTACTACAGAGCAAGTAGTAGTTATTATGACTGGTAAGTAAGTTCTGTCTGGTAGGTAAGTTCTCTTCACTCGACAGGTCGACACTGTTCGGCGTCCTTAGGTATCGCTGGAATGACATGGTACAGGCGGATCTGCGTGAACTACAAGTTACCAATTGGCAAGATCTAGCGCAGAACCGAGAAGAGTGGCGCACTCTCATGTCGGAGGCCAAGACGCACTTTGGGACACGAGCCAGTATTTCTTACCCTGCTTCTCTATTGTCTTTCGTATGGCGAAAGTTACATTCATAGTGCGTAGTTCATATTGCGGAATGATCCCAGTGATCGACAATTGGTTTGGATTTGGATAAGACCTGCTGGTCGATTCGATTGCGTATCGTTTTGTACGTACGTTAGGTAGATCTAAAAGTCATTTTTGAATCGGGAAATGACAGTTGAGTTGTCCTAACGCTCGTAGGAAAAGCTATGCAACTACTCCTCTAAAGTCAACGTCAAATGTCAATTTGACTTGACTTCAGAGGATTTTATAGTGGGGCGTGGCATCGGTCTTAGGCAATGGTCCCACCGCCGGCTAGTAAGCTAGAAAAGTTGGGCGAGTAGCATTACATTGCGGATCTGTAAAGGTCGATTGATCACACTGTGCCTGGTCAGCACGCAATGAACCGTTACTCGCCCAACTTTTCTAGCTTACTAGCCGGCGGTGGGAACAGTGCCTTACAGTAGCGGTTGTAACTGGATGGGCTGTAATAATTGCTTAATTTTTGACTTCGGTGATTGGTGTTAGCTAATAAAGAACCATAAACTAATAACTCTAGCTGATTCAACTCATGTAAGTAATTAGTTCGCTTACAAGAGGATTGTAAAAGTATAAAAAACTGCCAGATTCCCATTTTTTTTCGTTATGATGTTTTTTTTTTACAGAGGCAGGTGGTCGGGTCACTTGCATTCCCAAGCGTAAGTAAACTACAAGGTATATTTGTTTATTTTGCCTGCCGCGTCTATCGTTGCCCAACTCCCGCGCAGCGGGGTTATCACCCAGCAGCCGACATAACAATTAGACGAGAGAAATTCAACAAGCCTTCCGTATCTCCGATAACGCGGCCAGAGGTCGCTGCTGATATGCTACTTATTTTTATTGTGATGACTGTTGCCTAGGTATAAACCTGGTACCTAATACCCCATGAGGCCGCCCAGGGAGATTGTTTAAATCATATTTGGGTCATTGTCACAAAAACAAAAATCGTCTTTTCTGAGGTCAATACACGACCACCGCTTGACAGCCGCATGCCTGAACCTTGAAGCTACCGTAGCATAGAGAACCAAGTCTAATCTCTCTTTTTTTTTTTTTGAACCTGACTGTTGCTATAATAGGATGGACCTAATATAGCGGTCGAATTGCGTGGTTGGAGGGTAGCCTGGGGAAAATCCAGGGGGAGCCTCCAGCACGACCACGCGGGAGAGTTTATACACTGGAATACTCTACGAGTTTGCGCTCCAGTGAGATTGGTTGAACGGTATCAACCGAATCTGGGGTGTGAGTGGTGTCGAACTACTGGGAGTTTTATCGCTGGTTCGCTAAAACCTAGCCTATCTGAGAAGAGTCCAGCAAGAAACAGCTAGGCCCGACTTGGGTCGGACTGAGAGTCTAACCTAAATATTGGTTTTGCTTTCCATCAGAGTAAAATGACTATGTGTGAATATGATTGCACGTTATTTGGAATTATATTACAATGTTAAACAGCCGTTTCTTCAAGCATATCCGCCATATTTTACGACAACACGCTATCTGGTGCCCCGTGATAGCCTGGATGCAATAACTTTTTATTTTAATTGCAGTATTGGAGACAATTAACGTTTAATGGCATAGTTAAGTAGATAAACACTTTGGTTGAGTATGACGTGATTGTATAGTTAATTAGTATTTTGTAAACAGTACTTAAAGACTATTAAGGAGAATGCCCCTTTTTAATAACTCTTTTTTTCGGACACTCCATATGCTGCTAAGAGATGAGTGAGAGACTACTATGTAGAGATTATAGAGTGGGTATACGCCGTAATTGTTATTATATTTGCATTTAGCCGTAAAAACTATTATGCCGGGAGTATCACTGGAGTGCGACATGCTATTGTGCGAAGTTTCATTTGTGCGACACATGATTACGCGATGTATGGATGGGCGATGTGCTATTTGTGCGGAGTGTCGATTGTGCGACACATGATAAGGCGATGCACAACTTTGCGACATGCCGTTTGTTAGAACTATTGGTCATGCGAAGTATGATCACTCGACACACGACCATGCTGAGTATTGTTTGAGCCATTGTATGTATGACCATTAACTTTCCATATTGAATATATTAATTATAAATCAATGCTCTTCTATTTACAAACTATTGAGTTTAGGTAAGTATGGATATTTCACAATATTCGCTTTTTCGTGGCGTTTTATGTTAATGTACGTAGGGAAATATATTAGTTTATACTTATTACAATGAATGATATTGTAATTTTCTTAGAGTGTTTATAAATTCTCTATAGGTATTTTATACTGGCAGTTTTCATTTTTACATTTGACTTTGATTATTCAATTTCATATTAATTGGCATATGCATGTCAATCATTTACTACGGTTAATTGATAAACACTTCAAGTCTAGTCGTTTCCCCGAGTTTGCCCGATGGAAAAACATTATTCATCATATCAGCCGAAACACGTTCACTGCTGGACATAGGCTCCCCCAATAAACATTACTTGCTACATCTATATCAGTGGGTAGGTAAGGTAAACGTACAAGACCTCGATGTTGGACCTGTGTATGGCATAGGCACTTTATGTCAAAGTGACATGGCTTAAATTCGAATGAAGAAAAATCCTCTTAGTTCGAATTTAACGTAAAGTGCAATGTCGAGGACTATAGGATGCTTGTTACCTTATTTGTTGTTGTAGCAGTGTTTCGCTACATATTCATTCAATTCAATTATTTATTTCAGGTATAGAACCCATATAGTGCTAGTATTACTATTGTGTGCTTATGAATCTAAGTGTTTGTAGTAGGTTACAATAATAATTTTATCTATTTTAGCATCAACAACAACATCTTGCTTATTGTGCACGCACACTTATCTAGCAGGCCATCATAGGGCTATACCATCGGCACGCCAATCTTCTTCTTGTTCTAATTGTTCCAATAAGAGAGAGAGACGGATAGTAGCCGTGCTGAATGCGGTTGGGGCTGTCGCGAATACGCGAGAGGAACGACGCGCACCTCTTCCTGCCCTCTATTCTGTAACTTGTTTTAAGCTCACCTCAACGTTAAACCACAAATATATCTTGACGCCGCTATGCGTCATAACTAAGCGTAGGTAGAGGTCTAGTTTCGTGACCGGCGGGGTGAGCCGCATTAGCGCGTAGCGAATAACAAGCCCTGATAACAGCGGCGAAGCCGTCCGCGCGCGCATCCGCGAACAATTAAAACAATACAATTAATACAATACAACGCTAGTCATTTCTTACGAAACCCCTGAGTGCAAAAGGGAAGGCACTATTCTAAGCACACCACACGGACGATACCTGCATTACTATGACCTGGGTACTGACTTGTAAAAAAAAACCGGCACGTTTTCACGCTTGTTCTTTCCACTAACAAACTTACTTTCGATATAATTAACGGTTCAGATAAATAAACAATAACCGAGCTAATGGCTGTCGCTTATCGAAACTGAAATTTACGATCAAATCGTTAAATAGTCCTAATGAGATTAGGAAGTAATGACTTTATTAAAAGATAACGTTTTCCGCTCGTTTATGTCCTGACGCTTCAATTAGTCTATAAAGAAAATCGTTTAAAGCAAGTGTATTGAATAGTTAAAAGCCGCGAAGATACCTAAAGGCCTAGGAATACATAGTCTACTGAATACCCAGGGCGGTACATCATATCAGCCGGAATACGTTCACTGCTGGACATAGGCTCCAAGAGTGCCCCAATGACTGGTCCTGCGCCACCCGCATCCAGCGGACACCCACAAATTTACCAGGTCATCAATCCACCTTGTGGCGGGTCTACCCACGCTGCGCGTCTTCCGGTACGTGGTCGCCACTGTAGTACGTGGTAGGCCGTCCATAATGTCTTAAATCACAGTTATTTGGCATCTGAACCAGGGCGGTGCATGCATGCATGAGTCAGCAACTTTGCAAAGTTGGTAGCTCTGGTAGTCAAAATCAAATGAGTGTATGTATAGAGGTATCATGAAGAGGAAAACCTCACTCTTTCTTATCATGTTTTTTCCATAGCAGAAGGAGTTTGGTGCATCTTCGTGGACTAAACGATCTTATAGGTTTTCTCAAGGAAAAAGACGAGTGCGAAGGCCGAAGGCAAGATAGTCTGATGACATAATAGCTGTAACTGGACCGAACTGGATCAATAACGCTAGGGAAAGAGACAAATGGAAAGACATGGAGGAGGCCCATACCCGTCAGGGGTCCCTAATCTAACCTGAAACACACACTTATATATAACAACCAATTATTATATAATAACAGGGAATTAATAAATAAATAAATAGGTTTTCTCAAGTAGTTTTCTCAAGGGCGATGCACATGCGGCTTTCTTTACGGTCATAAAGAACCTCAAATCACGCGAACAGGTCCCAGAAACCATACAATTTGCTAAGGGGGAAATATGGTATAGGAATCACGCAAAGTCATGGGCAAAAGTTGGTACTGAAGACATAATAGGTACCTTGGTCCATAATTAGGAAAGAATTCCAATTATTCCAACCGTCAAACTCCAATCAATTTCACAATTAGCGAAAAAACTGGAATTTGCACGCAATTGACAGTTGTCTTAGCGAGAAATCAATCGATTATCGGGCAGTTGGATAAATTGATTGGCACCGTTATTGGCTGCTAATACAAATCTGCACGCAATCGTGTTAAGGGGACATTGCTAAGACTAATTAATTATTGCGAATTGCGCGTACGCAGCAGAAAATGCAACTTTGTAATGGTGTATCTATTTTGTTTTGACGCCCTAGTTACATAAACAGTGTGGGAGAGATGAAGCGTAATCTAAAAACATGGGTTTACTCCGGTCATAGTTTAATCGCTGGGACTTCAGACTGATTAGTGAGACAAGTTCAATGACAGAGAGTATTTTGATTGATTCTCAGATTTTGAAAAATAATTTGAAGGTGTGGACATGTCCCCTTCCGTTTCATTATTGATGTGCGCTTAAAAAATGCAGTTATTAATAATGCCAAAGATAATACATTGAAAAATATCGTCACCTTAACCGGCCCGTTAAACCGAAACAAACTGACGGCGGAGGAAACGTTTTGCCTCGTAATTAGACGCATGCGATACACGTACTAAATACTTTTCGATTGCTACCGTTTTCTACACCTTTTTGTTATTGCATGCTGACGGGTGCTAGTGGACAGGTATGCTGAGATGGAATATGCTTAATTGCTCTTTAAAACATGATCGTTGCTGGCACTCGTTTTTTGGAAGCCTGTAATCTGACCAAACGAGGAAAGTAGGCCTCTGGGATGCTTTAGCTATTGACCATTAAGAATGGTAGCTAATATTTCTTTAAATAAAACCGGCCAAGTGTGGGGTTCAGTAGTTGCCCGTCTATGTTAGTTAACATCGACGTGCGGTGCGGTTGCGTCGGCCGAATTTGTACGAAAATTGGCCCTTCCAAGTACACATTAAGTTGGTCGACTATTACTCGGTAACTACTTATGCCTACTTGTTCGTGATAGTTTTCCTTTTAAATTCATTATATGTACTACTACCACGAATTTTTTCACATCGCCAGTAGTAGCCATTCAGCCGGCAGGGGGGGGATACATGACTCGAACAAAAATTAGGGCTTTAAAGCCCGCTATCCAACGATACCCCACACCATGGGTTTAACGAGAAAAATCCCCTCCTTAAATGTAGGAGAGGTACCCTAAAAAAAAATTGATTTATATAAACTGTAATTCGGCATGGGTATATACCCATGCCGAATTACAGTTTTCTAGTAGTCATGGTTAGAACAAGACGGCGCACGAGCTGCGACTATTCGTCTCATTCTAAGTGCTCTTATAAGAAAGAAACGGATAGTCTATGTCGCCGCGAGACAAGTCGCGCGCCGTCTTGAGTTAACCCTGCTGTCCGGTTGATAGCTATATTCAACACAATCAATTTGGGGGTGCAAGTTGGTGGCACTGGTTGTCAACTTGTCACATTCCAGTACCTAAGTGAATAAGTGTCGTGAAGCTAGTTCTTGAATAGAAACAGTGGGGTGCTTATACCCCACTGTTTCTATTCACGAACTAGTATGTTGTTTCCATGGCGGAAGGAGTGGGCGCTTCTTTGTGGATTAAACGATCTTATAGGTTTATAGGTTTTTGTAGGCTTATAGGTTTTATCAAGTAGGTAAGTAAAATGTGGCCTATATATCGAACCCTAGTTCACAATCGTATCTACTAATTACGGGGAACGAAGTGGTGTAATTAGTATGATAGTGCTCAAATCATAAAGTTACAATTTCAGAGACAAAAAAAATGTAATTAGTACGACTGTGAACTAGGGTATCGATATGGTATATAATGTATGCCCATTCACGCATTCCATTGCGATTGTTAAAATGTCAACACGAACCTGCCTTCTGACCCCTACATATCCTATAAACAAAGTAGAATTTTCGTATTAGCAATTTTAACATAAACTCAGATTGTGCAGCATTAAGCCATTTAGTTGAGTCTAACAACGCCGCCTCTTATCTCCATTAGACATAATCTTCCATTAAAACGGTTCGCATCTTTATAATCCATGAATTTAAACCATGCGAATATAGTTCTTATGCAGTCGTGTTAAACGTCCTAAAAATACGATAATCGGCAATGACATATAAATTAATACCAACGGTTCAGGTTTTGCTTACAAATTGTCAGCGCCCAGGTTTTATAGTTCATAAAACTAATGCGAGATAAACTGAATTTATAATTAACATTAATGGATTTTAACTATTAACCGCTACCGGAAAGCCGAATGAAGACATAAAAATAAATAAAAATGTTGATTCGTCGATAAAATTTTATTTGGAATTGAGCGCGACACTTTGTGGTCCCGTCTTAAGGGGAAGGGGTCACCTTGCCGGGTTACGCATTATAATTAAGTGATAAAATAAGTCTTTTGAGATACGCCGACACATACCTAAAATATGTTTTTTAATTAGTAGTAAATTGTGAGATGTCTAGAACACAAGTTGTATCGTAAAGCAAATAGAATTTTAGGTGCATTCGATCTTATATCTGTAAGTATCGTATAAATAAACATCTGCGGATAAAAATATGATCCTAATGTTTCTATAATGTTCCTCAAAGACAATTAAAGACTTAAGGTGGTTTTCCACCGGTGAGGCGAGGCGGGGCGTGGATGGGCGAGAATCGAAATTAGTATGGGATTTACTACCTATTTTCAACGCGCGTGCGCGCGCGCTCAGTGCAAATAGGTAGTAAGTCCCATACGAATTTCAATTCTCGCCCATCCACGCCCCGCCTCGCCTCGCCGGTGGAAAACCACCTTTAAAGCTAGGGTTTTAACTTTGAAGTGAATCCTTATGTGCACTACTTGTATATCCCAATTTAGTTTTAGCTTGTATATATATTTAGTTTCCTACGTTCCACTAGCAAGTATGTAAAAGTGCGAGTGGGACGGATGATAATGTCGGGCGTCGGACGTAATAGTACAAGCGCTGTAAATGAAAGGAAGCCCGAAATCGCAGTATTTGTGGGCGGTTGTAAATATGCGATAGAGGGCTTTTTTCTTACTGCCCGTGGTGAGTACACAATTTTACGTCTTCACCTGGCCACACGTGACCGTACATACCGTTCCTACGCGCAGCGTGCGGTAAAACTCACATTATGGCCAGGTGTATGGTGCCAATACTCATCTTTCGTCAAGCGATTCATCAGTTCATCACCCATTTATCGACAAAATCATTGTATTCATGTCGCCTTATGTCATAGTTTGCTTATGATCTTAGCAAATACTGGTGTTTGGAAATTGTAGATACTGTTCAAGTACGGTGAAATGTGGTTACTTTGACTTGGGGGGCGACTTTGATCAAAAAGGTTTTTCTCCGAAATCATTGTGTTTACTTGTGGGTGAATTGTGGCAGTGAATATATTCGTATTTTATCTTCCTGTTTACTTGATTAAATCTTCTTAATTTCAAACAGTTCTACCTTTATACTAAATTCAAAATGATCAAAGTAGCCCCATTTTTTCCCAAAGTAACCCCATTCCACGGTAGGTGCGTAACAGTTTTAAACGGATAGGAAAAAAACAAAACATGATCACACATTACATTGTTTATTTTAAAATCTACTTTAGTCCGATGAACTTTAGCATTTCAGCGATAGCCATTATCATTTGTTTTTAATTTAATGTGAATAAAAAATATTATAATTAAATTACAGTTGAATTAAAACGGTTAAACTAAAATTATGAATTGTTGTGTGTGTTGTTTTATGAGTATCCTAATTACAATATCACCCCCTTAAGGGGATGATTTCCGAAATAAAAACTATCCTCTATACTTCCCCGGGACTCAAATTATCTCTTTAACAAAATTCATCTAAATCGGTTCAGCGGCTTAAGCGTGGAGAGGTAACAGACAGACAGACAGACAGACAGACAGACACACTCGCATTTATAATATTAGTACGGAAGCATGGATTCGACTCTTATTGAAATGGAGTTGGTATTTGACGCGCGCGTCCGGTCCGTGCTCGCCAAGACTATGTGAGAATTATTAATCCGATTCCAACGCATTCAATTATTAAATAGACCCTCAGTAGTTACAATGTCACACTGCGGATAAAATCAACATCGTTAAAACTGTAAATACTGCTGCGGATCGTATTTTGTTTTTATTTTACTCACACCTTTATATACAGTTGAATACCTAGAGGGCTTGGGTTATAATGTGTCTGTTAATTTCCTATTTCTAACAATTAACTTGGAAACTTTTATGCTCACAATTTTGACATAGTCGTATGGGGTACGATAAATGCTAATCAGATATCACATCATATACATTTTTGCATTGATCATACATTTTAAATACACAACACACATGTCAAATATGATATCTACAGGCGGTATAATTTTATAATAAAATATATTCTATTAATATTCATTACATAAGTTTATGTTAATTATAACACATTTTTCCGATACGTAAGGCAGACTTATACGTATCATGGATTTATCCTTGTAAAAATTCGGTAACAGGGTGAAACACCTTTTAGACTATCACGACTGACGTAGCTAATGTTTCGTACGTACGTTATGTAAACCTAAAATGTAATTTTAGCTTGGGAAAATGACAGTTGATTAGACTCGTTCGAAAAGTTACACAATCACCCCTTAGGAAGCATTTGAGTTTCCATGCAAAACTGATCTAAGAACATATTTTATGACAGAAGGTAATTTAAACGTTTAAGATGGAAGAATACCTAGCAACTCGCGCCCATAAGGTACTTTTTATGATTCAATTTCCATTTCGGGTATAAACGGATTCCACTAACTAAATCAACAAGTCACTTTGATATTGATGTCGATCGCTTCAACATAATATATTCTAGGTTTATAGGTTTCGATTTTAAAAATAACTACAAAAAATAATTATATTACATTTTGAAAAAGGAAACCTATATCCACCTAGTCAATAACGTACTAAAAATTCATTGAGATAGGAAAATATTTAGACCACTTCCAAAGATTTTCTCTTTTTATATGGACGAGTTTGTATTCTTTCCTCTTAAGTCAACAATTAGGCTCCAGAGCAGGGATATTGCAGACATTCGCATCCGCATCCGCAACCGCGGATGTTCCGCATAATTTTCAACATCTGCATCCGCCTCCGCATCCGCAAAAATTGATGCGGAGTTTTTGCGGATGCGGATTTAGTACGAGTACAGTTCGCGACCAGAGGCTCTAGTATAAGTTTTACCGAAACAAAACGTTACGACCGCGTTTGCGTTTAGCTGTCAAATCCCATACAAATTAGGGGTAAAACGCAAACGCGATCGTAACGTTTTGTTTCGGTAAAACTTATACTAAAGCCTCAGATAGGGGCCAACACGGCGCCTGCCACGCGCGTGTTCAGTATTTTCGTCATTAGTCAATAAGAATCTTCATTTCGTTTCTGTAATCTGACGATTAGCCGTATTCGCTATTGGTGATGCGTTAGGTTTGCAACGATTGTAAATTAGTCGCAACGTGTTCGAGTCCTGCGTGGTCACGGTAAAGACGTTGCGTATTTATGTTTTTGAGTGTTTTGTCTCAAAATCCGCATCCGCATCCGCCGATGTGAGCCTCGAAATATCCGCATCCGCGGATGTCTAATAAGTCGCATCCGCGGCATCCCTGCTCCAGAGTCCCATCTATAAAACCGCTTCCCCTTAAACCCGGTAAGATAAGTCTCTAAAACCTCTCAGTTAATTGGTATAACGAGGCGGCACGTTTACTAGGAAACGTATTTTTGGGTGGGCAGCTTAATGCGCGGTTGAGAGTGTTGAGACCACAGGCGTGTGGTGACTGGGATTATACATTCTGGGGTCCCACTAGACAAGTTGTAGTACTCAATTTTCTATAAGGGCGGGTTATGATTACGATTACAGACCGATTCACGTTAAATATGGCGCCGGCTGCTGTCATTCCATAGTAACTTGTCAAACTTTCCATACATTCAGAACACCACTTGCGATTCAAGACGGTTTGGTGTAACCCACCTTAAGTTAAATAAGAAAGTAATGGCTTTCAGGTAAACCGCAGTAAAGTTTCAGGCCAAAATGCAAGGCAAAGATTTTTAAGCGTCCGCAGTAAGCTCGATTCTCCATACAAACGTAGTTACGCTCTCATTTGAAAACTACGTGTTGGATTGTGAAGAAACTTTAAATATACAATGACATGAGGTATATCTATGTCTGTAATTAGTTTATGTAGCTTCAGATACCATAGTAAAAAATACATCGAATTTAAATTTTTCATACAAAACTTGTTTTTGCTATATTTCGTTTGTTTTATAAACTGGCACCATATAACCTAATTACAGACATAGATATACCTCATGTCATTATATATGCAAAGTTTCTTTACAATCCAACACGTAGTTTTCAAATGAGAGCGTAACTACGTTTGTATGGGAAGGTGAAATTCGGCCGAGCTTACTGCGGACTCTTAAGATCTCCTAAAGTTGTCGTTAGTATTCCAAGAGCTCAACTAATCTTAAAACCTCCGACCAAAACCCGGGTAACCGGCCATTTTGGAATTCGGCCTTTTAAAGCCATAGTTCACTCGCCGCTAACCGCTCGTAAAAGTTTAGTGTCCGCTTTATGTGCTATCGGTTAACCCTCCTTGGGTTTTGATTACCGGGATACTCGTATTTACTGAGCCTGAGGCACACTGAGTGAAAAAATAACATTCAAGTTTTGTTCAGAATAAAGTAATTAGCAAACGGTTACACACCCGTGTAGGTACATTGTACAGGCATTGTTTTCTTTCGAGGAAGTCTATTTTTTTTCTATATCTTTGTTACATTGCACAAACATACATTTTCGCCAAACTGCAAGGCAGTGTGTTGGCGAATAAAATACTCTTTATGTATTACTTACTTTTAAATGTGCTGGTAACAACATGCATATGTACACGAGTACAGTGGAAACAACCTTCATCAGCTTTATCAGTATACCAGTACTGTACGCGTATTCTGTCTATTTTATTAAAATACCTACAACAAATTTTTTATTTATTTTTAGATAGGTTTTACATTATAATATTAACATACGTGCCACTATAGGAAACCCCGTGGGTTTATTTAATAGTTGGCGAGATCGCGCGGCTCGATCCGCGTGAAGGTACTAAATATATATAGGTATCATACTAATCTTACTAATTACTAACTACTTAACATTAACAATAACATACAAATTTTTGGATGGATTTCCATATTATGCAGTAAAGTTGTGTGATTGCTAAGTTACAGGAAAATAAGAATGCCTGAGACTTGGTAGTACGAAATATCTCACAACTTTTTACGGTGAAAGAGTTTCGAGACTTGGCCTTTTTTTAAAATGGAATGCTTTTTATGGGATATACGTATAATTTTAGATTAGTTTTCTAAAAAATCTATACTGTTGTAAATACGAGGTAACCTTCTTGTCCTTTGTCCAGCTGTTTCCAGCAGTGGACGTTTTTCGACTGATATAATTATTGTGATGATGATGGCTGCGATAACAATTACTTAGATGACCTCTTCAGTTAGGTTTATTATCAAAGGATCCCTGCGTCTACGTTAATTGTTTTGATTTGACATGTGTGAAATAAATTGTGTAACGTGTATAAAAATTTGTCAAACTTCATTATATGCGATGAAAAAAAGTTGTTACTGATTTTCTTTTCGTGTTAAATTTAGACGTTTAGTTTTTTCATAGTAAATACATTAGGAAAACATTGCATTTCTGCAACTTTCACCATGATTTCAAATGGTTATACCTATCACTTTCACTTCTTTTGAACTGCATTGCTCCAAGTGCGCCCCCAACTTGGGCCGCATCTCGCAGGCCCCAAAGGGCGCCCAATATCAATACGTGTAAATGCCACTTACCGGGTTTTAGATGGGGACATAAATACGCCCAATTTTATGGCGTATGTTAAACAGCCACATTTTACTACTTGTTTACGCATTGATTGAAACTAAATCGATTTTGGTTTACGGCTTAATAAAGAGATGACCTGCGGCGCAATCGACTAGTTTTAATGATAACTTGTGTCATGCCGATCAAAACTAAAGTTAAGGTCCCACCTAATGGGCCCCACCTCATAACAAGAGGCTCTCAATTCAGAAACATTACTAGGTTTTTCCTCTTGGACACTGCAACCACGCGTCATTGCTTTAACTATATGTAAGCGTGTTAGGCATCAATTAATTCGTTACAATAATTGGTTCCGGTGGATTAGTAAATATAATCGTGTGTGGCAATTTAAGTAAACGTTCTTTTTCCTAGATAGAACTTAATTGGAAATTTGAAATCCACTAACCTAAAACTTCCCTGAAAAGTTATTTCCTTACCAGCCTAAAAAACCCATATGACAAATTAATACATTATGAGCAATAAGAAGTCAATACTCACATGAATGACAAGTAGGTAATAGTACATTGTGATACAAGTGAGGTATGTTGATAATTACATCAGAGGCGGAATTATCACGCGAACCGCAGGTGAGCGTGATAAGAGAGCCGAGGATTGTAATTATCAAAGCTCACGCGTTTCATACGACGTTTTTCAACACATTTTGCGAGGAAAAAATCCTTTTCATAAGATGAAATTTTGATAGGCCTGTCAAGTTATTTTCTTTACTTATTGATGTCAACAGGTTTTTACTCACATGTTGTATACATCGTCAAGAATTTCTAGTGGCGTCCATTCTTTTTATCACTTTTCTAGTCACCATGAATCAACATTTTTGTTAATAACCCAACACGCATTAACAATGTTTACAAATATCTGTGAAATAACCTATAATGGCGCGCATCAATTTTTTTTGTGAAGTTTGCGCAGTGCGCGCGCATTAGATGAAATCTCTAAACAGCCAATACAAAATAAAATAAATAATTTCGTTTTTAAATGTTATCTTTATTAATTCATGTAAAATGTTATCAAAAGTGAATAGTTTTACTAAATTAACCGTTTCTATATCATATCCAAAAAGAAATAGTCAATTAATAAACAAAACTTTCTGCCTCGCACAGCCAAACTCTGGAATGAACTGTCGCCTGCGGTATTTCCGGACCGTTATAACCTTCAAGCCTTCAAGAAAAGAGGTTACTCCCATCTTAAAGGCCGGCAACGCACCTACAACTCTTCTGGTGTTGTAAGTGTCCATGGGCGTCGATTATCGCTTACCATCAGGTGATTCGACTGCTCGTTTGCCTCCTATATCATTAAAAAAAAAAAAAAAAAGGATTTAATTTGTTTAGTCGGGTAAGAATCCATTTGCCGAGAATTAAAAAAAAGCTGTACATTCTGTACAACCCGGTTATTTTAAGAATGCACCGTGTGCATGCATACATCTTGCTGCAAGGTGCCAACGTGACTTAATCGGGATATAACCATAACACACAAGTATCGTAATGTTATTAAACACGCGTGTTTAATATCCAGGATTATGAGCCTAAAAGCGACACAATAAGAGGTACGTTACGAGCAATTGTGTTGAAAAAGAGTTTACAGTACATATGGTGCTTTTCGTGCATATGTCAAAACTTTAATGAGCCAGAATAGGTAATTCGCAACTCGTGTATCCTCCTTCCTATTTTCCTTTCTATTTTCTGTTCCTATTTTTGGCACTTGTATCGTAAATAACTATTATTGACGTATAGACCTATTAAATTTCCCGCCAAAGCGCTCAAATGTAGGATGACCATAGTTTTCATACCATATAGTAGTAGCAGTAGTAGCTAGCTGATTCAGTGGGTATTAATGTTAACATTAACACAAAATTTAATTAACCCAATAGTGATGTAATGAACATGACGCCTCACTCATTCTCCGAATTATTTTGAATTCATTCGTCTCACGTATACAATTGACTTCAAACTTGAAAGTGAAATTGTATAAGTATAACACATCGTTTACAACATGTATTAAAAAGTTAACGCGTTAAGGCTTTCGACAACAAGGACCAACGACTTCTTTAACAAATGTACCTTGCATTGTACATACATACAGCAGATAGTCTGGTTTGTAAAGGAGCATCCCGAATATATCGAGGCACAAGCAAGTAAGAAGTAGCATGTAAACACATACAGACAAGTTGCATCTACCAAGGGCTAAACTGAGTGTCTTCAAGAACAACGCATTTTGTATGGCTATTCGCATCCTACTAATATTATAAATGCGAAAGTTTAGATGTTTGGATGTTTGGATGTTTGTTACTCAATCACGCTTAAACGGCTGAACCGATTTGAATGAAATTTTGCACGAAGATAGTTTATAGCCTGGATTAAAATATAGGATAGTTTTTATCCCGGGTCCACGCGGACGAAGTCGCGGGCGGAAGCTAGTATTTAATAAACTGCCCAATGATGTGAAAGAGTGCCATTCACAAAAAATTAGAGGAGCGCTCAATAAATGGCTTCGATTACTCCATCAATTAATCGTGTCGTGTGCGGGGGAGCGGCAACAGTATCCTGCAAATGGTCGCTGATAGGCTAGACTCGGGCATCCAGCCCCCCTATTCTGTAACTTGTTTTAAGCTCACCTCAACGCTCACCCACAAATATATGTTGACACCGCGATGCGCAGTAACCAAGCGTAGGTAGAGGTCTAGTTTCGTGACGGGTGAACGGCGGGGTGAGACGCATTAACGCTTAGCGAATAACCGCCCTGGCGCGCTTCATAGACCTGCACGTCAATAGGGCATTAGGCGCCGGAGGAGCCCGTTAGTTTTATTATTGTTCAATTTTTATTTATTTTGTGTGTCTAACATAGTTTTTCAAGGCAATTGTTATTAACAAAATTATGGAACATGTACCTATTCTGAAATAAATGTTTTATATATATATATATTTAGATAACTAACCAGAGTATATTTCTTTTTTATATATGTATTTTATTTTATTCTAAGCGTAATATGCCATTATTAATTGTGAATTTATTGTAATGAAACATATAGACACTTGTAATTAATCCTATTGTTTATATAAAATATTTATTTTAAGGGGATTCAATTAATAATAGTGAATGTAGAGAAATGAAAGAAATGGCAGAAATTTTAGAGCACCTTACATATAATTTAAATATGAGATCAATTAATCACTTGTCATTTTGTCACTGGGCACACACTGGGCATTTTGTCAATGTTTCTTGGGCATTTTATCAATGTTTCTACACATGCCAGCTTTGGGTGAACTGCACCAAGCTTGCAATGAGCACCATAACAGTATAATACAATAATGCATTTCGTATTCTTATGAAGCTGCCTCGTTATTGCAGTGCGTCGAGCATGTTTGCGGAGGCCAGAGTCCCCGACTTCTATGCAATCATTAGAACACGAATAGCGTCGTTCCGGGATCGTATTACATCTTCAGATAACGAGATCCTCCGTACCTTGTCTGATCGTCCGGACTGTTCCATCATGAAGTACTGGGTGAGCGTGCACCGCTTACAAAATAGGAAATAAACGTATGAACCCGCTGTATGTATATATATAATATGACTAACTACTTCTAGGTACCTAATTTTAGTTAAGAATTTGTATTCTATTTTATTATATTATTTTATTTTATTGTCATTGTCATTGTGTATGTGATATGGGTTTATTGCCTGAAATAGACTTTTTTTTGACTTGTGTACTTGAAAATATTTTTTAAAATCTTTAATGAAGCTTTCGCAATTGATTCGTAGAAACAATCTGTGGTTATGATAAGCAAGTAACCTGATGGGGTAAGTACATATTACTCATATAAGCTTTAATTTGTGCATAAAAGCTTTAACATAAATATTAATCGCCATAATAGGTTTGCGTACGCGTACGTGTATAACATTTTCAAGGCATAGGTATAAGACAAACCTTTTAAATCCTGTACATTTTGGTAAAAGTAATTGTCTCTTTGTAACCTAAACCTAACCCAACTTTTTTTTAAACAAACGCACTGCAATATTTTTTACCTAAACCCACAGATCCTAAACCTAACCCAACCGTAACCCCGCTTCCGTTTTAAGGGACTAAGGGTTCTAAGGGGTTGTTTCCGTTCTAAGGGACACAAGATAACTATAACCTAACCTACCAAAATATAATTGTTACCTATATTCAACTGGTCAACTATATTAATAGCTTGTTTTTTTGAAGTGAAAACTTCTTTAGCGGCGCTGTGCATTTTTTGGGATGGGGAAAAATTGTTAAACTCGCCACAGATTTCGATTTTCGATAGGAAACGTGACCGTAATGCCTCCTCTACACGTCAACAGATAAATACGTCCGCGGACGCTGATAGATGCATCGGCAGATGGATCACCTCGAGTTGTCCACACGTCTGTAAGTCGATCAGTCTATGTTGATTCTTTCAGTTCAAAACCCTTTGATCCGTGCCACAAAAACCGACAACAAGCGGATAAGTGACAGACGCATCTGCGGACGTCTGCGGACGTTAAATACCTACAACAGACGCGCAAATTACCCCCTCTACACGTCGGCGGACGCATCGGAAGATGAAGTCTGCAGATGCATCTGCAGACGTGTAGTGGAGGCTAAGGTGAGAGATTCGGGACGAGGCTCGGGGGTGGGGGGGGGGGACCGATGCCGTAGTACGAGACTGGCTGCGCCATTCGAGTTAGCGAGAAAAGGGCGCAAACGCCATGCAATCCGCGGCGCTTACCCGTTCGACCGACACACAATAAGTTGTCACGCGCTAATTTGCAAGTGAAATAGTTTACTTCTGTCGCTACGGTATTCGTCGATTCGAAAGGTCAGAATATTCAAGTTCTCACTTCGGCCGGCACTCCCGAAGTGCAACCCGGTCTTTTTTTGAGAATCAATCATACCTATAATAACAGTCTTTTTTCATAAGTTATACAGGGTGTACCAAAAATGGGGTGTGAACCCATCAAGGGCTCAACAAGTATCGTGTTTTGATAAGAAAAAACAGATAAAAAAATACGCTATTTTTTTTCTTTAGTATGGAGCGTTGGCCGACTGGGGCGACAAGCTCCATTGAAATGTAAAAAAAAATCGCATACCTATGCATACATAGGTAGCAATTTTTATGACTAAAAATAATCATGATCTTCAATATAATGACCAAAACTTGTATAAGTAAGTATATACCTAATATTCAAAATTATGATTTAAAAAAAATATGACATACTACAATAACGACATTGAAAGTAGATATTATGTGCAGAATCATTAATGACAAAAGACTTTTATGAGCAACAACTGTATGCTTAAAGTTGTATGACAATCGAAATGATGACAATAGTCATTATGCGACTAGATGGACAACCAACCTGACGCTATGCGCTGGTACACTGTATAGTCAATGAAATCAAATGGAATAGTGGCCAAAGAGGCCGGAAGTATAGGCTCTCGTACAAATATGCAAGGGATGCGTGCACAGAACGTGCATAGAACGCGTACGTAGAACTATATACCTACCTACTCGTTTCAACTCTGCTACAGTAAGTATATAAGCTAAAGCAGTATTTTAACTAACTCAAGGGGTTGTATTGCAAATTATCGCGTGCTTCGAAACGCAAACAATAAGGTCTGATTTTCAGATATATGATTCTTGACTATATGATTGTTTATCTGATTTAATTGATATGATTGCCAAAAAGTTGATCGATAGAAAAAAAAAACAAAGTTGGGTCTTTGTGTTCCTTTTTTACTCAGCCTATTCAAACAATACATTATTTTACTATACAATCAGGTTAATACTATAGTAGGTATTTTATCTCACCTAAAATCTCACTTAATGAAATATAAATATAACTTCACCAAGTTAGGTATTTTATCGAAATTTGTCCAAAAAAGCCATTCCCGAAGAGTGTTGCATCTCTTTTTCTCGTGCGCGGAAGGCATAAGCGTGTCTCTGTCAAGGCGGCGTGGTCGACTCGAATCAAGGTATCCCCTTAAGACCGCTACAACACCAGTTCCACGCGGCACATGCCTGGCACGCGGACTGATCGCCGATTACCCTGAACAGCGCTTAAAGGGGCCCACCCACTATCAGTCCGCCTGCAGTCCCTGGCCTGTCAGTTGTTCGGAACTGTCAAATTTTTGTTCTAACTGACAGGGTGATATCGTCCGGCGGACTGATAGTGGGTGGGGACCATAAGTTTATTGTATCAACGCTTGTCTGTATGAGTGCGTCGCCTCACATCGGACGATTGTACGGATTGTTTTTTTTTTTTACCACGTCGGTGGCAAACAAGCTAACGGCCCGCGGCTTAAAGTGACTACCGTAGTCATGGACGCTTACAACTCCAAGTTGCGCATGCGCGTTGCCGACCCTAAACATATACTGCTTGAAGCTATCTACAATGCAACGATGAAGTATTAATTACCCCGTCTCATTCACTCCATTGAGCCGGCTTGAAATAGCCGACCGCGTGACCACGGGAAGTCGTAAACAACTCCGTCACCGATATCGGCCGCCATCTTGCCAGTATGCGCAAGAGTGGAAGAAGCGGAGCGTCTATCGGACACGTTCCGGTGCAAATGATGGTGCATTGTTGATTAACACAACCACGACCGGTTTAGGGTGGATATCCACAAGAGATGTAAGCTGTGTTTTCATATATTTGACACCTGGCTCTCAAGCACGCGATCTGTCAAATATGTTTCGTGGATATTCGCCCTTAATCTAGTGGATAACTATCATGTCTACAAAGCTGACGCTCCTGGGTTCAAATCGAATATTTGTGTGATGAGCATGGTCATTTGTTTCTGAGTCTTAGACATTTTCTATGATTTCTAAGTATGTAGTATTTGAAATACAAAATAGAAATATATTTATTAATATGAAAAATATATACATGTGTTTAAAT
Source organism: Epinotia bilunana (assembly GCA_947049275.1). NCBI lineage: Eukaryota > Metazoa > Arthropoda > Insecta > Lepidoptera > Tortricidae > Epinotia > Epinotia bilunana. The sequence goes on along the minus strand of OX346273.1, from coordinate 9,555,945 downwards.
AACCACTATATAAAAGCATCAAAATAGATGCCACTCAGCATATGCCAGTAGCAATATACGAGTATGATAAGGGCGCCGGTTTTCAGGAAGAGAGAGATAGAACGTAAAATGTAAATTATACGTAACAAAACCGCAAAGTTATGACAAGGAGAGGTCGCTGGACTCGCTGGTCAATTAATAAATTCAGAGCTAAGTTAGTGTTATGAATATTACAAAAAGCATTGTACGCGCGTTAGGTAGATCTAAATGTCACTTTATATATGGAAAAATGACAGTTAAATTGTCCTGAAGCGCGTTCAGTAAGGCGTTAAGTAATCGACCACTAGATCTTAAGCTACGCTCCATACTAATACTGGGGAAATTAGTGGCAGCAACGTATGGAGCAGTCTGCACTTTAGTCTCTCTTTTTCCCCCTTCTTTTTGGGTACCTACTAGCCAGAGGTTGATCTCGTGGCTAGGACGCTAAATCAGCTTAGTTTGACCCAAGCGGTAGGCCTCCCACAAGGTGGACTGATGACCTGGTAAAGGTTGCTGGAGTCCGCTTGATGCGGGTGGCGCAGGACCGGTCCCTTTGGCACTCTTTGGGGGAGGCCTATGTCCAGCAGCGGACGTCTTTCGGCTGGTATGATGATGATGATGATGATGACCATGTTTGTGCATCGTAGGTTTGAATGGTAAAATAAACATTAAACATGCAAATATTCTAAATCATTGATAATAATTGCTAGTCAACATAAAGCAAAATCGGCCAAGTGCGTGTTGGGCCACGCGCAGTATAGGGTTCCGTATTTGCTGTCTGTCTTAGTTACTCCAACTATATGGTGCGGTTGCGTACACATGACTCGAATAAAAACTAGGGCTTTAAAGCCCAATATCTCGCAAACGAACCACCGAGTTGAAAAATAGTTTTAAAAACCCATAATATTTTTTAACAAGCTATCCAACGACTACTACTACCCCACACACACTATGGTTTTAACGAGAAAAAAAAACATCCCAAACAAGGTTTTATTTTACTGTTTTGTCGGCGTCATCATTGGCCTTTACATCTATGAAAAGATGATTTAAATTGCGTCCATATTAGAGGAGCGGCACTAACGTACGTGGCTTGTAAGGCCGATACGGAAGCGACAGCTACGACCGCATAATTGGCAAGTTAATGTGCTGCCCGGAGATGAAAGCGGAAGAGAAGCGCGTTGGTATCTTAATTCGCGCCTAAAGGATAAGAGATCGAACCAAGCTTTATCGTGTTCCACCACTCCATTGCGTAGGCTCTCCCTCCATTGGTCTCGATCTTGAGAATGTTCTTCCCAAGTTGTGAGGTCGATCCTAAAGGACACCATGTCCCGTTTAGCACTGTCCTTAAACCGCAACATAGGTCGCCCGACCGGTCGTTTAGCGTACGCTTTCACTCAGGAGAGATTTTCGTGGCAAACGTGAAGGCTCCATCCTATGCACGTGCCCAAGCCAACGTAAGCGTCTCTGTTTCAGAACGGCAGTCTCGTTTGTCACTCGATCCTTACACGAGATGTTTAAAATGCGTCGAAGACAGCGCATATGGAAGTTGTTCAATTTCCGTTCCTGTTTGGCATACGACGTCCACGTTGTCGGCGTGATTGATTTATATATACCCAAGCCGAATTACAGTTTTCTAGTAGTAATAAGGTAAGGGCTACTGAGCTAAGCCGAATACGGATGGACAGGCAGACGGACATGGCGAAACTATAAGGGTCCCTTGTCGTCTACGGAACCCTAAAAATGGTATAAAGTTCCTGACGCGTTGCAATCCTGCAATTTGATTTTATCAATAACCTAATTTGTGTAGACTTATTAATTAATGTTGTTTCCAAGTATAGATACGTATACTTAATTAACGATGTTGTAGTAACGATTGAAGTGAGGGTTGGTACCTTTTTGATTTAATAGGGACTATAAACAAGTATACAAAAAAAATATACACACTAGTTTGAATGTACTTTATCAGCAAAATGTTTACAATACAAAAGTTATAAAAATTCAGAAATATTATTCTCTAATCTAATCCTTCCCAAACATCAAACGCTTTAATTAAAAGAAAAAGAGAAAGATTTTATCACAAAGCTTTCTTAGTTCTCGCTAGTTTCATCTTCCACTTCAAAGTCAGTTTCACCCGAAAAGCCTTCCAGATCATCCTCGATGCTTTCGTCGGGAATTAACCGAACGTAAAAATCGTGATGGACCTGTGGATGAAGAAGGCTCTTTAGGTCTTTAACTTAGCGTCGGCAACAGGCTTGCCTGATGGCCAAAGTGGTTCCATTAACTGCTTGGTATTAATTGATGATGCCCTTCCCTTCAATGAAGTTAGATCTTATGTAAATTTTAAACATTTCATGTTTTCTAAGCTCTATTTCTTTTGTGGGCAGCCATGACACTTGTGTCTACTCGGGGAAGGGCCTCATCAAGTATTACCAAGCAGTTAATGGAACCACTTTGGTCATCAGGCAAGCCTGTTGCCGACGCAAAGTTAAAGACCTGAAGAGCCTTCTTCATCCACAGGTTCATCACGATTTTTACGTTCGGTTAATTCCCGATGAAAGCATCGAGAATGATCTGGAAGGCTTTTCGGGTGAACCTGACTTTGAAGTGGAAGATGAAACTAGCGAGTACTAAGACAGCTTTGTGATAGAATCTTTCTCTTAATTTTTTTATTAAAGCGTTTGATGTTTGGGGAGGATTAGATTAGAGAGTAATATTTCAAAAAAAATCTAAACTTTTGTATTGTAAACATTTTTGCTAATAAAGTAGTACATTCAAAGTAGTGTGTATATTTTTTAATTAAATCAACAAGGTACCTTTACTAAAAGGAACCATTGCCTTTGTCAGAGAAAACTACACTTAAAACTAAATATTCTTGACATGTTTACTTAAAAAAATATCAATAATACCATGTTGTAACGCTTGGCAATCCAACTTTGCAAAAAATATGAGGAAAAAAATGTACACACTTTTTAACATAAACCTCTTTTTCTTAAAATTATCATTGTGTAGGTTGGTTTCCTTGTTAAGAACCAACCCGCATGGACTCTTATAAAGTAAATGAAAAGATACTGTAACGGTGAACCACGTGACATGGATCTTTTCAAATACATATAATGTAAAATTAGCAAGTTACCAAACAACATGGATCTTTTTAAAGTTTTATGAAACAATGATAATGTGGTTTGATAACTTTGTCAACGGAATCTTTTCATATGTCGAATGATCTTACGACTTTGATCTTTCTGTAGGGGGTAGGCACATTTCTGTAAGGCACATTTTTAAAGCCTTCTGCATACTTAACTCAATTTTGGGTGATGTGGGGGTTGGTTCCCTTCTGCAAAAATACGTCCTATTGTCGATAGTTAGACAAATCAACAATAACAGACAGCTCAATCACTCTTAAAACACCACACACTGAGAAGCTCTGCCCCTCTATTCTGTAACTTGTTTTAAGCTCACCTCAACGATCACCCACAAATATATATTGACACCGCGATGCTTAGTAACCAAGCGTAGGTAGAGGTCTAGTTTCGTGACGGGTGACCGGCGGGGTGAGCCGCTTCAGCGCGTAGCGAATAACAGCCCAGTACGCTTACCATGAGTTTGACAACGACGGCTCGTACTGTCAAAGTGCAATAGAGATGCACAGATAGAAAACTCGATTCTCGTTAACGAAAAATGACAATGTCAAACTCATGGTAGCCGCACTGGTAGCCTTACTCACCATCAGGAACATAGATTAGAGACACTTAGATTAGAGGCCAGACGAGAACAAAGATTAGAGGCCTATCGTTCAAAAGATAAAAAGATGCAACACTCTGAATGTCTTAATCATATTTGATTCTATGAATAGATTTGGTAAGATACCGTCATTTTAACTTGATTATATCGATTGCTAATATGATGATGATGATTGTGTAATAGCGCAATAGTTCTGGATACCCCGCATATTCTACAAAGAGACGATATCCGTCCAACTTCACCGAAACACCGATAGTCATATCTTAATGTCTCTTTACGGAACAATTATTGTTACAATATAATTATTATGATCAAAACAATAAATTACTCGGTCTCTCATTAATAACGCTCGATTGAGAAATGTGTCTGCCGATACATTTTAATGTCTTTCTAGATTAAGGCTGAATGGATTTTTGAAACAAACATTTTATATTCTTGGCTTTAAATATAGGTAGGAATGCTTTTCAATGGACTCTGATATCGACGTGCATGTGACATGTTATTTAAGAATAATTAATTTATTGCCTACAGTCACAGAAGGAGAAATATATGCATATTTATATGCATTGTAAAAAGTTTATGTGTCTAAGACACGAAATTACACACATCGTTACACGGATATTTAAATGATCTGCCAGCGCTTTAAGCTTTTGTTTCGGTCACAATTTATTGTACATTTATTTCCCGACTTGAATTAGTCAGCAAAGGTATGTACCTATTTGCGAGTGCTCATCGTTGGTTCCTCAAGGCTGAGGGTCATGACCACCAAGAGCGCAGTTCATCACAACCGTTGTCCAAACCCCTCTATTTTGGGTAAATTGTATTGAGCCTTGGATATTGACGCCCGTAGCATTGCGGATTGCCTCATTCCATCGTGTGGTTGCTCTGTCTCCACTCTACTTGCCATCAACGCAGCCAACTATCACCAACTTCTCCATGCTGGGCTGGCCTGCGCGGGCCGCGCGGCCAAACAATGTCATCATTCTCTGGAATCATGTACCGTATTAGAAAAGTTGAAAAACAAATTCAAAATCCAATATCTCAAAAACGGCTGAACAGATTTACATATAACATGGTTAAGAACACTCGGGATCACATTAGCTTTCGAATAAAAAAAAACGCGTTCAAATCGGTCCATCCGTTTGGGAGCTACGATACCTCGGACAGATACACAGATACACAGATACAGACACATTAAACTTACAACACCCCTCTCTTTGCGTCGGGGGTTAAAAAGGGGGTGAGTTGATCAAATCACGAAAACAATTTTTTTTACGTGTCACGCTTTTTATAAAAAAAAGTCCGGCCGTATGAATTTTTGTTTTATAATGATTATCTGTCGTTTAATTTCATAATTTTAACGGTAAACACTAAAATAGTAAGAAATTCCACCCCACCCCTTAGTGGAGTTAGAGGGGATAGCAATGAGGTGAGTATTCTGAATTTCGGATAAGCTTGCCTCGATCCGCGTTGCATCCCACTCTCCACTCATATTTATCGCTTCTCTTCCGCATGATCGCTCCCCACAACCCAAAGGGGCTACCGCGAAACGAAATCGAACTTCGTTCGTGTATCACCGTCTTTGTCGCTCGAACTAGCAAGTGCAACAGAGAGGGAGATACACGAACGAAGTTCGTTTTTGTTTCGCGGTAGGCCCTCTGGTTCTACTCCAGTAGGTCTAGCACAACTTGACAAGTCGCTTCGCGCGCGACTGAGCGTCTCCTGACTCGCACCCTGCAAATTAGATAGAGGAGGGTAGATCTTTCTCGACTCGCAGCTACCTGCCCTGCCCTGCCCCCACATATCTTTCACCTCTCACTTCTAGAGCCTCCACTTTTTTTAATGTAATAATTTGACTACTCCGTGTTGCCCCAAGATAAGAAAATATGTCTAAAAGTATAATAAAATTACTTTTACAGCAACCTGAGCCAGGAAATCAAAGTAACAACTGAAAATATTCGCGTCCCATCTGCCCCCTTAATCCCTTAGTATCCTATTTTACGGTACTTGAAAGCCAGGTGTTGATACGGAGCTCCATAGACACATTTTTGCAGCGTGGTGTACCTATTTATTTGCGAGTACAAAGTATGAAAGTTAACTCATTCCCACGCGTTGGTACTATTCGACGGCGTTGAGTTTGGATTAGGTTACCTGTCAAATTATATGCACTTTGACGTCATTATTTGGAAAACTGCCACCCCCAATCCCATTCTAATGCAGGTTATTTAATACTTCTGTACACAAAGAAAAGAATGCGACTTTCTTCTTTTCAAATCTCACACACGTCCTTTAGGTATATTGGGACTTTGGGTAAATGTATGTAAAGCCAGCATCATATAGATATACTGTAAGAGTAAGGATGTGTTACGATGTATGGCTACTTTGGCTGCTAATAACTGTACCTACGATGCCTACTGTACATGCTTTCTTTCAAAAACGTCTTGACATTTACGCTGATTTAGATTGAGCTCAGACGTTCCCTAATTAATCAGCATTTAATAGCCATTCAAACCATATGACATAGCTGGTGTCACACTTAGCAGTTGCTAGGTGCGATAGAATTACAAGTTCGTAATTCTGGGAAGCAAAACGTCATTCAATTTGATGCTTTGATTCATTTGTTTCTCATGGGGTAATGTGATAGTATTGAGTTACTTCACATCTACCGAAGCTGATAATTACGTCATCGTTAGGGTTTTCTATGTTTATAAATATGTTTATCGTCGTCTAGTCTACTATCTACACGCTTTGCTAAGTAATACTAGGTCGGTTTGTGTAAGATTGTCCGGCAAATATTTATTTATTTAATTTTAACCCGCACGATTACACAAAGTTTCCGTGAGCCTGTATACTTTCCACTGCTCTGCTGGGCACAGGCCTCGTCTCACCACATACCAGGAACTCTGCATACCTCGCCTTGAAGAAGCGATAAAGAATTGAAGACTACATTATATAACTTTTTAGCATCCAAAGCCTACTCCGTTCGAGAATACCTTAATGACCTAAATTCTTAGTATTAGCAACTTATGCATGCGATACAAACGACATTCATATACTGCGTGGAACGGAACGATGGACTTTCCCGCAAGAGGGGGATTATTGAGCGCTAGTACGTCACATTTTCCAGATAAACTATTTTTTTTGACGTGATTTTTATTTTATTTTTGCATGGAGCTCGTCGCTCTAGTCGGCCAACGCTCCATACAAAAATAAAAAATAATCGTGTCAAAAAAAATAGTTTATCTGGAAAATGTGACGTATAGTCACGGAATTTGATTGTTGAGCCATTTAGGGGTCACTTTATATTGGACAATTCATATCATATGTATTGATAAACCATATAACCTTCATCCCTAAATGGCTCAACAATCAAATTCCGTGACTGTACTAGCGCTCAATAATCCCCCTCTTGCGGGAAAGTCCATCGTTCCGTTCCACGCTGTATATTTGCATATCCCTGTGACCAAACATGTAACTCTGTATTTATTATTGAACCACCTATTTGTACCATGTTTTAGCGAATAAATGACTGATTACTGATTACTGAAAGAAACATAATCAGTTTCATCATGAGGCCTTTACCATTCGTTGTTTTTCAACATAATATGATTCTCAATAAACTTATAATGTAATCGACTCATACATAAGTTTTACTGTAACTACATAGAAAACATCACGAATTGAAACTCGTGTCTTAACGGACATAACTTTTTTAATAAAACATAACTACAAATTTTATTGCAGACAAAAAGTATATACCTTGTTTGTACATAATTATATGATATAGTAAATTTTGTGATCCAAAATCGAAACCAATTTGGTAAATATAAAAGTGCCCGACTTCAGAATAAATTAAAAGCAATTTTAAGTAATACAGCGTTATTGCAAAAAAGCATGATTGGAATGGCCCACAAGATTTTTAATAAACTACCACAGACTATTGTTGGAACAGTTTTATTGTTGGAAAGAATTTCTATTAAAAAAAGGTTATTACTCAATTAATCAATTTTTAGCTGACTTGTGCACTCAATTAAAATTACTCTATTCTTTATATTTTTAATAATGTTGACTACCTAATGTAAATTATTTGTAAAGCATGCTGCATGCAGAAGCATTTTACAAAAATGTAACTACATAATAGGTATTTGTTTGCCGCAAGGCGCCACATAGTGATACTGAAAAAATGTAATACCTAATAACTCTTTGAATCTTTGAAAACCTACTCATGTAGTAGGGTGTCTTGTAGCGTGTAATGAAATATATAATTATGCAATAAATAATAGGTAAAAAAACAATCAGCAGCGGCTGTGACTAACAAAATTTAAGATAAAAACACATGGCGTACTTCCGCGCTGAAGAACGTTCCCGTATCAAAAAGCACGCTGCATCCAGCAGACGGTCCTGGGTATCGGACTGCAATCATCATGCATGCTCTTAGGTAGAGCGTAGGAGCTATTGATTATGCCTTGCACAGTATACGATAAGCCGTGGAGTTTCTGATCCAGGAGTTTAAGTTTGGAAGGGGCCTGACTGGGCTTAGGTTTTAGTTAGGACTCGGATACTTTTGAGAGGGGCTTGAGCTTTGATTAGAAAGGAACACCTAAGCTTAAGTAGTCACCAGCATTATTATCTGCTACAGCAAAGCGCGCATAAATATCTGACTCGACTCTATTTCCAGTGCCGTTAGAACGTGTCTTATTTGTATGCTGGCTTTGTTATGGCAGATATTAATGTGCGTCTCCTTCGGGTCTCCTTTTCGACCACAATAGTTACTCAAGCTAATATACTTTAAAAATTACAAAACGGTCCGCTGCGTTGCGCGGTGGCCAAACGCCTCGCGTGTTTTCGACTAAGCCAGATGACAGATCGAACGCCGACTTCTGTTCGCTCGACTTGCCTCTAATGAGCGTGACCGGCGTCGTTCGAGCATTCGAGCACTCGAGCCCGGCTCGAGCACAAAGCTGGCCTGTGGCCTGAAAGTAACGGGCACGAAACATTAACGTGATTAATTTCGGCAATTATGGCGTAATGCTGTAAGGTAACAGTAGGTCAAGTTATTGTGAAGTTCTGCAGTAGTCAGTTTCGTTAAATCACTATAGGTGTGGTGAGAATATAACACCTACGCTTTCAAGATTTTCACTCATCATTTTCACGCGACATTACACACACATTCAAAAAGGACAAAAATAATACCACTACACGTACACGCTATATAAAAATCGTATAAGAAAAGTGCATAATTCAGAGCAATGAGGCGTAGTTGGCAGCGCAACCGCGGATGGCTCGCGGTATTTGAGCTCCCGAAGTGATGTGGAACCGCCCTGTGCAACACGAACTGAGCACTTTGGCCTGGGGCGGAAAAAGGTAAAAAAAAGTCGCGATACAGCAAATTCAAACAGTGGTTGCCTAAAAGTGTGTACGCTGTTTATATAATGAAATTGTTATGTCATCCCTCGTGGTGCGCCATTTTTTTGGGTTCACTGTCCTTCTGTGTTAATATCCACTGTGTGACAGTTAAGAGATCCGCTTTAATGCTAAATGAATAAGTTATTTTTAATTACACAGTAATTGTGAACACATCCGAGATTAATTGCGTATGGCGGCGTGTTTCGACGAGCTCTTTGCGGCGCAAATGGCGCGTGGAAGAAATTAGGTGTCGGGACCTGGCAACACTAATACCTTGTTCTTTGTTGAGCTGGTGTTGTAGCGCATTCAGACTCAGATTCAATTATTACACAATCTCAGAAATCATTATAAACTAGTGGATCCGTGTTTTTTTTTCAATTTCGGAAAATATCGTGAAAAAAATTGTAATTATTGAACCTGCTTACTAAAATATATGATACAGAGAACGATAAAGATATAATAGGAAAAAAAATCGTCTGAAACCCAGAGCAAGACTTCAACTTGCGACCTCTGTATTTCCGGTATAGTGATGTAGCCTCTAAACCTCTCTGCTTACTAAATTTAACTAAAATGGGTTAAGAAATGCGATATGTAAAGCAGAACAGCCGGACAGACGGGCATACGAACTCATTTTAGGCCAAGCTGAAACGGAGAACTTCGTTCGCTTCGCTCGCTCGTTCTATTACATTATAGCAGGTCAATTTAAAAGGATCAATATACTGATTGCCAATAACAAAAAATATTTATAAAAGATCGATAATAAGAACAGTAAATGTCAAGAAAACTGTTCAATGGGAAGTCATAATTTCATTCGGGATCGAATATTGATGCATTTTTGGGGTTCCGTAGTCAACTTTTAGTTTCACCATGTCCGTCTGTCCGTCCGTCTGTTTTCGGCTTAGCTCAGTAATCATTCATCATATCAGCCGAAAGACGTCCACTGCTGGACATAGGCCTCCCCCAAAGAGTGCCAAAGTGACCGGTCCGTCGTGGGTAGGCCCCCCGCAAGGTGGACTGATGACCTGGTAAAGGTTGCTGGAGTCTGCTGGATGCGGGTGGCGCAGTAACCATTACTACTAGAAAACTGTGATTCAGCATGGGTATATAAATCAACCCGCCGACAAAATAGTACTACTACCATAATGAATTTAAAAGGAAAACTATCACGGACAAGTAGGCATAAGTAGTTACCGAGTAATAGTCGACCAACTTAATGTGTACTTGGAAAGGCCAATTTTCGTACAAATTCGGCCGACGCAACGGCACCGCACATCGATCTAACCAAGACAGACATGCAACTACGGAACCCTACACTGCGCGTGGCCCGACACGCACTTGGCTGTTTTTTGTTCCAAGCAGTAACATTATAAATATCAACAATACAATATTACGAGTATGGCCTATTATTCGGTAGCTGAATTTCTTGACGAATCATTTTAATAATAATTTTGATCGTTCTGTATTTGATTGTCCTGTATTTTATCTGCCTGTTGACATTGTTTTTAATTCTTAGTGATTATTTTGACATTTTTAATGTAATGAATGACAATGGATTATTAATACGAAATAAATGAATATGAATATGAACATGGTACAGTCGGCCTCATAAGTTGCTGAACTCCTAAGTAGGTACCTTGTCGTTTTAACTCGTTTGACAACTTCTTATGGCAGTTTAAAATGACGTTAAGTGAGGCTGACCGTGTATACCTTTAATGCATGTCTGATGTTAGAGATAGAGATATTAGATTTACACTCGACATTTTGGACAGAGTCAAAGAAAAGACGATATTCATACTGGATAAGTCCGCTAGAAAAATTACGATGGAAAAATAACACACAATTGCTCACAAATGTAAACATAGTATAGTATTTCAGAGTTTGTCTAGCTTTTGAATCTATTACACGTGTCATTCCAATGACGTCGTTTAAAAAATCATCCAAGTTCACAGTTCACGTGACTTTAAAACATTGTCGAACTCAAACAATGTTGTCATCAACGCAGTAAAGTTATTGTTAACACTATCTTGACTAAAACATTCAGACTTTGTACTAGCTAAGTATATTGTAATTGCAAAACGTGTTATGTAGCAAAATTGCCTGTATCAGAATTAACACAGGTAAAGGCGTCGGATAAAATAATATTCATCTCAATTATATGTCCATTTTTACCTATTGACGTAATAATTTTTGAAATCGGATGAGTAGTTCCGTAGTTTACCCCTACTTACATATAAACTTACAAATCTACAAATGTAAATGTCGCAGATATTATGTACATTATTTATCTCTCCTTTGGTATTTTTAATTTGTAATTCAAATCATTTGTTTTGTCCGCTTTCTTTCCTTTTAATTATGGCTGATACTATTGATTCTTAACATATTATGACATTGAGTTACGAATATTTATATCTTATTTAAGTATGTGTATTGTATATATGTGATCTTCCATCAACACATTAGTTTCTTGTATCACCTACTTACTACTTAGTTTTACTATTGTTTTCTTCAATACCCAAACGTTGTCTGGAAGAGATCGCTCTACCTGTAGCGATAAGACCGCCTGTTGTTTTACCTCTACTGTCTCTCTTTACTCTGTGTTTTTCTTTCATAACTGCTCTATTTATATGAGGTGTGCAATAAGGAGTTTTGGTATTGTATTGTATATTATTATTAGGTAGTACAGATTGTCAAACAAGTGCGTCTCTCCACTGGTTTTTATACTGTTCGCAATATTGTAACTGTAAACATTGAACTTGCATAACACAAGTTCGTAATTCGAAAATGAGATTATGATAAAAAAAAATCACGAAATGTGGGACAAACAAAGCGTCGATGTAGGTAAATCGTTTGCTATAAATTACTTGATAACATATGTTTTCGGTAAGAGTCGACCTTTGTTTAAGCCAAAAGTAAGCTTATAGAGGGTGTGTTTATATAACATGCACACTCACATACATTATTTTCAGTGTGGTACTACAGAACCGGTTGGTTCCGGTCTGCGGGTTGCCACACCGACCAAGGCGCTATATATATCGCGCCTGCATAACACCTCCACGGCTGATGATGCGGTGGAGTAAGTTCTTCAGAAGACCGGCTTCTCGCTGAGGGTGTTCCAGCTGCGTTCGCGCCACCATGTGCACTTCAGCTCGTTTGTAGTGCGCGTGCCGCGACCGCTGTAGGAGACCATCGCATGTGCTGCCTTCTGGCCGAAGGGTGTCGTGTTTCGACGGTTCCGGGGCAATCTGCCGAATCCTACACCGGAGATGACGATGCAATGATTTTATTGTATTAGCAACACATTGCAATATTAATAAGAAAATAAATAAATAATTGAAACTAATCATGGAAAATTTAACAGTCATATCATCATCAGCCTATTTTAATCAACTACTGAACATATGACCCAATGTCCCATACACCAGCTATGTTAACAATTTGAGGTAAATGAGTAATAATCATGGAAGCCCAAGATAACCAGTAACATCATCAGCCTTTATACGTTCCACTGTTGGACACAGGCCTCCTCTCGTGAATGAGAAGGTATGGGCAGTACTCCTCATGCTGGCCCAGTGCAGGTTGGAGACGTCACGTACACCTTTGAAGTTCTTCGCATTATGCAGGTTTCCTCACGATGCTTTATTTTACCGAAAAGCTAATGGCAAAATATCAAATGTTATTCCGCACATAGCCGATGGCGGGAAGGTAGTTGTATAATTAAGACTGATAGTGATAGTGATACATTATTGCCATCGAGGATAGTATACACCAATTAACAGCAGAGACTTTAGATATTGTCATTTGAATAGCAACAACCACACGAGTTTAACTTAAATTTAGCATTAGTTACTACCCAAAGGTCTGGAAGAGACCGCTCTTTAGACCGCCTTTTGGAAGCCTCTAGTTTTAAATTTGTATGTCCTGTATTTGATTCATTTATTGAAGCGTGCAATAAAGAGTATTTCGATTGTATTGTACTTGCTGAGGCGGCTAGAGGCCTGTTGGTTGGTAGTCAATTTTGTGACACAAACTATTTTCAATTTACTGATGAATTAAAAAGAACCTTGAAAAATTTATCTAAGTTTGCGGAAATTCCCCGCCTCTTTAAATCCCTGAGTGCTGTGTGCTAGCCAAGCCGTACCAAAACCACCATATTAGCTAAGTAAGCGTATAAACTTAGTTTTTTTTTTAATTCCTGAAGTTAGATATTTGTAGACCGGTTCACAGACACTCCATGATACTATTTTACGATCGAGTTAATCTTATCACATTTACGACTCCCCTAGATACACTCCCACCTGATCTTCTTTGTAATTAGTAATTACCAAGCATGCTGGTCCTTACTAACCAATCTTAATTATTTCATACTTTCATTTAAAGCGTCCATAGTTCCGCTGCGCCCGCAAAATTTGTACCGTTGTCCAGGTAAAGGCAATGTCGACGGAAACCGATCCACGGATGGGGTTCGATGGGCTTAATGACTAAGCTGTTTGTTGTATCTGAAAAGCTTCTTATGACATTGGCCCTAATTGTTGTCTATGACGTCACACGTTAAGTCTAGTTTGAGGCATTGACGGCTGTAGATCTTCTATTCAAATTGCTCACCCTTTTGACAAAGCTGGCCTAGTTCTAATAAGGTCCATTTTCTTAATTGGATACATACATGTAGTAGTGTAGTATGTAGAAAACTGAGATTTTACTTTCAAAACATTGATTTCAAACTAGATTGAAATCAATGTTTTGAAAGTAAAATCTACCCCAAGTATAAAATTGGGTTTGCGCAAATGTCCATTGAAAATATAAATTCTTCTAGATCTTATGTAAAGATAGTGGTGTTTCAGTATCATTGTTAGTATGTAATCGCCCACTGCTGAGCATCTCTTGAAGTAGGTACCTACATTCCGGTCCTGGGCGCGTCTTTTCCGGGAGTGACCTCCGATGCCCCTAATTCAGTCAAGCCTGGACGATCGAACCTTTTTTTCCTAGAAGTAGCTACCAGTCCGTTACCATACCACATATTAATATTATACTTTTCTAACCACTTTTGCGGTTGCTTGAACATATATTATATTGTGGGTACTCACGTTATTGAAATACCTAGGTATATATTTACATTTTGAATGTTTCCAGGAAAAACGCTAGGAGGAATGAATGAATGAATATTTTGAACGTTTTCATAAGTCCCAAATTTACAGAATAAAATATTTCTCTGTAGAACATGTGCCGGGAATCGAACTAGAAATTACCAAGAATGAATCACCCTATACTTGTCCCATTATCGGCTCCGCGACCCCGCTATCAGCCAATTAAGTTTAATGGATATTATTTAAATTAGTGCCACACTCAATTGACAATATCGCTTATCGGAGTATCAAAACAAACTCCGTGTAGGTACTGCGTAACGCACGTACACTGATGTGTGGATAAATCTATATCGGTTTCAATGAAATGCAAGCATACAAGTATACGCTGATAAATTGGAAATGGCTTGATCGAACTGTTTAATTTATTCCATCATGTTCATTAATATCACGTAATAACGAGTAGTAGTAATACTTTACTACTTACAAGACTCGACGTATCTATTACACTTTAAACGATAGGAAAGCAGGATATGTGTGGAGTTCAAAGAAATATACACATAAATTATTCTAGTTCTTTGGTTACTTAAGTAATCTAAAAAATACTACGCGCCCCTCGAAAAATGAAGAGTAAAAAGTTATAAGGGACTCTTAGATAATTTGACTTATTTTCACCTGTAAAATGTTCCCTTTTTTTGCTCTCAAGTTTTTTAAATACCTACAAAATTGAAATACCTACTTGTTGTGGGTACGATATGCAATGACCTTGACAATTTGAGCTACATATGGAAGTCACCTTGCGCCATTTTGCGAGTGAGATAGCTCTGAGGGGCTACCGCGAAACGAAAACGAACTTCGTTTGTGTATCTCCCTCTCTATCGCTTGAACTAGCAAATGCGACAGAGACGGAGATACACAAACGAAGTTCGTTTTCGTTTCACGATAGACCCTCTGATATTATTTCGTCTGTGCTAATATTATAAATAAATAGGGGAAGTCTGTAAGATTGTAGCTTGTAGTTTTGCATCTCTGGAACCATTAATCCGGTTTTATAATTTCTTCCAATCACTGAGGTGTGATAGAATGGACTTTTAAACTTCATTCAACTATACAGGATGTAAAAATGGGGTGTGAACCGAGCAAAGGCATATTCGATAGCCCATTGCGATTCCAAATATGCATTGTATTATCCCGCGGATGAACATAGCCTATATTATCCCTCGGTTTTTCTTGTGTTCTGTGTAATAGACAATGCTAAGGCACGGATTACATGCATCCGGTAATTGGTGATGAAATATCAGGCATGTAGGTTTTCTTCAAACATGAGATTAAAAGTTCCTAAATAAATCCATTCTTAAGACGCTGTCAACACGAAAATGCCCTTGAGGATTTGGGATAGCGCGCACACTGTCTATTTGTATCGAAGTAAACGAGAGTGTTACTGGGCGGCCCGGTTTTTGGAGATCGGTTTTTTGGAAAATAAATATTGAAATAAAAAAGTGTGTGGATTATTTGTGAAATATGACTCGTTAGCGGTTTAGGTATGAATATGTAGACTTCATGTTTTTAATTGCAGACCCATATGTCAAAAATATAACGACATTTAATGAACCGTTAACCGTTTAATGATGATTTTAAGACCTAGCTTTGCAATTATTTTCTATCGAGCCGATTTTGTCCAATTATGTATCGCGCCCGTCCACGGTCTTTGAAATATGGTGACTATTATCATTTTTTTTTGATGTGCTAGAACAAATAGGTTTTCTTTAAAAACTGCTTAAATAATATTAATTTCAACAAAATTAGGTCTTGTCAGCCTCTTAATTTCGTAAATACGAGTTAGGCTACCTGTTTGCAACCTTTTTATGCCGATTGTCGCTAGATCTAGACTAGCAAGGGTTCGTTTAGTTTGAGTAGGAATATTATTTTCCATCATCATCATAATATCAGCCGAAAGACGTCCACTGCTGGAAAAAGCCCCCCCATCCATATTGATGCATTCATAATGTATTATGGAAACAAATTGAAACAAAATTCATTGTGAAATAGATATATATTTAACTACTGAAGTAGAAATAACAATGTACAATTATCTGTTAAATTTATGTACAAAAATATTTTACAATATTTATTTAGCTGTATCCGAGTTTTCCCACAGCGATTTTTCTTCTGCGCAAGGAGCATCTTGAAAATTATGGCTAACGAAAAAAAACACCCCGGAACTTATCATCGCATTAATTAAAATATTTGGTAATAAAGAATCTACACAACGTAAATACATTTAAATGAATACAATCCATTCTTAATCTGATGCACTATTTAAATCTAACTTAACTACATATTTACACAATAATTTACATGATCACTCGGCTCATGTCAAAACACGAGCCCTACACTTCAAATTCATTTCACATCAGACATCACTAATGAAAATTCTTTAAATTCTTTTCATAAATACATTGATTCTCAATGTTGAAGTAATAAGACCGTAGTCGTTCATTCAACAGTAATCATGGTAAAGATTGAAGTCCCAATCACCAGACCACTACAATATGACAGACAATTCCTTTAGAAATCTATAAAAATCTTTGTAGACATAGATTTCCAGTCTGTGGACATATTATTTAAAATCTTTTTTATAGCTGGCCAGTCTGAACTCGTATTCGTATTCTACTGAGGTCCAGTCTGCGTGCTGGGTGACGGTGATCCACCCGACACGGGGCTCTGGACCATTGTTAAATGCGGGGGCATGCCCATTGGCATTGGCCTGCCCCCCATGAGGTGGTGTGGGTGGAAGTACTGCTGCAACGCTGGGTGGGGGTACAGGTGGTGAGGATGGCGCGAGAACTGAGCCATTTTGAGCTTCTCTATCTCTGCTTCTTGCACGCGCTTGGCTTTCGCTCGGCGATTTTGGAACCAGATTTTTACCTGTGAAAAAGAATACTTTTATTAGTAAGATCGTCGTAAGGTTGTCTGGAAGAGATCGCTTTGAAGCGATAAGACCGCCTGCTGTTACCATTATTTATTTTGCCTAATCTTGTAATAATCTCTGTTGTTTATGGTGCAATAAAGAATATTATTATATTTATCATCATACATTTTATTTCTTGAATATTGACGAAAACTTTAACGGCAATAAATATACAAGCATAAAGGCATGTAGGCATCTATGGCTGCCACCGAGTTATTGCTTCTCTAAGGCTTTTGTCTGAACGCAGTTTAGACTACCGGAAATTCATCAATTTCTTAATATATATTAAAGTTCTTTATTATTAGTTCTCTGGATATCCAGAGAACTTCAAAATGTATCAATGATATTTACCTAACTCAGTTTTGCAAAAGCCGAGGCTGAAGAATAACTCAGTACACAGCGTTGCTGGTGTAGCTACTTAACAAACCTGCTCTCGTCGAGGTATTTTACACTACACGGGACTTTTTGATTGATATTTCAAATATGTATTAATTTACCTGATACCTGAAATAAAATATTTCATTCATTCATTCATTCATTTGGGAATGATGATTACCTGAGTTTCAGACAGGCCAAGGCTCGAGGAGAACTCGGCGCGCTCGGCGATGCTGAGGTACTGTTTCTCGACGAACTTGGTCTCGAGCGCGCGGAGTTGCTGCGCGGTGAAGGGGGTACGGGGCTTGCGGTTTGGTTTGTGTTTCCGCAGATTACACTTCAGTTTTGGAGGGCCACCGTTGACATCTGTAACAGAAGAGATGTCTGTTAGACAATGGAATGCAAATCATCCTCCTGGCGGTTTTTCCGGCTGTACCCTAAAGGAGCCCGGACTCTACTTTGGCAATTAGAATAGAATAGAATAGAATATAATAGAATAGAATAGAATAGAATAGAATAGAATAGTAGTTCATTGCCACACAACATACCAGATACAGAGACAAAACATAAAAACATACTAAACAGAAAAATACAAAATAAAAAAATAAATTAGTATATCTGTGCGACAAAAGGAGTGAACTCAGCATTTGCTGCGGCACAGACTAGCTGCACACAGCGCTGTTTTTCAGTTCACCCCTAGTGGCAACCAGTTTACAATATGGTGGATGCTTAAATAGCTATAGGGACTTTAGGTAGGTATACAAAAACATTAAAATATATAAAAGAACATTAGAAAAAATGAGAAAAAGTCTCAATGGGCTTTTAAAGACATTATACTTACATCTAAACAATGGACACCTGTACCAAGATTCGAAGTTAAAAACTACATTTACAACTAAATTAGACCTTATTGAGATAAGATCGGAGCTATATTATAATGCAATTCATGCAATATGTGTGAGTAGACAGATAGTGAAGAATAATATTCTTATACGGAAACAATTGCTAGATATTAAGGGTTGTCCAAAATAGATGTGTGATACCGCCACATCATAAAATACTACATTACAAAGTGTACCTTTAACGTCGACGGGTTCAGGTGAAATTGATATTTTGGCATTGTGATTGAAAATATAGTTGTCTACAAATAACAAGTAATGAATGACACAATAACATATTCTTGATCCCGACATCAAGCTTTCAAATTTGATAAACTCACAATAAAGTCCTCAATGCATCAGATCATATGTCAGAAATCAGCATGATTATGATTATTATTATTATTACTTACATTATTATAGTCAGTACCATTCACTATTGTGACAGAATTGGGAAATCAATCACTATGCTCAATTACAGTTCTTTGAAGTGGCCAATGATTGCTGTCAAAATGGCTAACCGACAAAGGTCGAATCACGCGCGAATTCAACTTATAAGTTACATACCAACGACCTTATGGCGTTAATATAAGAGAGGTAATTGCTTGAGGTAAACGCAAGGATGTTGGTTTTCGTAATTGGGCAATTTGGATGATTCACGCATCTCAATCCGTCGGGAAGGCTCTAAATTAAAAAATAAACATCCTGCACGATCATTGACTTATTGAATTTGTACATAATGGCGAGGGTTACAATTGATGCGGTTGGCCAATCTATAGAGTTTGTTGGAATTAAAACTGTAATGAAATAAAACATGGCTATAGTGACATTAGATGTACCAATAACATGTTTGTTACACACCTCTTAAAGAACGTGTTACAAAATATTAACAATCTAATAAATGTATCAAGAAACGAAGTGTCACAATATGTAAGTAGCCAACAGGCCAGAGTAGCCAACAGGCCAGAGTAGCCAACAGGCCAGGTGTGTCAATTAAAAAGACTGAAGCAAAAGAGCAAATAACCCTTAACCTATCTCCAAGATAAAACTACACCATAAATGATTCTGATAAGTGATAACCTACATGCAAGCACAAGGACTTTGCTTTAACGTGTAGACATAGATAGGGTGTAAAGTGTGACAATGATTCGAACGACTTTATATAAATAGTTGTACAAATAAAATAGATTTTTTAATGCAGCGTGTTTACTGTGCCAAAGATTTAAAGTGACTCAATACATTATTAAAGTTTTAACAACTCAACACTTGACCGAACTTAACATTGGAATGCTGTCGTTCAATAAATCTAATAAAAATAATATAAACAGAAGGATGCTGTACTGATTATATCTTTACATTTTTAGCGAAATAAACGTATTTGTACACAAATTGATAATTTTATAGCCTTATTTGGTTAGAAGAGTTAAATAACACCCACGCATTGATGTAGATTGGTAAAAGTATGCTTACAAAGCTGTAGACATTCCAAGTGTGTTTAACTTTTTACTCAACTTATTAGCCAGTTTTTTTTTGGTTGCCAATTCATATAGTATTTAGTACAAGATACCAATAATAATATGAGATAGAAACAAAAAAAAAGTTGAAAGTACATGCCTATTATCTCTATTACTCGTTTCATAAAGCATTTTTATTATGGTCTTTATCATCATTCTTCATTTTTGTATGTATGGCCAGTATATTTATTGTAAATATTATTAAGTATGAGTTCTTTACTAAATATTACTGCATACCATTGTTACTTTTAATTTATTGTCGTATTAAATAGGGCGTAAACTTTGAATCGGATACTCCAATCACGTGGCTGAGCGGAGTTGATTCAAATTACGGTTTTATGTAACAAAATGCCAGCAAATTGAATGGGACGCAATAACCCGCAATGCAATTTTGCGGGAGAATGAAAACATGGACGAAGGGGTTCAGTTATTTGCCTTGATTGAAAACAAATTGTGTGTAATGTTAAAAATATATTTTTACCGAAGAACGAAGTTGGTCATTTCATGACATATCCAGCTTCAATTAATGTAGGAAACTACATACGGGACAAAAGGCACAGTTTAAAGTAGGTAGGTATCGTAAATAAATAATCTTGTAATAAGTTACTAAATGGTTGTTAACCACAAATGTGGTAAAGGAAAGTAGTAAATGGCACTCAAATGACCAATTAATGTACTTTGTTACCGTAATTTTCTAATCGATCAATATAATTTGTCTTCCCCAACCGGTTGGTAAAAGTATGCCGTTGAGAATTTTAAGAACCAAGATTTTACCGAGGCATTTTCGACCTTACGTAGTCAAGGACAAGGAAGTGAAATCTCACAATGTCAAATGACTAGTAATGCCAAACCTAAAATGACAATTAAAATTATTGATTTTATAAACTATTAATTGACTATTTGCTTAATTGCCACTCATTAAGCAGTCTTTTAAATAGAAATTAACACGTGTCGAGAAAGTACGTAATTGCCAAATTTCGGTTACTTTGATTTTACTTCTCTCTTTGCCAAATTGATTTATAATATTTTACTTCACTGGAGTCTGCCCTTGGACTATGTTAGTAGATATAACCTAGGCACCTCACCAGCAACCAAGTTAACATGATTACTGAAGGAAATTGTATAAGAAAGAATTTGCAAATAAATAGATAAATCGATAACTAAATAGAAAATAATTAAATCACAACCAAAGGTAGCTTTAAATTGTTCCTAAGTCTCATTCGTGAAACATCTAGTCATACAAGTTGATAAGGCTGAGAGAACCAAAAGCTACATGGCAGAAAACTATAATGATACGACATTGACATATAAACAATCACGTTACCTGATACTACTTAGGATCATTTGAAATATATCGCCGGCGCTTGTTGTGCCAACGTATTAATCCCAGTGTCAAACGGTATACACCCGCTTAATAGCTAATGGGAGAAAAAATAAAAGGTAAATTATGTGACAGGCCAAAAAAACGGTATTAATGTCGTGTTTAGCGGACGTCAAAGAGAAGCGGCGCGCGCGACGGAAATAGGACAAGCGCTGCCGCAGACGTGCGTTTTTTTAACGCTTTTATGTCTTGACAAGACGTAAAAAAATTTTTAGATAACGAAATCTTTTAAGTTGAATAGCCTCCTTAACGTTCAATCTAGAGTTGTTGCTTACGATTTGTAATTATGCGTATTAATAGCACTACTGTTTATAAAAGTAGATACCTACTTTGCGAGATTTCTCTTGTAGGTTTATTCAATCGTAATTATAAATGACATTGCCATAATAATCTTGTGTGCTAAAGCTACTTAGTTTGAAGTAAACGTTTAGACTTGCAATAAAACTGGATTGAAATAGCATGTTTCCTCAATTAATATTGATTTTATAGCATGGACATTATTATTTGAGCTCCAAAGCACACCATTAGGTAGAAAACTACCAGAGCTCTCGTTTTCTAGTGCATCAGATAATCTCAGTGACAGTGTTGCGTGTAAAGCAAGTGTGCGCTCGCACTGTTCGTCTGCTGTTAAATTATCCCATTTAAAAATACATAAATGGGACTGTCTGCTTTCGTTCCGATGTTAATTGTCTAGAGATACTGGCTACAGATGTGCGCTGTTGAGTTATGTGTGTTGTGAGCGCGGAGAGAAATATGAGATCATGTGTATCCCTTCATATTACGGCTTAATCGCGTATCTAAGGCAACAAATAAGATTAATAGTGAACGCTTATGTTATTCTTATTGAGATACCTTAATTGAGAGCCAATACAAATCAATGATTGTCATCAATGACTAGCATAGCTGGCAGTACATTTGGTCTACCTTCCATCTTCCCTTCACATTAACTTAATTACTTTTTATTGATATCTTCTGAGAGAAAAGTGTCACAATAAACAACACGTTAAAAGTTTAAAACAATTATGCATTTGGTTAACCCATATATAATCCCTGAATCACTTTCAATTTCAAAAATAATCATCCATATTCTGCCTCACTCAAAGACAGTTGATATATTAATGAGACTGCTTGCTTTTTGTGGACGGTACCCCATTAATCGTGCGAGGCGTGGTATGTCATTCATTCCAATATTTGAAATGCTCGCTGTATTCTCGACGTTTTTGCTGTCCGTACAACCGGGGTGCATTCCTTGCCGGAATTTTTCACAATTACTATTTTGAGTTAATGGTATGGTAATGTGCTGGGGATTATACAGAAATTCAAGAATTACAATGTAGTTTGAATTGCTGCATGTTGGTACTAGTTTGAAGCAAATAAGTAACATTGTAAGGGAATCATTCGTATTGAATAAGAAACGTATTAACCCAGCAGTAAAAAAAGGAACGTATTGCTATTAAGATTAGGAATACTAAAAGTTGACAAAATAAAATCGAAATGCTGTGAACGGCACCGTATCTGTTTTAATAAGTTAAAAAAAAAAACAATTCAATTTTTGACTCTGGAACGATGTTTGTAACGACTTCTTGATATTTCTGTAAAGTGTGTATATTCCTAGTAAAAGCGTAACATATGAGAAATATTCCATTTGAATAATACCTATGTATAGAATGTAGACAGAGTCAAGTTCTTCATTTTGAAATCTACTGCATGTCAGATTTGTCCACATACTAAGTAGCTGCTTTAATCGGCGTTTGATCTTCCTAACCCGCTTTAAAAACCAAAACAAAATATTTAAGATTCCTCGTCGCCATAAATAAGGCTGCACAAAGACTTTCAGCTATTAACATCTGCGCCCACGCATATATCTAGCGATCACTGATCCATTCATCAGATCTGACATTCATCTGTTTTAGTTTCTACATCAGAAGGTCGTACGTAACTTGGATTCTAGACTATAATGTGCTCTTGTTATAAGCAAAGTGTTAGGCCATAGGACGAGCGACAAAAGACACAGGAAACGTTAATAATATGCGTAGATTTCCTGCTTTTTAAATTGATTAGAGCTGAAGATAGAATGATTTATCTAGTTTTACGCTGATTTGTGTTGGTGGTGTTTAACCGTTCTAGCCTTATTTGGTTAGTTGTCATCTTAGGTCTAAATTATTATTTTATTTATTTTGTTCTTTTTTTTATTGAGTTTCATTTAAGGTTTTTCTTTACACAACTTAGCAAAACAAATGGTTTTGTGCTAGGAGTTCGTATTTCTTTTTAACAAACATTAATATTTTAGAATATGGCAATTACTTTACTTTTAATGGATTAAATTAAAGGGAAAATGCTCAATGTTATGCACTTTTAAAACGATGGTTAAAATATCAAATACCAGCAATGTACGAGAATAATTAAAAATAAGCACGAGCTCCATTGTATTTTTTAAATTTATCACCCTTTTAAGTTTTAACTGACCGAACTAAACTTCATCCTAACCGCAGCTTCTATGGCCCCGGGACTATTTCGGGCAGCGACTAAGTTGTTTATTTCCAGCTTGGATACAAATGACATGTTTAATGGAATATTAGTACTTTGACTTTTAGCGCTGTATTAATAGCTGAGATAAAACTAAACGGAAGCCTAGCTTTAAATATGGGCATTTTATGTAAACAAAATATATTAAAGTAACAGTTCCAAAAAGTAATAAATATGTACTAAGTTCTGACGAGAACGGCAATAAGTGGTGTACAAAGTAATCTGAATCAATGGGATGGACTGGACCCAATTTAATAAAATCAAAGTGAAAAAATATCAATCAAACTACTTTTGCAATAATTGCGCCAAACTATAGTAAACAGTTTAATGGCGCTGCACACGGATACTTATAACTAAACATAATTGTTTACATTGTACACGAATGTGTATGTAGTTTATATCATTAATAAAATACTTAAGTATTTTCCTACTGTTGAGGATTTTAAAAGCAAATGAGTAAAATGATTTTATATTTAATTAGAATAGTAAAAAAAATATGTCCAGGTGTATTTAAGCCATTGTTATTATGTTCAGATCAAAAGTGATGCACTAACACCTATCTAATTTACATATTCATCTATCTATACAAGTGTATAAAACAAAACAACCCAACAATGTAACCGACCATCTGACTCGCCATCCTCCGTTCTCCAACCACTTCGAACGTTTCGCCAAACGCTTTGCTGGCTCACGTGGCGCTTTTGACCAATCGTGTCTATGCGCCAGATTTCATTAAAGCCATTGTTGTTTTTGCTGTCGGTCGTCTTGTTCTGCGTTCAAGCGGTAATTGATTGGGAATGCTTCTATAATTAGGCGCGGGACCTGCTGACGGTACTCCAAGTATGCAGGATGCGCAGTCAATGGTAGTTGGCAGCTAACTGAGAAACAATTATGGTTATGTATAATGTTGATTTTATTGACTGATTGGCAATATAATAATTTCAGGAATTAAATTAATCAAAGTCAATGTCTTATATTAATTATAATTGAGCAAAAAACATAAATCATGTTACAATTTTGCTGTAAAAAATAGATATTGCAAATTATCTCCTAAATTACGACTGCTATCATTGTGATCTCAGTAACAATAACATTCTAACGAATTCAAAACATATTTTTTATCGAGTAACGTTTGATGAGCGGGTCTTAAAAATATCAGCACCATAACAACATAATTATCACATCGGCTAAAGTTGATTATTGAATTTAGTAAAATTATGCAAGGGTTAATTAATAAACTGCGGAGGACAATTGCGTAAATTATAAGTAATTATAAGACACGTAACATAATTAAGACTTTACTGACTCCGATGAAATGTACAAATGTAATTGTGTCATAAAAGTATAAGTTGAGAAACAACGGACACATCTAATTGGGTTAAACGTTTAGCTAGAATCGTGGGCGTTATTTATTCTACATTCTATTAAAATATACCAGCATTTTAAATTCACATATCATTTTGTAATGTTGCCTAATAAATTCTAGCCGAAATTGCAGTAAATTACTCAGTGCTGAACTTAATTGAGTATTTAAGGTGGAAACTCTAAATCGGGTCGGTAATATGCCACTTAGAGGGCCGCTTGAACCCGCGTACGCTTGTAAGCTCGCCCACGATCGTGTGCGCAAGGCCTGAGGAATTGTTAGACATTATAATTAATGACTTCATAATGCTTTAGTGTGTTATACATTAAAAAACACTTCCTTGCTTGGTCAAAAGACAATTCATCTTTAGAAATATATTTTACTATAGGTAAGTACTTACGTTAATACTCAAATTGTAGATAGTCATTGTTTTCCTAGTATTATTTTAACCATACCCAGTGCATATTCCGAGCAATTGAGATAATAAGTAACTGTTAAAAATCTCAAGTACTTACATTAACAACTCAAAATAAATTCTTGCTCTCAAAACCCAATGAAGTGATTCGTTACTTTTGCGAAACCGTTAATAATGACTTAATGTCAAAATGGAAATTTTGCACCGTTTAACCTTTTAACCTGTTTTGACTTGTAATTTATTTAGGCATTTCGAGGTTGGTATTCTTTTTGTTGCTGATACTTCATTACTGTTTTATTTGCTTAACGTCACCGACATAGTAGCTTGACATAATAAAAGAATAGGTGAAATAGAGTATACTATTAATAAAGACATGAGGCGTTGGCCTCGCTGGGCGGCGGCTCCTCGTCCTCTTAGAATAAAATAAGATATGGAAATGTAACATATTAAACACAAATAAATAGGTACTAACTAATAACTAACATCTTCAACTCATCACTTGTGACATGACACCTTCAGCTTACACAGATCTTTCCTAGACACAAGTTAGCTGACACAATCCTGCGGGAACTGAAAGATGTAAACACTAATAGGTAATAAATTATTTCTGATTCTGATAGTAGCTTGCCTTGCAATTTAATGCGCATGACTTTTTTTTTGCAAAAGTATCCTAGTAAGTATGTTGTAATAAAAGTATCACTTGAGGCACATACAATTATTCTTTAATGTAAAAAACGTTTAAATCGACTTTTCAGGTTAATTCATAATTTCAACTGTAATGAATTCATTGACATTGGACCATTGGTAATATCACTTACTGTGATTTTAGTCTGTAGCGGGTATATTGGTGTGAAACATGTTATTGTTTGTTTTGTATTTTGCTTCCACTAAAAATTACTAATTGTTTCATAATATACACATTGTTTTTTTGCCGCCTCTACCATTGCTATCTCTCGTTATTAATAAATGAACATGTTAGGCCAAGAAGACTGCCCAGCGGGACGCCGGCCCACCTCGTCGAGACAGACACAGAGCACGGCCGACCCGACGGCCCGTGCTTAGGTGCTGTGTTATTTATGACCAGAGCTGGATGAATTTGTTAGCCTGTGGTATCTTAGGCAGTTGAATTGCTAAAAGTGGGTGAAAAATTACTTACAAGATTTGATGGTCATGTTTGAGGGTTATCCATATGCAGCTTACAGTACAAACGAATTGTAGTAAAAAAAATGGGTAGGAGATAAGAGTACAATTAAAAATGAAAATAGAAATAGAGCAGACGTAGAATAAAATACCTGATAACTATAACGTTGCATAAAACAATTTTATACCCTCTAATACTTGTTTCCTTAACAATATAATATTTCAGTTCCTAAAGAATTGCAAAATCGACTAAAACACATTATGGCCCGCGTTTGATTTATCAACATCGGCAACACAAAGCCATTTGCAAATTTATTGTTCCTGATTTCTTAATATTTTAATGTTCCATAGTTCCAAGAAGGCAGAATGTCATAATTTATGTCCGAATAATACATTAGTCGCAACGTATTAAATAGTTTGTAGAATTAAATGACATAGGTCTTTTCAATTTGGGTCGCCAAGTCGTGAGCGGTTGTATGACAAATTGTCTAATTCGCTTCACTTGATTATTTTAATTAGTTCGGTTAGATATAAATAATTCGATATTTTAATGTGTTTTTGGTAATAGGTATTTGGAGAAGCTAATCGCTGCTAATTCTGTGTAAAAGGATTTACTTTAAATCTTTTCAAGGCGTGCGTAAAGTTTTATTGCAACAGTGTTCATCGTAAATTTCAAAGAGCTCGCTTTCGTTAACGAGTTAATTCGCATTAAAAATGTCCTAGCTAACAATGATATAAAAACATCGCATAAAAACCGAAAAATTACTCGTTTATATTAGTTTAAATTATACGTTCTATACTTAGTGATATCACACGATCTTCGCATTAAAACAGTAGCAAGCTTTCGTTTTATGGCCGCTAACCCGACTCGTAAAGATGTCAGTTTATCGTCGCTGATGACTCGATAATATTCAAATTCGTAAAAACTCGTTTCGGAGACGACGGCTAATTTGATAAAATAAGTACTAACGGCTCCACATTTTTAAGACGGGATCGGCAAATTAAAGTAGCCGGTTCGTCGCTTTTGGGAGTTTTTTTTTTAGTAAGGAAAAAATGAAACAGTTGTATCAAACAAAAATAAAACATACACGTTTTAAGCCAATGAATAATTTAGTTCCATGTCTTAACTATCGAGAACTCGGAAATTTGCATCTAAATCTCTATAAGTATGATCCACTTGCACGATCAGTGTCGTCATCATTTATTTTTTAAATAATTTTTAGTTTTATTGTCATATTTTTCTTAGTTTTAGTCTTTGTGTATGTAGGCAATATTGTACAATTTTATCATACCTAACTATTGTAAAATAAATAAAGTATGTTAATTTTTATGAATTATATATGAGTATATAAATAAATAAATATTACGGGACAATCTTACACTAATCGACCTAGTCCCAAACTAAGCAAAGCTTGTACTATGGGGTACTAGACGACGATAAACATACTTAAATAGATAAATAAATACTTAAATACATAGAAAACATCCATGACTCAAGAACAAATATTCGTGCTCATCACACAAATAAATGCCCTTACCGGGATTCGAACCCAGGACCTCTTGCTTCGTAGGCAGGGTCACTACCAACTGGGCTAAGGCGGTCGTCGCGTGTGGCCTGAGTATGTCTGTCTCTCACTGCCAATTATCTGGAAATGGTTACAAATTATTGCTTACATACCTGAAAAACTTCCAGTATTTTTCATAACGATCCTTAGGAGCGGGAACTATCGCTCCAGCCAGACCATTTTTAATTTAGTTGTTAGTGTTAGTTACTACAATTAACAATAATTATCGGATGTTTTTCCTTAACCGCAATTGTGTTAATCATCTAATAATAGCCATTAGTAACGCTGTTGACAACCGTATTCCGCTAATTGATTAATTCAATACAAACGTCGTTACGTCGGTTGTAATTTCAAAATAATTCGATTTAACCGCTCAGTAGGTACCGGTTTTATAATATGACTTTGTAGTGACCTATGTTTTTCGGTTATTTGTAGGTACCTATCGTTCATTCATTAGTGTTTAAATAAAAAAAAAATGTTGATATCTGTCATTTTGACATTTTTGTATGTGAGCACGAGATAAAAAATAGCTAGCAGCCAGTAAGAATAAGTGTCGAGTAATTGTGTTGAGAAAACTGCTTGAATGTGACACGGTCCTCTGACTTCTTGGATTATAGGTGTGACTTTACTGCGTTCGATTTTCAAAAGCTACCGATCGTGTTGTGGTCTGTGCAAATTGACCAATTAAGTGAGCTTGTTTTCGTGAAAGAATGCGAGGTTTGCCGAAAAGGAGCGAAGTTTGCCGAGCGTGCTTAATGGCCGATTCTAATTGGTCAGCGGCTTGGGGGTCACATTTGAAGTTCATTTGCATTTTGGAAGACTAGTAAAGTCACGGCTATCACAAGACGGCGCGCGAGCTCTCTCGATTTTTCTCGCACTATTCGTCTCTCTCTTTTAAGAGCACTTAGTACAAGAGGCGAGAGTCGAGTGCGAGAAAAATCGAGAGTATGTCTCGGCCGTCTCATGATAGACGTGCTGACCTTGCCATTTAATCAATTGTATATTTTTGCTGATTAAACTGTTGTATCAATAGCGTTTTATCGAAATAATCAATTAGTACCGTGGTGACCGAGCACTGCTCGGGTGAAAATAGAGAAAACGAATATTCCCAGATACGAGACCTAGCTAGATCGATTTATCGTCCCCGTAAACCACTATATTGCAATTTCATCGAAATCGTTAGAGCCGTTTTCGAGAACGTGATTACAAATACATAGGTAGGTATATTATGCAAATATTGCTCGATAATAGTATAGGATATATTTTTGCCAATTAAATTGCTTAATTGTTGTGTTCATAGCGTATCTAGAACAATGTATAACTTTACCTATTACATCAAATCACATCTCGTTTGACATAGAAGTATCCGTCAGAATAATTGTGGAATTGACATATTTTTTTATCCATTGAATTTCAACTTTTTCTTTTAATAACAAGATAATCTTTCTCGCATAGCATTTTGTGATTTGCCACATTGAATTCTGTTTTCAATGAACATGACGAAGGTGGTAAGAAACGTTCAAACCTAGTTTGTATTATTTTACCTGTAACATAAGTTTCGAATAATATTACAAGCTCTATTTAACTAAATCTTTTGACAATATATTCTTCAACCGTAACAGCACTTTAATTTTAACAGCCTCTTAAACGTTAATGCTTAGTTTTGTGTCGCAACCCGTTTAACTATGGCGTTCGGTTCTGCGAACTACTAAAAATATATTCAGCGTTTTCAGACCACTTTTATCTTATTCAACGAGCAAACAATTATGGTACGTAACACTTTTTAATAGGGTTGGTTTTGCAAGTGCAGTACATTGGTGTTTTACTAATTTGCTCGTGCAGGAAGCACGGCTGGTGTGATGGGAACACAGTGCCGTATAATCTTCGTCTCTGATGTTATCTGAAGATTTATTAGTTTCTGTCAACATTCGAGAGGTGGCGCTAGCTAAGCCGATGCTTCTGGACTTATCTTGTTTACAACACGAACAGAAATAAATCTTATACAGTTGAATCAAGATTTGTTTTCGAACGGACATTCAAGACCTCCCATAACTTGGCGATTACAGACGTTTCAGTATGAAACTTTTCAAGCACATTGTACTCCATTCGGAATCGATGACATTAACAGAAAGGTCACAATTCCTGAGCATCTGCACTCAATAAAAACTATGCCCATTAAAGGGAAATAATTCAAAAATTGAATAATTGAACAATTTATTCACGATCCAGCGACCGATCGAGGGACTCGCACGCAAACGAATCGATTAGTCGCTTCGTTACTTCGCCAGGCGGAGCCACGCGTCGATAAAATACTTGTTAAACTATGGCAAAATGAATTGAAACACATGGCCAGCCAATTAGGACAGGCAATCGTGCGAGTATCGGACGAAAAAAGACCTCTGATAGTTAAACATGGGAAAATATGACTTAAAATAAGTGTAACAAAGTGGCCATTTGTGTTTTCTCGGGTTCAATAATAGGGAGGTCGAGTTACACCGCGCTAACGACTGGAGTGGCTGATAAGCCTTTTCAGTTACTCTGATAGACAAATATGGAGGTTTATATCTTTGAATTTGCATTAGTTATGCCGTATTACGGTACGGCGCGTTGAAATATATATAACTAATATGTATGGCATACTATACAAATTGGAAATAAATTAAGGTCATATCAGTGAATAAATCATGAACCAACAGTATTTTCGTGCTTTATTAATATCTAAGATAGGTACTATTTATTTAATTACCTGCCTGCTTACTTATTCTAAGTTGAGCATGAAAGATAAGTCTTAATCTTTCATGCTCAATATGCGTGGTACCTAAGAGTCACGACTAATGAGACTTGCTAATTATTTTAATAACATTACTTTATTTTAAGTTGAATCTATTTTTAGCGGGCCTAATTAATTGGAGCTGGTACCTCAGCTCCAATTAAAAGAGTCCAATTATTAAAATTAGGTTGTAATCATGATTCAAACGCATTTAGTTCACATAGAAACTTGGCTGTGTGTAAAACCGTAACAGCCAGTATGATTCCCATCCAATCTAAATATGTCAGTAGCGCATTAAAATTGTCACTAGTTTGCAAATACTTCTTCAAGAATTTACCTCCAAGTTGATTGGTTAATAAAAACACCGATTGGCTATGTCTGCAATTCCCTATTGTTATTTAATATCGTCGTAAAATCGAAACTTCAATTATCATGTAAGTCCTGCGCTGCTAAGCGACCATTATAGCAGGTCGTATCGATAACGGTCGTAAAGCGATATCTTACCTAATCAACAGTTTATATGTATGTATGGCCGGTCAATAAGTGTGAAATGAAAACTTTTATTGATATTAAAGTGAAGGCAAAGACAAATTTACGTTGTAGACGAAACACCCTTATGTAAATTTAGTTTTCGTAATAAGCGCAACTCATTTTCTCATCCGTAACAAAAATAATCAAAACGTTATATAACAAGAAGTGATCCTATTTATCGTGGTCCCCACGCCAACTTAACGCAGTCATATTTGCTTATAATCTATGTAATAGTTTTTATTTTTAAGTTCCAAAAATGTAAAAACGGGCTTTGAAACGAGCGATCACCACGTAACAAATGAGTCTGCCATGTCCATTTACATGTATAAAAAGGCAAGTACACTACCGCCCCGAAGGCTGCAGCCAAGGCATCGGTAGTTAATGTAATTAAAGGTTGAACTACATATTGAATGTGTATGACTAGCCCCAGTTGCCAAGAACTTATTTTTATAATTCCTAGAAAGACATCTGCTCCTAATTTAGAACACGTTAAATGATAAAATATAAGAAATAGGTACGGGTAAGGTGAAGGCAACAGGCGCGGAAAGTATGTGAAGCATTTAGATAAAATTACTGAATTTATTTTATTTCATTGACAAGAAAGGTTAAAATCGTGTACTTATTATGAACTGGTCAGGAGTCTTTCATCAAGTTGAGTGATATTATATTATATCATGTTATATTATATTATATTATATCATATTATATTATATCATGTTATATTATATTATATTATATTATTATATCATGGTCCGGCCGAGCTGCGCCATGCACTTATCGCCTAGCTCTTCGTTGACTCATTATTTTCACTATCTGAAGTGAACACTATTGAATACGTAAATATATAAGAGACGGATGGAATATTTTAACATTTCTTTGTGATGAAACTGATAATCAATTCAAATTTAAATTCCTAACAGCTCAATCGCCAGCTAATTATTTTGTTAATCAATTCGCGTTCACGCAATGTGCCTTTATGTTTAGTAATTCAACAATCGTAATAGACCATTATGCTGGATCGTAAACAAATAGGAAAGTACGGATAATGGTCGTATTAACGCGCTTATACCCTATGGAATACCCACAACCAAACAGCCGTAACTACAAATTAAAATACGTTGCAATTTATACCTTATCGTAACCGTATGCAGTTGAAAATTTAGTCAAAACTTTATCAGTTGTTAAGGTATCGTATTCACGCGCTACGAGGCAAAGTGTCGTAACTGCAAAACAATTACATTGCAGTTTGTACATGTGAACCGTGTCGTGAGTTAAAATTGCAATGCGTGGCTTTGGAGTTAGTTTATTTTGTGCTTAGAGCCCTAGATATACAATAGTAGCATTGTGGAGGCTGTGGTTTGGCTTCGCAGGGTGTTTGCGATACGTGATTGAATTGAGATTAACTGTTAACCTATCGCCTTTTGTAAGGCCTGGGGCACTATTCCAGTTAAAGTATTGAACTGGATTCGATTTGTATTTACGCTCGTACCAAGACTAGCATTTTACTCTCATTTGGACTCTGGGGCAACAAATACCTACCACATAAATGCTTGTCGTTCCCATAATATGAGTGAAAAATAATTACATTTTACGGAAGGTTCTAGTTTCGCGGCAACCTATTATTAGTTAGTATTATACAATTTGTAATTCAAAATGGCCGGTAAATTAAAAAGGTAATGTACCGAGCAACTGCACAATCAGTAACTATCTGAAATGGCTATTTAGCACGAATGATATCATAGCGTTTATGTCAATTGCGATTATTCTAGAAAGTAAAGCAAAAGTGGTTCTTTACTCTCCGGTGTAGCCGAGGTTAGTTATCTACGAGTATAACTTATACCTACTTTTAAACTAGCAATTAAGTTAAGTTTAAGTTTAATAAAAGAAGCCTGAGGTACCTACGCATTTCAGTTTACTATGAAGTCAGTCGACGTGAAAGATTCAATACGTATTTCTCGCCTATTCGTAATCCTTATTTAACTAGAAATGTATTAAAATTGCGATAACACTGATTCCAATTAGTTACGTTTTTTGAATATTAGTCCCTCTATCAATCGACAGCAAATTTTGGGTATTTCATAAAGCGGGGCGTAGCATGGTCAGTCAGTCGACGTGAAAGATTCAATACGTATTTCTCGCCTATTCGTAATCCTTATTTAACTAGAAATGTATTAAAATTGCGATAACACTGATTCCAATTAGTTACGTTTTTTGAATATCAGTCCCTCTATCAATCGACAGCAAATTTTGGGTATTTCATAAAGCGGGGCGTAGCATGGTTGCCATGTTATCACATATCTTTGTGGATAAGACATCCATCACTCTCGCACTCCCACAATTGTCAGAACGTGACGGACGTCTTATCATAAGTGATAAAATGGCAACCATGCTACGCCTGCTGATCTCTAAATTATGCAAGTCAGACTCGAACTTGACTGGTTCAATTTAAACAAAATGTCTACAGCCTCCCGATGGCGAAGTCCCATAACCACAAATACCGAATAGCGATTAGCGTTGTAATTGAATAACCATGTACTGGCTCTAATCGGATCCCGTGCGGTCTAATGGCGAACCCACACGCGAAACCGCGCCACGCTACTGTTGACAATCTATGCATTATGCAAATTTACTTTTTATATTTTATTACTTGCTACACTTTACCTACTGGGGTTCTGATAAAACGCGGGCAAAACAATTATCAATTAGGAAGTAATTAACTAGTTATTAAAGCAGTTCTATGTTATCTACAGCTTTTGTGACTTGTTCACGTTTTGCACGCTTGTATGTAAGTACCTAACAAAGATTTAAAATTTATTAGAGTTCTGCTTTGGTCGTTGATATCTGTGCGAATTCGATTACGAGTAGATTCGATTTCTTTATTTCATAGTATAAAAATAAAATAGAAATTACCCTAGGTCAATTTACACGACTTTGTATACAAAAAACACTAAGTCAAATTACAAATTATTTTCTGTATTTCCTTTTCAATAAATTTTGCACTTAATGTTGCGTGTAGTATATAAAAACGTGTTTAAGTGCTCATTTACCTGCATAAGTACGTAAGAAGTTAAGAACGCCATTTCCGGAAAAATATTTAACAAGACGTTTATTATTAGAATATAATTCCAAAGGATACTCTTACTGGTACGTCAATGTAAGTGAATAATAATTTATATCGACCTTCCTAGTTTCAAATAAGCGAGAGTAAAATATAGTAATACTGTTATATGATTCACATAAATTCCTTCCAATGAGCTAATATTAAATTTAATATGAATCAAACTTGTTTAGACACTTCAATTATCTCTGTCTTGGTGTCATTAATATGTAGGTATATTCTACACTTGCAGCTTTATTATTTTCCTCAAGTTGCTATTCATAAACTCATTATTAACTCGGGTTTAAATTAAATAAGCAACTTTTCCCTTTATCATATTCACACACTGCTACGTTTGTACAAATAAAAATACTTTATTGATGTATCTTTTTAATATCATATTAATTATGGTTTAACTCGCTTTTAGTTTATATATTTTATTGTATCACATAAGTACAAACAGTCACACAAACGTACGCTATTCTAGTCTGTATTCTCTAAAAAAGGAATGCCAGTTTTTTATGTTTTTTATTAATGTCTCTTCCTAGCAGGTGTGGCGTGTACCTTGAAAGATGGATATAATGTGATATGTAATTATTTGTATCACACACCTTTAATTTTTATTATCATATTTTATTTATAGACGTATAATATTATACCTACTTACTCGTGTTTATTACATTAGGTTCGCGATATATTCCGTTAAAATCGATTAAATCAATGATTAATGATCGCGGCAAAAACAATACGATATCATGGTTTATTGGCATTCATTTAACCCTTTTTCGCAACTTTCTCGCCAAATTTATTCCCGTTTTCGGCCAATTATGCAGCGGCCGTCGCCATATTGGAAGTCCCGCCATCTTGAATTCGACATTGTTTTCGTGATCCGTTATTTATGCAAGGCTCACCGCTTTATTCCACGATCGGTAACCAGTTTGTAAGGATTTTAGAGGATTTGTAGAAGGGTTTTGTCTAAGTTTGTGGGTACTTTGGTACGTTTACCACCTTCAAAGTAAGTATATCTAACAATAATGATGCGTGTTTGAATAATTATGTAATGCTATGAATTTTATAATTTTACTCGTATGAAAATGCTTTACTTAAATACTTCTACATAATTACTTAAATAGGCAAAAACCCGACTGAATCCGAACGTAAAAGTTGCGCCGAAGGTATTATAAAGAAAATATATTAATTAACAAGTCATTATTTGATTTGTAAAGGCAAAGGAAGAAACAAATCAATAAATGAAATACATTTGAACCCGATCGACAGTTCGCGCATTAAAAAAAATACTCTCTTTCTTTATAGAATAGTTCTTATTGCTGTTGTATTTATTCTATTAAAGTGTAAAAAATAAATTGGGTTAGTCTACGTAATAATAATTATATCTTTAATATAGATAATACGATTGTCATAAACAAAAAGGTTTCACTTTTAATTGACAATAACTAACGATTTGACGTCTGATGTCTGATAAAATATTATTAGAATTTATTATTTATTTCATTCTAAATTCAGCACGATTGAGCATTTTATAGTCATGACTAAGATTACTACATAGGTAGGTACCTATAAATTACGGGTGTCTATCATTTAATCGTAATGTCTTACGTCGATTTTCATGTCGCCGAAAACTATTCCACGAATTGAACCTACGTTTTTTTTCCTAATCATTAATCATCAATACATTGTTTTTTATTTAATCAAACAACTTTTCATCGTTAATCGTTTCGTATTTGTCTCAAATCGTACCGTAGGTAACTATCCATCGAATTTACCTGTCATAGAATAATTCGTTGTTTATCGTATTAATTTATCGAAACACGGTTCACAGTTGGTACTATTGGTTGTATGGTTGGTTGGTTTGACATTTTAACCTAACCTAAACCTAACCTTACCGCCAGCGTGTCGACGTCACCCCGCTTGGCGGGGTGCCTTTTTACGCTCTAAAGGACACATGCCAACCCTAACCTAACCTACAAATAATACCGTTGTTACGATTATGTGTTGTTTTTTACTGCGGGGGGAATCTACTATATTATAATCCTTATACCTAAATATGAAAATATAAGAATTTTGGGAACTGAAATTTATGTTAAACCGAAATTATAGTAAAGGCGATTCGATGAACGACTATGTCGATGGACAAATAAAATAATAAAGTAAAAGTCGATGAGTGATTTTCGTGTAAATGGTAATTCGAGCAAATGTATGAGCGATCTAACGAAGTTCAATGAATGATTCCTAAGTGATAATAAAATTCTGCGAATGGTGTCTGGAAACGATAATTGGTGAAACTATTTTCGGTAAAATTATGGATTCCCATTAATTAAATCTTTACGGTATAAATTATTTTCTTTCTATGCCTAGGAATGAATTGAATGGTATTGTTTGCTTCTTCAAATAATAAAGAATTTAAGTAATGATTTACTATTCATTTATGTAATTACATTCTTTTATTGGTGAAGTAAAAATGAGTCACGGTATTGTAATTGCTCAATTGAGGCAAAATATTAAATTATTAAATTTATTGGAAATACCAAATGTTAGAAGGAAATAACACCTATTGGAAATACCAGTCAAGTTTGATAACCTTACTTGTAGGTAGGAAAGTGGCTTAAATAAAAATAAATAGTTCACCATACTCCAAAAACGTAAAATCTTACATTTTTATGATGAATGCAAACAAACTCAAAATAAATAATGATTTTATGATGCCTAATAACAATCTAAAATAGCTACAAAATATAAACGAAACTGAAAGTGCTAACCAAAACCAAATAATCCATACAACACCAATATAACCCCGGAAACACGATTCGCAACATATTCCAAAAGACATAACTCAAGGAACCATTAAAACAAACATCGATACAAGAAACACGACAGATGATTGATGATCGCTGAAGGCGGTTCGCAATATATTAATGATCACTGACAGACGCAAAAACCAACAACAATTAAGAGAAACTCGAGAAAACGCCGCAGCTAATTAGAGAATCGTGATTTTGGCAAGGAGGTTCCAATTGCTGTTGTCACTTTGGTCTGCTAAGAAAAAAAACTAAGCAGAAATAATTTCTATAGTACAACTAGGTTCTTTAAAAAAAAGTTGCGATACTGACACTGACCTGTTAGGTGTCCAACGTTGAAGTGTGAAGGGAATAGAGGTCCAAAAGAAGGCACCACAGAAGGCGCTCCAGGCCACCCTAAGCCGTGGTAAGCCGCCGCCGCCGCCGCAAGCGCGCTGAAGGGCGTCGGCCGCACCGGACCTAACCTCTCCTTCTCACTCCCCGCCGCTCTCTCTTCATCTTCACTGTGCCCGTTTTGCAAATTCAAATCTTCTACGTCAACTATCGAACCATCTTCGTATTCGTCGTCGGACGACGTCACCGTCGCTGATGCGTTCAGGTTCAAGGGAGGCGTCTGCGAAGACGGCCGAGGGGACAAGGACTTCCCGCCGGGCAGCTCTGGCTGAGCCGACGGCGACTGCCTCAAAGGAGATTCAGGAATACTCCTGTGATGCCTTAAAACTTCAGCTGTTTCATCCGCTTGGTTAGCTTTGGTGTCCGCAAGGATCGAAGCCACGCTGAAGCTGATCCTCGAAGGCTTCGGCGGCTCTGTCGCCTCCGCCGGGCTTCTCGGGTACCTCGAAACACTTTCTATCGCCATATTCACTTCTTTCTCTTCGTAGCTTTGTTTCTTTAACATTGAACGCCGGTCAGTTCCATTTAGCACAGTTCACTAGGCGATCGTGGGATCGTGTACGCATGCGGGCGTTCGGAGGTGGACTGGCGGGTGCGGCGCGGCGCGGGCCCTACCGAGGCGGGCCGGGGCGGGCTCCGCCCCCTGTGGAGCTGTCCCGCTCCACCAATCGACCGTTCGGCTCGGAATTGATCCGCGCGCGGGCTGCAGGGGGAGCGATTTAGCACGCTCTTATCTCGTTAGTCTCCTTTGTGATACTCGATTTTTTGTAGGAATCAAAACATAATTACCTTTTGTAGGGGTTCGCGCGTTTTGATCGCGCACTTTACGTCCGCCACTAAAGGTATAAAATATAAAAATATAATGAGGAGTCGTGAATGGCGCTTGTTAAATCCCATTGAGCGGTGCTCGGGGCCCTTTATGAGATTAGAGCCGCGAGACCGTTCGGCGAATTTTGGCGCAGCGCACGGATCCGTTTCAAATTAGGCCGTGATTTACCGAGCGTCGCTGACAATATTTGCGATGATTTATTTGTTTGAATGTTTTCAATAATTAGGTTTCTGTGATTTTATTTTATCGGTGTTTTGATTGCCAGTATTAATGAGTCTGTAAGTGATGTTAACTGCAGTTTTTATTCATGGTGGTTCATTTGCTTGAAAATTTACTATTCTTATTTTATATTTTTGTATATTGCATTTAACTTCAAGGTAAACGAAGTATCTTACTTTTGATTTGAATGTAACAGTTTGTCATACGACTTACGTAAGTAGCATCGGCCTTATAAACCCTGAAAAAAATGTAATTGAACTCATTCAGTGTATAAACTTGTGCCTTCATAATATAAAGTGCTCAGCTACCTAAAAATCTCCATAAAGAACACCATCCATTTGACAGTTTAATGACCATAAATATCCAATAAAGTGTAAATATCGTTTAGTTAAATAAACATTTCCTATCACTTCACAGGCGGCTGCCGTCCAAGAATAACATAAGGGGTCGAACGAACGAGAACATCATCTACTCCAAAACGACACAGGCGCCAGCAAAATTACCACCATTTTGGTCTTATTTCTTTTGACATCCTAAGCGCCCTAACTGCACTAGCAAGCGTGAAGACTTTAGGGTGATATCTATTACCCCGTCTCCCATCTCCCTTACACCTGCGTAACATCTCGTCTGTCTTATCCTATTAAAGATAGTTGGTACTAAATAGATGTTTAGTATTCCGAAGGGAAGATAGTTAATTACGTAGGGTGCGAAGAAAAATGAGCGATAGTAACGCTATTAGTGAAACGTCTTATCTTTCATGTGTCTTATTATTGAGGGTATATGGTTCATTATTGTGTGTAATGGGGATATTTAGTTGAATCTAGGGATTGACTGTGGGTTTACCGTATTAAATGAACGAGGAAGGGGAATAAATGTGATATTTATTAACATCCGTAACTGTTGTGGAGAAAATGATTGTCTTGCGGTTATCTAGTTTTACCATATTGTCTTATTAAGGCATTCTGCATTTAAGCGGCAGAATCGGTAGGCATGCGGTATTTTGTACTTTACCGAGAGGTATTAATGTTGCCCAGATTTCCTTACTTAGGTACCTATCGGAATACTGTCAGTATCTCTGGCGTACCTACTTGAGTTTGTTTTATAATTGACACTTTCTTGCAGTCTTTACTACCTAATTATTATATCCAATGAGAAAGTGTCTGTTTATTACCTACTAGCGACCCACTCCGGCTTCGCACGGGTACTATATTGTACATGTAAACCTTCCTCTTGAATCACTATTACTATCTATAAAAAAAAAACCATATCAAAATCCGTTGCCTAGTTTTAAAGATCTAAGCATACATAGGGACAGACAGCGGGAACGGACTTTGTTTAATACTATGTAGTGATGAAGTAATTATCTCTAAAAAGCTAAACCCTGTGAAATATTTTTTAGTCATAAGTAGTAAAATTCTAAATTCTTAGTACGTATCTTATCTACCGCTGTGATAGTGTGTCGAAATATACCTAAAACTGAATAGCCAATAGGTAGGTATCAACTCAATCTTTTGTTAGGCGTCACGTACTACATAAGTAAAATCCACTGCCACTGACATACGGACAGTAACTATCTTGGCCTAACTTCCCTAAGATAAATGTGGCTTTCGTCAATTGTTGTTATTTTTTAAATCTTAATGGATTTAAAAAATAACAAAGAGAGATACGAGAGAAATACGAGTAAAACACAATTGAGCAAAAAATCACGGGTTTTAAGGTAAGCCAAATTAAAAGAGTGTTTTTTGTAGATGTGGTACACACGATGAGTTAGTGTGGATACATCCATAGCTTTGAGCCCTTTTAAGAACGAATTTTGGCTCTGGCTATAAGTACCTACACAGAAAAAAAACGTGAGAAGAAGTTCTTCTTGAACCAAGAAATTAATGAAATGTTTAATTATCTCGAATGAAGCGAAACAATTATTTTCTGTTGATTTCAGAGAATCATCTTCATTCATAAATATTTATATTTCATTCAAGATAAAGGCGGACTTCTCAATATTTTCTTCTTCTTCTTATTTATTTATTCCATAGTAGCTTACATAGTAGTCACCAAATCGCGTACAATGTTATTTTATTTCATTTACTAACTTATTGTAACTTAAATATTTATTTTCTGCGTAGGTAGGTACCTACATATTTTATAAGTAAATGCGTATCTTTTCTATCGTTTCGTGGGGATTATATCGTCACCTGCGGACCCGGGGACCGATTTTTGACTTTCGAGCGCTCGACTCTTTCACTCGAAAACTGTCAAAAATGATGAAATGCTATTTTGAAATGACGATAGAAAATTTAAAAACGAGCGGTATTGACCACTCGTATTCAATTCTATCGGTAGAAAGTAAGTGCCTGTGATTATGACACCATAATAGCTTTTACTTTTTAACCCCCGACGTAAAGAGAGGGGTGTTATAAGTTTAACTTGTTTGTGTGTCTGTGTATCTGTCTGTGGTATCGTTGCTTCGAAACGGATGGACCGATTTGAATGCGGTTTTTTTTTATTTGAAAGCTGATGTGGTTCCAATTTCCGAGTGTTCTTAGCTATGTTTCATGAAAATCTGTTTAGTCGTTTTTGAGATATTGGACTTTGAAATGACAATGTCGGGGGTTTTTCAACTTTTCTAAGTTGTAGTTTATATTTAATTTTCGAGCGCTCGAAACTCAAAAATCGGCCCCCAGATACTGTGGATTGGGTTATGTGATATGTTATTAAAAAACTGATTTGACCCATTTGCAGCAAACATCATAAATGTTTTCCGTTGACGTTTTAGTTTTTGTCCCTTCTAATGACAAGACATGAGCCCACGTGTTACCAGGAATGTCGTAGTTAGAGCAAATGATGGGGTATCCTGCCAGCGGTCCAAATATAGTGTTAAACTGTTCACTCAAACATCCGAGGAATGCGCCCTTATGATTTACTCTCGCATATTTGTTGGGGTGGAAAAAAAGGGGAGGAATTTGTATGACGTGCCCGGTAATTTACGAGTATTTGGCCCGAGTGCCAAAATTTGGCACCCGATGCATTGGAATGGGAGTTTAATAATTAGTATTATTTTTCGAAAATGCGACCTAGCTAGATCGCAATTCGTGGATAGGTAATCGCCAACTCAGCTCTCCTTCGTGAGCTGAGTTGGCGATTGTTTACAGAATCTTCTTCCCATTTTGTCCCGTTACTTGGGGTTAGTTTTTCTAATCATCCGACGCTACTTAGGCACTTTGTTCCTGAGCTGCTACCGAACGTCCAAAACTGACAGTTCGTATAAGGATCTCTGTCACGCGAATAACGCGATACAGATCAAATCAAATCAATCAAATCAATTATTTATTCTGCAAATAGGCCACAAGGGCACTTTTACATGTCAAACCGTAAATTACAATAAAATAATAATAATAATCTTACACAATAATAATTTAAAATTATATATAAAAGGTTAACAAACTTAATGTCACTAAGTTAATGTAAACAAAACAAAATTGCAAAATATGACCATTACATTCGATATAAGATCTGTATCAGCATTAACCAGAAGTTAATCATATTAATTCAGTATTCCAGAGATGTATAAGGTCTCTGACCTTCCAAATACAATTAATAATTATTCTAATATTCTAAGAGATGTATACGGTCTCTAAGCGTCAAAACAAAAAAAAGGAACAATGATGTAATATTGTCAGCGATGTACATGGTCAATAACAATAAAACGTGTCAAGATCAGAATGATGTCTCTCGTCAATACGATAATAATTATAATAATAACACTAGTATGTAATTAGTTAACTATGTAC
The DNA here is from genome assembly GCA_947049275.1 of Epinotia bilunana. NCBI lineage: Eukaryota > Metazoa > Arthropoda > Insecta > Lepidoptera > Tortricidae > Epinotia > Epinotia bilunana. The sequence continues at coordinate 9,513,131 of OX346273.1, read as the reverse complement.
TATGCCCTTGCAAGCATGAACAGTCCGGACTCCACAAACAGCACCCGATCACGAGTATGACGCATATCTCAGCCATCGCCTCCCTCAACCATATTTTAGGAAAGGACCCGATCAACGTCGCCACCGTAAGCAAAGCCCTTTAAGCGAGCATGACATATTCAAGCCACCGGACATTGATAATAACAAAGATTAAGCGACTTGTTCGGCGAGAAACAACATTACGTGCTCTCTTCTTACATAAAACGGAACAGTTATTTCAGGTAGTTACTTATAATGATTACGTGTATTTAGGTATATTCCTAATAGAATTAGACTACTACTGGCTTAAAAGCATTTTTGTCGTTTAAGAAATCGTTGACAGTATAATACGCCTTGCTCAGCAAATTACTTGTAACATGAGACTTAAATTTACTGAACGGTAAATTAACAATTTCGGTGGGTATTTTATTGTAAAAACGTATGCAGTTCCCCACGAACGACGTGCTAACCTTGCGGAGACGACTAGAAGGATAGTCGTCTCCGCAAGGTTAGCACGTCGTTCGTGGGGAACTGCATAAAAACTGCATAAGAAGTAAAAACAAGATCGCAGTGAAGGCACTGCGATCTTGTTTTTACTCTGGTGTTGTAGTCATGGATATCACTGTTGAGTTTGAACTCATGAAGGTTTTTCCGCACATACATGATATTCTCAAGAATCTATTGGCATGCTACAGTAAGAATGTTTGCCTCCTTAAATTTGTCCCTGAGAGAATCTCGAGCTTTTAGTTCGTATATGGAGCGTGCAGCTCGTTTCTGTAGCACGAATATGGTCTGGATATCAGCCGCTTTCCCCCACAACAGGATTCCGTAGGACATAACACTGTGGAAGTAACTGTAGTACACCAGCCTGGCCGTCTCAACGTTTGTTAACTGTCTATGCGTCTTACTGCATAGGCTGCCGAACTAAGTTTTCCGGCTAGGGCGACGATATGCGCATGCCATTGCAGTTTTGAGTCCAAGGTGATACCTAAAAACACTGTTTTATCTTCAAATTCCAGTTCATCGCCCTTTAATTGGATCTTGGTATTGTTTACCTGCTTGACATTAGGTAAAGTGAATCTGATACACTTTGTTTTCTTGGAATTTAGCAGTAAATTATTTGCTGTAAACCATTTCACAACAGTGTTGACCGCATCATTAATACCATCGAAGCTTTTCTCTTTCCTGTCTACCTTGAAGATAAGCGACGTGTCGTCAGCGAATAACACTATATCATGTTTATCTTGCAACACATTGGGTAGGTCATTTATGTAAATCAGAAATAGAAACGGGCCGGGAAACCCAGAATCGAGCCTTGAGGAACACCAAGAGCAACAGTTGTCCCTGCTGATTGGGTCCCATTGATGACTACTCGTTGTGTTCTCTCCGAGAGATACGATGACACGAGATCAAGAGCACCGTTTTTGATGGCGACTTTCGGAAGAGTTTGTCAATAGCAACCCTCTGTAGTGTGGTTTATCACTCTCAAGTCTCTGGACATTCGTCATCCAGGTGGCTGGAGGTCATCCTCTTCCTTTCTATCTTGTAGCTACAGATAGATATTTTCATGATTGTTTAGTTTACACAATATTTAAACCGTGCAATTCAGCGAGGAAATGCCACCAGCCTTCAGGGCCTTTTTTAGATTTAACATAGTATTAAATTTATTTAAGTTAATGTTAATTATCATCGTGTATAATATACTTTAGAAATAAATATATATTAACCGTATACACATCTATAAATATGTCTAAAAATTAATTTCGAAAATCACTACCGACGGTTAAAAACTAAATTCATCTCCAACTGCTTGTCACATATAATATAACACATATTTACGTCTACTTACTCACAAGTGTATACTAGATATGTCATTATTTTATCAAGATAATAATGTTGAGTAAAGGAAAATTCATAACAGTACCTATACATAAAACCCAGCTGTTAAATGTGTTCAATATGTTGAATATCATTTTATTATGGCAATTGTACTGTAAGCATCTTATTTTCTTTGTAAGAATTAGTTTTCGGAAATAAAGCAGGCATAAGAAAAAAAACACAAAGCTAAATAATGTTACACGTAATTTTTTTATAAACAAACGAGTTGTGAAATTTTCCCCGTTCTAATCACATTAGTACCTACACTTCGGTTGTAATTTATATTCAAGTAAAATTGAGATACCTAAAAAGTGTAGTAGAGTTATAAATCTCCGCTTTAAGCCAATATTTCTTGTTATAGAAATTTCCGTTCGTTTGCTCTAATATTACAATAATTTTCATGACCTAACGCATTTATGGCTTACACGTCTAAACGTTTCAGATATAATAAAAACAATACTAACTTTACACTATTGGTTCATATACCTAGCTAACAATGTTTAAACTCAAATTAAACTTTATGTTAAAATATGATCAATATTATTTTCAGACCTCTATCGATACTATCGGCGCGTAGTATATTCTAGCCACTATAGATCCCAGTTTCTCCAGGCAGCCATTATACCCCAACTAATGTAACCAGGAACACGTCAATTAGCAGATATTTTGGCTTGGCCCGTTTTTTTCCCATTAAAAACTATGATTAACGACGCAACTTGACACCGCTTGGGCGTACAAATTGTTTCGGTTACTTTAATTACGGTATTACGGATACGATTTAAACGATAACACATTTATGTGGTTAAGAATTTATGGCTAATTGGTCTCAGTTTTATAGATTGGCCGCATTTTTCACCGGATGGGTTTGGTGAGACTAATTGATACGTATAGGTATGTCATTGCCATTTACTCTAACTAAACCTAGTATCTCCTAGGCAAACTCTAGCTAATGGGCCGACTGATGCGGAGTGTTGCTAACTTTTCTACGTAATTAAATTACCAACATACCTATAAAGGTGTATATTCCGATAAAGGAGTTTTTTATTTATTTAGTGCCGTGACTGGAGTGGAGATTTATATTTCTTTCACTTCCACCGCAATTTACAATTTCTGCAAAGTAAACATTTTCTCAACACCTACCTTATTCTCTTTGGTATTTTTGCGTTGTATTGATTTTTTTTGCGTACAATGTAAGAATATTTGTATTGTATCATTTTTCTAATTACTTTTTTTTTCATACCTATCTAAAAGATCTGGCAAAGTGTAATGAAGCGATTTTAAAAAAGACTATGCTTGTTACGAATTCCCCCACGATTAAAATCCATAAAACCGTTTAAGAAATAAACAATCATACACTTGAAAAACATGAACCTCCTTCTAAGTCTTCGGACGCAGTCGGGAATTATATAAATATATATTCACCATCTATTACGTCAAACACCGGAAATACAGCGTGAGAATGCTAAGTGCAGCATTATCAACCTATTCATGTTAAATTACCGAGAAATAAAACAGCAAATCTTGCCAAGTGCAAACAATTTTATCAATCGACTCCAATATGTCTTTACATCGGCCATATTGGTGTCACAAGCCAACGTGTTGCAGGCGTGGCCGACAAAAAACCACCTATTTGTTCGATTTACGAACAGAATTTTAATCGACGGCAGATAAAAGTTTTTCTCCCGACCACATTCCCGCGAAGTTCCGCGAAGCGTCCTTGATCGGCCCAATTAAAATTTCACAACGCAAAATGGCAACTGTCCGCCATTTTGTTTCGTTGACGCTTGCCGTTTCGTTTTTGCAGAATTTTGATGCGTTCGTCAGACAAATTTCGGCTGTTGGAAACGAAATTGGTTAAAAATGTCTTGCTCTTTTGTCTCGATTTAATTGGGAATATCGCTGTCAGGGTATTTCGGCGATCACGTATGCAGCATTATGACTTAAACCAGTATTTAAACTGTACCATGCATTCCTTGTGTTCTATTTCTATCATTTCACATAAGTAAAGGATTTCGACAGGTATAGACACCTGCACCTGTAGATACCCACAATAGTCCTACATAGTGAATGTCTCATTCAGCATTAGTCCCCTAAGACTCCCAACTTCCCAAGGACGTCCACTGCTGGTTTATTTATACCTATGCAAGTATGCACTGATCCTGCGAGTAATTAATGACTTACCTTTCCTCGTTCTACCCATAAATGCAAATTAAAATATCCAAGTTTGAAATTATTCAAATCAACAGTATCGTGCTCCGCTAGCTAAGTATTGCTTTGAAGTCTGCGGTCTGCTTGCTACCTAATCCAACCACTTTCAATGACAAAAATCGTTTTAGAGACAAGCTTTTATAGCTAACTGTACTGTTTGTATACTTGTCAACTACTAATCAAGACAATTCTAACGAATTCTCAGACAATTTTGTCATCAGTGATTTAGGAGTTTCTGTGGCCACTTTCCGTCTCTACCATCAGAGCACCTCAGTGTTACCATAACATTGAATTGTCACCTGACTTCAATTACAAAATTTCAACTCGAATGGGCAACGGAAAGTTAGTCAAGTTTGTCTTGCAAGATTCGATTACAGACAAACACCTGGACAAGCGAAATTAAATAGAAAATAAAAGCTTGTAAAATTGGCACTAGTTTCAACAATAAGGTCGGCGGAAAGACGATTGCCAGCTGACCTTTTTTAATACCAAAGTTAGGTTATAAGTTATAAGAATTCTATTCAGAGGATTACTACTCGTACCAGAGTCCATCTGCCGTCTGTTCTTTTGTTTTGTTTTGTTTTATATTAGAATATATATTATGTACATTCAGAGGATCTACATTCCAAATTTAACAAACTTCTAACTAAATCCCATTACCTATTCTTATTCATTGTGTTTTTGAACTTACGACAAAGCTAAAGACGTTGTTAAAAGATGCTTTTCCACATTATTTTGTAACAAAAGTTGTCGTTCAAAGATCAAGATCGTTACGCGCTTCAAAGCCGTTGATCCTCGTAACGAGAACGTTTCAATAAAGAATTTGAATACTCGTGTATTGACTTAGGTAATCTTTATTTTATTTTTACCTGACGGTCGCTGAATATTATAAGTATGTAACATAGGTATCAATGATTTTTGGATTTTTTGTTACTCTGCAGCATTATAAAAGCAGTGAATAATAGCAATTTTACTTCAGAAATGTTTACTACCTCCTCTATAACTTTTTTTATATGTGTTAAGAGCTCCGTGTGCAAGGCTCGCATGCAATTATCATTGCATTGCGGGGTACTGAAGCATAATGAATCAGTCGATATTATCAAACCCCGCAATGTAGTTAAACTTGCATGCCAGTCTTTCACGTATGTAAGTAGGAGTTTAAATTGAATATATAGAAATTTCGAAGTAGTTATTAATGAAACGGAAAGGATTTGGACCTGCATCCATTTTGCCTTTCGCAGACGAGGTGTGCTTTACCAATGAAACAATTAATTATATTCACGCGTTTTTTCTTGCCCGTGTGGTGTCGGGTTAGAATTTCACCACCCCCTTTCTTCCCGTGGGTATCGTAAAAGTCGACAAAGGGAGCAGGGTTGAAGTGTGTTGTGGGCGATGGGCTAGCAACCTATCACTGCAATCTTCTTCTCAATCTTTTATACCCTTATGCTAAAAGTGGCGCAGAAGCATAAGGATGAACATAATATGTGGCCTGCCTACCCCTTTTGGAAATAAAGTTAAATGTACGAGTATGTATGAATGTATGTATGTTTTTTCTTGCTCGCCATTACTATTTATGATGAATCTAGTCTGAGCCGATACACAGGATGTACCCCTTCGATATCTTTGTCATTCAAAAATCTGAATGACAAATTTTTAAACAAAAGTGGTCTTCCTTCAATTAAGACAAATAGAATTTAGGAACCGTTTACCTACCCTCGTTGCCTACTTGACATGCCTTTGTCAAATTAACATTTGGGACTTAATCCTGGTAACCGCCATTTAAGTGTTAAACTTATTTGATGGTCCGTTGTCATTCTCAATGCAATTAAGAGCAATAAATCTGTTAGTGTCAAACAGCATTGTGCAACTGGCAATGGGGCAGGTGGTAGCATTTTTGTGGGCGTGAAGGAACATTAGAAACTAATTTGTTCATTGTGCCTTTTAAGTAATAGTTGCCCGCCACCCAGTCTGGCCATTGGAGTAGTATATGGCGGTTTTGCAGATGCATCCCGTGGACTGCGTGCTCGTGCCGGCGGTTTCTCCAGGCTGTTCTCCTACTACCTATAGTGTTATATAAAGCCACAATTTTAAATGTGAGGTTGTTTTTGTATGAATCTTGAGGTTGTTCTATATTATGCCATTATAAAATTGCCATTTTTAACCCCCGACGCAAAGTCGGGGATCGGGGGGTTGTTATAAGTTTAAAGTGTATGTCTGTGTATCTGTGTATCTGTCTGTGGTATCGTAGCTCCCAAACGGATGAACCTATTTCCGTTTAGTTTTTTTGTGTTATAGATAATTTTATCCTGAGTGTTCTTAGCCATGTTTCATGAAAATCTGTTCAGCCGTTTTTGTGATATTGAACTTTGAAATGAAAATGTCGGGAGTTTTCAACTTTTCTAAGTTGTAGTTTTTCCTATAAAAAATCGCTTACTTAATGTCCTCCAAAAATCAAGCCCCTTCATTTGATACCCCGCCAGACCATATTTCGCGATCAGTCAATCCTCAATCCCATAATCGAATCCACCCCTTTTCGTACAATACGGATCACATACGATACATTTACTCCCCTTGCGATGCCACCGACTTCGTAATATTGAATGGACTAATTATACTCAAGTTATTTTCATACAAATGAGACAGGTGTGCCTTCAAACAATAGGTACTTATCCGTTCTTCTTCTTGTCAGCAACTCACTTGTCCATATACAAATATTGCTCTGCGTCTCTTGTTTTTCTACAACAGGAAAAGAAATGCTGCTTATATACTCGGGAAAATATAGCCAAGTGAGCCAGCATTAAGAAATAACCTGCATCTGACTGTGTCGCATATACCCAACTGGTCAATAGTTCTATCCTTAATGAATCACCATATGGCGCCCCCGTCACGCCATCCAAAAATATGTCAGAAAGTCGCCGCCATTTCACGGCACACGCCCCCCATTATTCGACTAACTTTCGGCTATTCTTGAACGATTTAGTGACTATTATCCGGCTATTCCAAAACTATCGAAAGTGCCATGAATGCCAAATGAGTTATTGGTCATTTTAGATCGCGAAATTGGGGAATTTTACTTTTCGAGTGGTATTTTGTCCATGACGTTACGCTTTTGGTGGCCAGCTGTCTCAAAGTGCTGAAGGAACTTTAATTCGTGGGTCCGAAACGTTAGAACTACCCATAATACAGAGTTGTCGGACTTCATTAGATCCATTTCATATAAAACACGCCTGCTGAAATAGTGCAATCGTTGCACTCACTCTGCACTTCAGGCAATTATTTTTCATGCCACGACGGTGGCAAACAAGCATACGGCCTGCCTGACATCGAGTTAATGGACGCTTGATGATTCTGAGCATTTTGGGAGGTTGAGTTGGCACTGTTAGCAAAAAAAAGAAAATTCGGGACTAAGTATCTTACACAAATCGAATTAGCCCCCATTGTTAGCTCATTGTGAGGCCAGTGTTATAGGTTCTAGAAGACGTTATATTTAATATATAGGTATTAGTACTTATACTATACTTACCGAGATTTGAACCCAGGACCTTCAGCTTCGTAGGCAGCGTCACTACCTCTACCCACTAGGCTAACCGATCGTCAAGAAATAAATGGAGGGCCATCGCTCTCAATTCAGCGGATCCTCGGGGGCTATGTATTAGGGGTATCAGAGCAAATAGTGGTCTCATTACTATCGTGCTCCTATTCATTTGTGTTTCTTCTCAATCCCTCCTCTCCTGGTCTAATTTTTTTTAGTATTGAATTCCATACTTAATGCTGACCCGGATCGGGGTCAGCGGGAGAGGAGGGGGTCTACAAGGCTTCAATGCAAAAAGTTCTCTCTTATATCGAACCCATACATTTCAGATCATTTAAAGGTTACTCTAAATATTAGCAATCAATTAAATCTCAATAGTTTCTTTGACACGAAGGGGAAAAAACTTTTGTGAGTCATACGTTAAGTACATTGCCCCTTGAATGTAGGTATTGTCCCATTTCATTTGTACTCCTTGACCACAATAGGCTGTTTTGGTGGTTTCTCTGAGGTGGTCTATTGTACTTTGCTCTAAGAACACCGCGTGACGTATGATGTATCTTAGAGTTAAAATGACTTAAGTACCACGTACGAGCTATGGAGTTAAGACTTTTACGGATTCATGGTGATTGCATTTGCACAATATAAGTCAAATTAGTTACTTTTGTATTGAAGCAGGTGTGGTTGGTCTATAGCACGGGACATTTTTATTGACATGATTTTGAATTTTTAACCATTCGCATCTGGAGCATTTTAAACTTGTCAACCCTAATACAGTAACATTTTGTAAGTACATAGGTACCTACTTATAGGTAGGTAAGTATAATAAATTGTGGTCGTATTTCCATGGACAGAAAAAAATTGATAGATCAATACGAAATATGTCAACTTTACATAATACTTTTCGCATTGTGCAAATTTGGAACGCACCGTTTAAAAAGTAAATTTAAGAAAAAACTCAATTACATTAAATTTTGTTGTTTTGTTTTATTCTAAAGCGACAGTAAAATCAAAATAATGGAAGTTATTTATAGATTTAAGTGCAGAAGATATACATGAATTATAAATATTAGGTAAGTACATTTACAATTTTCCTCGCGGTGGTGAGGTGAAAAATTGAGTGTTTCGCTCGGCAGCAAAGTTGTTTGGCGTCTCGTGCCTTGAAAGCCTCGCTATACTCAGGATTGTACTTTTGAACCATTCGCTTCGCTCATGGTTCAATCTTGCTATTCTTCGCTAGCTCAACTTTCAATACAAGCACTTGCGCCAAACAACAACTTTGCAGCCTTTCATAACAAATAAGAATAACTATTGTTCAGCTCTATTTTAATAAATAATTGCCATCAACAGTCGATACATATTTATTTTTACTCCCCTATTCATTTATCGATAAAATTTAAATAAGTGCGGCATGAATCAATTTTAATTCGTAAAATTTGGCAAATGTTGATACTCCTGTTCTATACGAATCAAATTTAATACCTACCTATTAACTCACAAACTATGCTTAAGACCCTTGTGCTATGAGAAAAGGGTGTAGTTTGGTTTAATAATATTCCATTTTAGCAATAATATCTAATGCATGTAAGTTTTTCAAAGAAGTACCGACCTGTGAAGGTAGGTCTAGTTATGTATTAAAATTGATACGTAACGTGGGAACGGCAAGTCAGTAATGAGTCAAATTTGATACGTAAGTACTTACTTACCGCATTTGTGGATAGTTTTTAATATTCAGAGCCGCATTGAACGTGTTAAACAAGCTGTCGAATAATAACCCACACAATAGGTTTACCGAGAAAAAAATACACCTCCACTTTTTATGTAAAATCGGTACACTAAAAAAATATTTTTTTCAAAATGTTATTCTACCGTTTTGTCTGCGTGATGAATTTATATACCTACTCATGCCGAATTACAGCTTTCTAGTAGTAAGGGTCACTGAGCAGACGGACGGACGGACAGACGGACATGGCGAAACTATAGTGTTTCCTTGTTGACTACTGATCCCTAAAATAGGCGTATCTAAATGTTCATATTATAATAAAATTCATAAAATAACACAATCAATAAACTACATACTGTGTATTTGCAAGCGGCGTCAAGGGCAATGTTGAATAAACAATAGAATGTCGCCGCCGGCGGCGTTACAAAGTGTGTTTGAAGAGCGGCGCCTGCGTTCAATGGCTGCGCAGTCGCCAGTCAAACAGGGCCACAATTTTGTTCATCTCTTTCAACTTCAACTGCCAATTGAATATCAATATAAGGTAAAGGCAGGTATTAACGACCCCATTAAGGCAATTTTAAAATCGATCTTACTTTTTAAGTATACTGGTTGCCATCACATTTAGTTTTTTAATTTTATATGATAGTGTTAAGTATAAAGATTATATTTGCTCAGTCAAATGCCTATAAATAAAGGATTATCGTATTAAAAAAATATAAAAAGTGACGAAGTCGATTGTTGCTATTACCGTCCTAAAATAACGGCTGTGAATCTATTAACGATTTTTATGCAGCTATTACCGATCGTTACCCGGGTATGTCCTAAAAGTACGACTATAAATTGCCCACATTTTATGAGTCGGTAATACATTGTCCTTACATATTTTATTACCGACCCATAGGAGTCGGTAATGGCAACCATAAGAAACTATTACCGACTCATATGGGTCGGTAATAGTTTCTTATGGTTGCTATTATCGACTCATATGGGTCGGTAATAGTTTCTCATGGTTGCTATTATATGTACCGACTCCTTTGCTCGGGTTTGGATCGTTAATAAAATATGTAACGACAAACATAAAATTTATTACCGACTCATAAAATGTAGGCATTTTTTTATTCAATCGACCTTCTGACTACAAAATCGATTGTTAGTGATTAATATCACATAAAATATGAACAAAATAATACGGCTTTAAACGAGAAACAATCATTTACGAAGATTACTATAAAATATCGATATACCTAAATTATCATAATTTTGGTTAAACTGACAACGCTAAAATAAGAAAACTGGACAACAATATATGTGTCGCGAATAGATTTTTACAAAGACTGATTTTGTTTAGCTACATACTGGTAAAAAAAAATTGTGTTACAATGCAATATAATAACATAAAAGAGAGAAAAACAAAACATTACTTTGCGGCCATTACCGACTCAGGGGTCGTTGATAGCTGCCACAACAAAAACTGGCGCAGCTATCACCGTCCTTTTTAATTCATATTTTTAGCGGTTTAAATGGTTTTTTTTCAAAAAAATGTGGTAACAAATCAAAAGCTGATACTTAAAAGGATATAATTAATAATACACGATAAAGTATTGGGTTCATAAATTCGTATAAATGTCTAAAGCAGAAAAGTCACGTACTTACTTGGAGGAACAAGAGCCAGTATGGCGCGACCTGCGTCCGCGCTTCCCCCGCAGAAACTGATGAGTTTTATCTCTTTTGCCCACTGCTACACACACTAAAGTAAAAGTATACGATGCTCAAGGAACAAGCGCGTGTATAGCTTTCCCTACTTATAGCTAGAATAGTTCTGGAAACGTAAACATAACGAATAACTATAATAGGTCGGTAATACCTTCCGATTTTCGATGGGTCGTTAATAGCTGCGTTTACCTTAATTCGCATGTTCGTTCTGGTCCTACTTTAAATCAGCTCACGTGGAAATGAGCACTCTAAAGTGGAATCACACTGAAATGTGATCGGATGATTGGGATCGCTAACGCAGGACAAAAATAGACCTCCAGCAACCAAATAAGCAAAACGTTCTTGAAACAATCGTTTGGTTAGGTACTCTTAAAATCATATAAGTTGTGGCGTTAATGAACTGAGAATGCCCTGTCTTTAAGATATAGAGGTAAATTACAATCACAACCCAGTAAGAAGAGCAGTATTGTTTTTGATCCCGGGCGCAAATGAGGGGTGTGATAAGTTTAACATATCTGTTACACTGTGCGTCTGTCTCCGGCATCGTATCTCCAATACGGATGAACCGATGTCAGTGCGGCTTTTTTTGTCTTAAGTCTTTGTCGAGATGTTTCTTAGCTGTGGTTGTATGTTATAGTTATTATTTCAACAAGATTATGAGTATATATATATCCTCTGAGCTCATTGTCGTTAACAGCCAGGCATAAACATTTTTTTTATTACATACACTGTATAATATATTATTGAGGGCATATCAATTATAAACAATGAGATATTTACTTTATGTATAAGACATAGTAAACAGTTAAGAAGTTAATTTCCCTGGCCGTTGGCGTTGTTAGCGACCATTAAATCTGCCACGCACGCGCGTCGCATCATTATGCGCCGTGTGAGACAGCCTTTATGATTATAAAGCCTAGTCCTCACTTCGGCTGACACCCACCCTTTCTCTATCCTGAATCTATGTTATGGAACTATCTTGTTCCATAACATAGATTCAGGTTATAAGAATTCTAGAAAATCAAAAATCATAAACATTAAACGTGGTTTACGTGTGCAACTGAAACGGCTGCTGAAATATTATAAGATTGTCAATTTCACATCATTGTACTTCATACAAGCTATTACGTCTAGTACCTACTGGATAATAAATGAATTTGGAGAGCTGATGATACTAAGAATCATTTTGTAGCATTCATTTAATAATTTGATGTAAAATGAAATTGTTTTTGAACATTAAGAGCTGATCAACAATGGACTCTAATCTAATAGGCGGCAATAACAAGGCCAAATAGTTATTTGTTATACAAGGGTGCAAAGTTGTATTTTACCCGCACGAGTGTGGATTGTTTCAACAGACGAGAAGTAAAATACATCTGCACCAGTGTGTAACCAAAACTTTTCACCTCACTGTAGCGAGGAAAGTGCAACATGCAAAACAACTTTAGTTAATTTAAATAATAATATTTTTTATTTTTTTAACAACAATAATAACGTTGGTAATATCAAGTAGAATTTTTGTCAAGTGGGAGTCTGATTTTAGTTTTCCCATACATTTTGAGACCCAGCGCCTGGTGAAGGCAACAAGCAATTTTTTAAAAGTTCTTAAACATTTATTTTATTCGGTTTTTTAGTATTTGTTGTTATAGCGGCAACAGAAATACATCATCTGTGAATATTTTGTATTATGAGCGTTTTACGTTTTATTATCTGTCAAAAGCTACTTAAACACGCTCCAAGGTTAAATTACTTTCCCCACTAGTGGATAAAATCGGGTTTGCCCACTGGTTTTAAAGGATAAAATACGGCTATCCGAGGCAGTGAGGGGAAAAATGTTATATTAGTTAAGTATTGATAAAATGGAGTTAAATGAAATCCACCATTTGTACTTTTTATCTGTGCAATAAAGTATAAAAAAATAAAAAATAAAAATTATGTGAGTAAGGGCCTGCTACCTACATGTCCACGGCACGGCAATCGGCACTGTCGCCGTGAAACGGCGCGGCGCACGGTGTAAAAACAAAAACCCACGATGCGCTGTAGGTTTTTACGCCGTGCACGCCGTTTCACGACGACGGAAACGGCACGAGCCGTGCCGTGAGCATGTGGCCGAGCCCTAAGGTCACCAGGGCTCTCGGGGTTGCACTGTGTTAAGAGTGAGGGATCTGCGTTGCGTGCGTGCGTGCGTGGTTACTGTCAACAGAATGAATCCTCAAAACAGTAATGCTGGTGGGCAACGCGCAAACAAAGATAGTTCTTTCTTCAGTATAAGTCACGATAAATTATTATTACTGCTTTATCCGGATTCTGCAACCTACAAATGAGCTAATGTCGAGAGTGTGCACTTAGCCTTACTTCTTTGGCTTATGAAGCCATCTCTATCAAGACAGGTGAACGGAGTTCACAGGTCCTAGGTCACATATATAGCCCATGCGTAAAATGACTTCGTTTTCTAGAAGATTCTAGTAAGATCCGCCCTTACCAACAACGTCTTAAAGACCTAGATATTTCTAGCAAGGTGGGCTGTTGTTACAAATTGAGAATACAGTTATTATGGGACCATGATTACCCACGTATGGTCTTCAAATTAAACATGATATGATTCGTGAACCGTTCGAAAGTTGCGTTCAAATTGATGTCTTATTTTATGGTAAAACTTAATATAGCGGTATTAGTGGTAAAATGAGTAGGTAGTTCACTTATCAATTTTGTCTTGTGTTAGCATAATGCCGAAGACCAGAAACCAGGGCAAAATAATAATTAAACCTACTTCTATGAAGGTAAGTATCATTAAAATCATTTCTGTCGTATTGTTAGAATACCGGAAAATGACGTGCAGCCGAAGATGTATTGAGAGTGACGGACCCGCGTTAGTCTAGCAATCAAAACAACGAATCCTCAAATTAATAAAGGGTCGGCAACGCGCTTTATTGGCTACGGTGTCCGCTTACCCTCGGGCACACCTTATGTTTGCTTGCCACCGTCGTAGTATTAAAAATAATCCAAATTACATGTCTAGCGGATTAAACCCCATAAAATCATAGTTTTAAAGAGTTTTTCACGTTAGTCATGGCAATGAGCAACACAAATAATATACAAAGTATCGTATGTACTATCTACAGTCTACGAGAAATGCGACTGGTCTTTCGACAGTTCCAATATGACGTAAAGAGTGATTTCGCTAGAGTAAATCGATTGTCATAATATCCGATTACGATTGATGGTGGCTAATAAAAGGAATCGATTGATTACTGTGTAATAATTATTTTTAGGAAATCAAATAGAGAGCCTATATACAGTCGTCATCATCAGACGTCTTTCGGCTGATATGCTGCTGCCTGCTGGACATAGGCCTTCCCCAAAGAGTGCCAAAGTGACCGGTCCTGCGCCACCCGCATCCAGCGGACTCCAGCAACCTTTACCAGGTCATCAGTCCACCTTGCGGGGGGCCTACCCACGCCGCGCCTTCCGGTACGTGGTCGCCACTCGAGAACCTTTCCGCCCCAACGGCCATCGGTTCTACGTGCTATGTGCCCCGCCCACTGCCACTTAAGTTTAGCGATTCGGAGGGCTATATCGGTTACCTTGGTTCTGCTGCAGATAGCCTCATTTCTGATGCGATCACGCAGAGAAACTCCCAACATAGCCCTCTCCATAGCCCTTTGGATAACTTTGAGCCTTCTTATGAGCCCCATAGTAAGCGACCACGTTTCAGTGCCATATGTCATCACTGACTGGCAACACACACTGGTCAAAGACTCTCCTCTTGAGACACTGCGGAATATTGGACGAAAAGATGTGCCGTGTAGCTTCCCGAACGCTGCCCAGCCGAGTCGAATTCGACGATGGACGTCTTACACAGTCGCGACAGTTATTAAATAATACATTGTTATTTTCCTATATTCACAATTATTTGATTCATACCGAATATTTATTTCTAAATTGACCGACTCCAATCGATTGAAGCAGTGTAACACTATTATTATTTTTTTAAGTCGTAGAACGCAATTTGTTCGCATACCGAGTTTTCAATGCTAATCTATGCACAAATAAGCCGTAAAAAAATATTACAATCATTTTATACGTGCTAAAAAGAGCTTGCATGGAGATTGAACTTTGTTTCGTAACTCGTAAGCTATTGAAACTTTTTTTATTATTTCGATGATCAGTGCCATTCTACGTTATACGAGGGCTGCTACTTATGTATCCGGAATAGAAAAAATAATCAAACGTACATTACTAAATATAGTTTTATTGTTTTTCAAAATATTCTCCGTGATGATCGATGCACTTTTGCATGCGTGTAAACCAATTTTTAAAGCACTTTTGCCACTCTGATTGAGGTATCTCCAAAACGTGTTGTTTGAACGCGTCGACCGCATCTTCACGGGTCGAAAATCGTTGACCACGTAATTTATTCTTTCCATTTGGAAATAAATAAAAATCATTGGGTGCCAAATCAGGGCTGTACGGTGGGTGACCCGTTAATTCTATATTTTGACCTTCCAAAAATCGAGTTGTTTCGCGTGATGTATGACAGCTGGCGTTGTCATGGTGAAGAATGATTCTGCGTCGCTGGTTGTCTTTACGTATTTCTTCAAACACTTCTGACAAACAAATGGTCGTGTACCACTCCGAATTAACCGTTTTACGATTTTCTAGTGGCACTGTAGCCACATGGCCATTCATACCAAAAAAGCAGGCGACCATTTGCTTCAAGGTGCTTTTTGCACGAGTAACTTTCGTAGGGTTCGGCTCATTTTGAAACACCCACACTGTTGATTGCTGTTTATCATCATCATAATACGCATATATCCAAGATTCGTCACCTGTGTAGATATTATAAACAGCTTTTGAGTCACCACGGTTATATTTTTTCAACATTTTTTTGCACCATTCGACGCGAGCCTCTTTTTGATCCTTAGTTAAATTGTGCGGTATCCAACGCGAACAAATTTTTTTTACAGCTAAATGTTCATGTAATATCTTATTAATGCTCGTCATAGATATCCCCAGAATTGCCTCTATCTCGCGAACATGACGGTCATGCATTATAAGTTTCCGCACTGCTTCAATATTTTGTGGTACAACGGCCGATTTCGGGCGACCTTCCTTAACTTCGTCCGTAAGCATACTACCTCCACAATTGAACTCACTAAACCAGTGATACACAGTAGTTTTTGATGGAGCTTCTTCACCAAAAGTCAAAGTAATTTGATTCATAATAAATCATAGCACGAATATTTTCACGAGTAAGTTCCATTCTTGCAACGAGATAACATTTTAAACCCGCCAAAAACAAAAGACTAGCATACTCAAGAAAAAAAAATATAGCGGCCAGTATTAAAAGAAAGTTCAAATTTTACCATGGAGGTCAAAAATTGTGTTTAAGAAAGTCGGAATCCTGGATTCCGGATACATAAGTAGCAGCCCTCGTATGGGTGTCGCGATGTGTCAAAAGACCAGTCCCAAATCTCGTAGACTATAATGGCCGCTCCACACAATGGGCCATCCTGATTCCTGACCCATCATATAGGACGCAACAATGCGTTAAAGGGATTAAGACATATTTATGTCTCGTTCTACCGCATAGCCGCGTCCGGACCCCGTATCATGGTCGGCTTTATCACACGATAAGTGACAGGATAGGATGTCCGTCACTGGCTGACACCGTTGGATAGAACGAGACGACGCTCTTATCTTGTCCCTTGTCGCGTGATAAGGATGACCATGATACGGGGTCTGTATGATGGGTCAAGGTGGCCCATTGTGTAGAGCGGCCATATGACAAGCACCGCACACGGCACACTGCCCGCTATATCAAAGCTATTAGCTCGCTTCGTGTCTTCTATACACCATTGAGTTTGACCGCTCAAATTTGTACGGACCCGGGATTTTGGCACTATTAATAGCCCAGTAGCGATGTATACAGGGTCTGTTCGGAACTTTATTAAGTACATTAATTTAAACTGAAAGAAAAGTTTCTCACACATTATTGTTACTAGCCGGGACTTAGTCGCGTGTAATTAACTTATTCATTTACCTCCCTGAGGTTTCCCGACGTTTAAGTGTTGTGGCAGGACGGGCGTAATATCGCACTTTACGCCCATCCTGCCCACTTCCCTGCTCACTTCGGCTGAATGTAAACGAGGCATTAGTTATTGATCAAATATGCCTCAGTGTTACCTGTCAAAAGCGGTTACGCACGACTTTTTGCAGTGAGACAAACGCGTGCCTGTCGGCGACCTAGCCATAGCTCTTCTGTCAAAATCCCCTGTATCGACACTGTTGAGGGTTATATCACAAGCAAAGTTACTTGCTGGCTGTTTTTGTTTACTCTACACAGTAGGTACTTTAAATTGACGTATTCCTAATTCCTAATAGAGATAGAGAGACAGGACTCCTACCTTTACACATGCACATACAAAAGGAAGCGGCTGCGACGGCAATATGCCTAAAAAACCTCAACTTATGGACAAAACTAAACACACCACACACGAAGATCCACAACAGACTGATCACAAGCCTCCCTATTATGGAGGCTCCAATCGATAAAATACCGAGAACTGCAGTCTTCAAGAAAGACTACGGCATATTACTAACAAAAGACTCGAGGGAGGGGCTAAACCAAACAGACCTCAGAATCTTCACAGATGGTTCGAAAACAAATACGGGAACGGGATGTGGAGTGTTCTCAGAGGACTTAAACATACACATATCCAAACCACTGGGTGAACAAAACACGGTATTCCAGGCTGAATGCGTAGGGATAATTGAAGCCTGCAATGCCATAAAGAGACGACAAGTTGAGAACACAAACATACGGATACTCTCAGACAGTAAATCGGTACTACAAGCACTGAACAGTGATAACATCACATCTAGCTTGATATACGAATGCCACCAAAACTTAACAGAGGTGTGCGCAGACAAAAACAATGTTACCATACAATGGATCAAGGGGCATAGTGGCTCAAGAGGAAACGATGCAGCGGACGAACTGGCCAGGAAAGGCTCAGAAACGGCGGCATACGGACCGGAACCAATCTTACCCCTGCCACAAAGCTATATATACAATCAACTTGACCTATACACCAAAGACCTACACCAAAGATATTGGGAGGATATAGACACGTGCAGACAGACCAAAGAGATTCTGTCAAAACGCGACAACAAACTCACAACCGCACTACTGAGGACACATAGAAACCAACTACGCAAGATAGTAGGAATAATAACAACACCCTGAACAGACACCTGTACAACATGGGTATCACAGACAGCCCCATGTGCAGAGCCTGCATGGAGGCGGAGGAAACGACCAAACATATTCTACTGGACTGCAAGCAGGTAGAAGTATACAGGAAAAAGCACCTAGGGTCTCCAGACACACTACGGAACGCAGTCAGGAACACAAAGGCACTCACCAACTTTGTAGAGGAGCTGGGGTGGTTAGAGTAGCGCTACCCCACCATTTCACGCAAAATAGGCACAATGGATGTCGACTTGCGGAAAAAGCCCAGTAAAACTAACTAACTAACTAGATCTCTCATTGACTGACGGTTGTACTGGAAAATCCGCCAAGTCGAGCAAAACAGCAAGCGGCACGGCCGTACCATCCTTTTCTCGAAACAGCACACCCCTATAACTTCGTTGTGGATAAAACTAGAAGCCTGAATTTTCAGTAACCAAGCACGCATTGTATAACCATGATATATTTCAAATTTCATCCAATTTGAACCAGTGGTTTAAAAATTATAACTAGTCAAAGTTTCTTAATTTTGTCACTCACTGACTCACCGATCATCAAAAGTCTAAGGCACTTCTAGAAGATATAGAAGCTTCAAATTTAGAATACAATTAGTGTTTAGTATATAAATAAATCAAGACAAAAAAAATGCAATTTCACTCCAGTTTTCTAAATACACCAACTGCGTAAATAACTTTGTAATCACATATAAACATATAGGATTACAAAGTTATATTTGCAGTGAATGGGCCAAAATATTAAAAATGGGATATTGATAAAACAATAACCTACAAAAAGAAGTGAGATCCCATAAAAAACATTCTATGTAAAAAAGAGGCCAAGTCTCGAAACTTCCACCGTAAAAAGTTGTGAGATATTTCGTAGTACCAAGTCTCAGGCATTCTTATTTTTCTTTATTTGCTAGCTAAATAAAATTTTGTGACTTGGCAATCACACAATGGTTACTACATAAAAGTTAAAGTTAAAGTTATAAATAAGCGTTTATTCACGAATTTTGCTTACGACATGTATTCTTCTGCCAAACCACAGAGCGGTTTGTTGGCAGACGAGGCTCCTTTATGGTAGGTAGGTAGTTGATATACTATTTAACTTAAACTTATCTACTTAACCCTATACCGCATGCGCAGCCGTATGGTTATAATACATAGTTTTAGGTATGCAAAAATCCATAAATGCAGTAAAAATGTGTGATTGCCAAATTGCAGAATTTTATTTAGCTAGCAAATAAAGAAAAATAAGAATGCCTAAGACTTGGTAATACGAAATATCTCACAACTTTTTACGGTGGAAGAGTTTCGAGACTTGGCCTCTTTTTTACATGGAATTTTTTTATGGGATCTGTTATACAATACAAAACTTGTTTCCTATAATGTGTTACTTATGCCCTTGCGCTGCTCTGCCCATAGCATAGCGCAGCAGAAATTCAGCATTACCATTATATCTGGGGTGTTCACAGGAATCAGAATATGTATTTATAATCAGGTCACTTCGGGGTCAAGAATCTCTTGGCCAAGATGGGACTATCGGATAGTTTAGACTGTAGAATGTGTGGCGAGGAGGATGAGACTGTGGAACACTTGTGTGAATGTCATGTTTTTGCCAGACAAAGAATTAATTACTTTGGAAACGGCTATCCGCAACCAAAGAAATTCAAGGTGCTCCCTCTGAGCTGCATCATCCGTTTTATGGAAATTATGGAGCGAGCTTAGAAGTTGGCATAAAGGAGAGGGCAAATGCCACAAAAGATCCCACTGGGTCGAAGTGTATCCGACATGGTCCTCATCTAGATAAGATAAGATAAGCGCAGCAGAAAGTTGCTGTGTGTAACTACTAAATTGAGGGCTCTCGCAGTCCGCAAGCCACTACCAGAATAATAATAATAACTACTAAATTGTTCGTAAAACGGACCACTGTTGTTGCGTAGCGCAGCGGCTTGAGGTCGGCTGTCTCAGCAAACATCGGCGCCTGTGGAATAATTAAAAAATTAAAAGCCGTGGTATTTATTGGTGTCAATATTGGTTGTCACGGCAATTAGCCGCCGGCCGGCGCGCCCTGCGGACGCCGGCGTGCTATCGTTACAGTGCACACACGGATTATCATGTTTTGGTTTTAAACTAGATTTCATCTGGGATGTTTGGAGTGACGACAATTTTGGGAAAATGCGGATAACAATATTGTATATAAATTATTAATTTAGAACATCTCCGACACAACGACAAGTAGGTAAGAACCATATCAACAGATGGAAAAAAAACCACTCTCAAATCATTTACGATGCCGCTGACAGACACTCAGTTATACAGATTCACAGATACATAATGTAAAACTTAAAACACCCCTTTTTTCTTCGGAGGTTAAAAAATTGGCCAGTGTAGCTTCACTCCTTGTATAAAAACATCGATTTTTAAAAGCTTTCTAGTTATCTTTTGTTCAGTTTGGTCTAAATAGCGTAGACCGAGAATCGAACTCGCTATCTATTGTCGGCCACCACTGCGCAAAATATTTTCCGATCTCAATGACTTTTAGTACGTTTTTGACACAATGAAAGACTAGATTTTCCTTTTTTTCAAAATTTACAATAAATCAAAATTTATAGTCACCGAATTTATTTATTTTCTAAAAAAGCGAAACCTATTATCCTAGTTATTATTATGCTGAAGCGATCGACATCAAAATCAAAGTGAATTGTTAAGATTTAGTTAGTGGAAAACGTTTTCTCTCGAAATGGAAATTTCATATAAAAAGTACCTATATACTCGTAGAACCTGCTCACAAATTTTCACGAAAATCGGTTGATTCCCGAGGAGACATATCGACATACGGACATACAAAAAATTTTTGGCCCCGAGCTGAAACGGAGGACTTCGCTCCGCTCTCTCGTTCAGTTATACAGGGTGTACCAAAAATAGGGTGTGAAGCGATCAAGGGCATAACAGGTATCGTGTTCTGATAAGAAAAAACTAAAAGATTTTTTTTTGACGCAATTATTTTCTTCCTGCCCTGGATCGGTTCGCACCCCATTTGTGGTGCACTGTACTCGTTCTACACACCCTAATGAGGCACTGGTCCCACCACCGGCTAGTAAGCTAGAAAAGTTGGGCGAGTAGCATTACATTGCGGATCTGTAAAGGTCGATTGATCACACTGTGCCTGGTCAGCACGCAATGAACCGTTACTCGCCCAACTTTTCTAGCTTACTAGCCGGCGGTGGGACCAGTGCCTTAGTCTGAATGAAATGTTCGCCGGCACCTAATGATTATCAATTAAAACAAAAAATCCACGCCTTATTGGAAGTTTAAAGCGGCCATTAGCTGAAAGTGGTTAAACGTAACTAGGAGTTGACCTAACACGTCGGGTTCAAACTGCCCGGATTGGATCACCACCAATGTGTTCGTGCTGCGTTTAGACAGTGTAGTTTAGTTACTTGCCATTCGTTCATTTACAAGTCTTTCATGAGGCTGTCGTCGCCGTTGGTTCATGTCTTAAGGGACTAAAAGCTGGCGGTACATAATATCACGAGGGATCGCTCTTATGGCCCAAAAGTATATCTTTTTGTTTAATTATCTCGTAATTTGTTAAATTATATTGTAATTAAAACATCTATATGTAAGTCTCAGATATTTGTTATTGTTCATATGTAGTTAGGACTCGCACACGTTTGGTTGAAACTGCCTGGATTGGATCACTATCAATAATGTTCGTGCTGCATTTAGACGATATAGTAGTCACATTCCATTATCTCATTTATTTAGAAGTGTGCGAAGTTCTTTCATAGATACTTTAACCGTTTACCAGTTGAGGACCTCGTGGTAATGTGAGATGTTAAAACTGACCGTAATATTGAGTAACGTAATCTACAATAAAATACAGATTAGAAGTATTTTGATTTTAAAGAAAATATACCTTTAGCAGAGAAGCACGCATCAACGATGGTGATGGGGGGTGGATGGTTATCTACTGAAATATTTGTCTCAATAGTTAGGTACTAATCATTCATAATATTTTTTCTTGGCCATCTTATTTAAAATATACAAAAAACTCCTTGTATAGTCATGTTGTTTTTCAGGTCAGGGGCGCGGTTAGAGGCAAAAATAATATTATAGAAAACTGAAACTTTATGTTAACCCATAAAAAAGAAAACATAACTATAGGTCGTAAATTTATATTATTTTAAAAGATGTATAAATCATGCTGCACCGACGCCGCGCGCTTAGTCTCCGCCGAAATTTTTATTCAAGAAATTATTAGGAGTTTAAGAAAAGATTATTTAAGTACGGTATCAATTTTTTAATAAATACTAATAGTTACTTCGTGATCTTGAATTAAAAAGGAAGCATTTTGCAAAATACGCTCGTCTATAGGAGTAAGGAGTCTTAAGTATAGAGCCAACTTGCAGTGATTCAAACGCAGCACGCGGTCGTGACTGGCCGGCCGTTCCCCTAATGAAGTCGTAGCTCCTCCGATGAGGTGATAGCTCCGGCTGGCCCTGCCGCCCTGGTACCTGCGAGGTGTCTCGGGTATTTAAACCAAGGTTTTTACTAAGAAATTACTTATTGCGCATGTGGTAGTCGGCCAAGATGAAGAAAAATCACGTTAAATCATCACGGATAAAAAAATAGGGTCAATTTTTTTTCTTAAAATCCCAAACTTTCCATTTTCAGAGAAAATATAAAGGTACATTTTTTATTGAACACTCAACCTAGTGATTGGAAGATTCATTCACAGTTTTGACAGTAAGAGAAATTATCTTACTCTCAATAGAAGCCAGAATTGGTGTTACTGGTGTTTTATGACTTCGGTGAGGAGATAGCTCCAGCCGGCCCTGCCGCCCTGGTACCTGCGAGGTGTTTCGAATATTTAAACTAAGGTTTTTACTTGTTGTAATTTATATTCAACATGTATCAAAATAATAACTATTTGCTACTACTAGCGCCATCTATTATAGTTCTTGTATACTGTGTATCTTGTCGTATGTAATCTGTGCCTTATTAAAAAGTTAGTTCCTTGTCAACTGCTAAACGGTCGTTTCATTATAGGTTATGTTCCCAGCAATTAATTGATATTCTCGCGATAGTTAAACTTGCAAGTTGTGCTGAATTAGTTTATTACGCAGATTGAGGATTCGCTGTGCCAGTGAAGATGACATCGAATTACGCGGTTAGTGTGCCGAAGTTAAAAGGGCGCGAGAACTACAGTGAGTGGGCTTTCGCGGCGGAGAATTTTCTTATTCTGGAAGGGACGGCAGATTACATCACGCAAGCAGTCAAACCAGAGGAAGCCGCAGCAGATGCGAAGACCAGGGCGAAATTAATCTTAACAATAGACTCGTCACTGTACGTACATATAAAAGACGTGAAGAGTACAAAGGAGTTGTGGACTAAACTAAAGAAAATGTTTGACGACTCAGGATTCACAAGAAGAATAAGTCTGTTACGGACTTTGATATCAATACGTCTCGAAAATTGTTCTTCTATGATATCTTACGTTACCCAAATCATAGAAACGAGTCAAAAGCTAAGTGGAACGGGATTCAATATCAACGACGAGTGGGTCGGATCTTTACTCTTGGCTGGATTATCTGAAAAATATTCGCCAATGATTATGGCGATTGAACATTCGGGTATGTCAATAACGGCTGATGCAATTAAAACGAAGTTGATGGACTTGGATGAAGACAGTAGCGACATCGGCGGAGCGTTTGGGAGTTTTCGCAAAAATAAGTATGGCAACACAGGTGGGACCAGAGACTTTAGACATACGTCAACGTCAACGTCAAAATCGAAACAGGTTAAGTTGATTAAATGTTATAATTGTAAACAGACCGGACATTATCGAAATCAATGTCCGAATGCCTCAAATCCCAGTAAGGATGTGCCGGAAAAGAAACATAGTGAACGTAGACAAACTAACGCGTTCAGTGCCGTGTTTTTAAGTGGCAATTTCTCCAAAAATGACTGGTTTTTGGACAGTGGGGCCAGTACACATTTAACCGCGAACGAACATTGGGTGAAAAATATTTCGTTTGAGCATCCCATCAAAGAAATTATAGTCGCCAACGAAGAAATAGTGACTGTTAAATGTTCAGGTGACGTGCAAATCACGACTGTCACGGACGACAGTGAATACGAAGTTATTGTCGAGAATGTACTGTGCGTTCCGAGTTTGACCACGAATCTGTTATCAGTGAGTCAGCTGATTGCAAAAGGCAACCGAGTGTTGTTTACAAGTGACGGCTGTGAAGTATTCAATAAGATTGGTGAATTAGTTGCTACCGCTTGTTTAACCAATGGAGTGTATAAGTTACGTATACCAGAAGGGTTAGTGGCTTCAGTGATGGTTCCGAGTGACTTTTGGCATCGCAGACTTGGCCATGTCAATAGCAACTATTTGAATAAAATGCAGGATGCAGTGGAAGGCCTTACACTTGACAGAAAGGCAGATATATCCAAGTCGTCATGTGTAGTGTGCTGTGAAGGTAAACAGTGTCGTTTACCATTTCCGCATAGTAGCAACAGGTGCAATGAATTGATACACACAATACATACCGATATTTGTGGCCCATTCAACAATTCACTTGGTGGTTCAAGATATTACATACTGTTTGTTGATGACTATAGTCGCATGGTATTTGTTTACTTTATCAAAAATAAGAGTGAAGCGTTTGCTTGTTTTCGAAAATATAAAGCAAAGGTTGAGAATCAACTGAATAGAAAAATTAAGATTCTCAGAAGTGATAATGGTAAAGAGTATTGTAACAAAGAATTTGACAATTATCTCACAAAAGAAGGCATTATCCATCAAAGAAGCAACCCATACACCCCGGAGCAGAATTCCTTAGCCGAGCGTTTTAACCGGACTGTTGTGGAAAAGGCAAGATGTCTTCTGTTTGACGCTGGATTGGAAGACAGTTTTTGGGCCGAAGCCACCCACACAGCTGTATATTTACAAAACAGAACAGTGGCAACAGCTCTGAATGGAAGAACCCCCTTAGAGCTGTGGATTGGCAAGAGACCTGATGTAAGCCATTTAAGAATATTTGGCAGTGTGGTCATGATGCACATACCCAAAGAGAAGAGGTCGAAGTGGCATAAAAAGGCAGAAAAAGGTATACTGGTTGGATATTCAGAGGAAGTCTAGGGCTATAGAGTGTATAATCTAAGAACTAAAGACATCACAACAAGCCGTGATGTGACAGTGATGGAGAAGAACATGCCAGGAGGAAATGCAGTTCAGAGTGAAGAGTCTGCAGGAGGTGCAAGTAAACCAGCAGAGATGTCAGTGGAGGAATCTAGGAGTGTCGAGCAATCAGAGCCAGAGTTGGAGCAGAGTGAAGAGTCTGCAGGAGGTGCAAGTAAACCAGCAGAGATGTCAGTGGAGGAATCTAGGAGTGTCGAGCAATCAGAGCCAGAGTTGGAGACTCAGTACAGCTCTGACAGTGAATCATCTCAGCAAACATATTATGAGGTTGATGCAGATGAAACCTATGTCCCTGAAACTCTTTCGCCAAGCAGTAGTACAATCACAGTGCCTGAACCAGATCTAAACATCTTGAACAGACCGAGGAGGGAGCGGCAGCAGCCTGACTGGTTCAATCCAATGAGCTTTCTCACCACCACAGATCCTGAGCTCACCGTGAAGGAGGCTTTAAGCGGCCCTGAGAGTCTTCAGTGGAGGCAGGCAATGGATGAGGAGTGGGATTCATTCGAGAAGAATGGAGTGTTCGAGCTTGTTGATGCCCCGAGAGATGCTACAATAGTGCAATGTCGGTGGGTGTTAAAGAAAAAGTTCAAAAATGATAGTGAAGTGCAATATCGTGCAAGACTAGTTGTAAAGGGGTTTACCCAAAAATATGGACTGGACTATAACCTTACTTTCTCACCAGTGGTGCGGCATTCCACACTAAGACTATTGTTTGCTATAAGTGTAAAACTAGGTCTAGATATCACTCACTTAGACGTTAAAACTGCTTACCTTAATGGCTACCTGAAAGAGGACATTTACATGTGTGCGCCTGAAGGTTTTGTATCCGAAACAAATGGGAAAGTTCTCAAACTCAAGAAGGCTGTGTACGGGTTAAAACAATCAGCCTTAGCTTGGTATGAGAGGGTTAAGGATGTACTATGTAAAAATAATTTTAACAATTGCACACAAGAGCCATGTGTATTCACCAAAATTAATGGAAATGTTAAGGTAATAATAGCTTTGTATGTGGATGATTTTCTAATTTTCTCTAATAGTCAGGAAGAAACAAACAAGTTAAAATGTATTTTAAATTCTGAATTTGAAATAAAAGATTTAGGTGAGGTTCAAGAATACCTAGGAATGACTATTAATGTAAAGAAAATTCGTAACACTCATGAAATCACAGTTAGCCAACATAAATATATCGATGAGTTGTTAAAAAAAATTAATATGACTGATTGTAAAACAATTTATACTCCTATAGAGATCAAATTGAATGTATCGAAGGCAGAAAAATGTACATCAGAAATTAGTTATCAAAAACTTATAGGGTCTCTAATGTATGTAGCAGTCATGACAAGACCTGATATAGCTTACTCCGTGAGCTACCTAAGTCAGTTTAATACTGGGTACAGTGTCGAACACTGGGCCTACGCAAAAAGAGTACTTCAATATTTAAAGAAAACTAAACTGTATTGCCTAAAGTTTAGTAGTAAAGGAGAAAGCTTACAAGGTTTTGTGGATGCTGACTGGGCCAGTGATAGCTTAGATAGGAAATCTTATACTGGATTTTGTTTTACAATGTCTGGCTCAGCTATTTCATGGCAGAGCAGAAAACAGAGAGCTACAGCGCTCTCTAGCACTGAGGCCGAATATGTTGCGCTCTCTGAAGCAGGTAGGGAAGCAATATATCTCAGAGAATTATTGTATGAGTTAACTGGATCTTTAGTAAAAATGAACTTATATTGTGATAATCAAAGTGCATTGAAAATGGCTACAAACCATCAGTGCCATAATCGATCAAAGCACATTGATGTTAAGCATCATTTTGTTAGAGAAATAGTTAAAAGTGGAAAGATAGAGATTAGTTATTTAAGTACAAATGAAATGCCAGCTGATTTACTAACCAAAGGTCTAGGTAGTATTAAACATTACAAATTTATGGAAAACTTAGGTGTTGTTAAATTGTAAATTTATACCTGTAATTTTGTATGGTATGGCGCTTACTTTATTTTGATAAGTGGAGGTGTTGTAATTTATATTCAACATGTATCAAAATAATAACTATTTGCTACTACTAGCGCCATCTATTATAGTTCTTGTATACTGTGTATCTTGTCGTATGTAATCTGTGCCTTATTAAAAAGTTAGTTCCTTGTCAACTGCTAAACGGTCGTTTCATTATATTACTTTTATAGTTAGCATAATAAACTTTTATAGTCAGCCAAGAGATTGGCCTACCAGTTTTCGACTCTATTATTTGTTCAGTTTCATTGCCAGGAACCCGCTCAACCCAGAGGAAATCGCCTACGGGCAGAGCGCTGCTCGTAAGCGATTTACTCGACAGATTCAAATTCAGATTCATTTATTTCACAACATACAGCTGCATTTCAAATTACACAAAGTTAATTTTTAGGAGTCTATGTTGTGATCGTCGGTTTTTAAACAAAATCAAATAAGTAAAATTTGACGTATCATACGATTAAGGAAATATTTACAGGTTGTTTTTAAGGAAATATTCATATCTAAATAAAAATGGCAATAAATTTAAAAAAATAATGTCACCTTTATATGGGTCTTTTAATTTTAAATTTAATTAAAAAAAACAGGTTCAATACAGACAATATTTAGAAAATACATTATCCCATAAAAAAGATTCCATGTAAAAAATTGGCCAAGTCTCGAAACTCTTCCACCATAAATAGTTGTGAGATATTTCGTAGAGCCAAGTCTCAGGCATTCTTATTAATCTTTACTTGCTAGCTATTTATTCAGTTGATGTATCTAGAAAACTGGAGCAAAACAGCGGCACGGCCGTACCATCCTTTTCTCGAAGCGGTTGAGGCCATGTTCGACCCTCCTATTCGTTGTGGATAAAACTGGAAGCCTGAATTTTCAGTAATAGTGGGGGAATTAATGGCTGTGAGTATGCATGCACTTTTGTCTCAGGCGACGCGTATGTATTGAAATATAATGTATGAATTAATGATAGACAATTTATTCAGTACGCACGTTGCTTCGTGTGTCAAGTGCTCAGAATTGTAATCATTCCGGGGCATCCCGCGTATTGCAATTGAACAAAATATAACAATTTATTTACAGAATCGAGGCTAATCTAGTATGATGACCATAAATACGTTACTATTGCTGCGACCTGTACTTACTGGTGGAATAAAGAAGCTCCTTAGAGCTTCATAGAGGGCAATACCTACAAAAGGTTCAGCGTTATCGGTAGACTACGCCACGTAATTTGTATGATATGATTTGCATCTTTGAGTTTATTAGGAGAGATGTTGCGCAATCTCTCAGCCTCCATTCTGAACGCGTTTGAAAAGTTAAACAATTTATGTTGCTACTCATTGTATTAGGTCACTATCGGAAATTAGATATTTACAAAGATACTCGGGTACTTTGGGATCATGATCCGAAACGACAGTTTCTGCTTCAGTTTATTTATTGGCAAATATCATTTTATAGGGCATTCGCAATACAAAAGTTTCTGTCAAAAATATCATTTTTGGGTACAAGATTTTTTATTGCCGACTGTACTTTTCTGTATACCGTCATCAACTGTTCATTGAGACGATTCTAACGAGCTCAAACTCGATGGGGTTATGTGGTTTAATTACGGAGTTCCTATGGCCACCTTCTGTCTCCATCATCAGACCAGCTCGATGGTACCATAATATTGAATTGCCATCCAAACTATACCTATACCCAAAATTTCAGCTCAATCGGTCACCGGGAATTGGGTCAAATTTAACTTGCAAGATTTGCCCCATACTAACATGGCAAGTTAATATAAAGCTCCTGTCTCCATCATCAGATCAACTTGACGGTACCATAATATTGAATTGTCATCCAAACTATACTTATACCCAAAATTTCAGCTCAATCGGTCACCGGGAAGTGGGTCAAATTTAAGTTACAAGATTTGTCCCATACTAACAGGGCAAGTTAATATAAAGCTTGTAATAAAAAAAAGTAAGGAAGGTGGTCATACTGTACAGCTTTTCTCATGGGACCAACCACGAAATCTCGAAAAAATACGACTGTCTGTCGTTAGACTGTGAGTTAATTGAGGATTAATGTATGGATAACTATTTTTTTTTTCGATTGATTGTTTGGCATGACTTGTTCACTTTTTGTCATTCCAGATCATGACTCCAAAGTCACCCAGTATTTATTGAGCAAATAATTACAAACGTAGATATCCAGGCTTATTGTGAAGAGGCTCATGACATCACATTTAAACAAAGAGCTATCAGTTACTAATTTCCGTAATGGCGCTAACTGGCCAGGTGCGACGAGAGCGAATAGAGGAGTTAGAGCGAGTTAGCGATTGCCCTGGGAAAATTGTTCACACTGGTTAGCTAATACAGGGTGAAGTGATACGAGATGGTTTTCTGTTAAATGTTTTGACCATCTGATACTCACCCATTTTTTTGATCTTTACTAATAAGTATTACGGAATACTTATTGTTGAATGAAATACGGTTTCGAGATAATACAAAACGAAACATAATCGGATGTATGTACTGTGTACATACAGAAAAAGACAGATAGGTAATTGACATGTAACTAATAAGAATAAGTCGCTTTCCGATGAAGGAAAACATCGTGAAAAAATCGGTCTAATCCCAACACGTTCTAGATTTCCCTCCAGTTTAAAAGATCAGATGTCAGTCGCTTTCGTACAACCAGTGCCTTGCGAAATGTTGGAATTAAATGTCAAAGCGGACCCCGGGAATCCATCCCCAATCGAGAAAAACGCTAGGAGGATAATGGAGTATTAGTACGAGACGCTCTTTAAAATACCAGATAATTATTTTTTACCTAAAAACGTCATTCATCTGTCATACATCACTAAGCCAACCTGCTAAAAAACTTCCTGAATGATTCATACACAGTTGCACTACCATAAAGCTAAGACTTACACTTAATTATACCCACTTGTTTCCCACCAACTCGCAAGGCAATAGAGCACTTCCTATTGGTGAGTAAGACAAACATACAGTCAGAATTGCATTAGCGAATCGTTAGCAGCAACGCGGTGAGAATCGCCTCTATGGGAAGTAACCACGCTTGGTAAACATAGTAACGTGTTTATGTACGGATGTGGATGGTTTTGTGGGGGAATTGTGAGGTTTTCTATAGGAAACTGACAGTTATTAATTTTCTGCTGACAATTAGTAAGTTTATTTATTTGTCAACTATTAGGTAAACATATGGAATGGGGTTACTTTGATTCGGGGGGCGACTTTGATCAAATAGGTTTTTCCTTGTGGGTGAACTGTGGTAGTAAATATATTAATATTTTATCTTGCTGTTAACTCGATTAAATTTTCTTAATTTTGAATAGTTCTGCTTTTATTCTACATTGTAAATGATCAAAGTAGCCCCAATTTTTCCTAAAGTAACCCCATTCCACGGTACGCAACGCCACGCTGCTATATAGAAATGTATAACATGTTAGACAAATTGACACTGATAACCATGCAAAGTATTGTGTCAAAGGGCGGCCAATATTGTGTAATTTTAGGTATAGTATCTGATTCCCAAAAAAATCCGAAACTGGACCTGGCTCTCACCAAATAGTTTGGCGTAGGGGCTGACCCAGACAGATAAATGAATACTATCTTCATTGAAAAAAACAGAAAAAACATAAGTTGGCACTAATGGGCAAGAGGGTATACCTGCCTTCAGCGAAATATGTTTCGCTAAATTTCACTTCGCAACCAACTTTTCACGGTATTTTCATTTGATAAACTAATCGTTGGCATAACTTTTCTTCGCGCTTTTCTTATTTGGCAACATTTTTATAATGCAAAATATTACTGCAACAAACTTTTACGTGGCAAATAATTATGAAGCAAATTTTTTGCTTAGGCAAAGAATATAAAATTTGCTTTAGAATTATGATAATTACTATTACAGTGTACGTACAGTTAGCATAACATTTTTTGGTCGACTAAGGCAGGTCAGTGTAGGTACGACGACGAGCGAAGCGAGGAGGAGTGTTAGGAAGAACCGCGAACCTACAGCGCGCGAGCCGGGCGAGCGAAGCTAGCTTGCCGCGGCAGCGGCCGGCGAAGCGCCAGAACCGAACATGTTTTTTACCTGATACTTACATAATCATATAGTATTCAATATGTTGCTAAAATTATGGTATGCCAATCAATACATTTGACGAATACATAAAGACATCTTAAAAAAAGCCCAGGTAATAATTTGCCTAACAGTAATTTATCAAATAAATAGTTGGGAAATGATATCAGTGCGCAATGTTGAGTTGGGAAATCAAACTTCGCCCAAATAAATATATGGGATAAATTGTTTGGGAGTTAATCATTTGCTAAATATTTTTCGCGGAAACATTAGTGAACTGGGCAAGAGATCCTTGTATCAATACGATACGATGTACGGTACGGGCACAGACGAAAAAGGCAGGTTATAATCATAAGTGGTGATTAATTGATTAACATTCATGCGTCATTCCAAACATTGACATGTGAAACGAAGGTCATACTTTAGGCCGCGGTCTAGACGGCTGCGGGCAGCGGGGCGACAAGCGGGCGCTCACAGATTCAACTCAACTTCCTCTCGTCGCAAAACGCCCGAATATAAAATTGTACTATCATCAGCCGAAAAACGCTCTGTTGGATTTTTAACAAAGTTCCCTAATTCTTTCTTGGCTTCATGTTTGAGTGTTGTACTTCATGTGTACGAGTGTGCCACGCCCACTGTTGAATTACTTGTACTGTACACTGGTGGCCAAAAATATTTTCTACAGAATTTCTCATAAATTCCAGAGCGGCGTCCGTAAAAAGCAGGAAAACAATACTATGGTACATCATCAGGGGGGTTGTCATTTACAGTACTTGACACAGGCCCAATTTTTGGCACTTTTAATGTAAAAAAAAAAATACAACCGAATTGACAACCTCCTCCTTTTTTTTTGAAGTCGGTTAAAAACAAAGTGAACAAGAGGTATCAACTGGTAGACATTAAATTTGTCAAGCACTGATGCGTTTACCATAAGTAGTGTAGTAATTTATATGAATATCATTCTGATCTATGCTTAAGTAGATCTGTCACCGTTCTTCTACTTCTCCTAGTGATTTTCTCGGTAGGATGCTAAGAGCCCAGTAAAACTAGTGCCTACGCCAAATCATGGGATTAGGTGTCAAAGCGGACCCCGCGATCGTTTGAGCACTACCGGGGAAAAAAATGCTAGGAGGATGCTGACCCCATTTATAAGAGCCTAAGGTCCGCTTTGGTTAGTCTCAAGATTCATCAATGCGGACCCCGGGAGTACTTGTAAGGAGACCTGTAAGGGTAATTAAACAAAATTTACATGTATCTCAAAACAATTGAACATCTCGTAATTTGCACGCCGCCATAACTCCGACGAAGATTGAACGTCACAAAGGCGTGATTTGCATTAAGTGTTGTCGGCGCAGCGCTAATTGCCAGAATGCTAAGTAAGGCCCTTAGCGTCCTTACTTGCACCGGTTTATATTCGCAACGCCTACAAAGTCGTTTCAGAGGACCATTATAATGGATAACTCTCCGTGCCGACCCCGTGCCGTGCTTGGGCCGAAGCCGGAACATATCCTTCTAATCATGGCGCTATCCTAGCACTAACGGAGGGTGGGCGGAGCTAAAGGGCTCAAGCCACCCTCCAAAAAGCACTACGACTACTTCTTATCATCATCATCATCATATCAGCGGAAAAACGTCCACTGCTGGACATAGGCCTCCCCCAAAGAGTGCCACAATGACCGGTCCTGCGCCACCCGCATCCAGCGGACTCCCGCGACCTTTACCAGGTCATCAGTCCACCATGTGGGGGGCCTACCCACGCTGCGCCTTCCGGTACGTGGTTGCCACTGGAGAACCTTTCCGCCCCAACGGCCATCGGTTCTACGTGCAATCTAATCTAATATCATCGGGGTCAAGCTCTTCCCATACGGAGTCCTCATACGGGGCCAAACCAAATCCGCCACTGTCTATGTGTATGCATCTATCGATCGCTACCTAATTTTAAGACATTATTTTTAACGCTTTTTACAGAAGCTGCTGCCAACTTGACTTTGAAACATATCATCCTCCCGGTTGTGCCCTAAAGGATCCCGTGGTCCGCTTTCACATCTATTCCCCAGGATTTGGCAAAGGCACTAAATTTACGAAAGTGACTGCCATCTGCCATTCCAACCCAGAGGGAAAACGAGACCTTATTGGGATTAGACCGGTTTCCTCACGATGTTTTCCTTCACCGAAAAGGTAAAGGTAAATATTCCACACATATGTGGGTAAGCCGGGATTCGAACCCACGACCGCCGCTTGACAGCCGCATGCCTGAACTACTAATAGGCTACCGTAGCTTCTTTACCCGACTCGACTTTTTAACATATAATCCTACTAAATTAAGTACCTACTCGTCACAGTGATATATTCGCCGTTTAATTATTGAAATGCGGTTACCGGCGTGGTACGAGGGTTCTCTGAGGCGAATTTGTCAGTGTTGTGAACACCAGGCCAGATTATGAACTTCGGGGAACAGACTGTGTAAGCTCCGTGCTTTGAGATAGCGTTGATTCTGTGCGTGGTTATTGTTCAAGGATTGTGTTGTAAGTGTACACACGGGGTATTCCGGATGAATTGAAAAGGCTCGACAGCATATTCAAACTTTTACCTATCGTAAGTTAGTTAAAACTACTATAATTATGGCCTAAACCCATGTTCACACTGGGTGTGTAGTAATAATTTGTATATAAAACCATTTTTATAATTTCATTTTCCATAACAACGAATATCATTATTTCAACCTACATAGGCGATTAGGTTGCAAACAAGCAATCTGTATAATAACAATTAGCATAATTTCATAAAACATAATGATCAGTTGTCATACATAATATTCAGATGCAAACAAATAACATAATTTTCTATGAAATGATGATATTCCTTTTTATGCTATACAACGTTAAAGCAAAAGTTGTTATGATGTAAGAGTAGGTATTATATTATTTGAGCATGCTTACTCAAATTACGATAATAGTCTTCATGGTAACCGTTCACTATGTGTTTCGAACATATATTACATGAAATTAAATAAATAGTTTTTATGACGATTGAACCGCTCTCGTTAACAAATGTCACTGTTTGCAAGCGCCATGTTTAAGGCTCATCAGTAATAAATGTAGACAAATATAATATGGTGTGATGGTGTCTTATATTTGACAGCTAGTATATTTAAATCATATCGTCTCGTTCGTACACGCTCCCCACATAGCATGTGCTCTTTCCTCCCATTGGGTGTACTTGGGAGGTGCGCGAGAGTTTAGCGCAGAGTTTAGGCGCAGTAATAAGAGGGACAGGCACATTGGTAGCCAACAAGCCGATATATTGCCTTGCAAACCAAACGACAGCACGACACAATTTTCTTAACAGATGACAATGAGATATAACTACTTGTCTCAATTAAGATAATTATAGGTACAGGTCGACACACGTAAAAAGAGCTCTGGCGGTCATACATTTAATATGGCGCGCAGAGCTCTTTTTACGTGTGTCGACCTGTATGATACCTACTACATACTTACACAGTCAGATAATTACTTACAGCGCGTATCCTATGTTTCATACCACCCATTATTTTAGATATTTTAGGCTGTTCTGTTAATAATATTTAAGATTTCTTAACCTTTTAATTTTACCAAAAAGCTACACGGGCGGTGGGCTGGGCTGTATTTGAATAAACGTATAGATTGTTTTGGAAGCGGTATAGTATTCGTCGTGCGCACTTATTTTGATACAGCACGCTTGTCGTGGTTAGTCTGTGCTGGTGACTTAGATAAGTTTTAGTAAGTACTTAACGTTTTCATACGCGAAGAAGCAGTAGAGTCTTCAGGTCGTAGAGGGTTGAACTATGGGCCCAGTTTCTCAATGAAAGCTACATTGCCAAAGCCTGATCGTGACTCTGTGACATGCCCAGTAATTGCTGTCATCAAATCGGCATTCTCATCCACTTTTTAACCGACTTCAAAAAAGGAGGAGGTTCTCAATTCGGTTGTATATTTTTTTATTATTGTTTTTATAATTTTTTTTTCAATGTTTGTTACCTCAGAACTCCGTCATTGATGAGCCGATTTGTATTTTTTTTTTATTGGTAAGTATATGCTTCCATGTGGGTCCCATTTTTTTCAAAAAATCAGTTAGATGATGGGATCCATGAGGAATTGAGGGAACTCCTCAATTATATTAGGCACGCGTGTATTGATTTTGGTATTTTCTATTATAACTCGTGTATTTACACCCGGAAATCATTGGTGAAGTGGAATTGATGATGAAGACCACAGATGACTTATGGAATTCCTCAATTATGTACTTAAAAGTACAAAAATATATCACAGATTCTGATAAGATTCCGTTGAAATAGCAACTATTAGAAGTGCTAAAGGTGGTCCTTGTGGAATCGACGGAAGTCCGCAAATATTATCAGCCCACATACAACGATTCTGTTTTTTTCTCTAATAATCAACGCATTTGCTCTCGGAAATCAGTCCATGTGGTAAATTGGAAAAGAAATGTGGAAATGTTTTCGTGGTTTGGCGGAGTACTAAATTGAAGTCGGTTAAAACTTTGTTTTTAAAGTAAATTATTTAATTTTGATTTGCTGATTTGACCATCGCTTAACCTCCTTATCCGCGATAGCAAGTTCATTTGAAGTAATGATGATAACCAACATTCTCAGTAATAAAATCAAGACGGAATTGTTTCAACTCGGCAATTTTCACTTAGTATTTAAAGTAAAAATTTCGTAAAAGCACTTCGCGACGCAGTAACATTTACAAAAGCAATATCAACAGCTCATTCGATATTCGGCTTTCGTTCGCGAGAGCCAACAAAGGCCTCTAATGCGGCACAAGTCTACAGAAGGCGGAAAAAAAGTAAAAACCACCGGACTCCTTTCATACCACTTTTGACACGGACGCGACTGGCGATCGATAAAAAAGTAGTTTAAAAAGAAATTGTAGTCAATGTACAACGTTCCATATTTAAAAAAATTGCTATCGCAACAACTGGGCTGTTGATATCCTAAAATTATTACATTTCTTTTTTATATTGGTTCGGTTAGTGAAATGTCTTTTTTTTTTACTGTACAACAGGCGTGTTTGTGATTTCTGTTTCTTTTTTCCATTCCTTTGGTACACCCTTTCTTTTATCTTTGGTCACTAAAAAAGATGCACTTTAATATGGTCCCATTTCATTTGTCTGCGAGATTTTTAGTATTTCTTGCTTGGGAGTAGGCATAAAGGAGAGGGCAAATGCACAAAAGATCCCGCTGGGTCGAAGTGCACCTGGAAGGGCCCTCATCTAGATAAGATAAGATAAGATAGTATATCTTTAATAAATATGTGTCACAAATCGACCTAGTCCCAAACTAAGCAAAGCTTGTACTATGGGTTATATGTTAGGTTATAAATTGTTCTCTTTATTTCATAAACGTACTTTAATCGATGCCAGTTGCATCTGCCCGCTATTAAGAAGTTACACGGTAATAAAATTAAGAATCTATAAACATTCCATATCATTCCAATTCTGAACTCAGAATTTGGTTTGATTTCAAAAAAGGAACATCGTCAGTCACAATGGAAGCCTCATGAGTGGCCGACGGAGTCATTTAAAATATATTGAGCCTAACAATAAGCCATCCAGGTGCTTATACTTTCGTTTTTCTACGGCATATTAGTATAGATTATATTCGAATAGCGGCTAATAAATCTTCTCCATACTTCACCTAT
Source organism: Epinotia bilunana (assembly GCA_947049275.1). NCBI lineage: Eukaryota > Metazoa > Arthropoda > Insecta > Lepidoptera > Tortricidae > Epinotia > Epinotia bilunana. The sequence goes on along the minus strand of OX346273.1, from coordinate 9,475,800 downwards.
TGATTCCTTTGAGAGTAGGCGTGATGGTGGTAATCTTCATAAATGTTATAAGCAAAACTCAAAGGTACAAGATGATTGAATGGAATTATTTTTGCTAACAATCAGTCACTAAAGATTCAGACTTGTGAGGGGATTTACGACTGACATTTGCTTTCTTGTTTGTGTCGACAATTATTTTCTTAAGAAATATGAAATACTTTAGAGTAAAACCAATCTTAAACTGAACGAGCCTGCAATGTGTTTAAGTAAATTTAAACGAAAATCGATGTTCTTATGATTACCTACTATACTAAAGATTTATTATGTAGGTAATCATAAGATCATAAGATGTATTTATGTAGGTTTAACATAATTCGAAATTTTGGAAAATGCATTGACGGCGGTTTTGATGTTTTTTTTTATGTTTCGCGAGCTTTTATAAATTATTTTAATGTTAATATATAAAAGTAAGTTTATGTAATACATGCCTATTACGCTGCTATGTATTTCGTATTACCAGCATGCGCTTTTTCAAATTTGGCGCCTTTCTTTGTGAGACGGCTCACTGGTTATTTAAAATGTAAAATTAATCGGATTACCTATTGGTTTGGACAACGCATAAACTATGTTTTCTTGATAATATTGGTTTAGTATCGCTTACAACCATAGAACAACGACATTAGTGTCTACTATTACCTCTTATTTTACTGGTAGAGCGGTCTCCTGCCACAAGCATAATGTAATGCTTTTTTTTTTTTTTTATCTGGCTTTCTCTAGGATTAGCCAAAATGTAATGCTTAAAAGGAGGCTCCAACACTACATATGTTTAGGCACTGGTCCCACCGCCGGCTAGTAAGCTAGAAAAGTTGGGCGATTAGCATTACATTGCGGATCTGTAAAGGTTGATTGATCACACTGTGCCTGGTCAGCACGCAATGAACCGTTACTCGCCAAACTTTTCTAGCTTACTAGCCGGCGGTGGGACCAGTGCCTTAAAACAAAATAAACATTTTTCATTTCTTTTTCATTTTTAGTGTCATTATTGTCACATAAACAATTTCTACAAAATGCTGGTGCTAGGACTCTACGGACATACGCTCGAAGTCCTTCTGCGGTGATAAATAGTACTAAAATAAAAGACAATCAATTGAAGTTTTTATTAAAAGACCACCGGCTCTGGAATATTAATTGGCTGCGGAGTATCTCCGAATTAGCATAAAGTTGTCTCCGGGCGGACACCAACAAATGCGGTTATCTCGCCAGATTGCTCACTACACGGGCTTAATTGCTCATCAATATTAGCTAATAAGGCGGCACGGGTGGATAGAAAGTACAGTCAAGTATATGGTCCATTTACGTGGTCAATATTTCATTATTATCAGAAATTTTGGGGAGACCGAGGACAAGATTTACATTTCTGGATATTTTTGCTTCATTATAAAAGCTAGAACTCATCATCCTCCTAGCGTTATTCATAGCGTTATTCATAGTTAGGGGCATTACCGGGGTGATGCCCCTAAAGGAGCCCGGGTTTCGCTTTGACACCTAATCCCAAGATTTGCCATAGGCACTAGTTTTACGAAAGCGACTGCCATCTGACCTTCCAACCCAGAGGGAATACTAGACCTTATTGGGTTAAGGCCGGTTTCCTCACGATGTTTTCCTTCACCGAAAAGCTAACGGTAAATATTACGGGAATACGTGAGTTCCGAAAAACTCATTGGTACGGGCCGGGATTCGAACCCACGACCGCCGCTTGACAGCCGTATGCCTGAACCACTAGGCTACCTTAGCTCCTATAAAAGCTAGAACTATGAAAAATATATCCTTAGGAAGCAAATTTCATGCGTTATTGAAGACTTTCAATCAAAATATCAATTCGGAATTAGAACTATACAAAAACTAGTTTTTCTCAATTAAGTCACTCTGTCTCAACCCTCCTAGCACCGAGGTAAGTTGAAACAGGTACCAAGGTTAGTTGGCATTATAAATGCGAAAGTGTAGATGTTTAAATGTTTGTTACTCAATCACACTCAAACGGCTGAACTGATTTGAATTAAATTTTCCACGAAGATAGTTTAAAGCCTGTTTTGTGTTTTGAGTTTACATCCCGAGTCCACGCAGACGAATTCGCGGGTGGAAGCTAGTTACAGATAAGGTGAACGGAGCCGCGGGAATAATCATAGCGTACGTCCACCACGAAGTTTATTCTATATACTGGTGAAACAATTTTAAATTCATTTTACCTAGCAGTTCAAAGGATTATTCTAACCCACAAAGTCACAAACATTATTTCTCTATAATATTACTTAATAGTCTGACGTACTTACTTATAGCCGTACCCGGTACAGTGGGTTTAATTAAGATGTAGGCAGAACGCGCTCGCTAACGAGGCGACATCTCGGGGTCTAGGCGCTTTCTCCCGAGCTTACATCTCAATTGGAGGTACAGTCGGGCTCATAGCCCAAGGGTAATTGATTATAAACTTACGTGGGTCTTAAAATTGAAACTTTTGGGAGACGCGTTTAAAATACATGTTTCAAATTCTTCTTCAGCATGCGTGTTTTCGCGCCAGTGTCGTTTGAAGCACACATTTAATACACATCAACCGTGTTATTCTTAAGTGTAAGTATTTTTTTGTAAATTATACTGATAATAAGTAAAGTGACACCACGGCGGACGATATGTAGGTACACAAGAGCACTCATCCTGAACGGTTCAGGCACATGTATCCCGTATTGACTATTGATACGTGAGTTTAACCGAGATTATAATCCGTTACTTGTTATAATACCGGGCGTGTCCGTTTTGCTGCTGATCTTTCTGTGAAATGTAAACTTTAACATGTATGTATTCTAGAAACGTATTATATTGACATATGTTTTGTGTTAGTCGCATGCAGTCGTGAGTCGAAGAAAAGTTTTTTTTTGTGCCATTAATCCGGCAGGTCAGCGATCTGCTCCTAGGTGGCTTTCCTCTACAATCTGTTTTTCACATGTTATAGGCTACCCGCGTACTTAACGCTACAAAATTGTTGGCAGCCAAGTTTTTTTTAAGAACGGTCAGAAAGCCCCACGATTAACGCAGCCACCATAGGGAAACTTCTGATGAGCCCTAAACATTTCGCGAATATTTAAAACATAAGTTTAACCGTATCTACATAAACATAATATGGTCTTTACTCATCCATAGGCGGTAGACCGTGCAAGAACCCAAACCACTCCAGTCATTAAATACCTCCGATACTCGGAGCAAATAAATGTTAGCGCTCGTGATTAAGATCGTTTACCTAATTAAGGAGGTCCTACTGCGTATTGATGGTTACCATTTCACAGTGCTAACACCAAAGGACTTAAGTCACAGCTATTTAGATATATTAAGGGCATTCTTCGTAAAGCAGGGGAATTACTGATTCGAGCATTTAGTTCTTTATACAGGGTGTTGGGTTGGGTTTCAAGTGGTATAAAGGAAAAGTAGTCATAATCGCAATTAGCTACTGATTTGGCACTGACTTGTTCCGCGAAAATTAGGTCATATAGATATCTATCTATCATGTTTTTATTAAAAATGGGATTGCCTCTAAATATATGGATCACGCTCACCCAGAAAATGCCTGTTCACTCTTGCCTCACCAAGTTTTCCTTCAACGAATGATCCGTAGGTAGAACATATATTCCGAAGATGACATATATAAATAAGGCACAATAAATCGGAATTTGGACTATAATTGTGGTACGACCCGGGATTCGAACCCACGGCCGCCGTTCGACGATAGCATGCTTGCACTACTGTAGAGCCTAGTGCCAAAGGTTATACAGAACATAAACACTTAATAATAAGGCAATGTTGTCCGAAAAAACATTTGTATGAAAAGTTTTGGCTAACCTTTACCCTTAAGAACAAAGGGTTACAGTCACTAAAAATATACTAAATACCATAACTTACTAAACAATATCACACTTTTTAACCTCCAACATTAAATAGCTCTTAATCAAACATTTCAAAACAAGCTCCCTAATATAATTGACAACATTCAAGTGAATGAATGAGTGAATGTGTCGGGCGGCACGTGTGAAGACACAAACCTCTCATTAAAGCGTTACGTTCGGTTTAAATCAATCGATTCATTCCGATCGGGATCGATAAATCGGTTTTCGATACGGGTGTGGTCCGGATACAGAGGTGGGTTGCACCGTGTGCGAAAGATCCGATTGGGCATTATGTTAAATTAATATAATAATTGATTTAGGCCTGAATTAATTCGTTCAGTTTCGTTATTCGCCTTCTATTGCCGGTGTCAGAATAAGCTCGCCTTATTCTGACAAACTTCCACCTATTCACCTTTCCACCGATTTATTTTAATTAGCTAATGTATGCGCTTATTGGTATAAAATGACACTGACAACACACGACGAAATCGACATAGTATAAATACGAGATAATAGGTACTCAAAAATGTGGCATCGCCTACATGTCTTAAGAATGTTCCCGTTCCTAATTTATTTAAAATGTTTTAGGGCCGATTTTTCAATCTCTAGATAAAATTATCCGTCAGATAAAATTATCACCATCTTTTTCTTAAGTTATATGAAAGAAAAGGACAGAGCTAACATTTGTCTGATAGATAATTATATCTGGGAATTGAAAAATCGGCCCTTAATCTTTTAAAACTTAATATCTGTCATAATGAAAGAGGCAAAACTTTATTTTAGGTTTCCAGCAGCCCTGTCCCTGTGGCCGCTTCGGCCAAATTCGGCGTTTGCGCACATCCGACGTGCGATTCACCCAAACGCCGTTAACATTGACACCAACAGTGACATTCATCGTACCGAGGCAGGCGTTGTGCACCATTATGATTACAAAGGTAAACGTGACAACCCTGACTAGACGAAAGTACACGCGTATTTTTTCTGTGATTCTAGGGACGTCGCCTTCTTTTTAACTGACATCCAAAGGAGTTTCTCAATTCGGTTGTATGTTTTTTTTATGTGCGTTATCTCAAAACTTGGTAATTTATGAACCGATTCGTATAATTATTTTTAATTTGAAATTATATGCTTCCAGGTTAGTCCCATTGTTATCAAAACTCCAGTTGGATGATGGAAACCATGAGGAGTTGAAGGAACTCCTCGAATATATTAGGCACGCATATAGTAATTTTTGTATTTTCTCATATAACTTGTATATTTACACCCGGAAATCACAAATTTGGTGAAGTGGAACTGATGATAAAGACCACAGATATCTCCTGGAACTCCCCAATGACGTACTTAAAATTATAAAAATACGTCACAGTCTGATTATGATTCCGTTGAAATAGCAACTAATGAAGTGCCAAAGGTGATTCTGAGATTGTTGCTGAATCCACGAAACTCCTCTAATATTATCGGCCCACATACAGCGGTTTGGAAGTCTGTAATAATCAACGCATAATTTGCTCTCGGAAAACATTGCATGTGGTAAAAGGAGGAAATGTGGAAATGTTTATGTGGCTTGGCGTATAGGTACTGAATTGAAGTCGGTTAAAACTTTGTTTTTAATAGTACATTACTACAGAGGCCGGGAAGTAAGGGGTTGCCGGCCGAGTACATATAGACGGCCGAGCGTAGCGAGGACGGATAGTTATGAGGCCGGCAACACCTTTTCACGCCGAGGTATGTATAGTGCTTTTCTCAAACATGCAACGAAATAAATTTAAAAAAACTCCAAGAAATCAAACTTTAATTTTCATGGCTGAACGCCGTGATCCTGTGCTACAAATTGAGGAATGGAAATTAAAAAAGACCATCTTGCCGGCCTAGGCCTCCAATTTTGTATGAAATGCCATTACGGGTCTCTCGTCTCGCTGCGCCCGAAACGTGACACTTCGAAGCCCATTATGAAGAACATAACGTCAATATTTCATGCATATTTGAGAAAAGTAAGTTATATTAAACTAGACCCGTCCCTCACATGGCCCAGGCTTCCTGAAAAATCCGAACGTCTAACTTGGACATGTAAAGCCCCCAGGCAAATAATGATACGACGAAACGAAGTAGCATCAGCGGACCGACCCCGAGAGTGCGCAGACGCAGGCGGTGTCATCCCGCTAGCGTGGGCCTGATTGCCCGAATTGAAACGTAAGAAGGCCCCCTAATTATCTCATTATACTTACGCACAATGACGCACTTGGCTGTTAGCTAGGGTTTGAAACTGACAACACTGGTGGTCAAATGTAATTAATTAGCAGATTTTTGTGCGTCTTTACACACCACTGCTATTTTGATAAGTATCCCTAGATGGTATCAATTATTTAACCCACAAACATTTCACCGAATGCATTGTTTCGCCGAATTGCCATTTCTATGAAACCATTTTTTTCAGAAACATCTCGCAGTATTGTTGTAAAACAAACCTAACCTAACGGTAAAGTAGACGTAGGTGCTAAGCCAATGACAAATAGGTACCTATGATGTGTATTTACATATGTCTACAACTTACGTATATAACTTCAGTAGGTAGTTCGTGGCCACTTCTGAGCGTTATCAAATCGAATCGTTGCCGTTAGAGTTTCTTTCGTCACGATTCACTACTATAAGCACGTTTAAAGCGCTAAGTATCTAACTTTGGAATATTAAGAAACTGTGTCGAATCCGGCAAATTTTGATTTATTTAAGTTATAAATCTAAAAAAACGTAATGCGACAACAAATTCAGCCAAACAAAATCAGCATCATCTCATTAACTTACCATTAATCTTATCCAATCACTTAACAAGGAGTCCGGATTAGCATCCCGCGCTTTACCCCATAAAAAACCTACCACAGCTCAGAGTCGTTAGCAGTAGCTGAGAAAAACGTCTAAACACTCGCATCTTGCTGACCATCACAAAGAAAAATGCTCCTTAGATCATAGTGCGACAGTTTCATTTCGAAACGCACAGAAGATCTTTATGAGACCTTGCTGAAGTTATACCTCAAAGGCGGTAACCCTTTTGAGCGTGAAAATTAAATATCGAAACTCATAAATATGGCGGCCGCGTTAAATATTGTGGCAATATTGTTTGGCGGAATGCTTTGTCGCAAAAAGGGAAAAAAATACTTTTTTTTAATTTGGAGCATTGAATTTAATTTTCCATTGTATTGTGAATATTGTGATTAAAATAACACCATTAATAATTGCAAAATTTAACAGTCTTCGTATAGGATTTTTAAAGTATTTTCATTAACATACTCGTAGATTTAGATTTCGAGATAAAAATTACAATATAGATTCGTATACAATGTCAAAATTATAAGAATCCTTATCACGATCGTCAATAATAAGAAATAAAAATTTAATAATATTCAAAATGTCAATACAGCTACGGATCTCCAATTACGGATTGTCATTTAACAACTAGTGGATAATAAATTTTAAACAAAAATAAACAATGTCTATTTACGTATTACGATTTCATAGTAGAAATACAATATAACGTACGATCGTTTTTGAAGAACGACATACAATAACCAAACAGGCTATAATTCTTTTTAGAGTGAAGGTTTTGCTAAAGAACTGAATTCCATAGAATAAGAGCGTACTGTAAAGCTTGTACTAAATATACACACTAGTACAGTACATATCTTCCGAAACAAAGATTGGCAGTTCTCTCTTTGACGGAGAAACGTCTCTGTTTAAATACGCACAAGCTCTTTGATAATGGCAGTTATGGTTTACCTTCACGATTCTCAGTCATTATCCACACTAAACTGGATTTAATCGCTTATAATATAAGGTAAATAAATAAGTTAATTATACGTGATTAACTCCCTTTTAGTAAAAATAATATTATCAGTTGGCAAATATAAAATAATCAGATGTATTTAAGCGTAGCACCTATCGCAGTCATAACCTTAGTTCTGTACCTTCACGTACTGCAGTGATGCAAAAGAGTGTTTTTTGCATGGCACACATTTTTTTAAATAAAATACCCTTAGCTTCAAGAATGTTACCTTTACAGGAATTTAAAAATAAGCTTTGTAAATTACTTATTAGTAAGTCAATTCGATTCAATATCGGATATTTTAATAGACGGCATAACTTCATTTAGTAATATCTGACATATATAAATTGGTTATTATTTTAATTGGATTAATTCATTGTTGTATTCCTGAATTATTTTTGACATTTGACATTTTCTTCTCGCTGACCATGTTTTTTTTACCGAAGATTGTTGTTTTTTATAATATTATAATTATACCCAATTCCAAATGTTGCCTCTATTGCCTCATGGCCATAGAGCAAATGTAAACGAAACAAAATAAAGCCAAAAATATTTATTAATATTTTTTCTGACTTTTCAGAAGCTAGTTAAATACCATTGTGTCTGAAATTTTGTCGGATTCTGTCGCTGGGTAACTATTTAATTGTTAATATATCCGTTACACAGAAAAAACGAGATTGTGTAAATGACTACGTACAAGTAAATCCAAATCCACAGTGCAGATCGGAGCGCTACCTGCACAGCGTTCGATTCGGTTCGTTACTCAATTTACGGAACGGCTTCCAAATTTGAATTATTGCGAATTCTTTTTTACTTTTTTTTCTTCTCATGAGGCCGAGGTTTTCACTGCCAGACATTGAAAAGTTACTTTAGTACATTATAAAGTCAGCATCATATAGTTAGTAGCAGCGAATGTAGCCAAATATTTCGGTACACGCCTTTATTACTGTAAGAGTACCCCTGTGTCATGATTTGGCTATTTTGGCTGCTACTAACTAAGTATACGACGCTGACTGTACCTACGCTTTCCATTCTGCCCCTTGTAGACCACGACCTGCCTGTTACCTGTTCACGCTTAAACCTCTGAACCGATTTAAACGAAATTTGGTATAGAGATAATTTGACACCCTGGGAAGGACATAGGAGATCCTATAGGAGATAGGGTGATAATCGGAGTAGAACTTTCCGGGGGAGTGCGATAATTGATGCTCCGGCTAATATGGGAAATCGAATATATTTGGTCCAATAAATTTGGTCTAATATATCCCACTAAAAACATTACATGTAAAGTGACTGCCAATACCCCGTAGCTTATATAGCGCCAAGCTTCCTACTCCACACGGCTTAACTCTACCAGCCACGCTCTAAAAATTCTACATCTTGGCTAAAAAGTATAGCTTTTTTGGACACATCCCGGTCGCCACATAGACTCCGGCGCGTGCATACGGTATGAATTTATGATGATATTAATAAGCGAGACGGGTCTATACTTTTTAGCCAAGATATACAATTTGTAGATCGTGGCTGGTAGAGTACACCGAGCGTTTCTGGTGTAGAATATGAGTAATTACTTCGATGGTGGTGTTATTACCAAAGCGCTGATTCTCCAGAAAACCTTAAATAATATATTCTCCGATTCAAGCATGTGTGTAGGCTCATTAAAATATGATTTATGGTCAAACGTTTTGCTTTAGGAGATAATTGTCGTTCATGGTAACAGAATTCTTCCTTAATTTTAAATCACATGTGCAACGTCATCATCATCATCATCATATCAGCCGAAAGACGTCCACTGCTGGACATAGGCCTCCCCCAAAGAGTGCCACAATGACCGGTCCTGCGCCACCCGCATCCAGCGGACTCCCGCGACCTTTACCAGGTCATCAGTCCACCTTGTGGGGGGCCTACCCACGCTGCGCCTTCCGGTACGTGGTCGCCACTCGAGAACCTTTCCGCCCCAACGGCCATCGGTTCTACGTGCTATGTGCCCCGCCCACTGCCACTTAAAATTAGCGTTTGTGCAACGTGTCTCATACATAAAAGGGCTGCCTTTGATGAACTGCTAAAACTGCTTGGAGAAGTCAAAAACAAGGCTTTTGATTTTTCTAAGCGGTCTGTCTGTTAACCCGAATTGGTTCATTGTTTACATTGGTCATATCAAAGATGTATTCAATGAGTTTCAGTTCTTTGCTCAACGTTTGATTGTGCTTCCACTTAGGTATATTACATTTCTGTTACTACAGCCCTGTACGGTACGGTGTATACGCGCTTCAACTCGACAATCAGCAGTCCACAAGCGAGAGCGCCTATTGGTTGCCTCGAGGCGGCTCCATAGAGATCCCTCCGACCCCAAATGCCACGGAACCCAAGTATGTGTTCACGATAGATATATATATACCTTACCGGTGGGTCATGGATGGTCACGCCCAGGAACAACGGAACGCTGCGCATAAGACAGATCGAGGGTGGACTCGAGCAGCAGTTTAACAATTTGACTTTGGAGCAGAAAGGAGGACGTACTACCTACGCAATGCAGTTCGAAGACTACGGGAACATATATAAGGACGGTCTGATCAAGCATGTGCAGTGCTATGCTTGCGGTCTCATTCTGCTGGAGGAAGATGGAAGCTTCATGTCCAACACCAGACTTGTGCGCTGGGGATTTTGTTTATAAAAATGGACAGATTGATACATTTAATATGGATATTTTCAATCAGTTTCCATATGATGTCGTAACCGGAACCGAGGCTTTTAGGATCCCTTAGATTGATTCATTTAATGATTGCACACATATACTAGATATTTTTGCGAACACATTCTTATTATTGACAGCTTTCTTCCGTTTTACGCCTTGACATCAAACATCGTTGAAAAAGACAAGAGCGAAGCCCATACAATAAACAAATATTTAGCTTTTAAATAAATGTAATTAGTAAAATTACTTTTGTATAAAACTAAAACACTAAACCCTTTTTTATGCCGATTTCCGTATCTTCCAGGAACGGGACCACGGTTTATTTTACAGTCAGCGTATATGGTTAATAAAATCTCAATCCATAATTAGGTTACTGGTTCAAGCGTGTGCTTGGCAACGCCAGTTTAAGCTACCGGAAGATCATAGTGATCCCAGCGGATAAAAACGTGTAACCTGAGCCAGAGCCACGACCGCCGGTCACGGTTAGTTGGCAATCGGTACCATAAACTTCACTGTGATTTGCGGTGGGCGGGCCCGAAACCACTGAATTGTGATACTTGGCGCCACGGTTTTTTCAGCGTCTGAGGGTTGTTGGTTCGGTGCCGTTTAGTTCTTGTTCAGAATTCTGTTCAGCCAGCGGACTTTTAAGTTGCCTCATCCTTCTAAGGTCTAGTTTTCTCTTTTGGTTGGAAAGTTAAAGAGCACTTGCTTCCGCTTAAAGCCACTTTGACAACCACTACTTTTGCCTATCTTTTTCCATGTTTTTATTGGTAAAATGAAATTAGTTTTTTTCTTATTCATTCATGCACTTTTATGTGGGATACAATTCCGTAAATATTAACGCATACGCCGCTCTACTAAAAGCGTTTATGTCATAAATTTATAGATCTATAGAATTATTGGTGCGGTAGATATATGCAGTTAGTTTACTAAAATGGCTCCCGACCCCACAGTAGCACAATAATACACTATAAACTACGAGTAATGTCACTACAATACAGTACTATGCATAGTATACGCAGAGATTGTAGATGGATCTAAAGCAAAGTACTGTACCTATTCGGTCAAGTAGTGGGTGCTAGTATGTTTTTTTTTGGTTTTACGGAATATGAAAGGTTGATAAACAAACCTAATTGTTAAATGTAACGAAATTCATCGAGATTGAGCCATCGAATGGAAAAGTTTGAGATCAGTCAATACTGATGTCAATACAAAAATGATTTACTAGTACTATTAAAATTTATTTATCGTATGCAATAAAATTTCTCTACTTAAAGGTTTATGATATTTGATTTAAGGTAAACAACTGCATCCGTCGAGAGAGTTGAAATCAGCCGAATTCCCGCTAAATTTGGTAAAGGGACACTCAAAGATGATACGGTGTACAGTCTGATCTGGACAGCCGCACTGGCATTCCACTGACGCGCACCATCCCCATCTGCGCCAAAAAGATGCGCAATTTCCGACCCCTGTCCTGATCCGGTTTAGTAGGCGCCAGACCCGTCGTGATTCCTCAAAACCCACAGGCCGGGCCCCAGCATCAAGCTCAAACAGGTCCCCAGGAAGTGACTTGGCTTCCCATTCTTTAATCCACGAAGAAAGTGAGTTTTCAGTTTACACTGGGTCGTGAAACTTCAATGCGGGGATTTCGGGACTTGAGTCTGAGGGTCTTTAGTGTGTCGGAGTCCTGGTGTATAGGCAAGCACATGTTTGCGCGGACCTTTGCGATTTCTCGGTTTAGGCACTTTTCCCTTCGGAGGTTTGGCGGTAGGATGTGGCTGAGCGCCGGTACCCAAAATGTAGGAGTTGGTTTGAGGCACTCGGTAATAAGGCGCATCGTGTGGTTTAACTGGACGTCGGCCTCGAAGGTATGAGCGCTGTTCAGCCATACCGTTGAGCAGTATTCAGCAACAGAGTATACCAGGGAGAGTGTGGTAGTTCGGAGTATACCTGCGTTGGCACCCCAGGTGGTTCCAGTGAGATTCTGGATGATGCTGTTCCTGGTTTTCAGTTTTGCAGATGGATTGCAGAGGTGTTCCTTAAAGTTGAGACTCTTATCGAGGGTGATGCCTAGGTATTTAGGGAAGGAGATGTGGTGGAGAACTTTGTCCCTGAATATACGCTTAGCTCCTTATTGGCCAGCTTGTTGCACAGGTGAAAGCAGGATACCTCGGTCTTAGAAGCGATAGGACACGGACGCCAGCGGAAGAAGTCATCCAGTATTTCCAGATCCGACTCCAGAGTAGCTTCGGCGGTTTTGATGCTGACCTCTTGTGTCACGAAAGCCAGGATTATAAAATAAAATCTCAGAAAAACCTGAACGATCATGAAAACAAGTCTTGAAACGCCTAATTTATCAGCAATCCCGAAGATTATTAAGAGCTGTATCCATTTCCAGTTTCCTGAACTGCACATTATGCGGTAGTACTTATTTAGGAATTTCATAACACAATTTGTTTTTCCCACAGCCGAGCCGTGTCTGTTTCATCTGCCGTCTCCCCATATACTCTCCCAACAGATGTTTAGAGTAAAAAAACTGACAATAGACATAAGTGGAGTCAGTTACTAAATAATAAAGTTTAACGACACCTTATTAAGGATTTATTTGTAGCCGCTCCCGAATTATAGTGTAATTTATTACAAATAACTCAGGCAATAAAGTTTTTTCTAACTTCTAAGCGCATTTGTTATGGGATTTGATTTTAATGATACACTATTCAGGTTTTCGTAGTATTACTCTTAGGTAAAATATAGGGTAGTTATTAATAGGATTTGTACGTTTTATTATTATTCTCATGAAATTCATGTTAGGTCATCTATTGCTATTTGTGTTATATCATTTTGGAGAATTATATAAAATTCTGGGTTTCTTCTAACTTAACATCTCCAACTAGTAACTGTTTTTAGCAAGGGAGCTTTCCCCCTCTCAGAGTCTCAACATTATAATTGTGTTCGAGTTAGGTCCCTTAAGTCCTTATAATTCAATTCAATTCAATTCAAAAATAATTTATTCAAGTAGGCTTAATAATAAATTAATAAGCACTTTTGATAAGTCATACAAAACCAAAAAAGTATAAGTAAATATACAATCATTAATTAATACAAAATAATAATAATTAAAACAAAACAATTGGTAACAATTAACAATAATTAAAAAGACAATGTCATACAAATATTAATTTTAAAAACATTCAATACGGTTTTTTTAGGGTTCCGTCGTTTTCGTTGGCGCGCGCGTCGATGTAACTAAGAAAGACAGGCAACTACGGAACCCTACACTGCGCGTGGCCCGACACGCACTTGGCTGTTTTTTTTTTCATAATAAATAGCTACTGACCTGTCTCTGTTAATTTAAGTATGTTTCTTGCAATGACGAATCCCACTTACAGAAAACAAATATTTTTAAAAGATAAATCTTAAAATTTTACTGAAACGCTTTCTTACAATTTTTTTTAAGTATTTTCATATTCTGACGCAATCTGTGAGATCATAGAGGCTTTTTTGTTTATATTCATGTTAATAATAAGTTTCGTAGCTGCTGGTTCTCCTGAAAATAAATAAATAAATAACAAGTTTTATCTACAACAGGAAAGTTTTTTTTTATCCAGTCTCTCGACGTTTTTCCGGTATTATGCAAACTAAAAACTGTAGTATCTAAATCTAACCCCGGCATCACGTGGCCCATTGATCCCAAGCGACCCGAAAACCCCGCGCATCCTTGATAATTACACAAGCAATACATTAAAATATGACAGTCGACAAAAACCGCACCGAAACGTGTCCCTGCACTAATTAGGCGTTCGTATCTGACACTTCGGCTAATTTCGTGGTCATGGTCGCAAGAAAGTGATGGGAAAAAATATTGAATGTCTCTTTTTTGGGTAAATCATATTTTGATTAGTATTTTTAATTAGTGCTATAGAATGAGACGACATTGACTAGGCTAAAAAATTAAGAAGGTATCAACTAATTAATAACTTAAAAAAGGTAAATACAATAAGTAGGTATAGGATTATTAATTGGCTTACCCAAAATGTTTCTTTCAAGATTACGTGTTGTAGCTTTTATTCTTTCCCTCTTTCTAATCTTGGCATTATTCCAGTTGGAACGAAAATCCTGAAGGAATTTCCTATCGACCTGATTTTTATGACAAGTATTTAAAGGTACTTAAAAAAACCTAACAACCTATAAAAATATTGAATAAGTATAGTATTTTTTTGGTAAGCGATAAAGTTTTTCCCATTTTTATGGCGTTTTTTATATTTTCAAAAATTGCGTAAAGACTGCCAATTGACCTTCTTACCGAGAGGAGACTTGGGATGACCCCTTGTTAAGCCTCTCACAGACTAGCGCGGCCTGCGCTGCGGTGGCGGTCAATAGTAAATTTGTCAGCTAAAAATTTGTGCCAGTGTGATGCAGGCTTTAAGTGAGTGGGCAAAAATGACATTATAATTTTTTTCCACATCTTTAAATGTCATGTTGAATACTTAATTGAATTCTCATCGATATGATACTAACCTATTTCGCCAATAGTCATAAAATAAGCTGTAAAATGACATGTAATTCTAAGCTCAATTGTAGAGCTTATGAATGGCATTTTAAGATCGGCCACTTTACCGTTTGCGACTTCAATAACCCTTTCCAGATGCAAGTGTTCAAATATTCATTGAATCGGTTTTAGCGACTAATAGTCATAAAATACGCTGTAAAATGACTTTTAATTTTAGATCCAGTGTGAAATTCGTGAATGGCCTTACAATTTCGCCCACCGATGTGGAGTTTCAATAACCCTTTAAATTCAATAGAAAATCATTAGTCATTACGATGAAAGCTATACTCGATAGAATATCGTTACATCTTACAGACTAGCCGACGCCGAGATGCTTGTCAAAGGAACATAGCTGTTAAAGACTCACAAATACGGTGGTCCAAGTGAAGCGAGTAAAATTTCAAAACACCAAAATTAAATCTTCAAATAATAATTAATCTTGCCTGAACATAATTGCATTATTAGCGGATTCTAAGTTGTATTTACTCTCGGAGCATCGCACTTCATTTTACCTCTCTTTAACTCTCATTTCAATGATTGATGATTAGGAAGGAAATTAATGATAAATGATTGCGATGAAAGCACTAGTTACCAGCAAGCAGGCTGCACAAATGTCAGCCATACAATTTGGGGGAGTCATTCATGAGAAATTAATGATATATATTCGAGATAGGATCTCAGTGTTAGATCGTGAATGGTACCGAATTCTGAACCTTTTGTAGTTGTGTAAAAAAGCTTGGGACAGATTTTGAAGACGCCGAATTTAACATGAGGCGTAGGTCAGGGGTTTTTGAGTTTTAACAAGTTTTTTAGGGTATCGCACCATTAAGCTACCAACTGGGTGCCCTTACGGTGTTTTTTTCGTCTGTCATTTTGACTATTCCTTCATACCATTCCTATTTTTAATGCAATAATACATAAATACTTACATTCACGCCTTTATTCCCAAAAGGGGTAGGCAGAGCACATGAAGCTTATGTTCCAGCGCCACTTTTAGCATAAATGTGGGTATATAAAAGATCGACAAAATGTGATATTGCAGTGATAGGTTGCCAGCCCATCGCCCACAACACACTTCAACCCTGCTCCCGTAGTCGACTTTTACAGCACCCACGGGAAGAAAGGGGGTGGTAATATTCAAACCCGACACCACACGGGCCAATAATGTTTCAATATAATGATCTCGTTTTAAAAATCATATTTTCATAGATATATCGTTAGCATTAGTGCCACTGCGTCTCAAAAAAAAAAGAAGTTTATTGCCACATTTGAGTGTTAAATAAAAAGTATAAAAACTAATAATAATAATGGAAGACTTTCAAGCTTTGTAACTGGGTGTTTTTTGTTAAAATTATAACTAGGGTAGGTACCTACATCTTATCGACCTGCAACAATATGTTTCAAAAACTCTCACTTCGTAAGCCATTTAAAATACACGCTTTATGGCAGAATGGCGTAACATACTTAACTTGTTAAACATTTCAGAAGAAGAGTCAATTAATATCGGGTGATCAAATGCACATTGCTGAATAAGAACTCATTATGCTGTATAAGAGTAATAAAGGCTTAACTTCTAAAGCCAATCAATAGCGGGCTGTCAAATAAACTGCACAAACATTACTTCATACCTATCCAATAACGCCGACCATTTATAAATGTTATGCGAAGCATATGAAAGCGCATGTCACCCTAAATACTGGTAGTTTAATGTTAAAAGGCGTATAATAATTTTAAAAGCGGATAGTTATGACCTTTTGGGGAACAAGGACGGAAGAGGGGAGGTCGGTATTAAATTCGATATTTTTCCATATGATTGTACTGATGCTGGGGTTGGGGATGGGGATGGCGTTCTGCAGTAGATTTAATAATTACTTATGTTATAAGTGTAAATATTGAGTAAGCAATTATTTCTCGTAAGAAGGCAGAGAAGTTACATGGGCCTACTGAGGCATAAACAAAAGACTGTATATGTACAGTCCGCGTCATATAGTTAGTAGCAGCTAGAGTAGCCAAATATTTCGTAACACACCCTTATTCTTACAGTAATAAAGACGTGTACCGAAATATTTAGCTACCTTGGCTAAATAATAATTAACTTAATAATTACTTGGACCAATTATACCCTCGTAAGTCTCGTGTTGATTTTAGCGATTTCGAATTCTTTCGTTAATTCTTTTAGAGATGAAAACTCGATTTTAATTTGTGCTTGTAATCACGAGTTTCTTGTAATTTCATTACTTGTACATTCGCACAAATCGCTCCAACATGAATTCAAATCTTCCATATAGCTAGTCAAAAACGAGTAAACTCTTAAAAAATATGTTGGTTCCCTCCTGGATGACACAGTCCCAGCGGGGTTGGGTTTAACGGCACTAATCCGGCAAACCGGAGGGGCCGTGCGGTTAGTTGCGCGGAAATAAACGATACTTACACTAATCAGTTTACTTTATAATAATAATATATTTCTGTGACCCGTAGCGGGGTCCGTTCCTTGTCCGTTAAAGTCCGAATGTGGAAAATTTGACTGATGATGATTTCTCGTGCAGACTTGAGAAAGCATACTTAGTGTTCCGTGATCGCCTCTCGCAAACACTAAATTTCATGCCACAGCTGTATCGTTAATCCGAATATTCAATTCGTCAAAAAGCCTTTTTTCTCTGAGAGCATGAAATTTTTAGCATTATTATAAAACAAACCTAAATTAAGAGTCCGCAGTAAGCTCGATTCTCCATACAAACGTAGTTATGCTCTGATTTTAAAATTACGTGGTGGAGTGTAACGAAACTTTGCGAATTGAAGTTTTTAATACAAAACTTGTTTTTGCTGTATTTCGTTTGTTTTATAAACTGGAACCATATAAACTAATTACAGACATAGATATACCTCATGTCATTGTATATGCAATGTTTCGTCACAATCCAACACGTAGTTTTAAAATGAGAGCGTAACTACGTTTGTATGGGAAGGTGAAATTCGGCCGAGCTTACTGCGGACTCTTAACCATTAGGTAGGTAAGTTCCCTATTAGGTTCAACCCGTTCAGGTTCTATTTACGTGATAAATATTTAAAAAAAATCAAGAAGACCGCTTCGCGAAAACTGGCTTTTTGCCGAAATATAAATCAGGCGAACGATACAGTTGGGAAGTTAAGTTTGGCGATAGAATGACGGAGTCGTACAATTTTGTAAAGGTTAAGAATATTGGCAGATCTGACGTTAAATTTAACAAAGATGTTTACATTTTTTTTAATCTAACAGCGACACACAAAAAGGTTAGCGAAGTTTGGATGATACAGTAGAGAAACTCAAGACTACTAATAAAAAGCTTAAAGTAATTGATAGGTGAATATCTTTAAGAACCTCTACATACCTTATGCCAGGGCAAAGTCAACTCAAACTTTATCAAAGTTGTACAATAATTCCGATAAAATAATTATAGTCAACTTTCTACATAAAATATAATTACACTTGAGAGTATTACGATACCAATGCAGACTCATGTAGGTCTTTGGTAGTTTGGATATATCAAGGAACAAAAATTAGAGTATCTTGAATGTAATCATTGTTCAAATAACCTTAACCTTTACCCATACAATCAAACATAACCACTTGAGCAACCAGCCCCTTTATCTACCGTTTTTCAACCCTATAAAACTCACAGAACACCAAACACGTCCAAATTTAAATATGGCCGCTCAATAAATTCACAGTTGAAAGTAATTGTCGAATCATTCACTAAACATTACTCGACATTTTACTTCAAATCCAGATAGTCACAAAATCTTCATGTTTCGTCGAACATACGCCTTTATGTAAATAAATCCCTTGATATTGAAGTGCGTTGATTATAAAAGTTAATAAATACACAATCATGGACCCCTATAATCCAACATCTCACAAAAAGCAATAAGTACCAACATAAAGAATGCTACATAAGTCTTTCTAGGATGCTCTTATTCAGCCATGAGGGTGCTAAAGTGGTATATTATGGTAGTAATGCGTTTAAACGAATCACGGAATGATTTGGTGTCGTACGGTTAGCGATGCAGTTGAGGGGTTAGGTTTAAAACTGTTTGGGCGATATGCATGGTAGTTTACACTGTGACTAATGTGATTAAACGGGTAGCTGTTGACGGGTTAGCGAACAAGAAAAGCAAAACTTGACGTGGCGTGGATAATATAATTTATCGAGTTATTTAACGTATATCGCTTGATATGTACCTATAGCTGTCACGTTACGACCATTGAATGCAATGCAGATTACAAATACCTTTTTCAAATATGATTTTATGAGTAACATTTCGACTTATGCGTAGCGTTACGTTGCTTCATAAGTTGCACTATTTATAAAGTGGCGTGTAAAGCGCAAATTTCACTACATTGCGATATAACGATATATAGATAAAACGCAGTAAGTATAAATACGTCGATAACCCGCACTGTAATGAACATGTGTAAATTGCACTTAAGGAAAAAACTTATGATTTTTTAAACTACCGCTTAAGATAAGATAAAGATAAAAAGTAACTTTATTGCACAAAATGTATTTAAAATACAATAAGTAAAGTTCGTACAAATTAATAATGCATTATCAATGCCTGTATCGCGGAAAACCAGGATACAATTTATAGGTCACTTATATGTACATAGGTTGAAAGGAGCAAATAGTTTTTTCCAGACAATTTGTTTGTATTAAACTTGTCAAGGGATCCGCTTTCGAAGTTACAAGTCTAACTGAGTTACTTAAATAACGGCTGACCATTTGACGTTGTGTTCCCTGTTTAGTCTTGTCAAATTGTAACTTTAGCTTGGTGAAACGGACCCAGGCCGCCATTACTGCAATATCATACACACAAAAGAGTCCAATAACTTAAATTGGTAGAAGTGACACTAATAAAATTTCACGTCCTCTGCCTACACCATTCGGGAACATTTTATGTAGGTATGCGTACCTACGTATAAGTACCACGTAGGTTTGTCACGATAACAAGTTGTTAAAATATTTATCATGCATGGATACGATTCATGTTTAATGGTCTCATTAAAAATAATTAGATGTTTATTTTTTATTTTTGGTCATGTTATTGTCCAATCATGCAGGACGGATATTGATAAGTTGGGTTTTCTAGGTATGTTGTAATAATCAAATTATAATATAATTAATTTGCATGAATAATGGTATCTTAATTAAAATAGGTATTTATAACTAAAACTAAGATACCATTAACAAGGAAACTAAAAGATATTCAAGAAATTGGGCCCTCTTGGCGGTGTCCCTAAGGTACATAAACATACATACATGCTAATGCGATGACCGAGGAAGCTGCCAGCTTTCGGTCCCCTGTGCCCTCTATTATTTTCTTGGAAAGGTCCTTGAAAAGTTGGCGAGCACTGGGACCCTATGGGCTAAGAGCATTGACAACGAACTTAATAAAAGTATATTCGGTGCCGAGACCCCTATATTTATGTTTTTTAAGTTTTTCTTTCTTAGCCACGTTGCGGATTTTTGATTGAACTACTTAATTTCTTTTACTGCCAAGGTTCGGTTTGGCTCTTAGACAACAGCCGTTAGAAGTCGATATCGTCATCTATCTAGGTACAAGTACTATCGTGTAAGTACGTTATATTAAACTAGCAACGTTTAAAAGTACATACATACATACATACAGTCACGCCTTTATTCCCAAAAGGGGTACGCAGAGCACATGAAACGTATGTTCCAGCGCCACTTTTAGCATAAATGTTGGTATAAAAGATCGACAAAATGTGATATTGCAGTGATAGCTTGCTAGCCCATCGCCCACAACACACTTCAACCCTGATCCCTTAGTCGACTTTTACGACACCCACGGGAAGAAAGGGGGTGGTGAAATTCTAACCCGACACCACACGGGTCTAACCCGACACCACACGGGTCTAACTCGACACCACACGGATCGCAAGATCGTGCGATTGACAATTAGGACACCTATTCGAGTCCAAGACGTTATATCGCTCGTTCGCGCAAGTAAAATTCGTTTCCTCTCAACGAAACTTAGGATGCAGATCATTTAATAGAATTATATAATTAGGGCAAATAGTTAAGTTAGTTTTTATATCCTAAAAAGACCAAAAAAACATCAGTAAGTACTATACCTATACTTACGTACAAAGTATCGGAAAAATACCTATGCTTTCGGCTAAAATACTCTTCGGAATGATGTAGTGTACCCGATTTAGTAGCTCAACCTTTGGGAGATGCCTATTTCCAGCAGTGGACGTCTTTTTAGTGTTCCGTACCTCAAAAGGAAAAAACGGAACCCTTACAGGATCACTTTGTTGTCCGTCTGTCCGTCTGTCAAGACCCTTTTTCTCAGGAACGCGTGGAGGTATCAAGCTAAAATGTATACCAAATACTCAGGTCTGCTGTCCCTTGGAGCTGTGAAAAAATCAAGCTTCTAGGCCAACGCAATCAAAAGATACAGCCGTTTATGTCGCTAGTTTCCGCAAACTTTCGAAACTCGCAAGGGAATCAAAACCTACAGGCTACCCGTGAACTCAGAATCTTGAAATTTGGTACGAAGCAACGTCTTATAGCACAGATAAAGGAAAAAATGCGAAAACCGTAAAGTTTTAGTTACATCATATAATAAAAATATTTTTAATAATTTAAAAATTATTACTTATATACCTACGGTATGTACGGTGCCCTCGGTGCGCGAGTCCCACTCGCACTTAGCCGGTTTTTTTTATAGAATGGTGGTGATGACGATGATTACAGATGGTGGTGCCCCATTCGTGGAGGCCACGCTCAGATCTTCATTATTATTAAATTTATAAGGATTACTTGTGCTCCACAATTAACGTATTAATTGCCACATAGGTAATGTAATATATCGAATTCAATATTTTATAAGTGCGGTTTACCTGTTTTGGACTGTGCGAAATTCCCTGCGATAATAGTGATTATATTAATATGTTTGTATTGTTTTAAACACATACCTATAAGTATTTTAATTACGTGGACTGTTGGTAATTCCATGAAAAATAAATTAATACTTGAACGAACTTATCTTTGTCGTAAATTTACATAGTATAGTAGTAGTATTATATACGTAAGTATTATATTGCAGTCCTTTATTTATTTTAACGACCAGTTTATCTTAGTGAGTAGCGATCCTGTCTACTAAGCTGACGGGCCTGGCTTCGAATCCCGGTGAGGGCGAATATTTGTGTGATTAGCTAAGAATATATATTTTTGGTTTGAAGTCTGTGTCTTGCATGTTTTCCATATAAGATTTATGCATTTGAGTATTTTTGTATCTATTCAATGTATCGACCTAAAGTACCTATAGGTATATATTATTTATGTACATTTCCTGATAATTATGTCTTAAACTATAGGCGAAACAATTTAATATAATTATAGTAAAAACGGAAGCGGAAATGTAACACATGGTACCTACTTTAAATGTCACTGTCCATTATATTATTTGATCTTATTATAATTATTCAATTTGAGTTAGAGTACATACTCAGTAAATTTAGTTTAAACCTAATTTTAATGACAATTCTGACCTTACGAATACATGAATAAAACTTTATTTTATCATTTTAAGATTGTCATACATAATGAATAATGCAAATATTAAGTATTAGGTATTCGTGCCATTTTATGTTGTTTTTTTTTTGTTTATATTGGGGCAATATTGTTAGAAATGATTGTATAGAAAGTTCACCCTGGCATTCAACCTTACGGACATGCTCTTTTCATTAGAATTTAATTGAATATTATTCGAGTTGTTAGAGACACGTTTGCTAGGCAAGTAGAAGCGAGCGAGAAAACGTGATGAAGATCGGAAACGTCCGACAAAAATAGGCCCCCAGCAATACGTTCCACTTTGGCGAGTGTCATCGTGAAACCCAGTTTCATTTAGGAAACAAAATGTCACGTCTCAGTAGAGAATGAATGTGTTTAACAGGAATTTATAAATGAAAATAAAAGATTTTTCAAAAAACCCAACGGCTTTTTTCAAATTTTATAGCCTATGTCACTCACACGAGCAAGAGGAATCCAACGACACCTCATATGTTGAAATCCTTCAAACGGTTTAAGCTGCAGGGCGTGCCAAAGAATAAGGTCACATACATACATACGCTCGAAAAACATAACCCTCCTCTCCTTCGGCAGTCGGGTAAAAAAAGCATTCTCGCTGAAGTTATGACCACATCCTGATTTTCTTAAATACGAGTATATCATGTGTTTCAGAAAACCCATAAAGATAAGGATGCAAGGAGTTTTTCTATATGAAAAGCTTTTTAATAGCACCTATACTTACCTACATAGAAAAAAAGCAACGCACCATAAAGACGGTAGTTGACAGCTGTAAAAAAATTAATGTTTGTTGTTACATTATAGTAGGAGATACGAATAGAAACACGACCGTCCGCCATCTGTTCAATGGATGAAAACAATTTTATTCGAATTTGGTACATTTTTTTAATGTACTAAATTCTATCTAAAAACAATTATGGATTGGCAAAAAAATCCTGTCAAGAAAAAAAAAACAAAAGTTATTTTCTATTCTTATCTTATCGATAAAAATACGAAACATAACTACATCACGCTGAACTTATTTTTAGCTCTTTAAAAATGTTGAAAACCATAATGATCTACAAATTGACGCTGTTTGACCATAGAAAATCATGACGTCACTTATTTCTATTTCCTTATAAACCTCACACTAGTTAAAAGAGCATTCATGGTTTCACAAAAAGTTGCGGATTCGACTATCAAGTCAACATCCTAATGCAGGTTTCGTCTAAAACACAGTAAGCATCCGCAACCCATCTTGACTGACCAAGTTGAAAAGGTAAATGTAACTAAACTATCATTTTATGGAATTTGCTAACTATGTAAAGAAACAATGTATTGAAATTGACATTTAATGACAATTTCAGTATGACACATACCTACATGTTTACATAGTTAGCAAATTCCATAAAATTACAGTTTAGATCCTACCTTTTTTCAATATATATTTTAACTATCCGCTTACGGTGGAGACGACTGGATGTTGGTACTCGGAGGCCAAATCTTTGTTTAGGGAAGTGGGGCGTCGCTTGCAGGAAAGTGGCCTGGATCTCCCTTCTGGGTCTTTTCTGGTGCAGAGGTTATCCGTAGCTGTTCAGCGCGACAATGCGGCTAGCGCGATGGGCACCTTTGCACCTGCTCCCCTAGCCCACTAGGTTTTATGTCCAACGTAAAGCATGCGTCCCTCTTGCACTCGCATATTTGCCAGAATGGGACGAATGCTTTATGTCCGACATAAAACTTAGCGTACTAGCCCCCCTGGAGTGACGCGGGCGGGCTATTTGATACTTAGTTTTAGTTTAGAAAGTAAATTTTAGGCTTAGGTTTTTATTGTATTATTATTTTGACTGTATTTTTCTTTAATCGATATTTTATTTATATTTAGTAAGTTACTAAATATAGTAGTAGTTAGTTAGTAAATTGTAGTGTAGTTAGTAAAGTGTAAAGTGTATTGTGTGTAGTTAGTAAATTTTAAACATAAAACTATAAAATTATGGCCATCTTATCGTCGAGAAGTAATTATAATTGCATTATGATTTCCTGCTTCCGTCATATAATTGGCACTTGTAACATTTTGTTAACACTATGCTATTGAAAAATAACATAATTACATTGTTGCTAATTAGAATCACCTAATTGGCAACACGCGTTAGCGATTGATAATAATGTGCATTTAATTACATGTATAAACTAATGTCCCTATTGTTTTTTTTAAAATATAAACTGATTTTTAAGGGAACACAAAAATTTCGTGAAGTAATTTTTTTTTTCTTTTATAGGATGAACAAATTAAAGCGGTCGAACTGCGCGGTTGGAGAGTAGCCTGGGGGAAATCCAGAGGAACCTCCAGCATGACCACGGGGAGCGGTTTAAGGGGGTGAATTGGAAAATATCGCGTGCTTTGAAACGCCGTTCCGACTAGATTCAGAAACAATAAGGTCTGATTTTCAGATATATGATTCTTGACTATATGATTGTTTATCTGATTTAATCGATACACGATTGCCTAAAATTTCCTCGATAGAAAAAAAAAACAAATTTAGGTCTTTATTTTCCTTTTTTTACTTATCCTACTCAAACAATACATTATTTTACGTCAGAATCATGTTAATGCTATAGTATTTTATCGCATCTAAAATCTCACTTAATGAAATATAAATAAAACTTCACTACGTTAGGTTATTTTTCGAAATTTGTCCAAAAAAGCCATTCCCGAAGAGTGTCGTATCTCTTTTTCTCGTGTGCGGAAGGCATAAGCGTGTCTCTGTCAAAGAGGCGTGGTCGACTCGAATCAAGGCATCCCCTTAAACACTGGAATAAGTACTCTACGAGTTTGTTATTGTTTATTCTGTGGCTCTAGTGAGATTGATTGAACAGTTTCAACCGAATCTGGGGCGTGAGGGTAATTTGCTTTCGGGTAGAATACTCTTCGGAATTATGTGGTGTACCCGATTTAGTAGCTCAATAGGCGTATAAATAATTTTTAAATATTTTTACATCTGATAATTGATGAGGTTCGATAGGTATATTTTTTTTATTCGAAAATGTTTTAAAGTTAATGTCCTGTCCTTACAACTGGGTAGAAAAATATTTTTTTTCGGGTATTCGATATTTATCCGGCTACAGTCGTTTAACATACTTACTTGTTTTTGAAATGAAGTGAAATTAAAATCATTTATTCGTATCAAACAAATATATCTATCACATACATACATATAATACTATTTAATGACTTAAAACTATTTATTCGTTACGAAATGGTCCCGCCTCAGCATAATGCTGGCTCACGAGCCAGCGCTGGTCTTCCGGCGAGACCATTTGCGTATTACGTTTTCTGCTGTAAGTACGTGCGACACGGCCTTAGATTAAAACTGTACGCAGCCGCTGCGCTTGCGTCGAACAGCGCCACCTGGCTGCGAACAGTGAAATTATTATTTTTCGCCCTACGCATGGTCGCACGTACCACATTGCAGCAAGTTTATATCTTGAAACAATTTAAATTCAAAGATACAACAAAGAACAAGAAGATTAACAGTGTTTGGTTAAACCCAGAAAAAAGTTATAGTACTATGAACATTTTAACACAAAAGAGAAGAAGACAGAAGCCAGTATAACCTCATCTGCGACAGAAAACAAAGGTAATGAAAGATATATGCAATTGATGCTATATTATTCAATTTACAAATAAAAGGTCGTTATCGGCTTTATCTCACAATTGCATCATTAATATTTTACTTATAGGTACGGTATGGGATGTTTTATTTTAGTTTGTAGTAAAAAGGTATTATAAGGAAGGAAGGAAAAAGTGTGAAATAGTTTTAACTTTTAGATTAACATTCAACATCCCGTTCTTTAGGTATAAATATGTGTGTTGATCATTACGACTACTACCTAATACCAGACCCCGTAGTATGGACGGCCTTATCACACGATAAGTGACAAGATAGAGCGTCCGTCACTGGCTGACACCGTTCAATAGAACGAGACGGATGCTCTATCTTGTCACTTATAGCGTGATAAGGCCGACCATGATATGGGGTCAGGTATTCAAGAAAAAATATATTTTTCTACCCGGTTGCAATCACTTTATATGTATTATTAGGGTGCAGTACAATAATGCCTTTCGTATTTTGCTGAAATTGCCACGTTTCTGCAGTGCGAAGGGCATGTTCACCGATGCGAGAGTTCCTGACTTCTTCGCCATTTTAAGAACCAGGTCTGCGGCCTTCAGGGCGAGACTCTTAGCCACCAAAAATGAAATCTTGTCACTAGTGGCCCAGGATCACAGTGACGAATTTAATAACGACTGGCGCAAACTGCACAGGTCTGAGAACGGCCAAGTATAGTGTGGTACATGTGTGAGTGTTTTATTTCAGTGTTTTTAGTAAGTAGGGTTTAATCATATGTTTTACTGTATTTTGCTTTTACTTTGCTGTACATTTTATGGGTGTCTTGCCTGTCCAATAAAGAATTATTATTATTATGTATGTTTTTTCCATATCTCAGGACCATGGGGTCCCGGACTTTTGGAAGGCATGCGTGGGGCCGAAGCCAACAGCGCAGAGGCCCTTTAAAACAATTATATTATAAAGCGAGGGATACACATGGCGGATACCATCTCCGAGCGCACAACATGATACACCCGGTGATGGTCCCCGTCTGGTGCAAAGACTATTGCAGTGCAACACTGTGCTGCGATGGAAACTAAGGTCTTGGGTTATTGGGTTGAATGGTGGGTGGTCTGGAAAATGGGTTATGGGAGGAGACTAGCGGACACCTGCCGTGACAATTAGTCTCAAAATTGTATTATTATGTCCTCTTGCGAAGAATGGTTATTTTGGCTCACCTAATTTAATTAGTTAATGTCACAATGACGTGTTCCCATCTGTAACGAGCGTCCAGTGTGTGACCTAATCATAACATAGGTACCTACTTTTCATCATCATATCTATTAAATCTAAACTCAATGTCGAAATTCAAAATTAGAACTGTCCCACGCCATATCTGCCACCCCATATCGCGTCGGGCGAGTAAACGAATGAATGAATGGATGAGTGAATGATTGTTTAATGTACCAGAAGTGAGCAAATTCGTTTTTAAACGGCTATCAGCCGGTCATTAAAACGAGCGTGAATGGTACGCACATTTGGAAATGGAATGCTCTCTTATGGGTGTCATTTTAAGCGTAGGGTGACCAGAGTTTCGTTTATTTTATTATGAAGTAAAGCAATCTAAAGACCAGCGGTGGGGCGTATATACTGCTTTATCATCATATGAGGTATATGATGATGAAACAGCATTTTTTTTAACGAAATTTGAATCGATAAAATCACGAGTAGGTATTATTTACATGAAGAAGGAATATGTAATATCCTGAATTCGTTTGCATATGTGTATAACCAGCAAACAAAAACATTTAGGTTAATGAAGTACATACTTGAATTACAAATTTTAGTCTCTATATAAGTATCGCATGTAATTTTTATGTCAACATCTTGCATGGCTCCCAAGATACAGACTAGGCCCCGGTTTTGGGGGCCACTGTCTAAGTAATTCTTGCAATGTGTTTACGTCCTCATTTTCATTTCGTATAATTTCAAATATTTTATTTACCGGCTGGCAAGGTATGTTTGGTTCGCATTAAATAAGCATATATTTGTATTAATTTTGATAGGAGCAATATAAAATCTCGTTAATGAAAGACCAAAAGTAAAATCCAGAAGAAAAACTCGTGTTGCCCAAAATATTGGTTACCCTACATCGGGAGTGTATTAAGCACTCTCAATAATAGCTCCGTTTACAATAGACCGGCGTTTGGCGGCACACTGAAGTCAAACGGGTGTTTGGACATCTGGCACCTCGATGATCCCAAATCGTGGGCACCCTATCCGTTGAATTCGCTAAGTCATTTCGCTTCTTAAGAATGCGGTTGGAACCGTCATATTATGATTCATTCGTTCGAATTTTGAAACTTATTAGGTGATTTGTTTAATGTTACTTTATTGTGAGTCAATGGAGGATACTCGTTTTTGAGAGCGTTTTAGAAACGATAGGTACAAAAATTGTCTGTGGTTTTCAGAAAGTGGAAGAATGGATGATACTCTTTGTATATGATTAATTTTATCATTGATGTCATGTACTGGCATCAGTTTTCGCCCTTCAAGCTGATTTTAGGGTTCCGTAGTCAACAAGGGACCTTTATAGTTTCGCCATGTCCGTCCGTCTGTTTGTCCGTCTTCGGCTTAGCTCAGTAACCATTACTACTAGAAAACTGGAATTCGGCATGGGTATATGAATCAATCACGCCGACAAAACAGTACAATACAATTTGGAAAAAGATTTTTTTTAGGGTACCTCCCCTACACCTAAATTCAGTAATTCGTTTGCGAGATTTTTGGCTTTAAAGCCCTAGTAAGCTTTAGTTCGGGTGCCCCCCCTGCTGGCTAAATGGCTACTACTGGGGATGTGAAAAAATTCGTGGTAGTAGTACATATAATGAATTTAAAAGGAAAACTATCACGAACAAGTAGGCATAAGTAGTTACCGAGTAATAGTCGACCAACTTAATGTGTAATTGAAAAGGCCAATTTTCGTACAAATTCGACCGACGCAACCGCACCGCACGTCGATGTAACTAAGACAGACAGGCAACTACGGAACCCTACACTGCGCGTGGCCCGACACGCACTTGGCCGGTTTTTTAAGGTATTTTTTCGATGTTGCTTACCAGAGTTAAAATATCAAACTATTTTTAGAAAAGTTATGAGAACTAGCGTCAATCTCACTAATGTTGTCTATAGTAGATAACTAAATATAAAAACGTTAATTTAATGTAGAAACTACTTACTTACTAAGGTCGCATATTTGATCGCTTTCGTATAAGTATTTCTTTTCGTATCAACTTATTAAGGTTATTTAAAAACTACATAGTCATATAATGAACAATAAACAAGTATCATAATCATAATCAGAATAAACACATAATTCTAAACTTGTAAACATTAACACCGACTCCCAACAGAAATTTGAACAAGCGTAATCACACGATCACTTTAAACACTTCGATTATGATATTAAACGACCAGCATAACCTGAGCTCCCGCCCTAGTCTAAAACACCCCTTTACGTATGAGACCAGTTCCAGTTCAACAGGGCGGGGTAGCGCATGTTATACTGGTTTTGGGAAAAGACCCCCGCAGTTGGAAACCCTATCGTCTCCTTACTCATTGCGGCTCATAATAGACGTCCCCGCCAGCGAAATTTTGAGCTCTATCTTAACGGTATAAGGTTGTTTTTAGACTGACTAAGATTGTTCAGGTACAAGGTTTAGAAGTGGGACAGCTATTAAGTGATGGGTAATTTAGGAATACATAAAGTACATAATAGGACCCTTGGCGTGACTTAATGAGGTGGGAACGGGGCCGTTTGAGTTAATGTTTGTTCAATCGATCCCGGAGCACTGGATATTTAATTTTATTAGGTAATTTGGAATCCGATTAATATTTAAGAGCTTCTTAAATATGTAGTAAGCGAAAATAATGGCCTATTATAAAGCTAGTCGACGATGGAGAAAACTCTACGGCAGCCTAGTGGTTCAGGCCGTGAAGCGGCGGTGACGGGTTCGAATCCCGGCTCGCACCAATGAGTTTTTCGGAACTTATATCGGAATATTTACCGTTAGCTTTTCGGTGAAGGGAAACATCGTGAGGAAACCGGTCTAAGTCCGATAAGGTGTAGTTTTCCCTCTGAATTGGTCAGGTCAGATGGCAGTTGCTTTCGTAAAACTAGTGCCTATGCCAAATCTTGGGATTAGGTGTCAAAGCGGAGCCCGGGCTCCTTTCGGGGCACAACCGGGATAACGCTACAATGGAGGAAAAATGTCTATAGATTAAGATGTGCAAAGATAATTACGAGATATATAAAATCAGAATTGTCATCTCCAATCGCATACTAATGTCGATATTTTTTTTTTTGATCCCTGGCTGTTGCTATAATAGGATGAACCCAATTCAGCGTTCGAATTGCGTGGTTACAGAGTAGTTTGGGGAAAATCCGGGGGAAACGTCCGGCGCGACCACGCGGCAGAAACGACTCCGTTAGACTGTACTCCTATATACATAGCACCTATGTATTTCGTCCATATCGTAGGTAGAGCCCATTCCCCTGCGCTTCTTCATGAATTAAACGATCTATGTATAGATCCGATGGCCGTTGGGGCGGAAAGGTTCTCGAGTGGCGACCACGAACCGGAAAGCACAGCGTGGGTAGGCCCCCCGCAAGGTAGACTGATGACCTGGTAAAGGTTGCTGGAGTCCGCTGGATGCGGGTGGCGCAGGACCGGTCACTTTGGCACTCTTTGGGGGAGGCCTATGTCCAGCAGTGGACGTCTTTCGGCTGATATGATGATGATGATGATGATGTTATACATCTTGACAGGACACAGGCGATTACGTTCGAGTAGACTCCACAAGAGGTGTCTCGAGTCGAGACACCTCTTGTGGAGTCTACTTACCGTAGTCGAGACTCTCGACTACGGTAAGTGCCAAAAAAAACACTAACAACACCCAAGAACAACGCGCTAAATACTCCGCTAAAAACTCGTGCAAGCCCACGTCAAATACTTAACACTAAATACACGAGCGACTCGGCAAACATCGGCTTGTAAGTAAAAATAAACCCGGCTTGTTAAACTCGAGTCGATCCCTCGCGCAAACATCCGAACAACCAAACACCAGCCTCCCACTTAGGTTCATCACTTAACTCGACCACTCGACCCGGACCCAACGAGGCTCGAGCTATATATATCATTTTCTTTCTAAACGCATTCCACTTTGCCTCTAATTTAAAAATGTGCCATTTTATTTTGAATCTTGAAATCAAGATGCTAGAGTTGTTTTTTCGATGAAGGCTTGCAGAGGATGAGGGCTCGGTTTTTGCAAGCGAAACGGAACGCTGGTAACCGGAGAGCTCATTCATATATGGACGCATTATATCCCCAGCAAATATTAACCGAACAAAGAACGTAACGATTTTTGAATATAGAATAGGTTTTGTAACGTTCGAATTGCAAATAAACGGGGGCGCCACCGGCTTTGAGGATTATGGCAACGGCTGTTTGTTTAAAAATGGAACGCTGTGATATTTCCACATTAGCACCTTTAACTGTTGAGCTTTTAAGGAGGCAGACGCGTTGTGTGGTCCGCTTGGTGAGCTTTGGACCGATAATGTCTGTTAATCAAGTGCGGACAAAAACAATATGGATATGCATTTTGAGAGTAGTTAGCTAAGTTTAGCTTTGGAAAACAATACTTTTCAAACTTTGGTTAAATAGCTAAGATAGGTAGTGTAAATAAATTAAAGTAATAATATACATAATTAAATGTAAAAAAAAATGGCGTGAAAAGCATAACATACGTTACATCAGTTTTGTTAACAGAGTATTTGTACCCACCAGTTTCGTTATTATAAGTTCTAGTAACAAATTTCAGCTTCGCGAGAAAACTGACGTGCAATTCTATTACATTAAGCATTTCATGTCAATCATTTCAATGTTTAATGTAATAAATTCAGGACTGTTCGATTGGTGCACCAATCGAACAGCAATGATTATATTATATCATTCACCAAATGTGACAAAGTAGGTAAAAGTGTCAGCTAACCTTTTACTATTGAATGTCTGAACGCCTTGTCCACGAGTCGTTGCACCGAGTACGTTGAATTGATAACTGTTAACCAATTCGATAATTTTATAGAGTTTGGGAAAGAGTTGGGTCCCACGCCTTATCGAGTGATTAAACTTGCTAATGATATTTCGTTTGTTTGGCCGACACCTTCTTAACATCCATATTTATTCATTACGTTACGTATGGAGAGTATAGCTCATGATTTTAAGATTTAAATCAGAGATCCTGGGTAACCAGAAGCCATGTACATTATTCAGAATGATTTAAATAATACCCTTAAGCCCCCTACCTCTCCAATTGCATCTCAAGATAAGGTTGAATTTCATTTTGTGTGAGGAAAAGGTTTTTTCACTATAGATACATGTCGTTTACAAGGTACTTGCACAATTTTCTTAGGGCTTTCTTTACTTCCTAATTCCGTGTTACTGACGATAGCCTACCAAGACGATTATTCCCTTGAACCCCAAAATTCGCATCAGGGATGTCCGATTTGTGAGGGTTGTTACGTGAAATATCCGGAAATGTCTTGATTTAAGCTAACTTAATTTCCTACCAATTAAAATCACTTTTGCTTATTTTCATATAGCTATGTACTATGCGTACCTATTTATAAATATATTTTCCTACCTTAATATAATGTCAACATGTCATTATAAGAATCTTTGAAAAGACAGTAACTTTATCATTTATAACATTAAGTATGATTTTTAACGGCTAAAATCAGGTTTTATTTCATCTAAACTATAACTAATGTGCCATAAATAGCCCATACAATAGAAAACAATCGAGTCGAAGCTTCAATCGATTTTAAACGCGTGCTCTGAACACGTGCAAAAACGGCCTTTGTTACACCTTTTGACTCCCAACAAAAACGCGATGCGAAAAAACGACAATAAACAACAATAAAATTATATCGACAAACAAAACACTGCCACTCAAAAAAATACCAACTTCTTTTCTTATAAAGTTAAGGTTGATAATCGCTTGGCGTTTGGTTAACAAGTTGCATAGTTTTTTTTGTAAAGTCAATCGAATATGACATCTCAACTTGAAGTCTTAGATAACATTAGTGGCTTCTGAATGCTTGTATGGCATTGAATGGGTCCCATGAGCATCACCCGTTGCTTGGGTGAATGGGTGACGTTTCCAAGAGATCCCATGTTGATAAATACGCGACTAATCTAATTATTTATGGCATCAAAACGCAATAAAATCGGTCGGGACATCTGGTGAGCGCTTTGGGAAAAAATTGTCAAAGGGTTTTTTAAACTTTGGACGTTTTTACAAAGGTTTAAAAGATTAGATGGTTGGCGAAGTGTGAAGGATTTGTTTAACAAAAAAATTTGGTAGATTATTTTGATATTGATTAAAATAACCTAGATTTTCATTTAAACTAATCCAGGTAATACACGGAATAGAGCATGACATGATTAATTAAAGGGGAATTATAAAAAAAACCTTAGCGACTGATGATGACATACTGTTTTAATAACTTGAGCGGTATGATTTTACGTAAGCAAAAAAGTAAAGTAACGACGAATATTGATCCTACTAATATTATAAATGCGATAGTTTGGATGTTTAGATGTTTGGATGTGTGTTACTCAATCACGCCTAAACGGCTTAACCGATTTGGAAGATTTTTTGCCAGAAGATAGTTTATAGCCTGGATTAATATATAGGATAGTTTTTATCCCGGGCCCACGCAGACGAAGTCGCGGGCGGAAGCTAGTTAATAATAAAATCCAGAACGAGCTTAGATGATGATGATGAAATGAAGAAAAAATCAACGCAAAAGGTTAAATAATCACGAAGTTATGTGTCCAAAGTTTTAAGAAGGGGTATGTTCTGTCCCTTTTCCAAACGATGACGCTGGAAGATTGTGACGTCCCTAATAGACGGCAATGTGTCCATCGTGTTCGGCGCCGCCGTCGCCCCCCCCCCCCCCCCCCCCCCGGCAGCATCCCGTAACGTGACGTCACACACTGTTTGCGTTTTCTCTCTCTAACAAGCAATATTAAAATGGCTGTAGCTTCGTAATTCTTTGAGATATCTGAATGGGATTTTCGTCACTAGGCAAATTTTTTGCCTTTTTCTTTTGGAGTAATAATAATTTTCGAGTCTACACGCCTATTGCCATTATCTGGTGACAACTGTCAAGTTTTTCGGTGGCAAACACCCATACGATCTGCTTGTTTCAGCTTGGGCAAGAATTCTCTCGTATGTCCGGATGTCTGGCCGTTCTCCTCTACAGATCGCATTTCTTGACCGATTCTCGTGAAATTTTGTGTTGGTTCAATATTTGTATAGATTTTTATTGTCGAAGCAGTTTTACAACATTAAAAACCTTTTTTTTTCAAGACAGGCAACATTATAAACATTTTTTTTTCAAGACAGGCGGTGTTTCACACCTCGCAGAGGCACTAGTCAGTAGGTACCTGGTGACAATCTTTACTCGTGGACACTGATACGGAACATTGTCATAGTCAGGTGACAATTGTCAACTCGAAAGTGCAGTGCAAATAATAAATAGGCGGGTGGAACAAAGGAATATTAAGGCGGAAAGTTTTTACGATGACAGCGGGCGACGCACGTTTTATTAGATCGCCATTTTCTGCCGTACACAGGCTGTCACGAAAGCGACGTAGATTTCAGGTTTTTTTTTCGTTGCTGTCTACTGCGAACTATTGCGAATTTGATGATAAGTCAGTAGATAGAGATTTGCTCGGCGTTCTTCGTGTATTTCCATTAAAAACAAGATTTACAGAGATGACCTAAGTAGTTCGATTTTTCGCCCCCGAAGTTTACAGGGGTTTATCTATAGTAAGTACTATAGTTAAACTCGTCGTTTGCGGGAATCCATACAAACAAAGCAATAAGTATAGGATATTGATATTGATGGTCTTAGCTTTCGTTAGGCTGAGGTAAACTCAAGAGCCAAGTACCTAAACACAAACAGATATCTTTGGGAAATCTTCTGATAAGTACCTAAGTATAGTGTTATGTACCTGCGAAGGCTTGTGGGGAAATTTGTGGTCAATTGTATATACCGATGATGTAATATACATCACCAGGGGTCTGTTTTGGTTTTGGTCTAAGACTAATAGGCTGGTTCTGAACCTTTTAAAATCGAAGTTTTTGGTACTCGGCACGAAACTCCAAATAGCCGACACGATATCACGCAATCCTCAGGTCCTAGATGAAAGCATTGCTCGAGTATCAGAAGCCAGAAATCTAGGGGTACTAATGGACGGTAGACTGCAATTTGAAAATCATATTTCTGAAATTGTTCGAAATTGTTTTTATCGCCTTAGGAATGTTAAGTAGTTAATAGAAGTCTTATATAGAATTCGTGATTACCGTAACCTGACATGCGTATTAAACTATGTAACTCACTTATTTTATCAAAGCTTAACTACGCGGACACGGTGGAGACCAGTGTTGGGCGTAATGCATTACATTTGTAATCGCATTACAAATTAAATTACATGTAATGCAATTACGAGTAATCGCATTACATTGCAATTACGAGTAATGCATTACACGTAATTGCATTACATGTAATGCGATTACAAATGTAATGCGATTACGAATGTAATGCATTACGGCATTACATTCGTAATCGCATGCAGGGACATTTCAGCACTTGGTGTTTTTTTTGCTAGTGGTGTCATATAACACCTATTTTGAATGATTGTTACGTACAGAACATGTCAAAATAAGCATCTTTTTCTAGAATAACTTCTCGTCCTTTTCCGTTCTTTGATTAAAAAAAATAACACCTCTATCCATCATCCGAGTCGGTTTTGCCACCTTTAAATGACTGACCTTTGAACCCGAATAACTCGGTAAATATCGATTTGAGAGAAAAAAATTAGAGAATAAAACATGCTTATTTTTACGCATATTTACGATAGGAAAAGATAATATATATTTTTTTTATATCAAATTTTTTTAAGTGTAATTTTACGAATAATGCATTACAAATTAAAATTACAAAATGTAATCTGTAATGCGATTATAATTTACATTCTGTAAAATGCAATCATTGAAATTACATTTTGTAATTGTAATTTGTAACTTGTAATGCAATTACTCTTTGCTCCACACTGGTGGAGACTGTCTGTTATCACGTACAAAACTGCTGGGGTTCAGAACGCCTGTGCTAGATTTTTTTTTCTACCGAGTTCATATCACGCCATATTTAAACAACAGCAAGTTGCTTAAAATGGATGCCTGAATGACACTTCACCTCTACTCTATATTATTTGGAATCGTTAATAGTAAGCAACCCTCCTAAACAAGCCCCCCGCCTTATCTCTCCACCGTGCAGGTCAGCTAGTTATCGTAGCAGCTTTCGTTGTGCTGCCACACGTTGCTGGAACAATATTCCACCACCAATAAGATCCCACCATCAATAAGAAAGTCTCCTTTCCTGTTTATTTAAAATTATGTTTGAACTCCACATACTAAAGCAACCAATTTCTTGGCCTAGCTAATCTGCGTCTGCGTCTCAATGCGTGTCTGTGCTATGAATTTATTTTGAGTAGGATGTTATTCTTGCAACTCGGGTTTTGGTTTGGTTATCGCGTGGACTGTACGTGTACACTGCAATTATCTCTGTATCCCGTATCTCTTAGGTTAATATACTCTTAGGTAGGTTAATACATCAGAAATGAGGCTATTCGCAGCAGAACCAAGGTAACCGATATAGCGTTCCGAATCGCTAAACTTAAGTGGCATTGGGCGGGGCACATAGCACGTAGAACCGATGGCCGTTGGGGCGGAAAGGTTCTCGAGTGGCGACCACGAACCGGAAGGTGCGACGTGGGTAGGCCCCCCGCAAAGTGGACTGGTGACCTGGTAAAGGTTGCTGGAGTCCGCTGGATGCGGGTGGCGCAGGACCGGTCACTTTGGCACTCTTTGGGGGAGGCCTAGGCCCAGCAGTGGACGTCTTTCGGCTGATATGACGAGGTTAATACGTTAATTTTAGTTTATCAGATCCACTGAAAATCAGCGTCGTTACTCTCTATGTCTCGACTCATGCTGAGTGGACTACTTTTTTGAAGCCACACTAGATTCCTTCTTTAGATTTAAGCCTTATCGTATATTCCTGTTGTTGTTCCAAAATAAATGTATTATATTCTATTCTATTCTATTCTACACAGTCCCAGTGCGCAAAAGTTATTTGCGGAAATGGCGGTCTGGTTGACGTAACTCTCTCTCTTATTAGAACAAGAGGTATAGTGCGAGAAAAATCGAGAGTAGGTATGTCGCGGCCGTCCCATGATAGACCTGCTGGTGACCGAAGAGCTGGCGGCTTTCTCGCGCAACGCATCAGCATTCAACATTGCATTTCAGTGAGGAAATGCCGCCAGCATCCTCGGTACAATGCCTCGAGGGACTTTTTAGAGTTAACTTAGTTTTAATTTAATTTAGATAATGTTAGTTATCATCTTGTATATTATACTTTATAATAAAATAAATGCTTGAAGAGGGGGAAAAAACACACAAAACCATTTATGAATTTCTGGCAAGGAACTTTTCTTTGTGCCTTTAATATATTAATAACATAGGTAATTGAACATTTAAAGACTAACAAGCACTCATTTATTTTATTTCAAAACAGCATAATGATTTGGCCTACTTGCGCAAGAGCAGTATTCACAACGCTCAGCCTACTACTAATAAAGCCATAATAGCCTGGCCTCAGGTCATGCATAGTTATTAAGAATCGCGGGGTCAAGCAATACTGGTTATTGAGTCGAGATGAATCCCATCGTTAGATTCTTATGTATGGTTGAGATTATTTAATATGGCCGACTTTTTATAAAACTGTCATTGGAATTTGAATTTTATGCCTGGGACGGTAGAGTTGCTTTTTGAATGGACTACTTTGATGCAATACGGCCAACTGAAATAATCTCAAGTATAAAGGTGAACGCACTGATTAACCTGTGATACACAGATTTATCTCTAGGCCACGTGAACGTCGATTGATGCAGTTGGCAGAGGAATCTTAAAGCATCCGTCTATGGGTCAATTGGATACAGTCAATAGCACATTCAAATTTAGTATCAATATTGTGGTACGCGCGCTGTGTGAACGTGACTCTAATGATATGAGTTACAAAAATAAAAATATTTTTTCACCATATACCTGTGAAAATGTTTAGAAGAAACCAATATTCAGAAAGACTATAGACGAATTAGAAAGAGTTTAGGACACATCACGATGACCCATTAAGGATTATTTTGACTACGGATACATTCGAGATCAAATTGACAGTGCTGGTGCTGGTCAGTATCACTAATGAAGACTCCTGGCCCCGTACCATGCCTTATCACGCGATAAGTGACAAGATAGAGCGTCCGTCACTGGCTGACACCGTTCGATAGAACGAGATGGACGCTCTATCTTGTCACTTATCGCGTGATAAGGCCGACCATGATACGGGGCCTGATGAGTCTGAAACGTGTCGCCAGTTATGATAATTTACGTGAGTGAAACCGAAGTGAAAATAAACCTTTTATCTAAAGAAGTGGAACATAATATCACAGTATAAAATGGTTTGTCACAAAAGCCCCTTCCAAAACATCACCCTGTACGCGCCTGAAAAAACTCGGTAACTGAAAACTCATTTCGCGCGAAGTAATGGCCGCCGTCCCCACTTAGGGCAGTTATATCATCCCCATTTTTTAATAAAAAATCCCTCATCTCCGCTAAATTGTGCTCCCCACTCGGAATATGAAAGTCGTTATTTAAAAAGATCGCTTATTTCCAGTATAAATTTCAGTTAAGCCGTTTTCTTACGAGAGCCACTCGAGTGCTGTTTATGGGGATTCCACAATTTACTTCTTAATGTGGCAGGGTCGTAATTAAAAGTTATAATTCATGGGCATTTTTATTGCGCTAGCTTTGTGATTTGCATTGAGATTTGGCTCGGTGCTAGGTGAAATTGCGTTTTAAAAGAGCATGAACGGATGAAATCTTATAATATTTAACGAGCAATATTTGGTTCGTCTATTTGATATTTGTTACTCGAATACGGCACCTTTTGTTACTCATATCAGCACGGCTATCACGCGACGGCGGCGCGTGAGCTCTTTCGATTTTTCTCGCACTATCCGTCTCTCTCTTATTAGAAAACTTAGAACAAGAGATATAGTGCGAGAAAA
Organism: Epinotia bilunana; assembly: GCA_947049275.1. Taxonomy (NCBI): domain Eukaryota; kingdom Metazoa; phylum Arthropoda; class Insecta; order Lepidoptera; family Tortricidae; genus Epinotia; species Epinotia bilunana. Next base: position 9,436,402 of record OX346273.1, on the reverse strand, counting down.
ATCGAGAGTATGTCGCGGCCGTCCCATGATAGACGTGCAGATTAACAATATAACTGTTTAGGCACTGGTCCCTCCGCCGGCTAGTAAGCTAGAAAAGTTGGGCGAGTAACGGTTCATTGCGTGCTGACCAGGCACAATGTGATCAATCGACCTTTACAGATCCGCAATGTAATGCTACTCGCCCAACTTTTCTAGCTTACTAGCCGGCGGTGGGACCAGTGCCTTAGGGGGGCGAAAAATCGATCTAGCGGGGTCACATTTCCGGGAAAAGTTTGTCAGTCACGATTCAGAGCAAACATCAGTATCCCGGGTAGGTACTGTGAGTATAGATCTTTATATCCTCGAGGAAGCTACCTACTTCTTAGCCTGCTTATTGTGTTTTGTACAATTTGTACGTATCTCGTCCATCGCGTAGCGAGTATAGCGTTTTCTCGCTCACGCATTCGCAGGTTACATGATTTTGGCATGGTAGAAAAAACAATCTCATTCCCGTGACAGCTCGTGACGTCAGCGTAGGTAGCCTACGTCATCAGCAATGTTTTTTTTAAATATTAGCATGTATGTATGTATGTAAATACTTTCTTGTCCACAAGACACTCGCTGTAGGTAATTAGTCCAACTTAGAAAAATAGGTAGGAAAAAAAACCACAAGACACTGGTAAAAATACAGACAAAATAGGTTAAATCGGTCCAAAGCCGAACTTATCCCTGTGAGGGATCTTTTCCAGTTACCCTTTAGTATTAGTCATGCTTTAACAAAACTTCTTATGAAACATGTCAACATTTGTGTGCCAACTTTGCACAATAGCAACATTTGTGTGACCTTAGCAAGACACATCGGTAATACATTTTATGTTGGCAACGATATTTTAATACGTAAGTTTACAAGTTAAGCAATATAAGTTTATTACTAGAAATGCCTACCTAACTAAAGTTCCAAGGTATTTGCGGAGTGTCTTCAATACGATTACCTACTTTCTTATATTTTTTTTTTTGGAACTTTTCTAAACAACGCATGGCGGCTTGTCTCCGGACCCGACCTTCGACCACCTGCGGCAAGGAGGGCCCTGCTTCACCGTCCGACTCGCGGCCCGGGCTCTTTAAGGGCGCCGGGTGTGGCTCGGGGTCCTCTTCTGCGAGCTGCCACTCATCCCCTGGAATTTTTTTATCCGCCACACCGCATTGCAGTTGTTTGTCGTCGGGTAACAACAAAGACTCTTGGACTTTTGAGAGGGAGAACCGTGATTTACGTTTATCTTTTAATAACTGGTCAATGTGTCGCTTGTGCACTTGGCCATCACCCGTTTTGACTGTATATGACACTGGACTTGGACGATCCATAACCACACCTTCCGTCCATTTGCGATTGCCTTTTGTATAATCCCTAATAATGACGGCATCTCCTGGGACGGCCTGGCGTGGGCGTGCATCGCGGCGCTGCTCGCTGGCGACCTGGTGTTCGCGCACCACCTCGCCCGCGTCGGGCCGCAGTAGGTCGAGCCGGCCGCGCAGGCGTCGCCCCAGCAGCGCGACTGCCGGTTCGCGCCCGGTTGTGCCGTGTTCTGTGTTACGGTAACTGAATAAAAATCTACTAATGGCGGCTTCTTCGTTCTCGTTCTCGACACGTGCCTTTTTTAAAGCTCGTTTTACGGAGCGCACGGCATTTTCAGCTGCCCCGTTGCTCGCTGGATGATAAGGGGGCGTAAGAGTCTGTTTAATACCGTTTCGCTCAAAATATACCCTTAATTCGAGCGAACTGAAAGGCGGTCCGTTATCAGATATAACTCGTTTTGGCAAGCCGAAACGTGCAAACATTCTCCTGAAACACGCTATGACTGTTGAAGCTGACGTGTTATTGACTTTTTCGGCCTCTATCCATTTAGAGTGCGCATCAATAACAATTAAATAATATTTATTGTTATAAGGCCCTAACCAGTCAACATTCAATCGGGACCAGGGCTCTGTCGGCCACGGCCACGAGTGCAGCGGCGCGGGCGCCGGCGCGGGCCGCACCGCGCGGCACGCGTCGCACTCCCGCGCCGTTTGCTCGATGTCTGCGTCTAACGTGTCCCACCAAACATAATTGCGCGCAATTTGTTTCATTTTAACGATCCCTGGGTGCCCGTCGTGAATTTCCTTTAAAATTTCATTTTGCAGGGAGCTCGGTACTATAATCTTATACCCCCAGAGTAAACACCCTTGATCAATATGTATACTATCTTTCCGAATTAAATACGATTTTAATACGTCGTCGGTAATTATATTCGGCCAGCCGAACATTACGAAGCCTAGGATTTTACTCAAAATTGGATCTCGAGCCGTCTCAGTTTTAATATCTTTAAAACTGAGCGGAAAACTCCTTTGAATAAAATTGAGATAACTGCCCGCCTTGTCCTCTCTTTCTACTCGTTTAATAGTCGAGGGCAAAGGAAGACGGGACAGTGCATCGGCCTGGCTATTCTGGGAAGACGTTACAAATTCAATATTAAACCGATATGCAGATAGCGTAACGGCGTAACGCTGTAATCTACTCGCAGCTGTGACCGGAATGCCTTTGTTCTTACCAAAAATGTAACTGAGGGGTTTATGGTCACTACGTAGTATGAAACGTCTCCCATATAAGAACTGGTGGTGTTTAGTAACACCAAAAACAATAGCTAAGGCCTCCTTGTCGAGCTGCGAGTAGTTTCGCTCGGCGTCGTTGAGCGTGCGCGAGGCACAGCTGACGGGGCGCTCGCGGCCATCGGCGTCGCGCTGAGCCAGCACGCAACCCAGCCCGTACGCGCTGCTGTCCACTGACAGGACCAGCGGCAGCGCCGGGTCGTAGTGAGCCAGCACGGGGGCGCTGCTCAACATTTTCTTAATTTTGTTAAACGCTATATCGCAATCGTTGCTCCACACCCAATCGGCGTCCTTTTTTAACAAGTTATACAATGGTTTAAGGATGTCGCTCATATTGGAACAAAATTTAGCATAAAAGTTCGCCAAACCAATAAAACTTTTCAACTGTGTGACATTCATGGGTCGAGGGGCCGCAACGATTGCGTGTATTTTTTTCTCGTCTGTATGTAGACCGTGCTTATCAATGTTATATCCTAAGTAAGTCACGCTGTCTTTAAAGAATTGACATTTTTCGAAATTGATACGGAGTCCATTTTCTTGGAGTCTTTGCAATACAGCTCTTAAATTTGTTAAATGTGTTTCCCTATCCTTTCCGGTAATGCAAATGTCGTCTGCAAACACTGCGGTTGAGGGCAGGCCACTAAGAGTCTCTTCCATAATTTTTTGGAAGTTTTCGGGTATGCATTTAATTCCAAAAGGGACCCTACGATAGACAAATGTCCCTACATGAGTAGAAATCGCTGTCATCGGCTGAGACTCTTCTTCTAGCAAACACTGTTGGAATGCATTAGATAAATCCAACTTCGTGTATTGTTCGCCGCCTCCCAGTGTTGCAAAAATTTCTTCGATACGCGGAAGTGGGTAATGAAAATCCTTTAGAATCGGATTTATTGTGATTTTATAATCACCGCAAATACGGATGTCACCATTAGATTTGATGACTGGGACTATGGGTGTTCCGTAATCCGACCGCTCGACCTTGTAGATGACGCCCTCCCGCTGCAGGCGCTCGAGCTCGCTCTGCACGCGCTCGCGCAGCGCCAGCGGCAGCGCGCGCGCGCGCACAAACACGGGAACGTCCTCAGTTAAATGTAGCCGAATACGTGATTTACAAGTACCTAAGCCCTCCGCAAATACCCCAGGAAACTCTTTTTTTAACAAATGTGCCATCGAGTCGCTTTCAGTTATACTGTGACAATTTATTACCGCTAATTTCAATTCTTTAATCCAAGTGCGACCCATGAGCGGAGGCCCACCATTTTCGATAACATACAACTTGAGTTTGGCTGAATTATTTCCACAGCGCACCGTAACGACAATATAACCCAGCGTCTCGATAGAATCACCAGTATATGATTTTAGCGTCAATATATTTTTATTAAGTGGCAAATGTACAAAATGTTTGTCATAAAATATTTTCGACACTGCTGAAATTTTGCTCCCGGTATCAATTTCAAACTTACAGCCGACATCTTCCACAAACACGTTAGCTAAATATGGTCCATCATTATTTCCTTTGGAAATCAAATTATAGAAATGGGAATCTTCATCCTCCGAATCACAACTTTTATTTAAAAAGTACTGACCTTTAGCCGGCCGCTTGTCGGAAAAATCGCCATTGTCACCTTTACGAACACACATAACTTTTAAATGGCCCTTAATGCCACATAAATCACATGTAAAGTTTTTGAACCGGCATTTGTTCGGCGGATGAGTAAACTTCCCGCAACGTGCGCACGGAGCCCGCTGTGTGCCGCTGCCGCTGCTGCCGCCGCCGCCGGGCGCTCGCGGGCGCACGCCGCGGCCACCGCCGCCCACGCGGTGCAGGCCGTCGTCCGCCGCGCCGGGGCCCGCGCCCGCGCCCGCTCCGCCGGCCGGGGCGCCCGCCGTGCTCGCGTGCCGCTCCGCCGCCTCGAGTGCGCTGGCCAACTCCACGGCCCTCTTGTAGTCGATGTTTTTCTCGGCAAATAGTCTCGAACGCATCTCCTCGCTGATCAATCCCGAGACGAACTGGTCACGTAAGTTTTCTTCCAGGCCGGTTCCAAAATTACAGGTTTTAGCCAGATGTTTTAACCCTTGTAGGTATTCACGAATGCTTTCGCCCTGCCGTTGTACCCTTTGCCGAAAAATGTGTCTCTCGGCTATCTCTGATCTTTCAGGCTCCAAATGGTCTTTAAGTAAATTAACCAAATCATCAAAACTTTTATCTTCCGGATGGTCCGGTGAACACAGATCACACAGCAAATTGTAACACTCGCCGCCGACTACGGTTAACAACGTGGCCACTTCGAGTTCCTCACTGATACAATTTAACAAAATAAATTGTTGAACGCGGCGTACGTAACTGTCCCAATTTTGCGATTCCACTAAAAACGGTTCTATTTTACCGATCGGCATGTTAATACGGAGCGTGAAAGTAATTTAAATCTATTTTTTAACTCGGCTGCGCCAATGTTATATCAATGAAAGACCGAGATCCATAGCAGACTGGTTTATTGGGAAATATGTAACTACCGACGTAGTTATTAATCTACCCTACATAACAACTTACCTTACCTTGTTTTTGATGGATTTTGTAAGACAATTGCTAATATTGTTCTCGATGAATATGCTTGGCTTGACTTGCGCTTGTTCTCTTATTAATGATCAATATTTTACTATCCTTTTTACATACGTACGTAATTTACGAGTATAAGACGGTTTTTAAGCACATTTAGCTCACAAAAAATAAAAAGTATGTAACAGGAAAAATAATTGAAAGTTGACTTTATACACGTACCTAAAACAGGATTAATTTAATCCATTTTACGTGCATTGTAAGTAAAGGTTGTCAAGGATACAAACATCGATTAATTATGCAATAGAGGAAACTTCAACCGAATTAGGATAATTTTCCCAACTGATGAGTACGAAATGTACAGAAGGACAATTATAAAAACTATCTCGAATAGGTACCTATATTGTTAATAAACCAAACGTTTTTTTCCGTTTAACCGTTTTCCTACTAGTTATCAAAAAAGTAGATTAAGCTTAAAAGGTTATTATGCAATTCAAAATAGAATTATCGTACTCTTACAGGAACTACAACTTTATATAATTATGTCAATAACGGGCGAGCTTTTGATCTGTTTAAATCCATACCTAAATTAATAAATGCCTTAATGAATGGAATATGGGTTAATGGAGTCGTTCAATAAACGACAAAGCGCGCCTTAAACCTACACTACCAGGAAGCACAAGCTATAAGGGTTGAATCTCCGTAAAAACCTAGTTTGGTGCTCATTTTAAAACGACAAGCTAGAATAACATAACACTTTGTATATACAATGGGACCAACGGGGGGAAACTAGTTTCTATTGCTAGAAAAAAATTTAGAAAAAAAGCAACTAGAACGTTTTTGATACAAAGTCTCTCATCGCTTTTTTTCTATAATAATTTATACCAACAGATACTTTATACATAGCACGTAGACCAATGGCCGTTGGGGCGGAAAGGTTCTCGGGTGGCGACCACGTTCCGAAAGGCGCGGCGTGGAACATAGTTTTCCATCCGATTCTTTTCATTGCTATTTATAATTTATAATACAACATTACACTCCGAATCAAGACCCAAAAATACCGTAGATTTATTGCTTTCACTGTTTTATGTCAACTTTGACGAAATTTTAATTTTACTAGATAATAAAAATCACTAGTAGGTTGTATGTGACCATCTTTTTTCATTGTAACACCTACATTACTGTAGTCTGGCTAATGAAATATGAGCCTGAAAAGAGCGGCAAATTTGAAAAAAAAAACAGTATGTTGCAACACCGCGTATTCGCGTAAATAACGCAATAAAATAATAATGATACCTTGAACAATTATTGTTTTTCTTCAATACACACAATGCAACTGATCAAGCAGAAGGAAGTAAAGGTGAAATAAAACTTTGTAACTTTATTATACTTTATAATTAAGAAGCGAGAGCTACGGTAGCCTAGTGGTTCAGGCATGCAGCTGACAAGCGGCGGTCACGGGTTCCAATCCCGGCTCGTACCAATGAGTTTTTCGGAACTTATGTACGGAATATTTACCGGTAGCTTTTCGGTGAAGGGAAACATCGTGAGGAAGCCGGTGTAATCCCAATAAGGTCTATAATTTTCCCTCTGCATGGGTTGGAAGGTCAGACGGCAGTCGCTTTCGTAAAACTAGTGCCTATGCCAAATCTTGGGATTAGGTGTCAAAGCGGACCCCGGGCTCCTTTAGGGCACAACCGGGAATGACGCTAGGAGGATGATGATGACTTTATAATTAAAAATTAATAATCAAAATCAGTCAACAAATTCCAATTTGCATGGACGATGAATTGAACTGTTTTATGATATTCTTCAGTGTCAATAATGGAACAAATTATGGAACAGTTACTTGGGCAGTTAGCATATTGAGTAGTAGAGAAATAGTTTAAAAAAAACTCAGGCTCATCTTTCATTCGCCAGACTAGTAGATTTCTTGGTCTTGAATTAACAATCGAAATATAGCTTTGCGTAATGCTATTAAAATGTAGGTATTGGGGTCAAAGTCTAACATATTATTATAAATCACCGATATATTCAGGAAAACAACATAATTGGTTTATTCGGCCTATATCAGTCGCTACTGGGGAATTCCCAGTTTACTATATATATAATTAAACACAAAATGTGTTAATTGTTCATTATTTACAGGAAACGAGTATCACAAATTAAGTGCGTGCGATAAATTGCTTGCATAATATTAACAACTTACATATAAGGATGTGTTTAGACTTAGATTTTGTATGAGCTATGTAATAAATAATAAAATAAATATTAGGGGACAATCTTACACAAATCGACGTAATCCCATAGTAAGCTCAATAAGGCTTATGTTATGGGTACTAGACAATAATATATTTAATAGATAGAAATACAATACATAGAAAACGTCGAAGACTCAGAAACAAGTATTCATGCTCATCGCCTAGTATTTGTCCTAACCGGGATTCGAACCCAGGACCTTCAGCTTCGTAGGCAGCGTCACTACCCACTAGTCGTCAGTTATATTCGGGTCAGGCATTATTCTATGTTTATTCGCTTTAGGTATGCCTATACTGTCTGCCCGCGCTGCTTCGCCTGTACTGAGAACCCGGGCAGCGACGCGAGATAAAATAGCCTAGGTCCATCCTTAAGGTCTGCCTACACGGTGATTTTCAATTCGTGTACAGGTTTTTTTTTAATTCAGTAATTGATGCTAAACACGATTAACTCACTGCAAACTCATACCAGCACTGGTATGGGTTTGCAGTGAGTCGCGTTTACTTCAGTCGCTACTGAAATGAAGTACGTAATGAAATGGTACACGTGTAATGTAATGTAGTAAGTAGTGAGTAGTGAAGTTAAATAGTACGAGTATTATTTAGCTTCAAGAAATGTAGGGATGACCATACATTCAGTTCATATTAATATTATTGTTGACTTTACTTACCTATAATTTTTAATGAACTAAAATAGTACAGAGGCCTGGAAGTAAGGGGTTGCGATTATGTACGTACTGATGCCCGCGGCTTCGCCCACGTGGTTATAGGGAAATGTAACATATTACATTTTCCCGTGGGAATTAGATATTTTCACGCTGAAAAAAGTAGCCTATGTCACTCTCCAGCTTTTAAACTATCTCCATACAAAAAATCACATCAATACGACGCTCCGTTGCGACGTGAAAGAAGGACAAACATACACACTTTCGTATTTATAATATTAGTAAGGATAAAGATGGTGAACTAGCCACATATAGGTACATACTAGTACTACTTACAGGTAGGTAGGTAGTAGGTACTAACTGTCTAGTCAAGCAATATTAAAAGCGAAGTCTTAGTAAAAATACTAGTGTCCAATTTAATCCAATGGTGCCAACTGTTGGGTAAAAAGAAAATACAGTTTACTTATATCATCGTCCCCTTGTGGTGTCTTGGAAGTTAAAATAGCACCACTGCCTTTCTTCCCGTAAGTATTGTAAATCGCCATTTTTTAATGTAATGTAATCAATTCGTCAATTAAACGCATAGACATACATACATACATACATACATACATACATACATAGATCCACGCCTTTATTCCCAAAAGGGGTAGGCAGAGCACTTGAAACGTATGTACCAGTGACTGAATGTGGGTATAAAATATCGATAATATGTGATATCGCAGTGATAGGTTGCTAGCCCATGGCCCACAACACACTTCAACCCTGTTCCCTTAGTACGACTTGCGACACCCACGGGAAGAAAGGGGGTGGTGCTATTGCGTGCGTGTGGTGTCGGGTTTTCTAACCCGAGGAGACAAAAAACGCATAGAGCTGCAATAAAAACCCCAAAAACATTCACGGACTACGTGTGGGTCGTTAAGGGCAACTCTCGTCAAATCCCTTTGTCGCAAACATCGCTTCCATAATAGACCCCCGCTTGCCTATTACGTACTCTTTCAATTAAGGCCGCGGTAATCCCTCTGTGCGATTAAATTACAGTAATTGGCTGAAGGGGACGCTATTCACCCTCCATTTAACTTAATTACACATCTTATTGCAAATGCACAAGGTTGAGTTTCGCTTGACCGGCGCGCAAAGATCGCCTTTTATTAATATTTGCGAATTGATAAGAGAATATTTTGCGAATCCCCCAATTTTGGGGCGATGTAATTTGGACTGTGTTGGGTCGTGATAGCGTGTTTTTTAGCTTGGTATGTTGTAGTGGGATGCACAAAGAGATGGCAGATATCGGTGTAATCCGATTAACTCGGTGTTAAGTGACATGGCGCTAACGATTTGATTTGGGAGATTTAATTTTGTGATGGGTCTTAGATAGCGGCTGGTTGTTTTGTTTTTAAACCATCGTGTTCGATGTTATTTCTGTTTGTAGTGATATGCGCTGATGCTATACATACGCTATCACGAATTTTACGACTATTGTCAACGTCATAAAGGCGTGTACAGATATTTGTCTTTTTTATGTACGTATATGAATACCCCTGACTGTAGTGCCTGTTAGGTATAATACGTATAAGTCCATAAAAGTGTGATCATTCTCCGCTACCCAAAGGTTGTCTGGAAGAGACCGCCTGTCGGCTATCTCCACTGCACCTTCATGTTCTGTACCGTGTTCTTTTTGAGGAGTGCAATAAATAGTATTTCTATTGTATTGTACTAAATATTAATTTGAAAACCATTAATACTCATACTCATACTCATTTATTGATAATACAAAAAAATATTACATGTTAAAATATTGCAATTATTGAATTATCTAAATTTAAGAATATAACTTAACATATTTAGGCATAGTAGGTAAAAGTGCAATAACTAGGAATTACAGATTATGAAACTGTGGTAGGTAAACAGACCTACAACCTAGTCGAATGCTACCTATATGTTTACCAACTGGTGTAGGTATTTTAGTAGTGTTTAAATGCAATACGAAATTTATATTAGTAACAAAGGAGGTAGGTACTAGGTACTCGGTTCGTTGCTACTAATACTGCAAAAATGGAAGTATTCAGGCATGATGTTATCGATTTAGTTTTATATTTATTTGTCATTGACTGCCCAAATCGTTCACTCTACAATAACTTGAAGGTAGATATAGCAGACGTTCACAAAACAGCTTAACAAAGCTTGTCTGAGCTTGAATCTGGTGCAAACAAACTGAAAGCACGAGACGTAGGTACCTACTGTAACTACCTCCATAAGCCAACATAAATTTCGGAATGAATACCCCTCGCGGAGATGCTACTATGATGCACATAATATTGGCTCAACCCTCAACATCGATTTAAATATTCCGCCGAACTAATTCAACTGAGATCAAACATAGTTACTGCTCAACAAAACAGAATTAATTCCAACGTTCGAATTTCACCCGTTTCCGAACCCAACAACTGCCAGCCAACAAGCGCTTAGAAACGGAACGTCACCCGTTCTCACCTACTGTGTCATAAACAAATCAAACATGGCGTCCCGAGATATTAATGACAATGAGACATTAGCTCGGTACAAAATGCCTCCGCGTTCGCGAATAATTAAATCGTAAAGTCCCCTCTACGCCGCCTACGGCACCCGTCTATTTACTCCTTTTTCATTCAACACAATAGCTGCTGCAATCCTACACCCTTAGTTCTGTTACGTCAGTTTATTAATTAAAAACACTCGCAATAATCAACTTTATGACGACGCGTTAGAATTCAAAATTGATGTTACGCCTTTCTTTTTATAAGGCGTATTCCACAGAGAGTATTAATTTGAGCGCGACGAGCCCCGCCTACTCAATATCGCGTTTACACACATGTTGGCTCGTATCGTCGTCCCGCTCGCTCCGCGCCGCTTATTAAAATTCCTCGGTGTATAACGCCGTCTCCCTCTGTACAGTGAGGAGAGTCGGCACTTGGGCCAAAGTCGGCGCGATTTTCACCGCGCCTCCACGCGAATCGCGCGGCTCGCATCGCGAACAAATTGGAAACTAAATACTATCCGATTGCTCAATTCGATAGTTGAAGTGCGATTTGTGCGATTGTGACTGTGACTCAGAGTGAATTTAAACTAATTGCAATTTAACAGTCTGCTTACAAGCGCAGTATAAGGAAAATTCGCAACTTGAAATACGTCTCCGTCGGATATCCGTTATCAGTAAAAAACTAACAAGAAACGTCAATAAGAATCCAGGAAGAACAGATTCGAATCTTCAGCGCCTATCCATTTCCTAACTCCTGTCCCACACTTATAGTTATTACGAATTTGAACGTAAAGATGGCGTGTTGACATCTGAGATGCCATCGACCAGATGAGATGAAGACCTCGCTCGAATGCGAGCGGTCGGAGGCCGCTGACAGCGGCGGGAAGGGGCGGATATCCTTCAGCGTGGACTCCCTGCTGGGCAGCAAGGAGCCCTCGAACCAGGAGCACAGCAACGATGAGAGCAATACCCTCGAGACCGATGACAGCGACGTGGACATTGAAGACGTCGAGTCGAACGTGGACGAGAGAGAGGACAGAGACGAGCGAGACGAAGGCGGGAACGAGGAGGTGGAGAGGAGCGGGGTGGTCGTGCCCCAGCCGATGCTGCCGAGGCTCTACCAGGGTCCACCGCCGACCTGGCCGTTCGGAGCGTTTCCCTGGATGGCCCCGAATCCTATGTTCCGGACCGGTTCGCCCAATGGTAAGTCCATAGTTTTGAAGACAAACCCAATGTACCTAATTATAGTTCTCTCTGCTGGCTTATTAGAAGAGAACTATGCTTAGCAGTAAGAGATTACATTTTCTTGTGATCCTCATGATACTACTACACTTGAAGGTTCCGTTATCAGCTGCCAATATGATCAGTCTTGTCTATCCACGGCGCCAGTAATTGGCCGTTACGTTACATTGTAACACTCATACGGCTAACTTTAACGGTCATGCGTAAGCATTCGTGACTGTAGTTTAGAAAAAATATACGCTTTTTCCTGTAAAAACTCCTTATCATGTGAACGTGGTTAGAAACAATCCTCAGGACTCGGGCGCGAAATGGCGTGAACTTTAGCAACCTCTTTCTAGGTTTATTTTCAAAGGGTTGCCGCGCCCACGTTAAATGCTTCGACATGTTTGATATCGATTCACCTGAATATGGTAGTTGATAACAGTAAAATACATTGTTACATTACCAACAATACAAAAAAACTCACAAAAATGCTCGGAATAAATTCGACTTCAAGTTATTTTCAAGATTCTTCTATTCAAATATGTAAAGAACAATAAAATGGACTCTGATCTTAAAAATTCGTAGCGTCACCTAGTTCCTAATTTCCTGTTAACTTGATACTACGAGCGTTTTTGACGTTTCATAAAAAGTAGCTGACTTGACTCTCAGTCAACATCCCTATCATTGTGAGGAGGTTATCTAGTTACACTTTTATTGTCGATGTGCGACAAATATGAGCAAAATGCGTGGTTTGTACTCGTATGTATTTTCATTTCATCGAACTTTATTTTTTCAGGAACCGTTAACTTTTTGGGTATATATTTAAAAGGTAATTGTGTAAAACCACTCAGGTTAGGTTTGTTTTACCCAGAAAAGTTTACTGTTCCGAAACATAAAGGGTGAAAACGTTTGTCGATAAATAATGTTTGTCAATATTTCTATTTAATTCCAATGCATACCGCTACCGGCAATAGTGTCAGCACATCGCCAGTGTTGCCGATATAAGAAATAATCGTTACCTATTTGATTTTAATCGCAAAATACGCCAGTGTGAAATAATTTGCAAAAATGACGCAGTCATTTGCGATTAGGTCCGCAGTAGCTGTGCATGCGCCTGCGGCTATTGCGAATCCCAGTCCCGGCGCGTAACATATTAAATAATAATAATAATATATCAGCTTAATATACGTCCCGCTGGTGGGCAGCCTCCTCTCATGCATGAGAGGGTTGGAAGGGAACGGGCAATGGCACATCTCTAGGGTCAATATATTTTATTGCCACGCTTCGAATATAATTCTCTAGAGATTGATCCTTCTGCACGGTTATTAGCTCAAGACGGCGCGCGAGCTCTCTCGTGCTCTCTCGCATTATCCGTCTCTCTCGTATTAGAAAACTTAGAAAGAGACGGATAGTGCGAGAGAGCTCGAGATAGCTCGCGCGCCGTCTCGTGCTGACCGTGCTGTATAGATAGGTATTATGTGTCATTATCAGCCTAGCTAGCATGATTGCGCATAAGTATGTCGCGTATGCCGCATGCGTCCCTTACTATCAAATATGTAAGTGTGAGGGGGACGCATACGTGTACATAAATATGTGCTTTTAATGAATTGCACAAAAATGGTATGGATGGCGGACTCCATCCTATATGGCATCTCTACCAGTCTACCACGCGGCTAAAAACAAGCATTTGTTTGGTGCAGGATAAGGTAGTGTGAACAGGACAATGGTAAATCAAAGTCAAAGTTACTTATTCTTCAATTTAGGCATATTACATGCACCTCTTCACCACCTTTTGATCACCGGCACCGCCACTAGTTTCAAACTTTACTCTCGACCCGAATCAAGACATCCCCTTAATAATCGAAATCATTAAAACTAGTACAATACTTCCCTTTGATATCCCACGGAACGAAGTAATGCAATCGATTTTTTCCGTTAAGAATCTAATGTTGTTATACTGCGTGGCACGGAACGATGGACTTTCCTGCAAGAGGGGGATTATTGAGCGCTAGTACGTCACATTTTCCAGATAAACTATTTTTTTTGACGCGTTTTTTTTTTACATTTGTATGGAGCTCGTCGCTCCAGTCGGCCAACGCTCAATAATCCCCCTCTTGCGGGAAAGTCCATCGTTCCGTACCACCTTGTATGTAATAGGGTAGACATCGTCAGTTATTAACATGTTCATTGATGCGTTAGTGGTGCTAATGCTAATTAAATTGGCATAAACCATTGTAATCGTATTGATTAAGTAATTAAAGTTAGTAATGCAAATATTAACCTAAATCAGCCACTCTGATTGATATATACATCCGCTTAAATAGAAATTCTATACAATTAATCATCATCAGTTTTGCAATATTCAGCCTTGGTCAGTGTTGAGTACCCATGCGTTTTTAGTTCTGTACCAAAATGATAAAAAAAAACTGTCAAACATTTCTGTTTTGGGTCAAGCTTTTATCGCCAACTATACTTTTCTGCATACCGCCATCAACTAATACGATTGAACAACTCAATGAGACGATTCTAACAAGCCCAAACTGAACGGGGTTACGTCTGTTTAGTACTGAATTCCCATGGCCACCTTCTGTCTCCATCATCAGATCAGCTCGATGGTATCATAATATTGAATTGTCATCCAAACTACATATACTTACCTTATAGCAAACATTTCAGCACAATGGGTTGAAGTTAACTGGTTCAACATTAATTTCCAAGATTTTTCCCACGCTAACAAACGAAAAGGTCAAGTTAAATGAAAGCTTGTTCAAAATGTATCCTTATGGTGCGATTCTGTCCGTCTGTCTGTCTATCCACCTGTCACAGCATTAAATATCTCGGGGAGTATAAGTCTAGTTATTAGGTCAAGTGTATTTGCACATTCTGTAACAGTTTTTCTTATTTTTATTTTTTGAATCAAAAATTCTAAAGTGCTTATTAATTTATTATTAAGCCTACTTGAATAAATTATTTTTGAAATGAATTGAATCAAATTCCTGTTCAATTATTCTGAAAAAACTTTATTTCAAATAAAATTGAAAACATCGAAATTGGTTCACGTGAAATATAATAATCGCTGGAAACTGAAAAAAAAAATTAGCGATATATGAAGCTGCACCCTGTGTTAAGATTATTCCAGAAGTAATCAGACTCGCACTTAACCGGTTGTTTTATGTTGAAAATTCTGTGTGGAAATTCTGAATGTTTCAAAAATCTGCTAGAAAGGTACTTTATGAAAATGATTACTACAAAAAATGCAATTAGTCCTTATAGGTATAAACCCGTGTTTTTCTACCATTCAGTTTTCATAATGTAAATATAACACTGAACTAAACTAAACTAGAGTTTCTATATTTTATTTATGCCTCTTTATATTTTACATCATCGTGTTTTTGTAATTGTTATAATAATAGTTTATTTACACAGACAGACACAGACACACACACACATCAAACTTATAAGTCCAAGGATCGGACAATCGCCCGTCATTTTCGAAACATAACCCTGTTCCGTCCAGTAGATTCTTCCTTAGGTATAATGTTAATAAAAAATATTGAGTGTTAGGTATTTTAAAGATTTATTATGCAATCATTTATATTTACCTACTAATTATTGACATCCCGTTGTCCGTGTTCGAGAAAAAATCACTTACGCCAGTAAAAAAGAATGACCAATATTTTTTCGAAAATTTTCAGTTTTGCGTCTATAACGACATGAATTTAGGGCCTATTTATGAGTTGAAAATGTTCGTTCACAGTCCACGGACGCCACTGGGGCTTATCTAATCGTTGACATTGCAATTGGTATGCTGTTATAATATGCTTGAGGCTCGGCGTTAATTTTCTTCTGAATTTATTTTCTACAGTACCGGTGGAATGGGGTTACTTTGATTCGAGAGGCGACTTTGATCAAATGGGTTTTTCTCGGAAATCATTGTGTTTACTTGTTGGGTGCGCTGTAGCAGTGAATATATCAGTATTCTATCTTGCTGTTCACTCGATTAATGTGCTTAATTTCAAATAGTTCTGCTTTTATACTACATTTTAAATGATCAAAGTAGCCCCATTTTTTTCTAAAGTAACCCCATTCCACGGTAACATAATCAGGATTTCTATTTAAGATTGCTTGAAATTTTGATGTAAGTCTAGATCTATGATTTCCAGGTATACTTTGTAAAACATTGTGTATATCCTTTAAAATTTCCAGTAGGTATAAATGTATCGATCAATTGGAAACTACAATTACTAGATATTTTGTGAAAACGCAGTAATAAATAAATAATATAAAATATAATATCCTAACATCATAAGGAAGACTCTGCTGTACGGAACAGGGTTATGTTTTGAAAATGACGGGCGTTTGTCCGATCCTTGCACTTAACTATAACACCCCTCTTTTTTGCGTTGGGGGTTAAAAATAGGGGAGCTCAATACTTTTGGCCAACGCTTATAGATGAGACCTACATGTACGTGTCATACCTATGTATGTGTATATGCCTATACCGATCAATATCCTTGCAAACGTTTGCGAATACCACTCGGGACAAAAGACGATCCGGCTCGACACACAATCTGATTAGTGTTGAGTGACAACCAGTAATTAGACGCAGCCTCCCCAACGTCAGTCAGCCGAGCTGTGAAGTAATGGTTCTAATGGATTGTGTAATATTTGATAACCGTCGGTTCTGCGTATTAAAGATGCTGGTGGCTCTGTGCGCTGTAGAACTGCCAAGCACGTCAAGAAAAAACTAAATCTGAATCGACATAAAATTTCACGAGAATCGGTTGAGAAATACGACCTGTAGGCTAGGCTGAAACGGGGAAATTCGTTCGCTTCGCTCGCTCGTTCAATAACGGAAAAAAAGTTCCAATAAAAACATCATCATCCTCCAAGCATTGTCCCATTTGTCCCAAGGCAAGATTCGGCGTAGGCACTTTTACGAAAGCGACGGCCGTCTGAGCTTCCTACCCAGAAGGGCTACCGCGAAACGGAAAGCAACTTCGTTCGTGTATGGCCGTCTTTCTCGCTCGAACTAGCAAGTGCTACAGTGAGGACTAACGAAGTTGGTTTTCGTTTCGCGGTAGGCCCTCAGAGGGAAACCTGGACCTTGTTTGCTGGCCTTGCACCGAAAAGCTGCTGTTCAAACTCGAATAGCATTGTTGGCATTTCGTACATAAGGTTTCTTGAAAACCCAGTCGTACGAGTCGCGACCTCCAGATTAAAAGTGCCGTGGCTCACCGCTCGGCTACAGTGGTCCAAGAAAAACAGTGTACAGTTAAAAAGAAGGTTTTTCTACAAAAACGACAAACGAAACACAAGAAAATACACATATCTAGTTAAATATTTGATTCGTCCGTAAACTAATTGCTGCTACGATATTGTAGCGTAAATTTGAAATTTAAATGGGTTCACGTTGCTCACTGAAATTAATTGAATTGATTGTACACGAATTCAATTCTTAATTATGTACCTGAACATTTTTTAATTAATTCTTGTGGTGTGCAAATAAGAATTGCTGTAAATGTCCAACTTATGCACTCTCCGTACTTTGTATTACTGTACTAGGTTACTGTACAACCAACTGCTACTAGGTTAGGTATTTTTTTGTCCTATTTTGAATGGCGCAGAATTTAGAACTCCGTTTCAGCCAGAGCCAACATTCTTTCGTATGTCCGGATGTTCAGATGTCCAGCTGTCCGGCTGTCCAGATTTCCAGGGGTCCAGCTGTCCAGATGTCCATCAGCTGTCCGGCTGTTCCCCTCTACAGGTTGCAGTTTTCAACCGATTCTCGTGTTGTGAGCAGGGTCAATATTTATATAGATTTTTGTCGATTCCGTTTTTTTTAAGATCACTGAGCCTAGATGTGTGTGTTGAATGTATGTTGAAATGAAATCCATGGTGACTTTTATTGTTTTAAGTAACTGCGTAACATTTCGAACGAACATTAGAACAAATTGTCATTATCCCCGAAAAAAAATTTACATTTACGCCGGTTGTATCCATGTCCATCAGCTAGAAAAAACCAGACACATGGTGACATGCCAATAATACCAATTCGTCATATTATTTTACGTATTATAAAAAGTTAAGTATATAAAAAAAATATGTATAATTTAAACTAATATAATTTTTTACACATTGCGGCAATTTAACTCAAAGTCAATGTCAAAGTCAAATTATGACGAATTTACTAAATATTTAGCTGGACATTGGCATTTTAATTGGAATACAAATAATTAACGAACAATGGCTTGATGTCCTTGTAACATTGCAGTATTTTGAATGACATTCCCTTTTTAGGGTTCCGTACCTCAAAAGAAAAAAACGGAACCTTTATAGGATCACTTTGTTGTCCGTCTGTTTGTCTGTCAAGACCATTTTTTTTAAATAGCGGATTAGGTTAGGTTGGGTCAATTTAAATTGCGGCAATGATTTATTATTGCCTGTATCTTCCTTGGTTGGTTATAGTTTCTAGATTCAATATTTACTCATACTGTTGCAATGATTAAGAAATTGTCACATATAATTAAACATAAACAGTAGCCAATAGGATTAATAATGAGTCAGTTGCCAACAAGATGAGAGATGTTGTGGATAAAGTGGGGTTTTAGAGGAATAACATTTTTATATAGAAAACCCCCGTGAGAATCAGACATATTGAAATATAATGAAAAAGGATGACTGACGTATTTTATATCGGTTGGAAACATGTCGAACGTTTCTCGACATAAAATACGTGAGCGACCCGTTTTCATTATATTTCAATATGAAATAAAAATTTATAAAAACATTAAGATAAAAAATAATAGTATAGACCTTATATTGGTAGGTCTTTAATCATAACATTATCCCTTAATAAACGCAAAAGTGGTACTTGGCTTCTTCGGCGCTGGTATCCTTGATGTTTGGCATAATATCTGGATGAGCGGCCAAACTTCTATCGAAAGCTGAAATGGCAGGCTTTTAGAATTTCATTCATTTCGATCCGGTCTCAGCATACATAAGATTGGAATCGAGGACAGTTAAAGATAAAAATCATAAGAACTAACCATTTTTTATTTCACTCTCATTTAGTAACCCAGAACTGGAGTAAGCCAGATTTCATCCACCAACTTTGCATTTCCGTAAATCAGCAATGTTATGATATTTATTATATGTGGTTATCAAAGACAATAAAATCATTTGTAAACACGCGGCTCGCATCACTTTTGCGTGTGAAACAAGGTGGCCGAATCCCGAAAAGGTACTCTCTCGCGGTATGTCAGAGGTAATCAATCACTTACGCAAAAACGTGGTTCTTCACTATTTTTGGAAATAGGAAGCTGAACGGCTAGCGGGCGCCTACGCCATAGTCGCTTTCCGCTACATACGGGGAAAACCACTGAATTGGCAATGAGCGAAGCGCGCAGCGATTCTTGGCAGTGAATCTGTTAAGGCATGCCACCAAGACAAAACCTAAAATGAGGATGCCGATTAAGCAAGGATGCAGTAACAGTGGCAGCAGGCCTGACCCTCTTGCCGCTGCGGCTAAATTCGGCTCACGCGCACCTGTGAAGCATGCTACACACAACGGGCCATCATGGCCCATCGTACAGGACGCGACTATGCGTTAGGTGGAGAAAGACATACTTCCATCGCATTCCAACGCATAACTGCGTTCCTGTCCCGTGACATTGTGTGTAGGAGCCGTCAGATTTGGATGCATCCATTCGCGTACCAGGTACGCAGGTGCTCAATTAGCATTACTAATAAAATAATATATATATATATATATATATATATATATATATATATATATATATATTAGGGGACAAATAACTCCATAATTTTATTTGCACTATTCTGATGTACCATAATTCCTTATGCCATGATTTTTACATTCCCTAATCATTTATTATACATAATTATCATTTTCCATGTTTTTATGTTCATTAATCTCAGTTGCCATAAACTAGTTAAACGTAATTATGACTGCCAATATTAACTTTTTCCATAAAAGGAAAAAAATCAAATGTTCGGTTCTAGCGTTTCGCCGGCCGCTACCGCGGCACGCTCGCTTCGCTCACTCGGCCCATATTTATGGCTTATAATATTATGTCAAGTAAAATTACGGCATCAACCGTTATGGCTAATAAAATTATGGAAAACGTTCAAAATCGAAACTAAGGTACTTACTAGGTTGAGTCCAATTCAAATATTTATCAACTTAGGAATTGAATGTGTTTTAAACTGTGGAAATACCTGAAACCCGCTTATTAGTAATGGCTGTGAAATCGCAAGCCAATCGATTTTTTATACATTTTCTTTTGGAAAAACAGAATCGACAAAAAAAATCGTCTGTCCGGCAAGTGTCGGGATGTCCGGTAACTGTCTGGGTGTCCGCTACAGGTCGCATATCTCTACCAATTCTCGTGAAATTCTGTGAGCAGGTTCGATAATTATGTGAATATGTGCGTTTTTAAGACATACAAGTATTATAGAGTTCTGCAGGTCACAGAGCCACTGGCATATTTAGCTTCGTCTATCGCGAGGCAGCTGACTGGCCCTAAACCAGGGACTGATTTCGGTTACGGTTATGGTATGGAGCCGGTATTTCATACGATACCGTTATATCGTAAAGTTATCTCGCACCGCGCGAACGAAACCAATGAAATATACCGAACCGGTAAAAATATCGATTGCTTACTGGTATTTATAAATAAGTTTACTCAAACCTTTATAATACCGGTTTACCACCGGTGTTATTTGGATACCAAAAAATTTGTTCTTAAGCGGGTCAACCTCGCCCGCCTCACCGAAGTCGAAATATCGGTTACCTTTATGACGGCGGTTCTTCCTTCTTCTTCTTAGTCGCTTCACTCTTGGCAGAGTGGTCATGCTCGTCATCTCGGTTTAGTGGCAAGCTTGACAATCCGTCGCCATTCGACTCTCAAGGTCGCCTTCCTTGTGCGCATGCACATGCACATGTAGGGGTGCGTCTACCGCGGCCCTGATTTGGTCAGTCCATCTCACAGGCGATCTGCCGCGCGCCCTTGTGCCCTCAATCCTGCACTGCACTACAAGCCGCTCGTCAGAGTCACGCCTCGCCGTGATACGTGACCGAGGCAAGTCAGAATGCGGGACTGGACAGTGGATGAAAGGCGCTGCCTGATGTTCAACTCCTCCAATATGGATTTGTTGGTCCGAAGTTTGGTCCACGATACTCCTAAAATCCTTCTCCAGCTCCACATTTCCAATGCATCGATCTTCTTCTAGCTCTCTCTCAAGGTTTACATCTCCGCAGCATACAGAGCAGAGAGATTGGAGAAATCAGAGCTCTGACGAGCCGGGCCGGTAACGGTACCGGAAAAAATAACGGTATTGTGGTGCGGTATTGTGGTGTGTGCTACAGCAAACGAAAAAACGAGCTCCCCAGAATGCGAGCTCCTTGCTTTCTACCCTAACACGTGTCTAAAACCATGCGCATGTTTGAACTAAACGGATGCCAGGCAGGGATGTCCCCGCATAAAGGCAATGGCAAACATTCTGTGGCCATTTTACGGCACTATGCTCCATGCGGTTTTTTTCGTTCGCTGGTTCGCTACCGAAATGGCTTGGAGTAAACCGATATGACGTCATAGCGTTCAATAAAGGTACCGGTATTTTTTGGTTATGCAGTCCCTCCCTGCCCTAGACCTTATTCAAATCAGGCAATCACTAGTAATACGTTTATTTACCATACTAATGACAGCATAACAAAAAACGAGTCAGAGGTCTGTCTTTGTATTCAAATCAGATCAATTAAAAACGTAGCAGACATAATAAATTAATCGTTTGTGTCACATGCGCTTGTTTAATTAACCTTGACGTTGAGGTTTTAGAAAAGACGCGATAGCGATGTAATTAGATTTAGGAGGTTGAATGTCCACCAGAGATGTGCCTAGCTAGCTGCTTTTTCATATATGAACACCGAGCGAGCACACGAGGTGACAAATATGAGATTTCGTTTTCGCACGTCCCTGGTGGACGTTCGCCCTAAAGCCTAAAGCAGACGCATTTTAACGCTAAATTAAAAATAACTAAGGCTATGTTTTTCCATCTGTGAATCGCACACCCCTGAACGTCCTCGCAGCTACTTATGTTTTTAACCGACTTCAAAAAAAGGAGGTTCTCAATTCGGTTGTACTTTTTTATCATTATGTTTTTTTAATGTTTCTTACCTCTATATTTCTTACCTATTCGTACACTTTTTTTTGTTTGTAAGTATATGCTTCCAGATTAGTCCCATTATTTTCAAAAATCCAGTTGGATAATGTGATCCATGAGGAATTGAGGGAAATCCTCAAATATATTAGGCACGCATGTAGTAATTTCGGTATTTTCTATTATAACCCGTGTATTTACACCCGGCAATCACAAATGTGTTGAAGTGGAACTGACGATGAAGACCACAGATGTCTCCTGCAACTCCCCAATGATGTACTTAAAACTGTGAAAGTATACGTCACAGATTCTGGAATCGGAATCATATCCGTTGAAATAACTACTAATGAAGTGCCAAAGGTCCCAGAATCACCTTTCTTGATGAATCGACGGAACTCCTCAAATATTATTTATTTATTTATTTATTAAATAAGTCAAGCGCATTACAAGGGAAGTTAATTAATACAGGTAGGTGGTTGGTACATGACACCCTGAGAGGGCACATAATCGTTTCTAGCGCTTGCATATTGCACTAACACAATAACATAATGTTTAATTTATATTTGTTTTCATACATTACGCCGTCATAGTTTGTTCATAATAAATACCTAATCCATTTCAATTAAAGGTTAAGAAAATGATAATTAGAAATAATAATGTAGAAGATCAGCAAAAAGTAATTGAAATGAAGCCATAATTAAAATTATACAGATTGACAAATTACAATGTTTTCATTGAAATAATCATCAATGGAATAATAACTCTACTCAATATGTAGTTTAAGTAATCGGCTTTTATACAGCGTGGAACGGAACGATAGACTTTCCCGCAAGAGGGGGATTATTGAGCGCTAGTACGTCACATTTTCCAAATAAACTATTTTTTTTGACGCGATTTTATTTTTATTTTTGTATGGAGCTCGTCGCTCCAGTCGGCCAACGCTCCATACAAAGGTAAAAAAAAATCGCGTCAAAAAAAATAGTTTATCTCGAAAATGTGACGTACTAGCGCTCAATAATCCCCCTCTTGCGGGAAAGTCCATCGTTCCGTTCCACGCAATATAATTTGTTGCTGGTTATTTGAATAATCTGTCCCGGTGTTAGGTTATGGGCCCACATACCCGCAGCGATTTGGTTTTTTTCTGTAATAATCAATGTTCTTGTGGTAAAGTGGAAAGTAAATGTGGAAATGTTCATGTAAAACTTTGTTTTTAAAGTAAATTGTTGTTTAATTAAAATGACGTAAGGATTCCACATCGGTAAAATGAAAAAGTATCATTTCAGTAGACCGGCGGGTCGGGGGTCGCGATATATATTTCCATAAGTACTAAGGGGGTCTCGCCATGAAAAAGGTTGAAAAACACTAGCTTAGGATATACAGTCAGGGGTATTAATATAGGTACATAAATAAGGACGTAAATATCTGTACACGCCTTTATGACATTGACAAGAGAGTCCTGTCCTGTCCTTATTTTATGTATGTATTTTAATACCCCTGACGCTACAGATGTGAGCGTTTTTTTTACACTAGCTTGACAGCACTTTTCTTAGCTTATCCATAAACAAGGCCTTAGATATTTGTAATGACAACTGTACGTTGGACTACTTTTTAGATATCCTCACTAAAGACCTAAAAACTAGTTCAAGAAACGACAGCAATTTTTCGCAGTTACTTGGTATGTTTTATAGCTGTAGACGGCATTTATGCGCCTAGTCTTTTTTTATTGCACTAGTTAAATTACGGTATACTATTTTATATTAATGTACCATTGTATATTGAAATTACTACGAAGGCCGGGAAATAAGGGATTGCCTGCCGAGTGCGGCATAGACAGATATACGAAGGTGCCAATGCCTAGTTCCAGCCGACGTATGTCATAGTGCTTTTCTCAAACTAGCAATGAAATTAAATAAAGCTATTTTTTTTAATGGTTGTACGCTATTTGTTTATTTAAATCAGGCAACAAAGGCTCATACTACAAAATCCTGAAATACTAAATAACATATCAATATAAATTTATTAAAAACTACAAAAACACACTACTACTGCGATGTGTTTTGCGTTGTGCTACAGGTAGCCAACCGCGAAAACGCCGGAACTTAAATATGATGATACTTGGCTATGATGTTGTGTCATTCATTTGAAGATGAAACAAAAGAAGATCACTTTGCAGGCCTAACCTCCAATTTTGTATGAAATTTCATTGTAGGGCTCTCGTCTCGCCGCTCCTGAAACGTGATACGATGTAGCCTATTATATAGGAATGTAACGTCAATATTTCATTGCATGTTTGAGCAAATTTTATTACTGCCCCGTTTTTCCAAGAGAACCGCGTACACTTCTTTTTCCCAATTTATACATATTAAGTAGTTATTAATAAACACTTTAAAAGGCTAATACCTACCTTACTTACTGATCATTAGGTACACTGAATCTAGTGAAAGAAATCGACCAAAGCATACACTCATCTTAGTAGCGTCCAACCCGCCTTCTTTTACGTGTATATTTTATTACCTGTATTATTTTGATTTATTTGTTCAGTGATTTTAATTGGGGAAAAATGTACAATATAAAAGTAGAATTAGATAATGTGTAGGTATGCATTCCGTATCAAAAATGTTCTGATTGCACTTGCTCATACATAACCAAACTGTAATATAATAAAGATGTGCAATATTATTAATTGTATTCATGTTCAAAGTTACCTACTAATTAAACCTTGAATAAATTTTACAGAAACGCGTGCGGTCATTCCTTAATTTACTAGCCAGTCCAATCACATGCAAAAAGAGTAAGTAGGTACTGATCATAAACTAAAACTACTTTTTCCAATAACTGGTAGCAATTTAAAATTAATAACTATTATGAATCATTAATTAACACCAACTGGCGTTCTATAATTAACACCCAACTTTTTCTGCCAACATCGAACGAACACTTAATTTTTCTTGTCAAAATAAATGATCCTACATCGTTATGTGAAACAAAAACCATTTCAACGCGCGCTTAATGATATCTTGTAAAGTAATAAATGATCTACATATTGCAAAGCGGCTATATTAAATTTAATATTTCTGTTTGTTGACTCCTAATTAGTGGTGGTAATAAATGACTCGGTCCTTTTTCCGATGGCATTTGGGGCTGGAAATCGAGAGTTGCGTCACTTGCAAGTTGCATGTAACACGATATGATCTTTGTCGGTAGGGAAGTAATGTCACGGGTCGTCTCAATAATTGATGAACTCTACAAAGTACTCTCTGACACCACCAATATTTTGTGTAATTATTAGCTGAGTCCTTATTCTGATTTAAGAATTTTAGATCTATAATTTCTGTCTCGCTGACGTCGGTTAGGAACGCAGAGGAGCGCCATAAGGAGAACTGTAGCTTCGACTAAAAATCACATGTACATTCAAATCGATCAAATCGATTGAGTTTTCGTTTTCGACTGTTTCCCCCTCCGAAACTTAACGAATCGTAACAAAATGTAAAACTTATTAGGAAGAAGATATTCAGTGTCGGACTGTTTAAATTTTCGCGTTTATTATTAACAGATTACTATGATTGGCTTATGTTTGAGACCTAATAAAAGGGGCCGTTCCGTAGCACTTTACAAAATTAAAAACAATAAAAAACGAAACATATGGACACAAATATTGATTATATGGAATATGGATCTTATTTGAAGAAACATTTATCTAGCGTAAAAAATCTGGCATGGGGGGTAGTAAAGAGGTTTCCCTCTTTACTCGTAGTCTAAACTGCAACGAGGAAAAATGCAAAGAACCAAGTTTCGGGTGTGGCGAGACGGGAGGTCCAGAGGATAATGAATTTCATACAAAATTGAAGGTTTTTCCTCCCTTTTGTTCCAATATCAAATTGTGGCACAACATCATGGCTGACTTAGGTATATCACACAGCGTGTGAGGTGCAGCAGACCTAACAATAAAACGGTAGATAAGGAAGCGAATCAGTTAATATTTAAAACGGTTTAATTAAAAGAAGATGCTTGCGTGATTTCTTTACCAGAATGATATCGATGAAATTTAACTTTATAAACAGAAAAGTCTTGGAAATATTAAAAAAACACATTTAAAGTGAAAAACAAAGACACATTAACAGTATTCGTACGTCAAAATTAGTCGGTTAGTTTTGAAATTTTGTTGATTTATTTCATATCACACTCATTGTAGCACTTTTTTGGGGAGGCCTATGTACAGCAGTGGAAGTCTCTCGTGATGATTTCACACTCAATCATAGTTACCTAAAACACAATACATCTTAGCCGGTATCCTATCTGCAATATCTTTTTCACGGAAGGGGATATGTCACCCCTTTCATGAATCTGCCAGGATCAGCCAGAATGACAGAGACATCAAATATTCCCTCTCTGTCAAACATTGCAGGGTTTGGAATACTATGGCTTATTCAAGTATCAATCCACTATTTAATGCTGTGAAGTCCTCACGAATTTACGAACACGATAATTTAATAATGTCGATATCGGGTTTGTTGAATTGTATCTATTCCACGCCACGTTAGTACAGTTTAATTTAAAATTGTGCCACTATCAAATAAAAAATAATCAATAGGTAATGAAAAGAAATCATTTCTGCCCGCAACCGTGGCGTAGCCACCATGAGTACCTACACATTATTGAACTGAAGGGTTCCGTCATTGTTTTTACGAAGCACTTAGGCTGCGGTCAAAGTCACCCAAAAGGGCAATGGAGAGGGCTATGCTAGGAGTTTCTCTGCGTAATCACATCGAATCCGAATCGCTAAACTTAAGTGGCAGTGCGCGGGCACACGCAGAAGCGATGGCTGTTGGGGCGGAAAGGTTCTCGAGTGGTGAACACGTACTGGCAGGCGCAGAATGGGTAGACCCCCCGCAAGGTGGACTGATGACCTGGCAAAGGTCATGTGAGGCCGCTGGATGCGGGTGGCGCACGATCAGTCATTGTGGCACTCTTTGGGGAAGGCCCTATGTCCAGTAGTGGACGTCTTTTGGCTGATATGATGACGTACGAAGCGTTAATCAATCGACCAGCAGGTCTAACTTCAGCAAAAACCTAGGACTATCGTCTAAAACCCCAACGACTGCCGGCTCCGTCTTGTAGAGGAAAGCGGCTGAATCCCATCCAGCATTAAAATCCTTCTGAAGTTCCTGCCGCGGTTGACCGCGTGATCTCCTTTTTTAAAAACGTTGGGGAAATGCATTTACGCTTCCTTTCCAGGCCGGACGGGTATGACGGACTAAGCGAAGCTGGACTACCGTCTAAAACCACCAACGAGATCCGGCTTGTAAAGGGCCTCGCAGGATCGCTCTTGGCATTCAACTGCGTAACCCGCGCGTGGGACCGCTTATGTCCTACGTATCCCTAAGAATAATGTTATCAAATAATAAATCAGCAATAGGTAATCAAACGGCCGGCCCAGCGTAGCGTGAAGTCCCCGATTTGTGCCAATTACGTGAGTGAAGGCAGCCAATCAAATAGAAGAGTGCTATCGATGCTGGGCAATTGGTCACGGCGCGGTCGCCACTTGGTAGTATTATATTATATTGATATATATGACGACCGCTTTAGCCTAGTTGGTAGTGACCGCGCCTAAGAAGCAAGAGGTCCTGGGTTCAAATCCCGGTAAGGGCATTGTGTGATGAGCACGAATATTTGTTCCCGAGTCATGGATGTTTTCTATGTACTTAAGTATTTCTTTCTCTGAAAGAAAGAATGTTTATCGTCGTCTAGTACCTATCCAACGTGCAAGATTTGCTTATTTTGGGACTAGGTCGATATGTGTAAGATTGACCGCAAATAATATATTTATACTTATATATATTATTATTTTTTTATTATTATTTTTTATGCGTGGTGCTGCGAGATATGTCCTTCCTATGCCATCCATAAATTCCGTTCTAAGCTTAGGAGAAAGTATGTTTGAAATCGTGTGGGGATCCCAAGATTTTTTATCCCCTATATACAAACTTACAAAGCTGCAATCTCACAGGCCTTATAAGTATAGATTGTTATCAGATAGTAAACAGTTACCCCATAATTCCTTAAAAAAAACCTCTGCTATTTAAAAATGTATTTTGTCCCTTTCGCTTACAAAATAAATGTATACACACGAATGTCAAAATGACAGATAGATAAAGAATATTTATGGCATTTTTTCTAGATGCCACTGTTTTATTAAATAACTGAACAGGATTTGGTGAACTCTTATGGATACGGCTGTTAGAGTGCGTGCAAACTGATATGCCGTTGTCAATATTCATCCCAGAAAAAATGTCCGTATCGCCACCATTGTCGCCAGTGCAAAACATACAAATGTGATATTTTCTTAATTTTAAGCGCAACATACTGTAAAGCTAAGTTTGTGTGTTTGCGTGTAGTAGGCACAGTCGAGATATCCAATATCTACTACGTGTTTTTGACAATTTCCGTTAATTGCAAGGGGGCATGGTTTAGATCAAATAAAGTTAATTTCTCCAAGACAGTAGTATCTTCCTGTTATCAAGATATTCAATATTTTAATTTAATCAGTTTCGCAGATTTAACCAGTGTAAATGGCTCTTAACTGTGACGTCATAACAGCTTTTTAAACTTTGTAAGGTTCATATACACTATAAGGAGGTTTACAAAGTGAGTTCGTTCGATATTAGGCACGAACTGACTCGGTGGTACATATTTTTTATTTCATTTATTTCAAGACCCTTGTACAATAAGACAATAACCGTTAATGCTACATAAAATTATTTTGTATAAAAAAAGATTTTTTTTTTCTTTTTCAAGAAATAATTATGCTAATCTGTTTCTGTGAATGTACTCTGCAATATCCCGAAGTTAACGGAAATTCCCGGGAACATCGTGTATACAGACAACCTTTCAAAAGGATCTATAGGTACATGCATCTTATGTCAGTAACAATAAAGTATGTGTAAAGATATTTCTGAAAGATTGTCCGTAGATACTAGAGAACTCGACTTTACACCTGTTGATCGGCTCGGTTTTCGGCGGCTTTCAGTCTCAAAAATGCCGACATTACCCTTGGTGGCTTTGATGCACAAAGGTCCAAACAAAACACGTGCGACGGAAGATCTCTAGAAGACGGGTACCTCAATAAACTGATGAAAAAGTTCGTACCTTTATTAACTGGTTAAATAACCAGACAAGGTTTTGTCACTGTTCCATAATGTTCCAAACCACGCTCAACTCGTCATAAATTGTGCCAGTTATAAATATTTAGTCCATTACCATTCAATAAGCCAGTACTGGACTTGATTAGGATCCATATTTTCAAACCAATCGTTACTAAGCCATCCATAACAGTGGCC
Organism: Epinotia bilunana; assembly: GCA_947049275.1. Classification (NCBI taxonomy): domain Eukaryota; kingdom Metazoa; phylum Arthropoda; class Insecta; order Lepidoptera; family Tortricidae; genus Epinotia; species Epinotia bilunana. The sequence continues at coordinate 9,407,042 of OX346273.1, read as the reverse complement.
TTTTATGACAGAACAGACGCAATCTTTGACCGGTCGTAAATCGTGACAAGTGTCAATGATGATGTTCAGTCAACCAAGAAAGTGAAACCTGTTTTGAACCTAATTGAACAAGCGAACGAAGTTCTCTGTTGCGACCTGTAGAGGAGAACAGCTGGAGATAGGAAAGAATAATAAATGCGACCTGTAGAGGAGGACAGCTGGAGATACGAAAGAATAATAAATGCGACCTGTAGAGGAGAACATCTGGAGATACGAAAGAATTTTAATAAATGCGACGTGTAGAGGAGAACAGCTGGAGATACGAAAGAATAATAAATGCGACCTGTAGAGGAGAACAGCTGGAGATACGAAAGAATAATAAATGTGACCTGTAGAGGAGAACATCTGGAGATACGAAAGAGTTTTAATAAATGCGACCTGTAGAGGAGAACAGCTGGAGATACGAAAGAATAATAAATGCGACCTGTAGAGGTCATCATTCCGCAATGTCTACCCACGCTGCGCCTTCCGGAACGTGGTAGCCACTCGAAAACCTTCCCGCCCCGACGGCCATCGGTTTTATGTGTACCTAAAGTCTTTTTGACAGCAGTTTTAAAAGTCCACCAATCAAATTGATGATGATGGATTTTGAGCGCTAAATATACATTCAATGAAAATTGAATTGACCACGGGGCATCTAATATTTTTAGTTATTGGCAAAAAATAACAATAAGATCCCTATGGAGATTGAAATGACACTGTTTTGGTCACGGAACCCTTCATTACGTGTGGTTGGATACGCACTTGCCCAGTTTTTTCGTGTCTCGCACACACATCGATCGTTGACCGTGTTTAACACTGTTTTTCTGACAAACAAGTCATGTTGACAAATATGGCCATTTAAATGACGAGTAGGTACGCACTTAAAGTGCCATATTTGTATATTCTTAGACACGTATAATATTAAATTTACATATTGCCTGAGTAGGTATATCATTCCTATTATGTTTTACTACCAGATTAACTGTTTATCTGTGCTTTCTTGTGTCCAGATAATTCGTGCAAATTATAATAATCGAAGTGACCTCTAATCGTTGTACAAGGTGCTTGAGAGGAATCCAAGTGATTTTACCAGCGTATTCATGAGGTAGTAATATCATCATCCTGCATCATCCTCCTAGTGTTATTCCCGGTTGTGCCCTAAACGAGCCCGGGGGTCCGCTTTGACACCTACCTAAATCCCAAGATTTAACCTAATGCACTAGTTTTACGAAAACGACTGCCATCTGTCCTTCTAACCCAGAGGGAAAACTAGACCTTATTGGGATCAGACCGGTTTCCTCACGATGTTTTCCTTCGCCGAAAAGCTAACGGTAAATATTCCGTATATAAGTTCCGACAATCTCATTGGTTCGAGCCGGGATTCGAACCCACGCCCGCTGCTTGACAGCCGCATGCCTGAAAGAAAGAGAAAGAAAGAAAGAAAGAAAGATACATTTATTCACAAACACACAGGACACACGTGTTAAACAATAAAATAATCAAAAAACAGAAAACAGATAAAACATGAAACAAGTGTGTCTCTGCGGCAGTGAACCGGACACTGGCTCAGCATTATGCTGAGGTGTCAGACACCTGCAGCGCTGATTTTCAGCCAGCACCGTCAGTGACTCACGGAAACGTCATACAAATGTAATAAATAAACTACGTACAGTATTGGGACAGGCGAAAGAGAAATAAACATAAATAAAAAGTGAGATAATACATGTACACACTACCTAGATGCAGCTTCAATAAAATATTTATATTTACAGTACACATTAAAAACAAAAACTAGATAAGAAATTGGCATATTTATTGCTGTCACAGTGCTGGGGATTAGGATTTTGATTTCTGGAGCGTCAACAAATAGCCTTTAAGCATACGCTTAAAGGTGTATCTGCTAAGCGCCCTTTGGATAGGAGGAGGGATATCATTCCAGCACTTAGACGCCGCAAACTTGAAACTACCTCTGAACGCAGCGGTTCGGTGCATAGGTATAATGCCTGAACCACTAGCCTACCGTAGCTTCCTTAGGTTAGACAAAAATCTAGACTGCTAGCCGCTGTTAGTTTGTTTGAGGACTGAGGCGTGCAGTAAGGAGCATTTGTATTGTTAGATCCTGTTGAAAGTAGTGTTTTCATCGGCCAAGTAGAATTATTCTTCAGGGGTGATAAAAGCTAATATACACAATACTACTAATATACTAATGTTTAGATGTTTGTTACTCAATCACGCTAAAACGGCTCAACCGATTTGGATGAAATTTTGTACGTAGATAGTTTGTAGCCTAAATTAAAATATAGGATCGTTTTTATCTTGGGTCCACGCAGACGAAGTCGCGGGCTGAAGCTAGTGATTTATAAGCCGTGATCAGGAGTCGGAAAATATGAATAACCAGCAAACAGATTTGAATGCATGGATGAGGCCTCATGCAATTACGTACATCACTGTTTAGTTCATCATCACCAACCGAAAGACGTCCACTGCTGGACATAGGCTTCCCCCAAAGAGTGCCAATGTGACCAGTCCTGCGCCACCTGCATCCAGAGGACTCCCGCGACCTTTAGCCACTTTGTCGGGGGTCTACCCACGCCGCGCCTTCTGGTACGTGGTCGCCACTCGAGAACCTTTCCCCCCAACGGCCATCGGTTCTACGTGCAATGTGCCCTGCCTACTGCCACTTAAGTTTAGTTAGTTAATTAAATTATAATGTTGAAATATCTACTTATATGTACCTATACGTCAAATTTCAGCTGTTTGGCGGGAAATACCTCAACAAACTCTAGACTACTTGTCATGTACATCTACGCGGGTCAAGTGCTCAAAATGACCTACACAGGAGAGGATCCTTATCCTCTTGACATTAGACTGTCTAGATCATTTTGGGCGTTATTGTGCGTTGACAATTGACAACAGACAGAGTATCACTCTTAATTTAAAAATTAAGGGTTTTAGGTTGGTTTATGAAACTAATTTTCAAGGAGGTTTTAAGGGCAATTTGAATATGCAAGATATTGCTAAGTTTCACTACTTTGCGAGTTACCGATAGGGACTTCAGTCAGTATATCTACTGAGTTTTATATATGAAACCCCACACTGTAATTTCATATAGAATTTAATAAAGTCATGGGTAATTTGCGCTTTAGTTTCTGATTTAATCTTCTGATTGTTAATTAAAAAGTAAGTCCCAATTCGGTTTTATCCAGGAAAAAAGAACGTTTGTTTTTGGTAACTACGAGTTAATCGTGTGAGGCAAACAATTACTGAATTAGAAAAATGGGTTCCTGATCAGGAATTAAAAATCACCGTCTAGTTCTGCGGCTCCGCCCAGGATTTTTGTAACGCGAAACACGCCGCTGGCACCGGGACTGCCAGTCTTGCCCATAAATCAACTAGATATGTTTTTAAGCGAGAGGTCGGAGCGCGGTGTCCAACTCACAGGCATGCCGCACCGCTGGCGCTTCCGCCGCCGCTCTAAGACGTGGCCGCGTCCTTACTTACACCACTTATGTAGTGACACTTAATAGGCTATATGTCTCCTTAGACGTGAGTCTAGAAATTCCCAAGTTACCATACAAGTGAGGCAATTACGGATACCACGTTATACAAGATTGGCACTACTTTCCAGAATCTCACATCACCTGTACATACTCGTCAGACAAATATGAACCTTAACCCTTTAGTTTAAAGTTCACGTCAATCAGTTTAACGTAGATGTGACAGTTTGAGATAGCGGCGGTGCCAAGCGAAAATGATCGGTATTACAATGAGATAAGGTCTAAGGTAGCTGTCGTCTGAATACCGCTATTAGTGTGGTAGCGGCGTGTGAATGCCGACTTGTTTGTTAAGGAGGCTTGTCAATTTGTAGTGTCATTAGTTGACTTATTACGTAATTAAGGCTGTTTATATAGTCAATTAAAGATTATTACGAATTCTGAGATGATTAATTTATACAGAGTGTGGCTGTAACAGGAGCAAATAATGAAACAGTACCTAGATTATTAAGCTTATAACTTTTTAATTCTAAGTGGTATCCAAAAATATAAAAAACATATACTAGCTTGCCTGAGTTTCTGTACTTCACTAGCAGATGTTTTGCTTTGCGGCTTTTTATCAAAATATAATTAATTTTACTTTTCAATCGATAAAATAAAAGAGTCCCTAAAATAAAGGTGGACTGATGACCTGGTAAAGGTCGCAAGAGTCCGCTGGATGCGGGTAACGCAGGACCGGTCACATTGGTACTCTTTGCCTACGTCCAGTGGACGTCTTTTGGATGATATGATAATGATGATATTGATCCCTAAAATAGTGAAAAAATAAAGGCACTATAACTATTCTGACATAGTGCCCGGAGTTCTAAGATACTTAATGACTGACATACATCAAGATGTCACGAATCATTACAAGATGTCAGTACAGGAATGTAAAAGAGTTAAAGGTCTACTTTTCAAAAAAATAGACATGGTGCCGTTCGACCCAGTGTTTGGAGAAAATTAATCATCTATATGGGAGCAACCGCAATTACCGACAAGCACAACAAAAGGCAAAACAGAGTAAAAATCGCCACCGCCTGCATACTTAAACGGCTCATATCAATTAGTAAAACTTAAGTAACAGAATAAAACGTTAAGACGGCGACGCACGGCGCATTTTCTAGGCAATAACCGGCCTCGAAACCGCCGGAAAAGTAAACCATTCGGTCAGAACGCCTCCCTCATAAAAATTGCCATTTATATGGTGCAAAAACTCGCATGCTAGCTTAATTACATTGTAGGGTTTGATTGAACCGTCGTATTTCGGTAGCCCTTAGTCCCGCAATGTAATGAAAATCGCATACCGTACTGTACCGTACCGTAGGTAACTATGAGCTCTTGCATCATGTAAATTTGTGCAACAACAACATGACTGTGTTCCTCTATGCTGCGAGTTGCGACCGGTTCCATAATTACCCGACTGTCTCAGAAGGAGGGTTATGTTTTTTGATCGTATGTATGTGTACAAGAAAGTCCTATTTCACGGACTACCGTCCAAGCGGCTTGTTGGATTCCTCATAATCGTTTTGATTTCACTTATTTTATACTTGTACATACCTATTGCCTAATTACACTTCATAGAAAGCGAATTTGGTAGTAGGTATGTATAATTAATCTTTTTCATTGTTCTTGTCTCGGTATAGATATACTACTTAGTACTAACTATTGAGAGAGAGTTGTTGCATCATTTAAATTGGCATTAAATGTCGATAGCTTGTCAGTTGGCACTCTCACCACAAATGAATTGAAACTCACTTTGTGGCGGGCCTCCGCCCGCTCGACCCTCGGGGTGAAGTTGGTCTTCAAACGCAAGTTGAAACATCATGCTTTCACGCGGAATTGAAGATACCTACGTGAAAACCTCCTTAACACTTTCGCTGCCAGGAACCCGCCTAGCGGGTGCCTACGCCGTAGTCGCTTTCCGCTACATACGAGGAAAACCATGGGATCGGCTACGAGCGTAGCGCGTAGCGATTCTTGGCATAGAAAGTATTATAATGAGAGTAAGTCATTGAACATGTCACAGAGTGTAAACGGTTGTATTTCTTATTGGTAAGTTCCCACAGTCGAAGAAACGAAGCATGGTACCAGTGCGTAGGATAATCAGAAATCACAGGTTGCATCAGAAATATGTTTGTACTGGCTTCCGCCCGCGACTTCGTTTGCTTGGGCCCTGAATAAAAACTATCCTTTATTTTAATCAAGGCTATAAACTATCTTCGTGCATAATTTCATCCAAATCGGTGGAGCCGTTTACGCGTGATTGAGTAATAAATGAATAAACATCCAAACATCTAAACTTTCTCATTTATAATATTAATAGCTTCCGCCCGCGACTTCGTCCGCGTGGACCCGGGATAAAAACTATCCTATATTTTAATCCCGGCTATAAACTATCTTCGTGCTAAATCTCATTCAAATCGGTTCAGCCGTTTAAGCGTGATTGAGTAACAAACATCTAAACTTTCGCATTTATAATATTAGTAGGAAAGTAGGATTATCTTTGCAAGCCTGGTACTTAGCTACCCTTCCACACGGGTGTTCTATATGAGGGACGGGTCCTTCTTTGGGTTTTAACTGATATCCCTAATAAGACATGGCTTCTGCTGTATAGGTATAAAGTAGATATACATATATACTGTCTCGACTCGCGTCGCATCAGTTGTGCTACCAGCAATTCCAAACGCTATAGTCTTCGTTGAAGCTCATCAAACATTAAAAAGTAGTCAAGTAGTAACTCGACTGGCGATTTCCCTCGGTTCCCGCAACCGGGAGAAAAACCCGACCAGCGGCACATTAGCTTAACTACCGTTAATTAATTAATCGCATTCTCCATGGATATTAATCCTTCGTTAATTTGATAGGTCTAATCAGACTGCTTCTAGGAACGAGAAAGTACAAAATCTCTACTGTGATTCCTTCACGTACGTATTTAATAATTTATGTTTGTACCTATAGAGGTACATAGGCTGCGAGTTGCGACCTACTTTTCTAGTGGTTTCCATAATTACGCGACTGCCTCAGAAGAAGGGTTATGTTTTTCGAGCGTAAATATGTGGACAAGACAGTCGACCTATTTCACGGACTACCGTCCAAGCGGCTTCATGCATTTTGACATGAGGTAGCGTTGGATTCCTCATAATCGTAAAAGGCAGTTGTACATTGCCTAATTACACTTCAAAGAATGCGAATTCATTGGTATGTATAATTAATCTTTTTCATTGTTCTTGTCTCGGTATAGATCGACTACTTATAACTTCGCACTTTTGTTGGTTATGATATGATCGATCAGTATGTACATGTATATATATGTATATAGGTCCATTATATTATATAAACTTTATATGCTGTCATTTACACGAAATTCGTAAAAAATACCGATTTTCAAACGAGAGACGTTAGTATTATTTAATTAAATTGGTGAAATCATAGAATTCAATTAACACATCTTTATTAATTTTTCTGCCGTATCGCATATCACTGACTTTAATTAAGTGCCTACTCATTATAGCTTCTCTCATTAAATCGTAATCATAATTATAATTTATTAATTAGGAAATTCATTAATCAACCATTTTATATACGGTTTGGTTGCTTCTAGGCAACTGGAACACAAAGCGCGCATAAATATCTGACATGACTCTGGCAGGGCCTTACGGTCCCGGCCCGGGAACGTGTCAGACATTTTTGCTCGATTTGTTGTCGGAGATATTGATGCTGGTGACTGTACCTTTTTTTTATGCCTTAACGTTGTCATAGTAACAAGAGCGATAAAGTTACGTGTTTAAATTTCCTTGACTGTACGTACAATTTTAACTTCATATGTCACGCCTGTAATCCTATAAGAGGTGGGTTGGACAAAATAAATTTAATATTCCGCCACTCTTAGCAATTGTTGGTTTAAATATAGAGAAAGTGTGATATTGCAGTGATAGGTGGCTAGTCTTACGCCCACAACACATTTTAACCCATAGTTTATTATTACTGGTGTGGCTATAATATTAGAATATTATTTATAGTTGAACATATTTAGACACAACCGTTTGTCCGTCACGTCAGAAGAGAGTGTTTCTAATATTAAGTGCATGCACTTATAATAAACCTTATTTTTTATTCTTACCTCACACCACACATAGTCATTAGCTTGTTGCAAGGAACAAGGCAAAAATAATAAGGAAAAGGAAAAAAGATCATTTAGCTAAATTAATTCTTAAGTGGAACACCGCGAACGCACGCGACTGTACATCTCATCTCTTTGACCTCGATTGTACAGAGAGATGTCTACGCCAACTTTACTTGAACTATGTATGTCATATATGTGGCGTAGAAATTTCTCCTAATCGAAAGTCCGATTTTCCTTGACACATTTCCACAGCACTCAAAAACCGGGAAACGCACTAGCGTCGCCATCTTTAATGCGACGTTGACACGTTGAGTGCCGACCACGGCTCGGCACGCGAGCTCTGCCCAAAAACGAACCGCGAGCGATATTAAATAAATAATTACACATTTGTCAGATAGTCTTAAAAAGCGAAATGTCCAAGCAAGCTGCCATATTTGGCTACAGCGGCGATCCCGAGCAGGTGAGCGCCAATTACTGAGCGGCAAAAAGCGGGGACAAATTGTGAAATTCTGGCTGCGTTTAGCCTGTACTGTACAAGCCCTGGGATGTTTCGAACGCTTTAACCAAAAGGTTACTATATATACAGAGTATGAGGATCAAATTAAGTCCAATTTAACTAGCGAAAGGCAGAAAATACATTACAGACAAAGACATAAGCCCGTAAATACGTAGCTCTTTTAATAGGTAAGTAGATATTATATGTAGACGGAAGGCATTCCAGTGAGAGCTTTAGACGGACATATACCAACGAAACACAGTAACAGATGTTGATTGTATAGTCAAAACAGTGACAAACTTACCCTAAACTATTTTGATACGATTAATAAAGGTGGAAAGAATTGATTAGCAGCGATCGTGGCCTTCCATCTTCTTTGGTCCAAGTCTACTTCTTTCGCTTCATTCTCTTTCATAACATTTTTCTTCTCTAATACTCTGAAAGTAGGTCATTGTTTATCTAAACAGCGGGTTGAAAGCGATGCATGTCGCCCATGGCTGATAAGTAATAAAAAACATTAAGAAATGGCAGCTACAGGTGCAGCCAATACACTCTTATCAGATTGTATTGATTATTGAAACTTGGTGATAATTATTTTTGATTTTAGAAGCTAATTGTTAATCAGGAGAGCCTTCTAACCGAACGCCAGACGGTGCTCGTACCGGGCTAAGAACGGTTGATTACGAGACATCCTTCTGCGTGAAGATAATATAATTGCGAGTTTTATTTGTTTCGTTAATTTAAACTCCGTTTCTTAGGTAGCCATTCTGAGAACATTTTTATGTCTTAATTATCTTTTGGATTCGGTTGTAAAACTACGCCGCCCAAGCACCGCTAACCGTTGATTAACAAACAATAACTGAGATATTGAATGAGTTAAATAATAAAGAAGATATAAATTGATATTTATATATTCTTTTATGTCCAGTGCGCGGTATTATAAGCCGATGGTAGCAATTAGTGGCAGAGCCTATGGCATTATTTTATCAACAAGATTGATTTCGGACACATATAGCCAAATTAAAAATATAATTGATAAAATATTATGTATAATAATTATGGCTGCACGGACATAAACATGTTTCCCCACTTATTTTATTATATATATCCATTAGGCATCAAGGCGGCCATGTTTACAAAGAGAAAACAAATCGTACGTATCAATATACAAAACTCAACCATGAATCCATCACATTAATTGCAGAGGTAGGCCACAGAGATATTTCACCTCGGTTATATTTGGAATAGCCCTACTGGGGAATAAACCTTACAGGAGGCAACACCCGTTGTGACACCACTAGTATTGCCAGACCTCCCGGGCATGCGCTGTGGTGAGGATGAGAGGGACCCGCATTTGTTTCCATCTGTCTATAAAAAAAGGAGCTCGCGTTTTCATCTTGATTTAAAAAATCTAAATTCTCTTTGAGTAAATTGTATGTAAATTGGCGAGATTCATAAATCACAAAGAACTTGTCTTCTCACCTCGACAATATTTACGTGTTTACGGCCATTTCTTTATAAATACTAATTTTAGGGATTTGAACTTCACATTCGTATAATAGTTTTGTTAATAATAAATACTTATCATACATATTTTCTCCAAGTCGACAGTATTCACACAACGACATCAATAGTAAAATATCACATGGATATTCGCCTACTCTTAAGATCACAATACGATTAAATAAATAAACCAATAGTAATAAAGTTTAAAACTAACATGCTATTTTTGAAGCTCCCTTACATCTTAATCCATATAAAAGACGGTTTTAATTTCTAATTCATAAACTAACAACCCATTGTTATTGTAAATAGTTTTATATTTGTTGTCTTTGTATAATATGTATTTATTTAATGATAATAAATACCCGTTTCTTCACAATTCATTTAAATTACTGTTCGGTAAAAGTTATCCATGTAAGCATTATTTACCTCGAACTACAATAAAAATTAAAATTAATGAATTGCTCAACGAAGTGTGGAAGTATTATTTGATTCATTAGGTTTGTTACGCGGAAAATCAACAGGCTTTGAAATGTGGCTTCGAATTTTGACCTTAATGTGACTAAATTAAAAATCAAAATAGTAGGTAGACTTTAGTAAATAAAAATATGATTCAGTATTTACAGCCTTTATAGTGACGATGTGTTGATTTAAAGTGAACTATTTACATCATTAATGTATTTAAGTGAAAACTATATTAAATATACCTATATTTAGTTTATAAGTGTAATTCGTAGTTGTTCTTTATAGTGTCAAATTGTATTTTTTTTATTACTGTTTTGAATAAACATTACTGCTCACAGAAGTGTTTGTAAAATAAGTGTCTGTGCTCTGCCTGTCCTGTTTGGAAATATCGTGGGTACTAAGTTTATGTGCGAATTCTTTATTTCACAGCACCATTCAAATAATGTACGAAATAGGCGCTCTGAGAACTCTAACTAAACCGATATTAACCTGACCCTTGTATCTTTCAAATTAACATTTAATCAAAACTTACTTCAGTCTCATTACGTAGATAAAAAATAAGATTTCATAACCAACATTGTAATAACTATACAACAACATATACCTAAGTATACTCAACTATTGAAGCATAACAGCCAGCAGTTGTAATGTAATTTCTTTATTCCTTAACCCACAGCTCAGCTCTATCACAGTAAATATATCAGCTAAAACAGTATCACAACTAGAGTCTTTTAAGATTAGATCTGAGGGGTAAACCTAAACACACAAATGATCGAACTAGGTGGCGTTTAGGACAATCACCTGACGCGCGTACAATGTGTTACGTGATCGACATGCTTACCTCCGTTCAAAAAAACAGCCCACCATTTGTTCTCATTTGTTTGGTGCAATATAGTTTAAATAGATAACTAAGCAGTACTACGCGGCACATGAGCGGCACACTGATGTACCGTTGACTACACCGAGTTGCGCTTAATTTGTAGCGAAGCGTGCCTGTTTAAGTGCGCATCGGACGTTTGAACGGTATTGTTACATTTGGGCCATAAAACGTCACCATAAAAAATAACATTCGATTGACTATCCGTCTCTTTCTAATTAGACCACTTAGAAAAGGACGGATAGTCTATGTCGCCGCGACACAGCTCGTGCTGGGCTGCTAAGCTATAGGTACATAGGTATATTTACTGTTGTTCCATGGTCTAGTGGCGCGTGTCCTGATAATGGTTATGGCCGGAAAATGACCGGAGATCGCATTTTCTTGCTAATTACCCCCGGTGCACGTACAGGGTAATTGGAACCAGCCACGATACGGAGAAACGATGCCGTATCGGCGATTAATAAAAGTGTAGCGTTTGAGTTCTCGAAATCGCATACAATGTCTATCATTAGATTAAGGGGGTGCCTCGATTTGTGTAAACTACGCACGTGTAAGAGACACTTTTATGTCTTCCGTGGACGTGAAAACGATATGCAACACTTCGGGTTTTTTTTGTCAGCTTTGGAATATCTTTCTACTTATGGAGAAAATTTTAAGCAATCGTGGCTTCTGATAGACAACAAAACACACACGCATTCGAACTTACTTACCTCATAGTTAAGTTCCGTATATCTACAGACAAGATACGTAATATCCCAAACTACGATGACGCGAAAATGTGAATACACTAACTAGACGAAAGAGAACTTGCTTTGAGGTATAGAGTGAAATGCCACGATTTGAGTCGATTTTGCCATATGTACAGTGCACATTGCATTCTGTACGTTAGTATTATTCATATTATTATTTATTTTGTGCCGTAGCTTAGGAAGAAAATGAACAACTTAAACATACTTTGTCTCTTAATACAGGTATTATTAATACTTAAAAAGAGGCACCAGCCTATATAATGTTAAATAGTTTGTTACTGAATAAATGATTTTTGTTTTTTTTTTTTTATACTGCTTACGAAGCCGACCGTCCTGGCTTCGTATCTCGGTAAAGGCAAACATTTGCAACAAGCATGAATCTCTTCGATATTTTATATTTTCCTGTATTTTTTAAATATATCGTCATCTAGTACCCAAAACACAAGCCTTATTTAGGATATGCGACAAGGTGCAATATGTGTATTGTCGCCTTATATATTTTTTTTTTCACTATTCATTAAAAACTAAATTAAGACAAAAATAATAAGGTACTTGTCTTACTGTAGTCAAATTACAGTCTCATTGCTATTTACCAAAGTGTCTTAAATATCTACTATTTAGACTCTACATTGTTATATTATTACCAGCATTTATACAGTGTACCAAAAAACTATTTTTACATTTGTATGGAGCAGGTCCCGGCCAACGTTTAGTTTTTTCTTATCAGAACACGATACCTGTTATGCCCTTGATCGGTTCATACCCCATTTTTGCTACACTCTGTATGTGTATTAGATACTAACTTAAATAATTTAAATATGCACGAGCATAGGGTATCGAATGTTCTATGAAAACCCGAAACAAGATTTCTACAGGTCATCATCTGTGAGGTATTTTTTAATCCATGCTTAACCTAAATCTAAGTGTTTTAGCTTCATGGACATTGTCCGCAGGCACCGATAGATACCTACCGAATCGGCCAGCACTGAGGTGTAACGACCTGCCATCGTGATTGTCCTGGCTAAATCAATTCGCATGTTAATATTTCAATTTCCTTTCGGTAATGTTTGAATATCATGAATGCTGAACTTTATTATTGAAGCCGCGACCTCTATTAACATACAAAACGTTGTGGTAGGTCTTAGAATAATTATTGGCCAAATTCTATCCGAAATTATAATTACGAATTTGCTTTATATTATTCGCCTGACTAGTAGTAGCGTGGCATCCACGGAACTGGACAAGCTATATTTTATCCCGGCCACTACTTACCATATTTTTACACTATTTTATTTCATACTCCATCGTTTCCAAGTTCGGAAGTCAGTTATCAATTAAGAAAACAAAACATAGGAGCGTAGTAAAAAGTATTTATTTAAATCTAAGTTACAACATAGGTAGCTATTTGCATATAGATTTAAAGGCGGAGGAAATAGGGGACTATCTAAATTCAAGCTTTTCGTCTGAAATACACTCGCAGTCCTACATTCTTTTTAAACCAGCAAGCCATAAAAATTGATAGTTGATATTTGCCACCGCGCAGCTTATTGGGGACAGGACAATATTATCTCGAATCTGTATACGGCGTGTTTGGCGACATTATGTATTTTGCAGGCCTATTTCAGAACGGCGATATTTGGTGGATCTTTAGTGGGGATCTTTACTACCACCATTGTTTTAGTACCTGGGGAAGTGTTGATTTGCTCTGCTTGGAAGTGTGGTTAACAAAATACCTGCACTTGTTTCATTCTACGTCTAAAATAATTGGTTTAGCTCAGTGGTTCCTAACCAATCTTTACCCCCGCGAGCTATAAGGCAACAGATTTTACCTCCAGTTTAAATACTGCCGTTTTACCCCCACGGGGATAATTACCCCCAGGTTCGACACCGATGCCTAGATTCTACCTAGCCACAACGGCTTTATTATAACCTCAAGAGAAATGTTAAAGGGAAGGTAGTGTAATATTTAATATTGTTCTACATGAATCTATGACAGGACGTAAATATTACCTTTGTTCATTCACCTTGACCATACAATAAATAAGGCTCGACCATTTCAAACCGTCGGTTTATTGAAGATTACGTCCGTAAAATCAGTATATATACTGGTAGGAAGCTTGAGAATTCTCTATGAGATGACATCTGGCGGTGCCATATGCACCTAACGGTTACTAGTCAGTAATTTACTGACTAGTAACCGTTTACACTTAATAGAATGTATTAAGAAATGAAACCGAAACCCGTCCATAGATGATTAAATTTAAAGGGTAAAAATTTAAGAATTTTGCGTTACGTAATTTGTGGACGCCCCCAAAGTGCGCTCGATGCAGTCCGCCTTTAAATGCGTTTCTGATTTCGGACATGAATCTCTTTAGGTCGTAATTTTTTCTAGGTGCTAAATATTTGATTTGGGCACTTAAGTAGGTATTTAATGCTTATTATATCCACTCTCAGATGTCGCCTCTTCAATGGTTCAAAGATGTGTATATTTTAGACCCCATAGAAGGTCATAGAACACTTTTTATGACAGAAATCATACATTGAGTAAAACTAAAGTCGTATTTTCCTGTGGGAAGCTTCCGCGCAAATAAAAATTGTTTTGTACGCAGGAATTCATATTACAGGAAACGCCGTTTATATAGATCAGGGGTGGCCAAACTACGGCCTGCGGGACATGTCCGGCCCGCGGGCCCGTCTAATCCGGCCCGCTGAAAGAAAGCGGAGAGTTTGGGCCGCGATAGCGATGGGGTACGGCTGGTCTTGATCAGCCATGAAACCAAAGTCTTGGCCCGCACGAATTTATATTACCTAAGTGCAGTGTGGCCCTTGAGTCAAAAAGTTTGAAGGGCCCTGATATAGATTGAAAGTCCAACCAAAAATTAGGCTTTATAGCCCTTAACTCTGGTAATGTCCACAGAGACACAGAGAGCAGAGACGCGAATCTAAATCTCTATGTGACCCATCCATATCCCTTAAATTGTGGTTAATAATTTGCAAGAATTACCTACGCGGTTGGAGCCACGGATAATAGTTTCCAATAATTAGGTATCGACTTCACTATTTAAACACTAGGTGTAGGTGAAAAGGTTTTCATTATAGTATTAGCAGGAAGCCGACCCGGCTTGAATGCGCCCGACTACGTAATGACCTGCCATTGTAGTGCGATTGCTTTTTAATTACTCATTATCGAGTGAATTCGTTGTGAGATTTGTTTTTTTTTACAAGTTTTCATTTAAATTACCGTGGTAATATGTAGGTAATCGTATGTTAGTTTGAGTCAACAGGGCAAACGAGTTTGCATTTTGGTAATAATTTAATCCAATTATAACTCTTACTGGCACTATGTCAAGTCATCATTCTCCTAGCGTTATTCCCGGTTGTGCCCTACAGGAGCCCGGGGTCCTCTTTGACACATAATCCCAAGATTTGGCAGGCACTAGTTTTACGAAAGC
The DNA here is from genome assembly GCA_947049275.1 of Epinotia bilunana. Taxonomy (NCBI): domain Eukaryota; kingdom Metazoa; phylum Arthropoda; class Insecta; order Lepidoptera; family Tortricidae; genus Epinotia; species Epinotia bilunana. The sequence continues at coordinate 9,391,820 of OX346273.1, read as the reverse complement.
GACTGCCATCTGACCTTCCAACCCAGAGGGAAAACTAGACCTTATTGGGTTTAGACCGATTTCCTCACGATGTATTCCTTCACCGAAAAGCTAAAGGTACCTAATATTCCGTACATAAGTTCCGAAAAACTCATTGGTACGAGCCGGGATTCGAACCCACGACCGCCGCTTGACAGCCGCATGGCTGAACCACTAGGCACCGAAGCTTGCCTTAGTTCAAAGTAGATAACTACTATTAATTTTTCCTCAGTATTTCTAAAATTTACAATGTAGCATAAAATATCCACAAATATTGGTAGCTATTGGCTCGTATTTACCCTAGAAACTATCTAGTACCGAGTAGTATAAACCATAGCTAACTTGTAGGCTTGGACAAATGATGGATTTTTATTACGTATCTGTGACTTATCTGTAAATAGGCTGATTTAATTTTATTTATTACTAAGCTTCCGCCCGCGACTTCGTCTGCGTGGACCCGGGATAAAAACTATCCTATATTTGAATCCAGGTTATAAACTATCTTCGTGCAAAATTTCATCTAAATCGGTTGAGGCGTTTAAGCGTGATTGAGTAACAAACATCCAAACATCTAAACATCCAAACTTTCACATTTATAATATTAGTAGGATTATTTGTGACTTATGCACAAATAAATATATTTTATTCATTTATCTAGTAATCGCTAGTTATGCGGGTTATACACGGTGTTCGGAAGGACTAAATTATAATTTTAACATGTCCCTAAGGATGGAAGGAGGAAAACAAATCATAGCTGAACTCACGACAGTTATCTATGTTCTGAGTTCTGATCACTTTGTTTTTTTTTTTCATACACTCTATAGTGGTAACGTAACTGGTAAAGTAAAATTTGTAATGTTTGAAATTTTAAGTCCCCTTAGGACCCCAGGAACACGCTGTTAAAATTATTTGGAATCCGCAAAAATCCTCCCAAGCGCCGTGTATACCCATACCTCAAAGTTAAATACTGCGGTTCTGGTGCCATTAACTTTGGGGAATAGAAGGTATATAAGAAGGCCACTACTGGACATAGGCCTCCCTCCAAGATTGCCACAATGATCTGTCCTACGGCAACCGCATCCAGCGGACTCCCGCGACCTTTATCAGATCATCGGTCCACCTTGTGGGGAGTCTACCCACGATTCCGCAAGGTACTTGGGTGGCCGCCAGATGAGAACCTTTCTGCCCAACGGCCACGTAAAACTACGCAATAATCCTCTTTATAATCCCCTTCCTACAAGCCATTTAGTCCCTACGAATCGCATACAAGCAAAAATATAACACATAATTTATTCAGGAACAAAGATTACAAACAAACCAATTAAACCGAGACATTGACAACTAAATCCTATTAGCGTCCCGAACCAGCTTAATTGGCCGCCATTACACAAATGCTCTATGGTCTGTCATCACAAAAGGCGGCGCGGGAAATAAATACGTTCTGAGATGGATATTATATCTTCATTAGTGGCGGTGGCGCGCATTGATACGTCTACAGGTGGCCATTGAAATTGTTGTATTTTATCACGGCACGAGAAAGGAGAATCCTTATTGGATTGTCTAGGTCCAGTGCGTATCTGATTTTGAAAAATTTGCTTTGAGTTTTGCGTATGAGACGCCTATTGTTATAGTTTAGTGGTGCACCGTGCGTCTTATTCTTGCGGTAAATAAAAAGCATAAAGTTTTCATGTCAGTTGACACATTAATCTGGATTGCATGCCATTTTCTTCTCTTCCAACAGTGGAATATAGCTTGCCTACATAAAGTTTCACGAAATAAAGTTGTAGGTAAATAACTTTATTTCGTCAAACTTTACACAATGCGCGTATTCCAAAGAATGTTGACAGACCCACGGGACGGGGAAAAAATATGGCTTTAAAGCCCAATATCTCGCAAACGAATCACTGAGTTGAAAAATGGTTTATGAAACAAATAATATTTAGGAACAAGCTATCCAACGATACCCCACACTATGGGTTTGACGAAAAAAAATAACATCCCACTGTCGGTGTAGGGGAGGTACCCAAAAATTTTTATTTTATTTTATCTACTGTTTTGTCGGTGTGATTAATTTATATACCCATGCCGAATTACAGTTTTCTAGTAGTAAGGGTTAATGAGCTAAGCCGAAGACGGACAGACAGACGGACGGACGGACATGGCGAGACTATACGGGTTCCTTGTTGAATACGGAATCCTAAAAATCAAGTGGAGCCTAATAGGTATCTGAGAGGGATAAAATATAGAACATACATTCTGTAGTATATTATATTGTATTATAAAATCGTATGAGTATTTACCCTGCATAGAAACTTACAAAGATTTCACAAACTTTGTAAGTTTCTAAATGTATGCAACCCCATTAATAGACAACTCCATAATGCAAATATCCTAAAATCTCCTTCTACTCTTCTTCGTCGAGTCCAAAACATTTTTATTCTGGGCACTTCGAATATTTTCTCCATACTAATATTCAAAACGCGAAACTAAAGTGTCTCTGTCTCTGTTATTTCTTCACATCACAATCACACAGGACATAGAATAGTTTTTATCCCGGATACCACGTCCTAAGGGGGTGAAATCGGGGGTGAAAGTTTGTATGTGTTTTATTATTTCAATTATAATTCATTTCTTATTTAGAATAGAATAGAATAGAATAGAAAAACTTTATTCAACATCACATGACATTTCTAGTTACATGGGAACCTTAAAAGTAGACTTAACATATAAAATTTAAAATGAATCCTACAGTTATCCTTATGTGATGTTAAAAAGGGGCTTGCCTCAGCATAATGTTACAGTAGTAAGGCCACTGCAACGCTGGTTTTCAGGCAGACCCTGGTAACAATATTAATCCATTTTACATTGCTCGCTGTTTGTCGGGAACGAAATGTCTCAGTTTGTGTGCGCGCGTGTGTGTGAGAGTGTGTGCGTATTTGTATGAGTGTGTGTGTGTGTGTTTGACTTGACGGAATATGTGTGATATTGTGTCGTAGGAATGTTTGAGTAGGTAATAATATTGTATGTTTGGATATGCACTGTAAACGTATTTGGCCAAAAAAATATATAATAATAATAATAATATTTTAATTAAATATTATAATTAATAAATTACTTTAATTTACTAGGTACTCTAATGTAAATTCACATATGAATTTAAATCTTAGGGTCATTACATATATGAAGGCACAGCTCGACTGCCAGGAGGAAGTGCCTGCTGAATTTGCATAAGGTATCGTTTCAGATGTAATTTGAAATTGCCGATGGTATTACAATTCTTGAGTGGCGGAGGTATGTTATTCCAGCACTTAGTGGCAGTGTATTTAAAACTTCCTCGGAAAGCGGCGGTATGGTGACGTGGTGGTAGCAATTCATGACAAACTGATCTGATGCCGTGTGAGGAGGACCTGTTTGAGCGCCAGGTGAACTTTTTATGTAAGTACTCTGGCTCGGATGTTTTTACCACGCCAAACAGCAAGGAAGACAGATGAAGTTCTCTTCGGTATGCCATTTTGAGAATACCCGCCGAGTTCAGGTAAGGGGTCACGTGTGATCGCGGGGGGATACCAAAACAGTAGCGCGCACATGCGTTTTGCACCCTTTGCACTATTCGGTCCGTACAAGCTAATAGCCGTGGGCCATACACCACATCCCCATAATCAAACCTCGAAAGCACCAGGGAATCGCATAACTTAACACGCAAATCTACACTAAGGTAGTCACGAATACGGTAAAGTACCTTAAGCCTGTAAAATGAAGCTTTGGCGACATTCGCTATATGACCCTCGAAACGCAATGACTCGTCCATTGTAATGCCTAAATTGCGCGCCTCAGGTACTCGCTCCACTTCATCACCCGATATGATAACAGCTGGTTTATGTATATGTATCTGTTTAAGCTGGTTTTTAGAGCCGAAAATCATAAATTTAGATTTACTGGGATTTAGTACCAAAGAGTTAGAGTCGGACCAAGCTGCAATACTTTCTAAATCGTCGTTTAGTTTAGCAGCAGCCCCATCGGTATCAGCTGGATTAAATGATATGTAGATTTGAATATCGTCAGCATATAGGTGGAACTTACAATTTTTTATAACGTCTCTGACATCTGCTGTATATAATATAAATAGAAGTGGACCCAGTATTGAGCCTTGTGGCACTCCTCTGGATACAGGCAATGGTTTTGACTTTTCATATAGACCACCATTGTTCTTAAGTTTAACGACTTGACTACGGCTATAAAGATAGCTAGAAAACCACGAAATTGCCCTCAACTCAAAGCCGTAGTATTTCATTTTGGATAGCAATAACTTTGTATTAATAGCATCAAAAGCACGTGAGAAATCGAGAAGTGCCATTATCGTACCACGACCCATATCTTGCGCTGACAAAATGTTGTCCACCACATCCAGGAGTGCTGTTGTCGTGCTATGAGACTTGCGAAAACCGGATTGAAAAGTAGGAAGAACTTTATTACTCTCAAGAAATGTCGACAACTGTATGTACACTACTCGTTCTAATATTTTAGACATACAAGGAAGAATGCTTATAGGCCGTAAATCTTTCACATCAGTAATATTTTTTTTTTTAGGAATAGGTGTTACCAATGCCACCTTCCATGCATCAGGAAAGATCGAAGATGAGATGGATTTATTAATTATGGCAGTAATTGCGGCTAATGAATGGGGAAGGGTGAGAAGAAGCATATCCAGTGAGATACCATCATCGCCTAAAGCGGCAGATTTAAGAGATTTAATAATTTTGAGTACAACGCTATCGTTTACTGTAGTTAATTGAAATGATGAAGTATTAAAGTGATTATGTTCAAAGTGGTCGAGATATGACGGAGTAGCAACTGGGTTTACTGGAACATTTAGAAAATGTGAGTTGATAAGGTCGGGGTCGCTTAAATGTGCAGGAATTTCCGAATCGTGTGAGTTCTGGGTTATTCTGACAGTGCGTTTAAGGTTGTTCCAAAGAGCTCGTGAGTTGTTAACGTTGCGATTAATATGTTGGTTGAAATATGCACGTGTTTCGTTAAATAATGCTTTATTTACGCAGCCCTTTAGCTCGCTGTAGTACTTCTTATGCTCGTCTAAACCAGTTGACTTAAACCTATCATGTGCCTGATCACGTAAACGCATCATTTTTTTTATTGTGTGAGTTATCCAGGGATAGCTTCTCTCTCTAATAATAACTTGTTTCTGAGGTGCATATAAGTCGAACAGAGACAGGACTATGCGATTAAAAGTACTAACCATGTCATTTACATTCGACAATAAGCATATATCTTCCCACTGGATACTTTCAAGGGATCGATTGAAGATGACTAAGTCAATGTCTTTTAGTGGACGTAGAATAAACTTTTGCGGCGCAGATTTAAGTTTTTTAATATTTAATTCACAAGATAGGAATGCATGGTGACTGAGAGTGGGTATATAGTCTACTTGGGTATTAAGAATGGCAAAGTTACTACAAATCACGTCTATTAATGTACTGCTATGATTAGTGAAATGGGTGGGCGTATTAACATATTGCCTTAAATCGAAGTAGGTCATTAATTGGTTAAATTTGACGGAGTTACCATCATTAATTAATAAATTAATATTGAAGTCTCCCATTAAAACAATATAGTCGAAACCAGAGAAAGAGGATATTGTATCGGTCATTGTATCTATAAAAGTATCGACATTTAACCATGGCGGCCGGTAGGCTGTCCCAATTAATAACGTTAAACCATTGATAGATATCCTAAGCCACATTTGTTCCACACTCGAGTCGGGGGGGTGGGGGCAGCGGCGCACGGTAAGGCCATTTTTCACGTAGAAGCCGACCCCGCCGCCGCGCGCGCGCATGCTGCGCGGCCGCGGGATGTGGCGCAGACGATAGTTCGGCACCACCGGCGCCCTGCCCTCCTCCCCTTCTCGCAGCCAAGTTTCGTTTATGGCCATAATGTCGACATTGCACCGTTCAACTGCAATTATAAATTCATTATGACTAGTACCTAGAGATCCCGCATTGAGAAGACCTAATTTCAAGTTTATTTTCTTATGCATGTCTGTTTCAAATAAATAGGTGTTATGGTGTTGTCAAAGAAGGGGACTCGTATAGTACATAATAGTAAGAACTCCCTGAAAGGTCAATTATTTTTAATTTTTAAATAAAATACATATATTATCACAGTGTTACTTAAATTGTAGGTATGTGTGTTTGTATAACATTATTATAAATCGAATTAAGTGTTTTACAGAGACAGTGTAGTTGAGTAAGTTTAATGAGCGTTTTTTGAATATATCATTACAAAAGAGTACCAGTTTCAATATTGAAATAAACAACAACAAAAATGGCACAGTTGCATGTTTTAGATCACAGTAAAATAATTGAAGTATATGTTTTTTATCTGCCATCAAATCAAAGAGTATACATAATGATTGAGGATCATTGATTACAAAACACGGTGTAATTATGTTCAACTTCACGATCAAATAGAAATATTCCCAAAAAATTTGGTTAGGTCTTCTTCAGAACGGATCCTATACGACGGGGTGTTCGGCTGACGCCTGGCATAAATTCGGCCGTCTCGGGTCCAAATATACTTCCAATTGAAGCGTGAGCCTTCATGGCGAGCTTTATAAAACAGCTGACGGTTGATGCGTGTGAGCCGTTCGTTAATGTAGAATCTTCTAGGTGGGCCGGGCAGGTTGAATCCGGTGGTGTCCGCGGTTCGCCGCGGTTTATATTTCTAGCTTCATTGAACCAAATATACTACAAAACAAGAGTCTAGTGGGTTACTAATGTGTTGCATAAAATTGATTGTCATAATTTTATTTTGCATAACAGCCCTTGGCAGAATCATCATTTCGCAGAATTACTTACTGCTTTCGTCTTCTGACCTATCCGCGATCCGAGTCGGTTTTGCCACTAAGTCCCTGTTCCCTACTGCCTACGTGATTTGTGAAATCCGAGGATTACCTCGGATTTCACAAATCACTCTAAATTGTACAATACCCATTTAGGTATTGTACAATTTAGTGTGCAAGTTAGTATTTTTGATAAACAATTCGTAACGTTCTCGCTTGGCTCGCGCGTTGTAGGGTCGTCGCTTCGCTCGTCGTACCTACACGGACCTGCCTTAGAACGCTTTCCGTGCTAGTTGTCGCCTAGAGCAGCACGGTTCATTATTTGCACGGCTTCGGCGAAACGTATATTCTGGCACATAAAATTATGCAAAAATAAAGTCGGTGATATTAGTTGTATGCTTCAAGAAATTCGGCGGAATATACGTTCTGCTACGTAAAATTCTGCGAAAGTAAATTCGGACATATTACTATTCTGTAATACAAAATTCTGCCAAATGAGTGTTATGCGACATGATAGTTATGCTAAGTATATGATTATGGTAAAGTATCATTCGGCTAAAAATGTTTCTGCGATAACTGTTATGCAGTGTATTTCGGACAATCGATATTATGCCAGATAAAGGGAACCCGAGTCTAGTAAATATCTGAACTGAGCGCTTATTCGGTTAATTTTAGACGGTACGGTGCCGGATAAATGGTTCATGGCTGTGGCCAACTTTACTTAGTAAAGTTAGTTCAGCATATTCGCGATACTTATTAGGGCTGTGACTGTGACTACCTGTGACTGTTGGTTGACCTCATGAGCGTAAAATCTACTAAACTTGTATACCTTTATCCCGGAATGAGAGAGGTTAACTTACTAACTTTTTTGAGATCTAAGATTATCTAATACCTACCTACATAAAATGGTGCGGTGCTGTGCTGTTCGGGTATGGAGGCATGACGTATCTTTAAGAAAATTAGTGTGTTGTGCTGTTTTACAAATTGCATTGAAACTCTGGTAAATTTGTCCGTTAGAACTCTAATGTTATATAAAATGAGCTAGATATGTAGAAGTTACTAAAATAACTATAGTGTTTTCACTGCCAGCACGTATCATGCGACGGCCGCGACATACTCTCGATTTTTCTCGCACTATATCTCTTGTTCTAGAAAAGTGTTCTAATAAGAAAGAGACGGATAGTGCGAGAAAAATCGAGAGAGCTCACGCGCCGTCGCATGATAGCCGTGCAGGAGCCCGCCCAGCGGGCACCTACGCCGTAGGCGCTTTCCGCTTCTTGACTTTTTTTTGTGACTCCTATTGTTAATTATTACTACCTTCTTAGTGGTATTATCTTTCTTAAGACCATTGTCGGCCTACTGAAACCCTGCCGAGCACAAGAATTCAGTTTACACGCAGAATACGTCAAGTATGTCCACACTAACGGTTAGTGTCCATAAAGTTTAGTGTTCCATAATGCATTTCACGCTTGCGCTGAAACGGGAAGCGTTGGGTGTTCGTTCGTAAACCGGTTACCATTAAATAATAACGCAGTTTTCGGTTCAGGAATGTCTAGTGATACATTTTGGAACGTGGTTTAGAAAAAGAAATAGGGTCCACAATTGAACTGGATGTAGACTCAGATCGTAAAGTCTTATCATGTACGGCTCTATATATCTTACGAAGTAAAATTTAACTTACACGCATTGTGACGCGTGTGAAAATTTATATTAATAATTAATATGTCGGGTTATAAATGACATGTAACGAACCAAATATTGTGAGTCCGTGTTGATACACCTGCCAAAGGACACTATAGAAATTACTTACGTCTGTAAGTATACGCATATCTCTATAAGCGTATTACAACGTATTCGACATTTATTTTGATGCGTAGGTAATATTCGGTATGTTCCCGAAATGTGGTCCGAAATCATATTGAGATGGATTTATCCAAATATGGTCCTTTCACCGTGTTGAGTTAACATTAAATCCGATTGGCGGTGTATACCTATTGGGTAAAATGGAAAAGTAAACTACAAGATTTGTTTGTCCACAGCAGGCCCTCCCAGCGGCCCTCCCGTCGTGCGCTGCGCACTCCGCAAGCACAAACCCAACCGCAAGCCGCGCACCCCCTTCACGACGCAGCAACTCCTCGCCCTCGAGAAGAAGTTCCGAGACAAGCAGTACCTGAGCATCGCTGAACGCGCTGAGTTCTCGTCATCGCTCAGACTCACTGAGACTCAGGTACGAACCGTAAGAGTTATACCTTCTCCATGTCGCAGCAACTCCTCGACAAGCAGTACGTAAGCATCGCTGAAGACGCCAAGTTTTCCATTTTGGACATTGCCGAGCGTACCGAATTCTCGTTGTTGCTCGGATTCACTGAGACTCAGATAACAATCCAGTAATTTGCGTCAAATCCGGTAGTTCTGATTTCTTGCAGACTTGTTATGATAGGTATTGGCCCAAGTTTGTGGCCTCGAGCGCCGAACGCAGCTTTGTCAAAAATCGAAAATACCGCGAAACTTTCGTTTTTTTTTCAGATTTTGGCGATTATAACCCTAAAGGACTAATTTTTTTATACGAGTAATTAATATACATTTCCTACAATATGAGACTAGAATTATCTCTGTAGGCTTAAAAGTTTCCAAAGTTTATCACTTTTTCGAAATTCGTTTTTTTTCCAATAATGTGTCGTTCTGAATGAGTTCTTACCCTGACTTTTCGTAACCCCTGTTATACTATCTAAGCTAAGCACGTTTTATGATGAGATGTTAAATAAGATAATGTGAAGTGTGAAAGATGATGTTTAATGATAAGCTAAGCTACGAATAATTGAATAAAAAAGGTCGGTACAACAAAAGTTAACAGGTATATTCGTTAGTACTACCTAAATTTTAGTCTCATATTATACTTAAAAAAATTAGTCTACTATAAATACGTCCTCAAAAGGGACTATCAATAACTATAGTCCTTTAGGGTTATGATCACCAAAATCTGAATAAAGTCTGAACTGCGGGCGTAGCACGGTTGCCATTTTATCACTTATCGTTGTGGATAAGGCATCCGTCACTCTCGCACTCGCATACTTGTCAGAGCGTGATGGACGTCTTTACCACAACGATAAGTGATAAAATGGCAACCGTGCTACGCCCGCTGATCGCGGTTTTTTAGATTTTTGACAAAGTTGCGGTGCTCGAGGTCACAATCTTGGATTATTCATTGGGCCATCATAAACAAGTCTGCAAAAAATCAGAACTACCGGATTTGACGCAAACTACCCCGTACTTTCAGGCGAGGTTACTGGAGCTTAATCGTTAATTTTGCTGCATCCTTGCCCCCGATATCCCAGAACGTCCCCTAATTGTAAATGCACTTAGTTCAATTGTCATTTTATTAATTTATTTTAAGGAAAACAACAGATTATAGATAATTGAATACATTTTATTTTCAGGTAAAAATCTGGTTTCAAAACCGGCGCGCGAAAGCGAAAAGGCTGCAAGAAGCCGAGATCGAAAAACTACGTTTATCTGCTCGACCACTGCTGCCTCCATCGTTCGCGCTGTTTGGGGGTGGAGGAGCTCCCCCATTATTCGCCGCCATGGCCGCCGCCTCGCGTCCCCAACTCAGCTTCCTAGGAGGACCCCCCACGCACCAGCACGCAATCAACATGAACATATTGAACAGCCTACAGCCACATTGACGTTTAGAGCACGCGGGAACGCGTGAAACGTCAAACCAGCAGCCGCCATCTTCCTAAAAACAAACGAAGAATCAGTGTTCCAATTTCGAATGAGGATTGTCTGTGATTTAAACTTTTTTAAAGTGGCTGGCGATAAAGTATACTGAATGAACTTTGAATCAGTAAGTGCAATTTTTAAATAAGTTGAATTCAGTAGTTAATTTATTTTAATTATAGATACCTAATAATTGTGTATATATAGACTTAAATGAAAGATACAGCAACTGACATTTACATATAGTTGATGGAAAAGCGACATTTAATGATTATTTCTTGGTATAATTATAACCTTATAAGAACGCATTATTTTCAATGAGGACATCAGACGCCTATAAAACGCGTTTAAAATTATTTTCAACGCGAAACGACTGCTAATTAAACATTTTCTGAAAGTTAATTGTGTAATTACGAATCATATTTAATTTTATGACTTTTCTTATGCATGTGTCTCAAATTATGTAGCCATTTTTCACAGTAATGACATAAAAACCCGTGTAACGATAACGACTAAAGCTCGACTGACGGGAGCAATTTTTGTCACATTTACGTCATACGTCATTGGCGTACGTGGATATGCCTGGGAAAACTCCTACACAAAAATGGTCTTAAAAATTATATCCATGTCATACTTTCGTCATCAGAGTCGTCGACCATTAGTGATGAAATGAGGCAAGTTGCTTAACAAAGTGACATAAAATAATGTAATTTTTTGTAAGTTTAACTGTCCTAGTCCTTACTATAACTAAGGCACATCACGCACACGCATTGTAGTTGATATGCTTTAATGTGGCCGACTGTTTATAAAACTGTTATTAGAGTTTGGATCTTTTCCCTTTGACGGTAGAATTGTTTTTGGAATGGACTACTTACTTTGATGCAATCGGCCAACTTAAATAATCTCAAGTGTACTACGATGATGTTCCAACGTACTCCTTCTGAAAGACTTCTCTGTAAATCCTGAACTCGAACTGCATAGAATCTTATATGTATTTTGTTGCATTCTCGGTCCAGCGTAGTATTGTTAACGGAATTGGTAAATACAATTGGGATCGTAATGCTTAACAACCATTAATAACGTTAATATTAACCTTAATTCACAACGTTTTCAATGTCTAATCCGTTAGACATTGAAAACACCTGCACCATGCTGCACCTAAAATACTACAAAATGAACGATATATGAATCACTGTTGTAATGCAAATGTGTCACGCTCTTACGTCATTTCGTTCCGATACGCAGAATGTCAAACATCCTCAGCATTACAATCGCCATATACCTAACTTTGATATACCGTAAACCCGGGTTAGTTTGACCCACATGGAAACCACGGTGCAGTACCTATCTGAATCATTAAAAATTGTTTCAGTCCTAACGGTATCGTTTTCCGAATTTTTATTTGTGCTAAAAGCCGTTTTTCTCTGAATCCATGCCATTTTCAGGATTATTATAAAACAAACTAATGGAATCTATACGATAAGAATTACAAAAAAAAGCTTTGGGGTCTTCGCGAAAGTTGGCTGTTGCTGAAATTAAAATGTGAACAAACGATTCAGTTGCGAAGTGAAATTTAGTGGTTGCGATAGTATTCATAGTGTTAGTGATGTTTAATAAAAAAGTAAAAAACGTGACAAGCTAGTTGAAACTAACACATGGTGATTTGACCGGGATCAAATGCATAAAAAAGCGGTGACAGAGTAAGTCATGCAGGCCAAAGTAACCCGAGTTTACGGTATAGCGAATACAGACTTAATTATGGAACAGTAGAGAAGTATTTATCTCGTTCATTTACGAAATTGACTATTTGCCTAAGTCGGATAATTTAGAAAGAGCCAGTCTATAGTTAATTTATTGAATTTTGTTCTACACCGTCCTTCTGTTAATGCATTTATGTCAAATGTAAATATTGAAATAATTAACTTATTGTAGAGGTAAGCTCACCCTAGATAAGATGTTAGATTTTTTAACACAGTCCTATTTTGTGTGGAAAATTGTGAGAAATTAAGCCATAGTCATTGTTTTAAAACGTGTACATTAATTTTGTCTTTAACAATATGTTCCTATTATACTCACAGTTGCTTTTTCAGGCTTTTATTTGTTATACACTCTTTAGTCTTTATCTTTATAACCCGTAAAGCAAAATAAACTTATCATAAAAAACGTGGAAGCCGTGGAAGTTATCAAAATAAGCCGTTATTTGGACCATCTCTTTAGCCACATCGGCACGGTCCTGTGAAGTAGTCCTGCGGGCTATAAAATAAGACAGTATCGTTAATCTCCCTAGTCCCTATCTCGTTCTATCTCGCAGATTTGTATTAGCGCGATCCGACGGGGCACGTTGTACGTAGAACCGATGGCAGTTTGGGCGGAACGTCTTTTGAGTGGCGACCACGTACTGGAAGGCGCAGCGTTGGTAGACCCCCAGACAAGGCGGACGGCGATCACCTAGTAAATGCGGGTGGCGCAGGACCGGTCATTGTGGCAATCTTAGGGGAGGCCTATGTCCAGCAGTGGACGTCTTTCGGCTGATATGATGATGACCATCCGGCGAGTGCCCGGCTCCGCTGATCGTCCCGCTCGAACATAAACACTGCCTCAGTGGTATGCCGACCGCTTTGGTTAAGTACTTTATACTACATGACTGAGCAGTGGCGTAGCTAGTGGGGCGATCCGCTCTGGCTCCTGGTGCCACCCTTCTGGGGGTGATACCCGGGAGTAGCATTATCAACGCAACGCTCCATCGACAGGTCGCGTGTCAACCCCCTGAGTTACGCCACTGGGTGACACCCACACAATTTCCGCATCGGGTGCCACCCGTGCTTGCCACGCCACTGTTACTGAGCGTGTAATGATCCACTTTATTTTGCTGCTTTGCTTGGGTAAACCAAGAAACAGTGTCCTATAATGGAATGTATAATGTAATACGGTTGACAATTGATCAGTTGCCTTTTTATTATATCGTGAATTTCTTTTGCTTCACGAGTCGCTGGATTCAATTAATGGAATAACAATGTCGAAGCCTTCCCCAGCAGTGTATACATCTGTTAAAATAAATTTATGATAAAAATTATACTTAATTATTAGTACAAAATCAAAGTTTTATTATCTACCTCAACCTTTACCTTTGTTTTTTTTATGAGACAAACAGTAATTTTATTTTATACGTTAGCAGCTATACTCAGACTTAGTAATCTATTCCTGTCGTGTTTCATTCCATCAGTTAGTTATTAATTGAATATTTTTTTATGTAGAGTTTGCAAACTTAGGTACCTATCTAATCATCTAGATTTCAAAATTATATTTGCATACTTACGTAGGTTGTTTGACTTAAACTTACGAATGTAAGGTCCCTAGCCTCTATCCATATATTTTAATTTCCCCATTGCAGACACATATTGATATGATTTTTCTATAAACGTGTCTAGTTCGAACGCATCGTTAATCGATACAATAGTGAGACACCAAATAAAATAATCAATGATTTAGATTTTTCTCGAAGAATGATTAAGACGAAAATGAAATGGAAAAAAGTAACACTAGAGAATTACGTTTCAGTTTCAAGAGGGGTATAGTCTGTCCCTTTCCCGCAAAGCGCACCTTCATATAAACCATTGCCATTACGTATTCTCTCTCTAACCAGCAACACTAAATCGGTAACTTCGTAATATTTTGAGATATTTGATGGCGTTTTCGTTATTAGGTATGTATTTTGCCTTCTTTTTGATTAGTAATAGAATTTGAGTCAACAACCATATGAAATTCCAATTTTCTTTGATTATAGTTGCAGAAAAAGGTTTCACTTAGATCGCAAGACTTACTGAAGTTGAAAAGTGTTAATAATTATTGACTGCACCAGCCCTAACAAAGGAGCAATAAAAAATTACAAACAAATATAAAACAGTTAATTTATTCGCTTGTCCAACTGAAGTGGTACAAAAACCTTCCTAAATAGCAACAATGTCCTCTTCTGTCTTAATTTAGTCATACAATTTTTAACATTATCATTTATAAGGCCGTCTAAGTGGTATGGCTTTATGTAGCAAATGAATGAACACAAGCAAATCCAGGTTTTATTCACAATGCTTCCTAATCGCCTCATGCGGCCCAGTATAAGTCTGCCCGACTGCGTAAACATGTGACAGATCTTAAGCTCAAGTTATGGTAGGAACGAGTGAGGATCGAGACAGGTCTGTGAATTGCTTCGCAACTTTTTCTGCGGCAGCTTCCGCCCACTAATTGGCGTCTTCGAAACAAAAAACAATCGCACACTCCATGCCCGATGTTAATTTGTATTAATGCACAGATTCGTATGCGACGTCGTTCCGAATCGCGCATTAATTGTTCATTCATTTATTTATTTACGAAAATGGCCGTTTATTGCACACGCGGTCAATAATTTATTGTAATTGGTCAGTCTCGTAATGACGGGTCGTTGAGTAATGTATGCGAAGGGTGGATCGGCCCGCCCTTTTAGAGAGAGTTCACTACGACCTTATTAGACGCAAGCCTCACTTTAACGCAAACGATTTTTAAGCACGTCAACATGGTTTCTTAATACTAATTAAAATAAAATAGTGTTTAATTCCTAAAGTTATGAATAACTAAATACTAGTGGCTCTGTGAGGTGGAGAACTAACTTTTTTTTGTAATTTCAAAAATTCTACATAATTAACGAACTTGCTCACATCACGAGAATCGGTTGAGAAATGCGACCTGTAGAGGCGAACAGCTGGACAGTGGGACAGAGACTGAGACTGAGAGATTTTCGGCCCAACCTGAACCATAGAACTTCGTTCGCTTCGCTCGCTCGTTCGATAACAACGTTAAAAGTTCATAACGATAAAAAAATACAAAATTTTAACACAAGTATATGAAGTTTTGGGGCTCTTTCGGCTGATGATGATATGAAGTTTGAAGGAAGCACGTTTTGTGCCTTTTTTATAAACGATCTAGTCACAGAATTATTGTTCACTGACAATACTGAGGCCCTACCGCGAAACGAAAACGATTTTCGTTCGTGTATCTCCCTCTCTGTTGCACTTGCTAGTTCAAGCGATTCTGATTATACCTACTATGGTGTTAAGACGCACGCCCATAGGCCGATTCGTGCTACTTGCGAGTCGATTTTGTGTCGAGCGAACTCCGACAGAAAGTCGACTCGCATTCCGACTAAATAGTAAAACTATTTCCTAATAGTTTCACTATTTAGACGTATCTAAATCGTGTAAACATTTAGTAGCGTTGCTACAACTCTACAAACTAGCTTACTACAATATGACGTTATTAATCCTGCAGTGCATTTTCTGTTTAATCCGCTACATAATAACTACAATTTTGAAAACCCCCGACATTTTCATTTTAAAGTCCTATATCTCAAAAACCGCTGAACAGATTTTCATGAAACATGGCTAAGAACACTCGGGATCACATCGGCTTACGAATAAAAAAACCGCATTCAAATCGGTCCATCCGTTTGGGAGCTACGATACCACAGACAGATACACAGATACACAGACACACAGACACGTTAAACTTATAACACTCTTTGCGTCGGGGGTTAAAAATAAAAACGCTGATAGGTACTTCTTCATTGTATGTGTAACACATGTTCCTTCGTTTTCACGGTTAGAACTGTTTTTGGTTAAATGGGTGATAGAGAGGTTTAGGTCCGCGTCTATTCTGTGGAAATTGCGAAAGTTGGACTTCATCTTAATGCACATTTATAAACGACGTGTCCTTTTATATGACTCCATGTAATCTAATCATTTTTAGGGTTCCGTACGTCAAAAAGAAAAAAACGGAACCCTTATAGGATCACTTTGTTGGTTGTCTGTCTGTCTGTCAAGACCCTTTATCTAGGGAACGCCTGGAGGTATCGAGTTGAAATTATAACCATATACTAAGGTCTGTGGCTGTGAAAAAATCAAACGTAAAAAATAAAGACACGGCCGTCTATGCCGCAAAAAACGTATATTTCTACACTCATGGGAATCAAAATTTATAGGGCACTTTCCGTTGACCTAGAACTACGAAATTTGGCCAGTAATATCGTTTTATATTACAACTACTACACTTAACGTTAACTGACGATCCTGCATTTATATAGAGCCTTATCGCAATGCAAATAAAGTGCACGGATGGTCAGTTAGCTGTGTTGTCGTGTGTGATAGTACAGGGAAAAATCTCAGAACTATGCATTTGTGACTTTGTACGGAACCCTCGCTGGGCGAGTCCGACTCGCACTTGTCTGTTTTTTTATATGAACTGATGCTATAGACCACAGCAAACGACTTTTGTTTTAGTCAAACAGTATTAACAACATCGTGTTTACCTAAGACATTACTAAGTAGAAAGATCATAGGTGAAAAGACTATAAGGAAACGAGGTAACAGGGTCGAGAAGTTACACTACTGCCACACCCTGAATCACATTCATTGTGGTTGAGGGCGCCAACTGCCAATACACTTAGGTACCATGAATAAGAGGAGCTCTGGCGTTCCTCACACCGGTCATTTGACTCCCATATAATGCGATGCGAGTTGCCGTCTTTTCGTGTTTTTATATTGATACGTGTGGTCTGTAAGGAATCTGTAAACACAAACCTTGTTACAGGTAACAATTAAAGGATATGTATTTAATTGTTACCTGTAACAAGGTTTGTATTTACAGATTCCTTACAGACCACACGTATCAATATAAAAACACGAAAAGACGGCAACTCGCATCGCATTATATGGGAGTCAAATGACCGGTGTGAGGAACGCCAGAGCTCCTCTTATTCATATCCAGCTTAATAAAACATAAATGGTGCTCTAAATCGAGAGTTCTAAGTTTCCTTTAGCTATCAGCACACGCATTGAAGTAATCATTGCATTGTATATCATGAGTCGAGTACTTTTCGATTGGAATGCCGGGCAAGCACGTTATTGCTTCCGTTGGCAGTTACGTTCGCCTTTTTGTCTAATTTACAGTGCAGTTATGTTGACTGGACTTGTCGCTTACACGGTGCAACATTTTTTATGCAGGTATATATGATGCACTGTCGTTTGTCAGTTTGTATCAACAATCCCTCACGGTTTCTTTTTATGGAGGAATCGATATTTCTCGTAAGAACCTTTAGTTTAGCTGAGTACTTTATTAATGTACGAGTAGCATCAGCATTCACAACACATTTCACAGCAGATATTTCTAAACGGACATTTCGGTGAAGAGAACATCGTGAGGAAACCGGCGAAATCCTAATTAGGTCTAGTTTTCCCTCTGGGTTGGAAGGTCAGATGGCAGTTGCTTTCGTAAACCTAGGGCCTATGTCAAATCTAGGGATTAGGTACCAAAGCGGACCCCGGGATCCTTTAGGGCACAAGGGAAGGAGGGTAATGACACTAAGGACTTCTAAACGGATCATAAACTCAAAAAATCTGCCTGAATGTGTGCCAAGTTATCAAAAGTTTCATAGCCCTGAAACGACCTACTTTTCAAACTGACGCAAGTTAAAGTAATTTCTCGGAACATTTAGGTAATTAAAACGAAAACATCCACCTTACAATTTGTCATAATTAATACGTTTTCAGACGGAACTTCTTACTAAATTCACTCATTAGTTGGTAATTGTTAATAAAAAGCGAGTTAAGCATAACTCATTTCAGTTATCAGATCGACTACAACCCTTTGGGCCCGATTTGGGTCGTTAGCATACTTCGGGCATTCCTCGTGGGCCGATTTTGACCACCAGAGCCGTAGATCCTAATCGAACAACGGAAACAAATAAATATGCCATTTAGTTAAAACATGCCTTTCCATTAGGTACCTATTTGGTTCGAGCACGCTATTTTTCGGGCAGAGTTCAAGTATAACAATACTGGAACCATAATTATGTATCGTAGTTCGAGTTGTTATCGTAGCTGAACCGTGTTTAGGTTCGTCTTTTCGCATATCAATATGATCGCCGCTCTATCTTCGGCGCACATTTGTTTATCACCGTCGTCATTTTTTTTTAAACGGTTGATTAGCAAGTGAACAAAACATTCGTGTCGTTTTTTTTATAAAATATAAATAGAAATGTTTATTTGAAAAAATACGTACAAAGTTACTAGATTAAGTACAAAGGTTTTACATATTTTTAAAGCCTGCTCTATACAGTGGGCCATCACGACCCATCGTACAGGACGCAACTATGTGTTAGACGGAGAAAGACATCGCCGCGCCATAAGCCATCTGACACCACTACCCTTTCTACACGCTGGCCCATCCTAGTGGGCCATTAGGATGGGCCATCCTAGTGGGCCATTAGGATGGGCCATCATGTAGAGGAGCCATCACATAGTTCCAGTATTTTGCCAAAGCAGCATGCAAATGTTTAAGAAAACAATTAATTACATACATTCCTACCTGCATAATATTTATTTTTCATAGTCTTGTTTCCATATTTTCCTTTTCAGACTAAAAACAAGGTTCCTGAAGCCATTTTTGACGACCTGTGTAACCTAGTTAATAGTGACCCTGCCTACGAAGACAGAGGTCCCGGGTTCGAATCCCGGTAAGGGCATTAATTTGTGTGATGACTGATGAGCATGAATATTTGTTCCTGAGTCATGGATGTTTTCTATGTATTTAATTATTTATTTATCTATATAAGTATGTATATCGTCGTTTAGTACCCATAGTACAAGCTTTGCTTAGTTTGGGACTAGGTCGATTTGTGTAAGATTGTCCCCAAATATATATTTTTATTTTATTTATTTTGATAGTTTCTTCTTAAATTCTATATCATGAAACAACTTAATCCTATCAGGAAATTTATTAATAAACTAGCTTCCGCCCGCGACTTCGTCTGCGTGAACTCGGGATAAAAACTATCCTATATTTTAATCCAGGCTATAGACTATCTTCGTGCAAAATTTTATTCAAATCGGTTCAGCCGTTTAAGCGTGATTGAGTCCCTTTACATACAAAACTACAACAAACTTTAACTCTGTTGGTATCCCGTATATATTTATTAAAAAAAAAAAACATTAATAATAGTGGTGTTCGTTTCGTAGTAATTCAGATATTTATCGTTGCTAATAAATAGTTGTCCTTTGTAACTTATACTTTCTCGAAATGGTGTGGGACCAATTTTTTAAGAGTAAATTATTGTTATATTTCTCGATACAATGTATTGTGTTAATCGAATATTGTAAGTGTACAGTGTAATTTATCACGAAACGTAAATATCAATGGTATTTTGACGTATAAAAAACCATAATGCATATTATAACTACGTGTAAGAATATTAGATACTTATCCTCATAGCAGATTCCCTTTTTAGGTTAGTGAAACTACCTATTACCGATACAGGCTTCCTTTCTAACTATGGTATAAATATTAATAAACCCCATTTTCATTCATTCGATCCTTAACAAGTAAAAATTGTTTATAAGTATAACTGAAATAATTTGGCATTTGACGTAAAAAGCAAGGTTCAAAATATACAATTAACGATGGAATGGTCGCCATATCAGCACTTTGCCAGCACCATCTGTGACAAATTTTATAGGTACGTCTCACCTTGCAGTTTGTACTGCTGTAGTCTATTCGAAGTGCTAATTCCCTTTATCAGTTACTAATAGATGTTGACTAAGTATGTCATGATAAATAACAAACTGTTTCAATATTCAGTTGTAGGTAGTTGTAGCTAGTGCCATTTTGCACTAGTTGGACGAAGAATGTTTCATGTGTTTTATAACACAAATTATCTCATCATCAGTTGATGAAGTCTCCATGCAATCTTAAAATATCGAGATATTAATTCGACAGAACTCGCTGGTACGGTCATCTTAGAATTAGAGTTTGAGTCGTCAAAAGAGCGCCTACATGAAACGACCGATGGTTGCCGTTGCCGCGCAGTCAGGCCGCCCAGAGGGGTAATTGCGTAACTTTTCGAATGAGCGATAGGACAGCTCAACTGTCACACAATAAATGTCATACGGTCCAGGATCTGGGGCGGTCCTTTTTGTTAGTTTAGGTTATAGCGTGTTATTGACCAAGCCTGTGGCGGATTCTATCATTAGTTAAGTATCTACCTAGGGGGATGTTTGTTTGTACGCAATTGACGTAGCCTGCGTTGCGGATATTTTTAACGGCGCAAAGAGAGGGCTGTTATAAGTTTAACGTTTCTGTGTATCTGTCTGTGGTATCGTAGCTCCCAAACGGATGGACCGATTTGAATGCGGCTTTTTTTGGTGTCATAGATAATTTTATCCCGAGTGTTCTTAGCCGTGCTAATCATTCTTGTTTCGTAAATAAAGACTTTTAATTGTGATAAATGTCATTGAGATCTACATAACGTACCTACGTACGAAACGTGACGCAATCCATACGCAATCGATCAGCAGGTAAGCATCGCTGGGTAAAGGCAGCGTGGAGGCGGATCTGCGACTGCTTCAACCCGACTACTGCTAGGAAGTGGCATACGATGGGGATTGTGCATGTTAGTATTGTAAGTACACTTCCTCAATAACAACTGTGGACTTGGCTTTGTTTAAACCATCGGTCACGAAAGAAGTTTGACAGTTCTCTATGAGATGACAGCTGCCGGCGGCATATTTGACGTTTATCGGACTAGTATGGTCATACCACCCACCCTATGTTATGCAAACTTGTGAATTTAAATCAGTGTGATCCTGATTTTTTTTCTCGTCTCCCTGGTAGGGGCTGCGTGTTAATTTAAATTCACTTGAGTGGGCGCGACGGGGCCACCGAGCCACCTACAACCGATCCTCGCGGCCATTTGTCAGCTTCGATATTCCACAAGCGCTGCCAGCGCATTAAGCACAATTTTCCCTCAAAGAAAAGCTTTGGCAATCGGCCGTAGATCGCATCTGGGTCAAATTTTGAACGAAACTTTCGGTTCAATTTGATATCTACCAATCCCTATCTGCCGATTCCATCGTGATCATGAGTAAACGGTCTACACAACAAGGTCTAGTTTCTCCCTCTGGGTTGAAAATCACTTTCGTAAAACGAGTGCCTACGCCAAATCTTGGAGCTGGGCTCATTTTTGGTACAACCGGGAAAACGCTAGGAGAATGATGACCTACCAATCTCATTTCAATATCTCAAATATTGGATAGCGCGCTAGCGTATGCATCCAATTCCTTCTCATCCAATATCAATATATCATTAACGGATGTTTCTAAGCATATACAAACGAAAAAGTATACTTGAAGAAAACAGCGTAAGTACTAGAAATTTATCATTGCTTCCATTATTGCCTTGATAGACTACTGCTGGGTCATACCAGGCCTCTTGCCGCTTCGTCTGACCTGGGCTCACACACCTCCGAAGTGTCCATACGCTCGATCACGCTAGGAGCGAAAGAGCACGTTATATGTGGCGAGCGTATGCGAGCGGCATGCCATGATTTGAAGTTTCTAGCTGTCAAACATCGATGTTGTTGGCCTTCTTTATGTAAGTATTAATATATATTTTGTGGTCATCATTCTTGTATGTTGGTCAAACTGTCTAGACATGAAAACGAAACGTATAATCAGTCAGGCATTATAAAACATTTATAACATTAAGTTTAAAGTCGAAATCCGCCGTCGAATATCCAATCAGCTAAAGACATTCGCAAATGGGTTTAATATCTTAAACCCTCCCAGCATCAGAACTGTGATACCGTAATTGGTTCGCCCTGAGCGTTATATGACAGCTAAGACAAAATATGAAAGATAACCTGTCGGAGCCAACATGGTCGCCGGTTGATGTTTTAATTTGCCCAGGGGCCACGGCACTTAGCTGGACAGCCAATTGCATCGCAGGGTTGCCAACACATTAGCATTTTCACCGGTACAAATGAAGTTATAGGGGAGGGAGAGCGTTTGTTGAGCAGGGTAAGTTTATGTTATGCTATATCCACATCCTTGTGTGGTTAAGTGGGTATTTTAAAGGACTTCTTGTATGTGTAAATGTCCTTTTGTTTAAATTACAATGTTGCATGAAACTTAATGTCAACGCGTTGACTGGTAGGTAGAAAAATGTGGCATCAGAAAAACTGGGCTAGTAATACTTAAATTGGTATTGGAGTATCCCCAAGGAAGGTAATTGGCACTGTGCTTAGCCTACTTCGTAGTGATCCTACGTACGAAACTAGTGGTACTGGGTTCGAATCTCGGTAAGGCCATTTATTTGATGAGCAGTTTGTGTGATGTAGGTATATCATCGTTTACTGTCCATAGTACGAGTATTTAAGCTTGGTTTAGTTTGGGAGAACTTAGGTCGATTTGTCTGAGCTCCAACAAAATTTTGAAATAAATTTTAAAATTGTAACTATAGATGTAATGTAGAAATAAGTATTTAATTGTAATACACAGCTTATTTTTTTTATTAATATTATAAACCAAAAAAAAACACAAATAACTCAAGAGTTTGTCATAGTCGTTTTGAATATTAACCCACTTTTATGAAAGTAGGTGATTCATAATAATAATTAATGTAAGCGGTATGTCACATCAGCATCACTGAAAAAGTTGAATAAAATACGATCGGGTTTTTTTTGATATTACATAAATTATTTTTTGAAGTATAGTAAAATTACTTATTGTAGTTTACAAATTTGCCCCATATGAAATAGTCTTTTTTTAAGTACTAGATAGCGATGCCGGACAAGTACCTATAATAAAGTAATTTATAGGTACAAAACTTAAGTAAACACCTTCTTGTAGCCCCTTTTTCATGTAGGTAGTGGTGACGTATTCGAATAGACATTACATATTTAAATTGTCTAACACACACATAACAAATTACCTACATTTGTGACGTTTGTTATCAATAAATATCTATGAATAAAGTTCAAAACTAGAATCGCCAGCCCTACTGTCCGGTTAGTTACTGCTAAGAGGCCATGAAAATTGTTTTACGCCTTTCCAGTGTCGGCGAATCTCTTCATTTGGTTTGCTAAATTGAAACCTCAGCAGCGCCAGTGTGGAGAGGCCTTAATTAAACGCACATGTGTGGATAGCCCTTAATTAAAGCTGGCGATTCACAAACGTTTTCCATTTGCTTAAACTCATTCGTAATCTGTATTAAACTAGGAATTTGTTTGTAATAGTGTAAACGGATTTAGGGCCCATCCCCGACAGATGTGTAAAATAGGCAGAGATGATGATTATGATTACTATACAATACAAATGTATTGTATATGTATCATGTAATGGTTAACAATTCATGGCACACCTAAAAAAACACAATGTAGAACATAAAGCTTACAGGCATAGGTGGTGGATAGTAGACAACAGGCGGTCTTATCGCTAAGGGGCGATCTCTTCCAGACCATCTTCAACACTGACAATCGGCCGTGCAATTTTGAAGTAGCATCGATGGTCGGTAATTGGGTATGATTTTGTGACTAATTGGAAATAGATACCTATACCTAAGTAGCATTTTGATCAAAATATGTAGTTTATTGTAAACGATTATGTACCTTTAAACTTTTATTATTATTTGTGATGTTTTTATTTTTAGTACTTGTTCGTGCGGAAGCTTAGGAATGCAAAAAATACGCAAATATTTAGGTACATCTTTCTTCGTTCGTTTTCGTTCTTCGGCGGATGACTAAGTAAAAAAATATTTTTACGTAACCTAATAGCTCTCGTAATTCTCGTATAGGTACATTGTATAAAATTTTACTAAGAAATAAATTTTCTTTATTATCAAAACCTAGTTCGTAAAATGGTGACATTTTGCGTAGGTATGTATTCTTTGTAAAGGACATACAGACTTAGTAATTAAGTTATTATTAATTTCGTAATCATTGCTTCTCAAGAGGGATACACTGGTTCCGTATCGTCGACGTTTAAATGAATAAATTGTACATGTACAAATATAACTACACAGTCTGTGCGAGTCGAAGTAAGTCATCAGCGCGCAAAGCAATTAACCGCTCCCACTTTATTATTTCTCTCGAATTAATCGAATCCACTCCCCAATAATCGATACGGATCTGGGCTGTTCACAACGCTACATCGCCACAACTCAGCAGGCCTAACATGGTTACCGTTTTATCACTTATACCATACCACGACAACGATAACGTCGATAACACATCGGTCATTCTCACACTGGCATACTCTTCATAGACTATCGGTCTCTGTTGGATGGACGGATAGTCCATCTCGCCGCGACACAAGATCGCGCGCCGTCTTGTGATAACCGTGCAGCCCCCCTATTCTCTAACTTGTTTTAAGCTCACCTCAACGCTCACCCACAAATATATTTTGACACCGCAATGCGAAGTAACAAATCGTAGGTAGAGGTCTAGTTCCGTGACGGGTGCCCGGCGGGGTGAGCCGCTTTAGCGCGTAGCGAATAACAGCCCTGGGCAGCGCTTGGTTACTACGCATCGCGGTGTCAAGATATCGTTGTGGGTGAGCGTTGAGGTGAGCTTAAAATAAGTTAGGGAATAGGGGGGCAGGCCCCGTATCATGGTCGGCCTTATCACGCAATAAGTGACAAGATAGAGCGTCCGTCTCGTTCCATCGAACGGTATCAGCCAGTGACGGACGCTCTATCTTGTCACTTATCGCGTGATAAGCCCGACCATGATACAGGGTCAGAACATGACGGATCGGATGTCGTATTCACAGCGATAAATGATAAAATGGCATCAACCCGCAAGTGACCTAGTGTTAAGTCAAGCCTCCGATAGGTACGCTCTGTTGTAACGAATCCCGGCGTCAAGTTTACGAGGGATGAGCGGAGATGAAACCAGTTGGGAATAGCATAGCTGGCCTTTTCTGGTAGGTGTAGTCGGGGAATGAAAACGTTCACCACTTTTCGATTTTATTTAAATACTGTTAAGGTCAAAAGTGACCAATACTTTCATTCTGCGAGTGTACATCGTTTACCAACTCGGCTCAGGATGTAAGCCAATTTCAATCCTTACTAAAAAAACGCTAAAGCAACTCTCTAGCACCTTTTCACGCACTATGTCACCTTTTCACGCTGAAACCACGGAGGCGATTGAGATGAAATTTGGTATGGAGATAGTCAGGGGGTCCCCTGACTATCTCCATACCAGACTTTTTGTCTCCCAAATCATCCCAGAAAGAAGTGAAAAGGGGAGTGGAAGCACTATGGGAGAGCGTCGATAATCGATGCTGATGTGGAACAACAAGACGACTCTCGTATTAGAAAACTTAGAAAGATATGTAAGTGCGCTCGCGCGCCGTCTGGTGATAGCCATGCAGATGCTATTATATTTCGTAGAGGGGTAGTAGTCCCTGGCGATTAACGAGTTATACGCGGTCGAACGCGGGCAAAAGCTAGTTAGTTACCTACTCATATTTGTTAGGAATCGCCGGTCAAGTTATACTGGGAGTAAATCAGGTGAGTTGAAACATTTTGTGAATCGAAAGGATGAGTTATGCTTATTTGTTTTTCGATATTCGCACTTTAATCGTTTTTTCCGATGATTGAAACCGCACTCTCGATTTATTGGTGGGCGTTCAGTGACTTTGACATTTTGAATCTCTCTGTTACCTACATTCATATTTATGTGCTTGGAAGTTAATAACTGGGAACACTTTTTTATATTGCGTTTGAAGGCTGAATTCAATACAATTCATTTAGTCCAATACAAAGTATAGCATATAATTTTTATATTACAATATAATGTAATTTAATTAATAATTTTACAAGATGATAAAAAACATTAACTAAATTGAATTAAAATTAAGTGAAATCTAAAAAAAGGTCCTCGCGGCATTGTAGGTACCGAGGATGCTGGCGGCATTTCTTCGCTGAATTGCAATGAGAAAGCCGCCAGCTCTTCGGACACCAGTTACGTCAACCAGACGTAATACTATTTCCGAAAATAACTTTTGCGCACTGGGACCCCACGGACTGAGGGTCTTGACGCCAAATGGTACAAAGTTGTTCTCTCTGCCGAGGCCTCTTATATTTAACGTGTTTCAGATATTCAAGTTTAGCATTAAGTCTAAAGAAATTTTAATACACTGTATATAAATATGCATCACAAGGTGGGGAGTTTTGACTAGGTATAACATTTGGTCTATTCCATTTGATAGGTTGTGGGTTGAGGGACACTACAAGATTCAACAGTGATATGCATAACTCATAACCTTGTCATAACAAGACGTGGTTGTCAAATCAAAACCGTAATGTAACCTTGTCCAGTCGATTTGACAGCCACGGTATGTCATGCATGAAAAGGTAGGTAATGTCACTATTGAATATCTCAAAAAGTTCCAGACCCACACTATCATAAATTGGTTACTTTCCTCTTTCATGATGCCATTCGAACTAGTGTTTAGAGAGGACCAAATGTCTATTTCAGGCCAAAAGCACAGCAGAAGGCAAAATTAACGTCAAACGAATTTCAGAAAACTTAGTGATTCATAGTTTTTTAGTAAACAATGTTTACCAAGAAATGCATCTACAGAATGCAATGCTATGTACAGTCAACAGCATTAAGATCTGCTATAACGGGGTCCTGTCACTTGACCTACTAATGATTCATTAGACCTAATGCATTTTTCTTAGAAACAGTGAACTTTTCGCGGGCTTTCTTTGAATATCATCAAATAGAAGTCATTTGGTTAGGTAAGGTTTATTTTGCAATAAAGTTTAGACACAATTTTTAAAAAATGCATGAAGTTCTATGCTTCAGCTCGGGCCGAAAATCGTTTGTCTGTCTGGTGTCTGTCCCGCTGTTCTCCTCTACAGGTCGCATTTCTCAACCGATTCTCGTGAAATATTGTGAACAGGTTCGTTAATTTTTTGTCGAGTCACTGGTTCGAGTAAAAAAAAACTATTTTATAAAAAAGACATGCTTGCAAGTTTAACAGCTCACAGAGTTAGTGTAGTTAGGAACAACCGCTATAATACTGCAAGCAAAAATATATGACACGCCGTAAGTGCTCGGAAATAAGGTCTTGTCAGATAATTATGCGCGCTTTAGTCTGACAGATATTAATAATGGTGACTGTACTAAAAGAAAATGTATGCCTTTTGGCATAAATGTAAGATATGTGTAAGTTCCCCTTCAAATTGCCCTACAAAAACAACACTCAAAGTTAAGGCCATTTGTCATTAGAACCGACAAAGGCTATAGTTAGAAAGAGACAGCAATCACTCAATTTATAGCAAGTTGCAGTGTGACAAATTGGAAGGTGTTTATTGGCCTTAAGTCGCAAGAATGTGGGAGTGGGCAAAAATTAATAACTCATTAACATAGTACAAGTACCTCGCTAGGCATGCGTAATTCTGAAGTATAATTGCCGATAATGATCTTTATCTGGTAAATATTGCCGGCAAAAAATTACTGATGTTCGGAATTGAACCTGCAATTAGCAACGCCCATTCCATACGTGACTTTGTATAACTACTAAGTATAACTATACTTTCGCACAGCGTGTTAGTATCGCTATACAGCGAGGAAACACGGCCAGCCTTCTGGGCACCTTGCCCGTTGACGGCGATTTATGCCAATGTTTACCTATAGTTTAAGTTTTATGTTTGTTTTTATTAATTGTCGTTATTTTGAATTAAATAAAATCACTACTTGGAAAACAATACATTAATCATATACCTAAAAATAAAATTCATAATGATATTGCATTTCGAAGCGAAAGATTTTTTGATTGAATAACGAGAGAGTGAAGTTCTCCGAGTGTACTGGAACCATCTGAGGCGGCGTTTGTATGTATCTACGTATAAATAAATGTTTGTTAGACGATAACTCTAGTATCGTTAATTGCGGGTGAAAATCCCAGGGCGATTTTTGCGCGGCGGAGGTGATAATTGGACTGAGGATTTCTTATATTTGAAGGTTCTGTTTTTTATTTGAAAGCTAATATATTTCATCATCTTGAGCCATAATGGAAATTACTTTAAACCTATTGGCTTGACCATCAAAAAATATAAACTGCCAAAAATCTAATTTTGGTGACGTATCCTGCACTTGTTTCTTGTATTATACAATAGATACGTACCTTGTATACTAAACCGCTTCCCTAGTCAAGTTATAGATAAAATATTAGAAAAGCCAAATAGAGCCAAAAATATAGTTAAGAAAACACTCACAAATATAGAATCATCGTAAGTACTAAACACAATATACATAAGATATAATAAATAACTTAACATAGTATATAAATATAGAACATATAAAAACATAGTCTTATCTTATGGGGGGCTTCCCCCTTCACATCATAGTTTATAAAATCTTCAATGTAAAAGATTGCAACTATAGATGTAACATAGAATTAACCTTTTCTTTATGCAATAAACAGCTTAATTTTTTTTTTTTATTATTAAAACGCCATGATACAAAAAAACTATCTATTTACTTAATTAAAGCGGCATTTATTCGTGTTCTATATTAGTCAAGGTATCCTTAGATTTAATTTCGTTACATTCGTATGTAAACTAAACCTCATACTGATTTTAAAAAAACTGTCCTGCAAAATAATATAATTTTGGTGAAAAAAATTCAAAATATTTTTATGGTCGAACAAAACGCAATGACACAAACGGCGCGAGCGTCGCTTATTGGTTTAGTTCCACTCTGGCGACAGGCGATGAGAGACGTGTGATACTGTGTAGGAGCTAGCACGTAAGTACCTAATTATGGTGGTTCAAAATACAGTTTACGTCAATTTTGGTAACACGATTAATTTATTATTAAGCATAACTTAATTTTATGTGTATTTTATTTTAGGCTTGGCTTTGGTTCCCCTTTCGAAATATAAGGTTAACTGGAACATGTACAAAAGGGTTAATTAGTTATGTTTTTTTTAGTCCAAATCCTAATTGCGGTGTTGCAATTTTGGTGTGTTTGGTGGATTTTTTGAAGACACCAAAATTGCTGAGTATTACCAAAATTATAGAAGTCGTGGCAAAGTGAACCGTATTCTAATGATATAAGGTCTATCAATTGCTATACATACGACTTCTCGGATATGCAACAAGAAATCCATTTTAATTAAAGTACATTGAAAAAATGACATTATTTTTATTACTTTTTGAGTGAACACTGTTATATCAATGTTATATATAAAATATTTCAGTGTATATAATTTTATACTAGACAGCAAAGTCTCTGGCCGCGTCTGTCTAGGTATTTGCATAAAACTCAAAAACTACTAAACCGATTTCGATACAATTTTCATTCATATGTAGTTTTAATTTTAAAGATTGGTTAAATCTATATTTATATATGTCAAGTTTATGTACCGCAATCGTGTCTACCACAGGGCGAATCGGTTATTAGTGTATAAGTAGCTCTTACGATTTTTTTTAAATATTTTATATAAAAATATATTAAATAAGATGATCTAATCATAAAATATATACCTGTATATTTAAAAAAAATATTTGTTTTACGCCTAGCTACCTGCTCATCCTGAAATAAAATAGAAAAAATAATATATATAATAAAAGTATATAACACAATTATTATGAAAGTTAATATTACACGCTAATAAACTTGACTAATTTCGGAGTTGTTGGCGATATAACCGGCAGAAGTGGCGCGGATTTTGTCAAAATGTGGTGATATACAAAAGCAAATAAATACCTATTATGTTTTATACGCGTATGATGATCGTATAATTCAATATATGTTTGACCTAAATATGTTTATTTCGTATAAGTAGGTTTTATATATCCTTGAGCCCCGCACTGCGCTCAGCATTTATTTATATACATATACATAAAACACACATACACAAAAAACACATTTAAATCATCTCTAAGCTAAGAGCTACACGCCACCGAAAATTGCATTGAAATCGGTTGAGTACTTTTAGAGCAATTCGCGACCAAACCGGCAGAAGAGGCACGGATTTTACCTGAAAAATTAGGTGATATAAATTTCAATTAAATTTTAATAGCCATTTACATTTTATGTACATATGATGATTATCTATACTAATCCTACTTAATAGTATAAATGCGAAAGTTTAGATGTTTGGATGTTTGTTACTCAATCACACTTAAACGGCTGAACCGATTTGAATGAAATTTTGCACGAAGATAGTTTATAGCCTGGATTAAAATATAGGATAGTCTTTATTCGGGTCCACGCGGACGAAGTCGCGGGCGGAAGCTAGTATTATATAAAAAGGGAAAGTCAGTAAGATTGTAGCTTTGTAAGTTTGTAAGTAATGGGTAATATCCAGCACCACTTATTAAATTCACTTGCTTATAGAATGGACCTTCTGTATGGCCGTAGGCTATATCGCAGGTTTGCCCGCGTTCTTTATTATATATATATATATGTATATATATAGATCTCATAAAAGCATAACAAAATTAATAAAATAAACGAAGAAACAATAAATTATAAATTAATAACAAAATAAATTAACCTAGCTAACCTAACCCAGGCATAGCAAAAAGACCCCGTCCAGCAGTTCCGTCTGCGGCATGGAGCCAATAACGATATATCTCAGGAACTAAGTTTACCACCCTGTCTAGAAAAGAAAAATGTCATACTTATATAAAGTAAGGTGGGTTCGGCTCACTTTTATTTTGTGTGTAAAAAAACTAATTTACGTTTAAACATGCAATTCAGGTGGATTCATTATCTAATTTTGGTGCCAACATGCAATTTTGGTGGCCATGAAATTAATTAATTGTCATTATCTCAAAATCTACTCATTGGAATGGAAGGCCGTTTTGACACTAATTTGATTATGACTAATGACGCTCTAAAAACATATTTTTGGTAACTATATCATAAAAATAAAAAATCCCACCAAAATTAGCAAAATTTAAGACTTGTTGAATTTCACCCACATCTTGAATTAAGTAAAAACTATTTTTAAGTTTTAATATCTCTAAACACAACTAGATGGTGCTAAACTGATCCTGAAGTACACCGTCAGTTCACTGTTCGAGATGGACTACTAGTTATACTTCAGCAAACACAACAGCAAAATTATGTGGTGTTCATAATTAGGTATCTTAAGCTCTTTAAGATCTCGCCTTTTATAATAAAGACGTGTGTGTATCATCACCTCTTCCTTGCCGTAGCTACTTCTGCGGCTGACTGTACCTAAATTGAATATTTGAATCGTATGGACACAGGAGTCCGCTGGATGTGAATGGCGCAGAACCGGACATTATGGCGCTCTTTGGGGGAGGCCTATATCCAGCGGTGAACGTCTTTCGGCTGATATGATGATGCATGATGGACATGAACTGCATTCAAGGCCGCAATTCCATTGCAAAACAAAATTGGTTCTCTTAAATATTGTTTTTGTTTGATTTATTATTATTATTTACTAGCTTCCGCCCGCGACTTCGTCCGCGTGGACCCGGGATGAAAACTATCCTATATTTTAATCCAGGCTATAAACTATCTTCGTGCAAAATTTTATTCAAATCGGTTCAGCCGTTTAAGCGTGATTGAGTAACAAACATCCAAACATCCAAACATCTAAACTTTCGCATTTATAATATTAGTAGGATTTAATAAACAGAATATAGAAACTTAATAATTAACAGGGTCCCACAAAACTGTCGGAACAGTTTATCTGTGTGATCACTTCATAGTACAGAGTTAACTAATTTGTACATAATTACTTAAGTTGTGTTTGTAGATGTTACATACAGCTATGACTTAGGTATTATTTATAGATAAGAACTGTCGTTTTAATTTTCTTTTAAAATCGTTTTTTATTCTTTCACGGCTGATAGTTTCCGGTAAAATGTTTCTGTCATTTGAGAGACAAAGAAGTGGTGATATCCTCACATCGGGTACGTCACATTTTGTAAGTCGAATAGATATATATTTTTAGTCACACAGTCGAGTGTAAAAACATAGTTCAAATTTGAATTTTACCTCACGGACATAAGCTCCGAAATCCCATAAACTGTAGAATAGACCTTATTTGTCATTAGGACGTCGTCCATGGCAATTAAAGTCGATTAAAGTCTTTCTATCATTAAGCTTAGGTATATGCTAAAAAGAAAAGCACAAACGGATTCCTAATACCATACGTGGATCCGAAATCAATTAGTGGGAGTGTATGTACATATTAAATTTACCGGCTTCGCGAAGAATGTTAATCAGCAGCTCATATTTGGTGGTAGCCATTTGTCGGCCATGTATGTAAAACCACACGCGGCGAGGCTTCTTTCCATAGAGTAGTGACATTGTTCTCAAAGTTTACGCGTCACGTGAGCGTAGCATTGGTTGCCATTTTATCACTTATCGCTGTGGATACGTCACGTTCTGACAAGTACGCGAGTGCGAGAGTGACGGATGTCTTATCGACAACGATAAGTGATAAAATGGCAACCAATGCTACGCCCGCTGCTGGTCGATTGCGTAAAGATTTGTGGGTGCCTACGTCAGGTAGATATTAACGTCATTTTTTGAATGGGTTATAATGGCGTAAATTAACCTTATTTCCGAAAACCACACTTGGTTGGTAAATTTAATAATTATATTTTAAATTCATGTACGTCATCTTCGTGTAGTATTCATGTACGTAGGTAGATTAAATATAATGATAATCTTATTCGGTGTGATCTTTGGGATTACTGAAAAGTTAATGTAAGCTAAAACTACGTCAAGTAAACTAAATAATATATGTATAGTTTGAAATAAATTATAAGGTATTTGTACGCAAGTTCTTCATTTGTGCAATAAAGATTAAATAAATAAATAAATGTTGTACAATGTCACACACACATAACGCATTTGTACGTCTTTGCAGTAAGGTTTGCTATAATTTACATTTCCCGTAAGTAACATTTCTTAGAAACAATAATATTTTCAAAATCGTTAAGTATAAAATAAACCGAACCTACGGGGCTCTATTCAAAGTTTATTTTTATTGTCCTGAAAATGTTACGGTTCCTGAGAAATTGATTTTTTCGGTAAATTTCGATTATGGCAAACACTAGAGTTATGACAACTAACATTTTGGATATCGAAAGTATACGTATCCGCTTTTCAGTTGCATTAAGTTTGAGAGCCGTCGGCCAAGTGGCTCAGTTTTTTAAGGATGTGCGGATACGCTTACACGAAGCTAATTACGAATTTCCACATTATTTGCGTGAACAAGGTAACTTGTACCGTCGAATGCAATGCAGATAATTATTATTTGACTTTACTCATCCACTACTCTTTATCCACCTACGAGCAACATTTATACAATTGCCAACTGATTTCCGCGACTACGTCCTTTTTTTTGGACCTGGTTTCTTTGCAGCAGCCAGAAGGCTTTTGCTTCAAATCTTGGCTGGTTGTGGGTAGGCGCCACAATGGGGCTAGGGCGACTACGTCCGCGTGAAACTCGTTTATATGGTAACGCCATGAAAACGTCCACCTCCCATTTCACCCTCTTATACTTGAAACCATAATTAGAGTCCAGAAAGGCTACCTCTGTGTTGCCATTAAAATGAAAAATATTGGCACCGGTGGATTTACATTTTTCTAAATGATGGACGTAGCTAAAAACTAGCAACGTCCATCATTTGGAAGTATAAATAAAGCCGGTGTCGGTTTTTTTCATTTTAATGACGGCGAAGAGGGTGGTTTTTCTGGACTCTAATTATGGTTTCAAGCTTAGAAAAACTATCCTATGTCACTCCTCGGGATTGGAACTAACAAACAAATATTGAAATATTATTAATTCATTGCTCTTTGAACGAGCCAGGCCAAAATTCTTTCGTATGTCTGTCTGGCTGTTCTTCTCTGCAGGTGGCATTTCTCAGCCGATTCTCGGGAATATGTAGATTCAGTTAAAACAGTTCTTCGAAATAAAAATAAAAAGATATAGACAACAGCTCACAGAACCAATAGTTACTACACATATCAAAAATAATTACCTCGTTTCTTGTTCGAATAAAAAAATATGTGCAGTAGTTTTACTGACTATACACCGGGCAGCGGGGGGCAGCCCGAAGAAAGCTGCTGGGGCATGCATGTATGGGGAATTATTTATTTACAGAAGACCAGGTGTTTGCCAGCTTTGCTTAAAAGCTGACGAAATTGCTCGGGTGATTGACGTTAAATCTCGAGAAAAAAAATAGAAGTAGAGCTAGAATTCTGTCTGAGGTAGTTTTTGCAGAAAAGGGACAGAAGATGTCCCTTCGCTTATATCGTTGTCATCATTAACGTTTCTGTTTGAAGAACATTCAAATTCATTAATAATATCCATATATACAAAGTCATAAATTCACTGAATAGTGAATACCTACTTTTATTTTATTATGAAACGCGTGTAAAAATACTACAGAGTTTAAATCATCAATTCGTCACCAAAATTAAATCAGCACAAGCAAATCCCTTTCTATACTTAACGTCAATTGTTTTACATACAAAATGATTCATGCAAGCCATTTCGCTCATACATAAATATATAAGGTCCACCAATTTAACGCAAAATGTTTAAAAAAGCATATCAGAGATCCAGTTGTTCCGAGCCTCTCCCGACACTCCTTAATTGATACAATTCTACGAAAGTAATTTCACAAATTACTTTTAGCTACCGGACTTTAAGATCAACACGGGAACAGTTACAACCTTGTCGCGGTAAGCACGTGGAACTGGTCGGTTGAAGTGAGCGCGAGAGAGGGGAGAGTTTGGAGCGACAAGGTTGCTCGAGTACCGGTTGCGACAAAACAGTATGTTGTTGTGTTGGTAGCGTGTTGTGGGTTGGTCGTGATTTTAGGTTGAATGAGAACTGTCTAGGATTTTTTCTTAATGTTGAAAGTGTTTTGATAATATCGATGTATATGGCAATGATGATTGGTAGGAATTTATTAATCACTGACTAGAGTTACTAGTTCGTATGTGTCTAGATAACTTGACGCGTACTAAGTATTATTTTTACTTAACGGGACTTAATCGCGTATAATTAAATTATTTATTTACCTCACTATGCGCACGCGGGTGGGCGCGCGTACTAAGTATGTCCTTGTCATTCAGAGGTCTTGTATCGACTGTACTTATAGTTAAAAGTGTGTTAAATTAACGCTCATTTAGCGCGTAGCTCTGCTACGCCGTAGCACATGCCTGTATGTAAGCTGCTTATATAGCCCAAGTTTCTATTCGCGATACAATTTCAGGGCCAAATAGCGGCTTGTCGGGCTTTACTTGAGATTATTTGACTTGTCCGAATTGCATAAAATTACTCCATTAAAAAAGCAGCTCTACCGTCCAAGGTTGAAGATTCCAATTCCAATAACAAGTTTTATAAAAAGTAAAAAGAAGAATAATTTATATTGAAAAAACCTTACTGCTAACGTTAAATTGTTCTTGTCTGATTTCGTGTCAGCCCCCTATTCTGTAACTTGTTTTAAGCTCACCTCAACGCTCACCCACAAATATATCTTGACACCGCGATGCGTAGTAACTAAGCGTAGGCAGAGGTCTAGTTTCGTGACGGGTGACCGGCGGGGTGAGCCGCATTAGCGCGTAGCGAATAACAGCGTAGGTTTTCCCAATGCCCTTCCCTTCGGCCAGCACTGCTCGTCTCCCAGTCTAGTCTTTCGGCCGTGTCGTCGGAGCATTGCTGTCCATAATAGGACTCAAAATATATTATTACTTCAAAAGAAAAAAGGCAAATAATACGCCTAATAACGATAAGCCTATTCAAATATTTCAAAACATTACGAAGCTACAACCGTTTTAACACTCTCGCTCCCAGGAACCCGCCTAGCGGGCGCCTACGCGTAGTCGCTTTTCGCTACATACGAGAAAAACCACGGGATCGGCTACGAGCGTAGCGCGTAGCGATTCTTGGTAGTGAATGTGTTAATGTTGCTTGTTAGAGAGAGAAAACGCTAGCAGATCGTGACGTCACGACGAGCGTCATAGTAAATGACAATCGTTTCATATGAAGGTGCGTTTTGCGGAAAAGGCACAGAACATAATTCATAATTCATTTATTGCATATTTATCATGTGGTACAATTAGGTGTTACATTAGGGTAGGTTCACACATGAATCCTGTTAGGGCACAGCAAGTAGTTCTAACAATTAAAGCTACTACTAGAAGAATTAAAGCTACTACTACACACACACATCTATTAAATTAAATTAACCGCATACCGCATTCCCCCTCATTTATTACTTTGTGATTATCCTCTTGCGTTGCTTTTTCCTCCATTTCACTTCATTCTTAATCCTTTTTTCAATAAAATACATCATTATTGATTATTTTATCTAGTGTCTACACCCCTATATTGCGAGTGTTCTGGGTGACGGGGGCGGGCCGGGGCACTTGCCTAAAAGCCGCAGGGAAGGCGATGAACATCTTTTTGGCCCTAAGACGGCCAAATGTGGCGAGGCGCGAGAAAGACTCCAGTGCGTTAACTATATAAGATCCTGTGGTCCTCCGCATGAGAGCGCAGATGCCGGCCGTCGTGGAGTTTTTAGTTTCATAATTGTATCAAGTTTAGTCGTATTGTCGCAATCCCCTAATCGCACAATACCCACAACATCGCGACACGCCATATCTACACGAGGAATCGCTTAAAATTGTGCGCCCAAATTAAAATTCGTGAATTTAGCCTTTACCAGCGCCAGGCGGGGATTTCGCCGCATAAATTTATTTATAATTAAACGTAATTTGTTTAACGATGGCGTTTGAAACTAATTAAATAAAGTTAATTAAGTTCTCGCGATTGTTGCGCAATAAACAAATATGGCCGATTGGGTTAATTTCGTGTTTTAATGCGGTAATATGGACGCTGAAAATTTTATGGTGATCTTGTGTTAAATAGCGTTGTAATATAAAAAGATGAATTGGTAAATCTTTACTTATACTATTACAAATAAATGCGAAAGTAATGTTTGTTTGTTTGTTACCTTATTCCCACTGAAACCGCTGAACCACAGACCAAGACAGTTCGAATATTGGAGAAGAACTTAACGAGCTGAAATAAGTTTAGAATACTTTACATACATGTATACTTACATATCCACTGAGTCTGTCCGTTTCAGAACGGCTGATGCAGGCATCACGTTGAACCGAATAATTCGGCCGAATGTTCGTGTTCGGTTAAACACATATTCGGCGCATATCTAATTATAACGGATGCAGCATTTATTCACAACGCGAGCTCATCACATCTCTCTTTCTATTTCCATCTTCCTTTCTTCTTGCTGTCTTTCTTTTGCCTTTCATTCTTGTCCTCTTTTGTTTTCAGCTCGTCTTTTCGGGCCGAACAGAGACAAGTCATACTCAAAGAAGAATATGACTCCGCAGGAGGCCAAATTTATAAACGTCATGTAAAATATAAGTTTCTCTCTAAATTTTCATTTTTGGTACAAGCTTTTATTGCCGACTTGACTTTTCTGTATACCGTCATCAACTACTCATTGAGACGATTCTAATGAGTCCAAGCTTAACGAGGTTACGTCGGTTAAGTACTGAATTCCTTCTGTCTCCATCATCAGATCAGCTCGATGGTACCATAATATTGTATTGTCATCCAAACTATAATTATACCCAAAATTTCAGCTCAAGATAGCGGCAAGTAAACTGAAAAATGGATTGCATATTTTGACGGACAACTTACTTAAGTACATACATATATACGAACAGTGCAAATTAAATAACAACTTCTAATAATAATTTACTTTAAAAACAAAGTTTTAACCGACTTCAATTTAGTACTCCGCCAAGCCACGAGAACATTTCCACATTTATTTTCCAATTTACCACATGAACTGATTTCCGAGAGCAAATGCGTTGATTATTAGAGAAAAAAACCCAATCGCTGTACGTGGCCCGATAATATTTAAGGACTTCCATATATTACCAAAGCATATATAAATTACTATACTGTAAATTTATGTTTAAGTCGAACTATTAACTAGTTTCGTAAAATTAGATAAGTTATTATAATAAGTGTTCCTGCAGTCAAACTGTTAAAACAGTTTTGCAGGACTTTAAGTAGTTAGTGTTATTGTAGATTTTTTAGTAACAAATAAATAATCCCACAAGGCTCACCTTTGGCACTTCGTTAGTTGCTATTTCAACGGAATCTTATCAGAATCTGTGACGTACTTTTGTACTTTTAAGTACATCATTGAGGAATTCCATAAGCCACCTGTGGTCTTCATCATCAATTCCACTCCACCAAATTTATGATTTCCGGGTGTCCGCAAGAAAAAAAAATTACGAATCTGCTCATCAATGACGGAGTTCTGAGGTAACAAACATTGAAAAAAAAAGTTTTTTTATATATTTATATATACAACCGAATTGAGAACCTCCATCATTTTTTTGAAGTCGGTTAAAAAGTGAGCGCATCACAAATGATCATGTTAACAACAAAAATCGGCCAAGCGCGAGTCGGACTCGCGCACAAAGGGTTCCGTACCATTATCCGTTAAATGAAAGGTAACTTGCGGTTTACGATTTATGACGTACTAGCTTCTGCCCGCGACTCCGTCCGCATAGAACTCGTTTATATCGTAGCTCGATACAAACTTTCAACCCTCAGGGGTGATTTCCGGGATTAAAACTATCCTATGTCCTTCCCCGGGATTCAAACTATCTCCATAGCAAATTTCATCTCAATCGGTTCAGCGGTTTAAGCGTGAAGAGGTAACAGACAGACAGACAGACAGACAGACCGACAGACACACGTTCGCATTTATAATATTAGTATGGATTAGTATGGATTAAAAAAAACTACTTACTAGATCTCGTTCAAACCAATTTTCGGTGGAAGTTTGCATGTACATCATATATTTTTTTAGTTTTATCATTCTCTTATTTTAGAAGTGACAGGGGGGGACACATTTAACCACTTTGGAAGTGTATCTCGCGCAAACTATTCAGTTTAGAAAAAGTTTAGAAAAAAAATGTATTAGAAACCTAAATATCATTTTTGAAAAACTATCCCACCCCACACTTCTTAATGCGGTCCAATCTTAATGCGGTTCACAGAATACATCTACTTACCAAGTTTCAACAGTATAGTTCTTATAGTTTTGGAAAAAAGTGGCTGTGACATACGGACGGACAGACGGACAGACAGACTGACGAATATAAGGGTTCCGTTTTTTGCCATTTGGCTACGGAACCCTAAAAAGTCTAGCCTACGAATCCTCATCATCATATCAAAGGCGTCCACTGCTGGAGGCCTCCCCCAAAGAGCCTAATTCGTAATCCATAATACCCATAATCCATAATCCAACTATATACTCGTATATATAATACATATTATAAATCCGAAAGTGTGTCTGTCTGTCTGACTGTTACCTCTTCACGCTTAAACCGTTGAACCGATTGAGATGAAATTTGCTATGGAGATAGTTTGAATCCCGGGGAAGGACATAGGATAGTTTTAATCCCGGAAATCACCCCTGAGGGTTGGAAGTTTGTATCGAGCTACGATATAAACGAGTTCCATGCGGACGGAGTCGCGGGCAGAACCTAGGGACACATAATTGTTACCAATACCAAGGTAAACGTGTAATTATACGAGCTAACAGGTAGAGCACAATGTTTTGTAAATAGGTTGGGGTCAATCTGAAACGTACGCGTTGCATTTCAATTTGGGGTTTTTATTACGACGGTAGCAAGCGTAGGCTTGGTGGTAAGCGGTTACTGCAGCCTATGGATGCCTGGAACTTTAGGGTTATCGCATGCAAATCTGCATACCTAGAATTACTCCTTTTTTGAAGAACCTCATACTACCCTCGCTTTCGATAGATTTACTTTTGGTATCAATGCGAAACATGCTGATATCATATCTAAATGCGAAATGTACGTTATGAATTGACCTGAACGCCGTCGAACCGTTTGAGCTAATCGCGCCATCTTGTGCGCTTTGCTTTTGTTTCCGCGCCCGGTTTTCGGAAATCCGATGGCTGCCATTTAAATCGACGGCAGCTGTTTTCAATGTAAATCCCAACAATATCTATTTAAATCACTCACAATTAAATTCGAGATTACGCTTATCGTCTGATCTCGGAATACAGCAGCATCCAAATTAATCCATGATCGTAATGACTATAAAGCACCTACACATGTGCCGTCGGAATGCTACTATCCAATTAACTTGTTACATTCTAACTTCCGAAAATTCTACCAGTTGTGAAAAAAGATGGAGCGTTCTCCGAAATTCAACCATTACCTCCCAAATAGTGCGATCGAGACGTCAGATAACCCTTTCACGTGGACTATACTAATTGGCGCAATAAATTTGGGACAACGCGACAACTCCAAATACCGCCGCCATGGCTCCTATTAGGACCTAGTTCTATCTGTCCTCATAGAACGAGTTACGGACCAACTCCGAGAATCTGTCAAATTCGATTCCCCCAAACAAGCGATTTTCATTTCTAAAGCCTTCATTTAATAAGCGAACGCGACGAGATTCGCGTCCAAGCGTACCGGCGCAATAAAGAAATGTCATCTCGTTTAAATTCCATTTTTGAATTCAAAAAACCGCGGCGAAGACACTGGATTCTCGACCCTGCGTCCAGTATTTAAAAATCTCTA
The DNA here is from genome assembly GCA_947049275.1 of Epinotia bilunana. NCBI lineage: Eukaryota > Metazoa > Arthropoda > Insecta > Lepidoptera > Tortricidae > Epinotia > Epinotia bilunana. Next base: position 9,350,739 of record OX346273.1, on the reverse strand, counting down.
ATGAGGAGGCCTCCAAATCGTGACGTGCCGGTGACAAAATGTTGGACGGATATGGCTTGGTGGCGATTAATTTTGGGTCTTAAATATTTTCAATAGAGTATATATTCTAATGTAGCTTAATGGCGATATTCGTATCGTTAATATAGAGTCGTCGCGAACGCGCAACCGTTTGTACCCGCGTCATGCGGACAGACGCTTTTTGTCGTTTTTAATTATATTTATTGTTCTCGTTATTTATTTATTGTTTTGTGTTTTGTACCGTTCTCGCTACCGTGAGTGTATTTTAACGATTTCGGAGATAGCGGACGCATCCAAATTAGGCCGAGTGTAGTTTTGGAGGATGCAAATGTGATGCTTTGCATACGGAGAAAAAAGACCGATCGCGATGCGGGATTTCAGATGAAAACGTCATTAAAACACAAACGATCATGAGAACTCTTGAAAAAATATATATTATAGCTACTGTAATCCTAATTGAACAAAATACTTGTATCCATTTTAGGGCTCTCAATTTCAGGAGTTTTACGTTTCATTATACGAAATCGCGGGATACAGTCGCGATTCCCGGGAATCCCGGGATCGGTAGCCAATAAAATATATACTATGAATGAATATATATAACAATAGAATGGGAACGTGTTAACGTAAGTAAAGCCCTCAATAAGCCCTCATTATTCAGAAAATTCCAATACCATTCACCGAGTATTTACTAGCAATCATTTAATAAGACATTTGCAAACAAAGCCTCCGATTGTTGCCAATAAAATGGATGAGTCTCGTCACTCGACGCACAATGAGGCGAGATGTCGCGAAATTCGAATTCCGAAAATGGCGAGATTTTAAACTCCGACTCTGATTGGCCAGGACCTTTAAGTTCAGAGTAAAGCCGAGTATACACAGAGCGAGTGCAAATGATGTGGCTACTTTTTGGTAAAATAAGATAGAATTCGTCACTTGTTAAATATAAATTAATCGGCCTTTAGATCTGGCTAAAAGCAGTGCAGTAACTGGGGGAGGGAAGATAAATCATCTCGCTCTAATCAGGGAGTATGAGTACAGTTAGTGCACTGCATTTAGCCAGGTGTAACGGCCACTTTAGACTGTGATTATGACATATCAATATATCAGTCACGAAATTGACAATTAAGGGCAACAATGTATCGAAAAGTAGCATGCTGTAGCTTGTAAAATAGTAATTTGAAAATCAAAGTTTAAGAGAAATTACCTGAGTAATTAAATTAATCATACATTTTCACGAAGTATTCTGTATTGTATTAAGTCGCTAGCGGCCGGTGCTCTACCCACGTATTGCAAAGGAACCAAGCAGAACCACTGGTTATTATTCTGTGTCCATCCTGACGATCCATTATATATACCTATTGAATAATATTTTTTTATTATAGGATGAATAGTTTCGGAGATTACCTACTTTTCCTACAAACTTACAAAGCTATACATTGTATAATTTTGACGAATTTTTTAAACTAAAGCTAGTATAACTTCCAATGGAATTTTTATGATGGACTGAATTTATCAATTACTAACCAACTGGTTTCACTTAATATGTATATTCGAATAAATTGACATGTAATATTAATGATATTATCAATAAATGAATATGAATATGAATATGAATATGAATATGAATATAAACTTACATTTCACATGTTACCTTTCCTCTTTATTATGAGTATTTCTATAGACACTTTTTTACTAAACGTGTCAAATTAAATAATGAACAGTAGTATTTATAAATTACGAATATCATTATTATCTACTGCAACATTCACGCCTTTAGAGTTCCATTTTTGAATGAAACATTTTTTTGTAAAATAAATTGTAACTGCCAGTAATAACTCAAAGTTGTAAATGGCGTTGTGGGTAGCCGTCGTCAAAACATGGCCTACTGCTATATTCTTAGAAGACGTTTCGAAAGTATTGCTAAATATTAGTTTGCAAATTGAATTGTGAAGGCTGTGCAAACCGTTTGTCATCTCATTTTGTACATTTTTAACACGTCTTCGCTTAGAAGGTTCTGTAGATGAAGAATAAATATACAAGTAGCATGTTACAGCTCTGGAACACCACAGGCAGGAGCCTGTATTATTAAGAAATAATAAATAATAATAATGTTACAGTTACATTTGTTTGAAACACGTTCACTTATCTTTCGTTTTAACTTTAAGGCATTTAGGTACCAGCTAGATAAATTGTAAGGCTTGATGAAGGCACTATACAGCAATCAAAAATAACTAAATGAAAATAAACCACATAAATATTATTATATTCGAGAAAATTGTTTAAATATAATAGGTAAACCCGATGCCAAAATTAAAGTCAATTTTACAACGATAACCTTATTGTATCTCATTTTAAGATAACAGTAGTACCTCTATTAATCCTGTTAAAGCCGAGAATATACGGAATCCTAAAAATCCAAACAAGTACCTAAGTGCGAACTTCATAATATATCCATACTACTTATCAATGCGTATTGACTCTGGAATGGCAAAATAATTATCAGCTACACGTCAGAATCAGAATGAATGGATTCGCGCTCACGAGTGAATGAACGAACTAAAAAGAATGACTCAGCCAGTGGTATAATGACAATAGGTTTTTCTGAGAAATAAATGGCCAGTAATTTGACATATGTTATTTTTTTAAGTAAAATCCCACTAAAAATCATTACATGTAAAGTGATTGCCTAGACTCAAAAAGAGAAATAGCCGTTTTTTTTATATCAATAAAATCTTAAGTAAAATGGCTCCTCTACATGATGGCCCATCCTAATGGCCCACTAGGATGAGCCAGCGTGTGGAGAGGGTAAAGGTGTCAGATGGCTTATGGCGCGGCGATGTCTTTCTCCGTCTAACGCATAGTTGCGTCCTGTACGATGGGTCGTGATGGCCCACTGTATAGAGCAGGCTTAAGAGCTATGTAACTGAAATTTTATATGTTTATTAAGTCCATTATTGACATCACATCACAGATTATTGTTTTATTACATTAGTAAATAACATCTCCGTCTCCGTCATCATCTTCATCGTCTGAAGCCTGCAAACTAACGAGCTATTCATAAAATAGTCACGTGTAATACTTTTCATAGCATTTGGAAAATGATCATATAAAATGAATAATGCTTTGTAATCAAATTATGTAGTCCGAAATACGTTTGCATGGAAATTCGATGACGACTTTTAGACACAGCTAGAAAAAAAGATAATAGTCTCAATGATAAAATGCAATGTCGCATCAATTCGATTGCAATGTATCCCTTGTTAAATGAACTAGGTAAAACTATATCTCACTCTCCATTTTAATGTTATTTGACAGAAATAATCGTTACTCAAGAGCCTGTGGCTGAATGGTAATGACAAAGTAGGTACCGACCAGCAAAAAGAACATTATGTCCTGAAGAGTAAAACGTCAACGTCTTGAAAAGCCGAAAAACGCATCGTTACGTGCTGATAATTAATAATGGCCGATCATGCCCAAAATGATTTCAACTGGCAACATTAACCTTACGAAACTGTCGCGCCAATAAAATTTATGGAGACAAAAACCGAGAGCATACTTGCTGACAACACTAGCCCAAACATGGCGGCTGGCGAGTAATTAATAAAAATGGCTCTCCTCAGACGAAAGGCAAATAAAAATGATTCTCCAAGTATTTTAATAATACAAAGTACCTACCTACACACAGCCGTTTTAATGACAATAATAATGGTATGGCAGGAACTTAGTACATTCATAATGTGTGAACTTAAAAACGGCTGTCAATTTCAAAGTTATGGAAGACAATGAGTGGAAAGGCCGATTAGACTCTCATCATCATTATACTCTACCTCGTAGTAATTAATGTGAAATTGCTACCTTTTCTTAGCATGATTTTGCTGTTTGAGAACAGATATCTACTATATAATGATTTCTTGCCAAGCTATTGTTAGTGTCAATACAAATATTTTACCGGATTAGTTGCGCCATTATGTTTTCTAAACTTCTTCAATTACGTTTCAAACAACAAACAACGAGTTAATTGAAGGTATTTAAACTTTTCTTATTTTAAATAATACGTATCTACACTAAGACTGTTTGTGAAATTCGCAATACTTATTTCACGTTTTGAGATACTAGGCCGAATAAATTAGCCGTTTACCATATTAAGCCATTTAGTTAATCATTCCACTGTCAAATGCACAGGTGAAAAATATTCATTCACTGCTTTTCAACCGACTTCAAAAAAGGAGGAGGTTTCTCAATTCGACCGTATATATATATATTTATGTATGTCCGCGGATAACTTCGTCGTTTATGAACCGATTTTGATTATTCTTTTTTTGTTGGAAAGGGAGATCCCAAGGGTGGTCCCATGGTAAGGAAACCAGGATCTGATGGTGGAATCCTGAAGAAATTGAGGAAAACTCTCGAAAAAATTGTCTTTCCGACTAGTGTGTTCCTTAATATTATTCAATATAAAGAATTTTAAAGCCCTATTATTTTCCCTAATAATCAACGCATTTGCTCTCGGCAATCAGTTCATGTGGTAAATTGGAAAATAAATGTGGAAATGTTCTCGTGGCTTGGCGGAGTACTAAATTGAAGTCGGTTAAAACTTTGTTTTTAAAGTAAATTATTCCGCGATAGTATGACAGGTGGCTTCAGGGTACCTATATGGTTAATATATATGACCATTGTTAGGTAACGAGAAACCATCATGATTATTTTTATTAAATGTTTTACTTAGTTAATTACTAACAAACAACACATTTATCTTGTATTTTTTATCATAAGCCTTAAAATAAATTTATTTACTATTCATTCATTTGTCATTCAGCACAAATGGAAAATTGACAACCTGAAATTTTTCCATCCGGAAATACTTCATATAAGAATTTTGTACGAAATTTTATTTCATATTTTTGGATATTCATTTAAAACATTCAACATTCACTTTGCACGTATTTATTTTGAACCTATTTCATACTGGTCAAAATTCCATTTGGACTATAGGTATTCATTTTGAAAGTGATTGTGTCTCTTTACTTTTTTATAACCAATTTTTAGGTCATCAAATACAGGGTAAAACCTCGAATGCTTTAGATTGATAACAAAGTTACAACACCGACTGACAACTTTCCTTTTAAGACTTGGTTTTTTTTTTAAACTTACTGCTTGCAATTATGTTTTCGTGCAACCTTTGTTTTGGTGCGAGTAGGTAACTTGTTCGAACAAAAAAAACTTACTTACTATTTTACACCCATCATCAAAAACGTTTATTAACCGCCAAGAATTCCTAACAATGGTCAGAATTCCAGAAAAGACTAAATAAAATATCAATTTCATAACGCGCAGAGCAAGAAATTGCAGAGGCAAATTAATCGTAATTGACTTTTTATCAAAATAGCAGTCGGCAATAATTGCCTTGTAATTATAATTATGATTACATTCATTACGGCTGTTGTTGTGAGGTACACGAGACTTGTTCGGATGCCTAGGTAACTAACCTACATTGTTGTAACTACATAGTAGAGTATTTTTATAAGCCTACATTGCTCTTTATTTAACTTCGGAACGGGTTGACAGCTGGAGTGTTGATGTAAAAAACTTAATTCATAAAATAGTCTGGCCTGCCATTCGTGTCTAGAAAATGGCGGCAAAAAAACTATCTATTTTGACTCCCAGTGACGATCTATCTAACGGACGAACTGAGGCAATCTATTTTCTCTTTTTTACACATAAATCCGCCACCCTTACAAACAAAGACAGACATAGTACTCCAGGCTCTTTTGGGTTTAGGATGTCAATAGAATATACAACCCAAATCGCTAAACTTAAGTGGCAGTGGGCGGGGCACATAGCACGTAGAACCGATTGCCGTTGGGGCGGAAAGGTTCTCGAGTGGCGACCACGTACCAGAAGGCGCGGCGTGGGTCGGCAAGATGGACTGATGACCTGGTAAAGGTTGCGGGAGTCCGCTGATCCGGGTGGCGCAAGACCGGTCACTTTGGCACTCTTTGGGGGAGGCCTATGTCCAGCAATGGGCGTATTTTGGCTGATATGATGATGATGATAATACAACCCGTACGATGCTGCTTTAAAAGGTTATAAAAAATTATGTTCTTTACATTGCTACTAACAGCATTGGCTTAATTAGCTTTCCAAACTATAGTATAAATCGATGAGCATATAAGTTGTACAAATTCAGATGCAATCATTTAAAACTGAGACTGTTTTGTAGCCATAAAACTGTTGTCAGGTTTTATAGTATCAAAAAAAGTTCTCGAAAAATTCGTACAAAAAGTTATGAGTTGTCCATTTTACGACTCTTATCGTTCTTTAGAATGAAATATCAAATTCATCATCACTTTATGGAATCCCAGGGGATGAATGAAGACATAATAAATTAACTACGCAGCCTCACTAACGTCCAAATCTCCACTTTCGCATGAACGAATGAATGAAATCAATGGCACTGAATGAACGCTTTTTCCACCTGTACCATAGAGTTTAGGATGATAAAAATTTGTTTTGTTGAATGTTTATTATTTATGGACTTGGCTCTTGAATGGAGGTGTAGCTTAAAAAAATGGTTAGTGACCATTATGGTGTGAAAGAAATAAAAGTAAAGCCTATCAATGTATTAAGTTGTGAGCCGATACCTGCTGTGTAAGTGGTATAAAAGCAGTAAAACTTAAATCAATTTTGTGTTTTTTGTAATAGTGTGTGTGATGCGAGCTATGAAAAAAAAATACTTTATTTTATTTACACCCTTTTGGGTGTTAATTTTTCGTCTTACATTAAATTTTGGGGGTAGTGAAGGAACTTCATTAAATATTAACGATTTAGTTCACTTGTATTAGTCACCTAGGATAATTACCTATGCCCTGTACGCGGCCAGCTTCGGTTAGCGACCACCTTATAGACTAGGTTTTTTCAATTAAATATAATAATTAACATTTCAACAGACTCTAAAAGTTTAAACTAATCGTAAGCTGAATACTATTTTTAAATACTATTTTATTACACTTCTTTACGAAACATTTTTTTGTTTCGTGTTAATTTAACGTGGAAGTTACCACGATCAAATTTTCAACGATATGATACAGAGAACGAATATAATGGAAAAATAAACCATCATCGTCTGTAGCCCTAGACAGGACTCGAACCTGTGACCCGTCTATTTCCGGTAGAGTGCTCTCACCACTGAGCTACAGGGACAGTGACCGAAGACGCGTATCTTTTAATCAAATTCGCCGCTACCTACCTATTTTCTTGTTAAATAAAAAATAAGAAATTCCAAAAAACGAGAAAATATCCTTTTAGTTCACCATCTCTTGTGGTCGCAAACCGGGACACTAAATTAGGTGGTCGCTAACCAGCGAAATTACCCTATTTACCTTCGAGGTTTAAAACATGAGGAATAAGTGTACACAAAAGTTGTCTTAATACTAGTTAATTGGTCTCACCGATATCGGATACAAATTAAAAAGCTTGCTGTAGGTACTGTCTCTCTCATTTTATAAGTTATTAGTGAAATGTTACTTAAGAGTCCGCAGTAAGCTCTGCCGAATTTCACCTTCCCGTACAAACGTAGTTACGCTCTCATTTTAAAACTACGTGTTGGATTGTGGCGAAACTTTGCATATACATTGAGATGAGGTTAGATGTTTGTAATTAGTTTATATGGTTCAAGTGTATAAAACAAACAAAATACACCAAAAACAAGTTTTGTATGAAAAACTTAAATTCGCTGTATTTTTTTACTATGGTATCTGAAGCTATTTAAACTAATTACAGACATAGATATACCTCATGTCATTGGACATGCAAAAGTTTCGTTACAATCCAACACGTAGTTTTAAAATGAGAGCGTAACTACGTTTGTATGGAGAATCGAGCTTACTGCGGACTCTTAAGAGCGGTTACAAGCGGCGACTTTTTACAGCAATAGAAATGCGATACAGTACTCCTATCGATGCCGGTAATTGAAACAGGTGATCTATGGCCAGTATCGCGATACAGTCGCGCCGTGTCGTGAAACGCGCGTTTAGTATATCTGCAAAAAAAAACCGTGCTCTAATAGGGGTGTAGACACCAAATTAAATAACCATCAATAATGTTGAAATGTCCCAACAAATGATTAAAATATTGTTAAATGTAGAAAAAAGTAAAGCTGGGGATTCAATAATCGCAAAGTTATAAGTGTCCAAAGTTTTAAGAAGTAGTATATTCTGCCCTTTTTCCGCAAAACGCACCTTCATATGAAACTATCGTCACTTACTATGACGCTCGCAGTTCGTGACGTCACGATCTGCAAGCGTATTCTCTCTCTAACAAGCTATATTAAAACGGTTGTAGCTTTGTAATTCTTTGATATAGCCGAATGGGATTTTCGTCACTAGGCTTATATTCCTTGCTTTCTTTCTTTTGGAGTAATAATAAATTTGTAGTCTACGCCCATATTGGGTAGTTGCCTCATGTTAAAATTGATAACGAAGTGTTGCTAAATGGATAGTAAACCATAAAATTATTGTAAAAAAGTATAAATTACAAAATATAATTATAATCATAACCAGATATTAAGTTAAATTAAATTGAAATCGTTTATTTCAGACCATTCTGATCCATATGTTGTTTTTTACTGTCCAAGAGTAAATTTAAAGCTACCGATAGAATCCTTACGCTTTTACAGAAACAAATTTGTAGGACAACTATGGAACTAAACGCAGTATTTCGCGGCCGAATCAGCAATTTACTTGATTTTCCATACAACGATTAGTAAAAATCGCATACTGTGACGTCATAATTTTATGACAGATAGTACGAAGCGTTTTGGGCTGCCGCCAGCGAAGTCAATGTTTCAACATTTTTTGGGTATTTATGTTCTTTAATTGTAGTTGCTCCCATACAAACTTTAGTTCCTCTCCAAAAACTGGTTCGAATGATATCGTAAAATCTTAAAACAACAAGCCTATTGGCTCAATAACAACGTGACCATTATTTTTTTATACCACGTCGGTGGCAAACAAGCTTTCGGCCCATTTGACCAAATGTGTGAACTCTGCCAATTCCCACACAAATTCCTTAAAAAATCTGACGATCGACCGCAGCAATGAGTCTCAACAACCTCCGCTGTCAAAGCAAATGGCGCGAAAGACGATCACATTCGCCGCGATCCACCTCTATTCCCACGCACCCAAAAAAGCGGCACCTTTTTCGATTACAAACCTTCAAAGCTACACAATTAAAAATGTTCACGCGCGCTTAATTCGCATTGTCAAACTCGTATAAAAAATGGACATCATATTCGAACCGCGCCGCTTGTAATCTCTCGCACCCTCATGAATAAAACTAGCTGGTATAAATTCAAATTTCCTCTCCTCCACACGCTCATTTCCATATCTCGGCCGCTCTCCCCCTATGCTTTATTATTAAAACTCGAGCAAAAACCCGACACCCAAGTTATACGCTATCTACGTTCGGAAATGGCATTATCGGAGAGCCCGCGGCACACGTCTCAGCCAATAGGGCATTCTTATCAGAAAATGACTCATTTCAAATGACAGAGTGTTCTAAAGCGCGTTCAAAATTAGAATGTCCCAATCATCCACGTCCTGCTATTCGAATTTCGAACTTCACTCGAAGTTGTTCGGGTTTTTTTTGGGGCGCGCCCGCCTCCTATCTTGGGCCGCGCGAAATGGAACCGCTCGTTGCGAGAGGAAATTGGAATAAGAAAATTTGGGGTGTAAAATGAAAGATAGACGAGTGCTAATTTCCGGCTATTACTACGTCTCTTTCTTTCCCGCACATTTATTGCGAGAGCGGGCGGCGGGGGTGGTGTGTTACTGTCTTTTTCTAGCATGTGGCCACGGTTTAGGTAATAGGGGGTACGGTGTAATAAGGCGAATGCGAAACCTTTAACGATAACTTTGCGAAGTGCGTGATACAAACGACTTCGAAATTTTGGGGCAATTGTCTCCTATATTTTTACGGTCACGTATTTTAATGTCCTTAAATAACTTGAAAGACCACTTAAAAGTTCGTTATGGGGACGAATATTGGAAATAATATGGCCAGGTCTGATAATGGCGCTGAATGGTGGCTGCGGCGCGTTGCGTCAAATGCCACCGGAATTTATCGACTAACCCGCAGACAATTCAGCCACCGCTATTCCCAACTCTCGGAGTAAATCGTTTTGTAATAATAGCAGTTAGCAACACTATTGAAATATTTGTGTTTGTTGGTCCGTAGCAAAATATAACTGATAAGTTAGTTATTTTCTAGATTTAACCTAAGACCATCTCCGAATAAGGCGGTCCTTATTTATCGGTATCCTACTGTCGGTATTACATTCGCGCTGAAGTATAATATTGCTCGAAAGAAGGGTGGTACGTATGCAGTACTGCATTCTTGCCACCCCGCCTCCGCGCATCGTGCGCTAATCGGGAAGCACTCATTCGAATTGCGCGCAGTAAAGAATCTGTACTGACTTGACTGACAGCTACTAATACCACAAAAAATAAATGCAAACGCGGCCTAATGTATTTTTTTAGGGACGCCGCTCCAGAATAATCGTTTGGTCTTTAAAGAGTACATTTACATGGAGTATGCAGAAAATTGTCTGTACTTTGGCAACATTTCATAGCACATGAGTTTCGCTAATGAAACGCGACCGGAAACGCCACAGAGGATGCATTGTTCCACGTTTAAATGTAAACAGTAGCGGATATGAAAGTGTTCGGATTTTGAATATACTGTTTAGATCTGTTTGAGGGGGAAAATGTTATGATTTACGAGAGTTTAGTAATTAAAATTGTCTCAAATAGGAGGTCATTCGATCACTGGTTCGACTGCAAATAGTAGCGTTAGCCTTCACCTTAGTTTTGTAAATGTGATTTTACAAATAATTTATTTGCATTTTCCTACTTAGAGCCTCTGCATGACTACTTTGGGTAATTCTGGGTCTATAATGTTTTGGTATTTTTAGAGCCGGAAATTCTTGATTGAGTAGGTAACATAAAACAAATTCGTCTTCGATGCGGTCTACCTATACTGGTGAAAGTAAGAAAATAATATATTAAATAATTATTACTGGTGTTGGTGTTCGTAGACTGTCAGCAATATAAAATTAGATCAAGGAATCACATGGAATATTAGTCATGAAAGTCACTAGGTCATTACGCCGGTTACGCGACCAGCTTCAGTTAGCAACCACCTTATGGTTTTTTCATTTAAATATTTCTATAGACTGTAAAAATATAATGAGCCGTATGTAATTATTTTAGTAGGTAGTTAATAGTTATATCATTATATGGATAATAGTAATAGTAGTTATATGAACAACGAAATATATCCGTCCAGTTCTCCAATTCATCTACACCCTATAAGATTAGAAAAATCGTGCGTTAATCATCATGCGATTTCAAAAAAACCATTTGAAACGCAGAAACATTTACATTGTTATTTTTTTAAAGCCAACTTAAATGATCGAAATAATTAAAATTAATACAATGTTTTTCTAGATAAAAGTTGACGAATTTGTCTGTAATAAAACATCTGACATGGAATGAGGTTTAATTTAAGTGGTCGCTAACGAGCACACTGAATTAAATGGTCGCTAACCGGCAAAATTACTCTCGCAGTCCCTACCTCCAACTTTACAAGTTCAATTTATTCACCACAATAAAAAATTAACTCGAAGTTTAGTAATAATCATATATCTACGATAACCTAATAAGTAAACCCCTAAACTAGTAAGTAATAGTGAAACCCCAAACTATCTCGGCCAATATGGATTACAAAGCCATTATGTTATAATGTCTGCAAGTTAATTTCCCGACTCCCCTGTAACTCAATCCGGCTATTAACGCCAAATGAAATCACTGTCGCCCCATGTTTGGCATCATGGCTTTCTTGACGATAAATGCGTGAAACGAAACGTTGGCTGGGTTTTTCTTTGATTCGGATATTTGAAATAAGAATTTAAAGCTCGAAATTTGATCCTATAGTTATTGATTGGCAAAGATGACACTATAGATATTATTTGTGATACTATGTAGATCGTTATTATTATCATGGATTTCAAATTAGTAAGATTTGACACAGAATAGGACCCAAAGGGCTATAGAGAGGGCTATGTTTGGAGTTTCTCTGCGTGATCACATCAGAAATGAGGCTATCCGCAGCATTACCAAGGTAACCGATATAGCCTTCCGAATCGCTAAACTTAAGTGGCAGTGGGCGGGGCACATAGCACGTTGAACCGATGGCCGATGGGGCGGAAAGGTTCTCGAGTGGCGACCACATACCGGAAGGCGCGGCGTGGGTAGGCCGGTACTGATGACCTGGTAAAGGTTGCTGGAGTCCGCTGGATGCGGGTGGCGCAGGATCGGTCACTTTGGCACTCTTTGGGGGAGACCTATGTCTAGCAGTGGATGTCTTTCGGCTGATATGATGAGGTAATAGTACAAGTGATTTGCTTCAATATGCGCCAATATTGAAGTGCTAGTGGTACTGCTTTAAGGCGCCGTAGGTTCATGGTCTTCTCTCCCTCTCACTGAGCATAAGCGTGAGCGAGATTGAAGTGCGCGCTCGGAAGCGCGAATATCATGTTTTTTCATTTTAATTTTTTGGCCGTTTAAATACATAAAACAGTAATTACCGAGTTCTCTCAAACATGATATTGCCGATGTTTAGAAGCAATTTTAATATTTTTAGCTTTTGTGCATAATTTGTTACGAATATTTTAAGTATTATAGACCTATGTTCGTGATTTTTTCTATCCAGCGAAAATTGCTTAATCATGTTTCGAATCACTGATCTCGCTGCAGAAAAGCCTCTAGCTCTAGATAACTATTCGTATTCTTTTAAAACCATATAATTATAAACAGACGCATTATATTGTATCAAAACCTCTTCGCTTAACTTCGCTGAACCTACAGCGCCTTAAAGCGTGTTCCGCGTGATAAGTCACCATCATCATCATATGAGCCGAACGTCCACTGCTGGACATAGGCCTCCCCCAAAGAGTGCCACAATGACCGGTCCTGCGCCACCCGCATCATAGCATGGACGGCCTCATCACACGATAAGTGACAAGATAGAGCGTCCGTCACTGGCTGACACCGTTCAATAGAAACGAGACGGACGCTCTATGTTGTCACTTATCGCGTGATAAGGCCGACCATGATACAGGGTCTGATAAGATGTGACAGTGATAAGTAAAATTGAGTATTTGAGCATTGCTTACGCTTACCTAATCGTTGTTATGCGAATACCGTAAACTTTTTGGGAATAATTGGGAACTTACCTTATAGGTACGTTCCTTACGGTCGGTTAAGGTAAAAATAAAGTTAAAATACAATACATCCATTTCTTTTATTTCATAGCGAAAAGATCTACCTATATATTGGTAGATCTTTTCGCTATGAAATAATTACTAATTACCTATAGCGTTTAATAATTACCTAACAACACAGTGCAATTAGTGCAGAGAAAGTTATCATCCGAGATAAATATCTAAGATTCATCGGAAGAATTAGTTTAACGAGGTTTATAAATAAGCATGTATTTAATTGCCGACAGATGTTACTTTTTAACCAAATAGCGATTTAGAAATAAATAATATCAAATTAAAATTCCTGCAGACAAAAAGAAAGTCCGCAATTAATTCAAATCGATTTCCACTCAAGCGACCCTCACCCGCCATCAGAATTTCAAATGCCCTTCCAGAAAGCAACCAGCATGGTGTAAAGGTTCTTTTTTGATTCCAATATGCCATTTAAACTGAACGCGCCAAAAGAAATAGTAGTTCCAACCGAGTTAGGTTGGCCAGCCTGATGCTATCTTGGCAGTTGGCACACCTGACCGACGCTAATTGGGCAATAAATCAATTCTTCCCAGCTTCTTATTGGCGAATCATGGCATTCCAATATTGAAAATTTGGCCGCGCGATATTGACAACATGATAAAAAAACAATAGGCGGTTATCTTTTTCTTTTGTGTTCATCTCTGGCTCCGGTTCTTATTAAGGCTGAATCGTTTACGTTTTGTTTGTCTGTATCGACCACTGTCTTATCGGTTAGACAATTTGTTTTTGAAGGCTCGTTATTGAATTATTAATATTAACATTTGAGGATCCATTTCAGATGACAGATTAAAACAAAATGGTTTCGAGTAAATTCAAACAATAGTCAGTGCCACGCGGGTCATTTTTAGTAGCGTTATGATAAATCTCGAATGATCTATGGAGTTAATAAAAGTGTGGTAATAAAAGCAGCACATTAATGCGCAAAAGTGCACAGCGTCATCCATTATTAGAGTTATTAACAAAACGGAACGCGTCGGCTAATCTGGGCCCAGCGTAATTAAATTCTGAGAACAAGCGAGCTATTAAAAGGGAAACGGTAGCGCGACGCCATTACGAAACGGAACGTGCATAATTATTTCGTTCCCGCCTTTTTTCTTTTTCGAGTTCGATTTTCGAAAGCGCGCGCTAATGCGGCGTCGCTGCCCCTTGGCACGGAGCCTTGTAAACAATGTTCTCGTAAAATCACATTCAATTGCCAACAGCGCTCATTTACTTAATAAAATTGATCAGCTACGCGAACTGTTAATTGCATTCCTGCTGAACGAAAAGGAAAAAGCGAGCGGCATTTTGCTCAATTAATACATCCGAAACTTTGAGTCACAACATTTCATAAGTAAAAAGGTTTTATTTTTTTCTATCCTGGCAGACCACCAGCGGATTCAAATGAGCCATATCATTAACCGGGTACAGACAATGTCGTAAAATGACGGGTAGCATGCCTGTCACATCCTCGGTATAATATTATTCATGTTTCTTATCGGCGCGTCTCATCGGCCGTACTGTTAACATGTATTTTGACAGATGACATAAGTTTGGCGCCGTATCAACTGTCATCTAGCGATGAAATACAATTCGGATGTAATAACAAGCTCCCGTCTTACGTGGCTGATAAAGAGGTTTGTGTAAATCAAATGTGTAATGGTTTTATGACAACTATAGATGCCACTCACGGAGCGCCTTTGTATTTGGGTTTGGGAATAACTATTTTATTACTGTTATAGGTATTTTATCTCTTTAACCTGGATGAATTTGTTATTAATGCAGCGTACCTTAGTAGTTGGGTATACTTTGACTTGGGCCGCTCATATGTACCTATATGTATGATAGATATATCTATTTAATTATTCTTTTAACTTTACATTGTAGATAGTTCCCCGAGGAGTTTCAATTTTAATTTCGCCAAGAAAGACGTGAATACGTTTTTAAACGGTCGGCTATCAACACGAGGTGACCATTGAAGTTACAAGCGTCCCATAGGATACTAGTATAAGTACCTATGTTATTATAGTCACTAGTGAAAAATGTACAAGTCCCAATATTTTCTGTTTCTCGAAAATAATTATTAGACTGGTAACTAACACTGGTAAATTAATAAAAAATATTAGTTCATGGGCTAACATTATTATTATTAGTCTGATAAGGTTCGAGAAATAGGGCCCTAGTTGGTGTTGTGTTTCTGTTGGTGAGTAGAAATAAGGTCGCTAGAGCTCCCCGGGTATGCCCTTGTGTTCAAGTGCATTTGTCTCTAGCTGTCAACACAACGGATCCTCAAATCAATAAAGGGTCGGCAGCGCGTGTGTGATCTTCTGGTGTCGCAAGCGTCCATAGGCGACGGTGTTTACTTACCATCAAGCATACATGTGCTTGATTGCCACCGTCGTACTATAAAAAAACTTCAATATGGAATATTTCATCTGACCCCAACGTGAGATACCTACGCCCATATGTTATGGTACCGTTTACGTATACGTATATGGCTGAGACACTTTTTATAAAACTATCATTGGAATTGGAATCTTCAACCTTGGACGATAGAGTTGCTTTTTGAATGGACTACTGTGATTCAATTCGGCCAACTCAAATAATCTCAAGTATAGACGTGGGCGTTACCATACACGCTTCACGTGCTGTGCCACGCGCCTCGTATTAACCGGTGACTAAGTAGCTATAGCTTAAAGCTGTTACACGTTGCGACTTTTTGCAGCGACACAAATGCGCGAATTTAGCCATAAGCGTGGACCTATTATTTGTCAAGACGAGCGAAATGATAGTACTTTAAAAATTTAATATTATTATATATTTTTTATTTTATTTATTATATTTTTCAAATTAGTGTGACAGAGAGTGGTATATCATTCGTTGCCCTTGACACAGTTCCACTTTATTTTATTTGCCGCAACTGAGATAGTATGCGGTTGCGGCAAATAAATCATTACCCGCCCAAATTAAGTAGGTTCTTTATGGTAAGCCGTCCGCCATTTTAAGACCAGTTAATTTTAGCTGCATAGGAGCCTGGAGCCATACTCTATGGCCATAGGTCACCGGTCAAAACGACCTGTATCATTACTCAAGTGGGACTGGGCTGGACATGTCTGCCGTATGCATCCGGAAAGATGGGCCAGTATAAGTAATGAATGGACCCCGCAAGACCGCCGCCGGAGCAGAGGCCGACCAAAAAGGATATGGCGGGACGATTTGGACGCGTTCTTCTTGGATTGGCGGGAGCATGCCAGCAATAGGGCCGAGTGGAGGAAAAGAGGGCAGGCCTTTGCCCAGCAGTGGGACACATAAACAGGCTAGGAAAAAAAAGTACTGTACCGCGTTTGTAGCGCTGCAAAAACCGTGTATATAACCGCTGTGAGACACATGCGGTCACAAAACATATTTAGAATTAATCTTTTACTTCTTCGATAATAACTAAAAACTTTAAGCGGCAGGTGGATAGGGTCGGATGTCTTCGAATTTTAACTGCACTTTTATTTGTAAAGAATCTTATTTTATTTACGACAGTCGAGTACATACATTATGTCACCCAGTCTCCGTCTTCGATGATAACCTTAATTATGCCCTTATCATTTTATAAGAGCTACGAGTTAATTTGAGCCCTGATAAGAATAATTTAATATCATACGTTTAAAAAAATATATTTATGCTGATCATACAATTAATTCCGCACGACATGTGGCCTAGAATATGAAAGCGGGTAGGTACTTTTATTCGATAAAAGAAATATTTATTGTGTAGACTAGCCTACATACACAATCCATACTAATATTTTAAATGCGAAACTAACTATCTGTCTGTCTGTCTGCCTGTCAGTCTGATATCATTCATCCTTATCTTGATCTTTGAGATTCTTTTTCCGCCGATCTCCACCGCGCTCGCACCTCGCCATTAGGCCATTTAAAAATCGTACTTACCTATGTAATTTCTAATTAAACCTATGTATAATACAGTCTAAAGTTTCACTTATTGATTCCCGAAGGCTCCAACAAATGGTTGAATTGAATTGGATATGAAGATAGCAAAGGACAAAGTATAGTTTTTAAGGGGGTAAAATGGGGTAAAAGCTTGTATGGAGCTACGATATATACGAGTTCCACGCGGCAGCACGATTAGCACAAGACGACGCGCGACCTCTCTCAAGCTCTCTCGCGCTATCTGTCTCTTTCTAAGTTTTCTAATAAGAGAGAGAGACGGATAGTGCGAAAGAGCTTGAGAGAGCTCGTGCGCCGTCTTGTGTTTGTGCACGGCTATGATGAGACAGCCCGCGAGCTCTCTCGATTTTTCTCGCACAATCCGTCTCTCTCTCTCTTATTAGGACACTTAGAACAAGAGGTAGGTATAGTGCGAGAAAAATCGAGAGTATGTCGCGGCCGTCACATGATAGACGTGCAGCACGTCTAGCATGACTAAGCGAAGCGACAGCGAGAGCGACTCGAGATAGCAAACTCGCAGCTGTCAGATTTCTCGCTCGCGCCATAATTCTGTAGCATAACTTCGGACTGCGACTTGAAACACACGCTGCAAATTCAACATCTCGAGGCGCGACAGAGGAGGTATGTTCTCGTTGAGTAAAGTATAAAATTTGACGTTTGAATCTTAAAAGAACGAATGAAATAGCAAAAAATGACAGTCTGCTGGAACTGACAATGGCACTAGAAAACATTAATTGGAGCATCATAGGAATAAGCGAAGTTAGATGCACAGGCGATCAAATAGAAGATTATGGCAACTTTGTTATATACTATAAGGGACAAACGCCAGGTCAATATGGAGTTGGTTTCTTAGTCCACAAAAATCTTAAAAAGAATATTATTGAATTCCAGGGTATCTGCGAACGAATAGCAGTACTGAAAATCACACTTCCACAAGATAACACTGAATGGACAATAGTTCAAGTATACTCACCGACAGAACAATCACCTAAAAATGTAATCGAAGATTTTTATAATAAACTCACCAACACAATTATCAATTTAGACTCGAACAATCTTATCCTAATGGGAGACTTCAATGCCCAAATAGGAACAAGGAAAAAAGGAGAAGAAAGCGTCCTTGGTCAATTCTGCAGAGGCAAAAGGACCAGGAATGGTGAAAAACTAATCAACTTAGCCCACGAACAAAATCTAGTAATCTTAAATACACTTTATAAACAGAAAGAAAAAAGCTGTTGGACCTGGATGTCACCTGACGGTCGCTATAAAAATGTGATCGACTATATTCTGACCAATCGAAGCAGATCATTTGAAGATTTTAGCGTAGTAGCCAGCCTTAATTTTAACACCAACCATCGAATGGTTCGAGCGCGATTAAAATCTATAACACCTAAACCTACAAGAAAATTTGTCCGTCAGTATAAAGAGACCACTGACCAAAAGTCACAAATAACAGCTGACCAACTCAAACAAAAATTAAACAACCTACAAGGGAACTTATCCGAAGATAACATCCCAGGCACATACAAAAAGCTTACTGAAGTTATTAATAAATGTAAGAGAACGAGAGATATAAATAAAAAGGGTACAGACGTATTATCGGAAGACACGAGACAATTAATGCAAAATAGAGCAGAAATGATTCAATCAACACCCAAGACGGCAGAAGTTAGAAAAGAAATAATCCAAATAAGCAAGCTATTAAGAAAAAACATGAGAAAAGATCGGCAACAACATAGACGAAAAACTATAAGATATTTATTAGAAATATCTATACAAATACCACAGCAAGGATAAAATTAGAAAGAGAAGGAGAAGACATAAAAATACAACGAGGGGTGAGACAGGGCGACTCCCTATCACCCAAGCTATTCACAGCGGTCTTGGAAGAAGTATTCAAGAAGATGGAGTGGATGAACTATGGTATGCGCATAAATGGTGTTAAACTTACCCATCTGAGATTTACGGATGACATAGTGGTATTTGCTACAAGCGCAGAAGACCTGCAAGAAATGCTAGAAGACCTTGACAGAGCCAGCAAAGAGGTGGGACTCTCGATGAATGTACAAAAAACAAAAGCTATGTCCAATGCCAATAATAAAACAATAATTAGGCTTAACAACAATATAATTGAATATGTCCCAGAACATTTATACTTAGGCCAAATAATCTCGCCACATGAGTCGACCGCACAAGAAATAGACAGAAGAATCGGAAATGCATGGAAAAGATACTGGTCAATGAAAGAGATTATGAAAAACACCCAATTTAGTACCAGTCAGTAAGAGAAAGTTGTTCAACACATGTATATTGCCCATATTCACATATGGCTGCGAAACTTGGGCACTGACCAAGGCACAGTGTAAGAAATTGAAAGTAAGTCAGAGAGCCATGGAAAGAAGCATACCCAAGAAGAGAAGATTAGATAAAATAAAGAATTCAGAACTGAGAAACAAGACAAAACTTGAGGATGTAGCATATAAAGTTAAACACCTTAAATGGAAATGGACAGGACATATAATAAGAGGACCTGAGAAATGGAGTAAAATCTTAACAACATGGTACCCAAGAGGATGTAAACGGAAGAGAGGCAGACAATTTCAAAGATGGGAGGACGAAATTATAGAAATGGCCGGCAAGACATGGACCAGAGTGGTCACAGACAGGGAGAAATGGAGAAGACTGGGGGAGGCCTTTGCCAGTAGGCACACAGAAATGTAAAATTTTACGGTTACTGTAGTTATAAGTATTTTTTGTTGTAAAGTTTCTGATAAAAGGCTATAAATAAATAAATAATAAATAAATAAAATTTTAAAAAGCATCACCTGATACCCCTTGAAGAGTCGTGAAATTGCTGATTATATTATACTTTTTAAATATAATATGAAGCAATGTTGACTGTCCTAATTTAGGTCACTTGGTACTTACAATATTCCCATAAGAAGTTTCCGCCATTTTCGACCATGTCCCATGTATCCACTAAATATAGAAATAATGGTTTTTATTATCGTATTGACGAGAGACATCATTCTGATCTTGACACGTTTTATTGTTATTGACCCTGTACATCTCTGACAATATTACATCATTGTTCCTTTCTTGTTTTGACGCTTAGAGACCGTATACATCTCTTAGAATATTAGAATAATTATTAATTGTATTTGGAAGCTCAGAGATCTTATACATTTCTGGAATACTGAATTAATATGATTAACTTCTTGTTAATGCTGATACAGATCTTATATCGAATGTAATGGTCATATTTTGCAATTTTGTTTTGTTTACATTAACTTAGTGACATTTAGTTTGTTAACCTTTTATATATAATTTTAAATTATTATTGTGTAAGATTATTATTATTATTTTATTGTAAATTACGGTTTGACATGTAAAAGTGCCCTTGTGGCCTATTTGCAGAATAAATAATTGAATTGAATTGAATTGAATTATTGAAGGGTGTGTGTGTGTGTGTGAATTTAGATATAAGTAGATATAGATACATATTTTGTGATAGCATACAAAGCAATAAAATCGAAACTGACAAGATTCTTCATGTGTGATACTTCAGGTGTAGGCTTGGGTTACTAGAGTTTATATATCCTAATTTATTAACTACCTTGTACTTTGTATATTCCCATTGCCGTCCTTGCTATTAGTGCGCGATTGGTTAGGTACTGTGCGTAAGTTTAAGTTTCGCTATAGATTTCTTTGTGTTACCTAGTTTATTTATTTATGTAAGAACCTGTAATTTGCTATATGGTTTTATTATTGTCTATAGATATGTTGCGCTGTTGGTTTTGCATATATTAATAAATAAATAGATTAGTTTTATACTTAAGTCTACTTCTAAGGACGAGTACTATCAGCTCTGAAAGTTCTGAATCTAATTTGGAAGCACCTTATACACATCTTAATCGGTTCAGCGGTTTAAGCGTGAAGAGATAACAGACAGACAGACAGACAGACAAACATACACACTTTCGCATTTAGAATATTTATTATGAATTAAGCGTGACAATAGCCGTAAAAAAGCAGTTCTGCTGGATGACTATAATAATATAAGCACCTATCTTCTAAAATACCATACGTTGGCAAACAAGCATACGTCCAATCAAATAGCTACTTATTTAAAAACATAATTAAGAGAAGGCGCGTGCACAACGACAAATAATTCATCAATTACACATTAGGCCAACTAATACCACGCTAAGTTAAAAAGACGTATCTACATGAACTCGTAAAGCTATATAGGACTTTTTAACTCAGCACAGTATCATGCTATGATGATGCACATGTATGATGATATCGCAGGCCTTCGAGCCAACGATATGTTTAACTGGATTACCAATCGGCCAACCACGTTAGGTAGGTAAGGGCGGCTTGCATCGACTACTTTACTTTCTACAGCACGGCTATCACAAGACGGCGCGCGAGCTCTCTCGATTTTTCTCGCACTATATGTCTCTTTCTAAGTTTTCTGATAAGAGAGAGACGGATACTGCGAGAAAAATCGAGAGAGCTCGCGCGCCGTCTTGTGATAGCCGTGCTGGCCGGTAAACGTTAAATATGGCGCCGGCAGCTGTCATCTCATAGACTGTCAACCTCCGTAAACAAGCAGATTTTAAGGGCCTACGCTGACTGCGTTTTTTAACCGTGCCGTCGACGCGCGCTTGTGTCAAATCACGTGTAAATCGACACGAACACGCGTCGACGGCGCGCTTAAAAAACACAGTCAGAGGGGCTACCGCGAAGTGAAAACGAACTTTGTTCGAGTGTCTCCATCTCTGTCGCTCGATCTAGCAAGTACAACAGAGAGGGAGATACACGAACGAAATTCGTTTTCGTTTCGCGGTAGGGCCTCAGCATAGGCCCTGAGGGAGGTAACTTACGATCACCGTCGGTTTGATACAACCGAGCTGTAATCCCCTACTCCATCTCAATGTAGGTACTAATTTGTATTTACTTTGTTGGTTTATTATACCAAGTCGGTGGCAAACAAACAAGCGTCTATAGGCTACCGCGATTGCTTACCACGTGTCCCCTGGGTGGTACTAAAGAGTGACAAACATTAAAGGCCAAAATAAAGATGCCATACGATTAAATAAATAAAATTGCTTACCACCAGGCAGACCGTATGCTTATTCACCACCGTCGTGGTTTATAAAATGCTAAGTATAAAACCAATCCGCTTGGTACAGAACCAGTGGAATGACCGGGGGGGTCCAATAACTGCAGTATTCACCTCCCTGTCCCACCTCGCTCGTGTATTATAACCGGTCCAGTTATCCAAAATCAAATTAAACCAAGCAGCGCACGCACCACGTCCAAACATGATGAATTCGACGCTATGCGGCGCAAGGAATGTGTTCTGACAAATATGTACCCATCTCAATGTCACAAGGTTCCATCTCGTACCACACGCCCATGTAACGTAGAACTCTGTGACAGTCAGACTGAGCCATATCTGTGACATAGTGACATCTGTCCATGAGGCCGACCCATACGATTAATTAAATTAATAAGTAACTATGTGGGCGTTAAGACTAGAGCGCGTTTGATTAATATTGATTCGTTTGTTTTAATCGGTAGCCCGTTTTAAAGCATTTACATTACGCGTTTAAACATCTGATTAAAAAACTGTCAGTCTGTTATTGAAAGAATGCCGCAAGATAAAGCGCATTTCTTCCCTTTCGAGTGATGAAGAAGATGATTCAAACAATATTTATATGTTATACAAGGGTGCAGTGCAACGTATTTTACCTGCGAGTGTGGAATTGAAACACGAGCAAGTGAAAGGATTCTATAGTCGAACCACGAGCTTTTGGTTCTAAATTAGTGTTTCAGCACACGAGAAGTAAAATACATTTGCACCCCCGTGTAACACAAAACTTTTCACCTCACTATAGCGAGGAAAGTGCAACATGCAAAACAACTTTAGTTAATTTTAATAATAATATATATTTTATTTTTTTAACAGTACCTAATAATAACGTTAAGTTATGTCAAGTAGAATGTTGGTCAAGTGCGAGTAGGATTTTGGTTTTCCCATACATTTAGAGACCCAGCGCCTGATGAAGGCAACAAGCAATTTTTTAAAGTTCTTAAATATTTATATTATTCTTTTTTAGTATTTGTTGTTATAGCGGCAACAGAAATACATCACCTGTGAAATTTTTGTATTATGAGCGTTTACGTTTTGTTATCTGTCAAAAGCTACCTACTTAAACACGCTCCAAGGTCAAATTACTTTCCCCACTAGTGGATAAAATGCGTTTTTGCCCACTGGTTTTAAAGGATAAAAGACGGCTTTCCGAGGCAGTGAGGGGAAAATAAACTAGTGACTCTGTGAGCTGTAAGTAGAACTTGCCGACCGATCGACAAAAAAGTTCTATATAATTGTTGAATCTACAGTATCAGCACACAACATTTCACGAGAATCGGTTGAGAAATGCGACGAGATGAGAACAGCGGGACATCAGACATCCGGACATACGACCCCAAGCTGAAACGGAAAACTTCGTTCGCTTCGCTCACTCGTTCAAAAATATATCGATTGTTTCAAACGGTCTATTAACGTAAGTTAAGCCGATTAGAATCTGCTTATTCACCGATCAGTAAAATGTGGTCGATGCCATGAGTCCTTATCGAACTATTTATTTCAACATTTCGGTGTTTCTGTAGGTAATTTGTAAGGCGGATTAACTGGGATGAAACCGTCGATATTCGTAAGGTATGTCTGTCAAAAATGTACTGTATGGGAAGTTTTACAGTTTTCTATCCTGCACGGCTATCACGCGACGGCGTGCGAGCTCTCTCGATTTTTCTCGCACTATCCGTCTCTCTCTCTTATTAGAACACTTAGAACAAGAGGTATAGTGCGAGTATTTTATTTTAACGAATACTGGCATTAAAAGTGTGGTTGATGCGACCCTTAGCCTTATTCGAACTATATATTTCGTAATTACAAGCGGACAGCAGCTTCTATGATCCGATACATGCTTAAGCTAAATTTTATGTACGTAATCAATCCTGCTGCAGAGACTCCTGTTCATAATTAGATAGCAATTTCTTTCAACATAGATTATCCTAGACGTATTTTGGTAAGATTTTAAAATCAAACCTCGTTGGTGGAATGGGATGCCAAATAATACATTTAAAAAGAATTTATTATTTGATTCATAATTCCTTTTAATGGCTATTGTAAAGTTTTTGATACGAAACAGCCAGAATCGCTAGTGAAGAAAATTGAGAAATTACACAATTCGTAATGTTTTTGTTCTGTTTGGTAATTGTTTCCGTTTCGTTTTAATATGATCATTTTCTTTATACTAAATTAAATATTTCGTACCTTGAATATACCTGAATATACCTTAGTAAATGGCAACAAAAGTGCTGTCATATTTGGCGAAATTTGACAGTGACAGACGTCATTTGTCATTTCTCCGCTCACTCACTGCTTGAGCTTGTTTTGTTGTTATTTAACGAAACCAAGCCAAAATGTTAACTCATTATTCATCTAAGAGCGCTGGACCTAGTGGAATAATGGCCGACGATGATAGTAAGTAATAACCGTTAATTATTGTCCATCATTAAACACTACTCTTCGTTCACCAAAATAAACAATAAACTAGAAATTCTAACCTAAAACTCCATTGGAATGGCTAGTTGTTTTAAGTCACCCTATTGTTATATCGATTTGTTTTGTTCTAAAAATGCGTCATTAACTGATTTTATTAGAAATGTGTAATTGTGTATAGTCAGAAATCTATCAAGTTCTGATCTTTCAGGTCCGTCTGACAGCAGCCTCCTTGTGATCGTAGTAGATACAAATCCTAACCAACGCTACATCGTTGAAGACCCTAAGGTCCTCACGAATGTCCTGGATGCTGTTATTGCATTCGCCAACTCACATCTAATGCAGAAGTCTAAAAATCAGTTAGCAGTTGTTGGATGCCATTTCCATAAAAGGTAAAATAAATATGTATGTTCCTAAAGGAGAAAATTGAGTCTATTACATTCACAGTACCATTGATTAACAAAATAGGAAACACCATAAAAAAAGCAAATACAAATATGAACCCCATATGCATTTAGGACACAACCAAAAAAAAAACAGTAATTTTGCCGGCTAGCAACCACCTTTGGCGACCACCTAGCTGAGTTGGTGAACTGAAAGGATATTTCCTGGGTTTTTTAGTAGATTTTTATTCGAAAACAACAACAAAAATGCATGTACAACTAATTGTCTCAATAGGGTCTGTAGAATTGATGTTATCTTCAATAGAAAAAACCTTCTCCTTCAGGTGGTCGCTAACCGAAGGTGGTCGCGTAACCAGCGTAATGACTCTACCATCTGGGTCATTGTCAGTCAGTAAAACAGAAATCGTCTTTTCAGTGGGAAATAGTTAAGGGCTTATGTTTATATATAATATGTTTTTTATCGCATAGAATTATAGAAGAGGCGACGCCGTTTATCCGGATTCAGAGTTCAACCAAAAATTGGGCTTTAAAGCCCTTAACTCTGGCAACGTCCACCAAAAAGACGCGAACCTAAATCTGACAATGACCCATCTAAGAATATTTGCATCTGTTTCAGGCTTCATAAAAGACAAGAAATCCTTATCCATCCGACCACCAAAGTCGGTTTATCACGACATCGGAAAGATATGTCATTGAAATCACATTGTCTCTTACCACTATAGAAATCATACATTTTGGTTGTTGCTTGGCGTCTGGGCAGCAACAATTGTCTTTTGTCCACAGCTAACTTTTGGAGACTGTACTACGAAGCTATAATTTTAAATGTAAAAACATGTGTATTATTTTTATTTTCAGTGAATACTTGTATCCATCCCCTGGAAAGCCTCTGGATGTGCGGCAAATTGATGGACAGTATGAACTGTTTACACTTGTTGAGAAGACCATTAAAATGAGGTAACAATATACAGGTTTGTTTTACCCAGCAAACGAAAAAATGCAATGCAAGCTCCTTACAAACTTCTACCCAAACAGGTGCCTAAAATCCAGTATGTCCATGTTCAAACTAAACAGCTGCCTGGCATCGTTTTGACAACCCGCCCCTCCCAATGGCAATGGCACCCATTCGACTTCTCACTTCGCACGACACGCACTTCGACTTCTATGGTGTTGTTTGTTCACTGGTTTTACCCCACAGTTTTGTTAATTTCTAACTTTTCTACATTTGAACAAATGTGACCTTGTGAGTTCCAGATTCAGTTTTTTATTTTGAATTTGGTACTGTCATTAACTACTATTTGGATGAGATGATTGGATTTGTGTTTGTAATGGATAATATTATACAATTTTACTCTTATTTGTAGTTTTGAATTTAATGTTATTAAGTATTTTTTATTGTTGTTTATTTTTTGATTCATTTGGCAATTTCATTTCCATGGAACTGATAATTATATGATGAAATGATTTATTAACAAAAATATAAAGATAGGTGCAATAGAAACAAATAACATATGTACAACTAAAACTAAAACAATGTTAATAGATCCCGGGATGGCAGGCAATTAATTATATTGTTGAACATGATTGCATGGTTTATAAAGTTATATTTATTTCTCTCTCGCCTATCCCAATAGTATATTAGTATAGTAGTTTATATATATATTAAATTGTATGACGTTTCCCTGAGTCACGAACGGTGCTGGCTGAAAATCAGTGCTGCAGTGTCTGACACCTCAGCATAATTCTGAGCCAGTGTCCAGTTCACTGCCGCAGAGACACACTTGTTTCATGTTTCATGTGCTTTTCTTGTTTATTTTATTATTTAAAAACCATGTGTGTCCTGTGTGTTTGTGAATAAATGTATCTTTCTTTCTTTCTTTTCGTTCAAAAGTTTTCTCAATAGAAAATGAGTAAAAAATAGAAATATTGACAATGCATGTATATATTGTTCCAGATTAGTGAACCTAATAAAGAGCCAGCCTCAAGACGACAAGCCCGGAGAGTCCCTGCTGGCGGGAGCTCTTGCTATGGCCCTGTGCTACATTGCAAGGGTGAGTCCAACTTTGAACAAAAGATTCTAACATTATTTATCTATTCGGATAGAACAGACACATGCAACTGAAGAACAATATCTTTTATCCAGTAGCCGCCCAAAGGCCTATTAAAAGGCATTGTCCTCTGGAATTTATTCCATTCAAAATTGGAACAGCCATTTATTTGTTTTGATTTTAAAACAAAACAACCTAGTCATTTTCCTGATTCAAATTTCATTGCCATGTTGTATTATGTGGTAGCTAGGATATAGGTAGAATATGTAGTCTGAGAGCTCTTAAAAAGTATTCGGATTCGGGTGGGATCGTTTATTTTGGCATAATGTGTAAAACAAAGTGAGAGAAAAATATTGCCTGCTTTGTATTGAAATTGCAACTGTAACGTGATAACATTAAGCTTCATTGTTGCTTCCTATGTCGTTTCCAGATCCGTCGACAGCTGGCGCCAGGCGTGCGCATGAGCAGCCGCATTCTCATAGTGACGGGCAGCTCGGATACAGCGGCCCAGTACATCAACTACATGAACGTGTTCTTTACGGCCCAGGTAATAAGATTTATAATATGTTGACAATGCGAAACGCTAAACTTGCGTGGGAATGGGCGGGGCACGTTGCACGTAGACCCGGAGGCCGTTGGGGCGGAAAGGTTCTCGAGTGGCGACGACGCACCGGAAGGCACAGCGTCGTAGATTCGATAGACGACCTGGTAAAGGTCGCGGGAGTCCGCTAGATGCGGGTGGCGGAGGACTGGTCATTGCGGCACTCTTTAGGTGAGGCCTATGTCCGGCAGTGGACGTCTTGCGGCTGATATGATGATGAGATGTATGGTGGCCCTTTTCACGAAGCAAAGCTACAAATTACAATTTTTTATTTACTTCAAATTTTAGTGTAAACCTGCTATTCAGGTCAAATGGCTAGTCATTATTGGTCGAGTGCCTCAGTGTCCCCAGTCTAGGCGTGAATTATACAGACGGCGTAAGGAGAAGGCGAGGCGCAGGCTCAGCGCATGCATGATGCCGCTTCAAACTATTGTAGACCTTAATACAATGGAATAAGGTCCATTGGTGAATTACACTCAAGCGACGCGGTGTCTGCGCCGCGCCGCTTAATGGTGAGGATCGGTTTAAATTATTTGAACTGAGCTCATGAATGGCCATTGTACTGAGCTCATGATAGCCTTTGTTTGCCTTTTTTCCTTTGCAAAAAAATGTTACAACAATAGATTCTAAATTAGCTACGAGATAAAATACCACACACAGCGCCTTGTACCTGACTCGCTGAGAGCGGGTTGTTTTATCTTTTAGTCCATTTGGAATCTATTGAAAAAAACGATAGAGTTCATTATACAATGAACATTGTTTGTGGCGCTAACGTCTTTCTTGCAAAAAATGGCACGCGTCCGACCACACAGTCGTATTGTTAGACTTAAATGCTATTGTTCTGAAGATAAGAAGATCAGTCCAGTTTAGAAAATCTCAACTATACGGCACAGACGTGATGAACAGGCAAAGAGACTTTGTAGCTTATTCCATTATATTAAGGTCTAAAATCGTTGGAAGCTACTTCCGTTTAATTCACGCCTTAGACTTGGAACTGTAGCTTGGCGAAACGGGCCACTAGTCGCACTATATTATTGCTACAGAAATGCATTATTATAACAGAAACAACAAGTGCTGATCGACGTGTGTTCGCTAGACAAGCACCTCAGCCTGCTGCAGCAAGGATGCGATATCACTGGAGGGCTCTACCTCAAAGTGCCTTCGTTGGAGGGACTACTGCAGTACTTACTGGTGAGTACAGTCATTACCAGAGCCCGGAATTTTCACGGCAAAACAAAAGACTGTCGCAATCTTACTAGTGTTAGAAACATTTTTGTATCGATATCGAGTATCATTATCGAATATTTTAAAATACTTCGCGACGGTTAATTTAAAATAATATACGAGAAATATCTAAAAAAACTTACTCAACCTAAACAACATACCAATTACAATGAATTTTCTAAATTCCTTGACGTCAAGTGAAGTTGAGCGATCATTTAGTATATATAAATGGCTTTATAGTGGATAAACGAAACTGTCTGTCTACTCCCAGAGAATGTTGAGAAATTAATGATTATAATATACTCTTATTCTTATTACTATCAGAAAGAAAATGTCATGTGCTGCTGTGTGTACTGACGTGGATTTCGAAGAAGAAATTGCATCAGTTCCTATGTAATTTTATACAGACCTCACGTAATTTTGTGGACCGTTTTTTTCTTCTATTACACAACTATCGATATCGATAAAAAATGTTTCTAACACTAGTAAGATTGCGACGTCTTATTTTTTGCCGTGAAAATTCCAGGCTCTGGTCATTACTGATAATATTAAAGTTAGCAGCAGAAGTATTACGTCCCTGTGAAGTGGCATTTCTAATATGTGCATCATTCCATATCAAAGTCGCCTAAATTTAACAGTGGTATCATAATTTGAGTTCTTAGAATGGAATTTAAAAAAAAAGAAATATTTTTGTTGGTAACCAAAGTTGGTTGGTTGGTTGGTAAACAAAGATAGTAATACACAGTTCGAGGTGGGGATCTCCTTTTAAGTAAACAATGATACTTGTGTCAGGAGTTTCCCACTATTCCGTTAACAAGAGGTGTTATTGTTTTACTAATTTAACATTATTGTTACACCTTATAGGTCTGTTTACTTATGTAACACTTTATGAAACGAAATAAAATTTATTAACCAATAAAAGAGCATAAAAATCATGCGTATTATAACAAAAATTATTAAATGAACATACAAAAAAATACGTTAATAATTTGAACGTTTTTGGCGTGCCTGTTCACATTGAATGGCAATCGAATTGGTTTAACTCAATAAATATTTCAAATTTTAAAACTGTCTGCTGTATTTTCGAACGTTTGTTTAGATTCATATTGTCTATTAAATATATCGTCGTCGTGCCCATAACACAAGCTCGTTAAGGTGGTTCGACGACCATACAAAACGTCTTTTGACATTCGCAGGCTAACGGCGTGATATTTTAAGAAACTTATGTAACAATCTTTCATAAATGGGCTTTCGATTTGCGCGAATTTTCCCCTTTCCTAGAATAAACTTATATAACTAATTTTTAGTTTTATTTGAATGAGTCATGGATGCAGGGCCTGATTTACGCACAGGCTAATAAGGCTAGAGTCTAGGGCGCAAGGACTAAGCAAGGGGGCGGCGGGAAGGCGCGGCATTGAGCTGAGACTCGCTCGTTGCTAATATACCGCATTCCCGAAATACCAGATTTTGCAAAATACCACATTACCAATATACCAAATTTGCAGTATAGAACATTCGATATAAGTACATAGTTCCATGAGTACTTTTCAACTTTTTAACCTGGTGTAACGGGAATATGGTAAGCCCAAAGTGTGATATATTGATAATCCGATATTTTGCAAAATCTGGTATTTCGGGAATGCGGTATATTAGCAACGAGCGCTGAGACTTACTTACATTTCATAGTAGCCTAGGGCGGTCAGAACTCTAACCCCCCGTTCCCACTATGTCGTCTGTCGGGACGAATTTTTATCGTGTGTCGTAGTGGCAGAACATTTTATATGATGCTGTTCACACTTGTCGCTTGTCGGACACACCGGACACCAATTTGTATAAGGCGACGACACGTATAAAAAATCGTCTCGACAGCCGACATAGTGGGAACGGGGGGGTAAATCAGGCTCTGCGTGGATGCCTGCAGTGGGTGTTCCTGCCCGAGGCGTGCGAGCGCAAGGCGCTGGTGCTGCCCGGCGGCGGCCGCGTGGACTACCGCGCCGCGTGCTTCTGCCACCGCGAGCCCGTGTCCATAGGCTTCGTGTGCTCGCTGTGTCTTAGCGGTAATTTATACAACAGCACGGCTATCACGGGACGGCGCGCGAGCTCTCTCGATTTTTCTCGCACTATCCGCCTCTCTCTTATCAGAACACTTAGAAATAGAGGTACAGTGCGAGAAAAATCGAGAGCGCTCGCGCGCCGTCTTGTTATAGCCGTGCTGAATAGATGTTGTCACTAGTTGCCATGGTTACGTCTCCTGATTTTTAAACCTGCTATTTTAAGGGTTTAAATCCACTAAATGTGAAGTATTCTTGACGTGTTCAACCTCTTTTGCATGGAACATCTTCTTAGCATGTTGGAAGTCCATGTTGTAACAATTTGACTAAGAAACTCTGTCATATTGTCTCCTGGCTAATGGGACAGAATAATGTCAAGAAATAGTTGACTGACCCATTTATTACTTGAATTGTGCCTTTCCTCTTATTTATTTATTTAATCTATATCACAAAAGAAGAACTTATTGTATAATTGACTTGAGTCCGCAGTAAGCTCGACCAAATTTCACCTTCCCATACAAACGGAGTTTCGTTCTCATTTTAAAACTACGTGTTGGATTGTGACGAAACTTTGCATATACAATGACATGAGGTATATCTATGTCTCTAATTAGTTTATATGGTTCCAGTTTATAAAACCATCGAAATACAGCAAAAACAAGTTTTGTATAAAAACTTAAATTCACTGTATTTTTTTTTACTATGGTATCTGAAGCTACAAAAACTAATTACAGATATACCTCATGTCATTGTACATGCAAAGTTTCAGTACATGCAGGATCGAGCTTACTGCGGACTCTTAATGCCGTAAGTATTCTCTACCAGTCAACTATTGGGCAAAACAGAAATTATGGGTGGTGCAATATTTATTAACACTGTTAGCCCAATCCTGCATCGGTGGTGAAACGAGAGAGACCGCAACCTATCGAGTCCATATTATGGACGCTTGCAATTCCATAATAATCACAAGCGCGTTGCTGGCCCTTTTTTGATTTGAGGATTCGTTGTGGATAGTTAAAACAAATGCAATTCACATGGACGCTCCACGCCCCGCTAGCGGGACGTGCACTCAGGCCTAAGCAGATTTTCCACCGGAGGGGCGAGACGACACGAGGCGAGGCGAGAATTGAAAATTTGCCATACGAATGTCTTTTCTCGCCTCGCCTCGTCTCGTCTCGCCCCTCCGGTGGAAAATCAGCTTTACACTAAGAGTGCTTAACGCAACACATTCATTGCATGAAGCAGGCAGGACTGACATTCTATAGTCACTTCAGCTTTATAAAAATAAGGTTAAAAAAATACTGAAATTGATGACTAATTTTATATTCATTTTTTTTCAGTGTTCTGCAAATTCAGCCCGATATGTACAACTTGCCAGTAAGTATTTATGTATAATGACTAATATTATTAAGTGGAAATGTCTGTAGCTTTCTAAGTTTGAATGTAGCATCATAGGGTAGCAGGTAAATTCCGGAATCATCTGATTGCGGAAATTCCACCAGTGTATAGAATGCTCCTTCAGGATATCGGCTATATTTTATCCCGCGGCTTCGCCTGGATTCTCTACGATAGCCGGCGAAGCAACCTGGGCAGCTTCTTATTTTATAAATTTGTTATTTTTTTTATGTGTTGCCCATTGTCATCAGTATTAAATTACGTTTAAACCTAGCCGCCCAAGGGACTTTTAAAAGGCATACTTATATCAATGGAATTTACTTCATTCTAAATTGGAACAGAGTTGCATTTGTATTGTTTCGTTCGATCTCATTACAATCAAACTAGGTCAAAAGTACCCTAAACCGACGAGCATGTAGGAGAAATGTTATGAAAGTGAGTGAAGCGAAAGTGGTTTGTCAGGATCGTAGCAAATGGAGATCCGTGATCTCTGCCTACCCCTCTGGAAAAGAGGCGTGATTGTATATATCATCATATCAGCCGAAAGACGTCCACTGCTGGACATAGGCCTCCCCCAAAGAGTGCCAAAGTGACCGGTCCTGCGCCACCCGCATCCAGCGGACTCCAGCAACCTTTACCAGGTCATCAGTCCACCTTGCGGGGGCCTACCCACGCCGCGCCTTCCGGTTCGTGGTCGCCACTCGAGAACCTTTCCGCCCCAACGGCCATCGGTTCTACGCGCTATGTGCCCCGCCCACTGCCACTTAAGTTTAGCGATTCGGAGGGCTATATCGGTTACCTTGGTTCTGCTGCGGATAGCCTCATTTCTGATGCGATCGCGCAGAGAAACTCCCAACACAGCCCTCTCCATTGCCCTTTGGGTGACTTTGAGCCTTCTTATGAGGCCCATAGTAAGCGACCACGTTTCAGTGCCATATTATATACATATAGACTGTATGTATGTATGTATGTAAAAAATCTTACATGCAATATAGTTGATACAATTACTTTGCAATTTTTTCTCGCATGGTGGGTGGCTCGAGAATAATAATATAAAATATATTACTTGGTGTGTTAAATATTTCTATTTATTCCTTTTCAGTACCGTATTCAAGATCGGAGGGCCTCCTATGAAGCCTAAAAAGAAGAAATTTAAGGTGTAGTCTTAGGTAATAATCCTCTTTTTCTATTAGAATTAAGTAATTTCTGTAAATAACCTGCCAAATAAAACTCATTCTGTAATCAGCTTATTTATTACACAGCCCAAAATCTAAAGCTAAGTATATCTATACTAATACTATAAAAACGGAACATCTGTGAGGTGAGCTTTGTAACAATATTGGAGTGTGTTGTGTACGAAGGGAACCTATCACTGCAATAGCACATTTTCTCCTCTAAACCTACAATCGCTAGAAGTGTCACTGAAAATTTCATTGAATGCTCTCTGCCTACCCCTTTTGAGAATAGAAGCGTTCTTGTAAGTATTAAGCCTGAAACACTGGCGCGGCCTACGGTGGCAGTCAATAGTAAACTTGACAGTTATTGTCATATTGGCCAGTCTGTGAGAGGCTTTAGGCCTGAATCCCACTGCCGCGGCCTGCGGTGGCGGCCAATAGTAAAATGTACAGTAATGGCCAATAGTAAACTATACAGTAAATGTCAAGTTTAGTATTGACCGCCACCGCAGGCCGCGCCAGCCTGTGAGAGGCCTTTTTCGACCACAATAGGTTTGAGAAATGGCATATCTGTCAATTCGTTCATATAATATATGAATCAGCCTATATACGTCCCACTGCTGGGCACAGGCCCCCTCTAATCGACGAGAGGGAACGGGCAGTAGTCCCCACGCTGGCCCAGTGCGGGTTGGGGACTTCAGATACACCTTTGAATTTCTTCGCGAATGTACGCAGGTTTCTTCACGATGTTTTTCTTTCACCGAAAAGCTAACGGTAAACCTCAAATTATATCATTCTTAGATATGGCAAAACTATCACCTCAATTCCGAAACTTATCGCAGTCGACTAATAAAAAGCGTAGTTAGGCAGCCAAACATCTAGATCGCTAAAACAAGATAACGCTACCGAAAAACAGATAACATATCGCTTTCAAAAGCCACCGATATTTGGCAATTACTATTTATGGTAATAATATGACTCGTTATCTGGCAACGAAAATGCATCTATATTTGTAATCAAGTAATCAGTGTTGTAACGCATACACAATTTGTTTTATCTTGGAAAATTACACTATAGGTTTTTATTTGGGTCATTCCAAAAAAAAGACCTAGTCCACTTCAGTGGAATTTATACCATTCCACAGTGTGCTTTTCGACCCAAAAAAATGACATTCTCTTTTTATTAGACAAATCTATTGTTTGTATCATTACAAATGCGAGACGAGATGTGCCCTGTGCCGATTTTCAATATTTTTTTAAATTGAATTTTTAAAGTTTGTGTAACCTTTTCACGAATGGAAAAGGAAAATTAATTCCTATAAAAAATATGCGCATTCAATTGCCACGTAAAACAATGGCACGTTAAACGATGAACTGGCTATAGCTTTTTTATAGGAATTAATTCTCCTTTTAAATTCGTGAAAAGGTCACACACACTTTGAAAATTCAATTTGAAAAAATATTGAAAATCGGCACAGGGCACATCTCGTGTCGCATTTGTAATGATACAAGCAATAGATTTGTCTAATAAAAAGAGAATGTCGTTTTTTTGCGTCGAAAAGCGCACTGTGCATTCTAAATTGGAACAAAGTTGCATTTGTTTTGATTCATTCGATTTTAAAACGAAACAAAATCTACTCTATTTCCTAATATTATAGTTGGTTCAAATTCCATTGCAAGTGGTTAAATAATCGATTGTGTAAGATAACAAAAACATCTAAAAGTCTTGGTACTCTTTTCGCCAAGGTGAAGAGAAGATCTATTCATATCAATACAACAGTAATATTGGTTAAATTAGTTATGACAACATCCAGATATCACGTGACATTAAAATGCAGTTAAAAAAACACGTAAACAAGTAAAATATATTGACTATACAGAAAATTTAAATACAAAATCAAACATTTACAGGTATTTAAATTCAAAGTGCGTCAATAATTAATTATATTTACAGCAAAAACAACCACAAGATTATGGCAAGTTTCCTGCTGAAGAAAATCAGCATTATTAATTACTTAAATAGCCTTATGAGCCAGGCTAGACCAGTGTTTCCCAAACTGTGGGTCGCGACCCCCCTTGGGAGTCACGTAGCATGTTAAATGGGGTCACAGCTGCTTTAAAAGGTAAAGTGATTTGAGGGTTTGGTTCAGAAACACTGAGTTAGACTGTAGGTATGTAAATAATGTGAAAAATGTCTTAACTGTTTACATTTAAACATTAAATCATACAGATTTAAAATGACACTAGTCAACTTACCTAACTTATTAAAATACTACTTTTTGACGATCAAGTACATGAAATCTAGTGGTATTATTTCTATATTTAAAGTACAAAGTATCTAAAGATATAATCTATCTGAATACATG
This sequence comes from Epinotia bilunana, assembly GCA_947049275.1. Taxonomy (NCBI): domain Eukaryota; kingdom Metazoa; phylum Arthropoda; class Insecta; order Lepidoptera; family Tortricidae; genus Epinotia; species Epinotia bilunana. Next base: position 9,314,593 of record OX346273.1, on the reverse strand, counting down.
ACGCTAGCGTTCCTAATCATAATTGATAATTGTAGTCAAGTAATTAAGTCTAATTTTTTGTGCGATGTTTAGACAAACTAACGATTTTATGCGCCAGTCTCTTGGCAAAGTCCTTTTTTGCCCAGGGAACGTTTGTTGTGGTTGGTTTTTTGAAGAGTTTAGACCAAACAATAAACAAGCGTTTTTGCAGTTACAGTTTTTCGCAAACATAAGTTGACAAATCGAGACAGAATTCATGTTCATTCGCTCGTCTAAATAACTTGTCAAAGGACGCGAGCCACTAATTCCAAACTGATTTAAAATCAACACGGTTGGTCAAATGGACCCCTGTATCTTACCTTACCCAGTGATTCAATAATTTCTAAAAGCCTAAGTATCCTTAAGTTTAAGCTTACATCATACAACTGAGTCGCTGCAGAAACCAGCAATTTGGAAAACACTTACACTCTCAATCCGACCAAACTAGATTTTACCTTGGGTTAAGCCCTCCAGTGTAGTGACAATTCGAACAAAGACTAATAAAGTCTATTCCAAGATTAGTCCATACAAGTTTGACGTTCATCCTCGGTCATCCTTACTCCTGTTCAGTCGAGACCGACCTTAGTCAATAAGGACCAGCAAACTGCTAAATATTACCACAGTATTTATATAATTTTAAGCAGTTAAACAAAACCGTACTAAATAACGTCCGATATGACGCACTCTCGACACGCGTCGCTACAATAAAAAGTGGCCGTACCTAGAACTGGCTTTCGATGGAGCGCAGTTGTAAACAAGTCTAAAGAGACTATAGTTGGGGATACTGCTTTGTAAGGCTGGTATCAGTGCTCGACGGTGAGCGCTGACATCGGTTGGACGTAGCTATATCAATGAAAATGTATGACGAAATACAGTGCAGCGCTGATAAACTGCTAAGCGCGTACAGCTACGTCGCGCGTACCGCGACCGTCGGTCGAGCTCGTCGGTCGCGCGTAGTCGGTCGACCGACGAGCTATGAGATTGTATGGATGCGTTCAGTGCTTCGCTGACGGAGCGACTGACCGTACATACTTGCACACACACGTCGCAGTTCGCCGTCAGCGTTGCACTGAACGCATTTTCGCAACCGACGATCAGCGCTGACGTTCAGGACGTAACGTCGGTCGAGCACTGTTTCCAGCCTTACACTTTAAACTATCGAGCTTTGCACACATATTTAAACTACTGTTTTTCACAGTTCTAACGCGATATTCATTTACCCTTATTTCAGACGTTTTGACAGGGGTTGCACCGGTCATGGTCGCAGCTGAATGCCGTCCCAGCAAGTTGTCAAAGCAGATATGGGTTCTTAACCCTAAACTTGGCAAAAATTAAAAAAATCGTGCGTTCAAGCCTCTGTTGTACTGTATAGAGCGCGAAAAATCGTTCCACCAAAAAAAAACAATAATGTGACTAAAAAATGTGTGCATTTAAAGATACACTGTCAAGTTTATGGTTTGTTTTACTACCCGCCAAAAGTCGATAAAAATATGGAGGGTACATCCGAAAAAGTCCACTACCCGTGCATTATTAGTACTAACAGCATCCTGAAAACGTTGGCTGATAGATTTGACGGCCCAATACTGAAGTATTGGATTGGGCAGTTCAAATCTACTTTATTATTTATTAAATACTAGCTTCCGCCCGCGACTTCGTCTGCGTGGACTTGGGATAAAAACTATCCTATATTTTAATCCAGGCTATAAACTATCTTCGTGCAAAATTTCATTCAAATCGGTTCAGCCGTTTAAGCGTGATTGAGTAACAAACATCCAAACATCGCATTTATAATATTAGTAGGAAGTGTATGTCCTCTGTGTCTCAGTCTCTGTTGTCAAATTGTTTTTGTATAACCTAACCTAATAATTAAAATTGAATGTAACTAACACCTCCTATATGGGTCGACCTGAAATAAAATATTTCATTCATTCATTCATTATATACATTTTCTAGGGCACGGCACTCAACACTTACAGTAACCGCGCATCTATATCTGAACCACTGGTCCCTAAGACGCCGATAAATTGAAACCATCTTCCCTATTGAAAGAATTCCGTTGTCAACTTGCTGGGACGACAGTCACCTGCGACCATGACCGCTGCAACCCGTGTCGAAACGTCAGAAATAAAGGTAAATGAAGGTATCGAGTTAGAACCGCGAAAAACAATAATTTAAATATAGATACTGCTTTAGCTAATATGTTTGGTGTGCTAAGACGGCTCTAACTTGTCTGCTTTGTCGAGTATCTGAAAAGCACTGTCAATCTCTTCCTCGGGAGACTTGGGTTCGCTAGGACTCCTCTTGAGGCTCGGGGACTCCATCTTGGCGGGAATATTGACGTGATACTCCACTGTCTTGGGTCTTTCTACTGGTGCTTCCTGTAATGTGTAAATCATAATATAGTTTCATCACTCTTCACCAATTTGACAATTTATTACCATGGATAGGATGATTTTCGGGATAAAAACTATCTTAAGTCTTTGCCGGGTCTCAAACTATCTCTCTATACCGAAATTAATCGGAATCGGCTCTGCGATTTAAACGTGAATAGATAACAGTCAAACCAGAGTTACTTTAGGATTTATAAGCAACAAAGCTATGCGCCGCGGTGCGATCTTTGACCTATTTAGCTCCATCGGAGTACTCCGTTCAAAGACAGAGACACAATTATTCGAAATACGGCCTTTATGGTTAATGTGCTGATAATTTGATCCATTGGATATGTATAAGGCACCGCAGTCCGTCGCGTGATTCCGGCCGTATGAATAGTTACAGGCCGCACGGCGTTTGGCAAAACCATATCCCTATCACGCTTTATCTTATAGCTTCGTACCGCTCATGCCGCTGGAGCGTGGATGCGGATAAATACGTGTGATAAATGTGTTTTAATATCCTTACCTCTCCATAAAGATCCTTAGCTACGCTGTGCCTCTTCTTATTCGCCTGCTTCATCCGGCCCGACCGCGAAATGGACCATTTCCTTCGATCCTCGGCCGCCGCTACATCGACTCTCTCATCTCCCTCTTCTTCTATCTTCGGGTTTTTCCGCTTCTCGGGTTGGAAGAACGATAATAATTTGTCCATTGTTAGTAGTAACTCATGTTCTGGAAACAAATTAAATAGATATATATTAGGGGACAATCTTACACAAATCGAACTAGCCCCCATAGTAAGCTCAATAAGGCTTGTATTACGGGTACTAGACGACGATATATTTAATAGATAATTATACTTTAATACAGGGAAAACATTGCACTTAAGCCTCAAGACAAATGTTCATGCTATTGGCATAAATATTTGTCATTACCGGGATTCTAACCCAGGACCTTCAGCTGCGTAGGCAAGGTCACTAGTGTCACTACCCACAGGGTTATACCAGCCGTCAAATAGAAATGACATTTTGTCAGAAACTTATTATTATCTATCATTAGTTTGTTTCTAAGTTTTGTTGGCATAGACCGGTCACGCGCTTGTAACTAGATAGTGTTATACAAATGCATAATCTTGCAATGTAGTGTGCAAAAAGGACTAGGTAGTTTCCCATGTGGGTTGGAAAGCTGATGTTGTCCACTCGCCAGATCGCAGATGGTGGCTGTCGTGGACTTATTAGTTCCCGATTGTATTTATGTCGGACATAAACGCGATGATGCTAGCTAAGGCTGGTCTCAGTATAGTAGAGGCCTCTGTCCTACTTTTCATTCATTTCGTACGGCACTAAGACCACTGCTTATCACATTTGACGGCATTCTACTTATGAACTCAATGAAAAAGCTCTTATAGATGTCAGTGATATGACTGATATGTTAAACAGAGGTAGTCAGCGAACCATAGAATGCGAGCTCCTTACAAATTTCTACCCTAACACGTGACCAATTTAAACCCGGTATGCGCATGTTCGACCAAAACGGCTGTCTGGCGTTGTTTTGACACCCCGCCCCCAATCCCGCATAATGGCAATGGCACCCGTTCTGTGGGGCCATTTTGTGGCGCTACTTAAGACTTCTGTCTTTTTCGTTCGCTGGAGGTAGGTATAATATAATATAAGTGCTGTATGTAATGAATGCTACAGAAACCTACATCATCTATGTACCTACCTACAGCAGGTTGTGGGCCAACTTTAAATCACGCGGGTGCCACTGCTAACTTTAGCAGCTGCTGGCTGCAATTGCTAATTTAGGCCCACGCGCATACTTATGCGCGTGGGCCTAAATTTATGGAAGCTCGACTTTGTTTCCATATTATCAATTCTCTTGTTTCATTCGTCCATGGCTGCGACTAGAAAATATTGTAAAACTTGTAGGTATTGCCGTACCTATTGTCTGGCACGGTATCTTTGATTAAAATGCTAATCATTACTGGATCTTTGTGTTACAACAATTAGCCGGGCTTATTGTACGTTAATGAATAATTATTCCTCATATTTAGAAGTTGTCTTTCTCATATTACGTCAATAGTGCATGCCTATTGCCTATACCCACTACACCTGCAATACAATCTGATAGAAAAAGGCAGCTTAATATTAAGTATCTGACGCTACTCCATTTATTAGTCACTAGCTTCCGCCCGCGACTTCGTCTGCGTGGACTCGGGATAAAAACTATCCTATATTTTAATCCAGGCTATAAACTATCTTCGTGCAAAATTTCATTCAAATCGGTTCAGCCGTTTAAGCGTGATTGAGTAACAAACATCCAAACATCTAAACTTTCGCATTTATAATATTAGTAGGATTAGAGCGTACAGGTGAAAGTTCGTCGCCTATTACCTATGGTTGATATTTCCGGTAAAGCTTAACTTCGCTATGGAATCTGCATATTTATATTGAAGAAGATGCTGAATCAAAAGTAATGTGAAGTTCCCTGCACGGAGTCAACATGGGGACTGCCTCCATCCATGAGATGAGGCCTATACCAAGCTGTAGAACTTTTATAACTGTTGATCGATGTATACATCACTAAACCACTGAAATGTGCACGTCTCGGATATGTAGATAAGATAAGATAAGATTTATTTGCAACCAAGTACTTAAAACTAAGATACATGGACCCTGGAAGGGTGTAGCAACAATCAGGTAACTTATACTATGTACGTATTGTTAATTTTTAACTAACTAATATCGATAGCTTTCACCTATTGATATTTATAACAAAAATACGGCAAACGCATTATAAACATGTAGGTATCTTCCATATATTCAGCAATGGAATAGTAACATTTATCTATTAGTTCAGATTTTAGACTGTGTACGAAGGATATGTTAGTTGGTACATCTTTTATCTGGTTGGGAATTTTATTATAAACTTTTATTGCTCAGTATACCGAGCAATAAAAGTTTATTACTATTGGCTTCATAATAGTTCACTTGTGCTCCCTTAAAATGTCAGCGTAGTAAAAGCTGCTTAAAAGTAAACATGTTCAGCGATAAGCTGTATTATGCGCCACATATGTTCCAGTATACGTCTATTGGCTTCATAATAGTTCACCCGTGCTCTCTTAATAAGTCAACGTAATAAAAGTCCACAATTACCTTCTTATGTGCTGTCACATGGCATAATTTTATCCACTAAACAGACCTTATTACGGTTAAAGCATTTGATAACCCTGAAAGCTGTATAGGGTCGTAGCAAATATACCTTTATATCACTCTTTGCGTATTAATGGTTTCAGAGCCGTAATGCAGCTTTTAATCAGTCCTAAGCTATTTAAATACCACTAAAAGCTATTTTATACAACTGTAGGACCACGAGTGTGTTCTTATAAGTGTCTTAATACGCACAGAGCGTTAAATAGAACTAAATGTGAGTAGTTATACCGCTATCTGTGCTACTTGGGTAATATGGTCCATTTTTATATATTTCTAATTTAGATTCAGGAAGTTCCAGGTTGTGACATCTGCGAGTGTTTTGGTTAAATTTAAACAGGTGTAGGTTTTTACGAACACAAGTAGCAGTTTCTAGTATATATAGCGAAGGGAGGGTTAAAAGTTTCATGTTCTTAAAATGTGATCTGCAGCTATGGGGTTGGTGTATGTTTGCTAGGATTCGTATACATTTCTTTTGCATGACAAATACGTGGCCCCAAAGCTATACATTTGAATCAAAATAATTGCAAGTTACTCCTAGAGCAATTGGCAAATAATTTCACCACGAAGGCGACATCAAGTGCCTATCTAGGGGCCAGTGGTTTTCAATCTGTAGGGCACGACACCCTGGGGGTCGCGTAACTTTTTTATGGGACTCCCAGCTACCTATATTTTTCAAAGATACAGTAATATGTAGGAGAGAGATTAGTTGGATTAACTTTTCCTAAAATAAAAGAGCGGAAGGGCGACGCATAATCTTTTTCCATACTTTTAGTCGCGCTATGAAAATGGTTGAATAACACTGAACAGGAGTAGGTATATTTAAGATGGATAATTTACTCACATTAAAACTTCAACTTGAACAACTGCGTCTAAGAGGCTTTAGCGCTAATTCACATGCATTACCTGCATGATTGCTATCAATCGGCTTGATTACAATCACTAATCGGAGAACTTCAATACCGATAAGAACGCGACAACCGCACACACCGGGACCTAGCGCTGCATTGTGTTTTACAGCTGAGTTGTATTTACTGAGAGCTTATCTGATAAGATTATATATTATATCGACGATAATGAGCCTGTATGGGTTATCAGTGCGATCATTATATCGGGGTTTTGCAAAGATATCGGGTTCGGTAATGTGTTAATTACTATATTGCAACAGTGTGTTTCAAGCTATTTATCGATACAATAAAAAAAACGTACCTAACCGAAAGTGTTTGTAAACCATACATTTGGTGATAAACATTGTTTATAAAATACTGTTTCAGAAAAAAAATGTTTCCAATTGTATGAAGACGAAATGGCTCTAACACTACAACTTCGCCAATCGAAGTTTATGTATCCCATTCAGCTGCTACAGTAGGTAACTGAAACAACCTATTGACCCAGTACAATTTATAGCCTTTTTAAGATTATACTTGGATGACATCTAAATAACATGTGTAGCCATAAATTCGAATCGCTCGATGATCAAAATCATCATCATATCAGCCAAAAGACATCCACTGCTGGATATAGGCCTCCCCCAAAGAGTGCCAAAGTGACCGGTCCTGCGTCATCCGCATCCAGCCGACTCCAGCAACCAGATCATCAGTCCACCTTGTGGGGAGGGGGGAGGGGGGCACGCCACACCGATTGATGAAAATCAATCCACGCTTAACGGCTCAACCGATTTAGCTGTAATTTTGCATGAAGATAGTTTATAACCTGGATTAAAATATAGGATAGAGTCCGACAAAGTCGCAGGCGGAAGCTAGTTATTTATAATTAACACCCCTTTTTTAAGGGGGTGTCAAAGCCTAATTAAAGGCAAATAAAAATAATGATGACTCACAATACACCGTGCTGTGCCCGGACCGACGCCAGAACATACTATACCTTTTCTTCTCTTCTTATTTAAGAGCGAAGCTCTTGTCGGTGGTGTAATTTCCAACCTACTAAACATACCGCCTTTCTCTATACTATGACCTAATTACTACTATACCTAGCTCGACAAAATAAATAGTACTTTTTAGTCACATGTTTCGCTTATTCTTTAATGATATTCTGTATCCTATGCGAGTTTGAAGGGTGTCACCTGGCCTGGGTGTCAGCGTTTGCCGGCCGGCACGGATACGACACGGTTGGCATGGGTGAATGTATGGAGAACTCAGTAACGGAGCGCCGGCGGTGATTATATAACGGGCTACGGGCCCTCGACGCGATGTACATACAAGTGGACCTTCATCAAAATAACAGTTTGATTAGACAGCGTTGCTGTTTCTTTTGTGCCTCCTAGTGAATGATCGCAAATGTTGGAACACACGATTTTTTTTTCGCAACTTCCATAGACAAACTCCATACACAGACAAATAGAAGAAGCCCCTGAACTGATTCATATTTTGAGTACGACATGTATACCTACTAGACTAGTATTAAAAAAAAACATTTTTATGACAAAACGTTTTTATATTTTTGGGATTTTTGGTACATAGGTACCTACTCTGATCTTATGAGAAGATTGAAAAGGGCCGGGTTTATGCAAGTCTTATTGATTGTTAAGCAGTAAAAATTGTCTTAGGCTGGTATTCCACTTGTCCAACGTGTATTCGCGTCTCACATTTTTCTTTAAAAAATGTACGAAATGCACATTGGATAAAGATCTTAGAGAAGTGGAATACCACCCTTACGTACTATATGAACAGCCCCAGCCCTGCTGCGCCATCTAGTTAAGTTGTAAGTATTTGTAGAAATGTATGAGGTGTTTTGCTCTACCCGCCCAAAAGCCAAATAAAAGGCAAACCCCTCTCCAATGGAATTTATACCATTCTAAATTGAAACGGAGTTGCATTTCTCTTTTTCCTACTGCGGCTGATTAAAATTCCATTGTCAATTTCTCTTGTATGGTTGGCGACTAAAGCATTATGATACATTACTACAAAGGCCGGAAAATAAAGGATTGCCGTATAGGCGGTCGAGTATCGCCAGGCCGGATACCTGCGGTATCTATACTCGTAGTGCTTTTCTCAAACATGCAATGAAATTAAGAAAACCTTAAGATTTATTTTACTGGCTGACCGCCATGATATTGTGGCACCAACTGAAACAAAAGAAGATCACTTTGCAGGCCTACAATTTTATATGAAATAACATTATGTGGCCCCACTCGTCTTGCCGCACCTGAAACTTGATATTTTGTAGTGCGTGATATTATAAAGAATGTAACGTCAATATTACATTCCATGTTTGAGAAAAAACTTCTAGGCACCCTCGTGCATAGGGATATGTGCAACTCGATTTCAACTGAATTTAGGCGTAGTCGCCAGTCGTATTTCTGTTGTATCATATATTATTGAACAGGAGTGTATAAAATCTTAAAGGGTCGGCAACGCACATGAAACACCCCTGGAGTTGCAAGCGTCCATAACAACTTAGGTACGATTAGGTGAGCCGTAAGCTAGTTTGCCACCGACGTGGTATAAAAAAAGACCGGGTTGCACTCCGGGAGTGCCGGCAGAAGTGAAAACTCAATGACACTGTAACAGTTTTACGGTCACGTGACCTGTGGCGAGTTTAACAATCTTCCCCATCACAAAAAGTGCATAGCGCCGCTAAAGAAGTTTTCACTTCAAATAATAATTTAAAAAAATATATCTTCTAAACCACATGATTTATTCACAGACTTAATGTTTGTATGGTGGCCGGCACGTTCTATAGTGGTAATCGTTTTTGGTAGAACCTAAAAGGAAAAAAAATACACTGAGACTCAATAAAATATTTTATATTTGGTTTAAAATGTACACAAAAGACAAAATATTAAAAGCGTAGTATTTACAAATTTGTAGAGTTAGAAATTAAAACATAATCTAGCAAAACTAGGCGATTTAAAACACGTATTGATCAATAAATGCCTGGACTCAGTGTTTTTCAACCTTTTTCATGGTGCGACCCCTTCGAACAGTTAAATATTTCGCGACAATTACATTGTTTCTTAACTTGCCTGAATGTTTCAATTTACAAGTACCTATCGAATCATTTCATCACTTTAATTCAATATAACAGCTGCGTCATCAAGAGGCTTTGCGACCCCCGGGAGTCGTAACCCACAGGTTGAAAAACACTGACTTACATGATATTGCGTATTAGTCTGAAAAAAATGTATATAATGATCCAATTTATCTTTAATCATTTCATTAATAATACGAAAATAGGAATAATGAATTCCTAAACTTATCAATAATAGCCTTGTTCATAAACGTTTATCATACCTATTAATTTAGCTAAAATGCCGTTAAAATTCACTCGCTTTGACATTTGTGTTTGTGAAAAAGAGGCAGAACACATTATAGCTAACACAGGTTTGTTAAGTTTTATGAATAAGGGGGTTGACTTTTACTTGATGTTCACTATTTAAACCTTTTCTACACGACACAACATAATTTGCCACTTTGTCAGAAATAAAATCAAACCAGTTGTATCGTGTGTGTTACATACGTCGCATACAAAAGCTACCAAATTGGCAAGAATGTAAACTTTACTTACAAAATTTAGATTTTTAATGATTTTTTCATTCTTTCGTACTGAGCTACTATTGTGTGACTGTGGTTAAGACCAAAATTACTACGTTTTTTAACCTTTTTATTAATTTCTATCTAGCTATTGACACCTATGAGGCGTATATCATTTCTATTTCGTGAATGTTTAATCTAATTTCAATTGAATTCGAATGTCCAAACCGATTTGATTGAATTATTAGACATGAAATTTATATTTCTAAATAAAAATAAAACGTCCATTTCGATTAATAACTAAGTCTACAATCAGTTACAGAAATAAAAAATCACTAAATATTTACAAGTACAAAAGTTATTGAATAGGCAGTAAATCATTCATCAAAGGTTTACATATATTTACTAAGTAGTACTAGATACTACCAAACAATTTCATTCGTGATCCATATTATACTTCATTCTACTTATTAAAACCCAATACTGTTCACCGTCAAAACATTTCAGGCCATCGCGCCCACCATACAAAAATTCGTTCAGTCAAATTTAAATCGAATTATTCAGGAAATAGAGTTGGATTTATTTTGTTTTATTCTGTTTTATGCATATTTTGTTACCTGTTATTGTGTACAATAAAGTGCTTACATACATTAGTTGTAAATTAATTAGTTTAACCTTGTGCCTCGCAATGTGCAACAGAATGTACATTCGATTGCAGTAAAATAAAGTCGTAGTTAAAAAAACTACGACTTTATTTTACTAGCGAGGCACAAGGTTAACCTAATTAATTTACAACTAATGTATGTAAGCACTTTATTGTACACAATAACAGGTTCCAAAATATGCATGTCACACAATAGATCAAAGTAAAAACGCGAACTTATCCCTAAAAGGGATCTCTTCCAGCTGACCCTAGCTAGTCTAGTCCAGTTTGTGTTATATACGATAAAAAATGCATTTTTGGTTAATAATTTAGTAAGACAACCGTTCATTTCCCATCGTGTCGTGTTGTGATGACAATCTCAGAACTATCAACGGTGTCATCATACGGTGACAAATAATGAACATTAATACAACATATTAAGATAGAACATATTAAGCATCCGAGGCCAAGCATCGCTGCTGCGCCTACGCCGTAGTACGTAGCAGCATTTTTCCGATTTGTGCGGAAATCGCTCGTAAATGCACGACTCATGAATATCTGGGTCTGAATGGGTTAAGAAATTTCAGAATATCGCGATTTAAACCTAACAAGTTGAATCGTGAATTAAATTGTTTGTAACGAACTATGTACATTAATAATAATAGTTACACGGTTAAAAGTATTAATTAAAACGGTTAAGGCGATATTACTACGGGCGACATGTTTCGAACTCTTCGGGAGTTCTTCTTGAACGAGTGTTTTCGCGATAGTGTCGCTTCAACGATTTAATACGTGAGTTTAACCGTGCAATTATTATGTAGTATTATTTAAAACATGTCTCACAAAAGTTTAAATTCGACTATGTACATTTGTACATAACCTCTTCCTATTTACTTCGATTCATTCCAAGGCACTCCGATCGCTTGTCTTTACTTTAATCAGACGATTTTTTATCATGATAATTCGTGAACTATATATGCGGTTAAGAGTCCGCAGTAAGCTCGATTCTCCATACAAACGTAGTTACGCTCTTATTTTAAAACTACGTGTTGGATTGTGACGAAACTTTGCATATACAATGACATGAGGTATATCTATGTCTGTAATTAGTTTAAGTATATGGTTCCAGTGTATAAAACAAACGAAATACAGCAGTAAGTGAAATTCGGCCGAGCATAATGCGGACTCTTAAGGTACGCCATTTATCAGAAATGTAATCCTTTGCAACTTTTAAACTACTCTCAACAAACTTGAAACTTGTTATTTCGAAATAAACGAAATACTGAAAAGTAATTTTCTTTTAAAGCTAAATTTCTAGATCCGGGTTTGATTTCCTCCAATTTGTTTAACTTGATTGTTTAAAAGAATACTGTTCTACAAATATGTATCTAATTTCAAGCCGCTTTTGAAAATCGTCATAGAATTATCAAACAGAGATCTAGCGCACTAGCTTATCACCATCCCTTTCTAAGTAGCCTAGTGTAAAAAGGACGTCGCTATCCATAAGATGCTATATGCTAGGACTGCTTCAACCGAACATAACTAATTACGATTATAAGATAACATCTGCTATACGAAAACAGTCTCTAAGTATATACAAATACGGTCCAGCCTCGCTTACCAAGTGAGATCTAAAACCATATAAAAGAGGCATTGATTCCAATAATTGATACAAGAATCTTGTATCTTAGTATGCATTAACACGAGCATTTCATACACAATATGTATTTATACGACATGTTCCGACTCGTCTCTGGATGTAGAAACTGTGTCCCCACTGGAGGCCGCCGTGAGAGTCTTGTACAACTTCAAATTGGATTCTGTGTAATCTAGAATCTTCCGGCTCGAATGCCTGACGTACAGCATCTGTTTATGGTAGATTTTGAGAGCTCCTTTGATAGTTATGTACGTGAGGCCTCCCAGTATGGTTCTGTGGAGGTTGTTCTGTATGGATCTGAAGAAGATTTTGCCTATGATTGTGGAGATGGTGGGTAGAAGTAGCGCGGAGCAGAATATTCTTGTGGGCGAGAGGTGTGAGCTTGAGTTGGCGTTGGGCGGGCTGGATGAGCCCGTGACGATGGCGCCTCGGTCGCCTTCCACACTGAAAACGAAGGAGATAATTTAGTTCTATAGATCTATAGTTAATCTGATGCATATCTATCTAGTTCCATGGTAAATAAGACTTCTGTTACGGGTAATTTTTCAAGTGAAATCAGTTGCTTTTACTTTTTTTATAAGTTAATTTAGCGAAAGAAGTTTTTCAGGCAGGTCGGCAGCAGTACCAGCAATAGCAGCGGATATAATACTGTGTTCCACTTGCTACCGTGTCGTAAAAAGGTAGACACAGGATACTATTATCATCGTATTTGAAACCGTTCATCTGGGAAGTTCCTCTACTAAAGTGATATCTCTGATAAAGTGGCAACTATACTTAGGCCCGCTGTGAAGGCCGCAGCTTTAACACAGTTACTTTGTAAGTAAACGTGTTCCCGGTGGCTGCCAGATCTCCCGAGTACCGAGAGTTAGGGATTTAAAGGCCATGCCAGGATAAGCTAAGTGAATCTGCCCCCGGCGAGTTTTGGCTTGTATTTTATTGTTGATGATGTGGCTTTCTATTTTTAACAAGTATGCAAAATTTTAGACCCCAAATTTTACAGTTTTTTGGTATGTTTCATCATCATCATCATCATATCAGCCGAAAGACGTCCACTGCTGGACATAGGCCTCCCCCAAAGAGTGCCACAATGACCGGTCCTGCGCCACCCGCATCCAGCGGACTCCCGCGACCTTTACCAGGTCATCAGTCCACCTTGTGGAGGGCCTACCCACGCTGCGCTGTTATGTTTAAAAGACGGTAATTCATACTCACTTCCCAAACGGCAGTATATAGGAGAGCGCCGGTATCTTCGCACAGTACTTCCTCAGGAACAGGAGCACGGAGTCCTCCCAATTATACATTTTCGCGCTGATGAGCGTCACGGGGATGGTCGGCAGCAGCACCAGCAGTACTAGCGGGTCCGCTGACTCCATCATCTCCAGACCCTCGCGGTGCCCCACCACCTGGAGATAAAGAAATAGGTTGGTTAAAACAAGGCATGGGTATTCCTATATATTACTAGCTTTTAGTAATTTCCGTGAGCTTTCGAGTGACTTCATATATTTAACACTTACCACCACAGCAACGTGTCAAATAAATGTTAGGTTTCTGTCAAAAAAATCATTTTTGGTATAAGCTTTTATAGCCAACTGTACTTTTCTGTATACCGTCATCAACTACTCGTTGAGACGTTTCTAACGAGCCCAAACTCAACGGGGTTACGTCTGTTGAGTCCTGAATTCCCACGGCCACCTTCTGCCTCCATCATCAGATCAGGTCGATGGTACCATAATATTGAATTGTCATCCAAACTATACTTAAACCCAAAATTTCAGCTCAATCGGTTGAAGATACCTGCTTCAAAATTGAGTTACAAGATTCCACTCTAACAAACAGTTACATACATTGCAAGTTAAATAAAAGCTTGTCAAAACAGTGTTCGTGTGCAAAGATAGCTATCCAAAGCGTGTTCAACCATTGGGATAGATTAAATTAGAAGACATGTTGCTTGTGGGCCATGTTATGTCTGTGTATATGCCTATGTAGGCAAGTCAAATTTTACTACTTTACCAACGCATAAAATAAGCTTTATGTGAAGTTCCCAACCCGAACCGAGCCAGCTTGGGGACTTTAGATCATACCCTCTCATTCATGAAGGGGCTGTGCCCAGAGGCCCTACCGCGAAACGAAAACGAACTTCGTTCGTGTATGTGTGTGTGTGTGTGTGTCTTTGTAGCTCGAACTAGCAAGTGCAACAGAGAGGGAAATATTCGAACGAAGTTCGTTTTCACTTCGCGGTAGCCCCTCAGCAATGGGACGTATAGGTTGATGACGATGATGAGGACTTCATTTATATTAACGTAAGAGTCCTCTTTCGTCACGTCATGGTTAGATCCGGCAAACCATACTCTTAGTTCGTCATGGCAAATGTAGGGTCGTATTCGGAATCGACTTTGTTTGGTCAAGTATGCATAGTTCAACAAGTGAAAATTTTAGCCTGTTACTCCCACGTTTAAGAGGAATCCAACGACACCTCAAAATTATGTCGAAATCCGTCATACGGTTTAGGCACTGCAGGGCGTGCCAAAGACTAAGACATACACACATATACATACATATACATATGTATTCGGCAGCCGGGTAAAAATACAGTCAACCACAATGAAATGTTTACAGTTTTCCTCATTCGACGGTAATAAGTCGACCTATGTATTTAGGACGATTGACTCGGGTTAAGGAACCAAGACGAGGCACTAAAAACTTGTTTGCTGGTAATTACACTGTAGGTAGGACAGAACACGGTTCAATTAGCACTTCGAAAACGTGAAATGTCTTTTAGTGCCACGCGGCGGTTACCGTATTTTGCTGTCTTGCATATTATATGTTTGTATTGGATAAATAATGATCCTACTAATATTATAAATGCGAAAGTTTAGATGTTTCGATGTTTGTTACTCAATCACGCTTAAACGGCTGAACCGATTTGAATGAAATTTTGCACGACGATAGTTTATAGCCTGGATTAAAATATAGGATAGTTTTTATCCCGGGTCCACGCGGACGAAGTCGCGGGCGGAAGCTAGTTGGTATATATAAGACACATACACGTTAGATATACCTCACTTTTTCCCGGAAACTACTGACTTTTATAAAACTCATCATCATCATCATATCAGCCGAAAGACGTCCACTGCTGGACATAGGCCTCCCCCAAAGAGTGCCAAAGTGACCGGTCCTGCGCCACCCGCATCCAGCGGACTCCAGCAACCTTTACCAGGTCATCAGTCCACCTTGCGGGGGGCCTACCCACGCCGCGCCTTCCGGTTCGTGGTCGCCACTCGAGAACCTTTCCGCCCCAACGGCCATCGGTTCTACGCGCTATGTGCCCCGCCCACTGCCACTTAAGTTTAGCGATTCAGAGGGCTACATCGGTTACCTTGGTTCTGCTGCGGATAGCCTCATTTCTGATGCGATCGCGCAGAGAAACTCCCAACATAGCCCTCTCCATAGCCCTTTGGGTGACTTTGAGCCTTCTTATGAGGCCCCGCGTTTATAAAACTAGCCTAACATAATAATGTACGCATCCAAAAAAACACAACAAATCTACAGTTACTATAACAATCGTTACATTATATCATACGTTGAGACGTAGTTGCTTGCTATGGGCCTTATAAGAAGGCTCAAAGTCTCCCAAAGGGCAATGGAGAGGGCTGTGCTAGGAGTTTAAAGCTAAGTCCACACCAGTGCGCTTTCACTTTAAACAAGGCATATGCGTCATATTGCTGTCACACTTATTCTTACTTAGACTGAGTATGACAGCTCTATGACGCATGCCTTGTTGAACGTGAAAGCCCACAGCACGTCTATCATGGGACGGCCGCGACATACTCTCGATTTTGCTCGCACCATACCTCTTAGTCTAAGTGTTCTAATAAGAGAGAGACCGATAGTGCGACAAAAACCGAGAGAGCTCGCGCGCCGTCGCGTGATACCCGTGCTGATGTGGACTTAGCTTATCTGCGCGATCGTATCAGAAATGAGTCTATCCGCAACATAACCAACGGCATATCTAGCGCCTGTCTGCCAAAGGCGAATCGCGCCGGCAGGTTTTTTTGAATGACCGCCATGGAAATTTGCGTCAGTGACCAGCATCCTGGAGTGGGCATAAATTCTGTCCAGACGCTACAATCATATGAGGGCAACTTACTGTTCGATATACTTATCAGTCGTGGAACTCGTAGACATTCAATAATTTCCATTTGATCAGATTAAACACTAAAATTATCTATAGCTATGATATGACTCAACGCGTTATTAAATTTATATAGACTGTTTTTTTTTTATTATGACATGTTATTCATGGACTATTATAAAATAATCAGAAAAGCGGAGTTTATGGGAAGAAATGTCTGGCTGTGCCGCCTTCACCAGCCTAGCTAACTTTATAGCTTTTATGGTTAATTTATGCTCGTATTTGCACATTCTACAATAAGATCTGTAAGGATGTTGATATTTTTTGTTCAAGTCTATACAATTTAAAAGTAGTGTTACAAAATTGACACAAAGTTGAATATAACCTTCACGATCTCACGTGATCTTTTTTTTAAATTTATTTCACAAGAGCTATAGTTACTAATACATGAATTATTTTCGCCAAACTGCAAAGCAGTTTGTTGGCGACGACAGCACTCTCGTTAATTATTTGGTTAATATGATAATATGTTTTGTTATTTCAATTTTTTATTTAACATGTTGTGCATGGTAGTTATAGAAATGTAAATTCAGTGGAACTATGTTAAAATCTATACTTTTTTTTTTTTTTTTTTCTGCACTCTCGTTAATTATTTGGTTAATATGATAATATGTTTTGTTATTTCAATTTTTTATTTAACATGTTGTGCATGGTAGTTATAGAAATGTAAATTCAGTGGAACTATGTTAAAATCTATACTTTTTTTTTTTTTTTTTTCTGGCTTTACATAGATTAGCCAATGTCATGTTATTTGAGTTAAAAGTTACTCTATACATCTTAATTTACATTTTGTTACCTTGCTTAATAAACAAATAAATAAATATACTCGTACCTACTTTGAATGGCTCTGCGATTGTCAAGCAACAAATCCATCTGGGTAAGGCCGCGGAGCGTTTTAAACGCCACACTTTTATGTAACGATTTATTGCCGAATAAAACCTCATGGTGGCATTTAGTTTCAATATATATTGCAAGTAGAAAAGCAAGCTTATTTGTTTTCATTCAAACTTTGAGATTTGGTCACGGTAGACCCTCCACAAATCGTTACATAAAAGTGCGGCGGTTGAAACGCTCCGCGGCTAGTTAAATGATATTTTGAATAGTATACTGCCTTTGGCTCTCTAATGTTTTATAGAACGCAATGATAAAATAAATAGTCGTTGTCAGGTTTTATTTCGTGTGTAAATTAGCACATATATATGCTTGTGAAGCAACAGATCATGGGTTCAATTACCGGGCGAATTGCGGGTTTATTTTATCACATTTAGGGGGTAATTTGATGCGTCTTTTTACGGCTTCTCACACGATACAAACAGCTCACAAATTACACCAGTATCACCTAAAACCTCGTTTTTACGTATGTATTTAAGGTGGATAAATGACAAATACATACATGCATACGCATAAATTAAAGAACCCAAAATCGAAAAAAATACTTATTGTTTTGCGTCTCGGGTTTCTACTGTAAAGTTGGGATTCTTCAAACTTAACTGGACACGACCGTGTGTCGAGTCGAGACACATGATAATGCCTTTTTATTTTCTTACACAAAACAACTTTATTATCTTGATAGTTGATCTAAGTTGTTTTGTTCGCTAATCGTCACATATTCGTAGTTTATACAGGTGTATGGTTTGTGGGCCGGCGGATAATCCGCGTGTGACACCATTTAAGCCGCTCAACGGTCCCTGACCAATACCGTATTGTTTGAGACAACAATTAACACATAGTACCAACTACAAATAACTCGGTCAACACGACGAGAGTGAATCATCCATCACCGTTGACCGATTTATTCAATATTAGCTTCTGCCCGCGACTCGGTCCGCGTGGAACTCGTTTGTATCGTAGCTCCGTACAAACTTCACAGCCCCCCCCCCCCCCCCCCCCCCATTTCATTTAGGGTATGATTTCCGTGATAAAAACTATCCTACATAGGGATGTAGGATAGTTTTTATCCCGGCGTTGAGTCATCCTTTTTTGAGTCCCGGGGTAGGGACCCCGCGACTCAAAAAAAGAGTTTCCGCATACAAACTTTGCACCCCTATTTAACCGTAATAAGGAGCCCATACACATATGATGGAGTAACCCCATTCGTATGGGGACTTTCAACCCCCTTTTTACCCCCTTAAGGGCGGAATTTTCAAAAATCCGTTCTTAGTGGGTACTTACGTTATATAAACTACCTATTGTGAAAAAATCAGCTTTCTAGGTTTAACGGTTTGGGCTGGGCGTTGATTTAAGTGAGTCAGTCAGTCAGTCAGAACTTTTACGTTTATATATATAGATATAAAGACTACCTGCCCGCGCGGCTGTAGGTATACTGGTGAACTGGAAACTCACAGAGATATAAATTAACATTTCACAAATATTACCTCTTATGTTATGGTGGTATTCCAAAAGGGTTAACAAAATGTGAGAGGCAAATACATTGGACAAAGATCCATTATATTGGAAAAAAATGTGTGACGCAATGATTATTGGACAAAGATCTTGGACAAGTGGAATTGATATTGGTGAAACTTCCTTGTAGTAACCATAGGGTGATCCCTATGCTTACTACAGGGAAGTTTCACCAACATTCGTTCGTTAGTGTTTACTACAAAGTGCAAACAGCTTGACAACTGCGCGTATACAATACTAGTTGCCCGAGCGGCTTCGCCCGGGTTTTGCAAAGAAAGCAGGCAAACCCGCGAGATAAAATATCCATAACGAATTTATAATGAATTTATGAAATTGGATAAGTGATTGCGGAGATTACCTAACACTTACAATCTCACAGTATTTAATATTATAGGTATGAACGTCAGAAGACAACGAGGACAATCAGGACCGCATGTAAGAAATATATAATATATAAGTCCTAGATTGTATAAGTAAATAAAGACTGACCCCAGCTAGAATCCCATTTCACTTAGAAATCCATGTCAAAAGTAGTAGGTAGAGTCCCCTAACATTGTATAATTATACCAGTTAAAGTATATAAAAGTATATAAGAAATTATTAATGTGATCAGAGCAAGTACATAAGCCAGACTGGCAAAGCTAATCTCACTCAAATCGAGTATATCTAATAGACACGCCCATAAATACGACCGCCGTGTCAAGCGCGATCATTTTTAGCAAGATTATTCTAAATGGCTATAATTATTCCATACTAAATTGTAAAACTTAACTTTAGGAAGAGTAGTTTTACCTAACTTATGAAACCTTCAGCTCGATGAGCCATTTATCTTTGATAACACAAGAGTAATTTATATGTCAATAGATCGGCCAAAGTAGGTTCTATCCGATTAATATTCTAAACAATGGCCAAATATCATAATTATTGTATAAACTTAAAATAAGTACGTCATGACGGGTCAAAAACGTGAAGAACGGCGCACGGGTCTTTTAGCCGTGTTGACAATTCTACCGGCACAATGCTGTCGGAGTGTTGTGCAGAATTGCCCACTTTTTATGTATAGAATTACCCTTTTTATACTTTCTAACATGTTTAATTTTAAGTTCTCATAATAAGTGAATTGTAAAATTCTTAATGAGAATAAATGATCTTTAAACCTAAGAACCCACATTCATTGTTTAACAGTTCGGATTAGAAAGCCATAAGAGACGCAGAAATATTGGTAAGACGTCAATTAGAATCTACTTCATTTTATCAAATAGGTTTCATTACTAATAGGTTGAGTCCGCTTGGGATATCATAAATGAATGATCAAATCTTAGGGAAAACAGGCGAAACCGGCATGGGCGGGGCTTACCCCCACCAGCGACCAAAGCGGCTTTACGCATAATAATAGGTTTACAACTCATTGTTCGCCCGCATTGACGTTCCCACTAGGTGGCGGACCTAATCTTGTATAATAACCGCTCATTGTCCCAGTGCAATTTTTCCCCGGAAGGGGCCGGCGCAGTGCCACCGCTGCCAGGCGTTCAGACATTCGTCGCACGGCTGCCGCCGCCCCATAAAGTGCGTCCGCTGTGCGGGGCCGCACTTCGCTGGGCAGTGCGAGCGGCCACGAGAGCAAGAGGGGACCTGCGCCAACTGCGACGGCCCCCACCCAGCCAACAGCCTAGCGTGCCCGATCTACAACCGGGAGGCACGCATAAAGAAGGCCGGCACAGCCCCAATCACCAACCGCCGCGGGCAACTAGTACCCCAGCAGCGCACGGTGGAGGCCACAGAAAACGCACACTCACAGCGAGGGCGAACGACGACGCGGCACCTATGCACCGCCGCCGCCGAGGGAGGGGCAGACGGGGCAGAGGACAACCTACCGCCACCGTCACTACCGACGCCATCATCACCCAGACCGCCGCCGCCGCCGCCCAGACCGTGGCACCCCGCACCAACGCCGCTCCAGCGCCCGCCTGTGTAGCGGCAACCGGACCCGACAAGCCAAGATGGCACTAGGGAGAGGACAATATCGCAATGCATCCAGGTCCTGCAGGACGTACTCGGCGCTCTGCAGAGAGGAGATAACCCCGTCCCCGTCATTCTTAGGGGGTTGGCCGACCTCTACGGAGCTGGATAACCCCCTAAGAATACTCCACTGGAACGCCGCCGGTCTCAAAAACCGGCCGAAGAAGGCGCTGCTGGCGGACGTCCTCAGAAGAGAGCGGATCGACCTAGCCCTGATCTCAGAGACCCATCTCAAGGCGGGAGATACCTTGAAAATATCGGGCTACGTCTGCTACCGCAAGGATGAGACGTCCCCACAAGGCCTTGCATACAGAGGCCTGGCGGTGTTCGTCGCACGACGGGTGGTGCACCAGCCGCTTCCGGACCTCCAGCTGTCATCGTGCTACGCCCTCGGAGTGGAGCTGCACGCAGGCGGCCAACACCTGAGGATCTACGCTTTCTACAAGCCCCCGCGGACATCCCTAGCCGAGCCCGACCTTGAGCAGATCTTGGACTCGAGCGCACCCACCATCGTCGCCGGCGACTTTAACGCCAAACATCCGGCCTGGAACTCGTCCAAGATCTGCACCACGGGTCGCCGCCTGCTGAACCACGCCGAGGGCCACAACTACACTGTACTGGGCCCGGAGGTCCCAACGCACTATCCGTATGACGCATCCCACCAGCCTGACATCATAGACCTAGCGGCAGTCCAATGCCTAGCACACTGGCCGGAGCTGGAAGTCCTAGAT
Source organism: Epinotia bilunana (assembly GCA_947049275.1). NCBI lineage: Eukaryota > Metazoa > Arthropoda > Insecta > Lepidoptera > Tortricidae > Epinotia > Epinotia bilunana. The sequence goes on along the minus strand of OX346273.1, from coordinate 9,292,856 downwards.
GACCATATGCTCTCGGACCACCAGCCAGTCGTGCTCAGACTGAAGACTGCCGCTGCCACCGCACAAGCCCCGCCAGCGAGGAGAAGGACCGACTGGGAGAGGTTCGCCGCACACATGGCTGAACACTCGGAGTCCTTCCCGGCAACCTCCGCCGAGGAAGTAGACCGCCTTGCCGAGTTGTTCAGCCGGAACGCCCGGTCGGCCCTTGACGCCGCCACCACCACGAGCCCCGCCACCAAGCACCGCCACAAGAAGCCGCCGCAGCACATCCAGAGGATGATAGAGGAGAAGCGGAAGATGCGACGGCTCTTCAACGAGACCCGCTGCCCCACCCTGAAGACCCGGCTCAACGCCCTCGCCAAAAGATCGGGACTAGCCCAGACAGATCCCAAACGAGGCGCTGCGTCACCTGCCCCCGCGAGCCATCGCGACGCTGACGCGGCTCTTCAATGGGATCGTTAGAACCTGCCACTTTCCCAGCTGCTGGAAGCTGGGGAAAGTCATCATGCTGCCCAAGCCGGGGAAGAACATTCTCCGCCCTGACAGCTACCGCCCCATCACTCTGCTGTCCACGGTGTCAAAGGTGTTCGAGCGTCTTTTTCTCCACCACTTGACACCGCACATCGAGCCCCGAGAGGAACAGTTCGGCTTCAGGGCGGAACACTCCACAACGCTACAGATCGCCAGGATCCTCCACGTCGCGGCGGCGGCGCGGAATAAAAAGGAGCACGCGGTGGCGGTGCTCCTTGACATGGAGAAAGCTTTCGACCGGGTCTGGCACTCAGGCCTGGTCCACAAGCTCAGAACCACTACGGCGCCAAGACGGCTCGTCCACACAGCAGCTAGCTTCCTCGCCGATCGCAGCTTCCAAGTTGCGGTAGAAGGCAAGCTCTCGGCGAGGGAACCCATTGCAGCCGGAGTCCCCCAGGGAAGCTGTTTGTCACCTGCGCTCTACGCGCGGTACACTGATGACATCCCAGCCGAAGGGGGGGCCACACTCGCCCTGTACGCCGTCGACGCGGCGTACATCGCGACCTCATATAAACTCCCACACGCAGCCGTGAAGATGCAGCGCACACTGGACGCGCTCCCGAGCTGGCTCGACCGCTGGCGACTGAGGGTGAACGTGGCGAAGACCCAGGCCATCACCCTCAGTCTGAAGATCAACCAGCCGCCGGAACTCCATTTGTTGGGACAGCCGTTGCCGTGGTTGCGGACTGTTAAGTACCTGGGCGTCACCATCGACCGCCAACTTAACATGTCCGCCCACGTCAACAACACCATCAGTCAGACCAGAGCAGCGCGCGCACTCCTCACTCCGGTGATGAAGTCGTCTCTGCCCCTATCCGCCAAGATCGGTATCTACAAGGGATACATCAGGTCGCGGCTCACTTATGCAGCCCCCGCATGGTATGCGCTGGTGGGAGAGTGCAAACGGCGGCGGCTCCGCGCCCAGCAGTCGCTGACGCTCCGCACCGCAACCGACGTGCACCACTACGTGAGCAACCGTGTGCTGCACCGCGACCTGAAGATTGAACACCTAGACGACTTCATCACCAGACTAGCCAGGGCTATGTTCGAGCGTGCGGATGGCTCACGCCAAACCCACCTGCAGAACATAGCCCCCTACCACTCCCGGCCGCCCGACAAGAGGGCACTACCGCGGGACCTGATCCGCCCGGATCCGCCCGCCCCCACCTGACCTGACAACAAGGATGTTCCTGCAGTGCCGTCGGCTAGTAGGTCGCTCGCTGGGCTTCTCCCTAGGGAGTCCCACCCGGCAGGGCTTGAACTCGCCGACGGACGAAGCAGATGACCCCACCGGACCTGACGGGCATCACGCCCACCCCAGACACCCGTCCGTTGTTGCGGACGGCGCCCGATCCCGCCAAAAGCGGCACAGCCGCATAAGGCCTCTCCGAGCCCCCCTGGGGGTTTGTGAGACAACCGTCGAGGGTGCAATTTGGACGACGAAATCACAGCGTCCATCGAAAGGCGAGCCGACTGGATTGTGCTCCGGGCCGCACCTAGTCGGTGTTGGTGGCTGTCCGAACGCAGGGGGCGGGGCCGACGCGTCGCTGCTGCGTGTCTCGGACTAGTCACTTCTTAGGTGATTGTTGGGTGGAGGGCGCCGAGGCTCTAGGCGCCGCGCATTCACCCGGTCGACGCCGCGATAGGCGGACGTCGTGCACAATAGGAATTATAGGAAATATGGAATATATGAATTACAATGCCAACGCGCGACCTAAACCGATTATGAGAATTAACAACATTTCAAAATTGAAAATGTTTACTAACGTAATGCATATTTACAAATGAAAGTTTCCAACGTCCTGTAATACTACTGAAGTGAAATTTTGTATTTGGTAAACAATTAGAATAGATTACAATGCGAGTGTTACCTTAATTTATGAAAAAAAAAAAAATCTCACTTATTGCTTAAATAAATATTCTTGTTCCTAACGTACGTACAGTCAGTAGCAAAAGTAGCTACGCGGGTCAAGTGCTCAAAATGACCTACACATGACTCTTGTCAAGAGGATAAGGACTGTCTATAGGTCGTTTTGAGCGTGTAATTTGCGTAGCTACTTCTGCGGCTGAATGTACCATGTACCTATTTTCAAACTAGTGATGTAGTGCATATTTATTTTCCATCGTATTTTCACGGAAACGTTCGTATTTGTCATGCTACTTCATTCAACCTCTGTACTTTTCGTACCGAGACTGACTGAAATAGCAAGACACGTTCGTACGTTTCCGTGAAAATACGGTGAAAAATAATTATGCACTACATATGTACTTGACTAGAAGCATTCAAGGGAAGACTTAAAATATCCTAAAACCCAAATGATTATTATAAAATATTCCACTCAGAGCGGTTGTCAAGTTATTGCCATAGCAAAGCTAATCTTGGTGTGCCCGCTACTGGCATACATTTAAACGAAATCAATAAGCATAACTAAGTCAAATAGTTACAGTCAATAAAACCAATTAGAAGTTATAAGTCTACTGTTTAACTGAGACGGGACAGGGGCGGGGCGCGAGGTGAAACGTGAAAGCATGGTTTAGGTCCATTATAATAATCATTTGAGTTTTAGAATATTTTAAGTCTTACCTTGAATACTCAGGACAAGCTATACGTGCTGCCACAATGAGAAACAGAAAACAACTGATCTTAAAATGGCTGATGGCTTACCATAAACAACCTACTTAATTTGGGCGAGTAATGGTTTATTTAGAATAGAATAGAGTAAAATAGAAAGAATAGAAATGAATTTATTGCCAGCCAAAATAACACCACATCACAACCCGTTGCCGCAACCTCATACTATATCAGTTGCGGCAAACAAATAAAGCGGAACTATGACAAGGACAACGAATGTCATTTCCTTTTCTATGACACTTATTGAGATCTGTACCGGGCCGTCTCAGTTAAGCGAACCACCTGTACTTACCATGAAAGTTACGCAAAAAACATTTCGTGAGAATATTTTTTTTGTATTGTTTACATTTAGTATACAGTAGGCATCATATAGTTAGTGGCAGCCAAATTCGCCAAATATAACGTAACACATCCTTACTCCTACAGTAATAAGGACTTGTTGCGATATACAAGGTGTAACATAAATGGGGTATGAACCGATCAAGGGCTTAACAGGTATCGTGTTCTGATAAGAAAAAACAAAAAAAAATTTTTTGACGCTTTTTACATTTCTATGGAGCTTGTCGCCCCAGTCAGCCAACGCTCCATACTAAAGTAAAAAAAAAACGCGTCATTCTTTCTGTTTTTTCTTATCGGAACACGATACCTGTAGAGCCCTTGATCGGTTCATACCCCATTTTTGTTACACCCTGTATTTGGCTACTTTGGTTGCTACCAAATATATGACGCCGACTGTACCTGCCTAATATTTATTTCAATAATACGGAAGCAGTGATTATTGCGTGCAATATTGCGTTTTCATTAGGTAACCTGATAATTCAATATCAAACATATATTTCCAGGGTGACGTCAAAGATTTGTATAGTTGACCTGGTAACTCAAACCTAAGACTATTAGGTAGGTAGCAAAAATCCTCGAAGAGCTCTCAAGACACGTAGAAATCGATGTGAATATACTTGACATTAAACCGTCACAATAACACAAAACATGAAATATGTCGTTAGCTACACGCCTCGCGATAAGCACGTGTTAAATGTTTGAATAACAAATGAAGTCTAACTGAGTCGCGCCGTTATGTCGGACATGAATGAGAATAAATGATTGCTAACAAACATTTCAATGAAAGTTAAATCACAGAATAAGCAATGTGAAGTTTTATGTCTCCAACCACGTTGTTTTTTTAGGTAAAGTAAATGAAGACTACTAGCACTAACCGATTCGTTGGAATGGTAAATACAATTTCCGAATTAGGAAAAGAATTACGGGGATAGTCCCCGTGCGTGTTTTTGAAGTGAAAATTTCTTTAGCGGCGCTGGGCACTTTTTGGGATGCGGAAAAATTGTTAAACTCACCACACATTTTTGTGACGTCAGATGCGTAAGGTGAGATCTCACCTTAGGCCTAATGCGTAGACAGGCCGACCGTAACACGGCCGGGGCTTGGGGGCTTTTTTTTTGCAAAATTAAAATTATTCAAGTTTTCACTTCTGCCGGCACTCCCAGAGTGCAACCCGGTCTTTTTTTAATACTACGACGGTGGCAAACAAGTATACGGATTGCCTCATGGTAAGCAGGCACCGTCGCCTCTGGATGCTTGCGACACCTGCGAGCGTAGCATGATTATAATTTTATCACTTATCGCTGTCGATAAGACATCCCTCACATTCAGACCGGCATGCGAGAGCGAGAGTGACGGATGTTTTATTGCCTTGGAAAGCGACAGAGCAACATTCCTTAAATAGAGACAGATGTATACACGTTACTAACCTGCATAACAGTGACAGCTCCATAAGTGATAGCGATCCAGTATATGGATCCCAGCAGCACGCCTCCGGCTATGAAGGGGCAGATCTTGTGTGTGATCTCCTCCATGGCGTCCAATAGTGCTACAAACGCCCCCATCGATGGGAAGACGACTATGTACTCCGCTTTGCACTGGGGACAAAGCACCTTCCTGGTGATGTTGCCGCGCTGTTTTTCGTCGACCCACCGTTGGAGGCAGCTTTGGTGAACCTGGGGGGTAGAAAAATACAATTATTTATTTAATATTACACATACTGTACGTACTACGGATGTTTTTTTTGAACGTATATACGGAAATTTTTCCGTTAGCTTTTCGGTGAAGGAAAACATCGTGAGGAAACCGGTCTAATCGCAATAAGGTCTAGTTTTCCCTCTGGGTTGGAAGGTCAGATGGCAGTCGGTTTGGTAAAACTAGTTCCTATGCCAAATCTTGGGATTAGGTGTCAAAGCGAACGTCGGGCTCCGTAAGTGCACAACCGGGAATAACGCTAGGAGGATGATACTGGTCGTATAGTAGTTCGGTTTCAGTTGTGTCCAATCTACTTAAAGGAACAATGCCTTTGTTGACTGAAACCGCAAAACACCAAAATTACCATATTGTAAAAAGTCGTCACAGCCACCTAGAAAGTTCAATTGAATATCGACTCTACGTCCCTAAGTAAAACGAGGGCTGGCTGATAAGTTTCCGAAATGAGACGTTTAAAAAAAAGAAATTAAAAAAGTAATAATGTCATTCTAATCTCTTGACTTTTACGTAAATTCAAATGCAATTTTAAGTTAATATCACAATAATAATAATTTATAATAGCGATCGGAAGAAAAGCTGTTTCCATTTTCATGACAATGGAAAAACTGAAGTGCGTGCTGTGATTACGTTTTATGTTTTGAAAGGCAAAACCGAGACACAGATAAACATCAAACTAGACCGCGTTTTAGGGTCTTCTTCACCATCTTTAAGCACTGTTCATGTTTGGGTTATGGACTTCAGACGCGGTCGACAGAGCTGTACAGATGCTCCCCGCAGCGGACGGCCCAATGAGGTATCGACTCCAGAAATGACCAATAAAATTAAAAAAATTGTATTGGATGATCGCCGTGTGAAGTTGCTGGAAATAGCAGACATGGTAAGCATTTCAAAAGAACGTGTTTTCACCAACATTTGGAAATGAACAAGCTTAGTGCTCGTTGGGTGTCGCGTCTGTTGACAGACGAGCAAAAACAACAACGCAAGGATAATTCGGCGAAGTGTTTGGAGATGTACAGGCGTAATCCTAGCGAGTTTTTACGTCGATACATAAAGGTTGACGAGACGTGGATCCACCACTACACGCCGGAGATAAAAGAACAGTCTAGGCAGTGGACAAATCGGAGTGAGCCCGCCCCAAAGAGCAATAACGATTTTGTCAGCCGGTAAAGTAATGGCGACCGTATTCTGGGATTCCAAAGGACTGCTTTCTGTCGATTACCTCCAGAAGGGAAGAACGATAAACACCCAATACTATGCTGATCTGCTACAAAATCTCAGTGACGCAATAAAAGAGAAAAGGCCCCACTTGCTCAAGAAGAAAATTTTACTGCACCAGGACAACGCCCCTGTTCATACTGCTAAAGTCGCAATGGGCAAAATCAAGGAGTTGCACTTGGAATTGATACCCCCTCCCCCATATTCGCCAGACTTGGCCCCTTGCGACTTCCACCTGTTCACAAACCTTATAAAGTGGCTAGGTGGACAAAAATATTCTTCTAACACTGAAGTCATAGAATCTGTAAATGGGTATTTTGAGGGACTCGATGAATTATACTTTCGAAATGGGATAATGGCCTTGGAGAAACGTTGGGCTAAGTGCGTGGACTTAGAATGTGCCTACGTTGAAAAATAAATCATTACATTTACATATATTGTATTATTTCTGTTCCGTTTCGGAAACTTATCAACCCGGCCTCGTAGGTTACGAGTGAATAGAAAAATGGTGGTCCAGGTGCCTTTGTACTTGTTCGATTCTCAGTACTCAGGTAAACGCCAGGGATGTATTGAAATATTATAATTCTATTAAAGCAATTTAAACTTTTGGCCAAAGGCCCTAGAGTTGAAAATCCAGTAAAATGTTAATGCATGCAGTTTTTGTCTACGAAGTGTGCTTATCTTTTATGACGGACCATAATGAGGTAGCAAACCCGCACAATGAGACAATGAATTGGCACAACTCAAACCGAACGACTATACTATGAGAAATGAGATGAGCTTAGCTCCGATCCCAAATAACTATCCATAATAATACTAGTGGCTCTGTGAGATGAGAAGTAGAACTCCCGAGCCTGCTTTTGTAATTTTTTTTCGAAAAACTGAAATGACTAATAAATTCTACACAATCATTGAACCTGCTCTCAAAATATTATAAGAATCAGTTGAGAAATGCGAGGAGAATTGTTTTTCAAGCTGAAACGGAGAACTTCGTTTAAGTGTTGAATTAAAAATGCAAGTAGCTCTGTTTTCAATTAGAAATGAAAGTATCTCTGTCTGTCTGTCCGTCTGTTACCGTTACACGCTGACCATCGATTCAGCATGAAAAGATCTCAATCATAAGATGAAATTTGCTCGCTGTCTCTGTCGCTCCCTGAAGAGATAAAAGCTGTTGCCGCAAACCGTTTGAATGAATAATAATGATAATCACTAATTTAATTCAGGCATCTAAGGTCCATATAACAAATACCTTAAAGACTAACATACAATACAATATTTAATGAGTTTTATTCGCGGAAACCGAAGACAATAATAAAAGTGTTTTCTTGAATGATTTTTCTTGAATATGCATTACCTATTGACAATAATAATAATATACTGACGATCGATAAAATTTGTTCGCGCTGCACTGGTTGTTGGATCAATTAGATTTAGTTTTATAGGTTTCGGCGGAAGAATAGCGCTGCGGACTCCGCAGCAGTCACGCTGTCAGCACCTATTCTAGACCACAACAGATAACCCTCGACTAAGTTTTACGTTTCTGAATGCCTTAGGTCATAAAATTGTTTGATATGTTATGTTATGTATAAATGTTTGTACCACTATACTTGTTTGCCTTGACCGAATAAAGTTATTATCTATCTATTGTATTTATTATAATAACCTATTGAAACTCCTTACTTAAGCAGTAAAATCTACTTAGACAGTAAGGACTGTGTGTGGTCACAACTAAGGATAGATGAATATCCTTTGGAATAAAGTGGTTGAAGCCAGATTTTCCGTTCAAAATATCCACTTTAAGTTTATATAGGCACCAATACCGATGTACTTTTTGGACGAACAAACTAAAACTTTAAAAAAAACTGCAAAACTTCCAATAATCTAAATCCAAGTAATAAATATAAGTAATAATAAGTATAATAAGAGATAAAAAGTGAGACAGTTTTATTAGGCAGGCGTCCGATGTTTCACCCAATAGCCCAGCCACTAGTCCATCATTTTCACCCAATAACCCGTTTCATTTAGATTCCATCAACCATCAATAGGCCCTATACTCCAGGGGCTACACGGGCAGGGACAGCATCCGCTCGGTGTACTCCTTGCATTTTATTAAATTGTCAAAAGGGCCTCTACGTGTTGGCTCAGTTGGTACTTTGTAGGTACCTAGCTCCACGCACGCCTCCCAAAGGTCCGGGACGTCATTGTCCCGTGAGCGGGAAAGTATAATAAATATAAGTAAAAAATATACAAAAAAATATTTTACATTAAATTGTTTATGGTTAAGGGGATGCCTTGATTCGAGTCGACCGCGCCCCCTTGACAGAGATACGCGTATACCTTCCGCGCACGAGAAAAAGAGATGCACCACTCTTCTGGAATGGCTTTTTTGGACAAATTTTGATAAATACAACTTAGTGAAGTTTGGGCCACTATGGTTTGGGCCATGCATTTCTGACAGATACATAGAATAACAAAGATTTCCAGCGAATCTTTATCACGTGCAAGTCAATGAAACTTTGTACATCGATAACGACAGGTTAAGTCAGGTTAACGATAAGGGGGTTAATCTTACAGTTAAAACATTGCGTATTCAGATAAACCGCATATTGGCTAATAGTATAAGTAAAGAACAAAGCCGCCTATTTATACGCCTACATTATATACACGTGTTTGACTTGGATTTTATCATTTATCATTCTTATACTTCAATATTGTTGGTCGGTAGGGTCGGGTACATCTTTCAAACACCTACTTTAAGAGGAAACACTAAGGCCAAGATAATTGAGAAATAGGTATTCGTAAAATGTATTGCTGTTGCGCCAACCTCAAGCCTCCCGCCGCAGAGCGCGATAGAGACTACTGCGGCTTGGCCCGAAAATACCTATTAAAATTACATAAAATCAACGTTTGATTTCTTCTCCAAAACTTGACCTATTCAACTATTTTTTTTATTAAAAATCAAGGAAAGGCTTTGGCCGTGTTCCTATGTTTTCCTTTTTTTAAATAAAAAAGTCAAAATTGTTTTCTGGATGTTTGAAAACAGCGGACATCTGGCATTTTTTTTAGGTTTTGAAGGTTAATATCTCTTTTAAGAATAAATTTATGAAACAAAGGAACACATAGGAACATGTCAATAGTAGCCATAGATTTATGGAAAAAAATTATTGCTCTACTGCCATTATCCAGAGAGAAAACAGGGGACTACGTTTCTATGGAAAAACGGCCGTTGTTTCCTCTTAATAATGCTCAGAGGGGTCCCAAAATAATACCACTCAAGCATGAGTGGTATTATACACTACACAGTACATACTACACTTACTAGACTATACGTATTCATTCAATGCACAGGATATCTAACTACGACAAACAAAAACTAGCTAGATGTCATAATCTCAGGTAAAATCTGGATAGCGCGATTTAGGAATTCATGCGAATGGTACAGCGCCATCTAGCTGCTAGCGGGGAATTTGTTTAATAAATATACACTAATGCCTAGGTGAATTGCTGCGCGGCAGAAAAAACAACAGCTTATGAATAATATATAACTGTTATGCCAAACAAAACTATCCAAAACCAGCGAGTGGTGATCATCCCAGGAAAATTCTCGATAGCGCGATCTAGGAATTAATGCGGGTGGTACATCGCCATCTAGCGGGTAACTTATCTAATAAATATACACTAATGCTTAAGAGAATTGATGCGCGGCTGAACAAACAACAGCTAATGAATAAAATCTAACTGCTACGCCAAACAAACGTAACCCGGAACCAGCCAGACGTCATCTTCCCAGGTAAAAACACGATATGCGATCTAGGAATTAACGCGGACGGTCTAGCGCCACCTAGCGAGTAATTAGACAAATGCATATACGTTAACGCTCAGGAGAATTGTTGCGCGGCTGAACAAACAACAGCTTATGAATCCCACCAAAAACATAAATGTGAAAATAGGAGCCAAGTTCAATATTAAGAATATGCGTGGTTGTCAACGTCGCAGACAAAAGAATTGAGATCTAAATGAGTACCAAGTTCAGTAGATAATCCTAAAATAAAATGTATTCTTAATAATATACTGTTTCTTATTTTTTCTACAACAACAATATTTGCTATATAAAAGTATAACTTCTTAAATTGTGAAAAACTGTCGAATTATTTACACAAAGCAGATAACTTAGGATAAATTGATGCTCTAGCCTTGACTTGGCTAGCTCACATTCCGGATAAGTATATAAAATTCGGATTCTACCTATTCTAAGGGGTTTTAAAACATATATCAAAGGACTATGGGCAACTTTGTATAGAGCTTGGCCCCAAAACCAACAGGTCGTTAAATAGGACTTTAAATCTACTTAATTTCGTTGTATAGGCACCAAATCGAATTCCATTGCAGAACTGAGATATTCATTATTTTAGTCAGATTTAAAGAACTATTTCATGGCCCAACTCTCATGTTTGTTGGTTTTGGGGCCATTTTGACGCATGGTCCTTTCATGTTTCTATGTTAAATAGTTTTTGAGTTATGAGGGGGTGAAAAGTGGCTCCAAATGGTTTTAGTTGGGTAAATATACACACGGCTGCTGCGTCGCCAGTTCCACTTCGCTTTGAACTTGGCTGGACACGCTGCCCGGAGATTCGTTATAACCATAGGGAGAGGCCAAACTACACTGGCTTGTCTCGCCTAGGCGAGTTATCGGTAAGCATAGCGAATACTAGTCTAATCTAAATGTGTTAAAAACATAAAATGGGACACACATTTTACACATTTACGCATTTCCGATAAGTAATTAGATAATCACCGTAATCAAGACGATATGGAACTTACCAATTGTGCTAAGTCTGTCTAAGACAATAACATACTTATATTTGAGTAGGTTATTAAAATTAATCTAGATAAGATAGGTTACTAACTTATATACCTACTATATTTACAACAGCATAGTATGAGGCGTTTATCTCAATTTTTGATAATTGTATGTATCTAGTAATGGTATTTGAACTTGTATATAATGCGCAGGCGGCTGCGATAGTGTGCACAAAACCAGTCTCGCGCAATTTCGAGATTTACAAAATCTTGCAAGATTGGGCGTTTTTCACTGAAAATGCTATGAATAATCAACACGTGCAAAATAATGAAAACTGCATTTATAATATGCGTTTTATTTTAAAATACAACACTACTTATACCTATTTTAAAAAATATATCATTTATTGAACCATTAGGTTTTCATATAAGTAATTAAACCAAATACATTTTTAATCAAGTAATAGCAGGTTTTAATTTCAGTTCGGATAAACTCGCGAGACCTCGTATGAAAATTGTACGAGTCTCGTAAAATATCGACGAGGTCTCGCGCGGTCAAGATTTCATTCCCTAGTCAAAATATATGTGTATTATATGGAGTTTCGTCACTCAGTGTCATGGGAGGAGGTCCGTGCCCAGCTGTGCGACGTATGTAGGCTGATGCTTTGCTGCTGATTTAATTGAACTTGCGTTTGTCAGGCTCCAATGTTGATAATGGTGATAAGCTTAGAACCTGTTCCCTAGCGGTAAGCCACGCTACTTGCAATCTGGAGGTCGTGGGTTCGAACCCCGGCTCGTACCGTAGTTTTTTTTGAAAAATTAGGCACGAAATATCATTGATATTTAAACGGTGGCTTTTCAGTGACGGAAAACATCGCGAGGAAACCGGTCTAATCCCAATGAGGTCTAGTTTTCCCTCTGGGTTGGAAGACTTGGAAGTGCCCACCAAATCTTGGGATTAGCCACCCTGATCTCCTTTAGGGCAGAACCGGGAAAAAACACAAGGAAGGCGTATGGCCAGCGGGACTTGACGATTCCATGCTTCTCTATAATTATAATAGCGTTCTCGGTGTGATAAGTTCTAGTTCTCATGTACTTCTTACAAATGTTACTCGGGAAACTCCATAGTTACATCAGATAGTATTTATGTATTTTGTCGAAGTCTGTTCAGATAAGTTCCCACGGTATGCTTGCATTTCAAATACGTATACGTATGTTCGCGTACCGGACGGCGCAGCGCGGGTAGGCCCCTCACAAGGTGGACTGATGACCTGGTAATGGTCGCGGGAGTCCGCTGGGTGCGGGTGCAAGAACCGGTCACTTTGGCAGCAGCAGTGGACATGACGATGATGATAACATATGTTCAATTTACGACAACGGATTAATACATCTGTCGTTTTACTTTCGAAAAGTGTAGGTAAACATATGTTTGACGTTAACAACTCAACCGTTCCAGTTGTCATGTTCTTAGTTAATAAATAATTATTGTAATTGATTTATTATATGGAATCATGTGATGTGATGTTCACATGATTTATTTATATGTAGGTGTTAGCATTCATGTACGAAGCGAGAAAGGTTTGTCAAGATCGTAGCGAGTAGAACGGAGAAAGTCCGTGATCTCTGCCTACCCCTCCGCGAAATAGGCGTGATTGTAATAATATAAGGGGACAATCGTACACAAGTCGACCTAGTCCCATAGTAAGCTCAGTAAGGCTTGTGTTATGGGTACTAGACGAATAGATATAAATACTTAAATACATAGAAAACATCCATGACTCAGAAACAAACATTCATGCTCATCACACAAATATTTGCCCTTACCGGGATTCGAACCCAGGGCCTTCAGCTTTTTAGGCAGCGTCACTACCCACTAGGCTAACCGATCGTCAAATATCAACAATATCTCGTGATATTTAAAAATGTGTCATTGTTTACTTAACACATTTGTTGGATTAATATGTTTATTAAACAAGGTCTTATCACCTACAGTAGCGGCAAACGGCTATTAAAATAACACGAACCTCTTATTTCTTATAGAGTTATAATGAGGGATTCTGCATTACAAAGGAAATAAAAGGCCCCCTTTTAAATCGTTTTTTTTAATTATATTTTAGAAAAAATGCAATATGGGTGACTTTTAGCCGCCACTGCATTGCAATTATCCCAACAGGTGGTATAGATTTGTCTTAATTCAGTATTTTATGAACATACAACACAAGTACAAGGTCCTATTGTCTTAAACTGGGATTATCCATTGCTTCAACAAAGTTATTCTATAGATTAAAGTCCTGCTAGATCTTCTTTTCATCATGATCAAAGTCTGCTTCAATAACAACATAATTTAGTTTACAAAATCAAAAATTTGGAATCAAATAAATAGTTGCATATTCGTAATTTTTTTACAGTTACTTTATAGGGTTCCGCACCCAAAGGGTAAAAACGGGACCCTATTACTAAGACTTCGCTGTCTGTCCGTCTGTCTGTCACCAGGCTGTATCTCAAGAACCGCAATAGCTAGACAGTTAAAATTTTCACAGATTATTTCTGTTGCCGCTATAACTACAAATACTAAAAAACCGGCCTAGTGCGAGTCGGAGTTATACATACAACAGACATGATTTTGATTTTATGATTTTTTCGCCGTTGTCATAGATAATGGTACGGAACCCTTCGTGCGCGAGTCCGACTCGCACTTGGCCGGTTTTTTTACAGTTACTCTTTTATTTTTAGCGTCTCTCCCCCTGTGACATCTCCCCAGTTCCCCACTCCCCCACCAAGTCTATAACTGTATATTATTATATGTATTCTTGTTTATTTATGATCCATGTCCCCTTCAAAGTCGCCTAATCCATTGACCCCAAGCTGTGAGGTGTGACAGATGAATTATCAGATAAAGTTCATGATCGTTTGCATATTTAGATAAAGGCAACTAACTGTCAATCATAAGTCACATTGAGAAAAATGATTTGGTACAAAAAATGAAGTTAAAAGCGTACTTTATTAATTTTTATTTGTTGTAAATTGTAATCTTGTCTTGAAGGTTAGGCTGACAAGCCTTCCAAAGGATGTTTGAGGATAAATCTTTTATATGTATACACACAGTTGTGTAAGGTGCACAAATAAAACAACCTTTTCTGATGAGTTTACAAATACATGTTTCTAATTTTACTTTTTTATTTAATTCAATGGGACCAAGCTGTTACACATTTACAACTATGATTTTTTTTCAAACTCTTTATTTATATAGAGATATAGGCTGATGATAATGATTATAATTCAATAAGTGTGTGATAGACGATTCTGCAAATTCTGATCAAATATTCAGATCTATGTTTATGGTAATTTTGGTTATTTCTGTTCTGTTAGCGAAATGTCTGGAACTAATCATTAGGGTGTTTCACATTTGAATGGGAAAAAAAAATGTGATATTTTTTCTGACTTCGCTCGGTTTCCGGGTCCAGCTTATCTTAAACGCATATATACCAAATTTAAAGTGAATTGGACATTATTTAGAGGTTGCGCTGGATGAACAGATACAAAAAAAGTCACAAAAAAGTGATGTTACTCCATATTATTACCAAATAGAACAATACAGTAGTTGATACTTATTTGAAAGGAAAAGTAAATTTATTAAACTTCAGTATTTACATGCAACCATAACAAAATAAGTAATCATTTAGTTACATAAGCTGCAACCTCTTCTTTTGTTCGCTTAGTAACGCATTTTCTGTAATGCTCGACCACTCTCAGCAAGAACTGTTTTTGCCCTTCATCTTTGACTGAGTCATTAATTTTTTTTATTAAATCAAATCAAATCAAATACTTTATTTCGACCAAGAAGGATCATATACAATACAATACTACATTATTAATACAAAATTATAATAACACATTATTTAATTAAATTGAGATATTAATGAATTATGTGTTAGTAACAAATAATTAAATAAACATCTTATCCTATTGTTAGTCACTAATATCTATAATTATACATTGGTCTGCCAGGTTTGTATTAAAGCTATACCCCTCTGCGGTATCCTTGACTACTTTCAGACTATCGACCAAGTATCTGGTCTTAGGGCTACAATAATCGCTTACATCCTGAACACCAAATAATTCGAATAACGGTCTTATTTTGGTAGTAACAAAATCACCAAGAGATTTTTCTTCCAATTTCAGACACCATCCAACCTGGTTATCAATATCAAATAGTTCTACGAGATCTCCTTTCCAGATTTGGTGTTTCATATTAGAAGGAAGTCGAGCGCCCAAAAAATTATCACAAGGAACCTTGTCAAGTAACCAAATTTCACTCTACTACTACGTCTAAGTACTCATTTTTAAATTAAGAACTTGCTTTAATATAAAAAGTACTAATTTTAAATCACTTTTACACCACCTACTACAAACAGTTACATAAGTTTTGTTTCTACCCTCTACAGCACCTATATTAACTTCTTCAGACAAAAGTTACCACAGAGTGCAACCTCTAAATATTGTCCGATTACCCTGATTTTTGGTATATGGGCTCCTTGTAGGTGTAGAACCAAGAAGAAAAGCGAAGTCAAAGATAAATCAAAAATTGGAAAAGGGAAACACTACTAATCATGATTGAAAAACTTTGACCAGTATATAAAATACACATTAACAAGGGCTACTTTTTATCCTGCTCCATATTTTTTGCAATCAGCAGAGCCGGGCAGGCCACAAGTAAAAAAGATTGCAGCTAAATTGACAAACTATGGAGATTGACTTCAAAATAACAAAGACTTACTCATAAATATTTCCCATCACTCTTAAGTCAGTGGATCAAGGTTTCAGGTTTCCATACATATTTATGAGAGGATTCAATGTTAACCTACAGCATACAACTGTACATCACAATAGCTTTTGAACCAAGCGGTTGTAATGTAATGAAATAAAACAATGCAAATTTGACTTACAGTTCATTGAACCAGTTTGTTCTTTCTACAGGGTGGGATTTAGAAGGATAAAGATGGTACAGTGAAGTCAAGAAATGTTGTACAACTCTGGCTAAAAGGTTAAAACCAGCACATGTGGTATTTTTTACTCAGTAGCAAGTCTGGCCAGTGTAAATTACATAGCACAAATGGACTCTTAAGAGTCCGCAGTAAGCTCGATCATTTTAAAACAAAGTGTTGGATTGTAACGAAACTTTGCATGTACAATGACATGAGGCATATCCAGGTCTGTAATTAGTTTATGTAGCTTCAGAAACCATAGTAAAAAAATACAGTGAATTTAAATTTTTCATACAAAACTTGTTTTTGCTGTATTTCATTTGTTTTATAAACTGGAACCATATAAACTAATTACAGACATAGATATACCTCATGACATTGTATATGCAAAGTTTCGTCACAATCCAACACATAGTTTTAAAATGAGAATGAAACTCCGTTTGTATGGGAAGGTGAAATTCGGCCGAGTTTACTGCGGGCTCTTAAACTAAAATAGTCTAATGCTTTATGTTTAAAAGTGAATGTATAATTTCTTCAAGTTAATTTCAATATTTTAGGGGATCCTGATCTCCAGGTATGCTGTTAGCGGCAAAGATTAGGTCAGTAGGCGAGGCATCAACGGGAAAGAGATGTCTCCACTTTTGGACCTTACACCTAATCACTTAATAAAGCAAAAATGTGTACATACTTGACCACATCTTGAGTTGGCCAACGGTTATAAACTTGTCACACAGCATGTTAGTTAATCCATAATTAAAGCAGTTACTACCCATTAACAAACGCTAATTGAAGAATGCAGGTACTCTCCATAAATGTCATATATAGTGAGTATATTTCATTCCTTTAGCATTTAGAGGTCATGAAACGGTCGCTAGCTTAGATATTTGAGAACTAACAAACTTTCTCTAAACATGTTTGACATCACAAGGACTTACCCACTTCGTGGTTCCTTTGCACTTGCAGGGCTGTACCCATGCGGCCAATCGGTCGTCCGCCTCTGTCGCGAAACACACCCAGCAGGACTTCGCATTCTCTTCTTCTTCTTGAACAACCAGCGAATTCGCACTACCACTACGCTCAGAGCCAGATTTCTCCGCAACAGACATAGTATTGCGTCTTTACAAATAAACAATCGAACAATTTAGATGACTAAAGCACTAGTTTACTGTGACGCGAGATAAACACACTGTTTCTCCGAACGAACTGCAATATTTTCATGTGGAAAGATAAAAATATTTTTGTCAAGTCAAACGTCTGACGGAAGGAAATGTCCCTTGCACAAGTCGGGTTGCATTGCAGGTTTCAACGTCAGTCAGTGTCGGTCTCGGTCGCTCGTCAGTAATAAGTAATAGCCGAACGGAATATAATAGAGATAGGAAATGAATGAATAGACGATTTGACGCGGTGTTTTTGATGAATGAGTGAAGTGAATAACGGGATGGTGCGCTAACTGTCAAAGTGACAGCAATGGTGTTGCAATATTAAAGTGGTTTTATCCATTTTGTGGGTAGAATGGGCTCGCTAGGACTAGAAAGCAATACAATACGATACACATTCATTTTTAGTCACCACAAATAGTATATACTTAATATAAATGTGGAGAATACGTAAAACGGGCTAGATTCTGACTGATTGTGGTTGCACTGAGTGTTGTTATTCCTCACCAATAGATGGCGCGCACGTCAAATAGTCTATGGCGTTTGCGGACGGTAAGTCAAACTATTGGCGATGTTTATGTGGCGCCGCTAGATGGCGGTGTAGTTTGATGTGAAGGTAGCTATAATGGTTTGCAGCTACTTCATACCAGTCTGTCGGCAGTACAAATAGTTCATGGGGTCCTCACTTCTTGCCTGAACGCCGCCTGCGCAGCACGTGCGTGCTGACAACTAAATTGATATCCAACATGACGGACGATCTACCGTCGTCGTTGGAGACAAATCCACTTCAATCCTTAACAGCAGCGGTGGGATCCGCTCCAAAGTCACCGATTATATCAAATACGGTCCGTGCTACACTCGCAAAAGTATATTTTACGGCTCAACACGCGGAAAAACAAACACGTGCGTTTTCACCAAAAGAACAAATACCGGCTATGACACAAGACACGTGGGGCAAACTTTTCCAGGATGTCATAGAGCATCTTGCATCAAAGACGCCAGACACTACCGGACCAAGTAGCGTGTAACGTGTAAAACTCTTACTTTGCTGTAATATATATAAATAAGGAATACAAATATATAACTTAATTAATTACAGCGCCCTCTAGGTTGAGCACTGCACATTTTCAAGTCAAATCGATAGGTAAGTAGGGTTCAGAATGGCTTACTGCTAGCCGATGTAGTTCGTTAGATTGACCACTGGGCGTACAGCGCCAATGACCGAGCAGACTGGAAAGTTCTTTCCTTTGAGGTGTGAACTCGGTTAGAGGAACAATGCAACGCGGATCGAACAAAATATTAAATAACACGGAGTGACGATAATGGCAGCGCCCAAATGGCAATTTCTAATTAAGTAAAATAAAACTACAATGTGGGAGAAATATATATAAACAGGCCTTAAGGAAAATACCCGAAATGTGAGTACATCATAACCTCTTTAATGCACGCGTGGCGGTTTGATGACGAGATTTTGATCCTAAAGCCAGGTTTCGATTTGTTTTAGGAGTCCAACTTTAATTAAGAGGATACAGTCTTTTGCACATGGCTTTAACAGCTTGATTTGTGAATAAATCCTCGTGCTTTCTGTGCCGCATCCGGTGTCTGGGCTGTGGTGCAGCTTATGTCGCGCCCTGCATGAGAACTGCTTCCTGACGGCAGCGGCGGAGACTCTGGACCTATCTATCGTGTGCACACCAATTTAATTAAAAGCCAGAAGATTAGTGTAATTCTGATCATTTAATCAAGAGTGCTGTGAAGTGAAACCAGTGTATTCAAACTAAAACTTTCTTTAATATACTTTCTCCCAATTGTATATATTCGTTTCATTTAGCGACCCTTCAGTACAAGGCGCCCTGAGGATTAAAATCTAAAGTTTCATGCCACCGTTGAGTGACCCACGTTCACCAGTGACGTAGAATCATAGGATTAAACGTTACAAGCGGAGGAAGAAAAATGAAATTTAGTGAAATTTACATCCCTCCTTTCGACCCGGACGAATGTCAGTTTACGGTAGTACAATGGTGCGAAGAAATTGATCATCACAAGATTCACAACACGTGGACTGATTACGAGACTCGAAACGCGGCGTTTACTCATTTGTAAGGACGCGCGAAAAAGTGGGCCACTCGTTCATACGCTCAATGTAGGACGTGGTCGGACCTCAAAGAGAAGCTATCTACACAGTTTGCAGCGACTAGAAGATTCCATGACTTGTTTCGGGATATGGCGGACTACACGAGCGACCAGGCGACTTCGTACTTGGAGTATTCATCTACCAAGGTGGCACTCATTGACCGATTGGAGACCGGGTGGAGTGAGGTGAACAAAATCGAGGTGGTCGTGTCAGGTATCGTGGATTCACAGGTACGTTCTGAATTATTGAAAAATACTCCCACTGTTTTTATATAGTTAGAAAGGCATCTCAATACGCACCCAAAGTTAAAAGTGCATAAGAGTTCACTAGGTATTGACAATGAGGGTTCATTACCTAAGCGACACAAGCCTAATGATAATCCTTCGGGTTCCGAGGGTCGAAAGTGTCACCACTGTGGCAAGGCAGGTCATTTAAAACGTAATTGTTTCCTTTTGCGTGAAAGTAACGATTCTAAAAGTGAATGGCGTGCTTCCCACATGCCTCTTATGAAACCCAATGACAAACCGCTCGTCCAGTGTTCGTATTGTTCTAAAGCCGGGCACACTGGTGAACTTGTTTTGCAAAACAAAAAGATGAAAAATCCAAGTTATCGACGGTCTCTTCCCTTACTAAATCCGTAAAGTAAATTCTTGCTTTGGACATTAACTGCTAGGGTTTGCAATCCGGATATTCGGATATCCGAAAGATCCGGATATCCGCCAAATTTCAGATCCGGATCTGACAAGCTCCTGGATCCGGATTTTTCGGATATTACGGATCCTTAAATAAAAAAATAAATAAAATAAAAATCATTTATTTCGGACCACGGATCCATAGGATATTAGTAACAATTTAGACTTATTAACTATGTTAGTATCTATTTTTAAGTACAAGAAAAGAGAAACCAAAAATTATTGCACAATAAGAGGTCCAATCTCTTATCCTATCTGGCCCTGCCAATGACCACTTCCGCCCAGTACTTTATTATGGGACAGTCAAGTCGCTCTGACAATACCCTAAGGAGGCCATTGCCGCCGCCCCGCACTCTCCTCAGTAGTGAGCCCACACGCTTGCGCCTGATTGCGAAGAAGTCGTCGGTTCGCGCTTCAGCAAACATGTTGGACGCACTACAGTGGTTCGGCAGCCGCAACAACATCCTCAAGATATTGTTATATTGGACTCGTATAGCGTTGTAGGCTCTCTGTGTAAAGCCCACCCACAGACTGCAGGTGTAGAACGTCTGACAGTAGGCTTTGAAAAGCGTCAATTTGACTTGTTCATTACACCTTGCAAATCTGCGGGCAAGCATATTGCCACGTACCGCCATTGCCCTCCTCTCCCTCTCTAGGTCCAGGTCATCCTTTAGGTCCTCTGTAAGGATATGCCCCAGATATTTAAACCTCTCAACTCGTTTAAGGGGCACGCCGCACAGCATGATCGTAGGCACTATTTTCAGGTTGTATTTATGCGCTTTGAAGAGAACGAACTCGCTCTTGCTAGTATTGTACCTAAGACCATGCCGCTCAGCATACCCTTCACATATAGCAATGAGTTGCCTTAATGAGTCACTTGATGGACCCAGCAATACCATGTCGTGTGCGTAGCTTATGTTGTTAAAACAAGTTTTATCTATATGACATCTGACATGTGTATTGCTGAGCCCCCAATCAACTCATTAACGTACAGGTTGAACAGATCGGGAGACGTTAGTCCACCTTGCCTTACCCCACATTTCAATTTGTACTTGTCTGAGTTTTCACCTGCCCATCTCACGCAATTGACCTGGCTGCTGTACCAGTACTTTAACAAGTCGACGCATTCCCTCGGTATACCCGTTTTCGCTAGCTTGTCCCACAGTACGTCGTACACAACCAGGTCAAATGCTTTAGACAGGTCCATAAAGCACGCATATATGGGTGTGTTCCTGTCTTTATAGTACTTGACAGCCTTCTTAAGGCACAATATTGCGGTCTCGGTGGACAATCCTGGTCTAAAACCGAATTGTGCATCGTGAAGCTTAACATGCCTACAAAGGTGCTCATTAAGAAGGCTATCAAGCACTTTAGCAAGCACAGTTGCCAGAGAGATGGGCCGATAATTTCCCAGGTCCGACAAATCACCCGTTCTGTTCTTCACCAGCGGCACTACCACTGTGCTAGTGAGCTGCTCAGGGAGATAAGCGTGTCTTAAGCACAGTGTGTAAAACATCGCCAGCACCCTCGGCAAGTGCACTCCCGCATACTTGAGATGCTCTATGCTGAGCCCGTCATGACCTGGTGATTTACCCCTCTGCATGTTTTTAATAACAGTGTGCACTTGCTTAGCTGTGAAACTAACGGTACTCTCACCCACAACGGATTCAGCATATCACACCTCATTTGTAGCTTTATGCAGGATTGGATCTACAGAAAACACACGCCTGAAGTTATTCGCGATAGCTTTCTTGTCGCTTACTCCCCCTACACTCAGAGGGACCGCTGCCTTCACATTGAACTTATTCGTGCTTTTCCAGAAGACCTTAAAGTCATTTGCCGCCCGCTTGGTGGCAAGAATGTCACTTTTTATCTGTTCCTGCCTATCTTGGCACCATTTTAATTTTGACTTGAAGACCCTCCTGGAATCACACATATCCTTATATACAGGGCCATTTCTAGGTTTATTCGCCGACACCCAAATCAGAAACTTTTCTCTCGCGAGTCTATGTGCGCCTGCGACGTACTTGTTCCATCCCGCTATGACATTCTGCTTGGCGTGCCTGCTCCTGCTAGATTTTCTCGCCGCATCCGTCAAAGTGTTAATTATGTCATCATACATTCTATCTAAGACTACTGAATGATTGCGTTCTAGACATAATTTATCAGCACACGACGTTAACTCGGCCGGAAAGTCCAGCATTCTCAATATATCATGGCACAGTGCTTGGTACATTTCTATTTGCGATGGCTGCCTATCACCCCACATTACCCCCTCGTTACGCAACCCGGCAGATTTACATTTAATCTGTAGCTTATTTAGTTTGCATTCGATTATAAGCGGCAGATGGTCGGACCAATACGCGTCATATTTTACACTTACCTTGCAGACCGTTTGTCGCGCTGCCTCAGTAACAACGCAGTGGTCCAACCATCTGTTACATCCATGCGCTTCACTCGTAAACGTAAATGTGCCAGAGGTGGATCCTAGCACTTCCAAGTCCACGCAACTCCACACCTGCGTTTCACAGAACTGTAGCAGCTCATCGCAGAAAAGTTCATTAGGGTGTGCGTTAAAGTCTCCTAATATATATACCGCCTCACTGTCCATGTTATCCGCACTGATCGCGCTAATTTCACCTAAGCATTCTGTGAACAGTGGCACATTTTCAAAAGCATTCACCGGCATATATACACTAAACACTAAGAACGTGGAGTCCAGTACTTTTACTTTTATTGCCACTAACCGAACACTTTTACACTTCACTACCGTGACTTCCGAAAACGCAGATTTTCTCCATAGCAACCCAACTCCCCCATGTGGTCGCCCCGTGAGTATACCGGCCCCCGTGTCGACTGCCGATGATCCCGTATAAGCGAAATCCACATGTATTGTCCCGAAAAGCGGTAGGTCGTGCGGCAACAGCCAGGTCTCCTGCAGCGCAACGATGTCTCCTTCCTCACACAGGGCCCTAACTCCTTCTATAGACCTCTTCAGTGATTTACAGTTGAAACTTATTAAGCGACTAATTTGTGAGTCTCCCATTTTGTTAATTCCGTATATTATTTCCATTCTCACCTTCCTTGGGCTCTTGCCGATCCCTCATAGAGATGAACCGCCTGTAGTAAACTCCGTCAGGCCACAATGCGTCATCCAAGAACATATTTAATTTGTCCGAAGCAACAAACAGCTTATACGAGTGATAGTCTCTCTGTTTTCTCATTTTTATTTTCACTAATGACACTTTTTCCCCGGTTTTTTGCAGAATATACTCTCGGATATCATTCTCGGACACATCTCTGTGCACATTGTAAATAAACAATGGCACTTTGACCTCCGCGGCCTTAAATTTCATTTGAGAGCTCAGCTCGGCTTTACCCCTCTTTCCGATAAACTTATTTTTTAGTTTTCCATATTGCGCAGTTTTCCATTCCTCATCCTCTTTCGGTTGTTTCCAGGCATCCCCATTTCGTAACATATTCGCAAAAGATAACTTCTTAAACTTTTAAAATACAACCATGGAAACCGAAAATACCGCTACACAATGAAGTTTGTACCGAGTCCACGCTAAAAACGGAATGATATAATGTAGATCATTCTCAATCTCTGTTTTTATTCGCCACTTCTTCATCCCAGATCAGATTATTTTTGTTTTTAATTTATTAGTTACAACATTGCGGAATTTAATGTCGAAAGTTGGCGTTGGTTTAAATGCACTAATCCACCGTAGGCACTAAGTAATCATATAAATCCAATATTACTTAGACTATATGTACAAACAACAACACTGTTACCTGACCATCCTGTGTTTATATAGAACCTTATTACAATGTACTTAAGGTGCACCGATGGTCAGTTAGCTGTGTTGTCGATAGTACCTACCTACTTACTAAAGACTTACCCCCTTATTCATAAAACTTAAAATGCCTCTGCTAAATAAAATGTGCTTTTTCCCTTTCTTACGAACATAAATGTCAACGTGAAAGATAAGGATAAACGAATTTTAACGGCATTTTAGTTAAAATAGGCTTGTAGAACGTTTATGAATACGGCCGTTAGTTTAGATGTACCTAAATAAATATTTAAGAAGTATATTTGACACATTGTAGTCTTTGATATGACATGAAGTAAAAAGTAAATGCAGCAACAATACCTACGTTTTATAATTGTAATATTTTTTTAGTATTATGGTCGACTTATATTGATCATGTAAAATAAAAGCAGTGCGCTATATATAGTTCACCGTTTTTGCCATATCTAGACATACCTAGTCCTATTAGCCTAATGGAATGTCCCTTGCTAAACAAACACCTCTTCCCTTGATTTTAAAGATTTCCGTGTTGGCTCTTCTTTCAATCGATTACTGAGTAAGGCGTCCAAGTCATCATGTCAATTTCTTTTACAACCCTATCGAATTAACTGTATACATAGAGCTCATTTAAATGTATGTACGACCACCAGGTACGGAGTTAACGCGACCTGGTTGTATTTATTCAAGTGACAGCTTTCAGTGACTAAACTAACTTTGCTAGTTAGTTTGTAGTCGTAATTTGAAACAAAATAAAGTTTTATACCCCTTATGACCTCGGGAATGCGTATCTATTTAAAATCTTTCAGGTATATAAATACGGTGGTATAACCGTTTTTAGTTTTTTCTTAGTTTGGCCTTACAATTCCTAGTTTATACCAAAAAAACAAAATGTCTACATGAATTTTTAGTTGCATGGTTAATATTCTTTTTTTTTTGTTAACAATATCAAATATTAATGAACCTCCAGGTCTTTAACATTATGTCTGTTGGTATTCTATGTGTTCCCCTTATATATTTGTTTATGCGACTGTTTGTTTCTAAATAAATTTAAAAAAAAACTCGTGGATCCGTTTTATCCGAAAAATCCGGATATCCGGATCCGTTCGATTTAAATATTCGAAATATCCGGATCAGAAATATTGGCGGATCTTGCAAACCCTATTCACTGCTAAAATTCTTATCACGCTCTTTACTGTTAATTATCACTGAATTATAATGATGTGAGCTTGTTATGAATTAATTGTTGAAAGGTTTGTTACGCTTTGCTATGTAGTGATGACGATTTGTTATGAAACATTAGGTACAAGTTGCCTTGAAATAAAATTACGATTATGAGTTATATCGTGTTCTTATTTTATGTTGAAAGCCCTTACGCTTTGCTTATGGAAGTATTTTTGGAACCTTTTGCTTCCTGGATGTAGCAATGTTGAAAGTCTTTACGCTTTACATTGCAATAATGTCGTTGAAAGCTTGCGCGCTTTGCATTTGCTTCTCTAACATTGCTGAAAGCCTTTGCGCATTGCACTTTGTTTTGAAGTTGCTGAAAGCTTACGCGCTTTGCGTTCTGGTTCAAACTCGCTGAAAGCCTTTGCGCTTTGCACCTTGTTTTGAAGTTGCTGAAAGCTTACACGCTTTGCGTTCTGGTTCATAATAGCTGAAAGCCTTTTCGCTTTGCATCTTGTTTTGAAGTTGCTGAAAGCTTACGCTCTTTGCGTGCTGGTTCAAACTTGCTGAAAGCCTTTGCGCTTTGCACCTTGTTCTGAAGTTACTTGCTGAAAGCCTACACGCTTTGCGTTGACTCTTATGCTTTGCATTGAGGTTCAAAGCTGCTGAAAGCTTCTACGCTTTGCTGTATGCTTGGTGGTGCTGAATGCTTGTGCATTATTGCAGGTGGTGTTGAAAGTCCTTGCGCTTTGCACGTTTAATCAATGGGTCTAGCCCATACGACTCGAGTGACCGTTTTGCTGAAAGCCATTACCCGCTGCGCTGAAGAGTTAGGCCTTCTCGGTAGGTATTGACAAGTCAAGACTCGGGTAATAACTGTGTTTATTCAGAGAAAATTTATGTCTTATATACTATTGCATTTCCTTGTGTTCCCGTGAGTGGAAACTGCTATCAAGGTTACAGTACAAAGTCCAGGCATGTGCAGGCGGCTATGCCGAGGTCGAGGTATTATGTTACAGTTTGTTATGATTAAGTACTAATGGAAAATAGGTAGGAAAAAGTTCCTGGTCCATGGAAAGCCATCAGGTGTGCCGTGTGCCCTCACTACAGCTTCCCCGTTTTTTTGAGTCAAAAAATAGTAGAATACAATGAATACTATGTTTTTGGCTTAACTTATCTTAGATTTACTTAGGTCTATGGTTCACTTAATATGGTTGTAGTGTCTTACTACTACTTACAATGTTTACATTTGTTGTTCCTTATATGGTATGTTGGTATGTCAGTCTGATGGTTATGTTATTGGTCTCTTACAATGTCTAACTTCAACTTAGAATGTTTACATTACGAATACATTGTTTCTAGCGTATCAATCTTCGTGGGTGTTCCTAGTACGTGGAATTTAAGTAGTCGCTGTCTCGTCTCGGTGTAAGTTATATTCAGATCAGTTCTGTTCTGTGGGTTAGTTGGTTGAAACTATTCTTGAGTTTTATTAAAGTTACTATTTAAAATATTGAGTTTGTAAATGTGTTAAACAATTTTATATGGTTAAGTGCCGTGTTAGTGTGCGTTTCCGTTTTCTATGTGTTAAACTTTTGTGTAACATAATTTAAAGATTCACGCCTTTATTCCCAGAAGGGGTAGGCAGTGTAAATGAAACTATGAAAGATGGACAGTAACTTTGTGTGTTGTTTGTTGCTGTTTGCTGTGAAACGGTAAGTTTTTAATTAGAGTTGTATTGTTAATACTAATAGAGTTTAGTTCTGATTGTGTACAATATTACATTTTACTGTGTTAGTATTTAAACTTGAACTTGAAAAGTTGATCTTGAATTGGTTTATGGTTCCGTGTTTTAAGGCGTTTGAGTTCCGCTGTTTTCCCTTTTTTTTATGAAAGCTCTTATCCTACAGTAAATATAGTTATTTTTAATATATTTTTTAATATGATTAAAATATTATATAAGTATTTACCTATTTTTTTTATTGAATTTATCATATATATATTACTTTAATGCTGCTAAATAATTACAAGTTTGTTAATGAATTTATGTGATTTGATAAGTTTCATACGTTTTGATGTTATTTTTAATTTTTTTTTACTTTTATTCTGACCAATATATTTCTCTAATTTTTTTTTTCTGTGCTTTTTATTTCATATTTATCTTGGTTAATGTTTCTTTATTTAATTTTTACATGTCAACATTGTTTACGTTATTTTTCATAATTATTATCTTTTGTTTATCATTTTTATAGCCACTTTTTTTCACTCTAGCCTGAGGTCTTATCCTTTGTAACTAGGTAGCTCTATGGCAGGGATACGCATTTATGTGGTCGGCCGACCTTACATATAATATAATTATTTGCTGAAGGTACGAAATACTGTTTAGTTTATTTATAAAGCGCGCACACATATATCAATATATGTATATATGTAACCAGGCAGATCATTTAACACTTCTTCACGTTAACCCTTTATCCTTTCCATGTGTCTAAAGACCTTCATGATTGATGCTCGATCAAATCATGATCAGGTTCCAAAGATTTCTTGCCTGCTTGTACCTGGCGTACCCTGCTATATCATCACCTATACACTTTTTGTCATCCACGGTAACCATGGCGCACGTATGCGTTTACGCGACTGCACGAGGTCTCTTGGACGCTTGATGCTGGCAAAAAGTATATTTGTGATATATGTTGTGTTCTCAAAATGGATCCAATGCCCTTGCGGGGAAAACTCGTTCGCTCGCAACTTGGTCATTGGTTTTGAGACACAAACCTTTGTGAGAATGGCTAGTGTATTATGTTGTTATTTTTAATGGCTAAGTTCATGATTTGCTTTTTCCAGTATTTGTAAATTAACGTTTTCAAAAGTTAAAAATAAATAAATCTGATATTATTATTTTTGATTTTTAAGAATTTCTACCATTCTTGGTTGCGCATTCCAATTACAGTAGAAATCCTTATTAGCTGAAAGTTCAATGAATTACTTGTTTTGCTCTTTTATTTGTAAATTTTGTTGGTCAGTTATTTAATTTAATTTTCTGAATTTAAACTTGGTGAAAAAAAGTGATGGTAAGTTTATTTTCTTATTTATAAAAAGTTGTTTTAGTGAATTGAATATAATGAATATAATAGGTTTTTTTTCCTTCTTTTTAAATATTATCTTGTTATTTTTGTATATTGGAAATAATTTCCTATTTTTTCTCTTAAATTATTATCTAGTAATTTAATATAATGAATATTTCATGTAGCTTATTCTTCTATTTAAAATATAATCTAGCGTCACTGTTAAAAATAAATTATTAATTTTCCCTTTTATTTAGATTTATTTTAATGAATTTAACATATTCATTTCTCTCCTGGCCTGTACCCTGGCTGTGTTTTGCTAATATGATTTACTTATTTTCTCTATCACTACTACGCACGATCCTTGAAAACATGGTCATATAAGAATTTCAATTACTTTTAGGTGATCAGTCTAATCGTAGTGTGAAAAACAGCTTTCACGGATATATACTGATTTTAAGGAAATTGAAAATAATTGCTAAAATAATTTTACTACGGTATGGTTAAAATTCGGTGTTTGTAGGTATTTGGGTCTATACTAATTATAACGAATATTTGTGCGCTATGAAAACAATTTCTATACGGGTAATTGATAATATTGGTTCGTAAAAAAAAGATATATACATTTTTGTAATTTGAATGTAAGTCTAAAACAATGCGCGAAGCTTTATTATAAAATTAGTAACTCGGCTGTAACATCAGCTGTCGCGTGCCAGAAGGACATGTCGTACTTGTGCTATTATGAACTCAATTAAAGAAGCTATAAGATTCAAAATGCATATTGCAAAGTAATTATGATACCGTAATTTTAACCTACGACCTACCTACGACTTATTACTAGTGTAGTTTACACTTCAAAAACATGATTTCATCTTTGAACTATATTTCTACGTACTTCTTATTATTTTGTAATTTTTTAATTAATTAGACTTGCTAAATTCTCAGATGGCCAGTCCAATAACTAGGTAATGTATAATTGTCAATAGAGGAATGTCTGTAATATTGCGATATTTAAATTAACTCGGGCTTATTAAATTTTAGTGACACTAAATTTACACATTATTTATCTATAATATATGAATGAAGTAGTTCTTACTTTGCTACTTTTCTAAAATACGTTAAAACAATATATATTAAGATTATTTAAAAGTAAACGATACGATTTCGATGTCTTCGCGGCGTCTTAAACTGGCTGGCTGGCTGGCTGGCGGCTGGAATTTTTTCGGGCTTCCCCTTCGTGGTGTGTGGTCCTCTGCTCGCTCCATGGTTGCCGTAGTGGAGCGCTGAGCGGTCTCTGGGTCTGGTGGTACGCTGCTGCTAGCGGTGTTTTTTCTGCTAAGGCCGCTACCGTAACTCGAAGATCCCGGAACAGCCTGATAGGGCCCACCAGCGTGATGTCGGCGCCCATTACGGTGATCTGGATTTTGTCGGTCATCCTGTCGGCTTGGCTGGCGCAGTGGAGCTGCTTGATGCTGGTTGGCTGGCGCAGTGAAGTTGGTTGGGTAGCGGCGGCGTCTATGGTTTGCTGCTGATCAAGGCTGCCTGGTGCAGCCGTCTGGCAAGGATCGCCATGAAGAGTTAGGCCTTCTCGGTAAGTATTGACAAGTCAAGACTCGGGTAATTTAGTTTATTCAGAGAAAATGTATGCCTTATATACTATTGCATTTCCTTGTTCCCGTGAGTGGAAACTGCTATCAAGGTTACAGTACAAAGTCCAGGCATGTGCAGGCGGCTATGCCGAGGTCGAGGTATTAGGTTACAGTTTGTTATGATTAAGTACTAATGGAAAATAAGTAGGAACTTTCCATCAGGTGTGCCGTGTGCCCTCACTACAGCGCTTTGCACTATTGGTCTTCTGGTTGAGGACTTTTCCTCGAATAAATCACACACATCGTGTATACAACGCGAGAGCGCGCTGCTTGTCAGAATGGCCGTGTTGGAGAATACGTAAAACGGGGTAGATTCTGACTGGTTGTGGTTGCACTGAGTGTTGTTATTCCTCACCAATAGATGGCGCGCACGTCAAATAGTCTATGGCGTTTGCGGACGGTAAGTCAAACTGTTGGCGATGTTTATGTGGCGCCGCTAGATGGCGGTGTAGTTTGATGTGAAGGTAGCTATAATAGTTTGCAGCTACTTCATACCAGTCTGTCAGCAGTGCGAATAGTTCATGGGGTTCTCACTTCTTGCCTGAACGCCGCCTGCGCAGCACGTGCGCGCTGACAACTAAATTGATATCCAACTTGGCGGACGATCCACCGTCGTCGTTGGAGACAAATCCACTTCAATCAACATCGCTAAAAAGCTATCTCTTCCAGACAACCTTCGGTCAGTGGAGACAATGCAAAATAATTATATGATTTTGAGCAGCACGTCTAGCACAACATGATGACGAGTCACTTCGCGCGCGACTGAGCTACTCCTGCCTCACTCGCACCGTGCAAGTTCGAAAGAGGAGGGTAGATCTTTCTCAACTCGCGTCGCGGCGCGGCGTCAGTTGTGCTAGCCCCCCAGGTCAAGCAGTTATATTAATAGTAGAAAAAAGACGTGTATAGTTTCATATCAAACCATGCAACGTACCGTAAGTCGCAGCCTAGCTAGCCTAGCAACCTAAAGCATTCGTCCCTTCTCCGTTATCTGCAAGTAAAGTAACCCATTTATACATATTTTAGCCGAATTGTTTATGAGAGACATAATAATGCAAACCAAATGTTGAGATCAATAACACGTGAACTAATTTTAGATAATATTTAGTAATAAATAAAAGACGACTGCATTCAATTTCATTGCAAAATCTAAGAAAATTTTATGTTTTCCGTCTTGCAACACTAAAACAGATAAAACATACATACTGTACCTCATCGTTTTAAAATATACTAACATGTATTTCAGGCTTATTACATTAAATTTGTTGATATGAGCTATAAATTTAAAACTTACATTTAAAAGTTATTATTTCACTTACCATTGCAGTGAAATAAAATTTAGGCTGGAACTAAATGTACGTAGAGAGAGCGATTATCTATCAGCGGAATGTCATGAGCCGAACGTCACGAACTGTCACTTGTGACTTGACATGTCAGTAGGTAATGTCAGTTGTCAGAACTGCCAATGATCTTCGAGGCACGGGGTGTGATAATGATAAACCGTGAGAACTAGTGAGAAGTTTTATTAAACCGTTTCGTATTAAGATTGAATATAAGCTTGTTATTATATCAAGTCGGTGTGATAAGTGGTTGTTGTGATAATCGTAAATCGCGTCTGCAAGAAAATCTGTGAACAATGTAAGTAAAGATTTATGCGTTTCATTTCCGTGAGATCCGCGTAATCCACCAAAGCCCACGTTCATGCACGTTGCACAATTGCATCGGCAAAAAAAGTTAAACCAAACCGCTTCGCATAACGTAAATATTCATTTATAAGTGATTAAAGTTAATGTTTATTTCAAAATATCAAAAGTAGCGATGGTTGTGAAATCGACAGTTATGTCATTTACATAACAAGTCTCCCAAAAGTTATTGAAGACAAACGTTCACAAGTATGAGCCGGGGTTGCATTTGCAGCTATAATATTTTAACATTAATTAATTACATGTTATCATTATAGTTTCTAATAAATAATTAACGAACAATTAAGAAGTCATAATATTTGTGAATTAGAGAGATCACATTATGTTCTCTAATGGGCCCATTTGTAATAGAAGTTACTTGCACACCATTGACACCATATTATTATTGATATGTTTTTTTTTTGTATTACAAGTTTGGCAACATGCAAGCTGTTTATTATGTAACCTTCAGTCATCCATCTTAGACACAAAAGTACCTAATTCTCTGTGGTAACTTTTTTATGTTTAAGCTGAACAAATTTAGATTAAATTTAGTATGAACACAGACCTGACTGTTTAATAAAAGTATGCCAGATCAACAAAGCTTGCTTAAGGTTTGTTTAAGACTACATCACTATAAGTTAGATACAATTTTACAGCTATGTTCTTCAATTTAAGTGTCAGTGATCACTAGTTTTGTACTTTTTAATTGATTATTAAATTATTAAGGACTGGTAGCCAATAGAACCCATTAGACATCTCTTTAGTCTTCATCAATTCTGGTCCTCTTCACCACCTTATAGAATTTAGATGGCTTCTTTCAGCTGGTCAGACTATACCATTGGCCACTCTGTGATCTCTCCCATTTACCAATTTACTTGGTGGTCACATAAAAAAGCTAGATGTAAATGATTTTGATCTCTCTCTTCTATTCACATATGGTTGAGATTGATGAATGTGGCTGACTTTTTACGAAACTGTCATTGGAATTGGAATCTTCTATCTTGGATGGTAGAGCTGCTTTTTGAATTTGATGACAGCTCAGAAATACTACGAGAATTCTGGGCTCTGATAATCATAATAATAATAACTCCTTGCATTTCATTCAATTGTCAAAAGGGCCTCTTTCATTTCTATTTATAACTTTCTAAAAGTTGGTATCCAAAGGTTATCTCGAAGAGATCGCTCATTCGCGATAAGACTGTGTGTTGTTTACTTCTACTCCTAATCATATTTTACATATTGTATTCTGTATTTATCGATATACATTTATATAATCGGAAGTCGATAAATGGGAAGTCCCTATGACAGCTCAAAATCTCTACGCTAAAAGCTCTACGATAATTCCAGGCTCTGCTTATGTGTGGATGGCTGTAGATTTGTTTATTTATTTATTTAACCTTTATTGCACAAAAGAAAACTTATCGTACAAAAGGCGGACTTAATGCCATATGGCATTCTCTACCAGTCAAACCTTAAGGCAAAGCGGAAAAGATTGTTTATGTTGTTATCTTATTTGCCATTCAGAAATATTTCAGATAATCAGTTAATGCTTTAAAATTGCATTTTTATGGCCATAATCAGGCCTGATTTGTGATTTTTATATTATCTGCTTAGTTGCATGGTCATGTTTTAAAGTCGTGCTGTTGGATGATATTGCTGTAAGCTTTTAATATAGATATTAGGTCCTAGACACCATTCTTTAAAACTTTGTACTTACACCTTTTTGTGTTCATGTTAAATTACAGTGTTTTATTACTGTAATTTCATGATCCCATACATGGAATACTCCAGTTCGATATGCTACATAATTTTAATGTTTGATATATATGGACCATGGTTGCGAAATATCATAAGGATCTCACGATACGTGTATCTTGACGCGGATCGGATCGACCTCCCTGCGTCGACATTCGCTCACTCGATAGCCTTGAACAATCTCCCGCCGCCATTGCTCGCGAACTTCAGCCAACAATCAGTTTTAAACAGCGCGAGGACGGTGCGGACGTTCCCGCGCTTAAAAAAAATAAACGTCAGACGCGAGGTTCTTTATAGTTGTACTTTCACTTGCGCTCCTGTTGACAATTGCATCACAACAGGTATGTCGGCTTTACTATCACGTGTGTTGTAATACCTGTAGCTCACATGATTAGTCTCACGTTGGTGGCGTCGTCGATTTTATATATAATCACTGTGTTTGTGAGTTAGGATTGGTAGGTAATGTTTAAGGCACTTTAAAAAAACCATTGTTTTTTAATTAAAAAAGCTTCCCCGCTTTTTATTTACATTTCGTGTACGATATAAAATTCCACCTCTAAACAGGGTAGCAGTATTGAATCATGTGACTTTGTTACAACGGCTCCGGTACGTCGTTAGCCGGCCTTTATTTATCGTCCACAATGACCCAGGTACAAGCCAGGTGTCGGTAAACATTATGCTCGTTGACGAGGCAAGAACTACTTAGGTCACCTACTCGACGTCAATTGCCATCATATACATATAATCGAACGACCTGCTTACAAATATCTGTACACGTCTTTATTGGGCACAGAATGCCCGCGCGGCTTTTCCCGCTTTCTGTAAAGAACCCTGGGATTAAATACAGCCTCTGTCCATCCAGAAAGCCCATTTTCACACAGGTGTGAAAGTCCAATCTTTAAAATTCGATTAGGACTTCCGGAGATTACCACTTACATACAAACTTACAAAACCACAATGTCACACTTTTAATCTTTATAATTTTAGTAGAAGTATATACTTAGAGAAGCATGGATAACAATGTGTTCAAATATTTTTGAATACCTTTGTACGTTATGATGTACCTAGTTGCCACAATCTGCTCCAGATAAAAGTAGCTGGCTTTGCATACCTATAAACATCAGGGTAAATTACCACTTGATACAGCCGGACCCAAACGCAAAATATGGGTACTTATGTACCTTCTAAATTGTTCGCCTTACCTAATAGAAAATAATAAGGTGCTAAGTGCAAACATATTTTTTTGACGTTGACCCTACATACCGCATCTATTTGCGGACTGTACTCAACGAAAACCTCAACTATCAGATGGTAGAATGTCTGTCGTGGCGAGTGGCGAGAGCCTAAAACATTACATTGTCCTGAATGAATTGGGAAGCTGATTTAGGAAGTAAGGATAATAACATTTAGCTAGTAAGGATCTTAGGATCCATTTAGCTGGTATGGATCTTGTAATAAATAAATGTTAGGGGACATTCTTTACACATATCGACCTCGTCCCACAGTAAGCTCATTAAGGCTAGTATTAGTTAGGCTTGTATCCTTGCTTGTTAAATGCAATTACACTTTTCTGAATCAACTTCCTAATTCATTCGGGCCTAATGCTAAAGTCAGGACTGTGTAATACCGGTTTAATAAAGCCCGTAGATACCTGCGGACATATCCGTACATGGCGGGAATAAGTTGACAACTCGATATGAAAACTGGAAGAAATTTGAACTCTATATACATAAGAAATAAAGTTCAACTTTCTTCCATTTTACGTCTCAAGTTGTCAACTTATTCCCGCCGTGTACGGATATTACCTACCTTGTACAGTCACCAGCATAAAAAATATCAGCCATAACAAAACGGCAAAGACTTCTGAGGACCTGCCGCGAAACGAAAACGAACTTCGTCCGTAAATCTCCGTCTCTGTCGCACTTGCTAGTTCGAGTGACAGAGAGGGACATACACGAACGAAGTTAATTTTCGTTTCGCGGTAGCCCCTCTGATAGGTCCTAACTCCTAATCCTAACTGCCCGATAGTCGTGTCATAGATACGTATTTACGCGTCTACTGTTGATATTGTAAATTGTTGCAAGTCATTTCGTCTCAGTCGTCTCACTGTGGCGAGGTCAGCTTAAAATCACTTAAGAGGTGATAGTGGAATCGTTTTCGTTAAATCGATGAATTCACCTTGAGTTAAAATTTGACCGGCTCAGCAAATATTGCTGTGTGTTGTGTGCCATGATCTTGCGCACATTACGAATATGTTAAACTCAAGCGTAACGTGGTAATTCCACAACCTGTGCAAACAGAGGTAATTCAAAGATTGGTCATTGTGGCTTTAACCTTTCATCCTTAATTCACAGTGTCTGGGCGACCGAGCTCTGCCCGGGTAAAAATAGGAAGAAAACTAATTTTCCCAGACATGAAACCTAGCTAGATTTTTTGCCCCCTTAAACCCCTATATTGCAAGTAGTGATGTGCCGGGGAATATTCCCGGGAACGGGAATATGGACTTTAAGCGAGAGACAACTCTTAAGCCTGGGACACGCCCCAGACATAATTTTTATAAAGGAAATTACGAGGAAATAGTAGAGTACTTAAACGATATTGACTGGTTGCAAGTAATGGCATCCTGTGAGGATATAGAGGACATGGTGCGGAAATTATACGATAGGATACAATTCGCAGTTAAAAAGTACGTTCCGTTAATCAAACCAAGAGGGTCAAAATACCCAGTCTGGTTCTCTAAGTCTCTTATTAGCATGTTAAAAGAAAAGAATAAATTTCGACAGCGCTATAACAAATAAATATGATAACCCTTTAGATAAGATTAGTCTGTACCTACAAAAAAAAAGAAGTGATAATCAAACTTTAATTTGTTATAATCAATACTGCGAAAACTTAGAAAACAATATTGCTAAACACCCAAAATTATTCTGGTCACACATTAAACATAAGCGAAAAAATAAATCAACTATTCCAGCAAATATGAAATTTAATAATGATCAAGCGACTGATTGTCGCAGCATTTGTGAACTATTTGCAAGAAATTTCTCGTCTATTTATAAATCTAGCACAGATAACTTTAGCGCTAATACACATGACTTTAAAGAAGATGTAGTTGCAATGTGCAAGTAGATGCTGTGTACACAGACTTCAGTAAGGCATTCGACCGGGTCGATCATGCCATTTTACTGGAGAAGTTGTCAGGACATGGCATAGACGAACTTTTACTAAGTTGGATCAAGTCTTACTTAAGTGACCGTAAACTGTTTGTAACGATAAATGGAGAACAATCGAGTACATTTTCCGCTCCTACTGGGGTTCCCCAGGGGTCGCATTTGGGGCCATTGCTGTTCGTAGTTTTTATTAATAGCATAGTTAACTGTTGTCTTAACTCAAAGCCTTACCTTTATGCGGACGACCTTAAAATAATTCGGCCAATTAAGAATGATAACGACCGTAGGATGCTCCAGGACGACATTGACAGGCTAAGTGCTTGGTGCACATATAACAAAATGACTTTGAACCCCGATAAGTGCTGTCATATATCCTTCACACGTAATAAAACTGTTATTCCCCCCCATTACGATATAGGAAACAGAAAACTACAAAATGTTGATTCGATACGTGATCTAATAGGCATACTAATAGACAGTAAGCTAAACTTTAATAGTCATTTTAACAATATTACAAAAAAACTACCAGAATGATGGGCTTTCTGCTAAGGAACTCCGGGCAATTTAAGCGTATACAAACAAAAAAAATACTTTTTAATACTCTAGTAAGGAGTAACCTTGAGTACTGCTCCAAGTTTGGTCGCCGCATTACGAAGTTCATAAAAATCAAATTGAAAGGGTTCAAAGGCGCTTTCTTACCCATTTAAGCTTTTCCTCACGAAATGGACACAGACTCCGCTCTTATCAGGACAGACTGATGTTCTTTAGACTCACCCCACTCAGTAGCAGGAGAAAAGCTTTAGATCTAATATTCCTTTTTAAATTAGTCAACTTCAGACCCTTGGACTGCCCGGAACTTCTTAGTAAGATAAAATTGAGTATACCTGCAAAGTTGCCTCGTCCAGCTGTTTACAAACTAAGTATTTAGCAGCAGATTTAATAAAACTAATTTAGGTCGCAACTCCGCTCTCTCGAGAATGACTAAATTGTATAACTCTCTCCCGGCCTCTATCGGAGCCGACATATATCATGATAATATTAATCAATTTAAGCTGAAATTGTCCACGTATTTCGGCTCCCTGGACGTTGGGAGATAATAGATAGTAAATATATATATTATCTTAGCATTAGGTCTTATGTACATTTCTCTTACATTTCTTTTATGTTCTTTGTTTCTTAAGTATCAAATTTTGCATGAACAGCTAAACAGTCTAAAGTATGTATAAAGTAAATATGATTTCTTAATTTGTAATCCTTAATCTTAATGTGTAATCGTACTGAAAGCTATTGGTGCATGTTGTGGTTACCTTTAATTAGATAAGCATCCAGTTAGGATAAAAATAGAACTTAGATATTGTAAGATGTGTTATCTGTTGGTAATCCTAAATAAATAAATAAATATTCCCCAAACAGGGGAATATTGAAATACAAATTAGGAAAATTAAAGTTGTAATAAAAGTAAATAAAATGAATAGTGCCCCGACAAATAAAGTGCCATTCGCCAAAAAACTGCATTATTATTGTACTAATTCTGACTCTTTATCTCAATTACCTTTTAATATGTAAATATTTTGTATTCGTATAATATTTTATTGTGGTTTTTTTATTAACTTTGTATCGTTTTTGTTACTTTCAGAAGTACTTTTCTAAAATTTGTTTTTTTTCTGATGGGGGAATATTCCCAATAACTGGGAATATTCCCATTGTTCCGGGGAATATTCCCGGGAACATTGGGATTTTACTTTTGCGGGTAACTTACACTGGTTAATGTCTTGGTAAAAAAATCAAGAGCCCGAGTTATCATGGAATCCCTAATAGCAAGATATTAAACATACACAATTTCAATACTCCCGTATGTTCCCTTGTATGGGAATATTTCCGGCAATGTTCCCGGGAATATTCCTGGGAACGGCACATCACTAATTGCAAGCTTCATCAACATCGTTAGACCCGTTTTCGAGAACGTGATTACAAATATTGCTCGTTTAATAGTATAACCATTAAGGGCCGGTAGCACCATATTACGAATACAGATCGATAAATGTTAAATATGGCGCCGACAGCTATCATTCCATAGAAACTGGTCAAGCCTTCCATATTTCAACCAACACCGCTTACGATTACAGACTGATTCAAATTAAAATTCAAATGATTGGTGCAACCCCCCCTATGAATTTGACATGAGAACGTAAAACGATTTTTTACGTTCTAAAAACAAAAACAAAAAGGATACTTAATTCAAAACAATTAAACAACATGTGTTAACATTTCTAAAATAATTAAAATCTGTAAAGTTAGTTTATAAAATCAACTACAAAACGGTGTAAGGTAAAAACGTAAAAATTTGAAAATATAAAATAAATCTCGTTCTAGTCGACTGTACTATGCACGCCGTGTTAACCCGCTAAAAATAAGCTTGTTTATATCTCAAGGAAAATTTGTCCCAGCGCAATATTTTTTAAGCTGGCGTTTCCAGTTTTATTGCATTATTGCAAATGTTTTCACACGTCGGTATTTTCCCGCCAACACACGCAATGCGACAGAGTTAAGTTCATGCATGTAATTATACTAAGGGTGCCGCGAAACAGAATATAGAAACTTAATAATTAACAGTATACTTAACGAATGTCGTTTTATTTTACTTTTAAAGTCGTTTTATATACTTTCACGGCTGATAGTTTCTGGTAAACTGTTCAGAAGATAGGGGATACGTTTTTTTAGCGTTCTATCACCATAATGGTTTTTAACCTCTTCGGTACGCACAGTTTACTCGCTCGGACGCCAGAGCCCTAGTGACATATTTATTATCGACTATTTATTATTATTTTGAAGTCCCATACGAATTTCAATTCTCGCCCATCCATGCCCCGCCTCGCCTCGCCGGTGGAAAACCACCTTTACACTCGCTGAAACGAATAGATAAGAAAGACCTACATATTCAGTGCCGCTGTTGTCTAGCATTGATCCTTGGCACCGAACACCTATTTACCACTACAATGCCGCTTTCAATGAAATAAGGCAGAACGTTCAACTTGAAGTCACCCAACCTAAACAAACTTAAAGTAAGGCTTCCATACGGCTATTCATTTTCTAAGTAATGTCTCGATGTTACACTTTCGATTTTTAACTTTGTTAGGGCACAGATTAGGTATATAATACTTTGGTTAGTAGGGCTAATTCAATCGTTAAGTGGCTGAGACCTAAATCAATATGTTGAAATATTTCGCACATGCGAGGAATTTGGTTAAGCATACATTACTGGTTTGGCCCTTGAGGACATATCATCATCGTCATCATCATATCAGCCGAAAGACGTCCACTGCTGGACGTAGGCCTCCCCCAAAAGAGTGCCACAATGACCGGTCCTGCGACACCCGCATCCAGCGGACTCCCGCGACCTTTAACGGGTAGGAAATACCAGACTATGGTCGCTCACTGCCTCGCATCCTCGCAATGGCTACCCTAACATGCAACGCTTAGGGGTGATAGTTGCCTAGCCGTGTAGTGTGCCGTGTCTCTCTCGGTTAAAGGGGGTCATCGGAGTCGCCAGTGCTGGTAGTGTTCTTTGAGGCGGGGGTCTCAACACTTGGCCATCTACCCCAGAGGAAGGAGGTGATGACGTCCCAGAACGAGTCTAGCAGAGGCAAGGCAGGGAAAGTGTTCTAGTGAGTTCAATCGGACATCCTAGAGTCTCCGATTGACATAGCGCAGATGACGACCTGCCTGGAGTTCTTAGTGGGTAGAAATACTCATAACCCAGGTTCTACCCGAAAGCTACCTTCCTCTCTGGACCTGGCCTCTCAGGTACCTGGCTCTCAGGATAGTTAAAAAATAGTTGGGTAGGGGGAAAGCTAAAACTTCAACTGACACAAACGATAATGCAAATATGACTGGATTATGTAATATAATAACCGTAAGTAGTGGTAGTTTTCTACCAATTCGTGCAAAGGCATAGTAATCAATTGATGAATATTTGTTTCTGAGTCTTGGATAAGTATTTATATCTTTAAAATATATCGTCGTCTAGTACCCATAACACAAGCCTTAATGAGCTTACTATGGGGCTAGTTCCAACGTGAAAGATTGTCCCCCAAAAAAAACAAATAAATCTCCGGATTTACTAGGTTCAAGAAAGAAAAAAATATATACAAGGGAATAAAGGTCGAACACGCCAAAACGTGGGCATATGAAACAGCCAATAAAACATATCAAACATCAAGTACAATATTTAAAAAACTTTTTATTACATTAGCTTGCACTACTATCGTACATTTATAAACATACAAATGTGTATTTAATTATGGCTTGAATACGCCATTGCCCTCACATTGCGTCGAATGCGGCTCATCAATGCTTGCACGGCATTGTCAGGGTACTTTTTACCAGCCCAAGTCCATGTTTTTTGCAAATCAGCCACGGAATTGATTTGCCCGCCCTTCTTTTTTAATATCCCTTTCATTATGGACCAATATTGCTCGACAGGCCTAAGTTCAGGGCAATTAGGAGGATTGCTGTCTTTAGGCACCACAGCAACACCATTCTGTTTGTACCAGTCTAACACAGCTTTTGCATAGTGGCAGCTTGCTAGATCAGGCCAAAACAATGGTTGCGAAATATGATTTTTTAGAAAGGGTAATAGTCGCTTCTCCAAACATTCTTTTTTGTAAATTTCGCTGTTTACAGTGCCTGTAGTGATAAATGATCGACTTTTTTTACCGCAGCTGCAAATAGCTTGCCAAAGCAAGTACTTCTTCGGAAACTTGGACCTCTTTTTTAACTTACAGTCCTCAGGAGCATTTTTGCGACTCGTACTACCTAGTCTAGCCATAAGTTCTGTTACTGGCAGTTAACAATGATTTTAAGAAAAATAATAATTCGAATTTCGAATGTTGTGTTTTGACGTTAGTACTTGGATGTTTTTGCCACCATTTATATACAATATAATATTAAAATAAGTAAATTAATAATGGAGTGGGGTGTCAAAGAAAATAGAATTGCTGTGATTGCTCTGCATAAGGTAGGAATGGAGCCGTCCCACATTTTTGAGACACTAAAAAAGTTAGAGATCAGTCGAATGTTTGTGTATCGTACCATTCAAAGATACACCAAAACGTCCTCTGTCGATGACAGTAAAAGATCTGGCCGACCACGTACTGTTAGAACAAAACAAGCCGTTAATGCTGTAAGGGCCAGAATTCGCCGAAATCCCATAAGAAAACAGAAGATCCTTTCTAAGGAAATGAAAATACCACCTAGGACACTTTCGCGTATAATCAAAGATGACTTGAGTCTTGCAGCTTACCGACGATATACAGGACATATGTTAAATCAGTCACTAAAGGACAAGAGAGTTGAAAGATCAAAAAGCCTTTTATCTCGATACGCACATGGGAAATATAAAAATATTCTTTTCACGGATGAAAAAATTTTTACTATCGAGCAGCACTACAACAAACAAAATGATAAAGTGTACGCACACAACTCTCGAGAAGCTAAAGAGATAGTTGGAAGGATTCAGCGAGGTCATCATCCCGCTTACGTCATGGTTTGGTGGGGTGTGTCGTATCAAGGCGTCTCTGAGATCCATTTTTGCGAAAAAGGAGTGAAAATTTCAGCTAAAGTGTATCAGGACACGATTTAAGAAACAGTAGTTAAACCACTAAACGACACAATGTTCAAAAATGTACACTGGACCTTTCAGCAGGACTCAGCCCCGGGTCATAAAGCTCGCACCACCCAGATTTGGCTGCAAAGGAATGTTCCGGACTTCATCAAGGCAGATGATTGGCCCTCTTCCAGTCCCGACTTAAATCCCCTGGACTATAAATTGTGGTCAGTGTTAGAGGACATGGTCTGCTCTAAACGCCATGCCAATATCGATTCTCTAAAAAAATCTTTGAAGGTAGCAGTGGCAAATTTCCCAATGGATACAGTGCGTGAATCTATAGACGTGTGGCCGGATCGTTTGAGGGCGTGTATTAAAGCTAAAGGCGGGCATTTTGAATAAAAAATATATTGTTTAGAAACCTTATTAACTTACCTATAAATAAACATTTACTTATGGTAAATTAATTACATCCTTTTAAAAATATGTTTCATTTCATTTGTAACAGAACTTATGGCTAGACTAGGTAGTATAAAACTCCTGGCCTGGTATCTGTTTGAAGTCAGCTTTTATGTACGTTTCGTCGTCCAACACGATGCATTTAAATTTTGTTAAGAAATTATCGTATAACTTTCTTGCCCTTCGTTTGGCCGTCAAATTTTGCTGAGCATTGCGGTCAGGTGCAGCTTGAGCCTTGTACGACCTTAATCCAGCTCTTGTCTTTGCTTTTTGTACATAAGATTGTGACATTTGTACCTTTTTAGCGACATCGCGTGATGAGATCTTCAGATTTGTGTTAAAAAGCTGTAAAACCTTGGCTTCTTTTTTTTTATTTCTTACGCCTTGCTTTCCGCCAGTACCTGACTTCCATTCTACAGTCAACCGTTCCCGGAACTTTTTTAAAACAGAACAAACCGTGGATTGCGGGTATTTCAATAACTTTGCTAGTGCTCTGTAGCTTAGAAGGGGATTTTCTGTGTGTTTGAGCAAAATCATTTCACGCTGCTGAAGTTCAGGGCTCGCCATCGTGAAAACGAAGGAACGAAGTGACATGCTGTCATATAATTTTTTGTTCATCACACTATGGAGTTTATAAAAATATTACTAAATAGTTTGTATAATCGTGAATAAAAAAAATATAAGAACATATGTATGCCCACGTTTTGGCGTGTTCAACCTTTAGAACAGTGGTTCCTACTCCTAAATGTGCAGATTTAGAGAAACTAACGGAATAGCGATTACTCCACGGATTAGAACTTTTTAATCAAATTATGTGATGATATTGGAAATACTTATTTTCTTGATTCAAGGTTTCCAAGGAACAGAAAAGTATCATAATACTTTCTGTTATTAAGAGGATACTTGTGAATACCAAAGACATGAGAATAAGGTTTATAAATACCAAGATCCCTTGATTACGAATTAATAATAAAATTATCACGTCACAATTAACTTATAGTCACAATACTTCTGCCCGCGACTCCGTCCGCGTGGAACTTGTTTATATCGTAGCTTCATACAAACCCCCATTTAGGGGATTATTTCCGGGAAAAAACTATCCTATGTCCTTCCCCGGCATTAAAACCATCACTATACCAAATTTCATCTAAGTCGGTCTAGCGGTTTAGCTACGGTTTGCGAAGAGGTAACAGACAGACATACACACTTTGGCATTTATAATATTAGTATGGATTATTTGCTACCAGCTCGGCGCAGTTTCTCGAAGGGTTTAATAATAGACAAGAAACTAGATAATCTCCTTATTACTATGTCCTTATTATTATGTCCTTTGACCACTCAATTAAACATGTCAGTATAGATCGTCAGGTGCTTACTTGACACGCGAGGCGCACATTATAACGATAGGTATACCTACCATCTTTGAAGTAAACTTGAGTGCTGACTAAGTATTAGTCGTAAACATTTGTACTGTTCGTAATGGCAAATATACTGCTTGACGTAGATACGCCAACTATTGTACAGTTGAGTGCGAAAATATGTGCACAGACAATGTGATCAAAAATATATGAACACGAATTGATTGTTAAATAAAGGCACCTGCCTTTATTTAACAGGTTGCTTCTATATTTTTGAGCATTACTTATGTATTATATTGTA
Source organism: Epinotia bilunana (assembly GCA_947049275.1). Taxonomy (NCBI): domain Eukaryota; kingdom Metazoa; phylum Arthropoda; class Insecta; order Lepidoptera; family Tortricidae; genus Epinotia; species Epinotia bilunana. The sequence goes on along the minus strand of OX346273.1, from coordinate 9,248,644 downwards.
TGATATATATACGCGCGCGCGTATCATCATGTTATATCTAGTATTTTTCATGCCACTGGCACTGACTGACCGATTGTTTGTAAGAACATATTAAATTTGTGAGTGTGGGAAAAACGACGCCAAAATTAAGGGAAACTGGGTCAGAAAGTTGCGTATTACAACACAACTTTCAGTATACGAGCTACAACAAGCAAGTAAAAGAGACAGCGTGCGTTCAAGACAATTGACGATCAGCACGTCTAGCACACGACGGCCGCGACATACTCTCGATTTTTATCGCACTATACCTCTTCTTCTAAGTGTTCTTATAAGAGAGAGACGGACGGTGCGAGAAAAATCGAGAGAGCTCGCGCGCCGTCGTGTGCTAGCCGTGCAGGGGCGACTTTCAAAATGTAACATGTTCTCAGCATCTCTGTGTATACTCATTTATTTATTGTGGATTGAATTAAAGTCCTACTAAATACCTGTATATTTACTTACTTTAGTCTCTGGTCATGTGTAGCTATGATCACCTTCGCTTTCCATCATAAGATCAGCTCGGTGCCATAATATTGCATTTTCACCGAACTTGCATATTTCAGTATGTCTTTCAGGTCAATCGGATGTCGCAAATGGTTTAAATACATGACGGACAACTACGTAATAAAAGCTTAAAAATAATCCATTAGATGCCAAAGCGATAAAGCTTCGGCAATAGCCTTGTGGTTCAGGCATGCCGCTGTCAAGCGGCGTTCGTGGGTTCGAATCCCGGCTTTTACCAATGGGATTCTCGGAATTTATTGTACAGAATATAGCTTAGCGTTAGCTTTCCGGTGAAGGAAAACATCGTGAGGAAACCGTTCTAATCCTAATAAGTACGTCTAGCACAACTTGCCGACAAGTCGCTTCGCGCGCGACTAAGCGCCCCCTGTCTCACTTGCACCGTGCAAATTCGAAAGAGGAGGGTAGATCTTTCTAAACTCGCGTCGCCGCGCGGCGTCAGTTGTGCTAGCCCCCCTGGTCACTAGTTTTCCCTCTGGGTTGGAAGGTCAGGTGGCAGTCGCTTTCGTAAAACTAAGTGCCGATGTCACATCGTGGAATCCCACGATGTGACATCAGCACTTAGTAGCATCGGCACTTAGGAGCCCGGGGTCTGCTTTAACACCTATAATCATAGGTGTTAAAGCAGACCCCGGGCTCCTTTAGGGCACAACCGGGAATAACCCCGTGCTCGTTTATTGCAGGGATGTGGCAGACATTCGCATTCGCATCCGCAAAAATCGAGGCGAAGTTTCTGCGGATGCGAATAATAATGCGAAAAGCAAGGCGATAAGGTCAGTTAGGAGATTTCGGATTTCAAAAATGGGTCGCCTAGATTGCTTCTAATTTTTAGCTAAGGGGTCCGCGAAATTAGCAACTGTGATTGCTGCAAGCAAGTGAGTGGTAAAGTAAAAAAAAAACCTTCATTTCGTTTCTGTAATCCTCCGATTCGCCGCACTCACTCGTCACAAGAACGACGACGTCGCGTTTGTTTGTTCTATTTTGTTAGCAAACATTACAATTCAGTCGCAACGGTTTGTTTACTGCGCGATATCTCTGCGTGTTTGTCAACAACAACAACAACCAACAAAATCCGCATCCGCGAATGTGAGCCTCGAAATTATTCGCATCCGCGGATGTCTAAAAATGCCATCCGCGACATCCCTGGCTTAGGTTAGGTTGGGTTAGTTAGGTACGAGCCCACGGTAGCTCAGTTGGTTGAGAGCAATTGGACGGATTCCAGAGGTCGCGGGTGCAAATCCCGCTTGAGGATAATTTTTTTTTCATTCAAAAAATAGTTTAGTTAGGTACAACCGAATAAATGCTAGGAGCATGAATCCAACCTTTAGATCTGTAATTCCCACTAGGAAGGAAACTTGAGGAAGGACTTGCGACTTTATTTTCCTTTCCTACTAAATATGTAAACAGTATTGCGTCGGAAATAAAACAGGAATAACCCGTCTTCATATGTGTTGATAAATAATATTGCTTGCGCAAAACACGTTACAGCGGCGCTACCACGAACTTCGAAAGTCGAAGTTCGTAATATATGCATCCCTGTCACTCGAGTAAGGGAGTGCGATAGAGATGGAAATACCCGAAGGTCCGTGGTAGCGCCGCTGCATCCTCGATCGCCAATATAAAGTCATATACTTACCTAAACCTTTATTATCGATTGCCCGCGCGAATCCGCCCACGTATTACATAACGCTGGCAGAGCCGCAGGATAAAATATAGCCTACCTATGTTCATCCCGAAGATCCAATCTATAAACGGGTAAAAAAATTTTAATGCGTTTTTTGCTTGATTGCGTGAAATGTAAACGAAAAACAGACTTAGACTAGTATTTAAGAATACTAAGAACGTATTTATATTACGTGATATTTGCCGAAACTCCCCTGTTCCTTACGTATGAAATTATTAGATTAATAGATTCGATTGACGGACTGACCAAACACCTCACCTGATTAATAGGCGCCCTAATAGTACACATTATTTATTTATTTATTTAATCTTTATTGCACAAAAGAACAACTTATCGTACAAAAGGCGGACTGAATGCCGTAAGCATTCTCTACCAGTCAACCTTTGGGCAACGCAGACAAATTGTGGGCGGTGCAACTACAGATATAAAGACACAGTGGATATACAATATACATAATAAATAACAACAATGCATACTAATATTATAAATGCGAAAGTGTGTCTATCTGTCTGTCTGTTACCTCTTCACGCTTAAACCGCTCAACCGATTGAGATGAAATTAGGTATGGAGATAGTTTGAATCCCGGGGAAGGACATAGGATAGTTTTTATCCCGGAAATCATCCCCTGAGGGGGTGAAATGGGGGATGAAAGTTTGTATCGAGCTTCGATATAAACGAGTTCCACGCGGACGCGGAGTCGCGGGCAGAAGCTAGTACACATACACCTACATATTGTACATATATATACAGACGAAAATAGAGAACAGAAACACTAACGGCCGTATTCATAAACGTACTTCAAGCCTATTTTAACTAAAATGCCGTTAAAGTTTGTTTGTCTTTATCTGTCACTTCGACATTTGTGTGCGTAAGAATGGGACAGAGCACATTTTATTTAGCAGAGGCATTTTAAGTTTTATGAATAAGGGGGTAAGAATCTACGGTTCTGCTAGCAAACAACTTGCGTAAAGATCATTGAATTAAACGCGAATCAGCACGTCTATCATGCGACGGCCGATTCTTCTCTCGATTCTCGATTTTTCTCGCACTATATCTCTTGTTCTAAGTGTTCTAATAAGAAAGAGACGGATAGTGCGATAAAAATTGAGATAGCACGCGCGCCGTCGTATCATAGCCGTGCTGGTCGGAGACTGTCGGATTTTAACGGGTAGACCGTTCCAGAGGCGAGCGATTCATTGTAAAGGGAGTGATGCTTCTTCATGGATTAAACAATCTGCTTGAGTTGTTCTAAATTGTCTGATTCTGACGGCAGCCATTGAGGAAAATAAAAGTGGTATCGGTTACATAAATCATCGCTAATTGAGATGACTTTGCACAATATTGTCCAATTGGTCGCAGTAAGGCAATTTTGTTGCCAAACAAATCTCGATTTAAACTCGTCTCCAATGCAATGCAACCCACAAATATCTTTGAGGTCTCATTTTATTGACATGATTGACTCGCAAAATCCGTCCGTTAATGTTGCATAACATCGGTAATATGTGTGGCCTAATGTTACCTGTAATACAAGCCAAGTCTCTTTCTAATAAAGGGAGACATCCGCCGAAGTCATCGTGAATTTTGTAGCGTTTCTGGTGCAGCATGCTTGTATTAAAGGAATTGGTATAGAGAAGCAAGTCGTAGCTCGCTTTCGAGAAAAAAAGTGATTAATAATGGGCTACGTCCAAATTATGGTCATTACAACTGGAAAGTATGCGTATAGACCAACAGTATTTTGAGCCACGTTTCCTGTTATTTTTGATTCATCTGTTTTTCTAGCCTGGGTGTAGAGTAGATAGCCTATAACTATATCTATTATAATCACTTTCCTGCTACGGACCCTCTCGACCTAATTATTTAGTGTTCTGATACTAACTAGCTAGCTAGCTACATGTCGGCATTGAATTATATTTTCAATCAAAAATAAGTTTTATTTTAGGGCTTATTTCGATACCTTGCTAAATATTTGATATTTTCATCAACTAACAATTCAATGTTTAATCTCCTTACTTTAACAAATAGACAACGAAACCTGTCTGCGGTCTTCGTGTCGTAATAAAAATGCCATCGTACGTTTAAATTTTCGCAGTATTTATGAAAAAAAAAACTTATTCCCTTACTGATTAACTAAACTTAATAAATTAGAAAAAATCAATTTACTGGACCTTGCAAAAACGAAATCTATTTCCGTGGACTGTAATACATGAAATTAAATAAAATTACAGATTACAGTCATTATCACTTTAAAACGAAGTAATTTTTTGCCTACCTTGTATTTGACACGCGCAAAACTTTCGCATTCTGCTTGAAGCGGTCAACAATTATTGTCAACTGTCAGTCAAGTCAGTACAGTTTCTTTACAGCGCGCCTTAATTATACTACGTGCTACCTGATCGGCGAGGGATGCGCGGAACCTAGGCGGTACAAATAGGCAATTGACTTTTTTTTATAGCCTGTTACCCTGCCTAGCCTTGTTATATCCAGAGGTGCCTGTAGGAGACCACTGCTGGGCAAAGACCTCCCCCTTTTCGTCCACTCGGCCCTATTGCTGGCATGTTCGCCAACTCAAGCAGGACGCGACAAAATCGTCCCGCCATATCCTTTTTGGTCCGCCTCTGGGCTGCTATTCGCTACGCGCTAATGCGCCTCACCTCACCTCACCCATCATCATCATCATCATCATATCAGGCGAAAGACGTCCACTGCTGGACATAGGCCTCCCCCAAAGAGTGCCAAAGTGACCGGTCCTGCGCCACCCGCATCCAGCGGACTCCAGCAACCTTTACCAGGTCATCAGTCCACCTTGCGGGGGGCCTACCCACGCCGCGCCTTCCGGTTCGTGGTCGCCACTCGAGAACCTTTCCGCCCCAACGGCCATCGGTTCTACGTGCTATGTGCCACGCCCACCGCCACTTTAGTTTAGCGATTCGGAGGGCTATATCGGTTACCTTGGTTCTGCTGCGGATAGCCTCATTTCTGATGCGATCACGCAGAGAAACTCCCAACATAGCCCTCTCCATAGCCCTTTGGGTGACTTTGAGCCTTCTTATGAGGCCCATAGTAAGCGACCACGTTTCAGTGCCATATGTCATCACTGGCAACACACACTGGTCAAAGACTCTCGTCTTGAGACACTGCGGAATATTGGACGAAAAGATGTGCCGTAGCTTCCCGAACGCTGACGATTGACCTCTTTCTCGAAGTTGAACCTACCTAACTGGATAGTTTGTCCTAGGTATACATAATCGTCTACAACTTCGAGTGTAAAGTGTCCGATTGTAATGGGAGTTGGTACTACATGGGTATTTGACATGATCTTCGTCTTATCCATGTTCATTCTTAGACCAAATCGTTCGGAAGGTTTATTGAGGTCATCGAGCATCGTACTTAAGTCCTCCATGGTCTCAGCCAAGACTACTATATCGTCAGCAAACCGAAGGTGAGTGATGTACTCGCCGTTGATGTTGATGCCTAGCCTTCTCCAGTCCAGAGTTTTGAAAACGTCCTCCAGTGCAGCGGTGAACAGTTTTGGAGAAATAACATCTCCTTGCCTGACTCCCCGCTGCAGCGGAATAGGTTTCAAGTTCTGGTCCTGGAGTCGAACTGACATAGTGGCGTTCTCGTACAAACACTTCAGCACTTCGATATAGCGATAGTCAACTTGGCACCGCTGGAGAGATTGTAGTACAGCCCAGGTTTCAATCGAATCGATCCTCACCCATCACGCCTAACGTAACTTGACCTCTACCTAAGCTAGTTAGGTACTATGAATCGCGACGTCAAGATATATTTGGTGGTAAACATTGAGGTGAGGTTAAAACAAGTTATATTCAGAGCAAAGACGCGTAGTTACAGTGTCCAAGAGGCAACCGGATGGCACGCGGTAAATCGCGCCAATTTCCACTCCAGTCCAAGTTGGCTCAGTTCGGGTTGCACAGGGCGATTCCACAACGCTTCGGGAGCTCAAATACCGCGAGCCATCCGGTTGCCTCTCGGACACTGAAACTACGTGTCATTGCTTTAACTATTACAGAATAGCGGGGCTGCTCTGGTGGTCGTCTTACTGAATTCCCCATTCAATACTTAGTGACTGATTGCGAATGGATCAATCTAAATTCATGCTTATGCATGCTAGTTATTTCGTACTCGTTTTCCCTACAATATCCTTGAACTTAGGCCTTAGATACTCGGTCGTTCCAGTCACTGGAAAGGTAATAATAAATACGCAATAGGTAAGCCGCGTTTACGCTGATAACACTCGTGATAAACGACTTTCAATGTGTTTGAAACATGGCACAGGTGACTATTTATTAAATGAATCTCAACTCAAGCCAGCAGCAGAAGTAGCTACCCAAAAACACACTCAAAATGATCTAGTCAGTCCTCATCCTCTTGACATTAGAGGCGTGTGTAGGTCATTTTGAGCACTTGACCCGCATAGCTGCTATTGCTGCTCACTGTACGTTTATTAAGTAAGTCACGATAGATAGATACAATTTTATTACTCTTGATAGTATTCATTTTTCTTTTGTTTTTCGTGGAGTCACCAATGAGTAATCCCAAGATTTGTCCAGATATCACCTGCTCACTGATTCTGATAAGCCTTATTATTGCCATTATTGCTTTATTTTTTTCCCCAGAAGTTTTATAAGGCCAAGGCCGCACGTGCGAACTGCGAACGGCTTGGTCGTAAATATACGTAACTATTGCAATTATACAGTCGTGTTTTTGTATCGTATTGGTCGGGTCAGAGGGTACGGCGTCGTTTTACAGGAAGTGTTGTCTGACCATTGTAATTTCAGTTCTGCTTTTGTATTGCGTGTAACACAAAAGTATCACAAAAATAACAAACACTAAAGAAATCGTAACACGAAAGCCGACGTCCATTAAAAAAAACGTTGACGGTCTTACCCTTATCTTGAAACAATGAACTAGTCAAAGAGCGTGAAAAAAAACCAATGTAACATCACATGCCCCATTAAAGCGACACACGACACAAAGCGATAAGAGAAACTTTCGATTTAAAAAACTGCATTCAAATAGGTTCATCCCCTTGAGAGCTACGATTATCTGTGGCTTCGATGCATAAGTTAAACTTATAAATTTATATCTCTTGCGTCGGGGATAAATTAAAAATGTCCTCCAGGATCCAATCAGGAGACGATATTTTAATTGCAATTGTATGAATGAATGAGCCCATTTAGAAATCTTATCTCAGAACACATCTAATTTTAAGAGCTCCGCGATGACTTCTGGGATCTTACTTCCACCATCTGATCTCTGTTCTGACAAAAATAGGCTATTCAGCGGGCTCAAGCTACAAATGGCAGATACTATTTCCACAAATGACAGAGTTCTTATTGATACCTTGTTTAGTCAATACGACGTGGATGACAAACAAGCGTACAGCCTGTCTAATGATAAAGACATCGTAGGATTTAGGTCGAAAATTTCGGATGCGTTCGACCTCCTTTTTCGAAGTCGGTTGAAAGACCTTCAAGGTTTAATCGTATACTTATGTAGGTATAGCATGATTGGGTTTCTAACTCATTAATAATTGGTTAAAAAAATATGTAGGTAGATAATTTTGAAATTTCACGTAGGCGCAAATGAGACTTAATCTTTTTACAAATAATCGGCTACATACTTGTAGCTAATCAATCACATTTTCCTTCTTAACCTCGTACTATGATCTATTAACCACCTATTTATTTCTAAACTTCCTTTAGTATGTCGTTTCGGTTATCGATGACTTCATTTTAAATCCCGTATAAACACCAGTGGGTTTATATAACTAAGTGTTCAATCCTTCTATGATATACAGGATGTATTATTCAAACGGGGCAGTGAGGGAAAATCTTAAACTACAAGAGTAAAAGAAATTTGCTCTTAGGAGTCACGAGACGTATTTTAGAAAAAATAAAAATTGCATTCATAGATTTGCAAAAAAGCCTCGTACACGGCAGGGAAACGAACCTGGTCAAATCTGTCTTAAAATCGGAGTTTTTTTTTTTTGCGCATCGAAGGTAATACTGCTGGAACTGCTGGATGTAGGTAAGGAATATTTTTTCTTAGGACCCTATATCTACGACCACAGGAAAATGCCATATTTCATAGTTTTATGTACGGAAATGGAAATTTTCCTAAATCGGTCTCGTGAATAATACACCCTGTATAGCACTCTATTTACAAATTCCAAAACTTTGTTTAACGTGTAATTTTAAGATAAGATACATTTATTGTCAAAACTGTGATAACGCATGTTATAAAGAAATTAGTATCAACAGCTTGCCCATTTCGGACGTACAAAATAAAAATAGGATAAAATTTGATTTCTTTAAAAACGGAAATAACAATAGGTATTAATAATTACACGAAATATTAATTTAAGTCATAGAAACATTTGCATAGCAGCCAGTCCTTCAGTTTCCTTTTAAATTGGCTAATAGACTAGATTCCGATAAAACACTAGTTTAGACTAAACCATTCAGTCACTGAGTGCGACCTTCAGAGTTCAAACCCGGACTCGCAGCTAATGAGTTCCTCGGAAATTAGTTCGGAATGTAACTTAGGTATATATACGAGTAAATTTTGGTAAAGGAGAAACGTGGTGTGTAATGTGTCTTTAATGCTCGATTTACACGTAACTAAATTAAACAATTTGTTTAGTTATATAAGTTACCACTAAATTCATTGTTTACACGCGTTTAGTCACTTATTTAGTTAGTTACTCGTAGGTACTTAACAACTTAATACGTCTAAATCGAGCTAAAGTCAATCTGGACTGTTATAGTCCACATTGACATATTTATATTAAGTGGACAGTTATATTTCAATTGTTATTTATTATTCTTCTATTTTTTTTAATGTTATTGTATGTTATTGACGATTTAATCTTATATTGTGCAAATGAATCTGAATCTGAAATCTGAATCTATGTGGTATCTTTTTGCCTCAAACTTGCAAATCATTGTGTTATGTAGTACGTGTTGACGAAATTGGTCACTTACCTAATGATTTAGGTAAACACTCGTAATGACAGTTTTGATGGCTTAGCAACCTATAACTGAACGAGCAATAGCATGTTTTTTCTATTTTTAAGCCCACGAAATGTATCAATTGATATAAAATGTAGTGTGCTCTGTCCACCCCTTTTGGGAATACAATCGTCATATACTTACTTTGTAAGAACCATTTTGAAGTTATATCAAAGATCAAGAGACTGACCGAAAAACTGCATCCTAACCTTTTCTCTCCTTTTTCTTGGAGTTAATACCATGAAATGCGTTTGACATTTCTGAAAAGGACATTTTAGCTAACAGAGGTTTATTAAGTTTTATGTATAACGGAGGAATGAAGGGGGTTTTTTGGTGTGCACTGGATCATATACTGCCCCTCAATCACTATCATTTCTAAAGTCAATAAAGGCCATCACGCCAGGAATGCTTGATAACTCTTCAGCGTAAATATTTGGTTACACAACACGGCTTGTTTACAGAAGGCCTTCATTATCCCATTGTCTTTCAAGACAGTGGAGTTCCTTATCGATTCGAGGAAGGATCAATAACCGACCATTTAATCTAAACAGGACGGCCGGGCTAGCAACAAACGCCCGCTTGCGAGAGTAAACCAATGCCCAACGCCTTCTAATTAGATCGGTCCTAAACCCATGAGAGGCCGTTTGGTGGTTGAATTGCGATGTTAGAATAAAAGTTACACAGTAAAAGCTCCAAAGTTGACCCCGATAGAATGGGGTATATACACTTTAAATCTCCGAAGAGAATTGGGTTTCCGCTTCCAGGCTATCTGAGACCCCTAAGTGATTTAATTCAACATTATGGCCTCACCCGTATTAGGAGTAGGGTATCCGAATGCAAAAAGACAAAAAGACGAGAGAATAGAACACAGATTCATCCGCCCATTGATTTCCTGGGGCAGAGGTGGGCCTTGAATTATTTCTTAACGACTGAGGGGCTACCGCGAAATGAAAACGAACTTCTTCTTGTATCTCTGTCTCTGTCGCACTTGCAAGTTCGAACGACAGGGAGATACACGAACGAAGTTCGTTTGCGTTTCGCGGTAGCCCCTCTGGCTAGAAATTGCTCCGAAAGTCGAGTGCAAAATAAATAAATAAATAAATAATCTTACACAAATCGACCTAGTCCCAAACTAAGCAAAGCTTGTACTATGGGTACTAGACGACGATAAACATACTTTATATAGATAAATAAATTATTAAATACTACATAGAAAACATCCCTGACTCAGGAACAAATATTCGTGCTCATCACACAAATAAATGCCCTTACCGGGATTCGAACCCAGGACCTCTTGTTTCATAGGCAACCAACTAGGCTAAAGCGGTTGTCGAATAGCACTAATAATTCGCACACATTGAAAATACAATTTAGGCCTATATACGTCCCACTCCCACTGCTGGGCACAGGCCTCCTCTCATAGATGAGTGGGAAAGGGTCGAGCTAAATCCAATTAGTTTCTCATAATCCGTTAATTTGTTTTTATTTTATCCTTGCGATAATCGATAGGACGGATTAATTTCATCTAGATCGATTAGTCGATTCTTCTCACGTGCCGCTAATTTGGTTGCCTAATTGTTTCATTGTTTTCCAAGTGCGAATTAGGTACACAGGTGTCGCAGCAGGGGCATTAGTATGCTAGTCTTTATTAGCAAGTGATTCCGAATATTATGAATTATGATAGTTCTTATCCCTCGCGCAAAAATGCCCTGTATTTTAAGGTAGTGCTGGCAATAGGTTCGGTGTGCCTTTTGTTTTGACTTAATTAGATATGTGGTTTGGTATATATACCTCTCCACAATTAAACGAGTTTGGCAAACTATGGTAGAATTATCCTGGAAATGATTTTTTTTCAAAGGGAACAAATAGAGATTGTGTTCCTCCAAATGCATTTGAAATAATATACACATTTATATTAGTCGATAGCCGACGTGCGTAACCGAAATATCCCGGAGCCACAGTACGCTTACCATGAGTTTGACAATGACGGCTTACGCTAACGAGTATTGAGTTTTCTATCTGTGCATCCCGCTCGTACTGTCAAAGTGCAATAGAGATGCACAGATAGAAAACTCGATTCTCGTTACCGAAAAATGACAATGTCAAACTCATGGTAGCCGTACAGGTAAACCCTATCGACCACTTTAAATGAGCCAATCAAATACATTTGTTTCGTACCTCTTCAAAGGTTATATACTCTAAATGATCTTTCAAAGCTACCCAAGGTTATACCAATGAAGTGTTATATTAGTATAGAAACGATTAACTCCACCTGATCAAAGTCGCTCCGACGAAGACGCCCAAGGTTGATTGGCCACGCTAAGAATAAAACGTTATAATAATTATAACTTCCTTCCACTGAAGGTGTATGTGTAATTGCATTTGCGTGACTAACGTAACTAACAATATCCGACTAAATACATAATAGTTAAATCAATTTACCTAAATATTATGGCTAGCCTACTAGCTATTATCAGTTTTATGATGTGCCTTGTGAATAGCGATGTCTGAATTAACAATGAACTATTCTCACCTATCAAACTTTTAACGGCTCAGGACCGCTTCGGCCTCAGTTTCATTTCGGCAACTTCTTAAGTAGTTCTCATTCGCATTTGGTCTACTGTTCCGATTCGCCAGCATTCCTATATCGTCACTTTCTTATCTCGCCCGCTTTCTTACGTGGGCCACTGTAGTAACTTGGTTATATTCCTAATTAGACTACAGTGCCGATTCGTCAACACTCCTAATTCGTCCATAGTGCTTACTCGTCAACATTCCTATTTAGACCACAGTGCCAACTCGTCAACTACATAGCAGCCCTAATAGTACAGCTTCTGACAGTTTAAGTGACAATCAGTATTAATTCTACATTCTCAATTCAAATAATTGCATAAATGCCAGTGTGTGCCTACTATTTAAATAACTTTTACTACTCCTAGGTCGATAAAAGAACGCGGACGAGTTGGCACTTTGGTCGAAATAGGAACGTAGACAAAAATGGTATATTGACGATATCAGATATTGGACGAGTTGGCACTATGGTCAAAATAGGAATTTAGACAAAATGGGGTATTGACGATATCAGAAAGTAGGCAAGTTAGGAAGGTGACGATTTAGGAATTGTAGGCTGACGACATGGCACTGTGGACGATTTATGGAGATGACGAAATGAAACTGAGGCCGAAGCGGTCCTGAGCCCTTTTAACACATAACAGATAAGAACGCTTTCGAAATAGATTCTGCAATGTCTAGATGTTATATTTAGACCGAAATAAGTAGCAAAGAATAGAATAGAATAGAAATAGTTTATTGCCATATAAAAACACGAAAGCAAAGTATATAAAAACAAAAATTACATACTAAAAGAAAAAACAATTAAAACTAAACAGTCGATAATCAGAAGGCAAAGGATTCCCAGTCCCAGCGCTGGGGCTCAGTCCGGTCCCAAAAAAAAACGAATGTATAACTAAAAACGATAGTCCTTATTATCTATTTAACATATACACTCGCGGGCAAAGAATACGGGTCGGTAAAATACAGTCATATTTCCTAAAATAGTGCGTAAGAGGTTGTACAGTTAATCCTGTCATGATCTTTATTTAATTTTACATATAAACGGCTAATAACAGTAAAAAATATAACGTTACCAGGTTTAAATCGGACTCGTAAAAACCCATGAAAAAAAAACAACGTTAACGGAGCGAGATATCGCAAAAATCGTGATTTTTGGATATCGATATTTTTATGATAGGATCCAGGAAATTGTTAATACAGTTGGGTATTGTAAAGAATAGCATATTATGTAAATAAAAAAAGTATTAAATATTTTAAAAACCTATTGCAGTTATTCAATTTAGGGTGACCCGTATTCTTTGCCCGCGAGTGTATTTTTAATATATATATTTAACTATTTAACATATATAAACATAAACAAAGGGCTGTTTAAATCTGAATCTGAATTTAAATTCTGCTTTGCCTGGCCAACAAGTGGGCATGTAGTAACCGGCTGTACTGAAACGAAACAGAGTGAAAGGTTCACGGAGAGGTGGTGGCAGATCATTCCACACCTTGGTAGCGGCAAATTTAAAACTCCCTCTAAAGAGTGCTGTACGTCTAGCACAACTTGCTGACAAGTCGCTTCGCGCGCGACTGACCGTCTCCTGTCTCACTCGCACCGTGCAAATTAGATAGAGGAGGGTAGATCTTACTCGACTCGCGTCGCGGCGCGGTGTCAGTTGTGCTAGCCCCCTGTTTTATGTTTGGGTGTTACGAGTTTGGTGAAACTTCTCAGGAACCTTTTATAAAGTTGGTCCGCTCCAAAATTCCGGGCTTCGGGTTAAATGCATCCAATTATTACCCTGCACCGCCGATTTCTTGCTATTAACTGGTCGAGTTGATAGCAAGAAATCGACGCAGAGTTCATTCGACAGGGGTATATTTTTGAATGAAAACATTCCTATTTTACAGCACCAATAAATTTCCCTCGTGCACAGGGCACAGTTAGGGGTATATGTCTTCCCTGCGTACCTCTGAATTGGTCACTGTGGAACACTGTATCGTAGCCATAATACACAATCAATACTTTCAACCCGAAGCACATGTTACAATACGGGCCACGTCACGGCTAACCACTACTAAACCTATGCTTCGACTATGCAATCGGCCAGTATGTTGCAATTATGATCAGAGTTAAAGGTTGTTCAACCACTCTAACCAGCCACCCGTTGACTTAGTACTTAGTACTTCATATTCGGCGATCAGTACATATTCTTAGATTAGTCAAGTCATTCAATTCAATTCAAGTCAATTCATGTGTACATAGGAAATCGAATAATATTTCATGGTATTTTGCATGCTGAGAGTGACCGCGCAGCTTCGCCCGCGTACAGCAATTACGTACCTGTCGTATATTTAAGGTGGTTCGACGACCATACAAAACGTTTTTTGATATTAGCAGGCTAACGGCGTGACATTTTAAGAAACTTATGTAACAAACTTTTATTAATTGGCTTTCCATTTGCGCGAAATTCCCCCTTTCCTAGAATAACCTTGTATAAACTAGAATTATTTGAGAAATTGGTTTTTCATGTGATACTTTGGGAAAACGATTGTTCTAGTTTATACAAGTTTATTCTAGGGAATGGGGAATTTCGCGCAAATGGAAAGCCAATTTTAAGAAAGATTGTTAAAAAAAAACTTAAAATATCACGCCGTTAGCCTGCGAATGTCAAAAAACGTTTAATATGGTCGTCGATAGCTGGACTTCCGACCAGCGCGGCTCTATTATAAATTAAAAGTGAATACCTTATATTTAAAATAGATCAAGCTGCATCTCTTATCGTTCTAATCTAATCGTAAAAGATAATCTAACATTCTATATTTCTCGGGTATCTGGATAATCTTTAGAAATCCTATCAAAATTCATTGATGCGCATTGTTGTGAATTATTTCTATACAATAGGGAGAATTATTTTTATACTTTCTATAAATTTCCACCAAATGATAAAAATGAAGATGGAGAAAAATGTGATACTGAATCGCTCGCTCATGACACACTAGAACCTAATTCCCTTAGTCTACTCTTACAACACCATCGGGATGAATACTACCGTACCTTTTTAAAAGGTTCTGTATACAATTTACTTGTCGAAAACCACGGGATCGGCTACGAGCGTAGCGCGTAGCGATTCTTGGCAGTGAATGTGTTAAGAATCACGGCAGAATACGGGGCTATTCTAACCATCCAAGAAAAATGACACGAACACAAATGATTTTTTAAAGCACCTATATTTTTTCTCGGATTTTTTCAATGTATTGAAGTAATCTGATTGTTATTCCTGCGGCTGGCCCTAATAAATTATACAGTCCATATCGCCCAGACCACTTCGACGGTCTTGGATCGCATAAACATTTTTAAAAAAAACCTTTACTTCATAGTCACTAAAACTAACCTCAATAAAGTGTGTGTTATGGGCAATAGACGACAATACACATCATTTCTATAATTAGGAGTGCCCGTACAAGCCGACTCCCACCGGCTGGCAAAAAAAAAATGTTTAGGTAAGCCTATAGTCATATTATCTTAACTTTTTGTTCCGGGTTGCCCATCGCAAATTCACGCACTGCCACTGGTACTTTAATACATATAAAACATCCAAGACGCACAAACAAATAGTCATGCTCATCTCATCACACAATATATGCCCTCATCGGGATTTGAACCCGATACCTCCAAGTTCATTGTCATGACCCACTACTGGATAGTACTTAATTAAACTACATGCCCCATTAAAAAGACCTAAGAAATACTATGATCTGATCATCCTATTAAGACACATGCTTCATGTACGAATTAGATTAGCCTTATAATATAATATTTGTTGTCTTCATAACTAATTATAATGTATTATATTATCTTCTACGTGACCGAGTCCACGGAAGATAAAAATTTGCTTATATTGATAATTAATTGGTATGCTATCATAATTTGATAATTCGGGTCGGCCACCGGGATTTGGAATGTTTTCCAATGACACCTTGTTATCTAGATCGGTTTTTTGAAATTTCAACCAACAAAAAACAGAACAACAAAACTTGCCGAGTTAGCTGTGGGTCAAGATCGCCACTGCAATGGCAGCCCGATATCTCAAAAGGGAGCCGCGGCAGACTTCGCCGACGATGGCGGGACGAGCTAGACTTCTTTTTAAAGGATTGGTCCGAGCTGCTCAGGATGGAGAGGCCATTGCCCAGCAGTCGGAAACCACATGCTCAAAATTGGAGTTCTCCCGAGCACCCAGTTTAAATCTGTGTCTTCTTAGTCGTGCACTCTTGGGACGGCCGTCTCGTTCATGCCTCGGTCGACTCTCGCACCGCTACTTAACTGTCGTGATGCGACGCCATATATTACAATTTTGGCGGATTAGGAGTTGTCATTTATACTGGACTGTGTCACAGATTTGATGATCTTGTCCACCGTGTTGTAGAGCGTCCATGTGATCTTTTGCCCTCGGCTACCTTGCACCACTAATCCAACTTGAGGATATTTGGTGTCAAGTCCTTTCGCTTCAAACCGTTTGCATTTATTTGGTACGGGATTCTGAGCATGCGTGTCCATAGTACTTATCTTATATACTTATCGCAACACATTTTTACTCATAGGTAATGTTAATACAATACATGTCTGTACATTACTTTATATGTCAAGTTAAATTTATTTTATGTCTTCATCCATTCATTGGGCATTTTAGATCGGATTTTGACCAACATAGTCTGCCCAGCCAGTAATAAAATAACGTTATGGCTCTTTAAGTGCGGTTACATAGAATAGGGTAGTTGCGTCATGTTAAAATTGATAACGTGGTGTTGCTAAATGGATAGTAAACCAACAAATTATTGTAATAAAGTACAAAAAGATATGGACCTTGAAAGTACAAATAAATGCATTATTTTTAATGTCCAAGAGTAAATTTAAATACTGCTAATAGAATCCTTACGCTTTTATAGAATCTTTGTATGGCAACTATGGACCAAAACGTATTTCGCGACCGAAACAGCAATATGCGAGAACATTTTGTTTTGCATGCAAGCACTTCTATCCTACAATACTAGTTCTGCCCGCTGCTTCGTACTCATTAAACACACTCCTAGTTTCATAAACTCGTATATGAAAATGTATTTAAGTATTTACTCTAGTTTGACGTCAAGGTGGCTGAATAGACATTATCACATTATCAGTTACAGCTATGCAAATATGAGTCCATCAAAAAATTAAAATCTATCAATAGATTCAAGAAGAGTCAAGGTTTATCAAGTATAGGTACGTGGCTATATACTGGCTGCTCCAAATCCCTTTTTTAGGGTTCCGTACCTCAAAAGGAAAAAACGAAACCCTTATAGGATCACTCGTGCGTCTGTCTGTCCGTCCTTCACAGCCTATTTTCTCCGAAACGACTGAACCAATTACGTTTAAATTTGGTACACATATGTAAGTTTGTGACCCAAAGAGGAACATGTAACGCAAACAAATGAATTTTAAACATGGGGGCCACTTTTGGGGGTGGAGGGGAAATGAAAATTAAAAAATAAAGTTTTGCATATACTATCGTGTTACATATCAAATAAAAGAGCTCATTATGTGCATCTAAATTTTTTTTTTTTGTAATTTGGTTTTCTGCGAAATTGTTATATAAAAGTTGTGAATTACTCTCTGTCCGACAACTATACATATTCTTACGATAAGGATAAGTTTGCAGATAAGCGTGTTGTGACAAATGTATGCTTACCACTCAAATGCAGACTGGCTTCTGCCAGAAGGCAACAACATTTCATGTCAAGATACTTGTACAATAAAATTAATAGAACTATATATGTTTATCCCCTTTCTACTCATGAATGTAAGAAAGAGCTCAAAACTTGGCTGATATCACTGGACTATGAGCAGACTGAAGTAATTGTTAGTACTAAATAAATAATATTATGCAATTATACTCTCACACACACACACACACTAACTTCCGTAGTTATATAAATATACGAATACATAAAAAATATGTAAGAAACCAAAAATGTTATCCACGATACTCACAAACTGGGAGAGGACACTGAGTTCTGTAACACAGGCTCCAGCCTATCTCAGAAGTCAGAGGCTTCACAAATACAGCTGTACCATATTTTGGAAATAAACGTTTTTATTATTATTTATTATTTAATTTTAAAATAGTTTAGAAAATATTTAAGAAAATAGCCAAAAAATTACCATTCCCCCCCTTCATCTCCGGAACTACGGAGTCTAAAATTTTGAAAAAAATACACAAAATATTTCTTTACCTACAGATGACAGGAAAACCTATTAGAAATGTGCAGTCAAGCGTGAGTCGGACTTAATACGGTATTTGACAAAAATCAAATCAGCTTATTTTTATGAAACGTCAAAAACGCTCCGTTAGTAAAAAAAAATGTTTAAAAATCTTGTGACATACGGAACCCTTGCAACGCCAGTCCGACTCGCACTTGACCGACCGACCGGTTTTTTTTTTAAAGATAAATATTTGCGTGTTCCACAGCTCATAGATATGCCTACCTAGCAAGGTAATTAAACCGCGATTAGAATTGGCCTATCCCACGCAAAGATATCTTATCAGTTATGCTTATGTTAGGCGTGCTGTAGCAGAAGTTATATTATATATCCGCTATGAGAAAGGACAAAGATGAGACTCGTGGAATACTCGCCCAAATCTGTATTGTCTTTATCTATACTTATATTCTAATATTATAAAGAGGAAAGCTGTGTCCGTTAAAGTATTTTATATTTATAATAGTTATACATATAAGTTTGTATGTAATGAGTAATCTCCAGAAGTACTCATCCGATATCAAAAATTATTTCATCTGTGTACAGAGAACTTTCCGCATGGACGTAGGCTATGTTTTATTCTGCGGGTTTGCCTGCGTTCCTTGCAATAGGCGGGCGAAGCGAAGCAGCTAGTTATCATTATAAAAAAAATTGATTGCTCAGAACAGATTCATTGATGCCTGTTATTTGGTAACCGCAGTGACGTCACGCTATCTGCTCGATTGACGCGTATCTCCGACTTATACAGATATCGATAGTGTCTCGGCTATATACAAACTTAAAGGTAATTTCCATTTAGTTAGTTCTCGCGGTTCGACCTCACTAGGTGCGTTATCTTGACTTTAAAACTGAAGCGATTTCTAAGTTATGTGTTTTAAATCGAATTGGGTGCGTTGAAATTCGGTGTTAACTTCGATCCGAATTTTAAATTGCCGTCTTGTTGTGCTGATTTAAATTTCATATTAATTTATGGTAATTTAATACGCGATATGACGCATTTAGATGTTTTTCTTACTTGCTTATTTCTTGTTGTGTCTGGTTGGTTTGCAGTGTTAATTCGTTTTCTGGTTTATTTGATCTTAAATTGATAGAAAATAAGTGATTTGATTGCTGAAGTTGTTTTAAACTTCTGTTTACTTATAATATTTAAATGTGACGGAGATTCGTTTTCGCAATATTAACCGGCGTAGCTGAAACCTGTTGCTTAAAACAAGATCCCGCATCACACCATCCATGGTGAAACGATAAAAAGAAAATATGAAAAAAACTTCAATTAAAATGCCACTTCAACGTTCCCAAAGGTTTGAAAATATCTCAACAACCTTACCCTTAACAATAAAGCCGTGTCCACAGATTTTTTAACCCCCGACGCAAAGAGAGGGGTGTTATGAGTTTAACGTGTCTGTGTGTCTGTGTATCTGGATGTGGTATCGTAGCTCCCAAACGGATGGACCGATTTGAATGCGGTTTTTTTATTCGAAAGCTGATGCAAGCCCGAGTGTTCTTAGCCACGGTTCATGAAAATCTGTTCAGCCGTTTTTGATATTGGACTGAAATGGAAACGTCGGGGGTTTTTCAACTTTTCTAAGTTGTAGTTATTATCACTTTGTCTCTGCACATATGTATTTTTGATCTCTATTGTGCAGTCAAGGAAATTAAAGCACATAATATGTGCCTTTTTCGTCAATAAGGATGGGTTGCACCAGGGGCATTTCACTCAGTACTGAACGGATCCCATACATTAAAACTGGCATGTTTTAATGTGAACGTAGCTCGACAACTGTAACTGTTTCCAAAATGTTAATTAGTAATTATTATTAAAATGAGATCTGACTTTAAATTCTTATTTTATTTATAAATAAATTCATAATAAAAAATATCATGAATTATGTAGTAGTATAGTAATTTTGCATTAATGGCAACCTTAGGGCATAAAGCCCAGATTGGATTTGTTTACTCGAGCATTGGTTAATAGAGGGCGCTAGTACATGGAGGAAGCTGATGACCTTTTATCAGTATATAATAATTTCCTCTATAGGTTGCACCAAGCCGTCTTCTGTAATCGTAAGTGGTTCGTTAAAATCTGAATGTATGGAAAGTTTGAAGGTACTATGGAATATCAGCAGCCGGCGCCATATTTAACGTTGATCGGACTGCAATTATAAGTTTGTTCAATCCGCCCTAAAACTTAACGTATTGGCGTATGCTACGTAATAATTTGTCTGTCCTTTACTCGTGATTTGAAAACAATAACATTTACATACATACATACATACGTACCATTAACGTTACCCATGCTTACACAATGCCACTTCACTGAAAATATCCAGATCCCTAAGTGTATGTATATGATATTTAAGGAGTTCCGTCGTTGCCTCAAGGATCTTAAGTCTTAACATCAGATCTTGATCATTGAATGGATGGACCTCAGGATTTATTATAAAATAGTACATTACTACAGAGGCCGGGAAATAAGGGGTTGCCGGCCGAGTACATATAGACGGCCGAGCGTAGCGAGGACGGATAGTTATGAGGCCGGCAACCCCTTTTCACCCCGAGGTATGTATAGTGCTTTTCTTAAACATGCAATGAAATAAATTAAAAAAACTCCAAGAAATCACTTTAATTTTCATGGCTGAACGCCGTGATCCTGTGCCACAAATTGAGGAATGGAAATTAAAAAAGACCATCTTGCCGGGATAGGCCCAGCCTCCAATTTTGTATGAAATGCCATTACGGGTCTCTCGTCTCGCTGCGCCCGAAACGTGACACTTCGAAGCCCATTATGAAGAACACAACGTCAATATTTCATTGCATGTTTGAGAAAAGTATTTTATATGGTCGGCAAAAAAGTGTACTGTGCGTTGAAGTAAATTGGGAAATGTATTGCTACCTTATTGATTACCTACTGAGCTTTCGGAACCGATTACTAAGTCAACGAATCTTTCAATCAGTTCCCTGTTACAACGACTACGGTCTGAATCATAAATATAATTATTTTCTCGTTACTGCAAATTACCATAGTTCATTGACTACATTTTTTCTTCAGTTACACCTAATAACCAACTCCTTCTTCCACAGATAACCAGTGACCATGTGTCCAATATGGCCGCTGCACCTGATCGTGCTGTACCTGCTGGCCATGGTGCCGCTGTGGGTGCTCTGCCAGGCGGCGCCGCAGCTGACCGCCACCTACCTGCCAGACCCACTGTCCGTGCACATGGGTGCTGAGTATGACGTCAACGTCACTGTCACTGGTGAGTACAAGCACTAATGGCCGGTTCCAAGAGTCAATCCACCGATAGTTTTCCTTACCGGCAGTTACATTGTGACAGATTACCCGTAGAAAATGTGTCAAAATGTAACTGTTGGTAAGGAAAACTATCGGTGGATTGATTATTGGAACCGGCCATAACTGAACGTTAGATAACCAGAGACTGTCTAGTATGGCCCCTGCACCTGACCGCCCTATACTCCTAGCATTTTCCCGGTAGCATCCTAAAGGACCAGTCAAAAGCGACTGCCATCTGACCTTCCAACCCAAGGGGAAAACTAGCCCTCGTTTGGGATTACCCAAATTTGAAAAACCCAAGAGTTGCAAATAGATTTTTTGAGCACATTCTAAAGAAAAATGTGGCAAGTTGACTTATTATTTGCCTTCGCCGCGTAAAGACAATGCATTGGAGCATAAAGTTCAATGATATGTATTAACGTTTACCACAATAGCAGTAGTGCTGCGGTTGACATTTCCGTTGTGGGATTGGGATCACGTTGCAATGAGGTTTGGGTTGGGTCCAGTTGATGTGCGGCCGTGTAACGGTCGCGCATTAGGGTGAGATCCACCAGAGCTGGGGGAGGCGGTGAGCGAGCAAGTGTTCTAATAAGAGAGTGACGGATAGTGCGAGAAAAATCGAGAGTATGTCGCGGCTGTCTCATGATAGACGTGCTGGGGACTCTAAGCATTAAGTATCCGTCGGTCCAGTATCTCCCTCAGTCTGAATGTATACGTACAGTTATTATTATTGTTGTTTAATTTTAACAAGCACGTAACGATATCTATACAAGCTGACATTGACCGCGTTGAAAGGTAAATGGGTGTTGTTATTTTTATGTTACCACTTTTATAAATATTGTGAAGACGCTTTCGCATATTAAAAGGGATAAATAGCTTTAGGTTAATTATGTCCCTGAGAGCTGGATCATCATCAATATCAACTTTTTTAACTCGTAACTTTTTTTGCAAAATTAAAATTATTCAAGTTTTCACTGCTGGCACTCCCGGACCCGGTCTTTTTATTTATTTATGTTATTCTGCTCAAAGCTACGGCAGCGTAGTGGTTCAGGCATGCGGCTGTCAAGCGGCGGTCGTGGGTTCGAATCCCGGCTCGCAGTTTTTCGGAATGTATGTACCTACGGAATATTTACCGTTAGCTTTTCGGTGAAGGAAAACATCGTGAGGAAACCGGTCTAATCCCAGTAAGGGCTAGTTTTCCCTCTGGGTTGGAGGGTCCGGTGGCAGTCGCTTTCGAAAAAACTAGTGCCTTAGCCAAATGTTAAGGGTTAGGTGTCAAAGCGGACGCCGGGCTCCTTTCGGGGCACAACCGGGAATATCGCTTGGAGGATGATGATATGTTAATCTGCTCAAAATCGGTCTCTCTTTTAAAGCGCTCCCTTACGCCCGCAGCACACATCAGGTTCCCGGATCATGCCCAAACCTCTGTCTGATGTATACCCCAAGTGTGTCGGGGCGCTTGACCTGGTACCATAGACCATCATTGCATCATCATCATACCAACCGAAAGACGTCCACTGCTGGACATAAGCCTCCCCCAAAGAGTGCCACAATGACCGGTCCTGTGCCACCCGCATCCAGCGCATCAGTTCACCTTGTGGGGCCCACGCTGTGCCTTCCGGTACGTGGTCGCCACTCGAGAACCTTTCCAGCCCAACGGCCATCGGTGCCTGATAAAAGAGAAAACTCAGGAACCACTTCGCCCATTTCGCCTTTCTGGATATACTTATTTATTTATACTTAAGGAGTACCAACAGCTGCAAAAACATGATATAAAGCCTTACATATTAATACAAAGCCAATTAAAGGAACTTACAGATAGAAAAATATATACTATAGTTTATCCTGCGGGTTTGACTGCGTTCTTTGCAATGAGCAACTGGTTTCTAGTATATTTGGTTTGTCCACAGGTACAGGAATGCTGGCCAATGATGAGTTAGTATTAAGGTCAACTGACGAAGATTTGGCGACGGTTGCTTGGGAATTGGGGGGAGAACCCTCGTATGTGCTCAGTGAAGACCAGGCCAACATGGGGCAGTTCGACGGAGTGGCTCATGTGAAAGGCGTTTTCTTAGGTAATCATACTTTTTAAGTCAAAAACATGTATAGATTTTTTATTACTTTAATCTTTATTGCACAATAGAAGCCCTTATAGTACAAAAGGCAGTTTTTACCCCCGCTATTAAGTAAAGAGCCATTGTAGCTCCCAAATGAGGGATCAAAGTTGTACTAGTCACCCCTGATCCTGCTGTTCAAAAAGGAACGATTTTTGCCCTCAAATGAGTTAAATTTTCCGCATAAAAGCTGTGAAAAACTGTATGTGCTACTCGGTAGCAAAAATTATATCAGTGTTGGACGTAAACATTCGAATCCCCAGTTACGCTTAAGATTCTACTTTAGATCCCTCACTACGCTCAGAGTTCTATTGTAGAATCTTTCACTACACTCACCGTAACCGTCACATAGTTTTGCTCCCTTGAGACACAATCTACTAAGCTTTAGTTACTATTGTTGCTGATTTGGTTGTCAATTCCAGGGTTCAGCGAGATTAGTGTGACCACAAAGCGAGGGAACGAGGAGTATCCCGTGAACCACACGCTCGCCGTCACCATCCTCCGTCCAGAGCGGGTCATTGACCAAATATTTGTCACCAGCGTGGCCTTATTTGTGAGTATTCGTCATCATAAGTAAAAGCGCCAGAACTCCCAAGGATGTGCTGTATAGAGGGACCTGCTTTTGTCTCCAGCTATATACACGCTGTTCCCGGGAATTTCCGTTAACTTCGGCATATTGCAGAGTATATTCACAGACCCAAATTAGCATAATTATTTCTTGAAAAAAAAAAGACCAGGTTTCACCCCGGAAGTGCAGGCAGAAGTGAAAACTCAATGACATTGTAACAGTTTTTCGATCAGGTCACGTGTCTGTCTTACGAATTTTCAGTCTCTCGAATCTCACGGTCACGTGAAATCTTACGGTCACGTGACCTGTGGCGAGTTTAACAATTTTTCCCCATCACAAAAAGTGCACAGTGCCGCTAAAGAAGTTTTCACTTCAAAAAAAGTATCTGACGGCGGCGGCCCTTGCCCTTGCTCTCTGATGGGCACGTTTGAGGCTGATAAAGCCGAACTTAGTTTTAAATGTCGGTAACACTGCGTGCAGTATCCCTGGTCATTAAAAGTATTCGCATAGGGCTTGGATCGAGTCTTCTGTTTCTGGCACTTTAGGTCCCAGATCTCGAGTCGAGCTTCTTCAAAAGAAGCTACACCTTTTCTGACTATTACGCCATGCCGGTCTCATAGAGGCAAGCTCCTCCCAGCGCTCAACAGGAATATCGCATGCCGTGAGTTGCCGTTTTAGCATCGTCTTCGTAGACTAGAAACTGTCCCCCACGATTACGCAGCTTTTGGGAGTCTGCAGTCTGTCACGCGACCAACGTGGCCACGCCATCTCAACTGGCTTTTCATGAGGCATGTCAGATCGACCTAAAACGTCCGCGTTGGTCACAAGATCCTGCCACCGAATGCGAAGAATGCATCGTAAGCATCGCATATGGAATGTCAAGCGTTCTGACATCTCTCTTGTCACGACAACACGACGAGTCATCTTTCTCCTGGCGTTTTCCCGGTAGTGCCCTAAACGAGCCCGAGGTCCGTTTTGGCACCTAATCCCAAGAGTGAGCGTATGCATTGCTTTTACGAACGCGACTGCCATCTGACTTTCTAACCCAGAGGGAAAATTAGACGTTATTGGGAGACCAGTTTCTTCACGATTTTTTCCTTCACCGATAAGCCACTGTTAATTATCAAGTGATAGCACGTGCCAGTGGCGGAGCGCCTAAAATGTATTGTAACGCAAGCCTATTTATGTACTCTAAACTATTTCATACCTTTTGTGCAACCCGGAACTTTTTTGTTCCGGATTGCACAAAAGTTATCAGGCGCCGCCACTGTTACGTACATAAGTTTTTTGAAAAAAATCAGTGGTAGGTCAAAACTTGGCTAATCGATGATATTCAGTAATTCTGTGATAGATTATTTATACCCTTATTGCGAAGTTACTATATAATCTACATTTGTACAATATTTACGATAAGTAGCGCTATTATCAAAGTTAATAATGACATAAAGAGTGTAACTGTAGGTTATAGAGTAACTTTGCAATAAAGAGTATAAATAAACTATCACATATAAGTAGGTATCACCGATTAGCCAAGTTTTGACCTACCTCCTGACGGGTATGACGGACTAACCGCGGTAAAAACCTTGGACTACCGTCTAAAACCCCTACGGGTGCGGGCTCCTAGTAGAGGAACGCCGTGGGACCGCGTTCAGCATTCGACCGCGTGCTGAAATAAAAAACCCTGGGTGACCATCTGAACAACGTAGTCTACCTAAATGTCCAAGCTATGGTGGTGGAAAGTGACCCTAAGGCATTTTGCAATATCTAATCTCACTTTTTACACTCATAGTGGTCAAGTTTGATCCGCATAACGATTATCTATAAGTGTTAAATAGATTAAGCCTGGATGTTCTCATTTCCATGGTCATATTATTCCTAACAGTCTGTGCATGGCGTTGTATCGTGATATAACAAGTGAACTTATAAATCTTATAAGTTCCGTGTGCTTTTATAAACCAAAACTAAACTTAAAAAAAAGAAAGCCACCCATTTAAAGGTTCTGACGAATCAATAGACTAAATCATAAATGTCCATCAAGTAAACAGTTGTGAAGATTCCGAGGAATAAAATATACGACATACTCGTATTTATGTGGTATATTACCTAAAAATCCAAAACCCTTTGGTCTCGTACAGCTGCGTAAAAAGTGACTTGTTTAAAATAGTTAAATCAAGCACTATGACGGATGTGGAGAAAATAAACAATTTAATTGCTATAATAAGTTTTTTGGTCGTTTGCTATCATGCTTATTTGGCCAATCTATTTAGCGAACAGGTAATGAATGCATTATGTCAAAGATTTCACGATTCTAACACATTATTTATGATGATGATGATGATGGTTTATTTACCGCGACGAAGGATGTTGTGACACATCCGAAACGTCGAGAGACCTCAAAGATGTAAACGCATTTAATAATAAGCTATAAAGTCCAGTATGAAAAAAAAATTGTGAAATTTTACGATTGATAGTTAGACTCACGTATCACTTGTCACGCTGGATGCGGGTGGCGCAGGACCGGTCATTGTGGCACTCTTTGGGGGAGGCCTATGTCCAGCAGCGGACGTCTTTCGGCTGATATGATGATGACGATGATGATCACTTGTCATTACGAGCGACACGTTTCGGGAGTGTTCTCGCGGTCGTATCGCCGAGAAAGTTCAATCAATATATTGTCCTGGGTTCGAACCCCGGTAAGGGCAAATATTTGTGTGATATAAGCATAAATGTTGGTTTCTGAGTCTTGGCTGTTTTCTATGTATTGAAGTATTTATATCTATTATACCTACGTATCGTCGTCTAGTGCCCTTATTGAGCTTGCTATGTTAGTTCGATTAGTGTTATAATATAATACAATGTCACTACCTGTGAGTTCCTATAATTGGCTATTGGTATTGTTGTCAATGTATAGCTGTCGGTTATCCTAATAAATAAATAGTGTAAGAATGTCCTTTAATATTTATCAATTTATTCTTGTTTTTCAGGTGTCCCTGATCTTCATCAACTTCGGTTGCGCGATGCACTGGCCTACGGTGAAGGAGGTCGTCAAGAGGCCGGTCGGCCCCGCCATCGGAATGCTGGGACAATTCCTCTTCATGCCTCTTGTGAGTGTACTTTCCTATTCAATATGTAGATTTACCACTAAAACAAATCGTGCAAACGTCCGATTTGACACACTAACACACGCGTCGTTATAATAGCAGCTTTAGATACGCTGTCACGAAGTGCTGGAATAATTTGCCTCCTCCTGTTTGTGCGCCGAAGACACCTAATAGTTTCAATCCGCCACGGTTTCTCTTTTTTTCCTTCCTTTCTTATAAACTTAAGCGGACTTCGACGAACTCTGTGGTGCATCAGTCACGTGTGCTGCGTAGAATTGGCTTTGAGTGGAAGGCGGATCTGAAATGGTCTCGAGCTTGCCCACCATACAAGGAAATATGCATCAGCGGCAATAGGAAATAGAGTAGAGTTGGTTTTGTTGGTCGTGCATGCACAATGTACCATTTAACAAAGATTTTTTCATTCTTATTGTGTATTATAAAATTATAATATTTATAATCGACCAAAAAATAAATAATAGCGATACCGACTTACGATTAGAGACCGATCAACGTTAAATATGGCGCTGGCAGCTGTAATTCCATACAAACTTGCCAAACTTTCCATACATTAAGATGTTAACATACACCGCTACGTCTGCAGACGGTTTGATGCAACACACCCTTATAGTATGGTATCTTCTGCTTATTTAAGAGCTAAGCTCTTGTCGGTGTAGCTCAAAGTAGGCCCTCCATTTACTCCAATATCCCAGGCAACCTCTTTGACATCTCGATACGACCTAAAATCAACTCTTTTTTTGAGCTGCTCTATGTAGTTTATTCTAGGTCTTCCTCTGCCTCGCTTCCCCTCTACCTTTCCTTCAATTATGTTGAGTATGAACTTGTCATGTCGTATGAGCTGCCATATCATCTTCTCTCTTCTATTTTCTAAGTTTCTCATTAACTGCCTGGTTTGTCTCACTCTATTCAACACTTCTTCATTGGTTACCCTCTCTCTACAGCTAATTCTCTCCATTCGCCTCCAACACCACATCTCGAACGCTTCTAACATCTCCGTATCTTTCTGGGTCAAGGTCCATGTTTCACTTTCGTTATAGTATGGTATACATGAACAGAAACTGATTTGACCACGTTTTCAGATGTCATTCGGGCTCGGGTTCCTCGTGTTCCCCGGCGACGACGACGTGTCGGCGGCGCTGCGGCTCGGCATGTTCTTCACGGGCGTGTCCCCCGGGGGCGGCGCCTCCAACATCTGGACCTTCGTGCTCGGGGGCAACCTGAACCTGTCTCTCGCCATGACTTCCATATCCACGCTCGCGTGCTTCGGTAAGGCAACTTGACATTAAGGGTCGCTTTGGTTCATCTTATAAATCGACATGCTAGGATAACATGAAACCTTGTATACAAAATGGGATTCGCCGTGTCTACGTCAAAATACTCTTACTGGCAAGATTACTAAAGTCGCCGTCAATGGGATTTGCTAACTATGTAAACAAAGGACGTAACTTTGTTTTATCACTGTTTCTCCTTGAATTTTCACATCACCTCATCAAACACCACTGAAACTTTACTCTATTGAAACGGTCGTTACCGTAAAATACAAAAGCATAAAATATATAAGTGAAACTTGGATATTTCATTAAAAGTTTAAAATGTTTTCATTAGTTAGGTTAGTATGATATGATGGAATGACATTTTGTTTCTTTAAAATTCTACTATTGTCTATGATGGGTAGTGTTGTGACTAAAGTTGGTGATATTGTAAAGCCGCTATACACTACCCAACTCACGCTCTGTACCTGCCATCGCGGTTGTGTACACTACGCGGTAGTTTTATCAGTGGGCAAAGAATCTTAATGTTTTATCAGTGGGTAAAGTGGTTAAAAAAAATACCTTCTTGTTTTTTACTTTTGATATTTTAATATTAAATATGTTTTGACATAAAAGAGTACAGTAAGAGTCTTCCCCGTAAATTCATCATTCATAGACAATTTCAATATGGCGGTTTGTTTACATAGTTGGCAAAATCCATTGACGGCGACTTCATTGACCGCCACCGCAGGCCGCGCCAGTGTGATTCAGGCTTAACTAGTTCCTATTGCCAGAGATTAGTGATTCACCACCAACTGTGAACTCGTAGTCGTGGCTCCATCCAGTGCCACCCTGGTGTTTAGATAAACCATGTTTTCGACATATTACAACCTCCTATATCTCGGCAACCGCTTGTCCGATTTGCCTCATGTTCGGACTTAAAAAATACATTCGTCTCATTAATTCGTCTACCAAATTTCACGAAACTCCTAACAACAAGGAGTTATTGACGAACTAACATTGATACATACATATAAATGCCGGATTTTTTCAGTAGACTAGGAGAACTTCACTCGCTCGTTCAAATTCAAATCAAATTCAATATTTTTTATTTCGGATATTTATAGCAGGTTAGTTACAGTAGGAACTTTTATCTATAGTAAGAACTTATTTATTACATACTTAGGTACACATTAATAAAAAGAAAAATCGGTCAAGTGCGTGTCGGGCCACGCGCAGTGTATGGTATCGTAGTTGCCTGTCTTTCTTAGGTACATCTACACGCGCGCGCCAACTAAAGGCCGATTTACAGTTAGGGCTTTAAAGTCCAATATCTCGCAAACAAATCACTGAGTTGAAAAATGGTTTTGAGAAACGCATAATATTTTTGAACAAGCTATCCAATGATACCTCACACTATTGCCTTAACGAAAAAAAAAATTACATCCCCACTTTCGGGGTAGGGAAGGTACACAAAAAAAAAACAAGATTTTATTCTACTGTTGTGTCGGCGTGATTGATTTATATACCCATTTCGAATTACAGTTTTCTAGTTGTAAGGGTCACTGAGCAAAACACGGATAGACGGACTTGTTGGCTACGGAACCCTAAATACGATCGAAAACGGTGTGACACAGATCACGGCTATTTAATATGCCTTACTGCTGCTGTCCGGACCTGAGCTGAGAGTGACAAAGGATGGGACAGTTGTACCTATCCGCTATCACTTCCAAAATGCTGTTTTGACTCTTTCTAACATTAACCATCAACGATGCAATTTGTTTTCTGAGGATCGCGTGGAACTCGTTCTTGTGAGCGTCCGCGAACATTCCTGAGGCACTGCTCCATCTTGGCAGTCTCAACAGCATTCTGAAGGTGTTATTGTACTGGACGCGAACAACAACAAAACATCAAGAATGCGTTCAACAATGATCAAAAACGAGCCTGCTGTAGTTAGTTTCACTATAGAAGAGAGAGAGGTCATATTAAGCAGACTTCTAAAGGCCTAAAGGCCATACGAAATGAATGGTACAGAAACCTCTTTAGTGACATTTTGTTGCGGTATCTACGTCATTTATTTATTTATTTAAACTTTATTGCACAAAAGAAAACTTATCGTACAAAAGGCGAACTTAATGCCAAATGGCATTCTCTACCAGTCAAACCTCAAGGCAAAGCGGAAAAGATTGTGGGCAGTGCAAATAACAACTAAAAAGAGTAATAACATTACGGGAGTCCTATATACAATATATTTACACAAATACATATACATAAATAAAATAAATACATACACAAATAAATATATACTACATGCATACTTACAAGCGAAATTTCAAATATGTAATCTTCAGTCTACTCGGATCTGCCAGCAAAGAAATCACGCACAGATTTCTTAAAAACGAATTTGCTCGAGGCTTTCCTGATCGCGGGGGGAAGGCCGTTCCAAAGACGAACCACCTGCACACTGAAAGAATTGGACATAAAGCCAGTACGGTGAAGAGGGATAGATAAAGAAAGATTGCCAGAAGAGCGAAATTGACGGTTATTATTGTTATAATAGAGCCTGATGTGTCCCACTGCTGGGCAAAGGCCTCCCCCTCTTCATCCGCTGCTCGCGGTTTTCAGCTTTATCTGTCCGAAAGCTGACGTGACCGAGAGGGTTCTTAGCTAAGCTACGTTTCAACAAAATTAGTTCAGCTGGTTTTAAGATATTGAACTTTAAAATGAAAATGTCCGGGAACTTTACTAAATTGTTAATAGTCCGCAGTAAGCTCGGCCGAATTTCACCTTCCCATACAAACGTAGTTATGCTCTCATTTTAAAACTACGTGTTGGATTGTGGCAAAACTTTGCATATACATTGAAATGAGGTATATCTATGTTTGTAATTAGTTTATATGGTTCCAGTTTATAAAACAAACGAAATACAGCAAAAACAAGTTTGGTATGAAAAATTTAAATTCGCTGTATTTATTTTACTATGGTATCTGAAGCTACATAAACGAATTACAGACATAAATATATCTCATGTCATTGTATATGCAAAGTTTCGTTACAATCTAACACGTAGTTTTAAAATGAGAGCGTAACTACATTTGTATGGAGAATCGAGCTTACTGCGGACTCTTAATTATGCTCACTAACGATTACCTAACTAAAACTGTTTCTTTCCAGGATTCATGCCCATGTGGCTGTTCTCCCTCGGCCAAGTGGTCTTCCGCAACGCGAACATAGTCGTCCCGTACGCGCGCATCGCGTCGTTCATCGTGGGCCTCATAGTGCCCATGCTCATCGGCCTGGCCATGCAGCGCTGGACCCCCAAGCTGTCCGCCTTCATGGTGCGGATACTCAAGCCGCTGTCCACGTCGCTACTGCTGTTCATCATTGTGTTCGCTATTGTGACCAATTTGTATATATTCGCGCTGTTCACTTGGCGGGTGAGTTCGTATTTTAACTTTTTTTTTTATAACCCACCCGTGGCAATGTAGCGCACGATCCATCTGCGAAGCGGTCACCGCCTATGGACGCTTGCTACTCTAAGGGTGTCACATGCGCGTTGCCTACCTTAAAGCCTAAGTTAAGAGACCGCAGTTAGCTCGGCCGAATTTCACCTTCCCATACAAACGTAGTTACGCTCTCATTTTAAAACTACGTGATGGATTGTGACAAAACTTTGCATATACATTGACATGATGTATATCTATGTCTGTAATTAGTTTATATGG
The DNA here is from genome assembly GCA_947049275.1 of Epinotia bilunana. Lineage (NCBI taxonomy): Eukaryota > Metazoa > Arthropoda > Insecta > Lepidoptera > Tortricidae > Epinotia > Epinotia bilunana. The sequence goes on along the minus strand of OX346273.1, from coordinate 9,216,464 downwards.
TTCCAGTTTTTAAACAAACGAAATACAGCAAAAACAAGTTTTGTATGAAAAACTTAAATTCGCTGTATTTTTTTTATTATGGTATCTGAAGCTACATAAACTATTTACAGACATAGATATACCCCATGTCATTGTATATACAAAGTTTCGTTACAATCGAGCTTACTGCGGACTCTTAACTTGCGCTGTTCGTAAGTATGTTGTCATCGAAATTTGCCATAAATATGTCAACGTTTATATGGACTGACAGCTGTTCCAATCCCAAACACATCGTTGAATAGTATCGACTTCGTGGTGGGCCTGCTAGTGCCCATGACATCGGAGCGCTGGACGCCCAAGCTGTTCATTATTGTGTTCGCTATATATTGTGTAAAAAATCATTGAGATTGGAAAATATTCAGAAGTGGAAAAACTTTTCTCTTTTTGTATGGACGAGTACGTAGTATTCCAAAGTTAATTACACTTCCCTCTTAACTTTATCACTTTTTAGGAAAACGGGACCCTATTACTAAGGTTCCGCTGTCCGTCCGTCCGTCTGTCACCAGGCTGTATCTCACGGTTCATGAACCGTGATAGTTAGACAGTTGACATTTTCACAGATATGTATTGCCGCTATAACAACAAATACTAAAAAAAAAATTTTTTAATAAATATTTAAGGGGGTTACCATACAACAAGCGTGATTTTTTTCCGTTTTCATAGGTAATGGTACGGTACCCTTCGTGCGCGAGTCCGACTAGCACTTGGCCAATTTTTTAGCCACTGACCGATATCCGATTGAGCTAAAATTTTGCATACTTATTTAAATCGAGCTGATGTGATGATAGAGACAGAGGGTAGACCATAGTAACTCCTAAACTACACAAGATAAACCCATAAAGCTTTGGGCTAACTGGAACCCTCCTAACGAACAGTTGTCAGTGCAGAAAAGTGCAGTCAGCAACAAAACCGATACCAAAAATTAATCACACAAGCTCATTTCACCAGTTAGATTTTTTCGCCTAACCTGCCCACCCCCCCGCAGATAATAGTCGCGGGCATCGGCCTGCCCTGGCTGGGCTACGGGTTCGGGTACCTGATCGCGCGCGTGCTCCGCCAGCCGCACCCGGACGCGCTCGCCATCTCCATCGAGACCGGCGTCCAGAACACGGGCATCGCGATCTTCCTGCTGCGGTACGCGCTGCCGCAGCCGCAGGCCGACCTCACCACAGGTAACTGGCCTCCTGTACAGTCGTAGTAGAAGGAGTGGAAAGTAGGTTATCTTCATACAAACGTACCGCGCGCGGCTTGTATGTGTGCGCCATAGTATCTAGATGCGTCGCCGCACGCACACTTAAACAAGATCTCGACTGGCGCACTGAGAAACGGGTCGAGATTTTGTTTGAGTGTGCGTCCGGCGACGCATACATACTATGGCGCACACATACAAGCCGTGTGCGGTGCGTTTGTAGAAGATAACGTACCTTGCACTCTTTCTACTATGGTACAGTCGGCATCGGGTTAAGCAGTTAGTGGCAGCTGAAGTACCCGAATACATCGTAGCACAACCTTGCTCTTACAATAAATAAAGACGTGTGCTTACCTAAATATTTGGCTACTTTGGCTGCCACTAACTATGTTGATGAATTGAAGAAGTCCTCCTGTCACAACCTGTGTGGTCCTGCGTCGGCTAGTTCACTGAAGCCGGCAGTACGCGTGCCTCAGCCGCAGGCCGACCTTGCCACACGTAACTGACCTTCTGTATGTGAGGGGTATGACCAGCATGCTCTCAGGTATAACGTTACTTAAAGCGAGTTGCTGATCTTCAAGGCACGCAAATACAACCTGAAAGCTATCCGACGACCGCTGTAACCTAGTTGGTAGTGACCCTGCCTACCAAGCAAGAGGTTCTGGTTTCGAATCCCGGTAAGGGCATTTATTTGTGCGATGTGCACGACTATTTGTTCCTGAGTCATGGATGTTTTCTATGTATTTAAGTATTTATAGGATAGTCATTTCATTAGGCGGGGAGGGTCCTTCAAGGAATAACAGGATGATGATAGCAGGGGGGGATCAAAAAAACGATGACGTAATTTATGGACAAGCCAGAGGCGGCAGCAACGGTCTTCTGAGGCTGTTGGCAGAACGCCTCGGCTGCCCACTCCCTCGCTACGGGGTGGAAGTGGCTATTGGCAGGACCAAGTGGAGCAGGTTGTTTGCCTTGCATGTTCCTGTCAATAGCTAACCAAGCCTTTTTTATTTAGTCTTAATCTTTTTTTTTCCCCTTTTTGAATGGTTTTACTAACATAGAAATGAAATAGAATTGAATTAAATTAAATGAAGTTTTAATTTCATGAATCAAATAAACTATTATAAGTACCTATAATGTCGATGAATTTTGTTTTACCAGCTTGAGATTTTTCAATTATTCTTATTTTTTTGTTGTGACACTACAAATCTGTGTAATACGTTTTTGAATTTAATCTCAAATTAATTATTTCCAGTGGTCCCAGTGTCCGTGGCAATCATGACGCCAATTCCGATGACCGCAATCTTCATCTACCAAAAGCTGAAGGCTTGGTGAGTAACCAAATATATTCGTTTTCGTTTGAGTTTTTCCCTTACGTCAATAATGAGTTTATTTTCCAAAATAATATTCTAAACCTGACTTTCAATTATTTTTATGTAGTTTAAAAAAAATATTGTTAAAGATTTATTTGTTTATAAACAGACCAATGCTTTTGTTACAGTAAATTGCGGGGATTTTTTTACAAAATTGTTCACAAAACATTTTCTTTTATTTCCATATAAACATATCATCGCGACCATTACCATACGAAATTGCCAATTTAGTATGGGAGGTATGTCCAAAAACATTGAATATTTGTTTCCTAACAAATGGGAATCTGGTGACAGTCATATTTTTCATTTATTAACTTGCTTTTCACTTCTGCACTACGCTTTCACGGGGAATGTAGATTGTCAATGAAAAGTATAAAATTTGCGCCGTTGTCAAGCAAAAGATGCCATTTTGCCGGTAGAATATAACACAACCTCATACCGGTTTTCTACGGGCCATTTCGGTAGCCGAACCTTTATATTTCGCAACCGAAAAATAACGGTTACCGTATTTTTTTCCCGTAGCCGATATTTCCACCGCATCGCATTTTCTATGCGGCCTCAAAAGTATAACGATGCAATTAAATATAAATGCGCCGTTGTCGATTATGAAAATGGACGTTATTTTGATAATCGACAACGACGCATTTATATTATTTATTAACAATCTTCAGTCGCCTTAAGATTTCTTGTATTTTTGAACACACTTGGTGACTGGTGCTTTTGTGTGTGAGCCGAAATGGTCTTTATTCTTCCCTCCTTAAGGTTTCTTTCTTTCTAGCGGTTTGCAGCTGTGGATACAACGCCTGTAAACTGTTTCACGAAATTTCAAGTTGTCATTTCACAATTAAATTAGCTGCAATGTTGTTCAATATTATTATTTTAGACTAAAAAATGACACAATTTGAATCATTTTCATTGTTGGTAAATATTACCATTGTAGACGTAAATATTGAAGATTCTAACTTGAAGCTTCCTGAAACGAGCCCCTGCTAACTATTAATTTACTATAAATATTGTTGTAAATATAAGATTAAAAAAATATGTAGCCATCTGACTTCGAAGAATTATGTTGTTAAAGAAATGTAAAAACTCAAAACTAATTTTGCTCAATTGTAAATAGCTTTGACTAATATGACATGAAAGATTGTCACACAAAGCACTATTTAATTTAAACTATTATTCATACCCACTTTGCATCAAAGCATGTATAGGTGAAAAACTTAAGTAAGTCACCTGTTGTATGTAGTAGTGGCGTATTTGAATAGACAATACATGTTTAAAATTAGAACACAAACAAAACAAATGTCTATTCGCACACATTACTCACACATACAACAGGGGACCGATTTTTGACTTTCGAGCGCTCGACTCTTTCACTCGAAAACTGACAAATATTATGAAATGCTATTTTGAAATGACGATGGAAAATTTAAATACGTGCTGTATTAACCACTCGTATTCAATTCTATCGGTAGAAAGTAAGTGCCTGTGATTATGACACTAAAATAGCATTTACTTTTATTTAATTTTCGAGCGCTCGAAAGTCAAAAATCGGCCCCCAGGTGACTTACTTAAGTTTTTCACCTGTATCTTCACTTTAACCAAATCACACCATTATTGCGCACACCATTAAAATTACAACTTATACAAATTGTTTCAGCTATGTCGACAGAAACAAACATAAAAAAATCGTTGAACACGAAGCAACACCCAGCACCGAAGCTGCACAACCAGTCGGCATCTCAACCATTGATGTCGAAAAATAAGGATCTCCCGGTCTAACCTGAACCAGGTCTCGCTACTTTACCACTGACACGGTATTAGACTAAAAATTTAAAATTGTAATACTCGTCACAAAACAAATGTTAATTAAATACACGGTCATATATTAATTAAAGAAATGCCGTGGACTTCTGACTTTAGTGACGTCACACATCGGTATTCTCAACAAACTTCGCAACTTGATTTTAACATTATTGAGCGTGCAAGTCTAATGCCGTATATCGCATTTTAATACGATAAACTAAACGAGTGATGTCTTTTTGAAACCAAATCAGGATAAAAATTCCAAGGGATAATTTAAATATCATTACATATAGTAAGAAATATCAAATAATTATCAAAGTTATTGTTCAAGATTTTAAAAGCATTCGAATGACCAATCGAACACTTGTAGCCAACTTCACATCATTCGTTCAGTTCACCGTAAAGCTCTATTGACGGTCATGCAAGTAGTTTCCGACAAATTAAAGGCCAACTTAACAGAAGTAAGAATTGTCGTGTGTACGCTCTTCGACACCGATGGAATCGTAGACAACCACTGTCTATGATTATGTTCGGGGTGGCACCAGAGGCGGATCGTTACAATTTTTTTATCCGTGGCCGAAGAGGTGCTTGCCTTTCCTGGGGTGCTCTCGGCATTAAATCCGCCTTTGAACTTACATCCGACGAGCCTACAGGTGATTATTAGATTATGCATGGAGCATAGACAATTGTCTTGATCTGTCCGATTCTTGCTAGACCCGTCAGTAGAGCAAACGCTGGCAGATCTCGGCGTGGTAAAGTTGCCAGTCCAAATTAATATTGCCAGCCTTAAAAATTACAAGTATTTTTGAGATCTGGTTTTGCACTAACAGTTATATTTTTAGAGGAATACATACATTTTCGACACATTTTGGTGCTCAATTCCTATTTGAAATGGTAGTGTTAAATTTAATAAGCGTTTTTTAACGCTGCGAAAATTGTTTTTTTTTTTTTTATCTAGCTCAAGGCCTTCATATGTTTCGGCCGCCGCTAGTTATTTATTTTTATGACATTCCTACTTGTCATAATTTTGATGAGTCACCTATAAAATTGTATGTCAAATTAATTCTGTTAAAGCAATTCAATGAACTGGGCGAGGTTTAACACATTACTTAGATGCTTAGTTTATTTTTGCTTGTTACCACGTTGTATATTTCTAATTTCTTGAACGTTTTTTGCAATGTTGTTTGAGTTTAAACCTTACGTAAAGTGGTAGATAGTTGAGTTTCGCGTGTATTTGTCTCATTTTATGAGAATTGCATTTAGTTTACTAACCATGAAATCTTAAAATAGCCTAATATGTGTTATGTCCCAATTAGTGATGTGCCGTTCCCAGGAATATTCCCATACAAGGGAACATACGGGAATATTGAAATTGTGTATGTTTATATATCTTGCTATTAGGGATTCCATGATAACTTGGGCCCTTGATTTTTTTACCAAGACATTAACCAGTGTAATTTACCCGCAAAAGTAAATTCCCAATGTTCCCGGGAATATCCCCTGGAACAATGGGAATATTCCCGGGAACAATGGCAATATTCCCAGTTATTGGGAATATTATATGAAATAAAATATTATATGAATACAAAATATGAAAATATTTACATATTAAATGGTAATTGAGATAAAAAGTCAGAATTAGTACAATAATGCAGTTTTTGGCGAATGGCACTTTATTTGTCGGGGCACTATTCATTTTATTTACTTTTATTACAACTTTAATTTTCCTAATTTGTATTTCAATATTCCCCTGTTTGGGGAATATTCCCGGGAAATTCCCATACGGGAATATTCCCGTTCCCGGGAATATTCCCCGGCACATCACTAGTCCCAATTACCAAGATGATGAATAAGTAAGGTGTTAATACTGTTAATCTAATTGTTTAGTAATCTTACCATACAACGTGGTATTTTAGTTGTTTTTTTGCGTCTTTAAGAATGTTTTGTCAGTTATGGTTGTCGATGCGAATCATGAGCGTAGCCATAGTAGGCTATGGTGACTCCTTACAATGAAACGGGCCGTAAGCTTGTATGCGACCAATTTGTTATAAAAAATATTGGTAATAATAAACCTATAGTATAAAATAAACGAAAATACCTGTAATGCGTGATGCAAATCAACACAATCCCAGAAATTTACTCCTTTTAGTTATTGTCGAACAATGATTTTGTTTTTTCTTTTAAAAACTTTATATTAACTTGACTTGTTCGTATGTAAGTATAAAAGTATGTAAGTTGTCCGTCAAATCTTGCAAGTTAAATTTGACCCACTTCCCGGTGACCGATTGAGCTGAAATGTTGGGTATAAGTATAGTTTGGATGACGATTCAATATTATGGTACCATCGAGCTGATCTGATGATGGAGACAGAAAGTGGCCATAGGAACTCCGTAGTAAAACCACATAACCCCATCGAGTTTGGGCTCGTTAGAATCGTCTCAATTAGCAGTTGATGATGGTATACAGAAAAGTACAGTCGGCAATAAAAGGTTGTACCAAAAATGAATTTTTTGACAGAAACATTACTTTATAAATACATATCGATCTTTGTAGTCGACTGTACTCAAACGATATAAAATGTTACTGTCGCTTCTAATGTCGTTATTCCACCGTAGTGTGTATATAGTTGAGATTGTTTAACGTGGCCGACTTTTTATAAAACTGACACTAGAATTGGAGTCTACTGCCTGAGACGGTAGAGCTGCTTTTTGAATGGACTAGTTTGATGCGATTCGGCCAACTGAAATGATTGCAAGTATATTTATAGCGCATCGTTAGTAATAACATAAGCGCCAACGACAATCAGGGCCGCTTCAGACCGGAATGGCAGCGGCGCGGCGAGCACTTTCCGTGTCAAATAATTTTAAACTTTATCTACATACTAAAATGTCCAGTACGCCGAGACGCGCGTGGCCGCGAGGCGGCTCGCGTCACCGCGCGGCGCCGCGCGACCTTTTCGAGCTTCTCAAGCGGTACTGGACTTTTTAGTATGTAGATAAAGTTTAAAATTATTTGACACTGAGTGCTCGCCGCGCCGCTGCCGGCTGCTGCCATTCCGGTCTGAAGTGGCCCTGATGCCCCTTTTCCCTGAGAACGACACATATACCTTTTTTATACTTAGAAAGTTCATGATTGGCACCGACGGCCATTGTCCGATTTCACATGACTCGTTTTATAGGTGAAACAGATGTGGAAAGGCTGCTATGGCATGAACAGTATTTGTTAAGTTATTGAGAACAATTTAATTATGTTAAGAATGAATTACATCATTTTTTATCCATCAACTTGTTTTATTTCACTATAAAGCCTGAATCACACTAATCCTACTAATATTATAAATGCGAAAGTTTAGATGTTTGGATGTTTGTTACTCAATCACGCTTAAACAGCTGAACCGATTTGAATGAAATTTTGCACGAAGATAGTTTATAGCCTGGATTAAAATATAGGATAGTTTTTATCCCAGGTCCACGCGGACGAAGTCGCGGGCGGAAGCTAGTCAATAATAAACTGGGCAATAGGTCAAGTTTACCATTGACCGCCGCCGCAGGCAGCACCAGTCTGTGAGAGGCTAATCCTTTCATCGTTAAATACTACAGGGACGGGCGCGGGGGGTCCGACGCCGGGGGAGGGCGCGGGGGTTCCGCAATCTGGGGAGGCCGAGGAGGGCACACCTCCGGTAGGCAATGTGCCTGGCACCAACGGGGAGGCTGAGGGGGCTGAGGTAGCCAAGGGGGAGGGGCAGTCAGAGGTGGAGGACGGGAACAGGGCGGGCTCCGGGTACGGACTTGCTGAATCCCGCAGGGCCCGAGAGTCATCACCGTTATCGGTGATCGGCTCAGAGGACCTGCGGGGATTGGCGGAGCTGTACCTGGGGGCCTCCATGTCTCCCATGTCCTGTGACGAGGCTGTCCAGGAGGAGGCTGCCGACCTCAGCAAGCCCAAATTATAAAAGCGCCAATGGCGGGTCTAAGGTGTGTACAAATTAATTTACAACACAACAAGGCGGCCACTGCCCTTCTGGCAAGGCAGCTAAAATGCGATAAATTCGATATTGCTCTTATTCAAGAACCATATAGTATATATAAAAGTGAAATAAGAGGTCTAGGCGGAACGGGAGGAACAATTGTTCACCTGTGTCCAGATAATAACAATAATATGAGGACATGTATATATGTCAAAAATGGCATCAACGCTATGCCTTTACATGATTTCTGTTGCAGGGATCTCACCACGGTGATGATCCTAAACAAGGGGGAGGGTAAGGAGCTTATACTATCATCAGCCTACCTCCCCTACGAGGCAACGGATCCCATCACACAACAACTGCGGGATCTCGTTGCATACGGCAGCCGGGCGAACACCAACCTGATCATCGGCTGCGACGCGAACGCTCACCATGTCATCTGGGGTAGCTCAGATGTCAACAGGAGAGGAGAGAAGGTACTGGATTTCCTGGTAAGCTCTTCTCTACAAATACTGAATAAAGGCAATGAACCTACCTTCGTCAACTCTAGGCGGGGGGAGGTTATTGATTTAACGTTGGCTACTAACAACACTAGCAACAAAATCAACTCATGGCACGTATCTGATGACATATCCCTTTCGGACCACAGATACATTTGCTTTAGGTACCAAACTAAAATAAAAACGAATACGGTACGTAAACGGAATCCTAGGAACACGGACTGGTCGGCCTTTAGAAATGATCTCAAAGTGGACCTAGGAGACCCAAAAGGTAAGCTAAACTCTATTATTGACATAGAATTCGAAGCGGACAAAATAGTACAAGCCGTATACACGGCCTTCACTAATAACTGCCCGGAAAAGAAAACCCTGGCTAAAAAGTTACCATGGTGGACCCCAGAGATAGTCAAGCTCAGGAGGGAAACCAGGGCAATATTTAATGACGCAAAGTCATCCAATGACTTCGGGTACTATGCACAAAAACTCACAGAACTCAGCAAGGCTGTGAGGAAAGCCAAAAGGAGAGCATGGAGGAATCACTGCGATCAGATTGAGTCAATACCGGAAGGAATGAGACTAACAAAGGCATTAGCAACCACAAAGTCGGTACCGCTCACATCCATCAGGGACAATGACGGTAGAATGACGAAAACGGGGCTGGAGACCCTTAAGATAATGTGTAACACACACTTCCCAGGCTCAGTAATACACGACAGCGTAACAGACGACGGTGCAATTAGTGCGTTGGAACAAACCACAAGTACAACGAGACACAATTGGGACACGTCTAAAAAGGTAGTAGATCATAAAAAGATAAAGTGGGCACTTTCAACATTTCAACCTTTCAAAGCCCCGGGGCCAGATGGAATCTACCCCATTCTACTACAAGAAGGCGCTAATGTACTAATCCCGCACCTTAGCAGATTGTACAGGGCGTGCTTGGCCTTCGCACACGTACCGCGTGTGTGGAGGATGGTAAAAGTAACCTATCTACCCAAACCAGGTAAGGCGGATTACAGTGAAGCCAAATCGTATAGGCCGATAAGTCTATCGTCGTCTTTCCTCAAAACACTGGAGAAATTGGTAGATAGACACATAAGGGATGGCCCATTAAGGAGACATCCGCTGCACGAACTGCAATGTGCATACCAGCCAGGGAAGTCAACGGAAACCGCACTCCACCTGGTAACAACCAAGGCTGAGCAGGCTATAGAGAATAAAGAACTATGTCTGGCAGCTTTCTTAGACGTGGAGGGAGCGTTTGATCGCACCACGTATAAAGCTATCAGCGAAGCAGCTGCAAAACATGGTGTAGAGCCGACCATTTGTAAATGGATAGGCAACATGCTAAATGGCAGACTAATAAAGTCATCTCTCTTGGGGGATGAGATAACGGCCACGGCCACAAAGGGATGTCCGCAAGGTGGGGTACTCTCACCAACTCTCTGGAGTTTGGTGGTGAACTCACTCCTGGTGGAACTCAATAAAGGTCCCACCCACACGGTAGGATATGCTGATGATTTAGTAATACTGGTGAGTGGGAAGTTCCCAGGCACGGTATCAGAAATCATGAACAAGGCACTGAAGACAGTGGAGAGATGGTGCGACCGGCACCAATTATCCATTAATCCAGGCAAAACTGTAGTAATACCCTTTACTAGGAAAAGGACCCTTCGCGGCGTACAGCAGTTAAAACTGTACGGGAGGGTACTAGAACTGTCCAACGATGTGAAATATCTAGGTGTCACTCTGGATAAGGAACTGAATTGGAAGAAGCATACAGATGTCACCATTACAAAGGCACTCAGGGTATTTGGAATGTGTAGATCAGCGTATGGCAAAACATGGGGACTGAACCCAAAGGTACTGAAGTGGATCTATACCATGATGGTGAGGCCCATATTATTGTACGGTAGCCTGGTGTGGTGGCCAAGGACTTTAATGAGCACATGCAGAGATGCCCTGACCAAAGTACAGAGATCGGCATGCATGGCTATAACAGGGGCGTTTCGAACCACGCCTACAGCGGCGCTAGAAGTCCTACTGGACCTACCGCCACTTCACATGGTGATTAAGTCAGAGGCGCGCAAATCGCTCTATAGACTAAGAACTCTTGGACTGTGGAGCGACAGCAAGCCAAAGACTAAGCACACAAACATGGAGACTGACAGTCTCTTAGACAGAATAACAAACATGGGATGTGACAAAATGCTACCCAAGTATGTATTCCATAGGAACTACACAACAAAAGTTCCATCCAGGGCCGAATGGGCCGAAGGTCTAGAACCACCGAGGTCTGGTGTCGAAGACAGTATATGGTACACGGACGGATCTAAAATGGGATCCGGTACGGGAGCAGGCATTTATGCGATTGACTACAGTAGTAGTGTAAGCATGGGTAGTTTGGCAACCGTCTTCCAGGCGGAGACATACGCCATAATTGCCTGTGCACAGGAGAATATAGACAGGCAAACCAGAGGGCAGACCATCTATATCCTCAGCGACAGTCAAGCGGCCCTTAAAGCGCTTACGGCGCCGAAAGTGGATTCTAGACTAGTCTATAATGGCGTCCAGGCACTGAACAAGCTTGGGAAGCACAATAAGGTGCAACTAGTTTGGATACCGGGGCACGAGGGCTACATCGGCAACGAAAGAGCGGATGAGCTTGCAAGAGGGGGGTCTACAAATCACTTTGTAGGTCCAGAACCATTTGTGGGACTCTCGCAGAGAACCATAACTTCGGCCTTTAAAGCCTACGCCAAAACCAAACACCAACACGAGTGGAGGAATGAGGCGGGCTTAAGGCACTCTAAGCTCTTCATAGAAGGAGTGGACTCGGGCTGGACTAACAAGCTCTGGAAATCCAGCAGGAAGCAACTCAGAATCATATCTGGGGTGTTCACAGGTCACTTCGGAGTCAAGGATCTCTTGGCCAAGATGGGACTGTCGGACAGCTTAGTCTGTAGAATGTGTGGCGAGGAGGATGAGACCATGGAACACTTACTGTGTGAATGTCATGCCCTTGCCAGACAAAGAATGAATTACTTTGGTAGCGACTATCCGCAACCAAGGGAGTTCAAGGTGCTCCCGCTGAGCTGCATCATCCGCTTTGTGGAAACGATGGAGCTAGCTTGGGAGTAGGCATAAAGGAGAGGGCAAATGCACAAAAGATCCCGCTGGGTCGAAGTGCATCCGAAAGGGCCCTCATCTAGATAAGATAAGATAAGATCGTTAAATACTCCTGAAAACGTCGAGTTATAGTCGCCCACATAGTCAAGGAAAAGGGACTTATTACAAAGGGGCATTGTAATCCATACTAATATTATAAATGGGAAAGTGTATGTGTGTGTTTGTTTGTCCGTCTTTCACGGCAAAACGGAGCGACGAATTGACGTGTTTTTTTAAGTAGACATAATTTAAGGGATGGAGAGTGACATAGGCTACTTTTTGTCTCTTTCTAACCCCCCACTTCCCTTAAATGGGGGGTGAAAGTTTGTATGGAGCTACGATATAAACGACTTCCACGCGGACGGAGTCGCGGGCAGAAGCTAGTAATTCAAATAAAGATCAAACACCATGTATTTTTTCGACCTTACAGCATTTCAATTAAACCTGCATCCAAGGTAACAGGTACAGCATAGCCGCGAACTTTGTCATACGGTTTTGATCTTTGTATGTGATCTGATCTTAAATGGATCACCTGCGTAGCGCCCTTAATGAGAACTCATGAAGTTACTATATAGCAGAATTAATGTAACACCCTTACAAACAATGTTTACAAATAATCATTTTGAATTTTTGTCACACTGCGCTGCATCTCCGTCGTACCACACGGAATTTATATGCAAACTAAGGTACTTGCATACAACGAGCTCCGCGTCTCCCTCCGGAGATGCGGCGCAGTGTGACATCTACCTTAGCCGCTGGTTCGAGAGGTAGGTCGTAACTTTAAATCTCACCAGAGGCCAGGAGCTACTTATAGGTTAACATTTCAAAAGTCTAACCTGGCAACACTGGTCAAAAGACCAGTCGTTATTGGTCAAGTGCCTCACTGGACCCAGTTTAGACTTTAAAACGGGGCCCCAGGTGGTTTTTGAAGTGAAAACTTCATCAGCGGTTAAACTCGCCACAGGTTACGTGACCGTAAGATTCGTAAGACGTGAGATACGAGACAGGTCACGTGACCGTAAGACGGACACGTGACCTGATCGAAAAACTGTTACAATGTCATTGAGTTTTCATTTCTGCCGGCACTCCCGGAGTGCAACCCGGTCTTTTATTTTGTCAGGGTGTTCGATCTTTGCTTCAATAACAACAGTATGCAAGTCGTGATAGCAAAACATCACGATTTTCGTAAGTAACAAGTCTCTATTAACAAAAGTAAAGCTTGCAGTCAATAGGACAAACCTCTTTGAACAAAACAAGGCCCACGACATTTTAAAACGAAAAATTTCGACATTCAAACGTCTGTCACAAAGCATGGCCATCGGTCTCACAGGCGAAACCACAAACTAATAAACCATGTCAAAATAATCACAAAATGGATACTAAATAGCCTAACGCTAAAAACCTCCAACAATGGGACCGAAACCCCTCACCACGAAGTAAAATGGACACCGCAAATGATCACATGGACTCCTTCAAACTAACCTGTTCCTGATCTCAAACAATAAAGTTATACCCCGACTAATCCACATAAGGTATTCTGGGATCAGAGAATCATACTACAATCACGATGACGAAAGAAATACAAAAGTTCTGTAAAAATGTTTCAACAATTAAAAAAACACCGCACCTTCCTCGCGAAGAAGTTCAGTTTTATAACAATTCCACTATGAAAACGGTCTCCCGGTGCCTCGCAGACTTAATTGTTGTATAAGTCTGCAATACCGGCACCTAGAGACGTAGTCGTAGGCAGTCAAACTTCAGCAATCGCAGTTTTACAAACATAAAACTACAATCCCTTATGTCTACGACGAAAAATTTTACTGTTCAGCGCTCTCAACAGTTTTAAACAGAATTTCAACAATTTACCCAGCAAGTGTCTGTAATCGGTCGTATACCTTACTGAAGAAGGGAATCGACATCAACATTCGTGTGAACCAAGTTCCTCATAGACTAGCACTTTTCAACAATGGGAAAACCAAAGTGGGACCCGCCCACCCCCTCCTTTCCGTACAAGATCTCAAAACGGCTGAACCTTATGAGTGTGGCGACGCCCCTCTTCACTGTGAGCGACGAGGGCATGCCAGCGTACAGCCCCAGGGGCATAAGGATGTCAGCACTCAGGGGCCCGCCTTCGGAGAGGGTCAACGACGCCGCTTGGCCGTATTTACGGTAAGTTAGCTGCTGTAGCTTCTCAAAAAGGTCAAGTTTCTTACCCTATTGACCGCCAGCTGACGACGTGACTCGCCCTGCCACGGACGCCAATGGCGACCGTCCAAAAACCAACCAATAAAAACCACTTCTAAAACTCTTTTATAATGTATGGTATTATTATCTTTATTTTATGGCTCTGGCGTCAAGGGCACGAATGGCACGATTTTCCGATGGTGAAAAGGTTAAAGGTGGTGTCGGATTCAAAAAAGTAGCAGTTGAGGCTACGGTTGCATAGCATACGCATACGTACCGCCAACGCCCATATTCCCGTAATCTCGCAGTAGCAGCAGCTGAACCCAACGAGCGTGCCCATGCCGGAGCCCTCGGGGTGTAAGGATATCGTCGCTAGAGGGCCCGCCATTTTAAATATTTACGGCAAGTTGTGTGTAGTGTTGAACTTTTTCAGTATAAACTACTTAGTTCCAGAAAGTAGAAAGTCAGAACCTTATTGAGCAGTCGCTTCTATAAAAGATGATTTAAGTAGGTAGCGTCCATAAAAAAGCGGCACTTGAGTATGTACGCATATGGGGTCTGAAGCCTGAAGCCATTTCTGCGGTTTAGGGCCACTAATAAAAATGACCACTTCTTATAATGGCCATTGCTCATAATGCAGCCCATATCTCGCAAACTAATTACTGATTTGAAAGATGGTTATAGGAAACCCATAATATTTTTGAACGAGCAAATTTTCCAGAGAAGTGATCAATTCAAGAACTGGAGAATTTCAAGTGGTAAATTAAAAAATAGACATTTCAGTAAATAAAGTAATTAAAGTTGTGGTCTTTTATAAAGTGGTTATATACAGAAATGGTTGTTCTACAACGTGGGCAATATTAGAAGTAGGTTTTACTTGAAGTGGGCATTATAAGCAATGGTCATTTTTATTTGTGGCCCTAAACCGCCGAAATGTTCTCCACATTTTTCAACACACAACTCTTGTACAGAACCAGACATCTCTTTCTAGCCGTCTACTCCTCACCAAACGCATGTTCAAGCACATGTTCTCCGCCGACCGTCTAGAGAGGATCGACCGCATGATTGAGATGACCAATGCCACAGCTTACTCCAAACTCGCGGGATGCGTGATCGATCTGAAGAAGCAGGACAAGAAAGACCCGAAGAAGAAGAAGGGCTGGAGCGAGAGCGAGTGGAAGAAGCATATGGACTATATCTCGCAGATTGCCTTCCCGAGGAAAGACTTCAAGGTTGAGTTTAAGAGGGTAAGTTTATGACTAACTAACTAACTAATTTGGCTCAGGGACCCAAAGAGGGTCTTGGCCTCCGAAACGAGAGCACGCCATCTGTCCCGATCGTGCGCAACTTCTTGCCAGTTGCCGACTTGAAGATGTCGCAGATCTGCCTGCACACTGTCCTCCCAGCGGTACCTGGGTCGCCTAACCGGGCGGCGACCAGTCGGTCGTCCCACGTACGCTCTCTTGGCAGCACGATCCTCTCCCATTCGGAGTAGGTGACCGAACCAGCGAAGTCTGTGTGATTTGGTTACGCCGATGATTTTGGGTTCGACCACCAGCTCCTGGATCTCTATGTTTTGTTCTCTATGTTGTTTAAGTTTATGACGGACGTTATAAAGTGAATTTCTTGAAGAACGACTCGAGTAACGGCGAAGGATCCGGCCTGCAGGTGTCAACGCAGCGCATCTTTGGAAATTTTAATGTTGTTTACTCCTACTATACGAATCGGTTTTTTTATACTGGCCTCATGACATCCCCGGAAGCCAAATGGCCAGTCGTCGTTGGTCGAGCGCGTCGGTATGGCCAGTTTAGGTTTCGATTTTTAAAATGGTAGCTTCGTGGAACGGATCCCAGGAGCTCAATTCACGAAGACTCTCACGATGTGTTACATTATGTTTGTCATTGCAGCTCGGAGAGCGACGCAAGCTAGAGCTATTGTTACCGCGACTCAACGTCATCAGCTTGATGCCCGAGTTCAAGGTGTACCGCCGGCCATCGCAGGAGTCCAACTACAGGGATCCCGTCAAGGTGAGACATCATAGTTATCCTATACTGAGCGCTTACTATACAGAGGTCTTAATGCCAGCAGTCAAACACCAAGCAATCTACTTCCCATTCAATAAACGTCCACTCGCTGCATAGATTAATAGATTATTATGTACGATCCTCAACAAATGGGCCGGCGCCGGTCCCCTGGCGCGGCTTCGCAACGGATGCTCGAGCACGCAGCGGTAGCCGTAATTTTAATAGAGTGCAGTAGGCAAAAGCCGAATGGAGCCGATCATATGCGACGACAGCTGAGGACAGCCGTCCACGTCCGGGAGGAGCCGATCGGCCTCAAATCCATTCAAATATGTTACATCCGTTTGTATTAAAGCTTCAAATTCCTTGGCAACTTGTCAAGTGCCAGGCGCGCTCCGGCTCGGCCCGGTCGGTGTGAATCGTACCTACATTACTCTTTCATAGTTAAACTGGCTGGAAATTGGCCCTATAATGTTTCGTCATTGTCACATAGCATTGATATACTTGGGGTCGGCGCAACATGTATTTTATAACCAACTTCAAAAAAAGGAGGAGGTTCTCAATTCGGTTGCATTTTTATTTTTTTCAATGTTTGTTACCCCAGACCTCCGTCATTTATGAGCTGATTCGTACATTTTTTTTGTTTGTAAGTATGTATTTCCAGGTTGGTCCATTTTTTTCAAAAATCCAGTTGGTTGATGGGATCCATGAGGAATTGAGGGAACTTCTCAATGATATTAGGCACGCGTGTAGTGATTTTGGTATTATTTTCTATTATAACCCGTTATTTACACACCGAAATCATAAATTTGGTGGAGTGGAATTGATGATGAAGACCACAGATGACTTATGGAATTCCTCAATTATGTACTTAAAAGTACAAAAGTACGTCACAGATTCTGATAAGATTCCGTTGAAATAGCAACTAATGAAGTGCCAAAGGTGATCCTTGTGGAATCGACTGAAGTCCTCAAATATTATCGGCCTACATACAGCGATTCGATTTTTTCTCTGATAACCAACGCATTTGCTCTCGGAAATCAGTTCATGTGGTAAATTGGAAAAGAATTGTGGAAATATTAGAGTACTAAATTGAAGTCGGTTAAAACTTTGTTTTTATAAGCTTTATATTAACTTACTTGTTCGTATGTAAGTATGTATGTATGTAAGTAAGTTGTTCGTCAAAATTTGCAATCCATTTTTCAGTCACTTGCCGTTATCCGATTGAGTTGAAATTTTGGGTATTAGTACCTATAGTTTGGATGGAAATTCAATATTATGGTACCATGGAGCTGATCTGATGATGGAGACAGAAGGTGGCCATGGGAATTTATTTAACCGAAGTAACCCCGTTGAGTTTGGGCTCGTTTGAATCGTGTCAATGAGTAGTTGATGATGGTATACAGAAAAGTACAGTCGGCAATAAAAGCTTGTACCAAAAATTGTCAGAAACTTATTAAAGTAAATTATATACCAACTTTTTATTCAACTTGCAATATTGGTATTCATGTAAGCTGTCCGTTGCAAAACTACAACTCCTGTTACAATCATTTGCTCGCGGAATTCGTGTAAGCTGAAAAACCTCATTCTCCCACAGTTTAGCTCGTTTTTAATTTATAATCTATTGGCTAGCACGATAATACGAGTTAATAACTCCTAACCTAACCTGTTTTATTAGTTCAGTAGTATTAGTCGATTATAGGTATTATAGGTAGGTAAACAATGCAATGTATGAATATGAATACTTTGTTGGATGACACTGGAAAAAGTTCATTTCAAATAATCCGCAACTATTATCATCACACAGTTCCATTACGGTTCAACAAAATGGTATGGTACAGACAAAGAGATCGATACGACCAAAGTTACAATAGTTATTTGTGTCACAAGGGAGCAAAATAGTATATTTACGGCGAGGGTGGTGTATTGAATCCTGAACGTAGCGAGGGATTCTAATGTAGGATCCTAAGCGTAGTGAGGGATACAAGTGTTAACGCCCGAGACGAAGATAATTTTGCTACCGAGTGACACATACTATTTTCACACCGACTATGAAGAAATTTTAAAAAGATGCTGTTACAATTACTTTTTTTTTAAATCTTAGTTTTTATTACAATTAAAAAAAAAAAGAAAAAATCATAAATTTTCAAATAACGTTGTTAAAGTAAAAACTTGAAACATGATCGTTTTTAACCGATTACGATAAAATTACAGTCGATTATTTTATTAACATCTGTGTTCAATTGGCACATTGTGTAAATGCTACATGCCAATGAATAAATTAAAAAAGTAGCTTGAACAGAAAAGTAGCATTTTGATCCCTCTCGTCGTGGAGCAAAACTTACTTTTCCGAATGAAAGGTGTGAAAAAATATGTATACATGACCTTAAGGTTGAGGTAATAAAGTCGTACAAGCATCGCTTGGTTAGGATTAGGTCGTTTTGTTCCCCGATGATGAATATCACTATTTTGATTATTTGTTCCAACGACACCGTTTTATGTCCAGGTACCACCGAACGCCCTCAAATACGTCATAACAGACAGAGTTAAGAAACTGGCCAAGCCTCGGGAGCTTCCTACTGGGGACTAACCAGCCTTAAGCCCTGGGAATACGGATGAAAATCCAGCAACATAGGGAAGAGGTTTCTCTACGTTCATTGCCTTGTCATGGGTATACGGACGAAACTCCAGAACAAATGTGAAGCTATTCCTAGTATATGATTTACAGGTCGACTGCCTAACTTAATGTCATCACACACCCAGGAGATTGTCACAACAACTTGCTATGGTGAGAATGAAAGGTGTCTGTCTCAGTCCAAATATAGCAAGTTGTTGTGACAAATTGAGCGTGGAGCGCAACTTATTGCCGCCTCCGCGCCGTCTGTTGAGTGATCGACCTTTTATAGTTTACTCGTACAGTAGATACAAGACAGTACGGTGACACAATTAGGTACTTTTACATAAACCTCGAATTGCTTATATCCTGGTATCTAACCATCCACAATAAAACAACAGTACAATATTTTTCGTTTTATTTACCTATTATTTACATGGTAACCGATTTCAATACTTAGACAATACTGGTTTGAATATAATAACAATGATATTCGGATGTTAGATGACAGATCAAGGTATTAAATAAATATAAATAAATTATCCTTACAGTTAACGCGATTCGTAGGGGGATTGTACTACTTGAACCTAATTTAAGTCAGAAAGACTTACTTTTCTTTTCTCTTTTGGCCATTATTTATTGCCAACACGGCCAAATCTACCATGTCTATCAATTCGACCAAAGAAAAATGGACTTTATTCCATACAATCTTGACTATTACAGATGGGAAATACATGTTAAGTTCAACGCACACGTCAGGAACCCGGATCAGATTTCTTGGCACAGTTCGGGGGGAGCCATAACGACTGACGAAAATCGGAATAATATGAAGTTCGGAGAGCTAGGTATGCAATGGAGATATACGAACTTTTTAATAGATGAAGTTCGGATAGCGCGGTATGCAATGGAGATATACGTACTTCTATATTCGTTTTTCCTGGAAGTGCCGGCGGTTTTTGAATCACTATTTATCATATTCAGTGACAACTGAAGCGGCATTAAACCCTGTCAGGAAGCCGGATCCGGGAACCTGACGTATATTGAGTATTATGGTTTGTAAAAGGTTTTACTGCGGGGCGAGGCTGTGGATGACCCCGTACGTGAAGTCCTTGGTGGTGGACTGACCTCCCAGGTCCTTCGTCCTCACTTTGCCGTCCAGTAGCACCCTGGAAGTAAAAGGTTATATTATAAACTAGCTTCTGCCCGCGACTCCGTCCGCTTAGGGAATGATTTCCGGGATAAAAACTATTCTATGTCCTTCCCCGGGACTCAAACTATCTCCTATACCAAATTACATCGAAATCAGTTCAGCGGTTTAAGTTAGTCATAGTATAAAACAAAGTCGCTTCCCGCTGTCTGACCCTATGTATGCTTGGATCTTTAGAACTACGCAACGGATTTTGATACATAGCTTTTTTTTAATACATAGGTAACCCACCAAACGCGCATCACATTACTTTTATAACCTTTATTAACAGAAGGTGTACAGCCAAGTGCAAAAATTGGTATTGTCTCATAAATATGTACCAGAACCATAAGCCGCTGACAAGTGATGGGACATATTTATGAGTAACTTGTATGCACCCATATTTTTACACTTGAGACAGATGTATAAGTTTTTATAATATTATTAGTGCATTTATGCCTTCAGTTTGTCTTGGGCTTCTCTCTGCCAGTTCGCACCAGCTTCCTGTATTATTTCATCGTCCCATCTTTGGTTTGGTCTACCTCGCGTTCTTGATCCCTCTCTTGGATCTTTAGGCTACTTGCCTGCTTAATCTCTTGCCATGTGTCCAGCCCCAGCCCATTCCCACTTCAGTTTTTTAATAGTTTTAGTGATATTGTGGGAACATACTTAAATAATACACATCGATTGACACAGTATTAACAAGAAACAGATCGATCGTCTGGCACTGCGGTTAAGCAGGGAAACACGTGGCGTGCTCTGACAAGAGCAGTTTTAAATTGCACTGAGAAGGGCAGTTTGTATTCCGGAGCCTGCAGCACCCTCGTCGGATTCGTCGCGTCTTCCAGCAGCGAGCGCGCGGAGCGGGGCACGGCGATCGACGAGACGGTGTTAACTCCACGGCGGCCGGCGAGCGAAAGGACGGGCGCCGGCGGACAGCGTGGTTTTATTCGCCCGACCTGCCTGCGCGGGCGCAACGCGCATGCGCCGCGGCAGACGCACCTTCCCCGCGCGCCCCGCGCGGAGGCTATATCTCTCTCACTCTTCCATGTAAATGCGTCTTTTCTACATTGTGTAAATCTCCTATATAAGCGAGCATTTTGACAATAAAAATCCATTCTATTCGTGTACAATCAACAAGCGTTTCAATCCAACCTTCTGATCGGAATCCAATAGGAATATCCCTAAAGTGGTGACCCCGACGCTGAACCAAAAAGAAAATGGCACCAGGCGACAAAAAAACCGAAACTCCACAAGAAAACAGCAGCAACAGCAGCAACGACAGCACGTCTCCAGCATTATCCCACGACGTGGCGGCAATATCGCTGTCCCTGCGCGTTCCACCATTTTGGCGAGATCAACCAGTACTATGGTTCTGCAGCTTTGAAGCAGCGACGGCGGAATTGAAGAGAAGTCAGGCCCAGCTCGCTCAAATGGTTATTGCACAACTAGAAAAGCAAGACATACAGAATATCAGCGACCTTATCTACTCACCGCCCCAGGAAGACTACTACACTGTCATAAAGAACAGACTCATTTCGGTGTACGAAGAGAGCAACAGCGCGCAGACCAAGAAACTGCTGTCACAAGTTGAACTCGGAGAGCAGAAACCAAGCCAACTCCTGCGGCGTATGAAGACACTAAACAAAGAAAAGTTTCCCGAGACTACGATCCAGATGATGTGGCTCGACCACCTCCCACCTCACGTACGCTCTGTGCTCACCGTCAGCGAAGCTTTCAAAATCAAAACAACATTAGAAGCCCTCGCGTTGCTCGCCGACAAGATGATGGAGCACACGCCAACAGCATCGTCGCACCAAATCGCCGCAGTCGCTTCCACCGCAGTGCTACCACCCTCACAGCCACCACCAGCACCAACGTCTACGTCGACTCTCGAAACCCAATACCTCATCGGCGAAATAAGGAGGCTATCACTCGAAGTGGCTGAGCTCCGTTCAAGACCGCGTGAAAATTACAACGGCCAACGCTACAGCCGCTCTCACCGCCGTTTCCCATCGCGTTCACGAAGCCAGTCGCAGTCGCAAGATCGAAGCACACGGAGCCGCAGAAACTCGCCGATGCCATATTGTCACTACCATCGTAGATTTGGAATGGACGCTCAGAAATGTGTACAGCCGTGCAACTTCAAACCGATCCCGGCGGCAGCAGCAACCCAATCGGGAAACTAGACATGACGCTGGCTGCGGCGGAAACCGGCGTTACCACCACATCACACCGCCTTTTCGTACGAGACCGAACTACCAGACTTGTCTTCTTGGTAGACACTGGGGCCAACATCTCCGTCCTACCAAGAACACCCGGCACGAAGGCGCAGCCTCTACCCTTCCAACTATACGCCGCTAATAACACAGTTATTCCAACCTACGGCGAGAAGACGCTGGAGCTGGATATAAACCTACGCAGACCATTCCGGTGGAAATTCATCGTTGCTGCAGTTTCGAAGCCAATCATCGGTGCAGATTTCCTAAACCATCACCACATCATAGTCGACATCACCAGGAGACGACTGATCGACGGCAAAACCTTGCTGCATACGAACGCACCACTCTGTACTGCAAACTTACCTACCGTGCGCAGTATAGACGTGCAACAGTCGTACCACAACATACTCGCCGACTACCCTGGTACTACTCGTCTTACCTCCATGAAGCTCAGCCCGAAACACAACGTCGAGCATGTCATCGAAACAACCGGACCACCACTCCACTGCAGACCACGTCCGATTGCACCGCACCGCTACGAACTAGTGAAGAAGGAATTTGCCAACATGATGGAGCAGGGCCTATGCAGACCTAGCAAAAGCCCTTGGGCATCACCTCTTCACGTCGTACCGAAGAAAAATGGCGAGTTACGTGTGTGTGGCGATTACCGGCGGCTTAACGCAATCACCAAGCCCGACCGCTATCCAATCCCACGCATACGTGATTTTACCTACGAACTCGCCGGCAAACAAATATTCTCAACATTGGACCTCAACCGCGCCTACCAACAACTACCAATAGCAGAGCAAGACGTCGAGAAGAGCGCCATCATAACAACATTCGGCCTATTCGAGTTTCCGAGAATGTGCCCAGGACTCAGAAACTGCGGACAGACGTTCCAACGTTTCATTCACGAAGTGCTGCGAGACCTCGACTTCGTGTTTCCATTCGTCGACGACCTACTTGTCGCATCGGCCGACGAAACAACGCACGAGAAACATCTACGCGCCGTACTAAGCAGACTCGAAGACTACGGTATCACCATCAACCCGTCGAAATGCGTATTCGGACAGCCAACGGTCAAGTTCCTGGGATACGAGGTCAGCAAAGACGGCATCCGACCGCCTACCGAGAAAGTGCAAGCAATCATCGATTATCCCAAGCCGAAGAACATCGACGAGCTGCGAAGATTCCTCGGCATGATCAATTTTTACCGTGAAAACATTCACAACGCTGCACAAATTCAAGCACCACTCTGCAAATATCTGCACAATGCGAAGAAGCGTGACAAAACAGAAATCAGTTGGGACAAAGAAGCCGACGAAGCATTTGACGCATGCAAAGTGAGCATTCAAAACGCTGCTTTGCTTGCGCACCCCTCCCACCACGCCCCGCTAGCGATATTCAGCGATGCGAGCGACAAGGCTGCGGGAGCTTCGCTTAACCAGTACATCAAGAACGCGTGGCAACCGCTCGGCTACTATTCAAAAAAGTTCTCAGAAGCTCAGACACGCTACAGCACCTTCGACCGAGAACTACTCGCAATATACCTGAGTACGAAGCACTTCCGAAAAATGTTCGAAGGAAGAGAACTTATAATTTTCACCGACCATAAGCCGCTCACCTACGCATTTACGAAGACTAGCACAAACAACGAGTCACCGCGCCGCAACCGCCAGCTGCTATATATCAGCGAATTCACAACTGATATAAGACACATTCCCGGGACTCAGAACGCCGCTGCCGACGCCCTATCTCGAATCGAAGCAATCGCCTGCCCATCTCCTATCAATTACGAACAACTAGCAAGAGCGCAAGAACGAGACAGCGACAACATCAGAGCACTCGCACAGCAAGACAACCTATCGCTGAAACGAATCACGATTCCCGGAACTACAACAAAACTGTACTGCGAAACATCAATCGCGGACTTACGACCTTACGTACCTGAAGAACATCGTCGCGCCGCCTTCAGCGTAGTACACAACATAAGCCATCCCGGAATCCGAACATCACGAAAACTCGTCGCTCAACGCTACTTTTGGCCCGGACTAAATGCCGACGTAGGCAAATGGGCAAAAGCATGTGTTCACTGCCAGCGTGCGAAGATACAACGACACACCGCAAGCCCCATTTCGAGTTTCCCGCCATCAACAAGATTCGAACACATTCACGTCGACCTTGTAGGACCGCTGCCTATTACCGCCAGCGGACACAAATACCTACTCACAATGATCGACCGCGCAACGAGATGGCCCGAAGCAATACCTTTATGCGAGATCACCGCCGAAGAAGTCGCTAAAGCCCTGTACGAAGGATGGATCTCCCGCTTCGGCTGCCCTGCAATTATCACGACCGACCAAGGACGGCAATTTGAGAGCCGAGTATTTGCGTCACTCACCCGCTTACTCGGCATCGAAAGAGCCCGCACAACACCGTACCACCCTGTTGCTAACGGAATGCAGGAGAGATGGCACCGAAGCCTCAAGGCCGCACTCAAGGCCAGACTACAAACCGAGAAGTCATGGATCGACACAATACCTAGTGTTCTACTCGGACTACGAGCCGCACTACGCACAGACACCGGTGTAAGCCCAGCCCTACTCACCTACGGCTGCAGTGTACGACTACCCGGCGAGCTATTACTACCTACGCGCGATGACGTCACCTTGGACTCCGATTTCGTCGAAAAACTACGAGCAACCATACGAAGCCTAACGCCGACAGAAATTACCCCGCATGGCAACAAGAAACCTATCTTCGTCCACCGCGACCTCCAAACCTGCGAACAAGTATTCGTACGAGTCGACGCTGTAAAGAAGCCACTACAAGCACCTTACGACGGACCTTACCGAGTACTAAATCGCAGCGACAAAGTATTCACTCTGCAGCTACCTAATCGTCAAGCGAATATTTCGATCGACCGCCTAAAACCCGCATTCATCATCGCCGACACCGAGCTAAACATACCTACAACTACGAGCACAGCAAACATACCTGCAACTTCGAGCGCAACAAACACAGCTACAACTACGAGTTCAACGAATATACCCACACCTGCAACATCGAATATAACTACGCAACCGACTGTACCACCGAGTTTACCGACATCGCAACAAAACAACAACGACAAACAACCCAGAAAAGGAATCCTGAAACGAAGAAATGAACCAGACACAACCACGACCATCCACGTACCTGCAAGAACATCCCGCCGAGGCCGCACCATCCGCCTGCCGGTACGCTTCGCTTGAAGGGGAACCCTGTGGGAACATACTTAAATAATACACATCGATTGACACAGTATTAACAAGAAACAGATCGATCGTCTGGCACTGCGGTTAAGCAGGGAAACACGTGGCGTGCTCTGACAAGAGCAGTTTTAAATTGCACTGAGAAGGGCAGTTTGTAATCCGGAGCCTGCAGCACCCTCGTCGGATTCGTCGCGTCTTCCAGCAGCGAGCGCGCGGAGCGGGGCACGGCGATCGACGAGACGGTGTTAACTCCACGGCGGCCGGCGAGCGAAAGGACGGGCGCCGGCGGACAGCGTGGTTTTATTCGCCCGACCTGCCTGCGCGGGCGCAACGCGCATGCGCCGCGGCAGACGCACCTTCCCCGCGCGCCCCGCGCGGAGGCTATATCTCTCTCACTCTTCCATGTAAATACGTCTTTTTCTACATTGTGTAAATCTCCTATATAAGCGAGCATTTTGACAATAAAAATCCATTCTATTCGTGTACAATCAACAAGCGTTTCAATCCAACCTTCTGATCGGAATCCAATAGGAATATCCCTAAAATATGTTAGTGACGTGTCTGAAATGTGTGATGGAAACTGAGTGACTTACTTGTTGATGGCGTTCTTGATCATCTTGGAAAATGAGTGTAGGTTGACGTGCGCCAACATATTGGCGGAGCAGAGCAGCATGGCGCAGGGGTTGGCGATGTTCTTGCCGACGGCGCCGGAGAAGATGTGGCGCGCGCCCTGGAAAGGAGAACAATATGAGACGAGCACTTTAACCCTCAAGTCGTCAAATCTGTCTAAAAATCAGAGTTCGTTTTTTGCGCCTGCATTGCAACTAGTGGCTTAATGTGTGCAGAGTGGCCGCGTCTAGTGGCAGCCATGTGCGTCTAATGGCTTAATGTGTGCAGAGTGGCCGCGTCTAGTGGCAGCCATGTGCGTCTAATGGCTTAATGTGTGCAGAGTGGCCGCGTCTAGTGGCAGCCATGTGCGTCTAGTGACTTAATGTGCGGCAGAGTGGCCGCGTCTAGTGGCGGCCATGTGCGTTTAGTGGCTTAATGTGTGCAGAGTGGCCGCGTCTAGTGGCGGCCATGTGCGTCTAGTGGCTTAATGTGTGCAGAGTGGCCGCGTCTAGTGGCAGCCATGTGCGTCTAGTGGCTTAATGTGTGCAGAGTGGCCGCGTCTAGTGGCAGCCATGTGCGTCTAATGGCTTAATGTGTGCAGAGTGGCCGCGTCTAGTGGCTTAATGTCTGCAGAGTGGCCGCGTTTAGTGGCGGCCATGTGCGTCTAGTGGCTTAATGTGTGCAGAGTGGCCGCTTCTAGTGGCGGCCATGTGCGTTTAGTGGCTTAATGTGTGCAGAGTGGCCGCGTCTAGTGGCAGCCATGTGCGTCTAATGGCTTAATGTGTGCAGAGTGGCCGCATCTAGTGGCAGCCATGTGCGTCTAGTGACTTATTGTGTGCAGAGTGGCCGCGTCTAGTGGCGGCCATGTGCGTTTAGTGGCTTAATGTGTGCAGAGTGGCCGCGTCTAGTGGCAGCCATGTGCGTCTAATGGCTTAATGTGTGCAGAGTGGCAGCCATGTGCGTCTAATGGCTTAATGTGTGCAGAGTGGCCGCGTCTAGTGGCTTAATGTGTGCAGAGTGGCCGCGTCTAGTGGCTTAATGTGTGCAGAGTGGCCGCGTCTAGTGGCGGCCATGTGCGTCTAGTGGCTTAATGTGTGGCGGAGTCGTCGGCAGCTAACGCTGTTCACAACTTTTGATTATAAATCGTACCAAGTGTTATTCATACCTGAAGTATTACTAGTGCAATTACAGTTTTGCTACCAAAAGTCTACTATGGTTAAATATTTAACATGGCATCTCGTGTTTGTGTAAGTGACTTGGGTTAACTTATTTATTTAAATCATAGGTAAACTACCAATAAATAAATGTTCATTGTGCGGTCTTTTAAAATGTGGAAATATTAAATAAATTAAAATATTAAATATTAGGGGACAATCTTACACAAATCGACCTAGTCCCAAACTAAGCAAAGCTTATAATATGGGTACTAGACGTCGATAAACATACTTATGTAGATAAATGAATACTTAAATACATAGAAAACATCCATGAATCAGAACAAATATTCGTGCTCATCACACAAATAAATGCCCTTACCGGGATTCGAATCCGGGACCCCTTGTTTCGTAGGCAGGGTCACTACCAACTAGGCTAAAGCGGTCGTCAAACCACATATACCACCGTAATAATAATAATCAAAGCTTTTATACTGAGGGAACGGGCAGTAACACCGTACCACCGTAAACATACTGTATTTCAGTGGAAACGTTGGTCTTGAATGAGACTTTAGAGTTTAGGGTAGTATAATGCGAGACCTGTTCGAACACGGCGCACTCGGGGCTGTAGGAGGCGCCGGCGACCACGCCCGCGCCGCCCACCAGGCCGCTGGCCAGGTTGTCCACGATGTTCCCGTACAGGTTGGGCGCCACCATCACGTCGAACTGGTTCGGGTTGGACACCATCTGCATCGTGCAGTTGTCCACGATCATCTTCTCGAACTCGATGCGGGGGTACAGTTTTGCCATCTGGAAAAATGGAATAGACACGATCAAGTTTTTTTTAGGCACGTGAGAGACAATTGACAAAAGTGGTCCAAAGATTTTAACAACGTGGTCCATCCAAGGGATGGACAAAGGAAAAAAAGGGAGACGGTAGAAAGATGGGAAGAACCCAAAGACATAGCCGGAGCCATGGGGAGAAGAGAAGCTCTGAATAGAGTCAGATGGAGGACTCTGGGGGAGGCTTATGCCAAAGGCAACCAGACAATGTCAGTATTTTTTTTGTTGTTGTTAGACTGTCCCTGTAAGCCAGAGACAATAGTGACAGTGTTACTTAGAAAAAAATATTATAACATGGAATTACTAGGACATAGGCCAAAGAGTGCCGCAACGACCGGTTCCGCGCCACCCGCATCCAGCGGACCCCAGCGACCTACACCAGGTCATCAGTCCACCTCGTGGGGGGCCTACGCCGCGCCTTCAGATAGGTTGTCGCCACTCGAGAACCTTCCTGTCCCAACGACCATTGTCCCCAAAACATAATTATGTTTAGTGGATTCATACCCTATAAAATCATAGTTCTAAAGCACTGTTTCCACCAAACGGCCCGAATCGGATCGGATCGGAAAGAATTCGAAGTATCGTTTAAAGACTATGAAATTCTTTCCGTTCCGATCCGTTGCGGGCCGTTTGGTGGAAATAGTGCTTTAAGAGTTATCCAGGAGCTAAAAAAGTGTTTGTTCGCCTGATAGTAAGCTGTCGTCGTAGACTATGCACGCTTCTAACTCCAGTCGTACTATCGACCACACAGCTAACTGACCATCGGTGCACCTTAAGGGCATTGTAATAAGGTTCCATATAAACACAGGATGGTCAGTTAACAGTGCAAAGTGTTGTCGTTTGTACTACATATGCCGACCAAACTGTGTGTGCTACTGGTAGCCCTGGGGCCACTACATAATAATAAATATCAGGAAAAAGGTTACACAAATCGACCTAGTCCCAGTGTAAGCTCAATAAGGCTTGTGATGGGTATGGTCACAAAAAAAAAATTGGTGGACAATCTTACACTAATCGACCTAGTCCCAAACTAAGCAAAGCTTGTATTATGAGTGCTAGATGACGATAAACATACCTATATAGATAAATAAATGCATACATAGAAAACATCCATGACTCAGGAACAAATATTCGTGCTCGTCACACAAATAAATGCCCTTACCGGGATTTGAACCTCAGGACCTCTTGCTTCGTAGGCAGGGTCACTACCAACCAGGCTACAGCGGTCGTCATTAGATGACGATATATTTAATAGATACACGAGGTAAACATAAACAAAACTTTCAATGTAAAAAAACCAAAACAATTTTTTTTCAAATGCATTACGCTACCGAACATGGCCTTGATCAGTTCACACCTTATTTTCGTTACAAGCTGTATAAATACCTAAATACATAGAAAACATCCAAGACCCAGAAACAAATATTCGTGCTCATCACACAAATAAATGCCCTTACCGGGACTCGAGCCCAGGACCGGCAGCTTGGTAGCCAGCTAACCGGCCGTCTATAAGATAAGATAAGATGTGGACGGCCGACCTGTTCACAGCTCCTGAGGAAGGTGCCGTCGCCCAGTTTCATGATGTTAGCCTTGTGCACGGCGGTCACCTTCTTGCGGCCCATCTTGACCGCGTAGTCGAACGCGAACTTGGCGATGCGGTCAGACTTGACCGCCGTGATGATTTTCAGACACTCCACCACACCTGAGAACGGTTTAATTAAAAATTAAAATCCCAACACATCAGGCATGAAGAAAGAAAAATACTAACAACTATTTCGATTTTGAGTAAGTTTCTGTCAAAAAAATCCTTTTACCAATACTTAGTTTACGATTATCAACTATTCATTGAGACGATTCTATTCTAATGAGCCCAAACTCAAAGGGGTTGCGTCGGTTAAGTACTGAATTCCCATGGCCACCTTCTGTCTCCATCATCAGATCAACTATAATATTGTCATCCAAACTACACTTATACTCAAAATGTCAGCTCAATCGGTTGAAGTTGGGTTTGGTTAGGTTCATAATTCAGTTCCAAGATTTGTCTCACACTAACAAACATACGAACAGGTCAAATCAAAGCTTGTAAAATGCACTTAAATCGGTTCACCCGTTTGGAAGCTACGATGCCATTGACAGAGAAACATACAAATGTTAACCTTATAACACGCCTCGTTTTCATCGGACGAATTTTCGTCTACTATACCTATAGTCAAACTAGCTTCTGCCCGCGACTCCGTCCGCGTGAACTCGTTAACATCGTAGCTCCATAAAAACTTTCACCCCCCATTTATCTCTTTAGGGGATGATTTCCGGGATGAAAACTATCCTACGTCCTTTCCTGGGATGAAAACTGTCCTACGTCCATTCCTGGGACTCAAACTATCTCCATACCAAATGTCATCTAAATCGGTTCAGCGGTTTAAGCGTGAAAAGGTAACAGACAGACAGACACACTTTCGCATTTATATGGATAGTATGGATAAGCATGAGTAAAGCTTGAAGAAATGATTTCCGACTTTTTTTAACATCACGACCGACGGTGGTAAAAAAGCATACGGCCTGCATTGACGGCAAGCAGACACTGTAGTCTATGGACGCTTGCGGCTCTACTCTAAAGGAGTCGATCGCGTTGCTGATCCTTTAGTGACATGAGGATTCGTTGTTTCGACAACTAAAGACAAACGTAGGTCCCTCACTCTCAATAATGCACAGGATAATCTCAGTAATACCGCGAATAATTTTATCAAAAAAGGTTCAGCACCAGTATTGGCTTACGTTTTCATCAAAAGTCGACTCTGATATTCGTGTTTTATAATACTCTTGCTGGCACTCTTTGGGGGAGGCGGACGTCCAGCAGTGGACGTCTTTCGGCTATATGATGATGACTTACCGGGTGGCGCAGGACCCGACATGGGTCAGGCCGTAGATTTTGCCACAAAAGGTATAACCTAACTCATCGCTCCTTTTTTTTTTTACCTTTAATACGTAATATTAATTTCTCAACCACAGCATTGTATTCCCTAAGAAATGGTGAACCTTGGTCGCTGAAGATATTAAAATAAATCCATAAACTTGGGAAGTTACACAATATTGTTTCATGAAAAACGTCGAAAATTTCATAAAAAACGTGAATCCGCTTAGGTACTAGTGTACTTTACTCAATCAGAAATATTAGAAACAAATATATTTTTGATAATCTTTTTGATTTGACGTTATGAAATAATAGTTACCTAGCCGCCTTTTAAATATCGTCTCATGTTTCCTAAGAAAGTACATTAATTTTCACACGTTTAAAAAAACACACAAATGGTTTTTCTGCGCTACTTTGACTGCGTAACTAACATCTCCCCATTTTGTGGAGTTAAACATTAGCAGTGTTTGTATTACAGTAGTGAAAACATCAAAGTAACCTTGTCAATGGTCAATGACGCGGTAGCGGCTATATTTTTGTCAGTAGGCTGTCAATTTTGGCAAAAAGTGGAAGGTAACCAGTTTGTCGCGGAGTGCATTTTTTAAGATTTCAAGGTAAGTCTTGTATGAATATTTGTTATTGTTATTGTGCCCTATTCAGTAAAGTGTGTGTAATCTTTCAAGGCAAAGAAACCTGGAAAAAACAGTGTATTTATCGAGTTAAGATTGATACTATCTGCGTCACGTTACGCAGAATTGCTGTATGCTACTCTGCGCTACTTAGTAAAGGTGTGCACACATACAATGCTTAGATTTGCGGTTTTTTATGTGTTTGTTTTTGCTAAGCTACAATTATTATATTTCCTTTCAAGATGCCTTTGACTCCGGCAGAGAAATCCAAGAAATTCAGTCTTTGTGTAAAGTAATTTAAAAAATCATACCATACCAAAATCCGTCATTTTATTTTGTACCTGACCTAACCTAACTATGATGAAAATCCTGAGGCTTTTTAATAGTACTGATAGGTAATTTCTACTATTTAGTATGGAGTCTCTTGGTGATCTTGGGCGCATTTTTATAATGTCTGTGTCTGTCTGTTCTACTTTCCTCATATTCGAAATCAAACATGTAGGTATAGTGTTTTACTCGTCTGAAACAACCCATTCCATCCACGACCTATTGGCGCTCTCACTTCGTTCCAGTACCTTTAATATCTCGTCTGTAATGGGGTTTTTCTTCCCTCGGTTCACAATCTACTATTATTATATATTAATTCCAAATATTTTATGTAAAAATCACACGTGTTGCGCGCACCTTAATTATTTTGCGTTTCCGTTGTGCGTCACTCTGCGCACCTGCGTTACTGTTTTGCGTCACTCTGCGCATCCGGTTCGTAGAAAATTCTACGTCACCGCTGCGCTCTTTGTGGCAAAATCTACGGCCTGACCCACATGATGGCACTCTTTGGGGGAGGCGGACGTCCAGCAGTGGACGTCTTTCGGCTATATGATGATGACTTACCGGGTGGCGCAGGACCAGACATGGTGGCACTCTTTGGGGGAGGCGGACGTCCAGCAGTGGACGTCTTTCGGCTATATGATGATGACTTACCGGGTGGCGCAGGACCAGACATGGTGGCACTCTTTGGGGGAGGCGGACGTCCAGCAGTGGACGTCTTTCGGCTATACGATGATGACTTACCGGGTGGCGCAGGACCAGACATGGTGGCACTCTTTGGGGGAGGCGGACGTCCAGCAGTGGACGTCTTTCGGCTATATGATGATGACTTGCCGGGTGGCGCAGGAACAGACATGGTGGCACTCTTTGGGGGAGGCGGACGTCCAGCAGTGGACGTCTTTCGGCTATATGATGATGACATACCGGGTGGCGCAGGACCAGACATGGTGGCACTCTTTGGGGGAGGCGGACGTCCAGCAGTGGACGTCTTTCGGCTATATGATGATGACTTACCGGGTGGCGCAGGACCAGACATGGTGGCACTCTTTGGGGGAGGCAGACGTCCAGCAGTGGACGTCTTTCGGCTATATGATGATGACTTACCGGGTGGCGCAGGACCAGACATGGTGGCACTCTTTGGGGGAGGCAGACGTCCAGCAGTGGACGTCTTTCGGCTATAGGATGATGACTTACCGGGTGGCGCAGGACCAGACATGGTGGCACTCTTTGGGGGAGGCGGACGTCCAGCAGTGGACGTCTTTCGGCTATACTTATATGATGATGACTTACCGGGGGGCGCAGGACCAGACATGGTGGCACTCTTTGGGGGGGCGGACGTCCAGCAGTGGACGTCTTTCGGCTATATGATGATGACTTACCGGGTGGCGCAGGACCAGACATGGTGGCACTCTTTGGGGGAGGCGGACGTCCAGCAGTGGACGTCTTTCGGCTATATGATCATGACTTACCGGGTGGCGCAGGACCAGACATGGTGGCACTCTTTGGGGGAGGCGGACGTCCAGCAGTGGACGTCTTTCGGCTATATGATGATGACTTACCGGGTGGCGCAGGACCAGACATGGTGGCACTCTTTGGGGGAGGCGGACGTCCAGCAGTGGACGTCTTTCGGCTATATGATGATGACTTACCGGGTGGCGCAGAACCAGACATGGTGGCACTCTTTGGCCTCCGGCTATGTCCAGCAGTGGACGCGTTTCGGCTGACATGACGACGGCTTACCGGGCACACACTCGTGCTCCAACGCAGAGTACTCTCCCTCAGTCTGCTCTCTGATGATGATGCAGTCCACGCCCTTGTGGCGGCAGTTGACGTTCGGCAGGGACTTGACGTGCACGACGTTGGCGTACAGGTCGAGAGCGTTGCGCAGCTTCATGTTGAGGGTCTGGAGCTCGCCGGTGTGGGAGAAGTCTGGGGTAGCCAGGATGCCCTGGGGAATTAATGCTTGTTAGAAATTGTAAATAAGTCTCTGTCAAAAATTTCATTTTTGGTACAAGCTTTTATTGCGACTGTACTTTTCTGTATACCGTCATCAACTACTCATTGAGACGATTCTAACGAGCCCAAACTCGATGGGGTTGTGTGGCTTTATTACGGAGTTCCTATGGCCACCTTCCAGGTCCATCATCAGATCAGCTCCACGTCATCATAGTATTGCATTGTCTGTCACACGATTTGCATATTCGTGCAAAATTTTAACTCAATCGGAAACCTAAGTGGATCAAAAACTTGCAAGATTTGATTACAGACAGACAACGGACAGGTGAAAGTAAATAAAAGCTTGTAAAGAATCACGAAGTTACAAACTGCCTTTTGGACATTGCCAGTTTAGGTTTATAAAAATAATCATAGTAAGTGCCCGGAGCTCTTTACAATACCCCAATACCCATGATTACCATAGCCAAGTCGCCTTTCCACTTTACCCTAAAATAACCCCAACGCCTGCTGGGACCGGTTTACGGGTATCTATCGATGTACCCGTGAATGGGTTCTAGCAGGTGTTACAACTTCTCCAAAGGGCCATAATAAAGATATACAAATAATAATCATCATAATAACAATTTATTTCAATCACATTCTGTTACATACTTACCAGGGGCCCCAACACGAGGCTATGTTTGTAAAATTATTTATTTATTAATACAGAAAAAAGAACTTAACTTTGTGAAATGGGCCCCAGTTAGTTTTTTCACAAGTGAGAATACTATTTATTTTGTTTTAAGGCCTATGAAGGACTACCTTTATTGCTGGACACATAAAGGTATGAGTGATGCCTTTGCTACTTTGAACTTCTACATTCGGAGCATAATTTACATAGCCACCTAAACTGTTAATTATTATATTGTCTACAAGAAACACACTTATTTTGTTCCTGAATTTGACATCAGTTCCAAATATTCTCATATTATGTAATTTTTTTTTTCTGTACACCACGATAGTTGCAAACAACTAAAGCAGTATCTCAACTAGCGTCGCCTCCCAACACCTGTGCTCTTTTTAAAACCAGTTAGTAATAATAATAATAGACAAGTCAACAAGTATTCAACAAGTTCGCATACACTATGATCGTTTAAGGCGGTGCATTGAAACGCCGTTCTGACTAGATTAAGAAACAATAAGGTCTGATTTTCAGATATATAATTCTTTTCATATGATTGTTTATCTGATTTTATTGATACATAATTGCTTAAAATTTCCTCGATAGAAAAAAAATCCAAAGTTGGGTCTGTATTTTCCTTTTTTTACTCAGCTTACTCAAACAATACATTATTTTACGACACAATCAACTATAGTATTTTATCTCATCTAAAATCTCACTTTATGAAATTTAAATAAAACGTCTCTTAGTTAGGTATTTATCGAAAGTCCAAAAAAGCCATTCTCGAAGAGTGTTACATCTCTTTTCCTCGTGCGCGGAAGGCATCAGCTTGTCTCTGTCTAGGGGGCGTGTTCGACTCAAATCAAGGCATCGCCTTAACAGAACAATTTAGAGATTTTGTTCTATGAGGCGCGAGGGTGGCACGCGGACTGATGTACCACCGACGACCACCACATTACCACCGACCTACGTGCTACGCTCGTAGCCGATCCCGTGGTTTTCCTCGTATGCAGCGGAAAGCGACTACGGCGTAGGCGCCCGCTAGGCGGGTCCCTGGCAGTGAAAGTGTTAAAGATACCTTGATGCAGATCTTATTGCGCGTGATGGAGTTGACGACGTCCTCGAGGGGCGCGCTCAGCGTGGGGTTCACCTCCGAGAAGAAGAATGTCTCGAAGTCCACCGGGATGCCGGCCGCCTGACACACAAACGTTATTAAAACTTATAATGAGGGTTTCCAGAATATATTATTTCACCAGCTGGCAGCACCGTGGCGAGAGGTCTAGGTGTCAAAATCCACCAATCATATTTAATCATCATCAATTTGATTGGTGGATTTTGACACCTAGACCTCTCGCCACGGTGCTGCCAGCTGGTGACATAATACATTCTGGAAACCCTCATTGTACAATATAGAAATAGAAAAGCATTCATTCGTGACCCACACAAAACAACAAACAGAAAAAAAAGGACACATGTCACGAAAAGTACCCATAATACACTCTTAGCTTGGTTTGGTTTGGGTCTTTGTCTATGATTCTCCCCAGATATTTATTAAAAAGTAACTATTGATATAAAGAAATATAAAAAAACCAGAGTGCCATCATTCCCGTCCCGAGAATTTATTCGGGTGTCAATACAATGACTTAAAAAAACTCAAGTACATAGTATCTTGGCACTTTGTATAAAAGAAATAATAAAATAGCCCTTTATTCAGATAAATTATAGTACTTTGTACCCAGTGACAATTTTAATCAATTTTTCCTAAAAACTTTAGTTCCTTTTAAGGCAAAGGTTTTTATATTTTTCAATTCAGGCATATTACAAATACAAATACAAATAACTTTATTGCCCAAACACGATACAAAACAGCAATACAGAACAAAGGATAGGTAGATATTAAAAATAATTAAAACTAATTTCACTACTAACTAGAGATTGTACAGTTACATGAGACACATTACTGTTATATCATGTTGGCCATGGGTACCAACCTCAGCGTATGCTGGGCTTAAGCCCAGCGCTGGTTTTCAGTTTGGTATGCGCTGTGCTAATTTGACGTTGGTAGAAAACTAAACTAAAATACAATTAATGCGTTAAATCGGGTAAAACATGCAAAAATAATTTGATTGGTTGAAGGTAGGTAGATTTTTTTAACTAACTTGAAGGTGTCATGGTATCAGATGTATTTACTTGTAATTTTGTGTGTTGTATGCAATGTACCTAAAAGTGGTTCAAGTATGTGTGTGTGTGTGTGTGTGTGTGTATGTGTGTGTGTGTGTGTGTGTGTGTGTGTGTGTGCGTCTGTGTTTGAGAGTGTGTATGTTTAGGTATAAAAAGGTATAAAAAGAGGTATATCAATAGGCTCATGCGTAAACAAATAAACAAACATTGGTAGGCATAATTATATATTATCTTATCCGTGCGTACGTAGATACCTATACGGGTATCCATGAATTCCAACTAGCTCCGCCTCTGTACATTAAGAAGATGCATTTTCACTAATTTTTTAAAACTATTTAAAGACATGGGTTCCCGTAGAGGAGGTGGAAGATCGTTCCAAATCTTCGACGCGGAAAACTTGAAACAACCTCTAAAGAATTTAGTTTTATGCTGAGGCAGTACCAATTCTGTTTCCCTACTACTTCTGAGTATTACATGCACCTATGCAAATAAACTACCACCGGTTCTGATAAATAAACCTCTGCCACAAGAAAAACTAGCTTCAGAGACTCTTTAATTATGGAGCACCCAGGTTAATTACCTTAAAGACCTCCTGCACCGAGTAGACAAGCTCGGGGCCGACGCCATCTCCCGGGATAAGGGTGCACTTAATGCGCCCTTCCTTGCTCTAAATCAAACATTTTATTATACCAACTGGTGTATGGGTAAAGGAAAAACAAATTTGGCCATTTCATGCCTTATTTCAGTTGAGATAAGGTTAATAGTGGTTAAATGGAGTCATTTGTTTTTCCTTTGACCCAACATTTCAGATATTATAAAACTACCCTTACATTATCCATATTTAAAAAGACGAAAGTATTATAACAGCATTTAACTAAATAGTTGTTGAATGTTTATGAATCAGGCCAATAGTGAATGTAGTTTTTACATCATACTTTGTTGGATAATATAATATTAATAGCAAGATATTCACTAGATCTGTAGCAGCAATTATAGTTTTCTATCAGTTCAGCCTTTATTTATATCATTATAACATATCAGGAACATAAATAGTACATATTACTCATACATTCCAAGAATCCGTAATAGAAAATATAAGTAGGTATTTAATTACCAGATATTTTTTCATCATTAAAATAAATTGAATATTCTCTCACAGAACACAAAAATAAAAGAAAGAATTAATACAATAGTGTAAACTTTCTAAATAGAGTAAAAACAAGAAAGATAGTAATAATAAAGAAAAAATATGCTTACCAAGGGCATCACAAATATATAAATAAAAGTGCTTAGACTAGTTAACAATATTTTATTGGGACATCACAAATGCATTTGCAGGTTTCATGCTATATGCTTGACACAACATATTAAATGTTACATTATATTGACACAACTGACACATGCTATCATTACGTTAAAATGCCACATAGTAACCATTCCATTCCAATTGGATTGCTGAAGGAATATGAATTAGCTGTGCCCAACATAGTCCCTATTGATGATGTATTCCAGAGAATTAAGTAATATGGCAATGGAGAATAATTTGGAGTTTCCATGTTTAACATTTTTACAGGTAAATAGAATGGCGTGGAATTATAAAATAAGTATGTGCAGACATCCCATGCAACATTAGAAAACCTTACGGTAGATTCAGATGAACCTGTAGATCTAAGGAATAAACTAAAAGAATTAAAAAGAAATAAGATCGAAAATAAACATGTATTTATTGGTTGTATTCAATTTGGATGCCAATTTACATATAATATAATAATATGTAAATAAATTTAGGTGCCAATACCATTGAATAGAATTTAAAGTAATTTTGACATTATTTTATCTCATAATAGAGCAATGAAGCAAGATACTTAGAAGATCCGGGAGAAAAGTCAGGGGTCATTTAGGTTATCAGCCAAGTTCATAATACACTTAACAAAGGAGATGTACAGCTCTCCTCAATAAACAACAATAACAATATATTATTTATAATATACTGATTTCTTAATGATATGTCGTTATATATAATATTATAGAAGCAGACTATAGAGTTCAAACAATAGTTAGCCTAGTTATATAGTTAGGTTAGCCTAGTGGGTAGTGACGCTGCCTACGAAGCTGAAGGTCCTGGGTTCGAATCCCGGTAAGGGCAAATATTTGTGTGATGAGCATGAATATTTGTTTCTGAGTCTTGGATGTTTTCTATGTATTTAAGTATTTATAACTATTATATATATCGTCGTCTAGTACCCATAACACAAGCCTTACTGAGCTTACTATGGGACTAGGTTGATTTGTGTAAGATTTGTCCCCTTATATTTATTTATTTATTTTATTATTAATAGAGGAAATATGGAAGCTCCTTCTTAATTAATGTTTTACTAAATTGTAATAACATTAGTTTCAATTTTCTTTAAGGATGGCAACAAATAAAAAAAATTACAAACATTTTACATGTTTCAAATACTAAGACGACTCCTTTTATCAAATTCAATTAAGTTTGTAAAAATATAAATTCGTCTAAAAACATCCTGGTTTCCTGCTTCATTGCTCAACAGGTTCCCAATACCTACTATTAGTACACAGTTAGTTCTCACCAGCAAGGAGCTTATTGAATGTGGTGCGAAACATACGTTTTTGTCCGCGTTTACCGCGCTTGTAGTATGCAGCCCTTTGCCCGCAAGCTGGGACCCCTGAAACACAATTCATATTAGCCTCATCACGTGGTTACTATACAGCGATGTATCAAATGATACGCGACATTAGAGATATCATACTACATCACAAATTACGCCACGTAGACGCCTAGTTAAGCAGAAATAGTGTTCAATTACGACGAAAATACGTTACGAAACACATTGTTTCCAGACATAAGTAGATATAGATAAGTATCATAAAACACATTTAAAATTGAAGGCGTACCTGCACGAGGGTTCGGATAATATTTCTGCTAATAAGGGACATAGTTTAAAGCAATTAAAACCTTACTAAAGGCTATTATTGAAGAAAATGTATTTTTGGAACGTCTTTGCTCGCCGAAGACGTAACTTCGAGGAATTCCGTTTTACGTTAAGTGACAGCTGTTGAGCTGTATCCTTGCAATAATATTGCAACATCAATTAGATATGTCAAGTCCAGTTTTTTATTAAATTTGCAACAATATTGATTGCTATACAGTAGTTTTTAATATTGGTAAGTTGATAAAATTTAAATCTATAAATGTGGAATAAATAGCTGCGTATAACTGACCACACTGCATGTTTCCGTTCAGAAATGAATAGTTACCGGTTATGGTTTAATGCAACTATTATTATTTTGAATTGTGTATATAAATGATTTCTTACATTTTTTAATATATATTCAAACTGATTCATAATTTGTAACTACATATCATTTACTAATTGGACAATAATATGATACACTATTCTACACTAGCGCCAAAATAAACAATGAACCTTCAACAAACGAATCGATTTTACGTCATTTTTCGAGCGCTTGTCAAGTTGTCACGCACGGCGCAACATTTAAACAAGACACACTGCAAATATTGAAATAGTACCAGATATAATTACCAAAATGTACCAATACAAGTCATAGTAATCAGTAAAACAATACTAAATAACACACAGGACAAATTCGACGTAAAATCGAGCTTACACCAAATATAACGATAAAAGGGTGAGTCTAATTGTATTTTTCATCAATTTTTTTTACGGCTAGTACATAGTTTTGCTTTTAGTAATACAAGTAATTGTAATTTACACAATGCGTTAATTAAATGCATAATTTTATCATTAAATTGTAATTATACGGTTGTATGAAATATCGATCGGAATTTCATGTACATGGAAGTTACGCCAGCCGAAAGAAAACCGAAAGATAAGGGGGTACGGGTCACGGTTTCGCTGATAAAGTAATCTTATTGTTATTTTGATGTTCTTGAAGATAAAACTACGCCCTACAATCACATTAAAGCA
This sequence comes from Epinotia bilunana, assembly GCA_947049275.1. Taxonomy (NCBI): domain Eukaryota; kingdom Metazoa; phylum Arthropoda; class Insecta; order Lepidoptera; family Tortricidae; genus Epinotia; species Epinotia bilunana. The sequence continues at coordinate 9,175,699 of OX346273.1, read as the reverse complement.
TAAGCATAATTAAAATATGTTTTCGTTCTTAGATTACGAGAACACACCTTAAGGAAACTTGGTACTAACTCATAAAGTAAATATATATTAGTTCAATTAATTCACTAGACCTTAAGTTAAAAGTTTGTAATCAAAATCAAGGCTAATTCTAGTAGGTAGATTATTGGCATTACTGTTGAGGCCGGGAAGATATTCGGAATGCCGGCCAAGTCGATATTTTTTAATGGCTGAATGCCATGACGCCATCTCACGAATTAATTCTGAAACAAAAGTAGGTCACTTTGCAGGCCTAGGCCTCCAATTTTGTATGATATTCCATTACGGATCTCTCGTCTCGCCGTGCCCGAAACGTGATACTTCGAAGCCATGATATTAAATAACACAACGTTCGTATTTTATTGCAATTATGAGAAAAATCAGATTTATGAACCTTCATACGTAATTAATGTATTTATCTTTATTTTCATTGTAAACAGAATCGCACTGATTATTATTTTAATTTTTTTGTTACCTACCTAATAAGAAATTGTGGTTGGTTATCGAAATATGTTTTATAAAAAAGATACTTACAGTTGACGGTCGTGTTCGTTTGCAATCGTACAGTAATCAGATTTTAGGTAAAATAAATATTACCACACAATAAATTGAATAGGTATAGTTGTAAAGATATATAAGTACCTACCTACTCATTAAAAGGAACATCAGATCCTCGCAGGGTCTGATAAGGTTATGATTATGAATTAATACCCCTTAAAAAATATTTTCAGAGCTGAAAAGAATAATGTTGCCCTGAAATGAGGGATTTTAATTTTTCTCATAGAGTGATGCGAAGAGCAGCTAGTGCAGTGGGTATCTATAGATGTGTCACTCGATGGCAAAATTATTTCCTTCTTGGGCGTAATTTTACACTTGAATGCTACGATCAGGATTCTATCGTAGAATCTTTCGCTTCTCTCAGAAATCACGATTGAATACGTTAGAATGTTTGCATACATACGCATGCTATCAATGGTTTGTTTTTTTTAACACTGATACGAACGTGTTACGTAATTTTATTGTAATTAAGTAACGATGAATGTTTCATTAGCCAGTTATCTACGGGGTAGAGGGCACTCTCATTGTGTTTATGTTTATTTCAAACAAACGACCCGGCTTCTCACACAACAAATATAGGTAGGTAGTTAGCAACAGAAGTAGCGACGCAAAAAACACGTTCAAAATCATCTACACAGACCCCTTGACAATAGAATCCGTGAAACGTGAACCTATTAACAACGGATTTTCAAACAAAGCGCGGCAACGCTCTTGTGACTTCTCTGCAGTCGCATTAGGCGTCTATATAGGCTACGCTCGCTGTCTGCTTGCAAAGCATCCGGTTTGCCGCTGTCGTAATATAGGTAAAAGTACCTACCCAGGTAGGTACCTAATACGAATGAAACGTTACTATCTATTAAATGGTGATCGTGTTCAATATTTGCTTTGTAAACGTATTTCTGATATTGATATCTTGATATTGACGTCACATGTGTACAAAATATATTGACGGAGTTTCACATTCCTATTCACTACATCGTTCATACGTTGTTGACTCACAATTCACAATACTTAATATCCCGAATTCCAAGCTGGAGAGACGAAGTCGAAAAGTTGGTTTCCGTTGTGCGACAGAAAAGAACCATAAAATTGTAATGTAAATTTATGTCGCACATCGGAAAACTTTTTGCCATTGATGTGATTGTAAACCTTATTGTAATCTAACTTGAGGACTTTTTTGTTTCAGCAGTAAATTAACCTAGCCACCATGGCCAAGCCAATAGACTTAACGGGATCGCGATACGACCTCAACACTTACGTTGGTCGTGCGAAGCATTTCTTCATGTTGACCAACCCCCTCAACATTTTTGCAACCTCGGCTCAGTTGGACGAGGCCAAATCGATCATCAGTCAATACAAGTAAGGTTTACAAAGAATTAGTATATCGGTTTAGTGCTTAACTTGAAGATAGGCTTCGTTCTCACCGCGGGGAGTCGGACGTTATTCAACTGGTTGGTAGCGTACTCCGGCTCTGTGTCCCGGACGTCCCCCGCGCCCAGCTGCGTGCGCGCGCGCGCCCGCTGCTGGCGGTGCCGGAGGCTCGCACGGTGCCGGAATGTGACCTGTTTGCGTGGCGATGGGTAACCGTGCGCCAGGAATGTTTGAGATTTTGTGAGGTGATGGATGACAGGCAATCCTCCGTGTACGTATAATATATATATATATCCAGTGTTTTTTATGTGCAAAAAGGTGATACCATTTGTTAGTTGTAAGTTTTTACTGTAAATAATTAAGTATTCTGGTTTCTCGGCGTTTTGTTTCGCTGTAAGGCCGTGTAAACGAATTAAATAATAAATAAATAAATAAATAGGACAGGATACATTCAGTTGTGTCGTCGCACAACTTTTTTCCGTTGCGACACAAACGTACCTACAGCACGGCTAGCACGCGACGATTTTTCTCGCACTATCCGTCTCTCTCTTATTAGAACACTTAGAAGAAGAGGTATAGAGCGAGTATGTCGAGAGTATGTCGCAGCCGTCGTGTGCTAGACGTGCTGGTATAGATACTGGAATAAAAGAAAACACTTAATCAGTAATTCGAAATGTTCCCGCTACGTTCTGCAGACCTACTGCTACGTTATGTATCTGCAGACCAAGCTGAATACCCTGACATCATGTGGTATGTGTCTCTTTCACTTTTGTCTCATCTTTTACTAGCCCAATCTTCACTATCGTACATATTGACCTTGACTTTCGAAAGATTAATAACCTGAACCTGAACAAGAGTACAAACAATTCTTTATTCCTACGCTAAATTACAAATACACCTGTGTTTGTATTACTGTTACCATTGACGATCGTCCAATGGTAACAGCATTGAGCATACGTGGAACTTGTTTAGACAACATCATTGCTGCCGGGGACTGTATTCGGCTTAACGTACCTAATGAATGGACATCGGTTTTGTATTTCCGGCGCACTGAAAGTAAGCTGTAGGGTGTATATTAAAAAAAACTGGCCAAGTGCGAGTCGGATTCGCGTTGCAAGGGTTCCGTACATCACAAGATTTTAAACATTTTTTTTACTTAGGGAGCGTTTTTGACGTTTCATAAAAATAAGCTGATTTGATTTTGTCAAATACCGTATTAAGTCCGACTCGCGCTTGACTGCACATTTCTAATAAGTTTTCCTGTCATCTGTAGGTAAAGAACTATTTTGTTTCGGAGATGAAAGGGGGGGGGGGGGGGGGGATGGTCATTTTATGGCTATTTTCTTAAATCATTACTAAACTTATTATTTTAAAATTACAAAAAATATATATTTTAGATGCACACAATGAGCTCTTTCATTTGATATGTAACATGATAGTATATGCAAAACTTTATTTATTAATTTTCACATTTGCCCTCCCCCCAAAAGTGGCCCCCATGTTTAAAATTCATTTGTTTGCGTTACATGTTCCTCTTTGAGTCACAAACTTACTTATGTGTACCAAATTTCAACGTAATTGGTTCAGTCGTTTCGGAGAAAATAGGCTGTGAAGGACGGTCAGACTGACGCACGAGTGACCCTATAAGGGTTCCATTTTTCCTTTTGTGGTACGGAACCCTAAAAATATAATAAAATTAGGTACCATTTAGAGGAGATAGGAATAAGTAGGTACATTAGATACTATCTAGAGGAGATAGTAAGATATGAGTAACGGTTTGAGCCATTTGGGCCGTAAAACTTGACCGTAAAACCTATCGGGTTCGATATCGGGCAGCTACAAGGAATTTTCTCTGCGCTCTTGCTAAACTTGATATTAGGTAAAGCTTCGATAGGTGAAGTAAATGGTAGCGTACAAATTACTCTGTTTTCAGATAAAAATAACCACGCCTTTATTAACAATATGAAGACATTAAAGTTTCGGATATGTAGATTCTCAAAATGACATACCGAAGATAACTTCATCTGTCTTCCTTGTTGTTTGGCGTGGTAAAAACATCCGAGCCAGAGTATTTACATAAAAAGTTCACCTGGCGCTCAAACAGGTCCTCCTCACACGGCATCAGATCAGTTTGTCATGAATTGTTACCTCCACGACACCATACCGCCGCTTTCCGAGGAAGTTTTAAATACACTGCCACTAAGTGCTGGAATAACATACCTCCGCCACTCAAGAAATGTAATACCATCGGCAATTTCAAATTACATCTGAAACGATACCTTATGCAAATACAGCAGGCACTTCCTCCTGGCAGTCGAGCTGTGCCTTCATATATGTAATGACCCTAAGATTTAAATTCATATGTGAATTTACATTAGAGTACCTAGTAAATTAAAGTAATTTATTAATAATAATATTTGATTTTAATGTTTTTTTTTTGGCTAAATACGTTTACAGTGCATATCCAAACATACAATATTATTACGTACTCAAACATTCCTACGACACAATATCACACATATTCCGTCAAGTCCAACACACACACACACACACACTCATACAAATACGCACACACTCACACTCACACACACGCGCGCACACAAAGAAACATTTCGTTCCCGACAAACAGCGAGCAATGTAAAATGGATTAATATAGTTACCAGGGTCTGCCTGAAAACCAGCATTGCAGTGGTCTTACTACTGTAACATTATGCTGAGGCAAGCCCCTTTTTAACATCACATAAGGATAACTGTAGGATTAATTTTAAATTTTATATGTTAAGTCTACTTTTAAGGTTCCCATGTAACTAGAAATGTCATGTGATGTTGAATAAAGTTTTTTTACTCTATTCTATTCTATTCTAGATTATGTAGAAAGGATATGATACTTACCTATATATATAAACGTAATGCGTGGCCGTAGATAAATTGCATAATGTCTGCTCAAATGATTTTAAACAAATTTTTCACAGTTATTCAAAGAGGATGCCGCCGGGAATGAACGAAGACAAGCTGTGGAGGATGAAGTACCTCTACGACAGCGCGTACCATCCCGACACGGGCGAGAAGATGTTCGTGCTCGGCCGTATGGCGGCGCAGGCGCCGTGTAATACCATCATCACTGGCTGTGAGTTGCACGTGTCCTTTATAGGTTAAGAAACCATAGATCAGAGGCATATTTACAGTAAAACAAAGAAGATGCCGCCTGGAATGGACGAAGACAAGCTGTGGGGGATGAAGTACCTCTACGACAGCGCGTACCATCCCGACACGGGCGAGAAGATGTTCGTGCTCGGCCGTATGGCGGCGCAGGCGCCGTGTAATACCATCATCACTGGCTGTGAGTTGCACGTGTCCTTTATAGGTTAACAAACCATAGATCAGAGGCATTTTCACAGTAAAACAAAGAAGATGCCGCCGGGAATGGACGAAGACAAGCTGTGGGGGATGAAGTACCTCTACGACAGCGCGTACCATCCCGACACGGGCGAGAAGATGTTCGTGCTCGGCCGTATGGCGGCGCAGGCGCCGTGTAATACCATCATCACTGGCTGTGAGTTGCACGTGTCCTTTATAGGTTAACAAACCATAGATCAGAGGCATTTTCACAGTAAAACAAAGAAGATGCCGCCTGGAATGGACGAAGACAAGCTGTGGGGGATGGAGTACCTCTACGACAGCGCGTACCATCCCGACACGGGCGAGAAGATGTTCGTGCTCGGCCGTATGGCGGCGCAGGCGCCGTGTAATACCATCATCACTGGCTGTGAGTTGCACGTGTCCTTTATAGGTTAACAAACCATAGATCAGAGGCATTTTCACAGTAAAACAAAGAAGATGCCGCCTGGAATGGACGAAGACAAGCTGTGGGGGATGAAGTACCTCTACGACAGCGCGTACCATCCCGACACGGGCGAGAAGATGTTCGTGCTCGGCCGTATGGCGGCGCAGGCGCCGTGTAATACCATCATCACTGGCTGTGAGTTGCACGTGTCCTTTATAGGTTAACAAACCATAGATCAGAGGCATTTTCACAGTAAAACAAAGAAGATGCCGCCGGGAATGGACGAAGACAAGCTGTGGGGGATGAAGTACCTCTACGACAGCGCGTACCATCCCGACACGGGCGAGAAGATGTTCGTGCTCGGCCGTATGGCGGCGCAGGCGCCGTGTAATACCATCATCACTGGCTGTGAGTTGCACGTGTCCTTTATAGGTTAACAAACCATAGATCAGAGGCATTTTCACAGTAAAACAAAGAAGATGCCGCCGGGAATTAACGAAGACAAGCTGTGGGGGATGAAGTACCTCTACGACAGCGCGTACCATCCCGACACGGGCGAGAAGATGTTCGTGCTGCGCCGTATGGCGGCGCAGGCGCCGTGTAATACCATAATTACTGGTTGCGGTACCTAACCTAAGTCTTTTATAGGTAGGTACTCATTTTGGACTTGTGTCATTTTAACTTATATAACATATACCCATCACCGAAGCAGAATACTTGTATACATTCGAACTATATGTATAAGATGCATCGCTGACGGTTGTTGGCATTGTTGCCCTGTTTAAATAGTATTACAAGTTGTCTATATACCTAATAAGTTGCTGCTGCAAAGCAGAAACTGCTAGATTTGAAGCAGCGGTATTTTTCTAGACGTAGAAAAAAAAAGTGAAAGTAGGCTCGTCAAAAAAATAGGTATCCCGCCACCAGTAACAGTCGTCCAGGGTCACGCTCATCACTGGCTTACAAATCATTATCCACCGCCAAGCTATGGCATCTCAACTCATAGCAGTTGAGATTTTCTAAACTGGACTGATCTTCTTATCTTCAGAACAATAGCATTCAAGTCTAACAATACGACTGTGTAGTCGGACGCGTGCCATTTTTTGCAAGAAAAAGGTTAGCGCCACATAAAATGTGCATTGTATAAATTCAAAAGATTCAAAATGGACTAAGTAAAAGATAAAACAACCTGCTCCCAGCGAGACAGGTACAAGGCGCTGTGTGTGGTATTTTATCTCGTAGCTAATTTGGAATCTATTGTATAATAAGATAGAGTTCATTACTCAATGAACATTTTACGTGACGGTAACATTCTTTTACAAAGGAAAAAAGGCAAACAAACAAAGGCTATTCATGAGCTCAGAACAATGGCCATTCATGATCTCTGTTCAAATAATTTAAACTTTTTTTATAACTTTCCGTCCGTCAGCAGTTTCGCACAGTATCTCACGAAGCAAGTCTTATCTGAACTGGGCACACTGAGATGCTTGACCAATAATGACTGTCTTTTTGGCTACATTGGAATGTAGCCGGTTAGATTTGTAAAATGGTAACATATAGCTTCGTGAAATCCCCTGGTCCAAAAGTCAAGTAGATACATATATCTAGGGAATATTTGGGTGAGGAACAAATTCGTGGCCTGCTTAACTCGCTCAATTAAATTTTCTATGAAAGTTTTCCGCTGTGAGGCGAAAATTAACCATACAACTCTACGCTTAACTGTCACAACGGAACTATTTTCGGTTCGTCAGTTCGTACCTATGTCTAAATACTGACTAACGATGCCGAAGAATTTAGTCCTCGCTAAAAAAAATCGCGTGTAAAACCTCTCTCTCTCTCTCTCTCTATCTCCCTGTACCTAATTAATATGCCAACAATTATTCGTTGTAATCAAACGACCACCCGTCCAGGCATGATCACGTTCTACAAGACGAACGCGGCGACAATGTTCTGGCAATGGGTCAATCAGACGTTCAACGCCCTTGTCAACTACACCAACCGTTCGGGAACCGCGCCTATCTCCAAGTCGTGAGTATTACTTACATCTTGTGGCTTCTTGTATCCGTAAACCTAGCAATAACCTTGCAATAGTTGCAACGTAGACAAATGCTTAGCAACACAACTCGAGCAGGCAGAACAGGGACAATCGATACTAAAACGAAATTACTATCCCACTAAAAACATTACATGTAAAGTGATTGCCAACACTCCGTAGCTCATATAATTCAAGTGGAAACACGTATATCTACTATCTATCGTAATTATTGATACAGATAAATTAGATAAAATACAAATCTATTTATAAATAAGTGCATAATATCTTTTCAAGTACCCTACTTAAATGATAAAATATTAGGGTATCTCTGTGGCTGTACTAAATGTATGGAAGCTGGAAACATTGAATTTTCGGATAGATCCAGTTTATTCTGAAACCTATTGTTGGTACCGTTTGGTAGAGCTCGTGAAGCACTTTCAGGATCAGTAACCAGGTTTTCGATATCTTGTATAGTTTAGAAATAATCGAGTGAGATCATTTATCGTTTCCACCCTGTATAGTACATGTACTATTATAGTTGAGATTTTCTGAACTGGACTGATCATTCTTATCTTCAGAACAATAGCATTCAAGTCTAACAATACGACTGTGTGGTCGGACGCGTGTGCCATTTTGTGCAGGAAAAAGGTTGGCGCCACATAAAATGTTCATTTTATAATGAACTCTATGGTCTTATTCAATAGATTCAAAATGGACTAAAAGATAAACAACCCGCTCCCAGCGAGCAAGGTACAAGGCGCTGTGTGTGGTATTTTATCTCGTAGCTAATTTGGAATCTATTGTATAAGAAGATAGAGTTAATTATTCAATGAACATTTTACGTTGCGGTAATATTTTTTTACAAATGAAAAAAGGAAAATAAAGGCTATTCATGAGCTCAGTTCACATAATTTAAATTATACCATGTATTTTCTCTGCAGACAACTACTGGCGTCATACTGCGCCGCCTGCGGTGGAGCTATGGGAACTGCGTACTACCTCAACTCCAAAGCCAAGGTAAGGAATATCTTCTCGTCTACCTTACGTGGCCGTACAGTTCAGTATTTTCATTTCACGATCGCGGATGAGATTCTGTGTGTTGATATGTGTATATGCACATTGACACACTGTGTGTGAAACTTGTAAGTCGACGTCAAAAACATGTTTACTGTTTTTGCATGGAATACGGTGCGAGAGAATGGGCGAGGACCAAATTCTTGGCCAACGTCAGTCGGTAGTTTTTTTTTTATTATTTATTTATTAAGAAAAACGATAATACAACATAAACAAGTACAGGGTCCCGCAAAACCGTTTGCACAGTTTGACTGTGGGATCGAGCAGTCTCTACTCTCTTCTATTTATAATATTTATCTATAAGCTAGACACACAAACTAAAGAAGTGAACAAAAATCCGTTGTAAGTGGTAAATTTTTGTGTTTCAGCTCATAGAAAAATTAATTGAGTGAGTAAAGTGGACAGAATATGGTTTTTACCCAAGTAAGTTTAGCGTCGACTGTTTTTGCGAGTTCTCGCTCATAGAGACAAAGTCCGCAGTAACATTCTACTGTCACGACCGGACTTTAGGTAACATAAACAAATAAGATGTGACGTTTCTCTTATCAGTTGTTTATCATTTTAATTATCACGAGTTGATTGCCGTGACGATGAGATTAGGTCTCATTATAAGATATATTTTAATTGAACCCAAAACACTATCGCCGAACTATTATAAGCCCAACATTTCCTAGCACAATATTTTGCGCGTTAGGACAGGAAAAACACAAACTGTCGCTTTATCATTTATCGTCGAAATTATCACCATTCGTTAACAGTAAACAAGTGACGACAGGAGGTGTGTCGCCTGTTTAAATATTTACTCTACTTATGTAAGCGTATCTAAGTATTTAGGCACTAATGCACACTATGCTAAGTATTTAGGCACGTTTGTTCCTATTCGCCGCAGTCTGCGGTGCCAATTTAATCCACATCCCAAACATGAACAGCAGGTTCGTTAAAAAGAACCTGCTATGCATTATTGGAATCATCTCTTCTGAAGGGACCATTTTACAGCTGAAAAAACTCATGGGGATATGTAATCTTTTCAAAAATCTCGTTTATGTGAACACTATATGTGAATGCAAAATGTTACTAAAGGCAGTAAGATTGTGTATTTACATAGGTAGGATAAGGGTGCGTCCGATTGTCTGCACTAAAGGGTGGGTTGCACCAAAACGTCTGTAATCGTTAGCGGTTCGTTAAAATCGGTATACAAGGTGGAACGGAACGATGGACTTTCCCGCAAGAGGGGGATTATTGAGCGCTAGTACGTCACATTTTCCAGATAAACTATTTTTTTTGACGCGATTTTTTTTTTACCTTTGTATGGAGGGTTGGCCGACTAGAGCGAAGAGCTCCCATACAAATGTAAAAAAAAAAATCGCGTCAAAAAAAATAGTTTATCTGGAAAATGTGACGTACTAGCGCTCAATAATCCCCCTCTTGCGGGAAAGTCCATCGTTCCGTTCCACCTTGTATATGGAAAGTTTGACAAGTTTCTATGGAATGACCGCTGCCGGCGCCATATTTAACATTGATCGGTCTGTAATCGTTAGCGGTTCGTTAAAATCGGGATTATTGAGCGCTAGTACGTCACATTTTCCAGATAAACTATTTTTTTTGACGCGATTTTTTTTTTACCTTTGTATGGAGCGTTGGCCGACTAGAGCGAAGAGCTCCCATACAAATGTAAAAAAAAAATCGCGTCAAAAAAAATAGTTTATCTGGAAAATGTGACGTACTAGCGCTCAATAATCCCCCTCTTGCTGGAAAGTCCATCGTTCCGTTCCACCTTGTATATGGAAAGTTTGACAAGTTTCTATGGAATGACCGCTGCCGGCGCCATATTTAACATTGATCGGTCTGTAATCGTTAGCGGTTCGTTAAAATCGGGATTATTGAGCGCTAGTACGTCACATTTTCCAGATAAACTATTTTTTTTGACGCGATTTTTTTTACCTTTGTATGGAGCGTTGGCCGACTAGAGCGAAGAGCTCCCATACAAATGTAAAAAAAAAATCGCGTCAAAAAAAATAGTTTATCTGGAAAATGTGACGTACTAGCGCTCAATAATCCCCCTCTTGCTGGAAAGTCCATCGTTCCGTTCCACCTTGTATATGGAAAGTTTGACAAGTTTCTATGGAATGACCGCTGCCGGCGCCATATTTAACATTGATCGGTCTGTAATCGTTAGCGGTTCGTTAAAATCGGGATTATTGAGCGCTAGTACGTCACATTTTCCAGATAAACTATTTTTTTTGACGCGATTTTTTTTTACCTTTGTATGGAGCGTTGGCCGACTAGAGCGAAGAGCTCCCATACAAATGTAACAAAAAAATCGCGTCAAAAAAAATAGTTTATCTGGAAAATGTGACGTACTAGCGCTCAATAATCCCCCTCTTGCGGGAAAGTCCATCGTTCCGTTCCACCTTGTATATGGAAAGTTTGACAAGTTTCTATGGAATGACCGCTGTCGGCGCCATATTTAACATTGATCGGTCTGTAATCGTTAGCTGGTGCAACCCGCCCTAAGCTGTCAGACTGATACATTTCATCAATATGTAGGTAGTTACCTAGATAACTAAAAAAAAGAACTAATAAGAAATCACAATTATATTTTTGTCCTAATGCCTCATTTATAGTCCAGTAAATGAACTGACAACTCGTATGGAAAAAATGACAATTTTGGAAATAATTTATAATAGCTTACTTTTTATGTGTAACGGATATATTATCAATTAAATAGTTACCCAGCGACAAAATCCGACAAAATTTCAGACATCAAAAAAATGATAAATTAACTAACTTCTGAAAAGTCAGAAAAAATATTAATAAATATTTTTGTCTTTATTTTGGTTTAATTACATTTGCTCTATAACATTCAAGATAAATCGTATAAAAAAAGACAATGCATGCTTCATTGAAATCTACATAATTACTTCCGGGTGGAAAGTTTGTCGGATTCTTGAATATATCATCTTAGAATAACATTTTCAAATGAAATCAACAAAAAAAAAGGTATTATAAATTAATGTTTTTCAAAACCGTATTTTGCCTGGAGTATTTATGCCTGATTTACATTCAGCCGAAGGGAGCAGGGAAGTGGGCAGGACGGGCGTAATACTGCATTTTACGCCCGTCCTGGCCACTTCCCTGTAAATGAGGCACTGCATTGAGCCAAAGTGAGCAGGTTAGTGGGCAGGACGGGCGTAAATGCGATATTACGCCCGTCCTGCTCACTTCCCTGCTCCCTTCGGCTGAATGTAAATCAGGGGGGCGAGCACAACTTACACCTTGCCGCGACGCGAGTCGAGAAAGATCTACTCTCCTCTTTCTAATTTGCACGGTGCGAGTGAGACAGGAGACACTCAGTCGCGCGCGAAGCGACTTGTCAGCAAGTTGTGCTAGACGTACAGGCATACTTAAATGAGGCATTAGGACAAAAATAGAATTGTGAATTACGCACTTCACTGGTCACTATTCAGCTGAATGTAAATCAGCCAAAATCGAACGATGTGATATTGTTTTGTTGGTTTTTGGAAAGAACTCTAGGTACGTATACAATATGTAGATCTCTAACTAGACTATACCTAAGGGCTATAAAGTCAAAGTTATTTTATTAGCCCTTTAAATCCACGCGTGCCACTGCTACCGACCTACGCTACCTATAAACAACAAACTAGTAAGCAATGATACCTATCATGCACCTGCACATCATCATCAATTTAACCCTTTCACCGCCACAGTGCGCCATAGCCGACAACTCAAAATCGTGACTACGACGCCAGAGACGGCGCTGGCCGACAATATTGGTATTTATGATGAATACCTATAAACTACTAAAACAGCCCATTTTTATGGTAGCGTCATTTCTTTATGTAAATAAAGAAATAACGCCACCATTTTAATTTTACCCCCGTGCGGCGTCAGTGGCACAGCGTATTGCTTCGCCGTCGGGCGGTGAAAAGGTTAAAAAGCGATTCAAGACAGTTTATAAAAATGCGTTAGAACAAAAGTCAGATCAAATTTCAGGAACTCAATATAGAGGTAAATAGGTGTATACCTATTTACCTCTATATTGAGTTCCTGCATCTCAATGTATGCAAACTCATGTATCTAGAATGATGTAGCCATGAAAGTCTACTTTGCACTACTAAGTACCCTAATGACTTGGAAACGCTAGCGGAGATTGGCTTTACTTTACCAGTTAGCTGATAGCCGTGTACCTAACCTAAAAGAAGGTGTTTTTTCCTTATTCCTATTACAAAGTGAATTCCGTTTTAATTACAATTTAAAGTAATGCAACCGTCCTCTCGATGACTGTGTTCCGGACCAATTTTGCGACCGCGGCACAATGGAAATATGTCCGAAAACTAATTCGAATCTTCAAAGTCAAAGTATTTATTTGCTAAAATAGGTTATACAGGTGTTATAAAATGCAGCTTGGTATCACTACACTATGACTTACCCGAAGGTGTAACAATAGTACATTACGTACCTAGGGCGGTGAATTCGTGAATGGCCCAGATCGCAGGTGTTTGTGGCCCGAAACTAAGGTGAGGGCCATGAATATGCGATCTGGGGCTTTACGAATTACCGCCCGTGGTAAGTACACAATTTTACGTCTTCATCTGGCCACAATGCGAGTTTTACCGTACGCGCAGCGTGCAGTAAGACTCGCATTATGGCCAGGTGTGACGTAAAATACTATAACGAATACTTAGGCTTTAATTAATATGATACCACAGTTTTCATGCATCGTGCTTTTCCAAATACATAAAATAACACAATTAGTGCGGTAGATCTTAATGGGGTTATTCGTGTAGATAAATCGGATTAGTACCTATGGGGTGTGGTAAAGTCGACGTCAAATGTAAATATAAAATTTTAGATGCAAAGGACATATTATAAGGTCGACCGTACTTGCTTGTACTTGGTCGAGTTTTTTCCAAATGGATTGAATTGGGTTAATATTGATTTACTTTTTGAAGAGCCAAGCCGCATGCATTTGCATCGTTTAATGCAAGAAAAATCAGGGCCTCTCATTAGACACAATCGTTGTCCGTATTCTCGGGGTGATGGCAGACGTTGTTGCAAAAACTACACCAATAACTAGCGATATGGTAACTGTAGAAGGCCAGGAGATTCGTGTTTTTTTTTATTATTATTTTTCTGTCTACGGTAGAAAATGAAGAACCCGGTGTTCGCAGCGTTGGTCCCATTCGCCGCAGTCTGCGGGGCCAATTTAATCAACATCCCAATGATGAGGAGCAGGTTCGTATTAGCTCAATAACTACAGAAAAAAACAAGTTATACATAAATATAATAGATTCGATAGAACCGTGGATAAAAGGACAAAGCAGCACGGCAGCTACATATTATGTTCTTTCGGCCGCTAACTTTGTTGTGTCTTTCTCACTCTTACATATAGCCTCAGTTATTTGTGTGCCTAGTCGTTGGGACACTGCTTTGCATGTTGCCTGCTATAAAGTAGGTACCCTAGGTTTTAGTCGAGAAAATAATACAGACATACTATGCGATTAAAATACTATTCGGGTTTAATTTGCAGACAACTTCACGTGCAACATGTAAAGTTTAGAATTACCAGCTACTTACTTACTTTCTTTGCCAAAGACTTATTATTGAACGTATGTCACAGCGAGCTGATAGGCGGCACGCCGGTGATGACCGCGGAAGGACAGCTGGTCGGCAACTCCACGACCGCGGCGCGGCTCGGCATCGGGCTCGTGTGCATCTCCCGCATCATCATGGCTGTGCCTGGCATGAGTAAGTATTGTGACTGCAACTGGCTACACAGTAACCGTACGTCACAGCGAGCTAATAGACGGCATGCCAGTGATGACCGCGGAAGGACAGCTGGTCGGCAACTCCACGACCGCGGCGCGGCTCGGCATCGGGCTCGTGTGCATCTCCCGCATCATCATGGCTGTGCCTGGCATGAGTGAGTATTGTGACTGCAACTGGCTACACAGTAACCGTACGTCACAGCGAGCTAATAGACGGCATGCCAGTGATGACCGCGGAAGGACAGCTGGTCGGCAACTCCACGACCGCGGCGCGGCTCGGCATCGGGCTCGTGTGCATCTCCCGCATCATCATGGCTGTGCCTGGCATGAGTGAGTATTGTGACTGCAACTGGCTACACAGTAACCGTACGTCACAGCGAGCTAATAGACGGCATGCCAGTGATGACCGCGGAAGGACAGCTGGTCGGCAACTCCACGACCGCGGCGCGGCTCGGCATCGGGCTCGTGTGCATCTCCCGCATCATCATGGCTGTGCCTGGCATGAGTGAGTATTGTGACTGCAACTGGCTACACAGTAACCGTACGTCACAGCGAGCTAATAGACGGCATGCCAGTGATGACCGCGGAAGGACAGCTGGTCGGCAACTCCACGACCGCGGCGCGGCTCGGCATCGGGCTCGTGTGCATCTCCCGCATCATCATGGCTGTGCCTGGCATGAGTGAGTATTGTGACTGCAACTGGCTACACAGTAACCGTACGTCACAGCGAGCTAATAGACGGCATGCCAGTAATGACCGCGGAAGGACAGCTGGTCGGCAACTCCACGACCGCGGCGCGGCTCGGCATCGGGCTCGTGTGCATCTCCCGCATCATCATGGCTGTGCCTGGCATGAGTGAGTATTGTGACTGCAACTGGCTACACAGTAACCGTACGTCACAGCGAGCTAATAGACGGCATGCCAGTGATGACCGCGGAAGGACAGCTGGTCGGCAACTCCACGACCGCGGCGCGGCTCGGCATCGGGCTCGTGTGCATCTCCCGCATCATCATGGCTGTGCCTGGCATGAGTGAGTATTGTGACTGCAACTGGCTACACAGTAACCGTACGTCACAGCGAGCTTATAGACGGCATGCCAGTGATGACCGCGGAAGGACAGCTGGTCGGCAACTCCACGACCGCGGCGCGGCTCGGCATCGGGCTCGTGTGCATCTCCCGCATCATCATGGCTGTGCCTGGCATGAGTGAGTATTGTGACTGCAACTGCCTACACAGTAACCGTACGTCACAGCGAGCTAATAGACGGCATGCCAGTGATGACCGCGGAAGGACAGCTGGTCGGCAACTCCACGACCGCGGTGCGGCTCGGCATCGGGCTCGTGTGCATCTCCCGCATCATCATGGCTGTGCCTGGCATGAGTGAGTATTGTGACTGCAACTGCCTACACAGTAACCGTACGTCACAGCGAGCTAATAGACGGCATGCCAGTGATGACCGCGGAAGGACAGCTGGTCGGCAACTCCACGACCGCGGCGCGGCTCGGCATCGGGCTCGTGTGCATCTCCCGCATCATCATGGCTGTGCCTGGCATGAGTGAGTATTGTGACTGCAACTGGCTACACAGTAACCGTACGTCACAGCGAGCTAATAGACGGCATGCCAGTGATGACCGCGGAAGGACAGCTGGTCGGCAACTCCACGACCGCGGCGCGGCTCGGCATCGGGCTCGTGTGCATCTCCCGCATCATCATGGCTGTGCCTGGCATGAGTGAGTATTGTGACTGCAACTGGCTACACAGTAACCGTACGTCACAGCGAGCTAATAGACGGCATGCCAGTGATGACCGCGGAAGGACAGCTGGTCGGCAACTCCACGACCGCGGCGCGGCTCGGCATCGGGCTCGTGTGCATCTCCCGCATCATCATGGCTGTGCCTGGCATGAGTGAGTATTGTGACTGCAACTGGCTACACAGTAACCGTACGTCACAGCGAGCTAATAGACGGCATGCCAGTGATGACCGCGGAAGGACAGCTGGTCGGCAACTCCACGACCGCGGCGCGGCTCGGCATCGGGCTCGTGTGCATCTCCCGCATCATCATGGCTGTGCCTGGCATGAGTGAGTATTGTGACTGCAACTGGCTACACAGTAACCGTACGTCACAGCGAGCTAATAGACGGCATGCCAGTGATGACCGCGGAAGGACAGCTGGTCGGCAACTCCACGACCGCGGCGCGGCTCGGCATCGGGCTCGTGTGCATCTCCCGCATCATCATGGCTGTGCCTGGCATGAGTGAGTATTGTGACTGCAACTGGCTACACAGTAACCGTACGTCACAGCGAGCTAATAGACGGCATGCCAGTGATGACCGCGGAAGGACAGCTGGTCGGCAACTCCACGACCGCGGCGCGGCTCGGCATCGGGCTCGTGTGCATCTCCCGCATCATCATGGCTGTGCCTGGCATGAGTGAGTATTGTGACTGCAACTGGCTACACAGTAACCGTACTTACTACATAGCTTTTTTTTATTTGGGACTAGGTCGATAAGTGTGAGATTCAGAGATTGTCCCCAAATATCCATTTATTACGTATATTTTATTAATTGTGAACTTTTCGCTGTCCAACGGATGAAGAAGATATTGTATATTGTTTAAATAATTTCGTTAATTATTAATCTCTGTAGCCATACGTAAATAAAATAATAAATAACGATCCTACGTTACGACGGTTTCTAACTATCCCATCATTCACTTCACATTTTAGAATTGTAGGAGTATATAGGTATAAATGTTGACAATTGTATCGTGTACGGATATAGAGTGGCGATGGCGCAGGAAGGGGAGAGAAAAGACATCTGAATTCACGCAATACATTGTTCTATTAAAACTTTCCGTTGTACTTCAGAAATTGATAATCTTATGGGAATTATACATGTCATGATTTGTCAGCCCCAATTTATCAGAAGCTGACTAGTTGCTATTGTCTGCACGGCTAGCACGCGACGGCGCGCGAGCTATCTCGATTTTTCTCTCACTATCCGTCTCTCTCTTATTAGAACACTTAGAAGAAGACTATACGTGCGATAAAAATCGAGAGTGTCGCGGCCGTCGTGTGCTAGACGTGCTGGAGGCATGTTGCGCTGCTAATTAACTGTCAAACGAGTTTTACTGAGAAATTTCATGCACATGTTGTCGGATTGTTACATCTGTACATACGCCACACCCAATTATTCGACATGTTGTACTGACAAATTGAGGTAAAATCACATAATCTACGTACTCCATTATTGTTGTCGCACAACGGAAAGTTGTATTTTAGTCTGTGCTGTGAACGAAATTTAAACTTTTTATTTCATGTTACAACAGGGGAAGTGTTTGTTTGTTTTATCCTTTAGGTAGGTACGTACAGTATAACAGTTCCTCGTTCGTCCTCCAGCCCTAACCCCCATGCTGACCAACTACGCGCGCTCCAGGGGCCTGTTCTGCCGCCACCCGCGCGGCGTGCTGCCCTTCCAGCTGGGGCTCGTGGGGATCTGCGTGGTGTTCGCCACGCCGCTGTGCTGCGCGCTCTTCAAGCAGCGCGCTTCCCTGTCCGTGGCCAGTCTGGAGCCCGAGCTACAGGTACCGCTATGTAGTACCAGCACTATCAGGCCGGATACCGCCGGGGATAGGTGGCACTGTCATTTTGGCGCGAAACGATTCTTATCTATGGTAACCTCCTGTGGAGGACCAGCTAGGGCTGTACAATGACGTTTCATATATACGTTCCGTTGTACGTATAACAACATAATTTCATTGATTTACTACATTTTCTAACATAACGAAAGAAGTAATCTCATTGCAAAATATGAACTGTTTTGTAAAAACTTAATCTGTTTTCATGTATTTTTTTACTTTATCCTGAATTTCCGGCCTTCTTATATTTTTATTATCATATTATATGATTATTTCCAAAATGGATGATTATTCTGATAACATAGAAACTAAAATAATTATAATTTTGGATGTTCAGTTATGTGGTACGTCGACAACCCTATCCCACTCTATGATTGTCTATTGCCAAAAAATTATATATCTTACCGTCATCACTTAAGGGTCGAACAGACTGCCAGCGGGCCGGTAGCGGGGCTTGACGAGCGCGGGACGGCCGGACACACAGAGCACGCGCGCATCGCGCCATTAACCAGCCAGCAACGCGCGCCTCGCGCTGGCCTCGCGCCGTCGACCCGCCAGCATCACGTACGCACCGCGCGCTCCGCTGTCTGGCGTCACACTGACGTGACTGACGTGACTGACGTGACTGACGCGCCGCGCACCCGTCGCGGGCGCGCGGCGGGAGGCTGGCGCTGGCGGGGCGCGACAGGAGCGGGGCGCGTTGCCGACGAGGCGCAGCCTGTTTGACCACGCTAGCGGTTTGTAGGGAAATATCGCGCTGCGGGCCCGCGACGGTGCTGTGTGTTCGACCCTTTAGGCAGTGGACCTTCTGTACCTTAACCTCGTGGCGCCCAGCACGCAAAAACGAACAGTGAAATTTGATTTTTCTTAAATGGAATTAATTTGAGTTTTCATCAACTCCACTGACACAGCCTTTTAAAAGGCGCGTGGGCGCAACGAGGTTAAGGTAATATTAATTATTCTGTGTTAGTATTGTGATTTTGCGCTCGTCCAAGCCTTGAAGACTCAGGCTGTCAAAGCTAAAACTAGCGTTGTGCAGTACTATCGACAACGCTAAATGACCATCCGTACACTTTATGTGCATTGTAATAAGGTTCTATATAAATACAAGATGGCGTTTGTACAGTCAAGTGCAAAAATATGTATCGATAACATCCTCTCATAAATAAGTACCAAAACCTTAATCCGCTGACATAAGAGTTATGGGACATATTTATGAGTAAGTTGTATGCACCCATATTTTTACACTTGACTGTACCTACTGAGAAGACTCGTTCGGCCGAGCTCTGTGTAAAACTTGTCTCATAAAATAGTTTCTTAATAGCATTTACCTACTAACTAACACTAATATAAACTTTTCTTTTTCAGAATGTCATGAAGTCGAAATTCCCGAAAGCCACAGAAGTTTATTTCAACAAGGGGCTTTAAATTTAAGGATAAGAATAGCCATGTTGCGATACATTTATCAAGTAGTTTATAATTTTCCAAAGACGGCATTCCTACATCGTGACGTAAATTTAATAATTATTTTGTTTTTAGTTATTTTTAACTTGTTATAACCGTTTTTTTACGGTATATTACTGTTTTTATAGTTATTTTTATTATTATAGGCAATATTACCTTATACGAACATGTAAACTAAGGCAATTATTTAGTTATAAATTACAAGTGATATTTGAAAGTGCTTTTTTGGTTACCTCAATAGACAACTCAATTTTTGGTGGTGGTGATTTATACATTTTTGATTTCAAAAATCGGGTAGTCATTATCTAAATAAACGTCACACACCGGACCTCAAAAAGTTGGACATCTTAACTTGAGCAAGTCAATTTCGTTGTGCGACAATTCAATTGATGTTGGTCAACCCGCTACAGATGGAACAACTTTTATAACTCCATCCGTAACTCTGACGACTACTGACTCAGATACATAAAGTGAAGTTAGCTGGCTTTGACATTTGGTAATAACAACACTAATTACTCTTTGATATTCCCGAACTTCCATCTCCACCCATTCCATAACTCATCCATGAGAGGCCTGCGCCGTTTTTTTTTATTCCCTGACTTTGATTGCAAATGTCGAATGGCCGACGATATAATTTATTGACAACATAAAGCGCTCGTCTTTTTCTAGCAAGTATGTTTGTCTCATACAAAAGTACCGCTATTTGGAGCACCGCCAAACAGGAGCTTACTTTGAACTTAGTTATCGTTTAATTAAAGCTCTAATTGCAGCGCTTGCTTCAGAAAACTTGCGGTGCAATGTATGCATGCTCAACGGCTAGGAAAAGTGTGCCTGCTTCTACTAAGATAAACGTACGTAGGCCTATCGTAATGAAAACATTCCATAGAACTGTGATTATAGTTTAGTCCGTCATGGATGAGTAGAAAACCGGTTTTGGGCGGTCGCACAATGGATACCTTTTCCGCTGTGACACGGGATATTGTTTAATTTACATTAAACCTTCTGTTGTGACACATTTTTTTTAAGTATTCTAAATCAATGGTTCCCTAAGCTAATTTTGTGCTCCGACAACCTCATATCACTTCCATTGATATCACTAAATATGTATACTTGATTTTAGGACTCGTCAATTGATAGTCAATAAATAATATACTGACAATAAGCTCTAAAGGGCGACCTAGATGTTGGATATACAAATAAATATTGACAGTTGGTTACATTTTTAGTTTTATTTTCCCGTTTTTTTTGCTTTTTTAACATGCTTAAGTTCAGGGGCATTCATATGTAACTCATAACAGCTTTCAAAAGTTGACTGTTTTTCAAAAATAGTGTAACTTTTTTTACCTCATACAATAAGAAAATGTCCCAGATTTAATTATGTATTTTTTTACCTTCTAGTGCGTCACGACAAATATTGATAAAAATGTGACGATCTGGAATGCAATATTTAGGACACTCTTTTCTCTCTCGTCAGTTGGACGTTGCTATTTTTGTTAGAAACTATGGAAAAATTGTTCCCCCTGTGTGAAGGCAAGAAGGTATTTTTGGAAAATATTGTTTTTATCAATAATAATATTAATAATTATTACATTTTTTCATTATTTGACATGGCTGAATGTCAGCAACTTCATCTAAGTAACTTTCATGAATATAGACTTTTCCAAGGAAATGTTAAAAATCTGTCGACTACAAGAAACGGATGAAAATGTTTACGATCGCAATTAGAGATGAGAATGTAGAGCTGTATAATACAAGGTTATTACTGAGAATAAATATAGGTACTCTGTATACCCATCTCTAATCGCAACCGAAGAGTTACAACCGAGTTGGGTTTTGATATAAGAGATTTTCGAGTATTGTGGTAACGTTTCTGGATACTAAGCTCCAGTTTCGTTCACGGCTCTAGGCAAACTTTTTGTTGAAAAATGCCTTATAGGAGCCAATTAAAAGCCGTAATGTACAGTTAGCGTCATATAGTTAGTAGCAGCCAGAGTAGCCAAATATTTCGTAACACACCCTTATTCTTACAGTAATAAACACGTGTACCGAAATATTTGGCTACCTTAGCTGCTCCTAACAATATGACGCGGACTGTACCTTTAGAACGAGAACGAAGTAGCCAATACAGTCACGCTTTTACAAAGATGAGTTAGACCAAATGTCAAATAAAATTTTAGTAAGTTCGTCCGAAACTGTAAGCACAGACAGGGGTTTCCTGTTAAAAAAAAAGCGAAAACACTAGTCCAGCAAAGTGGTTTTTCGCTCGCGTTCGTTGGGCAGAATTTACTCTTGCAGTTTCGGATAGAGTACAAACTCATATCATTTTTGACATACCTATCGACATACGGTTTAACGGATTATATAAAACCGGAGGTAAATAGTGTTAATTTACAAGAGATTAACCCTTTCATCGCCACAGTCGGCCATAGCCGACAACGCAAAATCGTGACTACGACGCCACAGACGGCGCTGGCCGACAAACATTTTTTGATGAATACCTATTGAAAAAAAGCCCAATTTTATGGTGGCGTTATATCTTTACCCATTTTAATTTTACCCCCGTGGCGTCAGTGGCACAGCCTTTGCTTCGCCGTCGGGCGGGGAAAAGGTTAAGATCATTAAAATAAAATATTTTTTCATTACTAATCATATAATCAGAGTTTTTAAAGTACAATTACTAAGGCAATGATAATTACTAGAATACAGGACTTAGTTCATATTAGCTGCTGGCAGCACTTACAATCATTTCCTCTCGACATTGCACACCTTTATGATTATATTGATTATATATATTTACAATTTTCGTGACCTTTTCAGTAAGCATATAAAATAACTGTTCAGCTAATACATAATGCATTCAATCAATTCACGTTTAGAATTTTAACAGTTAATTTTAATGTAACTGCACGACATTTTTCAACACAATACTTAACTCTACTTTTGATTTTCAATTTTGAACTTCTAAAAAATAACACTCAACTTTCAACCCTCATATTTCTCGTCATGATTCAAGGTTTCCGTTATAGTATTTTAATATCTCATACATCAGAGAGTTATAGATTTAATTACACAACTATCAGTTTGAGACTGAAATCCGACTCCACAGCAAAATAATAAAAAAGTTTTGAGTAGCGATGTAATGCGATATTTCTGTATGTCAGTTTTAATTAATAAATAATAAATAAACGCGGTTAAAAGGTCCCATGATTCATTCGATTGATTTAGAATGTAGTGTATAGCAATATAGCCGATTGAAAAGTAAATAGGTTTTTAAAACTTCAAATCAAAGTTGACCAAGATAGTTCTATCTCGTATAATTGCCGACGACATGTTGAGTGCTGTGAGAACATAGCCTTGTGCAGGTTTGAAATGCGTATAGTGCATGGATCTATGATACTCAGGACAGGCTATGCGTGATGCCACAACGAGGGAAGGAAAAGCTATGCAGCTAAATTAAGAACTAGTCTTAAAATGCCTGATGACTTGCCATAAACAACCTACTTCATTTGGACGGGTAATGGTTTATGTGCCACAACTTCATACTAAATCAGTTGTGGCAAATAAAATAAAGTGGAACTATGAGAAGGACAGCGAATGATTTTTCCCTTTCTGTCAAACTTATCGAGATTTGTATGCTACCAGCTCGCTCGCACGTGGTATTATTATTACCATAGCTTGTCGAGTATCATAGGTATATAATTGACATTATTTCAGTTGACCGAATTGCATCAAACTAGTCCATTCAAAAAGCAGCTCTACCGTAGAAGGTATAAGATTACAATTCCGATCACAGTTTTATAAAAAGTCGGCCACAATAATCTCAACCATACGTAAGTTTGAACCGTTGATGGAAAGGAATAGTGTTGTGCATATCTCAACTCTCGCGGTCATCCTATAATAGTTTTATTTCAGACTGAAAAAAAATATATTTTAGCTACACACACCTTAACATAACTTATACTTTAATTAGACTCAAAATGAACACGAGTATTTACATAAAATCACAGTTATGCAACAAAGTACATGTACAGTTCCTAGCAGCCATAGCAGCCAAATATATCGGAACACATGCTTACTCCTATAGTAATAAAGAAGTGTTGCGATATATTTGGCTACTTTTGTTACAACGGCCGGCGTGCACACAGCGGAACGAAGACCCTAAATACTAACATAAATTATTTTATCCCATTCTAATATTTCTGTACGTAATTTTTAGCATCATTATTCAGTCCTCATTTTAAAAGTAGCTTAATAGTCAGATTTTGGTTTGATATAATTATTATCTAGACTGGTTCTTTTGTGTCAGTCAAACAGAGTACTTATTAAGTTTCAAGTTAAGTTAAGAAGTGTCAAACTGTTAGCAATGATTATTAATTAATTGAATAATATTTAAAATTCGGTTTGTTAACTAAATTACACCGTCTGAACGAAATGTTGAATAACAGTAATTTAGTCGGCCGGATGGTTAGCGACGATCAGCGCCGCGTGGCGGCTCTGGGAAGTTTCGAGGGGCATGAAGTATTTTGTAAATGCAAGGACTGTTTTCATGTAACTTTGATTTTTATCGATAAACTATCAAGACAACGTTTATGACTTTAATTTCTAAAGGTGCTAAGGGTCTCCGCAACGTCATAACACTTTGGCTGCTACTATATGATGCTAACTGTACCTACAATATGATATTGAATGCTCGATGGGCTCACAAATGGAATAATTTAATCATGATCACAGTTTTTTATTAACCTTTAAATATGGGCTTGGACAAAATACTAGAAATAATTTTATTCAATAGTATAATTCATAAACGCATTAAAAAAAACACCTACGTTATTATAGCCGCTTATTAAGAGGCTTAAATAATTGCAGTCACTTATTGAGGGCCAGTTGGCCACAATTATAACTATGAGTTTCTTATAATCGCCCAAAGGTATATTAAAAAGCAATCTCCTCTTCAATGGTATTTATATCCTTCTACATTGTAACAGAATTGCAATTGCTTTGTTTCGTTCCATATAACCCCCGACGCCAAAAGGGTCACGCGCCGCGTCTGTGTCATCGTAGTTCGTAAACGAATGGACCGATTGAATGCGGTTTTTGTCCGAAAGCTGACGCGATCGAGATAGTTCTTAGAAAATCTCCACAAAATAATCGGATTCGCCGGTTTTGAGATATCAAAAAATCTAAATAAAAAAATTATGTTGGGGGTTTCCATGTTGGTTAGTTTTGATAGATTTAGTATTCAGAGCCTCAACGTGGTTCATAACTTTCGCATTGAAATCACATTTCAAGTCTAGTTTCATATTATAATTACATTGCCCATTTTTCTAGTATAAACTTGAAACCATAATTAGATTTAAAAAAAAACCTTAAAATTGCCATTACAACAAAAAAAACCGAGTTGGGAGGTTGAGTTTTCTATGACGATTCTTTTCTTTTGAAACAGCTTTCACAGTATCTGGACGTGAACATTTTAACTTAAATTTATTTATCAGCGTAGCTAATAAACGAATTTTTAGTCCCCTTGAGTTTCTAACAGTAACTTATGCTGGGGCAACATTGACGGCGACGGAGCTGACGGGGCCGAGTATTGGTTCATTGTTACGCCACTTTATTTTCCTGGAACAGCTTTCACAGTACATGAACGTGGACTTATTGTCATTTTTCAAACATAATTTTATCCATCCATATAGCTAAAAAACGCGTTTAAATAGTCCCCTTGAGCTTCTAACAGCAACTTATGCTGGGGCAACATCGCCGTGACCATGGTATTGACGGCGACGGAGCTGACGGGGTCGAGTATTGGTTCTTCTTTACGCCACTTTCTTTTCCTGGAACAGCTTTCACAGTACCTAAATGGGGATTTTTTGACTTTATGCAAACATAATTCTATTCATCCGTATAGCTAATAAACGCGTTTAAATAGTCCCCTTGAGCTTCTAACAGCAACTTATGCTGGGGCAACATCGCCGTGGCCACGGTACTGACGGCGACGGAGCTGACGGGGCCGAGTATGGGATCCTCCTTGCGTCGTTTCCTGTTCTTCTTCTCCCACGGCTTGTACGGGATCTTGAGGTGCACGGTTTGTATGTGGAGCTTGACCGCGGTGGACTGGGTGAAGCGGCGGTTGCAGTGTTGACATTGGTAGCGCTTCTCGCCGGTGTGTACCTGGCGTTAGTCATTAAGTGAGTGAAATGCTACATTTTTTTTTCTATTTATTATTTACGGACTTAAATCAGTTACATGATTATGCAAGCCCCATTGTCCCTTATACTAGTATTCTTACATGTCTACTTATGGGATATTATTGTACCGTTTGAAAAAATCTATCAATGCAGGTAAAACGCACTAGTAAACACGACCTTTCTTAGTTAAGTGCCAAACCGAACTGGAAATGCTAGAATGTAGGGCTAAAATCATGGGGCACAAACCTTTCGTATGCCTCGTCCCGGATCCGCCCAGAACGGTTAGAACTTATAACGTTAACTTCAAGGTCATGATTTGTTTTTTTTTTTGACATCGGCATACAAGATGTTTATGATGCCCGGTGGGGCGTGCCAATGGGGCATCATATTAAGTCGGGATCTCCTCTAGTAGTAATAATCGACATTCGCTCACTAGTGCGAGCGCGACAGCGTGTGAGAGCAAGAGCTCCGACTTAATATTGGCCCATCGAAATGAGGATTTTGGCATTAAATTTTTTTTTCTAACTATTACCCTGCAGAAAAGAGTGTTTTAGAGCTATTTTGCTACTACTAAATGACGCTGCACAAAGCCATAATTTTTACGCTCTCTACAGTCTGTGAGCTCTTAGAACAGAGGCTCTAGTATAAGTTTTACCGAAACAAAACGTTACGACCGCGTTCGCGTTTAGCTGTCAAATCCCATACAAATTGAGGGTAAAACGCAAACGCGATCGTAAAGTTTTGTTTCGGTGAAACTTATACTAGAGCCTCAGTTTCCGGGACCGTGTGATACCATTGAATTTTATATAATAACGTGTCAGAACAAGCAAAAGTCTTCTTTTGTGTTCATGAAAATTGCCTTAACTTCTCACGGACTGTACAAAACGCAATGACATCCTGCAGCGCTTTTTAGTTCGGCTGTCACTATCATGGCATAGAATATAAAGTCAAGGAATTTAAATCCACACAAGGAAACAAAAGAAATTCGTCAGTATAGCAATCACTATAAGATTAATTACAACAAGTTTCTGCAAAAATTTCATTTTTGGTACAAGCTTTTATTGCCGACTGTAGTTTTCTGTATACCATCATCAACTACTCATTGAGACGATTCTAACGAGCCCTAACTCGATGGCGTTATGTGGTTTTATTACGGAGTTCCTATGGCCACCTTCCAGTTCCATCATCAGATAAGCTCCACGTCATCATAATATTGCATTGTCACGCGATTTGCATATTCGTGCAAAATTTCAACTCATTCGGAAACCGGGAAGTAGATCAAATTTAACTTGCAAGATTTGATTACAGACAGACAACGGGACAGGTGAAAGTAAATAAAACCCTGTAATAAAATGAAAACGGGCCACTCGGGGTTTAGATGTAAGATCAAAAATCGCCCGACATGTTTCAGTCGGTTGAAACAAATGATATTCATTCAACTCTATTTCAACGACGAAAAATTTCAATGTGCCTTTATTACTATCGACAACACAGCTAATTGACCATCGGTGCACCTTAAGTGCATTGTAATAAGGTTCTATATAAACACATTATGGTCAGTTAACAGTGTTGTCGTTTGTACTGGACTGACTACTAGTCAGTCACGGTTGCTCCATAGTAGAAAGAGTGCAAAGTACGTAATTTTCTACAAACGCACCGCGCGCGGCTTGTATGTGTGCGCCATAGTATCTATGCGTCGCCGCACGCACACTCAAAACAAAATCTCGGCCCGTTTCTGTTGGAGGTTTCATTTTGTAGCCGATATAAACCTTGTTTTAATCCTGGCCAACTCCGTATTGTCACTTAACTGTTTTTGTCGCTCTTGTCAATGTCGTATTTCTTAATCCTATGTGCTGAATAAACTCTGTTATATTTTTATAAATATGTGGTTTAATTATCAAATATATTAGTTTCTCAGTGCGCCAGTCGAGATCTTGTTTGAGTGTGCGTGCGGCGACGCATCTAGATACTATGGCGCACACATACAAGCCGCGCGCCGTACGTTTGTATGAAGATAACCTACTTTCCACTTTTTCTACTATGGTTGCTCGGTGTACTGTAGAGTTGCATTTGTTTAGTTTCGATAGTTTTCTGACACAAAAGAAATTCAACCCTATGTTAGTGAGTATAAGATTGAAACTCCAGACTGACCACTAGATGCCGGTCGCGGTTGCTCGGCATGCTGAACCGGCGGTCGCAGTGCGGGCACTCGTACGGCTTCTCGTTCGTGTGCGTCCGCATGTGCACCATCAGGTTCGCGTATTGCTGGAACATGGGAGAGTACACTGTATTACAAGAGATTAAAAGGTATAATTGAAAAGCACGTGCCACATCCGGCTTGCTTGAAACAGGAGACTGTATTACAAGGGAGTAAAACATATAATTGTATATCAAGTCTAATATCAGGTTCGCGTTTTACAAAGAAATTAAATACACAATTGCAAGTCTGGTTAATTGAGATTAAGGATTTTTAACCGAACGACATTGGTATAGATTCTGGTCCTACTGTAATACAAAGGCTTATTATTAACTAGATTCCGCCGGCGACTTCGTCTGCGTGGACCCAGGATAAAGACTATGCTAATATTTTAATCCAGGCTGTAAACTATCTTCGTGCAAAATTTCATCCAAATCGATTGAACCGTTTAAGCGTGATTGAGTAACAAACATCTAAACATCCAAAGATCCAAACTTTCGCATTTATAATATAATTATATATTATGTATAGGGGAAGGGAGTCAAGTTTCGGCGTTTTCGCGGACAGTTACCTGACACCACGCCATTGCGTAACACATCGCAGTAATAGTGTGTTTTTGTAGTTTTAAAATGAGTTTTTGTACTCGTCGATTAAAATCTGTGTATTAAGATTTCATAGAGAATACTGCAACGTCACTCTTCTCATCGTTGAATAGTCTATGTTACTTCCGAAACAACCGAAATAACTGTTTCTACTTTCGATACGCTCTAGACAACCGAAAAAAAATTGAAAATGGAACTTCGTATTTCAATAATATGTGTCCTTGTTTAAGGAGACTCGATCTGATACAAAATTGGCAATTTATGGCGTTTCGGAACGTAGCAGCGTCGTGTCATCTGTCAAAAATCTACTTAAACTTGCTGCTGTATCCAGGGCATAAAAAATAAAAAACTACGCTTTGTGATTGGCTAGTATTTAGACAATCACAGCACGGTACTGCAACATTACGGACGCCGGTGGAGTGATAACTTTTCTTTTCAAAGCTAAACTTAAAAAGTTGAAATAAAAACTAAGAAAATGAGTAGTGACAGTGACGAAACATCTTTAACTCCTCAAGAAATAACTAATACGGCAGAGGAAGCCACACTTACCTTGCCACCTGAAAAGTCAAAGAGCCTTTGCAATAGTAGAACTAGTTACGATATTTAGTTTTCTTATAGACTCGTATTAATGACTTAAATTATTAATTTTAATGAACTCGTACAAAAAGTATTGTTCACAATAGTGTCATAATCAAGCTTTTTAATGTCGTACCTTACTTATGCCACTCAGCAAGCTTCGTGGCCTAAACACGGTACTCGACTAAAAAGCTCTCTATTATAACACGATTGTGAAAAATACTATTATATTTATATGTATGTTAGTCTGTGAGGTATGTGTAATATGGGTCTTTACTGCCTGACAAATAAATGGCTTTGATCAAACAAATAAATAAAAATACAATGGCTTTGTTCGTTAGTTGCAGCTAAAAAAGACACGGACCACGTTTTTTTTTGTAGTAAGTAATTAAATTTTTAACCATGTTTAAAACGGTCTTGCAAAACAAAACAGACACTTTGAGCCTAATTCGTTTCTTAAATCATTTTGAATCTACACGCTATTGAGATAGAGTTGATAATACATACCTTGGTGGTATGTCCGCAGACATCACACATGTATCGCTTCAGGAACTCCGCCCCCGGATGCTGCTCTGCATAGTGCTTGCGCGCTTGCACGTCATTGGCCATGTGCTCGCCACACTAAACAAAAACACTAGTTAATAAGACTCTTGCACACTAAACAAAAACACTAGTTAATAAGATTCTTGCACACTAAACAAAAACACTAGTTAATAAGATTCTTGCACACTAAACAAAAACACTAGTTAATAAGATTCTTGCACACTAAACAAAAACACTAGTTAATAAGATTCTTGCACACTAAACAAAAACACTAGTTAATAAGATTCTTGCACACTAAACAAAAACACTAGTTAATAAGATTCTGTAAAAGAAATCATTTTTTAACCCCCGACGCAAACGGGGGACGTAGCTCCCAAACGAATGGACCGATTTGAAAGCGGTTTTTTTTATTCGAAAGCTGATGTGATCCTGAGTGTTTCATGAAAATCTGTTCAGCCGTTTTTGAGATATTGCACTTTGAAATGAAAATGTCGGGGGTTTTTCAACTTTTCTAAGTTACTACAAGTTGGTACAAGTTTTCATTGGCAATTGTACTTTTCTGTATAACGTCATCAATTACTCGTTTAGACGATTCTAACGAGCCCAAACTCAACGGGGTCACGTCTGTTAAGTCCTGAATTCCCATGGCCACCTTCTATCTCCATCATCAGATCAGCTCGATGGTCAGCGTCATATAGTTAGTAGCAGCCAAGGTAGCCAAATATTTCGGTACACGCCTTTAATACTGTAAGAATAAGGGTGTGTTACGAAATATTTGGCTACTCTATTATATTGAATTGTCATCTTAGCTATACTTAAACCCAGAATTTCAGCTCAATCGGTTGAAAATATCTGCTTCAAAATTGAATTGCAAAATTCCACCCGAACAAACATAGTTACATACATTGCAAGTTAAATAAAAGCTTGTAAAAAATATGTCTACTCCAAATTATGTTGAACTCTTGGAATCTTTGAATTTTGGTCCAGGTTTTGGGTTGACGCAGTGAAGATTTTGATTAGATCGGTCCATCGTAAGAAAAGCCTGTGAGCTGTCTTTACATTTGCTACTATTATGGTATAAAATACAGAATTTCTACAATGATAACTAGTTAAGTTACATGTCTTGATCCAGATTAAAGATTTCCCACTCCGTTATTTTAAGCTGAGAAAGACTAACTATTAAATATATGCACTAGAAATCTATCAGAATAAATAAATAGGCTTTCTACTTTATGTAGCAAAGTAATTTTATAATACTCTGATACTGAAATGATATATTGTACTAAAATGATACCTTGCCGAGTTTTATACGCCGGTTCTTCTTGAGGCAGAGGTTTTCTTTCCTTTCCTACCACCGGGGTAGCTTATCAACATTCATAGGTGCATGTAATATGCCTAAATTGAAGAATAAATCACATTGACTTTTGACTTTATGGTCGTTTAGTATCCATAACACAAGCCTTATTTCGCTTATTATGGGGCTAGTTAATATTTATTTATTTACATGTAACTCACTAATAAATACTTGGGAAAATCTTTTTGTTGAGCGCAAACACTACTGAAGGGTATATTTTCCAAAATATTTCTCTTTTTTTGGTATAATTGGAATTTGGAGTATAATTATGGGTATCTTCGGCAGGGTACCATTAGTGGTGTGAAGTAATTAATGTTACCAAGTCGCAGCTGGTGGAGGTGACCGTGCCATTGTTGAGGACCTCGGACTTCAGGACGGAGGAGCGCGGCCGCCCGCGGCGCCGCGCGGCCTCGCCGGCGGCCGGCCGCCGCGCCGGCTTCACTATGGACCTGCCCACATCATCGTTATCATTATCATCGCAGCCGAACGTCCCACTGCTGGGCACGGTCTGCATGGGCAGAAGACTCCACGCTGGCCACTGGGCAGTTGTCGGGCGAATGCGGGTTGGGACTTCTCATACACCTTTGAATTTCTACTTCTAACGACATACGTGTTACTAAATACAAAAATAAAATAGTTTATTTCACAAAAACAAATATTACATTAAATCGAGGCTGTCCGTCAGTGACCAAACTAGGCTGAGCCTGTATCTTGGCCTACTGCGAGTGCGGTTAACAGATCGTGCTTCAATTACAATATGGTTAGGATTTTAACTGAAGCAAATATATAATAATAGTAGCACAATGAGTATTAATTAAGTACATCTAGCATATCTACAATTAACATTCGGTAATCGAGAGAAAAGGAAAACACTATTTAGATAAATAAAATCCTTACGCGGCCACGGCATTGCGCAAGTTGCGGCGCGACAAGTGTTTTGTCTGTTCATTGCGCCGTCGAGACGCGCAAAGCACTATGGTTAGTTTGGATCACACGCATTGTATTAGAAAAATCGTGACGTTACGATCCCTGAGTGTCATAACATAATAAATGACAATACTTTCATATGAAGGTGCGTTTTGCGGAAAAGGGAGAGGATATAAAACTTTGGACAGTTTAGTTCAGTTAATTATTAGTAAATAATAATTTGTTTTAGAAAAAAATGCTGTCAGTGGCGGCGAATGGGTTAAATAAATGGTTATAATAGTACATTGCGTCACAAGTACGCTAAGAGATGTTTTACGAACGAGAGTCTATAATCACAATAAAAATTACAAAATGTTAATCGTCGATTTTGTTGAATTTGACGTAAGGCGCGACCTTACGCGCCTTACGTCAAATACGGCATACAGCCACGATTTACAATCACTGTTTAAAATATAAAACACAAAGACACTAAATTACCACATTTTAGTTTTGGACTGATGACCTGGTAAAGGTCGCTGGAGTCCGCTGGGTGCGGATGGCGCAGGCAGGACCGGTCACTTTGGCACTCTTTGGGGGAGGCCTATGTCCAGCAGTGGACGTCTTTCGGCTGATATGATGATGATGATGAGTTTTTAGATGATACTATAAAAAAGTACTGACAGGTTGGTGGTGGCGTGCTTGTTGGAGCTCCCCAGATGCGTGGCGAAGGCGCCCTCGTTGAGGAACTGTATGTCGCAGTCGGCGCAGAACAGGGCGTCGTCCGGGTCCGCCACGCTCGCTTCCATCACTTCACGCTCCTGAGAACACACACATTAACTCGGGCTTGAGGCTGTGTATCCACCAGAGCTGGGGAGGTTGCGAGGCAGTGAGCGAGGAAAAATCCACCAATAGCATTGGCGAGCGCGGTCGCGCGTCGCTTTCTATTCGCGCAGTTCTGGTGGATACTTGACCGGTTTAGCCTGGTAGTGACCCTGCCTACGAAGCTAGAGGTCCCGGGTGCGAATCCCGGTAAGGGCATTTATTTGTGTGCTGAGCACGAATATTTGTTCAGGAACAAATATTATCCTATATATTTAAGTATTTATTTATGTATATAAGTATGTTTATCGTCGTCTAGTACCCATAGTACAAGCTATATCTATATATATAAAACTCTTCGTTACTAATCTATTGACAGACAGCGCACAGCCTAAACCGCTAACGATACGAGTATAAGCATGAAATTTGGAACATATATTCTTTACAGTACGTGGACGTCCACTAAGAAAGGACTTTTCGAAATTCAACTCTTAAGGGGGTGAAATAGGGGTCGAACCGTTGTATGGAAATCGTTCATTTTGAAAGTTATACAC
This sequence comes from Epinotia bilunana, assembly GCA_947049275.1. Taxonomy (NCBI): domain Eukaryota; kingdom Metazoa; phylum Arthropoda; class Insecta; order Lepidoptera; family Tortricidae; genus Epinotia; species Epinotia bilunana. The sequence continues at coordinate 9,142,218 of OX346273.1, read as the reverse complement.
TTGAATCTTTGTATGAAAGTTTCTTACTAAAAAGCCAAACAAATGATTTAACTTTGCTATAAAAATCATCCCCTAAGGGGGTTAAAAAAGAGTTGAAAGTTTGTATGGAAAACATGTCGTTTTTAAAGTTAGCCATTTAAAACTTCGGTCACAAGCTCCTAATGTACAGTCAAAAACATTGATAAGGGATTTTTCTAATTCATGCCTTGAAGGGGTTAAGATAGGGGTTGAAAGTTCACATAAGTAATGTGTGATTTCCTAAACCGCTCAAGTTATAAGCATGAAATTTGAAATATCTATACTTTACAGTACGTGGACGTGTACTAAGAAAGGATTTTTCGAAATTCAACCCTTAAGGCGTGAAATAGGGGTCGAACCGTTGTATGGAAATCGTTAATTTGGAAAGTGAATCTACTTGAATCTTTGTATGAAGGTATCTTACTAAAAACCAAAGCAAATGATTAAGCGATGTCAAAAACATTCATCCCCTAAGGGGGTTAAAAAGAGTTGAAAGTTTGTATGGGAATCATGTCGTTTTTAGAGTTAGACGTTTAAAACTTTGTCCACAAGCTCCTAATGTACAGTCAAAAACATTGATAAGGGATATTTTCCTAATTCATCCCTTGAAGGGGTTAAGATAGGGGTTGAAAGTTCACATACCTAAGTAATGTGTGATTTTTAATATTAAACTGTGGCTAGAAACATGAAAGCAGGACAGCAGGTTTCTTTTATAATATGTAGATCTACTTGCCCCCTAAAGGGGTGAAATAAGGGGGTAAAGGGGCTTAATGAAAATAATTTATTCTCCAACACCGTTAAATGGGGACGGCGGATGGAGATGGAAAGTTCTCCGTCTTTTAGCATTAGATAAGTTTGCTTTCGAAACTATACAGGTAGCCCGAACTAACGTGAGTAAAACTACTGGACGGATTTAAGCAAAAATTTCCAGTCATGTAGCTTTCTTCAATAGGTACCTACATTATGAAAAAATAGACAATTTAAGCAGCAACGTCTGTTGATGTTCTTAAGATATTATATTTTAAAAACGGAGTTTTCTATTGAAATTTTGCAATTTAAACTAATGAACACATCACACTGTTACCTTTTACGCTTAATCCGTGAACGGATTTAGATGAAATTTTTCGTACAGATGAGTTGAGTTTTCTATTGAAATTTTGCAATTTAAACTAATGAACACATCACACTGTTACCTTTTACGCTTAATCCGTGAACGGATTTAGATGAAATTTTTCGTACAGATGAGTTGAGACCCTTGGAAGGATATAGAATAGTTTTTATATCAGAAATCATCCCTTAAGATGGTAGAACTTTGTTTGGGTCGGCGATAATTGAGGTTCCGCCCAAAATAATTTAATAGCAATCAAGTTCTACGCGGACGAAGTCGCGGGCAACAGCTAGTTTGAGTATAAATATTTAAAAAAACCTTAGGGGCATCTCTATAAAAAGCCAAAAAAGCTGTCATACCTACATGCTATTCAGAAATGAATAATTGTTGCCCTAAAATTAAGCATCAAAGTTGTTCCCTTCCCTGATCCTGTTTAATTACAATTTTCCTCATGGAAGGTGTGAAAAGCAGTTTGTGTCTTGACAGCGAAATTATTTCCGTCTAGAAATCTCAATTTAGACAATTGAATCCCTCGTTACGCACAAGCCTCAATATACAGCCCTCGCCTTAAATATATCATTTTGCTCCCTTGAGACACAGACTATTAGGAGCTCCTGTATAGAATAAAGCCAAAAAACGTTCCTAACGCGAACGCTCAGCCGTGGAATGAACGATTTTCCTCAGGGACAATTGTTTGACGCTTGGCCGACTGTAGCCGAGCGGTAAGACACGCGACTTTCAATCTGGATGTCGTGGGTTCGAGCCCCGGCTCGTATCCCTGGGTTTTTTCAATAACTTGCGTACGAAATATCACTTGATATTTAACAGTGGCTGTTCGGTGAAAAAAAAACATCGTGAGGAAACCGGTCTGATCCCAATAAGGTCTAGTTTTCGCTCTGGGTTGGAAGGTCAGATAGCAGTCGCTTTTTTTAAAATAAATTAGTGCCTTTGCCAACTCTTGGGATTATTTATTTATTTAATCTTTATTGCACAAAAGAATATCTTATAGTACAAAAGGCGGACTTAATGCTATAAAGCATTCTCTACCAGTCAACCTTAAGGCAAAGCAGATAAAATGACTTGAGATTACGTGCTAAAGCGGACCCCGGGCTTCCTGTAGGGCACAACCGGGAATAACGCTAGGAGGATGATGGTGCTTGCTTGCTTACTAAAATAATCCAACTATAGTATTTTATGCAATCGTTATATAATGTATGCTTTTTCAGTAGAGTACCACGTTTAGGCCACTCAGCAAGCTTCGTGGCCTATTTAAGGTATGAGACTTAAAAATCGAATTATACAACTATTGTATACAATACTTTTTCTACGAGTCAACTGAACTAAACAAACTTGGTATCTATTGAAAACGAAGTGCAACCAACGGCTTTTTCTTTTTTGTGCGTTGATGTCTATTTACCTTTTGAATTTCTCATGACGGCGTCCTATTGGTCAAATACATTATAGTTCACTAAAGGCGCCACGTGATTGGTCAATTTCATTTTAGTTGTCTCAACAGTTATGAAATGTTGAGTTCGGAGCTCCATAGTAAAAAGTATGTGATTTAAGTTTGGTGTACGAAGTCTTCATTCAAACATTAAGGTCGACGAGTATAAAAATATTATAAATGCGAAAGTTTGGATGTTTGTTACAGTCACTTGAACAACTCGACCGATTTGGATGAAATTTTGCATGAAGATTGTTTACAGCCTGGATTAAAATATAGGATAGTTTTTATCCCGGGTCCACGCAGACAAAGTCGCGGGCGGAAGCTAGTGCTTATTCAATCAATTTGATGTCTCACTGTGGGTACATGACACTTGACAACAAACCTCAGTACTGTGTGCCAGTTGCTTATGACAGTACAGCCCATTCTCGCTGACGAAGCTATGTCCGCACATGTTGCAGATGTTTGTGGACGGGTGCTTTATCCTGATGTGCGTTAGCCGAGTCGACGCTTTTCTGCAAAAAACCGTCATTGTAAATCGCATTTCAAAATTCATACATTGAATAACATTCAGAAGCTAGCTCTAGTTAAAATGGCGTTGAAATAGTTCCAGTGTAAAAATCTGAGGGTTCCAACATAGTGACAATTAAACCGTAATTATTCTATTCGACAATTAAACGGAAATTAAGATAATTATTACTTGATAAATGCTACTATTCAATCGAGGAGTTCATATGTGATGATCAATTGAAATAGTTTTTAGTAAATATTATTTATTGGGTTGTGTTAATGGCCTTCTGTATTATTAATATAACATGTTAATATTAGTTCGTACCTAACTGTAAATTGCAGTGCCCTTACAGGGTTCATGTCTCAATCCTAATTATTATTTTAAGACCCAATGTACGACATGATTATTACGCATTAATTATGAATTCTTATGCTTTTAATTTAACACATTCACTGAATTCACTGCCAGGAACCCGCGTGCCACGCGTTCTATTAGTAGGCGCTTTTCTCTACTTAGCGGGAAAATCACGGTATCGGCTACGCGCGTAGCACTACAAATTAGTTTTTTTTTATTTTTTTTATTTTTGTCCCCCTGACGTGGGTAAGGTCAGAGACATTTGTTGACAAATGTCTAATACAATATTTTATCTTCTTTTTTTAATGTTTTATCTTATTTATATTCTACTACAGGCATTATTTTATATATTTCTACTTATACATTGTTATTCTATATTTCTTATATCTGTTACTCCTATATATTAATGATAATACAAGTGAGAACAAATCTTATTTACTTATTCCTATTTTTCACCGTGTTTACGATTCTAGTGCAGTACTCCAAAAATATTCCTCTAATGTGTTCATTTGCTACTATTCTGTGTATATTTTCTTTTTCAACCTTTACACCTATCTCTATTTCACACTTCATTCTTTCATACTCGTGTACAGGGCATTCCGTGATAATGTGCTCCACTGTTTCGTGTTTCTCTTCTTCACATACACAGTATGGGCTATCCTTACACTTGAACCTATTCAAATACGAGGAGAACCCACCATGCCCCGTCATTAGCTGCGTTAGCAGCCCTGTCGGCTTTATCTTGCGCACCAGCGTGTATGCCGTTATGGCGTCTGGGAAGAACATCTTCGTCACGGAGGCTGTCGAACCCGAGCCATATCTCTCAGCCCATTCGCCAATCGTCTCCTCACGTATAAAGCGTTTGGCAAATGAGATGGGACACCGGTCGTAGTTCCTCTTCTACTACTACTACAAATTAGTTGGGAGCGAATGGGTCAGGGTTACATGACTCACGAAAGGATAAATTCAATTATAGTTTTGGTGTACTTACTTAAATTCCTTTTCACAATGTGGACATTGGTAGGTGACATTTTTATGCCATCGGTAGTGCATATGCGCCTGGCCCCTGTCAATATTAAAAGAATACAATTATAAAATTGTCACGTCAAAGGTTACTTTCTCAACTGATATACTATTCATTCATTCAGAAACCACGCCTTCCAGGAAAGCCAGCGTTAGACTCGAGTTAGTCAACATTTTGGTTAACATTTCAGGATGAACTAGTGACTTCTTAAGGAGCGTTACCTTAAAGTTAATGCACTCATCGAAAAAAGATTGACACATAATTCACTGAGATCCCTCATCCCTTCTGCAACCCTTACGTCCCATTCCCTTGAGAATACCAGATTGACATACTGCAGTACTAGCCAATAATAAACATTACATGTGACGAGATTTTTCAAGCGATCAATGCAATACAAATATTTATACAATTCAATACAAATACTCTTTACTGCACACAAGAATACTACACTAAAAGAGAAGCAGTTTTATTAACCTTTTCACCGCCCGACGGCGAAGCAATACGCTGTGCCACTGACGCCACGGGGGTAAAATTAAAATGGGTAAAGAAATAACGCCACCATAAAAATGGGCTGTTTTTCAATAGGTATTCATGAAAAAATGTTTGTCGGCCAGCGCCGACTGTGGCGTCGTAGTCACGATTTTGCATTGTCGGCTATGGCCGACTGTGGCGGTGAAAGGGTTAAGCATATACAATGGTAGACATGCTGACAAAACCGACAAGTGAGCTCAGAAACGCATGCCATCTCGCTCTATCGCAAAGCACGTGCTCTTTTGTCTATTATATTAATAAATAAGGCATTTTGTGTGAAACTGACAATGACAACGGCGACCGAGCGACTATGTGTGAACGACAGCGCTCGGGTGAATAGGGAATATTACTCAAAACTCTGCGTAGGGTAGGGGGCGATACTAGCACATACCGTATCAAATAATTCGTGCAAACAAATACGCAGCAATTATCCATTATTGTATTGTATTGAAATATTCTCTTCTCTATTATATTATAGTAATTTGAATACCTACAGAGCTTTGAAGGACTTGTCAAAAAACTGTTTACGGTATGTGCTAGTGCTGCACTCTGGCGGCAGAACATTGCAGAAATACTCCCTATTTGCGAGTTGTGTAGCCCGGCACGAGGGCTGTCCCTCATGCCACTTCGCCGAAACTGCCTGTGCCTGGCGGTACTCACTTGTTGAAGCAGACGAAATTGCAGAGCGGGCAGGAGTACTGGAACAGGTGCGTGATGTTCATGTGCCGGTACACCTTGCGCGGCGACTTGAAGTGCAGCTTACACATGTCACACGAATACGCGCCCGCATACGCCTGCGAGACAAATTAGTTATTACATTTATTTCATACCAGACTGAAAACTGACCATCCTCCTAGCGTTATTCCCGGATGTGCTCTTAAAGAGCCTGGGGCCGCTTTGACACCTAATCCCAAGATTTGGCATAAGCACTAGTTTTTACGAAAGCGACTGCCATCAGACCTTCCAACCCAGGGGGAAAACTAGACCTTATTGGGATAACAACGGTTTCCTCACGATGTTTTCCTTCACCGAAAAGCTAACGGTAAATATTCCGTACACAAGTTCCGAAAAACTCATTGGTACGAGCCGGGATTCGAACCCACGACCGCCGCTTGACAGCCGCATGCCTGAACCACTAGGCTACCGTAGCTATATAGTAATAACTGTAAAGAGAGTTATTCACTCAAAAACATAAATAAACAATAACCATAAGCGCTCCAGAGAAACAATTGTGATGCAATGTGTATAAAGACATTTAATCACATACCATTAGTAATAAGACAATTGCCGACATTAACTAAATTTGGAAAAGAATTATATGGTTGAAAGAATAATGTTTTTATACAATGAATGAATTTTTTTAATGTAATTAATAAACTTGAATGAAATAATAATTTGACGTGTTGACATTAATTAATTGATATCTAATGGATTGTAGGTTTAAATGTTAAATGAATGTTATAAGTTAAATAAGTTAATAAGTTATAAGTGTCCAACACACTTAGCTTGTTTCAGCATGCAAAAATTACGGCGTCACAAATTGTGTTGGACAACTTCACATCTTGACATCTCATGTGAGCTTTATATAACCGCACTTAACGCAAATAAATCAGATTTCATTTCATTTCATTTTCATTTCATATACCAAGACAAACGCGTCAGCCCTTGCAACTTAAGCGAAAGCGGCGAATCGGCAGATTACAGAAACGATGCGATTATTCTTTAGCCAATGACGAAAATACCTAATACGCGCGTGGGACGCGCAGATTTCTGCGGATGAAAATGTCTGCAACATCCCTGCTTAATCTAAAGCTCGGTAGGAAAAAGCTTATAAGTCTTACCTCTTACCCCACGGATTTGTGTCGATGTTCGGGCGCCACTGTACGCGTCGATTTGTCTATTTCTTCTTACTGTTATGTACTCACGGGGTCGTGTTTCCTCATGTGCTTGGTGTACGTGTTGAGCGCGCGGAAGCCGCGATAGCACAGCTCGCACTTGTACTCCGCCTCCAGGTAGTTCCGCGAGGTCTTGCGCGCCAGTATCAACGTGTATTGCTCTTCGTGCTTCACTGGAGAGTACACCGGAAAGTCTGGTGGGAGCTTGTTGATTTTCCTGAATATAAGCTTTTATTTATGCCTTCAGAAAATAAAAAAGTGTACATGCCTCGTTTGCGACTTCTAGAGTAAAATGTAAAAAACAACAACAAAAATGTGGTATCTTGCGAATGAAGGGGATAACTTGCATTGTTTGTGGCCAATCTTGCAAGTGCATATTGAGATGAAATTTTGCACATTTCGTGTGGATGACAAAGATGAATGCAATATACAATTGGCATATCTGATGGGGACGGAAGGTGGTCAAAGGAATTCCTTGACAAGATACTCAAATCTAAATAAATGCAATCCATACTAATCCATACTAATATTATAAATGCGAAAGTGTGTCTGTCTGTCTGTCTGTTACCTCTTCACGCTTAAACCGCTGAACCGATTTAGATGAAACTTGGTATAGAGATAGTTTGAATCCTGGGTGAAAAACTATCCTAATGTGAATGTCCTTCACATTAGGATAGTTTTTATTCCGGAAATCATCCCCCCAGGGGATGAAGCGGGGGGTGAAAGTTTGTATGGAGCTACGATATTAACGAGTTCCACGCGGATGGAGTCGCGGGCAGAAGCTAGTATTATAAATGCGAAAGTGTGTCTGTCTGTCTGTTACCTCTTCACGCTTAAACAGCTGAAGCGATTTAGATGAAATTTGGTATAGATATAGTTTGAGTCCTGGGGAAAGGCATAGGATAGTATTTATCCCGGAAATCATCCCCTGAGACTGCTTCGCTGATAACCTTTTCATTTTAAATGTACGCATATAGAAACCACCGTACCTAATCGGCCGTATAGTGACGACGCCCTTGACTCGCTTGCCTCCCTTAGAGCTGAGCCATTTCGGTCGGGACTCATACCAATTGGCGTCTTTCTTCCGGCCCTTCTGCAGGTGCGCCCAGATGTAGTGCTGCTTGGCTGATAACCTGTGAACCATGTTGTATTGAGAAGAGTTTTTTTTTTTAGTTTTTGCCCTGTTTGGCCTGCAGTGCGGCCAGTAACAGATATGGTTATGGGAAGGTCCTCTCCGGGGGCCTAATGGGCTTCCCAGAGGGGAATTGAGAAGAGAAAGACCATGTAGTTTCAAAGGTTTAAAGAATATCTGAATACACTTTGACAAAGAGGACCCCAGGCTCGGCCAACCACGCTATTGGTGGATATTTCCTGGCTCACCGCCTCGCAACCTCGGGAAAATACTAGTAGGATGACGTCTGACACTCCCTGGAGATTTCCAATGGCAACTATTAGATAAAGTTTATATTGCATAACAAGATAACAATAATAAGTGTGGAATTGATGGAGATTTAGTGACGAAAATTGAGAAGGGTATGTTAAGGTGGTTTGGGCATGTAGAGAGGATGGACGAAAGAAGATTAACGAAGAAAGTGTATATAAAAAGAGTGGAAGGGCAAGTTGGAAGGGGAAGACCTTGGCGAACTTTCTCCGATCAAATTGGAGAAATCTTACAAAAAGGCCAGGTCAAGAGTACCCTAAACCGACGAGCATGTATGAGAAATGTTATGAAAGTGAGTGAAGCGAAAGTGGTTTGTCAGGATCGTAGCAAATGGAGATGGGAAAGAGGCGTGATTATATGTATGTATGTAAGATAACAATAAGACTTACCGATCAAAACTGACTTCAGTACACTTTTTACACTCATATTTGTACATATGTTTCTCAGTGGTGTGTGTCTTGAGCAGATACTCCGTCTTGTAGTAATAGTTGCACAGCTTACAGAGGAAGTTGCCACTCACATGCTGGAATAATAAAATGCAGCACATAGAAGCAAGCACTTATACCCGTATGCTTAAGAAGTGAAATATCTTATATCAGAGAGTGCTAGAACATACCCCATCAGTGGCAGAGCTCCCATACAAGCCGATTTCCAGCTTTCTTGCTATGAAAAGGCTGCTAAATACCTCTCAGAATATTTAACGTTAGGTCTAGTAAAAATGCCTTGGTTTTCGAGATATTGGCATTTTTGTACAAATCGAGGAGGCATTTTTACTAAACCTAAAATGTAATATTCTGAGAGGTATTTGGCAGCCCTATCATCTGTCCACGGATTATCCTCGGTTTACGGGACGCCCTGTATATTACTAAACCCGTAAATCATCAAAAAACAGCCTTTTTTGCTCCAGGTTCTCCAGGGAAAGTTCTCACGCGCCGCCACTTTACCCCATACAAATTGGGGCCGCCGAAGATGTCGGAGAATTGCCAAATTTACACTCTTCCGCGGCATTTCTTAAGTAACCTTGAACTAACGCTCTCAACTTGCTACTATTCCCATTGCCTTGTCTTGAAACGGGGACACTAGGGGATACTACCATACCCCCAAATTCGGAAACCAACTGGCTCAACACGCTAGTAACGTAATGGCCAGAGGCCCTACCGCGAAACGAAAACGAATTTCGTTCGTGTATCTCCCTCTCTGTTGCACTTGCTAGTTCGAGCGACAGAGAGGGAGATACTCGTTTGTTTTCACTTCTCGGTAGCCCCCCAGGGCCGGTACTTTTCGTGCCGATGACGTCAAACCTTCGTAAACAGTTATGGTGAGGATCTCCGCTCCAAATCGTTTCTCTTCTTAAGTTTGTCTTTGGCCATTCAACAGGATAATGTGGCAAGCATTATGAGCACTTTTGCACTGGAGGCGACTAGCGGTGGTTTATTTAAATAGTTTTTATATACCTATATGTAATAATCAATTATTTGGTCCTCGTTACGACTTATCAACCTTCAATTAAACTATTGGCACTTAAAAGGGTCTTTGACTATAATTATAACAGTGTCATTTAAACGATAAGTTGACGTTGTAATAGGGGTGTAGACACTAAATAAAATAATACACTGTCGTATTTTCTCGAAAAGGAATAAAAATGTACTCACATGAAGAAAAAAGCAACGCAAGAGCTTAAATATAATCACGAACTTATAAGTGTCCAAAGTTTTAAGAAGGGGTATGTTCTGTCCCTTTTACGCAAAACGCAACTTCATATGAAACGATGATGACGTTCGCAGCTTGTCACGCCACTAGAAGACGGCAACGTGCCGTGCCCCATCGTGTTCGGCGCCACCATCGACGCGGCCCGCCGAGCGCGCGGCTCGCTCTGCGACGTCACAAACTGTTTGCGTTTTCTCTCTCTAACAAGCAATATCAAAACGGTTGTAGCTTCGTAATTCTTTGAGATATCCGAATGGGATTTTCGTCACTAGGCATATTATTTTGCCTTCTTTCTTTTGGAGTAATAATAATTTTCGAGTTTACACCCGTATTGTTTAGTTATTGTATTTTCCCAATTATATTTCGTATTTATATTTACTACTGCAAAAAAGTTGCTATACCATGTCATGTTTACAAGAATATTGTTACGATTTTCCGTTTTTTGGAGGTTCGGTAACGCTTTATCACTTATTTTATTTATCACAATATGTAATCGGCACGAAAAGTACGAGCCCTGGTGATAACAGTTCAGAAAAGTGTTCTAATAACTCACCTGATCATGCATCCGCAAATGTGCTGTCAATCTCAGCTGGGTATGGTATCCCTTGTTACAAACTTCACACCGGAAGGTCCCATGGCTGAACAGGCGGTACACATCCACCGCAGCCTGGGCCTCCTTGTCTGATATCGCCACCATACTGGCATACTCCTCGTCTAAGCTAGAACCGTTCGGTTCCAATTTCTTTGCGCTCTTTCCTTTAAGTTTTGGTTTCTTAACAGGTGGTGGTTCTTCGGAATGATCACTTATATTGTCGTCGTTATCAAAATAATCAGTGTCATCTGTGTCTTTCACTATCGATATAGATTGTTCTAAATCTTGATGCTCCAGGCTTGGAGCTACTGGTTCGTCCTCTTCAACTTTAACATGTTGCGATTCAGTTTCAAGTTTCTTAGGCATGTCAATGACCTGGGTTGTGTGCGTGCTGTGGTGAATGATAGGGATTATGTCACCGTAGTATAGACCTAGACGGCTGGTTTTCGTCCATTGGCAGTAGGCTTCTTCGTAATTGGTTCTATTTATATCTATGAAGGATAGCTCAGGTTTTAGGTCTAAGCGTTTTCTGTCTATAGCCTCCAGTTTGTGCATACTTATCTGAAATAAAGTTATTTTTCATAGAAATCATAATCAATCATTAAAAAAAATACTTGATTAACTTCTTACATAGAACATGTGAAAGAAATCTGTTTTCAACTATTAAATATAGTTTAAAACAGATTCCTGCTTGTACTACAAGTTTCAAGATGTTATGCAACAGGCTTGCAGCACCCTTACTGTAAACTCAAGGAAATTACATTCATCAAAAGCAAATCATTGCTCAAAGCAAAAGGCAGCTCGCATTATCATTTATTTTGATGACCATGATAACACTTAATTTCTAGCGGCCCGCCATTAGCCGTGTCTACACCGGACGAGCGGCTCGCCCGAACACCGTTCGTCCAAACATGCTCGCCCGGTGTGGAAGTGATTCGGGCGAGCGGATCAGCCTATGTGGACGGTGGTTTTATTCGGCCGAACGACAGAAGGCGAGGGCGATTTTTGCCCTACGTATTATTATTCATTTTCCGTAAATGCAAATTCCATTTTGTTTTATAAAACTTTTATATTTTGCTGTTGGCCGATTCGACTTCATTCAAAACTGAACGCTATTCGTAATATAAAGCCTTTAAACACTTTTTGCAATTGCATATTCTGCAAATAAAGTAATTTTGTCCACGCGTCCTTTACCGTTTTGCTATTGAGCAAATTCGAATAGTTCGAATTTGGACGTTATTCCTAAAGAGATAAAGCTTTGAAAAATATTTGGCAATGGCAAAAATAAATTGGTATTTTATTTCTTCGTCTCCTTCATCAATTTACCTGAGTTAAGTTGAACTATAGCGTATATATGTATATACATATATATAAAATTTTGCGCATCCACATTTTGCGGTTTTTTTTTAATACATTTCCTCCGATTTCGAAGGCTTCTAGCAGAAGCAAAATTAATGTTGTCGCAGTGACAGCTGTGCGCACGTGCGGCTTCATCGCGATCGTGAGCTCAACTATCGGTAGGTAAATTCGCCCGAGCCGATGTGGCTTGGGCGAGCCGCGCGCGTTTGCCCGAACGCCCGTCCACACCGACCGAGCGCTAGCGGCCGAGTCTTTTGACGGCTCGCCCGAACCTTCTGACGGCTCGCCCGAATTATGATGGCTCGGGCGAGCCGCTCGTCCGGTGTCGACACGGCTATTGGAAATATAGTATATTTTGTTATAAAATTAAATGAAATTTCCAATTTAGAATGGTATAAATTCCATTGAAGAGGCCATTTCATAGGCCTTTGGGCGGAGAGGTTTTTTTTAAATACTACAATGGTGGCAAATAAGCATACAGTTAATTGTATATAGGGGTTGGACCAAGGGAATATAGTGATGAGTATTTTAATGACCCCAATATGAGCCAGTGTAGTCTGGCCATATCATACAATGGTCTCTTTCTTTAGGGTAACAGTGTTAGTGTAAGAAAGAGAGAATTCGTCTCTCAGCTCTACTCAGTGTTGGGGACAATTTCTCAGACCTAAACTTCATGGAAATGGGAAGGTTAGCTTAGGCTAGTATACTACAACCACTACAACTATGTAATTTGTTTTGTATCACTACTTTAAATTGCATCAGTGGCATTTATAGGTGTTGATAGTCCATAAGAAATACAAATTCATAAATTACTAACCTCTTTGCTCCTCCCTTGGAGTTCCCGCAGTGTGAAATGGGCTCGCTGGCATTTTTTCCGAAACTTGACAAATCGTTTTATATATGCTGAACACTCGACACACAAATATTTGGGCAACCCACAGCAGTCGCTCGTCTGCAATAAAACACAGTTCTTATTTTAAATCATGTCAAAGGCATTATTACTTTCTTTAAGCTCTTCAAGGGAAATCTCTAATCAGCAAGGGAAAATATAAACAAAACCTATGCGGAAATGCCAGAATTCCATACGAAATGTATACCTTTAGTCCAGATATCAGGTTGTATTCGTGCCGTAACGTGCCAGAGTCCATGTTGTATAGGTTAACATTTGTACTGAAACAAACTGTACAAGCTTTTAAATCAAACATATTATGTGGTTTAATTTATTTCGACGCTATTTAATAAAAATCATTATGATTTTAACAATAAACAACCGCGACATCGCATTGTTGGTTGACAATTTGAGTGAATGGAAAGCGTATTTGGCATTTTGACTGTTGACTGAGTGAATGACTATCAAGAAATAATTGGTCACATTTTGCATTATCTATCAAGATCATTCAAAAAACACTACACTACAAATTTTAAAATAAACTGCAGCGTGTAAAGATATATCTAAAATAATCGAAATGACATTTATTGTATTTGTCAAGTCAATGTCATGTCAAGTCAATTATTAGTAATCTGTGTCTCTCTCATCTCATACTCTACATACTCCTCTCATTTCCAGATTTCTTTCGGTTTCCGATTAAATTTCCAGTTTTTTATCAAACTCAATAAACAAGTGACAAAACAATCTTTGCTGTTATTTACTAAGAATGGCCGAAGAGAAAAAGAAAGCTCTGTTTATTTGTCTTGGTAAGTATTCACCGCGAAGTACTGCATGAACTTCTAGTCGTATTGATGGCATGATGTGCCTTGATTCGCTAGCATTCACACTTTATTTTTTATTTTAGGAAATATTTGTCGCTCGCCGATTGCCGAAGGTGTATTCCAGAAGACAGTGACCGACTTGAATCTCGGCGACAACTGGGAGATAGATAGCGCCGCTATTGGCAGCTGGCTCGTCGGGAACTCACCTGACTGGCGTGCTTTGGACACTATGAAAAATCATAATGTTCCATACAGTAATCATGCCAGACAGGTAATGATTACAGACACAACAATTTATCACAACAACTGACAGAGAATAAAAAAGTAACACATCCATTCTAACTATAGCTTTCTCTGATGGTTGTAGACTCTAGGCCTATTTACTTATGTTTTTTATAAACACTTCATGGATAGTATATACAGTATACATCCATGATAAATTATACGAAATTAAAATAACTAACGGTGTTTGCAGGACTGGCCATAATCATTAGGCACCCCGGGCAAGTCATGCATTAGGCAGTCTTTTGTATTTCACCCTGTAGATCTTGTAGCATAGGACCCTGTACATCTCGGCACCCGGTCAGCCCACCCCTAATGCTGACCCTGGCAAGAGGTTCAGTAGCTACTCTTTACCATAAATAACAAATGTCTCGATCATGGCAGATTGTGAAGGATGATTTCAACCACTATGACTACATATTCGGCATGGACGAGGCAAACATGAAGGACCTCAAGAGACTTGCCCCGAAGGATGGTAAAGCCAAGCTGCTCCTGTTTGGAGATTATGACCCTAAAGGTGACAGGATCATCAGGGATCCCTATTATGTAAGTTACAAGTAGGGTCATTTCGCCGGTTAGCGACCACCTAATTTTATGTGCCGGTTGGCGACCACTTAGCTGAGTTGGTGAACTGAAAGGATATATTCTCGGTTTTTTAGTTGATTTCCATTCTAAAACAACAAAAAAATGCATGTACAACTAATTGTCTCAATAGGGTCTGCAGAATTGATGTTATCTTCAATAGAAAAAACCTACTCCTTCAGGTGGTCGCGTAACCAGCGTAATGACCTTACCACAATCACAAATTGTACATACATACATAAATACATTCATGCCTTTATCCCTAAAAGGGGTAGGCAGAGCACATGAAACTTGTGTTCCAGTGCCACTTTTAGCATCAATGTGGGTATAAAAGATCGACAAAATGTGATATCATAGTGACAGGTTGCTAGCCCATCGCCCACAACACACTTCAACCCTGTACCCTTAGTAGACTCTTACGACACCCACAGGAAGAAAGGGGGTGGTGCTATTCTTACCTGATACCACACGGGGTATCACGGGGGTCTCAAATTGTAGTATGTATAAAAAAATATGAATGCATATAATGTATCTTTTAGCATTTCCTACTTACGTCCCACCCTTGACCTCACTAAGCACTTGTACTCCAAAATCCAAAGGCCCAGTGTCCCCTCTGAGCCTTATACGAGCAACCTTTTTTTTACAACTTACATACATAAATTCACGCCTTTATTCCCAAAAGGGGTAGGGAGAGCACATGAAACTTATGTTCCAGCGCCACTTTTAGCATAACTGCTTTTTACAACTTATTTGTAGCATAACAGCATAAGCATACATGCATTTTTTATACCTTTTTTTTTTTTATATTTGCTACAAAATAACTTGAAACTTTGTTCTAATACAAAAGAATTATTAGATTTAACCTCCTAGAGACAAAAACGGGAGACATAGACCAAAAATTCGACGGAACAACACGACAATAATAAAAAATCGCGGGAAGGAGTCATATGCAGTAATTGCACCAAATCTTAAATGTCACTATTAAAACTGAGCAGTACGGTAACTGAATAGGCGTGTCCACACCGGACGCGCGGCTCGCCCGAGCCAGTCCACACTCACCCGTACGGCTCGGGCGAGCCGTCCGAATGCTCGGCCGCATGCACTCGGCCCAATATGAGCGTGTCTGAGGGAAACGCGCGCAAAAGCGCAAAGTGGCTCGGCCTAATTTACCTACGGGCCATTATAAAGTAGTTGAGCACGCGATCGCCATTAAGCCGCACGTACGCACAGCTGTCGCTGCTAAGACTTTAGTGAGAGAGTTCGATATTTATAGGGCAAAAATGCTTTCGTACGTCCGGCTGATGTCCCCTTTATAGGATGCATCTCTCAACAGATTCTCGTGAAATTTTGTGAGCTAAGTTCGATATTTATAGGGCAAATGCTTTCGTATGTCTGGCCCGGATCTCGGTCAAAAAGCCGACAACACTGGGTGAGGCTTGTAGCCGAACAAAACAACCGTACACATAGGTTGCGGCGCACTCGGCTCGGGCGAGCCGTGCGCCAAGCCACGTCTACACTGAGCGCGCATGTTAGGGCGAGCCGTGCTCGGCCGAGCCGCGCGTCCGGTGTGGACACGCCTAAGGTTTAAATTCGCTTGACTGTTGAAATAAAATTTCACTCGTTATTTTTTCAGGATAGCGATGCTAAGGGCTTCGAGAAATGTTACCAGCAGTCAGTGAGGTGTTCCAAAGGGTTTTTGGAGCATTTGGAAAAGGAAGGATAAACAGGCATGCATTCCATGGAAAAGAGAATCAAGAGGAAGGCATTTACAATATAGTTGTATACGTAATAAATGAGTTGTAATAAATTATTTTTATGGTTCAAATATACTTTTTTGTTGTGATTTAGTTTTGCTTTATCTTTGCCCTTGTCATCATTAGGATTTTTATTTCAGAATAGAGTATAGGTAAAAAACTTAAGTATACAGTATCTGTTATCAGTTTATGATTGTAGCCTTTCTTGTATGTAGTGGGTGACATATTCGAAGAGATATGATAGTCCGACCGCTTAACTCAGTCCTCGCCTATATAATGGGGAGCGGGGGACGTGCGAGAGGCAAAGCCCGCACGCCGCTCACCCCTTTATCATCATACTTGCTTCTTTTTTCATGTTTTCAATTACTGATTCGAATATATGTATTACTTACTCCGTTGGCTCAGCAACCCAAAATGAATCTTGGCCTCCAACACGAGTGCGCCATTTTTCTCGGTTCTGCGCTAACTCTTGCCAATTGCAGATTTGGAGCTCGCGCAGCCTGGAGCATGTCGCTCCATCGGTAGGTACCTTGGACGTCGACCTTTCGGACGGTCTCGGTATGCTCTCTTGACTTTGCGATCTTCCTCCATTCTCTCCAGGTGACCAAGCCAGCGGAGTCTGTGAGCTGTGATCTAAGTATCCTAAGATTTTAGATATTCTATTTTCAGGTTCTTTAGGACTCTCCAGCTTCCAGCCGAGAATCTTACGAAGGATTTTTCTTTCGGCGACTAGTAACATATTCTCTTCTATAAGTGTCAGGGTTATAAAAAAAAACTGTCTAACTTATGAGCAAATAAAGAACTGGAACTGATACCCCTGCACCCGCGCGCCGCGCAGCCGAGGACTGAGTGAAGCGGTCGGACTATAGATATTTAAATTGTCTTACACAAACATAACAAATGCCTATTAGAACACTTCACCCGTAGATGCAAGAGGGTTTTTACTTATGTTTTTTACCTATTATTAGGTGTAGGTTTTCTGTTAAACCCCCTTTTCAGGGAAGCAGTAAAAAAAAGTCTTACTTACGATTTAGATACATGTTTGACAGACAGAATACTGACAATACTGTGCTCTGTATAACGCCTCTGCCTGAAAAAGGGTCACACATATGCAGAAGTGTTGAACAAAGAATTAAAAACGGTTTGTAATTCCTATGATTAGTTTATTCCAAAAGAATATTTGGGCATCTTTTATTAAATGCTTAAAACATGCTAGTAATTCTGATCTCCATAATTTTAGTGAGCATATAACTTTTTTGATACATAATGCAGCTAGCATTAAGAAAGAGTCTTTATAGCATATCTCATATTTCAATTAATCTCCCACTTAAAAAGTATATAAATACTGCTTCTTCGGTTTTTTCCTGTTCATAGCTTCATCTTCAGCCACAAATCGGAACACATCATCGTCAACAACCACTTTCTGAACACAATGCGTGTCCTTCTGATCAAGGGGTACTTCTAAGTCTATATTCATATCTTCTTGACTTGCATCTGATTTCAGTCTTGCTTTCTTGGGTGGAGGTGGAGGTGAGACAGGAATGCTAATACTTGAAAGTAAATTAAGGGGATGTTTTATTGTTTCAGTCTTTTTGTTACTGGTTCCTTGAGTTAGTTTCCCTATTCGTTCAGGACCTTCGTTTGACAAAAGCATTGGGTACAGGAACAGTGTATTGAACCTCTCCATTAACAGAAACATTTGCTCTTTCAGTATATGATTCTTTCTTATCAACTGATTGATGTTGATTTCTGATTTTGGTTGCCCATGGGATTCAGGTTTTTTAGAATTGGCGTATGCCATTAGCTTTCTACATCCAGTTATCGTGGCATAGTGTGGTGGGAGCACATACGTCAAGCCTCCTAAAGTGTTGTTTCCCCATATATCTGGTGCGTTACTGACTACAACTGGCGTAGTCGGCCCTTTTCTCGAGTAACTCTTAACCTGGAATAGATTAACTTCTTGATGAGGATTCAGCAGGCCAGGATACTGATCAGCATATGAGCTTGTTTTGAAAATATCCAGCTTTAATTTTCCTCTCAGGAAAACAATCATTTTTTGCAGATTTGTGACATTGAGACTGTGCATAGACACCACAGAGTCTGAGTCTAGAACAATCATTTCGGCTTCATCATAAGTTTCATTGGATGTTTTTTCTTCTTCCTGTTTGATATGTTCAGTCAAAAGATTAGCTATAATAGCATCTTCTATAACTTCAAGAGGGGATTCTCTTGTAAGTTTTTTGCTTTTCCTATCTTCAATTTCTGATTCTATCCTCTTTTTAAGTTTTTCAGTGGCTTTGTTGAGATTGTCGGTCGCGAGGCCATGGCCAAGGCGTCGCGCGCCTCTTCTCGGAGCATTGTCAAGGGAAGTGTTTGGGTGTCTTCTCATCCATTTCAACAAAGTTATGTAGCGAGCTCTTAAGTGAACACGCGTTTTGTCAGGGAAGTGCTTTGTGACACTAGAGTAGTTTGTCAGACACTCTTCATTGGCCATCAGTTGAAGAAGCTTCTTGTCTTCCTTGACTGTCCAGACAGTTGATATCCTCTTTTTAGCTAGTACTTGGTAACGCACACGAATTTGTGTCGCTGAACGGCCAGGAAGATACTCTGACATTTTCCTGTAGTTAGGTCCGAATTTATCATGGCATGTTAGAATAACAGCATCTTCTTCCGGAAGAAATCTACCTTTTCTCTTTTCAACTAATCGAAAATATTTATTATATATTTGTATCTTGGTTCTGTTCTCCATAGACGAAGCTACTTTGCCCCATGGTATATAATCATCTTCTTTATAATATTCAATCAATCTTCTAAGATATTCCTCCTCTTCCTTTGTCCATTTCTTTCCAGTGAATGTATTGCTCATATTTGTTCTGTAGTAGACAAAACACTGGTAGCCAGTCCTACCCGTGTTGAGTTCTTTAGCAATAGCATCCCAGTCTTCATAGTTATGGTTGAGTGCCATTTCCTGCAAGCAGACATGCTCGTCTTTGCCCCATGCACTTTTATTGATGCAGGGATGCAAAAATACTTTCCACAGTGATCTGTATTCTGAGGCACAATGCCTTTTATTTAATTTATTAGCAATAATTTCCCAGTCATACTCCTGGTCTATTGGCAAAGCAACATCCTTAAGTGTTTTTTTTCCTAAAGCAGTAATTTCTTTGTTTATAGCATCAATTTCTCTTTCCAATATTTTGGGCTTTTTATTCTTGCCCTCGCGTTTTAACTGTGCAATCTTTGAAGTAAACTCTTTCTTTTTAATATCAATGGACATTTTAAGAAGAAGGTTAGTAAAACTGCATTTATCTTTTACAGTCCAGCCAGGGACTGAAGTAATTTCAGAAAAGTCGTACATGTTACTTTTCGCCATGAGAATTGTGTCTTCATTATCTGGGGCAGGGAAATTCGATTTGTCCTTGAAATATGGCTTCCCACAGCTGATATAGCGGAACGTTTCTTGCCGGTCTTGCTTCTCTCCTGGCACTGCTAGCTCTTGGAGATCACTTAGCTTCTGTCGGCACTCGTTTAAACGCCCAACAAGCACTGTTTCAAGTCTTCGTAGTTTTTCATCTAATAGTTTGTTGAGGCCTAAAGCTGAATCGATTCGTACATGCTCTTGTGCGTCGTCAGTATAGGTGCTAGGAATGGAGCGGGAGTGGCGTGAGCTTATGCTGCTACTCGTGGAAGGTCCCAGGAAAATGGAAGGCTCGTCGTCTTCTTCTAAAGCGGCATTCAGTTGCGCTATATCATTTAGCTGCTTTTCTTCATCGCTATCCACATCTATACACTCCATGATTGCCACTGACAGCCAATAAGATAAGGCCTTTTTACTGTCTTAAATACAAGATTGTTGAAATTAATATCCAAATCCGATGTATTCACCACACATCAATCAATATCAACAAGCATTGAACATGAACAAGCCTGTGGAACAAGCAAAGCAAATGTCATGTCATGCACATGCATCTGTCACCAGTGTCACTGTCACCACCATAGAAAAGTACTCTGTGGTCACCATTCTATGGGCTCCACAAACCAGAGTACTATGAATAGCTACAAACCATACAATTATCACTTCTGATTTGTCACATTCAAGTTCTGACAAATTGTGGCAATTTAGGGATACCATTGAGTAAAAATTATATTGCCATACCAAAGCACTGTCATGATTGTGATATTCTTAATTTTGCCTAAGATATCGCTACTCGCAGTAAGATGCAAACCTGATTTAAAGAAAAATACCTCAAATCGACTATAAAACTCATTTTATAGTACTATAACACCTTTAATATACACTCTTTAGTAAATGCGTGTTAAATTGTGGAAAGGCTAATCACGAATTATTATTATTTTTAAATATTTTACTTAAAATTATCTGACAGAATACTTGGCTGATCATAAATATTTGCATGGTCCAAATTGTGTTGACTGTGATGAGCATGCATGATTTGTCAGCCCCAATTTATCAGAAGCTGACTAATTGCTATCGTCTGGACGCATGTTGCGCTGCTGATCAAACGAATTGTACTGAGAAATTTCATGCACATGTGGTCGGATTGTTACATCTGTACGCTACACCGGCTACACCCAATTATGACTTCGACATGTTGTACTGACAAATTGGGGTAAAATCACATAATCTATATGTATACCTACTGCCATATCATGTTTAGTTAAAGATACGTTCTGCAAACGTATATATATAGGTAACCTCTATTTTGCTCAAAATTTAACGAGAAAGCTTGAGCAGCATGCGGCAAGCCGCCTAGGGTCGGTCTATTGAACGTGCTAAAAGGTACCTCAGTGTGCGTGCCTAGCGTAATTTGCACGTGTATCCGAGCGTGGCGTGAACTGAGGGGCTATCGCGTAACGAAAACGAACTGCGTTCGTGTATCTCCTTCTCTGTCACTCGAACTAGCAAGTGCGACAGAGACGGAGATACACGAACGAAGTTCGTTTTCGTTTCGCGGTAGGCCCTCTGAACTACACTTGTTTGTGCGCGAGGCGCGTGCGAATTTGAACAACTGGCTGAGTCGTGCGTTACACAATCTTTTGTTAGTAAATTTGGAACAATGATTGATACAAATACATGCGCGGCCAGCATCCTGACTCACCCGCGCATGTTTATGTCCAACTATTTACCTCACAAGCAACTCGCTACTCAAATTATTTAAAAAGAAACATGAAGCGCAATTCTATTTTCCATACATACATAGATTCACGCCTTATTCCCAAAAGGGGTAGGCAGAGCGAGCACATGAAACTTACGTTCCAGTGCCACTTATAACATAAATGTGGATATAAAGATCGTCAAAATGGGATATCGCAGTATTA
Organism: Epinotia bilunana; assembly: GCA_947049275.1. Classification (NCBI taxonomy): domain Eukaryota; kingdom Metazoa; phylum Arthropoda; class Insecta; order Lepidoptera; family Tortricidae; genus Epinotia; species Epinotia bilunana. The sequence goes on along the minus strand of OX346273.1, from coordinate 9,120,569 downwards.
GGTTGCTAGCCGATCGCACACTTCAACCGGGAACAGCCCTAAGTGGATTTTTAGGAGATCCACGGGAAGAAAGGGGGGTCGTGAAATTCTTACCAGACACCATACGAGGTTCTAGTATCCAAATAAATGAATTAAATAATAAACCAGTGGATATTGTTGTTATTAGGTACCTTGCTAGGTAAATGACTTTTTATTCAAGAATGAGAATTTTCTGAATGTATTTCTAAATAATTTATTTATGTAAATATAACATTTTACAACAACATGCACCATTCATTATACTAAACTACATTCAATCTATGTAATCCATACTAATATTATAAATGCAACTGTGTCTGTCTATCTGTCTGTTACCTCTTCACGCTTAAACCGCTGAACCGATTTAGATGAAATTTGGTATAGAAATAGTTTGAAGGACATGGGACAGTTATTATCCCGGAAATCATCCCCTAGGGGATGAAATGGGGGTGAAAGTTTGTAATTAGGTACAATATAAACGAGTTCTACGCGGACGGAGTCGCGGGCAGAAGCTAGTTCGTATATATACAATGATTTCCGCCAGCCAATGATTGCCGATACCCGGTGGCTCCCCAGGGAGCCTAGTACGAGTACTAGTCAATATGAAAATACTACCAAATTTTGATAGGTATTAAGTCTTAAGCCCGCGGGCTACCCTGGGAGACACGGGATTCAAAAGGCTAATAATATTGAGAAACCTTCCAAATCCTCCAATTGCCCTGTATTACCAAGAATGTTCATATGAATCTTCAACCCCGTCGCTGTCGTTCTCGTCGTCGCGAAATCCTAGCTTGAGGAAGTCCTGCAAAGATTAGAAAAACAGTTTTGTCCAATAGGGTTGTATACTCAAAATTTATTATTTGAATAACTCAAAAAGAAAGAAGGCAATAGTTATTTGTGTCACAAGGGAGCAAAATAGTATATTTACGGAGAGGGCGGTGTATTGAATCCTGAACGTAGCGAGGGACCTTACAATAGAATCCTGAGCGTAGCGAGGGATTCTAACGTAGGATCCTGAGCGTAGTGAGGGATACAAGTGTTAAAGCCAGAGACGAAATAATTTTGCTACTGAGTGACACATACTATTTTTAAAATTTAAATTTAAAAAAGATACTGTTAAAGTTAATTAAGAAGTTTTAACTTTTCTTAATTTTTATTACTAGCTTTTAAATATTACGAAAAATTAATTAATTAAAAAAAAGACCGGGTAGCACTTCTGGAGTGCCGGCAAAAGTGAAAACTTAAAACAATAAAAATCCCTCCCCCTCCCTTGAGATTCTTCTGGAGTAGCCAGCGTCCATAGGCTAAGGTGTCTACTTACCATCAGGCTAATAGTACGCTTGTTTGCCACCGCCGTAGTATAGAATAAACACTTGAAATATGTTCGTTTTGAATCGATTACGATAAAATTACAATCGATTATTTTATCAAAATCTGTTTTTAATTTGCACATTGCGTAAATGTTACATGCCAATGTACTTATAAATTAAAAAAGTAGCTTGAACTGAAAAGTAGCGTTTTGATCCCTCTCGTCGTGGAGCAAAACTTACTTTTCTGAATGAAAGGTGTGAAAAAATATGCCCAGTGAAGAAAATCCCATTCGGATATCTCAACAAATTACGAAGCTACAACCGTTTTAATATTGCTTGTTAGAGAGAGAAAACGCTCGGGGGTTACGACACTCGAGCGTCATATCATAGTAAATGACAATCGTTTCATATGAAGGTGCGTTTTGTGGAAAAGTGACAGAAATAAGGGAGCGACCACACCGGTGCTTAACGCTGCGTATACGCGTTGACGTGTCGTATGCGTCACGTATTCTTCATGCCGGCACTCCAATGCGCTATGCGCTATTCGTTGTGTGACTGCGCCGTATTTGCGATTTGCTTGTTATTTGTGCGAACAATCAAACATGCCCACCACACTGCGTGCCGGTGTGCCGAACATGCCAAATATGTGTGTTGTTTGCGTCGCAAATGTCAAAAGCGGCGATGGATGAGTTGACAGCAGCAGCTTATTATTTTTTATTCTAGATATCGTATAACTTTTTCATTTGTCCACTCCATTATTCAAACCGAACCCGTCGACAGACACGACCGCCGCTAGTAAGCGAGCAAATGAGTGAGTGAACGAAGTGTGGGCAGTCAATGCGCTATTCGGCTTATTCGCCTCCTTTGATGTGTACCAAAAAACCGACAAGTCGACGGATACGCGTATTCGCTATTCGTACTTATGCGTTATGCGTGCGAATAAGGCAAACATAGACGAATAAACCGTCCACACTGCGTCGAATACAGGCGCATAAGCCGAATAACGAATAGCGCATAGCGCAGTGGGGTGCCGGCATCATACATTTTGCTGCGTTTTACGGTGCGTTAGCATATTTTGAGCAGCGGTGTGGTCGGACCTTTACCCCCTCTTAAAACTTTGGATACTTATATTGTAAGTTTGTGATTGTTTAATCCCCTGCTTTACTTTTTTCTCCATTAGACAATATTTTTAAACTTTTTCTTTCATAATTATTGCTCACTAGCTTCCGCCCGCGACTCCGTCTGCGTGGACCCGGGATAAAAACTATCCCACTATCCTATTCAGACTATAAAATATCTTTGTGAAAAATTTCATTCAAATCGGTTGAGCCGTTTAAGCGTGATTGAAAGCGCCAAACATCCAAACTTTCGCATTTATAATATTAGTAGGATTTTGTTTGGTGTCTATTAGCGTTAGGTATACGTAGGGCGCTGTTTCATGGATTAATCGATATATGATTTAGATATGGATTTCTTAATTTCATAATATGAAAATACAATATAAATTACCCTAGGTACTATGGCACGATTATTAATATTATTACGTCATGGTACCTCAACTTCCTCCTGGTAATTTTCTAAGGAGCAGCACTGTCCTAAGACCATGTGGAGGCGCGTGGTTGCTCGCAGCACGCACCGCGCGGTCGCCGCGAGTGTCACCGCGTCACGAAGCTGCTCGCACGCAGTCAACCTCAACCACTGAAAGAGATGCTTCACATTCAGAACCAGGACTATCTATCTAATTCTTGTTAGCCCTGGGAAAGCTGATGGGGGTCGCGTATGACGCGCGAACTTGATAATGATAACCCTGGCAGGAATGTTCCGCAAAGAAGGAAGACATGATATTATTTGACCTGTCAACATCAGGTTTGTTACAATCGACCTCCTATAAGCTTTTATTTTATCATCATCATAATCTTAAGAGCCGGGCTCTTGTCGGTGGAGTAATCGCCACTTATTACTCCACAATAGGAAATATTTATGTGGTGGTTTCCCCACTTGCCTTCCACATCGCAGTGTAATGGCCGGTTATATACGCCCACTCCTATTTGGTCAAAAGTCCTACCGGAACCGACTTCCTCGGCCTTCTGCCAATACTGATGCAGCTGCTGCTCTGTACCAGGGGAATGCTTATTTGATGGCGGCATTTAGTCGCCATGTCGCAAGGTCGTCATAAGGCCATGTAGGTTTTATTGAGAATCTCGTCCCACCGTCCAATCCAATCCACTACGCCCTGTTAACCCTGTCGCTGCTTGATAGGGAACTGCTTATTCGTTATATTCGCAGGGTGCGTAACGATGCCTATATTTTTTTTTGAAATAATACACTCGGCGTCAAAAAAATCGCACATTTCGAAAATTTGGTTTTGAGCGAAAATTGCTCTTACAGAATGTAATGTACCCCATGACTATGGGGTCTTATTTGAAAGGTAATGAAACCTTCTATCGGAAAATGTCAATTGAAAATCAACCCCGTAAGGAAAAAAAGGAAAAAAACAGGAAAAAGGAAAAATCGTTTATTTAACAAAAATTACAAAAAAATAAAACACAACAATAACAATAAAATAAAGCTTAAAACTAAACTTAAAACCTAGTGTTGCCTCCTCTAGCCCTCCGAAGCTCTTCCATGCGGTCGGTCATGGACCTGATCAGCGTCACGATGTTCTCTTGAGGAATGTTGTTCCACTCCTCAATGACAGCATCATGAAGCTCATCAAGTGTGGCAGGAGGAGGATCACGCGATCGTACCCGCCTTTTCAGCTGGTCCCAGAGGTGCTCGATGGGATTTAAGTCGGGACTCCTTGCTGGCCAGTCCATAACGTTGATACCAGCAGCATGCAGGTAGTCCCGAACGATCAACGCTGTATGGCTGCGGGCGTTATCGTGCATAAATTGGAACCCAGGTCCAATTACATCAGCATATGGGACCACATGTGGATCCAGGATCTCCGCAATGTACCGTTGAGCAGTCAGGGATCCCTGGCCACGGCCACCTCCAGTCCGGGAAACGCAAACAAGTTCGGTTTTCCCGTCGACGGAAATGCCGCTCCAGAACATACAGGATCCACCCCCGTAGCTGACGGTTTCTACGGTGCAGGCTTCTGTATACCGCTCCCCCTGCCTCCTGTACACCCTTCTGCGTCTATCGTTGGTGTAAAGGCACACTCTCGTCTCGTCAGAAAAGAGGACATTCCTCCATTGGGTGAACGTCCAATTCTCGTGGCTAGTGCGAAATCCTCTTCTGGCATTCCGGTGCTGCGCAGTCAACTGGGGGCCCGTAGCGGCCCTGCGGGGCATCAAGTTCCTCTGCCGTAGTCTTCGTCTGATCGTGGAGACGCTCACCGACGTTCTGCGAGCTGCTCGAAGCTGTTGCTGGAGCTCAACAGCGTTGAAAAAACGATTCCGCAAGGAAGTCGTCACAATGTACCGGTCGTCTGAACCGGAAGTACAGCGTCGCCTCCCGGATCCATGCCTTCTGATGTAGCCACCAGTCTCCTCGAACCGCTGGAACACTCGACGCACTCGAAAACGGCTGATATTCAGACGCCGAGCAACTTCAGTCTGTCGTAGTCCAGTTTCCAGTAGTGCAATCACTTGAGCGGCTTCTTCTGGCGTGGTATCCATTTTTTAATGTTTTTTTCTTGCTGTAGCTCTTCAGGTGTGATCTCAGTGACGTCTGGATAGCGAATGACCCTTAATCGTTTTTTTTTTTTTTTTTTTGAACCTGACTGTTGCTATAATAGGACGAACCCAATATAGCGGTCGAATTGCGTGGTTGGAGGGTAGCCTGGGGAAAATCCAGGGGGAGCCTCCGGCACGACCACGCGGGAAAGTTTGTACACTGGAATACTCTACGAGTTTGCGCTCCAGTGAGATTGGTTGAACGGTATCAACCGAATCTGGGGTGTGAGTGGTGTCGAACTACTGGGAGTTTTATCGCTGGTTCGCTAAAACCTAGCCTAGCTGAGAAGAGTCCAGCAAGAAACTCAGCTAGGCCCGACTTGGGTCGGACTGACTCTACCCGGTATGCGGAGGTACCGGGACGAATAGGGACTGTATGTGTCTGTGTTGTCGCGATCTCGCGGTGGACGTCCACGCCGGCGGGAACGCCGAAGTGTACGCGATGTGTTGGACGCCGAAAGCGCAGCGTTCCATCTTTCGATGGACGCTGTGATTTCGTCGTCCGGGTCCGTGAGTGTGTGCCTAGGACGCCGGACCGTGCGGCCCCTAATCAGTGAGCGCCGAGTAACGACAGAGGGGGGAGGGATGGGAACGTAATCAGCAGCCTTCCTAACTAACGGATTCCTATGGTGGGTAGCGTTGTCAAAATAACGTCTGGCAGCCTGCTTAAAGAGACCATACATGGTGCTAATCCCCATGTCGTGGTGCAGGCTGAGGTTCGATTGGTACCACGGGGCACCAGTCGCCCTACGGAGAAAACGATTTTGAATGACCTGAAGCGGCTTGAGCGATGACATAGGCACGTGAGCAAATGCTACACTTGCATATGTCATGATTGGACGAACACAAGTCTTGTAGAGTGTCAGCTTATTTCTAAGTGACATTTTACTAAACTTGTTGATCATCGGCCCAAGCCTTCCTAGTACGAACAACGCGCGGTTGCGTACCCTACGGATGTGGCTACGGAAAGTCAGTCTCCTGTCGAGGGTCACTCCAAGATATTTGGCCTCGTTGACCCAGGGGATGGGTCGGTCAAACATCTGGATCGGAGCCATCCGTCTTTCTGTACTAACGCAGTCAGACGGGTGGAAGACTATTGCAGTGCTTTTTTACGGGTTGACTTCGATACGCCAAAGATTAAACCAACGACCTAGGTCGGTGATTGCCTCTTGGAGGTATCGCCGGATAGTAGCGTACTTACAATGGGTCGTAAAGAGCGCGGTGTCGTCCGCAAACAACCCCAGTTGCACCTTCGGGTGCCTGGGAATGTCGTTCGTGAACAACGAGTAGAGAGTGGGAGAGAGCACGGAGCCTTGCGGGACTCCTGCCCGGATGGGGTGTGGGTCCGAGTACGTTCCCTCCAGTCGGTATCGAAAGCTTCGATCACTGAGAAAATCTCGTATGGTGAGTACGAGTCTGTCCGGTATACCGAGCTGGTATAACTTGTATACCAGCCCGTTATGCCAGACCTTATCGAAGGCTTTCACCACGTCGAGAAAGATCGCACCGGTCTTGAGCCCCTGGAATCGAGAGAAACCGTCCAACACGTGCTCCGTGACGCGGTGCACCTGTTGGACACATGAGTGTCCGGATCTAAAGCCGAACTGCTCGTCGATGAGGAGGTTATTCTCAGCCGTAAATCTGAGAATTCTCGTGAGTAGGATCCGCTCATATAGCTTTCCAAGGGAGCTAAGTAAGCTGATCGGCCTATAAGAGGCAGGCGAGGTCCGGGGTTTACCGGGCTTCGCTATCCCTATGACCGTTGCACATTTCCACGCGGCTGGAAAGTGAGCATTGGTCAGCGCGGCATTGAAGATGCCAACCAAAAGGAGGAGGAGGGTTTCGGGGAGAAGTCTCAGGATGCGATTGTATACACCATCCGCACCCGGAGCCTTCCTGATACGGAGACGCCTGACATGGTCACTGACTTCCTTAACCGACACCGGTAAAATGGGTGAAGTTACGGGGAGACGCGATCTCCTGTCCACCTCGGAATCGACCCTTCTAATATGGGCTTCGTCGGTGTGGAGGAGGTTGGGCGAACATTGGGACTCTAGGCTACTCGCAAGGCATTCGGCTTTCTCACTGTCCTCGAACGCGGGGGTTGAGTGATCCGGTCGATCCAAGGGAGGGATAGTCCAACAGGCATCGGATTTGAGAGATCTCGCTAGTTTCCAGTAAGCCAGATGACTAGGCGTTATCTCCCCCATCAGATCCCTGAACGAGTTCTCCCGAAATTCGGCAATTCTCTGTTTGGACTCGTTAGACAAGTCCCTCAGGATTTGCCGATTTTCGGCAGAAGGGTGATTTGAATAGGTACGGATGGCGCGATTTTTCCTTGTTACCAACTCTCTCAGTTCCCTAGGTAGGGGTCGGTGTTGGATGTCCTCCGCCGACACCTCCCTTGAGGCCTCGCTTCGTACAGCGTTGAGGTAGTTGGTGAAAGAATCGATCGCTTGGTCTGTCTGTTCGGTTGTAGTTATATTGTCTGGGATGCCTCTAAGCAAGGGGGGATCTGTCTGTAAGAGACCTGTTTGCACCTTGTCCCAGTCCACGAGTGTCCTGGTTCGAGGAGTACTATTGGGGTGAGGACCTAGTCTCAAAAGGACTGGCCTATGATCCGAGTCTAGTTCGTGTATCACTTCTATAGAACGCAGAGTTAACGCTACGTTCTTTAGCAGTGCTATGTCGAGTATGTCAGGTCGGTGATCTACGTTATGAGGGAAGTGAGTCGGTTCTAAGGGAGCGAGGAGATCGAAAGGGAGGCTATCGATCAAAAGGTGATGAAGCCGATTGCCGTTGGGATTGGTTGCTACGCAACCCCAGTTAGTATGTTTACTATTTAGGTCCCCGGCCACGATGACCGAAGGACCTAGGGAGGCTAAAGAGTTGAGGTCAGTCAAAAGTAAGTCTCGTTGAGGTGAAAGGTAGGTTGAAGCAATCGATATCGGGGGGTGACCCTCCATCGAGATGCGACAGACCGACACTTCCATATTTGTCAGGGGCGGGGGATTGAGTCTTATGCAATGCATGTTACGTTTGTAGAAAATGAGCGTGCCCCCGAATGGCCTACCATCTTGCCTATCATCTCTAATCTGAGCGTATCCAGGGACGCGAAAGGCTCTAATGCTGGGACGATAAAAGGTCTCTTGGACCAGGAGTAAATCTACTGAGTGATCGCGAAGGAAGTTCATCACCTCGTCCTTCATACCTCTCAAGCCATTGGCATTGTAAATGCCAATGGTAATCGAAGCAGGTTTAAGCTTTTGGGATGTACTATCCATACTAGTAGGCACCGTGAACCTGGCTGCCGCTTGGTGCGGCGAGATACTGCGTCGTTGTGGCGAATATACGGGCAGTCAGGCCGCTCGCCACCTCCGGTGGGAGTACCTGAATTACCTGCATAAGCGCATAGAGGGGATCTATAGCGGGCCGGCCCGCTTAACTGGCGGCGGGCCCCCATGCAGAGGGGCCCGCCTGAGATTGGGGTGCAGAAGGCACCGGGCGGGGACCTGCGGCCGCAGAAGGCGGCGGGTTCCTAGGGGCACCTAGCCCTACGGCCGGAAGGGCGGGGTAGTGTTGCAGAGTGCTATGGGGAGCACGGCTCGCGCTTAGCTTACGCCCAGAGGGAGGCGAGGACTTCGACTTTGCTCCGTTGTCGCGACTCTTTGGGCGGCAAGGGCATCCCCCATAATTGGCAGTATGCCCATGGGGGAGCTTGCGAACCAAACAGTTGCAGCACCGTATGCCGTTCGGGTCCTTGCATCCCTTTGGGCGCTCGCAATCGCGAGTCGCGTGATCCCCAGCGCACTTGACGCAACGGGGGGGAGAGTGACAACCACGAGCGCCGTGGCCGAACCTCTGGAAATTGTGGCACTGTGAGAGGTGGGTCCTCTTGTTAGGAGTCTCCACCCTCACAGCCATCTTGAGAACCTCCTTAAGGGAGTGGACTGCTTTACGCTGGTCCGGGTCGGTGACTACTAGTACGATATCGTACTTCCCTTTCTGCTTATTGTAGAGGCGATGAACCTCCCTGACGGCGATCCCCTTGCGCTTTAGATCCGCAGCTACCTCATCCTCCGGGATATCTTTGTGGATGCCCCGGAGGATGGCCCTGTAACCCTTCTCTTCGACGGTCAGCCTCAGGTTGTAGGCCATCGACAGCTCGTCGAAGAGACGGGTCAGAGCACGGTAGTCTTCGGGACCCTTAATCGATCTTTACCCCCCCTTTTATACCCGTCCATGGGTGCCCAATTAGTGACCCACTAAACGCGTACTTCGGGACTTTTGATTTAAAATGCGTTTTTTTATGGTCATTGTTTTTACAAAAACAAACACCCACTCATTTAAAAGGTTGTTGATTGAGCTTTAAAATGATATACATATTAATGGGGTACAGTACATTCCGTAAGAGCTATATTCGCTCGAAACGAAATTTTCGAAATGTGCGATTTTTTTGACGCCGAGTGTATTAGTCGCAATAACACTCTTTTCATATAATTCTTGAGTCATATAACAACACTTAATATATTTACATACGATATAATTATCATTTTATATAATGATCATTTGATGTAGTAACATTTAATATAACATACTTTAAATATAATGTATATTTCCTATGATGAACAAATGATATAACGCTAATTTCTTCTAATGCACAGTTAGCATAATATTTATTGGTAGACTCTAAGGCAGGTCGGTGTAGGTAGCGAAGCGAGGAGGAGTGTTAGGTTGAACTGCGACCCTACAGCGCGCTAGCCGAGCGAGCGAAGCGAGCGTGCCGCGGCAGCGGCCGGCGAAGCGCCAGAACCGAACACTTTTTAACTCCCTAATATATACTTACATAGTACAATTCGCAAACCGTTGTGTTTGCTACATTTTCTTTTGATCATAAAATATTATTCTACTTGATAGTTATGAGCAGGGCTCGGACAAGTCATCGCAAAACAATCGCAAGACGGCAATAGAACAAGATCAATAGAATCGCATTATGTACAATATTATTTAATTATATTTTTCAATGACATTTATTACTGCAACCCAAAATTCATCATACATGTGTGAAGCCATTAACATTTTTTTAAATGCTGATGGTTGCATTGCACATACGCAACCATTAACTTCTACATTGTCTGGAACAAACCGATGTTTTATTTAATCATTCGTGTTAATATAAAAAAAGTAAACAGTTGTTATAGAATACTTTCGAACCTTTTACTCGAAATTGCCGAAACTATTCTTTGTTTCATCGATAGAAATCCACAAAAATTCGTCCCGCATTATGTTTTTAACTCTTGCATTTTCTGTCCGTAATATTCACCCAAGATTTTTTTCCTAATATAGGATTCATCAGGTATTTCCCACGGGCACAAAAGATACTTTTTCAAAAATGCCCTGAAGCGTGAATTATTGAGTTGATTCCATGGAATATTAACACAAATTAGGAACATCAACAAATCGATGCAAAAAGTTTCATAAGAAATTTCTGGCGGAGCTGTCTTCAATTTGTGATTTTTTGACCTAATATGTTTATCAATATTATCTTTCTTTAACTGTTTAATACGAATACACAATATTTCCTTGACATTTTCCTGATAACAGAGCTCGGGGTAGTCCTTAATCCACTTATTAATTGTATTTATTTGCACCATATTTAAAATATTTAGAAATAACCATAATTAAGCAAATAATTGTATTTGTTTAAATTGTCACCACAAAACTGTTTCAAACATGCCACTTTGACAAATCCATGACAGATATGCGACTAAAAAGGTCAAATGTTAAATTATAAATTACGATAATAATATATCAGCTTTAGATAATAATAATCTTAAGTCGCGACTCTATAATAGTCTTGTCCCATGTCCATATCAGTTTCTGCGATGACTTGTCCGAGCCCTGATAATGATTATACAAAATAAGTGTTATACCCGATAAAAGTTATACAATATAAACATATATATTTTGAAATTATAATCAACGTTTATTATATACAATGAGTGATTATATACCTTGAAAATATATCAAATGTTGTTATAGCGAATGAAATTATATTATTTATTTTTATACCCATCATTACACACCCATATTCGCAGCTAACCACCATATCTGATGGCCGATCACTATGCGTCACCTGTGACCCCGTTGGTAGTCTGTAGCTCAGCCCCAACCAAGCTTTTGTTTAACTTCTATAAATCTCGCAAGTCAAAGACCCAGAGAACAGACTCCATCGGATATATCGGAGCGAAAAAGGTGCTCGCAAATATTTTAGTACGAGTATGACTATTAAAGCTTTAGCTTGTGTCTATTCAGATATATTTGAGCACCCTGTAGAGTACCGATATGTTTGAAGGCAACTGTACCTACAATACAATCCTCGTAGATTTGAAATTTTGCACATATGCATACATATTTAGCGAAGGAAAAAACCATAGAAGTCTAAGTAGCGCTGCAAAATGGCCCCACTGAATGGGTGCCATTGCCATTATGCGGGAAGCAGGGTTTTAAAACGATGCCAGGCAGCCGTTTAGTTCGAACATGCGCATACCGGGGTTTAGGCACGTGTTTGGGTAGAAATTTGTAAGACGCTTGCATTCTATGGTTTATTCGTTCGCTGTGTATATTGCATTTTTAAGTCAGATAAATCAAACATTTTGGTACAATGGTCGTTGTTGCAAAAATGTATATTTTTAGGATACCTTAAGATTGGGGCAGGCATAGATGAGGGCCACAACGTCTTCATCCGAGACCGAACTGAACGCGAGGTCGAGGTGTGTGAGGCGCGGGCCCGTGCCACGCACTGCCGACGCGCCGCGCCCCGTCACGTCTGCGGTGAAAAAATGACAAAACCTATGAACGTGTACACATTTACAATACAAAGATCTACAGTCTCAAATTAGGCAGAGCCTTGGGAGTCAAGAAAGTTTTTACGTAGATAGGAATGGCAGGATTCTTTACTCTCAATCGAAGTTAGTGCCGTGGATTATACGATGCTCCGATTTCATGGAAGGCTAGCTATCATTCAATTCAAATTATTATAAAACTACTAGCTTCTGCCCGCGACTCCGTCCGCGTGGAACTCGTTTTTATTGTAGCTCCATACAAACTTTCACCCCCCACTTCATCCCCTTGGGGGATGATTTCCGGGATAAAAACTATCCTATGTCCTTCCCCAGGACTCAAACTATATCTATACCAAATGTCATCCAAATCGGTTCAGCGGTTTAAGCGTGAAGAGGTAACAGACAGACAGACAGACACCCACACTTTCGCATTTATAATATTAATGTGGATGTTAAATAAAAAATTGATAGCGGCTACAAATGTTGTTGTTTTTGTATCGCACTACGTAAAACAAAATGTTAATAATTTTAGTATTATAGGTATGTATGATATTTTAAAAAGTTCCGAACCAAAAATTATACAGTTCTAGGAGCATAATCGGTCTTGTAAGATATACAGGGTGTTTGCTCCATCGCTTGCCAAATTAATACAGCAGGTATGTTGGGTCATTAGGTATCTTTTCCGGCCTCCAAAAAAATGTTGTGTCCACTGGTATTATTTTTGTATTCTTTTAAAATAATTTAGAAATTTTCTATATGCCAACGCGTTTCAACTTGAATAAAAAAAAATAGGAAATGGTAGAGCCTAATTTTTTATTTTATTGTAATGTGCAATATTGTACGGCTCTATCAAAGTCAAAATTATTTGCAAGTAACGTCTACTTAATTTTTTATTAACCCTAAAAAAAATGTAAGATGCAAGAATTTCGTCTTGGGTAACTTTAATTTGCAATTAAAAAAAAAAAACTAAAATTGATAATGTTCTTAAAATTCTTTAAAAAAGTTCCCTAGTCTTTCCTCTTTCTATTGATATACAATAATGCCAAAAAACCTTCATTGAACTTTATTAATTTGCCAATTTTGTGTAAGGGACGCACTAGGCTCGTAACCGGCAAGCGATAAAAAACATACTTTCGCATACTTATAGCAGATGACGACTATCATACGAACGCACGCGTAGCATCTGAAAGGCTACCGCGAAACAAAAACGAACTTCGTTCGTGTATCTCCCTCTCTGTCACACTTGCCAGTTCAAGCGACAAAGACGGAGATACACGAATAAAGTTCGTTTTCGTTTCGCGGTAGCCACTCAGAAACAGATGCTACGTACGCGTGCATTCGTAATGAAGGACGTCAATTCGAGCAAGACTTGTAAAGACCATAGCCCGTTATCAGTGTTGCAGATCCATTGAAACTAAGTCATAGGGTTGACGCACAATATCTATTTTATTGTCAATGTGACATGTGACAAAAAATAAAAACGACAAAAAGACAATGTTGTAAATAGTTTGACATTGTGAGTAAGAACAACTGGCCAGTAATTTATTTGATAGATAAGGTTTATCTCAAGAATCCTTACATGAGAAATAGAATTATGTTGTATCTTTACAATCGCATTTTATTTAGGGATATACTATACTACTTATTTAATAATTTTCAATCAAATTAACCACTTCAATCCAAAAAGATTCCATTATTTGAGGTGATATTTTCATCAGCATTTTTACTAATTCTGAATTCTATTGCATGGGCAGTTGAATTCACCTTTTGACCATCCACCTTCACATTCTATTGTAAATTTTCTGAATACTTTAACTACTTCATCCCAACAATCGTCATACTTATATATGTTAACATGTTTTAACAAGAATTTCAGGCATCTTACTTTAAAATTTATAGTGCATTGGCACAAATGTATCATATTTTTATCTGTAAGAGAAAAAACTGAAAAATTAATTTAAAGGAAAACTATTAGTACTTATTAAAAAAAAAACTTTGTTGTTATATGTACTAAATTTACGAACCATTTCCGCGTCGCATTCAGGTTACTTCTAATTTCGCCATCAGCTCTCTTTTAAACTGGGAAAATTCAGCGTGATCAATGAAATTCATGATTTTAACTGAATACTAAACGAACGAATTATATACGACATAAATCAATTTTGACAAATAAATGACGCAATGAGTGAAAAAGAGAATAAAAGTCTTTTTAATTACGGATTGAAAAGAGATTTTATTTTGTTAAAAACTTAGTTTATATCAATTAAAAAAAGGGGGCTTATATATACCTAGAGGCACATGTTAAAAATAATATACGCGCAGTGCCAACCCTAGCGTTTTCAATGATTCTGCAACACTGATAACGGGGTATGGAAAGACGAATTTATTGATTGAAATGATTAAAATTTGACTATTACCTACACTACTTACAGTATGTTATTTACATAAAAACCTGCTTATCGAATTTAATTGCCTGGTTGGCATCGTTTATCGTTTATTTGACGAAAGAGAGAGACAGCTGATGCATTTCTAAGCACGTGTCACGTGTGGTTTACAAAAATATTGCACGTCGATTAAGAGCCTAGTCCGTCCCTTACACAAAATTGGCAAGTTAATAAAGTTCCTTAAAGGGTTTTTGGCATTATTGCACATAATTAGAAAGAGGATAGACTACAGAACTTTTAAAAAGAGTTTTAAGAACATTATCATTTTTAGTTTTTTTTTAAATTGCAAATCAAAGTTACCCAATACGAAATTCTTGCATCTTAATTTTTTTTGAGGGTTAATAAAACAATAATTAGACGTTATCTGCAAATAATTTTGACCGATAGAGCCGTACAACATTACACATTACAATAAAATAAAAAATTAGGCCTCTTCTTTTTTTTAAATTCATGTTGAAACCCGTAAGCATATAGAAAATTTCTAAATTATTTTAAGAGAATACAAAAAAAAATACCAGTGGACACAAATTTTTTTTGGAGGCCGGGAAAGGTAGCTAATGACCCAACCTACCTGCCGTTTTAATTTGGCAAACGATGGAGCAAACACCCTGTATATGAAGACGAAACTTTACTGAAGATAAAATTAAACCATTTCCAATCCCCTAATCTAACCTTAGTCAATAATTTGTGCACTCACGCCAGCAGTGCAATTTCAAGACCTCCAACTTCCTACAGCTCTCCGTTACTTTCTCCAGATGTTGGTCCCACGTATAATAATTCGAACTGAGATGCCTCAAATGTTTCAGTCGACAAACTGACTCAAAGAAAATGTTGCTTCTCCGAAGGTCGTTGATACAGTCTATTTGAACAGTAAGGTATTCTAATTTGGGCATCTTGTCTAGTAGGATGTGGACATGGTCACGTATGTCTTTACTAGCTCTGGCCAGGGCAAGCTTTCTCAGGCCGCTGAGGCGGTCTGCGGCCGTAAGCAAAGGAGGGAATTCTAAGGCCCAGCAACTCCTTAGCACGAGAGATTGTAATTTCGCCGACCTCAAGTTCAGCAAACATCGACCAGTCATTCGTAGGTTGGTTAAAATTTTCAATTCCTCTAAGACTTCGCTCGATAAGAATTGGCTGATACAGTCATCTGTCAGATACTGAAAAAAGAAACGCTCAGTTTCGGTGGTTGTTCTGGGACAAAAATGAAAATAGTACATTTGTGTACAAAAATTGGCCAGCTTTAAGAATGATTATTATGCGAATTCAAGGAATTCAGTGAAGGAAAACATCCTGCATACATTTGTGAAAAAATTCAAATGTGTAGTCCCCAACCCCTTATAGGCCAGTGTGAGAGGTTGCTGCCCTCTTATTTATTTAAAACAGGCAACAAGGCCCATATTACAAATACCTTAAAGGCTAACATATATCAAAATAAACTTATTAAATAACTACAAAAGCACACAATTACTGCGACAGTATCCTCCAGTCATGGAGGATCCAAACAGACCCGACCAGATCCCGTCAGGGATGCCTGTGCCCAGCAGTGTCGTATAAAGCCTGTTTTTTTATTATTATTATTAAGTACCACCTTGCGGGGCACCTACCCACGCCGCGCCTTCCGGTTCGTGGTCGCCGCTCGAGAACCTTTCCGCCCCAACGGACATCGGTTCTACGTGATATGTGCCCCGCTGAATGCGGGTGGCGCAGGACCGGTCACTTTGGCACTCTTTGGGGGAGGCCTATTTCCAGCAGTGGACGTCTTTCGGCTGATATGATGATGATGATGATGATTATTATTAAGTAGGTAGAGGATCCATCCAGAGGGTGTGAGAGGGTACACAAATAAAATACTTGTCCCTTCTATCTAAGTTAATATGCTATATAAATAATAATCGTTAATGGGGCCAGTCTCACATAAATCGTATACCTCATGCATGAGAGGGAACGGGCAGTAGTCCCCACGCTGGCCCAGTGCGGGTTGGGGCTTCACATACACCTTCAGCCGTGTCTACACCGGACGAGCGGCTCGCCCGAACACCGTTCGCCCAAACGTGCTCGCCCGGTGTGGACGTGATTCGGGCGAGCGGCGGCTCGCCCGAGCCGTTCGGGCGAGCCTCCGAATGCTTGCCCGAACGGTTTGCCCGAGCCGCGAGCGGCTCAGCCTATGTGGACGGTGGTTTTGTTCGGCCGAACGACAGAAGGCGAGGGCGATTTTGGCCCTACGTATTATTATTCTAATTTGTACTTTATTGTTAACAGTATAAGGTCGTAACACATTTTCCGTAAATGCAAATCCCATTTTGTTTTATCAAACTTTTATATTTTGATGTTAGCCGATTCGACTTCATTCAAAACTGAACGCTATTCCTAAGAATATAAAGCCGTTAAACACTTTTTGCAATTGCATATTCTGCAAATAAAGTAATTTTGTCCACGCGTCCTTTACCGTTTTGATATTGAGCAAATTCGAATAGTTCGAATTTGGACGTTATTCCTAAAGAGATAAAGCTTTGAAAAATATTTGGCAATGGCAAAAACAAATTGGTATTTTATTTCTTCGTCTCCTTCATAAATTTTGCTGAGTTAAGTTGAACTATAGCGTACTACTAATAAGGTTGTTATTAGATATATTGGCACGCAGGGGGAGAGATTGTTGCAAAATTAAAATTATGCAAGTTTTCACTTCTGCCGGCACTCCCGGAGTGCAACCCGGTCTTTTTTTTTATCAAGGTAACTTTTTAAAGTTCATTCGAAGTCGCTGCGTTGAAAAGGTCAAAACTAGCTTGACCCCTGGATACCTACATTACATATTGATATTGGAAAATTAGGGATCAAGTTATACCTACTGGGGTGGTTGGTAACTTGGTAGTGAGACGAGTTGAGGGGGATTTGGGAATTGCGTAACTGAGTTCGACACGCATGGGTTTGTTTGTCAGCTGGAAGGATTGGTAGATTGAGTAGTACCTACCTAGTAAGAATTTCAATAGGTAGGTATTTTTGATTTATCACCTTTATCGTTGTTGTGTCTCCCTCTGAGAAACCGAGAGGGCGACACAAGTCAATCATAAATATCGAACGCACTCACTAAATTTCACGAGAATCTGTGCATTTTGCGCATCCACATTTTACGGCTTTTTTTAAATACATTTCCTCCGATTTCGAACTAGCAGAAGCAAAATTAATGTTGTCGCAGCGACAGCTGTGCGCACATGCGGCTTCATCGCGATCGTGAGCTCAACTATCGGTAGGTAAATTCGCCCGAGCCGGCCTGGCTCGGGCGAGCCGCGCGCATTTGCCCGGACGCCCGTCCACACCGACCGAGCGCTTGCGGCCGAGTCTTTTGACGGCTCGCCCGAGCCTTCTGACGGCTCGCCCGAACCGTTCGGGCGAGCGTTTTTGATGGCTCGCGCGAGCCGTTCGGGCGAGCCGCTCCTCCGGTGTGGACACGGCTTTTGAATTTCTTTGTGGATGTATGCAGAAACCTGCATACATCCAATAAGGTAAAGGAAAAACATCGTGAGGAAACCCTCACGATGTTTTTCCTTCACCGAAAAGCTAATGGTAAATATTCAATGATATTCCGTACATAAGTTCCGAAAAACTCATTGGTACGAGTTGGGATTCGAACCTACGACCGCCGTTTGACAGCCGCATGCCTGAACCGCTAGCTTCTCTAGCTTACCTACTTACTTTACAATAATCCAAACAAATCTGCTTCAGACAAAGAAAGTATTTTTCTGTACCACCGAGAGGTGACAGCTGGTCCCCTCGCATAACAAGCTGCAAAAACAATAATGCAATTACAATAATGATTACAACAAAACATGGTCATTTACATGTGTAGTGTGTCCCCTTATTTCACCGACAAATGTTTCACCGAATGCATGGTTTCGCCGAATTTTCGTTTCATCAAATTTCTGTTACTCAGAAACCTTTAACTTTTAAGGTAAAGGGTCATTCTGTAGAACCCATTAGGTTAGGTTAGGTTTGCTGTATATTATAACATTCCTGAAAAGTTTACTGATACTGAAAAAAATGGCTTTAGATGAAATGAAAAGTACCTATTTACGGTTGAGTTCATAAATGTATGGGCGACCTCTGTAGCCTAGTTGGTAGTGACCCTGCCTACGAAGCAAGAGATCCCAGGTTCGAATCCCGGTAAGGGAATTTATTTGTGTGATGACCATGAACATTTGTTCTTGAGTCATGGATGTTTTATATGTATTTAAGTATTTATATATATATATATATTTTAATATATATGTCTTCTCTCAAAAGCTCAAAAATTCCTGAGCTGACTTATGCCCTTAACAATAAAGTCTGCACATGTTTTTGATCACTTTCTTCAATGCAGATATTTTCGAACTCTGCTGTACATGATCGGCTTTACCTATAGTTCAGGGGGAGTGTTGCACCCGGGCGCACGGTCCTAGGGGGCGCCGAGAGCCATTCACAGGGCACCACTCACTGGGCGCGCTAACACTGTGCTAGCGCGCGCTAGAATGGGGGGTGCTAATGGGGTAGTGATTGCACCCGGGCAGTACATGAGCCGCCAAACGCCTCTGGTACATACAGTAACATAATATTCATACAAAATTCACACAATAAAAACTTATATTAATAATTGGAATTGTTATGTACCTTGAGCTCTTCCAAATTATGGCAATTTTTTCCTAGTTCCTCAATATCAACATCACTATCATCTTTACAAAACTTTTGAAAGCTCATGACTGAAGCACCCAATTTGTAAGTCCAAAGCTTGAAAGATGAATAGTCTGCATCAAACCTTATCATCAGGTAATTGCGTTGATTACATTTCTCCCTTGACCACTCCTCTACATTAATTTTAATATCTGTAAGAAATTACCATAATTTTTGTAATGAATCTATTTGTTTTATTCCATGGACGTAAGTAAAAATAAAATAAAATAAATAATTGTGGTTGGTATGGTGTAGTTGGTAGCCTGCCTACGAAGCCCAAGGTCCCGGGTTCAAATCCCAGTAAGGGCATTTATTTGTGTGATGATCATGAATATTTGTTCCTAAGTCATGGCTGTTTTCTGTGTATTTAAGTATATATTTATCTATATAAGTATGTTTATCGTCGTCTAGTACCCTCAGCACAAGCTTTGCTTAGTTTGGGACTAGGTCGATTTGTGTAAGATTGTCCGCAAATATGTAAAAAAATCACACATAGAACTCAATGGAGCCCACTCCTACATAATTTATGGACCAACACAAACTAGGATGCAATTATCAGATCAGAGTGTACACAACTTTGTGCATTGAACTAGCTACACTAGCCATATCCATTCATACTCTTTGACATATACTAAACAGTTAAGTAGTACATTATATCTTGATATCATAAGATTTTACAGCTCCTTACGTGATAAGTATGCCAAGATCACTCTTTGCCAATGCCGGCTGGTTCGCTCAGTACGTACTATTTCTTTGACTGACAAGTAGTTTAATACACTATGCCAGCAGTCCTCATTCAAGTAATCCAGTATAGTCCGCTCATTTTCAACTTGAGCTTCTAAAATCTACATGAAATACACACAAACTCAGTTAGAATATACGTACAGCAAGTACATCCAGTAATTTTATATAAAGTCGATTTAAAATAATTAGTTTATTGTGCTTTGATGACTCACTTGAAAATCGGGGTCCATTTGTAAGATTAGTTAGCACTTAGCAGTACCAGCTGGTACCAGCTGCTTTTCTACCTAGTCAACCGAAAGCCAAAACTCTTGCGCACAAAATTCAAAATATTTTTGTTTGGTTTTCACAAATGTCAAGTCAAGTCAGTTCGTGTCAGTATAGCTATTTAAGCTACTATACTATACTATGAAAAAATCTTCAAAGGACTGTCTTTTCTATTAGTAGCAGCGGTTTTATGTGTCACTCAAATAGGAGTTAAGGGTTCTACACACGTAACGATTTGTCACGAACAACCTAGAGACGTAGAAAGAGACAGCCTACATTCAATTTATTCTCTTTGAAGACGGATGTTGCGATAAATTGAAATTGATTTGAATTTGACATTTAGAATTTTGACAATTAGTCGAAGTTAGCTCGAGTGGAGTTGGAGTGTTGAATAGTTTTTTGTATTATTCATGCGGAAGAATTTTCGCTTATGCGATGTTTATAACATTACCTTTTGGACCAGGAAAGTGTACTCAATCCGTAGAAAATGTCTGAACCTGGTATCATAAGAAAACTTAGTGAAGATGTTGTAAATAGAATAGCAGCCGGCGAGATTGTGCAAAGACCGGCTAATGCATTGAAAGAACTCATTGAAAATAGGTAAAAAATCCAAATAATTGTTTAATTCTAAATCCCAGAAATTGCTCGCATTTATGACGTGATCAAAAAGTTTCGAGAGAAAAAAAAACAGAAATCTATGTACTTGTTCATTTTATTTTGTCACGTAATTTCTTTAGTTATTATAGTGTACGTCGGGATGTATTTTACTACATAATATGAAATACTGATGTTGCTACTGTTTAAGTTGTTTTATTTTAGTGAAAACATGGAAACTGAAGACAAGATTAAGTTTTATGAACTAGGTGAACACATTTGTGTAATCCTAACCAATTCTTATTTCTGAAACAAAGGGTTGTAAATTGTCTTAAATACAGATGATGAGCAACTATCACTGTATTATACTTAGAAACATCAATACAATGAAATATTTTAACTAAATGCAAACTATTTTGATAATTAGTAGCTAACTTCTGTATTTTAACCTTGTGTCCAATTTACTCTTCCACTTATAGTTTATGTACTTTTAATTATTTTTAATAACATTGTTTTTACTTACAGTTTAGATGCCAAATCAACCAACATAATTATTACTGTTAAAGCTGGTGGTCTAAAATATTTACAGGTAAATAATATAGTAATGTGTTTGTACCTTGTTTTACCGAAAAATGTTCCATTGAATGTATGTTTCACAGAATTTTCATTTAATCGAAAACCATTTTTCAGAATCAGTTATTTTTTCAGGAATGGCATAAAAGAAACCGAACCTAACCTAATGGGTTCTACAGAATGACCTTTTAGCTGTACCTAAAAAGTTAATGGTTTCTGAGTGACAGAAATTCAATGAAACGAGAATTCGGCGAAACCATGCATTCAGTGAAATTTTTGGTGAAATCAGGGGGCACCATAATAATTTAAATATTTATTACCTACCTCTGTCCCTGGTGTAAGTAATACGAGGTATAACAACTTATCATATAATGGTCATAATATATACGCGCACTGTGTATAAGTTTGTTTAGTATAATGTCATTGCACATAATGAACGAAAGGTATAATGTCAAAATATATATTTTCGTAAAATATAACGTACTTTAGATACAATACCAATTGATATATTGATTAAAGCGTATACTATTCATAACACCTAAGGAATTGAAAGTTTGAAATTAAATATTTTTTTGGAATCAAACACGCCAATTATTTTAGCCTAACCTAACCGCCAGCGTGTCGACGTCACCCCGCTTCGCGGGTTGTTTATTTCCGCTCTAAGGGACATAAGATAACCCTAACCTAACCTACAAACCTACAAATAATACCTTTGTTAAGAGTATTTTTTGTTTTTTTACTGCAGGGACTTCGCCTCCCGAGCCCCTTTTGTGATTGGCACCGCCCTTCCCCCCTTTTTCTAGCTGCCCTAACCAAATTTTCTGTATTATAATCCTTATCCGAAAATATAATATGTGTTATGAACTTATGATCGTTATACGTTATGTATGTTATGTATGTATGTATGTATGTATGTAAGCACTTTATTGTACACAATAACAGGTTAAAGAATATACATGTCACACAATAGATCAAAGTACAAAGGCGAACTTATCCCTATAAGGGATCTCTTCCCTTCTTTCTTGTTATACGAAATGAAATTAATTAATTTGAGTATTATACAAAAAAACGTTATATATTATGAATATTATATCAATTGACCGTTATTCCTTATTAAAGTATTGGTTTTGTTGTTATAGCTAACATGCATTATATCTTGTGAACGTTATTAATATGAAATTATATATATTGTTGTTATATCTCGTGGGACGCACCCCTGTCCCTGTGGCTCGGCCAGCATTCTATATACTATGACCTATTTTTGAATGGCTTAGTATAGCCTGTAAGTACCCATTTAGCAGTCCATTGTAATAGTTTTTTTAATCATGAGTATTTTGGTTATCACCTTTACAAATTTTATCCCTTCATAATATTAACTACAGAATAACTTTTCCCATTTCATTTAGATAAATTGTAGCCGTTTATAATACACCAGCTTCCGTCCGCGACTTCGTCCGCGTGGACCCGGGATTAAAACTATCCTATATTTTAATCCAGGCTATAAACTATCTTCGTGCAAAATTTCATTCAAATCGGTTCAGCCGTTTAAGCGTGATTGAGTAACAAACATCCAAACATCTAAACTTTCGCATTTATAATATTAGTAGGATTGAATCTCCATTAACTTTATTACCTAGTTGTATAACCAGTATTTCGTTCTTATTGTCAGATACAAGACAATGGCACAGGCATCAGGAGTGACAACCTAGACATAGTCTGCGAGCGCTTCACCACCTCGAAACTGTGTCAGTATGAGGACCTTCAGGCAATCAACACTTACGGGTTCAGGGGAGAGGCACTCGCCAGCATCAGTCATATTGCACACCTGACCATACTCACCAAGACTGCGGCCGCTAAATGTGCTTATAAGTAAATGATTCTACAATATGATTTAAGAGAATTGACTGACTTGTTCTATACAACTACAAATCCCTGCAGATTCCCATTTCTACAGATTTCTCTGTCTACAAATTATCATATCTACAGATTTGCATTTCTAGAAATGACCATGTCTACTATTTACCATTACTATGGATTACCATTTCTAGAAATTCCCATGTCTTAATTACCATTACTACAAGTGACCATTTCTAGAAATTCCAATGTCTATTAATTAACAGTATAATATAAAGAAATCATATGTTTTCAGAGCATCATATGAAGATGGTAAACTAAAAGGCCCAATAAAAGCCTGTGCCGGCAACACCGGCACCCAAATCACCGTAGAAGACCTATTCTACAACATCATAGCCCGCAAGAAAGCCCTACGCAGCCCTACGGAAGAGTACACGCATATCATGGACGTGGTTGGGGGTTACGCCATCCACAATAGTCACGTTGGTTTCACGCTTAAGAAGTTTGGGGAAAAAACGGATTTGAAGACTCCTGTTAATTCTTCTGTCGTCGAAAATGTCAGGGTTGTAAGTACACCCGTTAATTCGCTTGCGTTCTTTGCAGTATACGGGCACTATCTAACATCTTCCTCCTGGCATACTAGGCCTATCATCTTCCTCCTGGCGTTTTTCTCAGCTGTAGTTATACTAAAGGAAAAGATTTCCTCCTTTCGTTCCCAGCTCAAGTGGCTTCCGATTCGTCTCCGTCGTGATTCTCACATTCTTGCGTTACTCTACAGTATACTTTTTGTTACCTGTACTCCTTCATATCTCAAAGTGCGTTTTAATCGTCTCGCTTCCATCATATCTTCCCAAAACCATCTTCTCGCCCCACCACCTTCATCTACCAAATTTTATAATAGCTCATTTACCTTTCGGGCTGTTCGGTTGTGGAATGCTTTGCCGTTGCATATAAGGTGTGCAAAATCTCTTCCTATTTTCAAAAATCTGTTGAAAAGATGTTTCTCCCCTGTGCAATAAAGAGTATTTATTATATTATTATTAAAGGAGCCCGGGGTCTACTTTGGCACCTAATCCCAAGATTTGGCGAACGCCACGACGAGAGTGCTTTACGAAAGCGACTACCATCTCAAAGGAAAAACTAAAAAAAATTAGAAATTAGACCGGTTTTCTCACGATATTTTGTGTTAATTGAGGTTGCCCGATATAGCCCTCCGAATCGCTAAACTTAATTGGCAATGAGCAGACATTGCACGTAGAACCGATGGCCGTTGGGGCGGAAAGGTTATCTCGTGGCGACCTCGCACCGGCGGGCGCAGCGTGGGTAGAGGGATGGTGACCTGGTAAAGGTTGCGGGAGTTCGCTGGATGCGGGTGGCGCAGGTCCGGTCATCGCGACACTCTTTGGGGGAGGTCTATGTCCAGAAGTGGCCGTCTAGCGGCTGATATGATGATGATGAATTGAGCTCGAATCCCTATTCGGTGGTGTAGACACCAAATAAAATTGACAACAATTGGAAACCCGCAAAAGGATTAAAAATATTGGCAAATGGAGAAAATAGTAAAGCAGGGGATTAAATAATCACAAAACGATTAACGATTGTGATTTACTATATGGTGACGTCACGATATGCGAGCGTTTTCTCTCTAACAAGCAATATTAAAACGGTTGTAGCTTCGTAATTCTTTGTGATATCTGAATGGGGCGAAATATCACGAGGCATGCTTTTTGCCTTCTTTCTTTTGGAGTATTAATGCACTTTGATTCTACACCCGTATTGTTTCAGATCCACGGTAACTCGATAGCCAGAGAGTTGATGGAGATAGAAGTAAAGGACGACACACTGAGGTTGTCCGTACACGGGTTCATAACGAACGTGAACTATTCGCACAAGAAAGGCGTCATGTTGTTGTTCATCAATCATCGTTTAGTCGACTCGCAGTGTAAGCATAGTAGAAAGAGTGCAAAGTACGTTATCTTCTACATACGCACCGCGCGCGGCTTGTATGTGTGCGCCATAATATCTATGCGTCGCCGGACGCACACTCAAACAAAATCTCGACCCGTTTCTCAGTGCGCCAGTCGAGATTTTGTTTGATTGTGCGTGCGGCGACGCTTCTAGATACTATGGCGCACACATACAAGCCGCGCGCCGTACGTTTGTTTGAAGATAACCTACTTTCCACTCTTTCTACTATGGTGTAAGTATGTGCCCAATAGCTTTAGAGAGGAGCCTTTGGTTACCCAGACATGAGGGTGCTATTAGCAACTCCTTTTTACAAGCGTGTTAGCTGGTATATTTGTTTTCCCCTCACTGCCTCGGAAAGCCATCTTTTGGAAGAGCCCGGGGTCCGCTTTGACACCTAATCCCAAGATTTGGCATAGGCACTAGTTTTACGAAAACGACTGCCGTCTGACCTTCCAACCCAGAGGGAAAACTAGACCTTACTGGGATTAGACCGGTTTCCGCACGATGCTTTTCCTTCAGCGAAAAGCTAACGGTAAATATTCCGTAGATAAGTTTCGAAAAACTCATTGGTACGAGCAAACAGAACTCCAAAACTAAACAAGATATCTTGTTTCGGCTTCATGATTAGTTAATGCAGCAAATAGCTGCAGAAAAAAGTTCAGTTGGCAATAAAAGATTCTTTACATGCATTTGATTCTAATTTAACTATTTCGCTTTTTCAGCAATTCGGAAAGCTGTAGAATCGGTGTACTCCACGTATCTGCCGAAGAATTCTCACGCTTTCGTCTACCTCAGCATAGAATTAGGTAAACTCTTTAAATGTTTACTTGCGCTCTATAAGCAACCATCGTATGTATGTAAGCACTATTTTACACAAAACAGGTTAAAACATAAACATCCTTATCCTTACTAATATTATAAATGCGAAAAGTGTGTATGTTTGTCCTTCTTTCACGTCGCAACGGAGCGTCAACGAGATAGTTTAGAAGCTGGAGAGTGACATAGGCTAATTTTTTCAGCGGGAAAACATCTAATTCCCACGGGAAAATTTAATATGTTACATTTTCCTATAACCACGCGGGCGAAGCTGCGGGCATCAGCCAGTGATATATAAGATTAAGGTACAAAGGCGAACTTATCCCTATAAGGGATCTCTTCCTACCATCGTTCTCTTCCCCTTTTAACACATTCGCTGCCAAGAATCGCTACGCGCTACGCTCGTAGCCGATCCCGTGGTTTTTCTCGTATGCAACGGAAAGCGACTACGGCATAGGCGCCCGCTAGGCGGGTTCCTGGCAGTGAAAGTGTTAACTAACGCACATAGGGGTATACTCGCTTCACAGTCACACCGTATTCAGAGCGCGCCGATATGACGCTATGCGGCGAATATACAAGGTGTAACAAAAATGGGGTATGAACCGATCAAGGGCTTAACAGGTATCGTGTTCTGATAAGAAAAAACAGAAAAAAAAAATTTTGACGCGATTATTGAGCTTGTCGCCCCAGTCGGCCAACGCTCCATACTAAAGTTTTTTTCTGTTTTTTCTTATCAGAACACGATACCTGTTAAGCCCTTGATCGGTTCACACCCCATTTTTGGTACACCCTGTATGTTGACGTTACGATGTTACAAATCAAATTACCGCTTTAGCCTAGTTAGAAGCGGATGCGAATATTACTAGGCTCACATCCGCGCATGCGGATCTTGAGGAAAAGACTCGAAAACATAAATACGCAACGTCTTTAGGGTTACGCAGTACTCGAACACGTTGCTACTGATTTACAATCGTTGCAAACCTAACGCATCAATAGTGAATACGGCGAAATCGTCAGATTACAGAAACGAAATGAAGATTCTTATTGACTAAACACGAAAATACTGAACACGCGCGTGGCACGCGCCGTGTTGGCCCCTGTCTGGTCGCGAACTGTACTACATCCGCATCCGCAAAAACTCCGCATCAATTTTTGCGGATGCGAATGTTGAAAATCATGCGGAACATCCGCGGTTGCGGATGCGGATGAGGATGTCTGTAACATCCCTGGTAGTGACCCTGCTTGCGAAGCAAGAGGTGCGGGTTCGAATCCCGGTAACGGCATTTTATTGTGTGAAGAGCTCCTGATTGCTCCTGATTCATGGATGTTTCCCATGTATTTATTTATGTTTATAAGTATTCTCGGAAACGGCTCTAACGATCTCGATGAAGTTTGGAATATATGTGTTTACGGGAGCGAGAAATCGATCTAGCTAGGTGTCATGTCTGTGAAAATTCGTTTTCCCGTATTTTCACCCGAGCTGAGCTCGGTCGCCCAGGGACTTTATTTAAAACACAGGTAAAATCGCCAGTCACCATTCCACCAGACTTCCAGCTAGAGCATAATAGCCTCCGAGGCCCACCATACAATACAAATAGCATCGCAGTGTGAGTTTACTTGTATAGGAAATAGAGTTGAATTTCTTGTGTAGCAAATTAAACTCAGTGTAAAAATTATTTCAATTCTTTTGAGGATAATACATTTTCCAGATCCCAAAAATGTTGACGTGAACGTCCACCCAACGAAGCACGAGGTGCAGTTTATGTATGAAGAGCAGATCATTGAGAAACTGAAGGCGTGTGTTGAAAGTAAACTGCTGAGCTGTAACTCTACTAGGGTACTTTATACGCAGGTACGTGCGAAAAGCGGTCTTAAACTGTTGTGACTAGGTCTATAATCGAAAAGGTAGAAGACGAGGTTTTAGTAGTCATAGTATTTTATTCGTGAACAATACAAGATTGTGGTAGGGAACTGTGTGAGCAGGTATCTTAAGCCCTATTTAAAGTTGAAATATTCTAAACTAAGCTCATGAATGGCCATTGTACTGAGCTCTTGAATGCCTTTGTTTGCTGTCCGAACAAAAGCTATTCATGACGCGCGCGTACCAAATTTGCAACAAAAATTAGCGCCACATAAAATGTTCATTGTATAATGAACTCTATCAGTTTATTCAATAGATTCAAAATGGACTAAAAGATAACAAAAACCCGCTCCCAGCAAGCCAGGTACAAGGCGCAGATAGAGTTAATTATTCAAAGAACATACAATACAAATACTCTTTATTGCACACCTCACACAAACAAAGCAGTTAAAAAGAGAAACAATACAATAACATGTAGAACATTTTATGTGGTGCTAATTTTTTTTTGCAAATTTGGTACGCGCGCGTTTTGAATAGCCTTTGTTCGGACCACAAACAAAGGCATTCATGAGCTCAGTACAACGGCCATTCATGAGCTTAGTTTAGAAAATTTCAACTATACACGGTGCAAGAACTCGTATGCGAGTTGCATTACATTGCGGGACTGCCGGCCACTGAGGTACTACCAGGCCCCTATTTCACCAACTTGACAATTGTCACCTGACACTGACAATTCGCCATACATTGCTTGTTCTAGAAGTTAAGGTGGTTGCTAGGTTACTTGTGGAATCAGCAATGTACGGAGAATTGTCGATGTTAGGTGATAATTGTCAAGTTGTTGAAATAGGGGCCAGGTCGCTATACCCAGTAATGTAAAGAATATTGCATGCGAGGTCTTGCATCATCTAAATGGGCCTTAATGCTGTTGTGATTGGGTCTAAACTTGAACAAGTGGAGCTTCAGGGGGGTCTTGTATACGCAAACAACGTGCAAATAGTGATCTTATGCTCTTGTGATTAGGTCTAAATTCGAAGGAATAGGACCGTACTCTTCGGGCCGCACTCTGCGGGTAAAAAACAATCTTATGTAGTTCTTATTAGGTCAGAATTAAAAAATATAGGATGTATTAATGCTCATTATCGGGTTACGTTAGGATATGGTGCCAAATAGACATCTCCGCCGTGTACGTGTGTGCGAGCAAAAACCAACCTTACGATGTTGATATAAAGTCTTAGTTCGAAAAATAAAACGCACTATTCTGATGTAACTGCTTATTTTGTAAGTGCGGACAAAAAAGAGCCTTATGGCATTTTCACTAGGTTGAAATTGTCAAACTAGTAAACTGTACATAGTGTCAATATTTCCCACTCAATTTGCATCTACAGGCTCGACTGCCGGGTGCTACAATGGTGGAAGAAATGGTAAGGAAAACTACAGAAGGAGCCAAAGTGAACCCTAACAGCATGGTCAGAGTCAACTCTGACGTTCAGAAAATAGACAAGTTCTTCAGAACCAAACCCGTTGAGACCGACGATACAGATAATCAAACAGTCAAAGAAACCCATATGACTGAGAAATCTGTCAATGACAAAATGGATGTTGATGTCCTGGAAAATTCGCTAATAGAAGAGCCGGTGGCAGTCCATAAGATGCCAGAGAAATGGAAGAATAACTTAGACAGCAATATAAGTTATATAGATCCGAAGGAATCCTTCAAAACTAGAACGTTTAAGTATGAAAGAGCAGAAACCAAGTTGACGAGTGTGAAGCAACTACGGATGGATGTCGAAAAGCAGTGCAACTCGAATTTGAGGGAGATTCTGGCCAATTTGATATTCATTGGGTGTATAGATTTGCACATGTCGCTTGTGCAGCATTCTACGAAGCTGTATTTGTGCGACACGACGAGATTAACGTGAGTAGAAAGTAGAACCCTATTCTACACCCTGTATTTTTAATCCTTATTAATATAATAAATGCGAAAGTGTGTGTGTGTTTGTTTGTTCTTCTTTCATGTCGCAAAGGAGCGTCGTATTAATGTGATTTTTCGTATGGAGATAGTTTAGAGGCTGGAGAGTGACATAGGCTACTTTTTCAGCGGGAAAACATCTAAATCCCACGGGAAAATTTCAATATGTTACATTTTCCTATAACCACACGGGCGAAGCCGCGGGCATCAGCTTGTTTCCGATAAATTCAAGGCGACATTTAATCTCGAATTATTTTGAAGCTATTCGATAGTTAATTTTAATCTGTTTTAATCTACGCAAGTGCAAAAATCTCGAGTTGATAAATCTTTATGAATCAATTACACAATAGAAGTGTATTCACGGGCGTAGCCGAGTTTTAATATCAGAGGTTCAAGAAAAAATTAAACAACAAAAATAACACTAATTAGTTAAAATGACACTAATTAGTTATTTATTTATATAAACTTTATTGCACAAAAGAAAACTTATCGTACAAAAGGCGGACTTAATGCCAAATGGCATTCTCTACCAGTCAAACCTTAAGGCAAAGCGGAAAAGATATATTAATATTTTTAAACATTTCGGGGGGGATTGAACCCCTAAAACCCCTCTCTGGGCGTAAGCCCATGAGTCGTGAGTGTTTTAAGCTAGGTTTAACTGTTGTGAATAACTATGTTGTGATGATAACCTCTTGCAAGCTTTACTAAGAAATCGTTTTCAGTGAAGAGTTGTTCTACGAGACGCTGCTGTACGACTTCCAGAACTTCGGGCTTATAAAGCTGTCGAACCCACTGCCCCTTGAAGAGCTATTCGTTCTTGGCCTCTCCTCGAAAGAGACGGAATGGAACCCTGAACTAGGTTTGTATTGCGAAGACACCGTGAATCGATGATTAATTGCATTACAAAGACGTAAGCTCTAGTTTCTCCTCTGGGTGAGAAGTTCAGATGGCAGTCGCTTTCTAAAACTAGTGCCTACGCCAAATCTAGGGATAAGGTGCCAAAGCGGACCCAGGGCTTGTTTGAGCACTACCGGGATCAACGCTAAGAGACAACACCGCTCTACTACCAAGCACAGCTCTAGTGGATATTACTCATCCTAATGCGGTTGCAACGATTGCTTAAACAATATTTGTTGCCAACCGGAGGTTAAATATGGCGTCAGCACTAAGTTGACTATAGAATTAATTAAAAACAAACCTTACACATCGATATATATGGTTCAATATTGTATGTCGATTATCGGCGGCATGCGCGACCGCAGCAAATGTCTCAATAGGGAACATTACGTGTAGGGGGCGACACTAGCAGAGTTGGCACTTGGCATTGTATCTCGTTCCCACTTGCGGTATTGTCTATGCATGCATCCTTGTCACTCATTTGACAATCAATTGACAAACAAAAAAGTGAGTCCCTATACTTCCTCTACTGGTTTACGGTTTGTGCTAGTGCTGCACTCTGGCGGCAGAACATTGCAGTAATGTTACCTATTGCTAGCAAGAAAAACGGTTTTTTTAGTATACCTTAACTCTTACAAATATGGTTCAATTTCGGTTGCAGGCGACATGCGTGAGATGGCGCAGCAAATGTGCCAACTGCTGAGCAGCAAGCGAGCCATGCTGTTAGAGTATTTCTCAGTGGAGCTGAGCAGCCGTGG
Organism: Epinotia bilunana; assembly: GCA_947049275.1. Taxonomy (NCBI): domain Eukaryota; kingdom Metazoa; phylum Arthropoda; class Insecta; order Lepidoptera; family Tortricidae; genus Epinotia; species Epinotia bilunana. The sequence continues at coordinate 9,089,273 of OX346273.1, read as the reverse complement.
GGAATTGTTGGCGCTGCCGTTGTTGTTAGGTAATGTTTTTTTTTCTTAATATGTCTGCCCTCTTCAACTAAACATTGTATTAATTTTTAAACAGATGCCCCTAAATGGAATTATCCATTACTCACTGTTTACTTTAAAATATGTAGACATATGTATCTTTTCGCTGTTTTAAGTGAAATGTAAACTTTAGATAAATTAACTTCGTTTTTGAGATGAAATCTCACCTCTAGCTGGTCTATTTCACTGTCTAGTTCGAGCTTGCGAGATAAATGACAAATACATTTCTTCAGCACTGTCATTAGGTTAATCTGTATTAATATCATAAAGATGAAGTCTGTGAGATTATAGCTTTGTAAGTTTGTATTTTTTGGTTAATCTCTGGAGCCGTTTATCCGAATCGCTGCATCGAGCAAAAAAAACATCCTAGAAAAAAACGGCATAAAAGGGAGGTAACTACAAAATGTGTGCATTAAAGGTGGTTCAACGACCATACAATACGTCTTTTGACATTCGCAGGCTAACGGCGTGATATTTTAAGAAACTTATCAATCAATCAATATATTCATTCGTTCATCACAGGTACATAAGGTGGTAACATAATATTTTAAGGAACAGCTATGACGTGCCTTCTGGCGTACGAAACAAATGGTTCTTAATTACAATCTATTCAAAATTCAAATATTTATTCTGTAAGTAGGCCTCAAGGGCTCTTACACATGTTCGAGCTTACAAATTCAATTAATTAACATGAAATGACATTTAATACATAGCAACAATGAAAACATAGACAATCCCTGGGCACACATTTTCCGGGAGATGTATAGAGTCTCCGGGTCCATTATCACAATAATCTTATTCTATCTAATCTAATCTAAGTAATCTAACAATGAAAAGTCTATCTCTAATACTAGATTACATGTACAATATATTAAATTCAGAATATTATGTCAAAGATCATTCAAATAATCCGCTACACTATAATAACATTTAGACAGTAAGAAATTAAATAATAAGGATTTAAACTTGTGTATTGTTGCCGTCTGCCACGCTTCTGGCTTCTGGCAACTTATTGAACAATTTTGGTGCCATTACAAGTTCACTCTTTTGCATCAAAGCCGCCTTAGTCTTACTAACAACCAACGCTGGTTTCCTTGGGCAAAGGTTGCAAGTTTGCTTTTGCTCTCGCAAAAATTTCGATTAACTTTTGACAAAATGTAACAATCTTTCATAAATTGGCTTTCTATTTGCGCGAAATTCCCCATTTCCTAGAATAAACTTATATAAACTAGAATGATTTGAGAATAATCGTTTACCCAAAGTATCACGTAACAAACGAATTTCTCAAATTATTCTAGTTCAAGTTTTGTATGGTCGTCGAACCACATGTCCTGGCTTCTATCACTGGGTTTTTACAAAAAACCTATGTACGGGATATCATTTGATATTTAACAGAAAAATACACAGCCGGCATTTAGGGTAAACCTTACCAAGTACCTTTTGCCTAGGCAACTCATGTTTAATTTCCAGACAACCACACCCCATTCATGGGCGCCCTGCCAACCTACCTTGTCCGCCTAGTCACCGAAGTCAACTGGGACGCTGAAAAGGAATGCTTCGACACGTTCTGCCGACAGACCGCCATCTTCTATTCCCAGCCAAACCCGGACGCTGCCACAGAGTCGGTGAAAGCGGAGCAGTGGAAACAGGAACACGTCATTTTTCCCGCCATTCGGAGGAACTTTTTACCGCCAACTAGTTTTGTGAGCAATGGCGCGATATTGCAGATAGCTAATCTGCCGGATCTGTATAAGGTGTTTGAAAGATGTTGATTTTAGCCATTTTAGGGTTAATTATAGTTAATTAAGTTTTATTTGTCGCTTTATTTTCCCTGTCACTAAAATCCTTACTAATATTATAAATGCGAAAGTGTGTGTGTGTTTGTTTGTCCTTCTTTCACGTCGCAACGTAGCGTCGTATTAATGTGATTTTTTGTATGGAGATAGTTTAGAGGCTGGAGAGTGACATAGGCTACTTTTTCCAGCGGGAAAACATCTAATTCCCAAGGGAAAATTTCAATATGTTACATTTTCCTATAACCACGCGGGCGAAGTGGCGGGCATCAGCTAGTACTCAATAAAAGCAATTACACACCCAGCGATTTGTCACAACAACTTGGTATAGTTGGGATGAGACCGCATTACATACCTTTCATTCTGACTTTAGCAATTTGGTATTTTTGTATGAAGTTTGATTGGTCGCAAACAAGTATCAGAATTATTTATTCCCGGACCCTACCACAGAGTCGGTGAAAGCGGAGTAGTGGAAACAGAGGGCCTATCTCTTTCGCACTTGCTAGTTCGAGCGACAGAGAGGGAGATACACGCACGAAGTTCGTTTTCGTTTCGCGGTAGGCCCTCGGGAGCAGAAAATTTTTCCCGCCATAAGGAGAAACTTCACCGCCAACTAATTTTGTGAGCAATGGCGCGATATTTCAGATAGCTAATCTGCCGGAACTGTATAAGGTGTTGGAAAGATGTTGATTTTAGCGTTAATCGTAGTTTGAAGTTTTATTCGTCGCTTTATTTTTCCTACCAGAAACACACTATGGAAGTTCTCGTATGATTTATTCGCAAACCAACCCAGATACGGCAATATGTTATTTTCCGAGCCGTAATGAGGAAATTTTTAGTGACAACTAGCTTATATTCCCGATACCGAATTTAGCGGATTGCTTGAATTAGAATGGGAAGCAGACACCATAGCCTACGGACGCTTGCGACTCTAAAGTAACCACAAGAGTATTGTTACTAATAACAATAAAAGGGTGCAGTGCAAATATGGGCTTATTACTAAACTGATTAAATAAGACAAAACGTATGTTAAAAACGATTTTATTAAAAAAGACGAGTAAAACCTACGCTGCTCCTCTACCATAAAAGAACAGAAAAACTTATCCTTTTCCCACTCCACAGATACCATAAACATCAGATGTATACAAAAAAGTTGCGAGATTTATATATTGTGGAACTCTTAAGACACATCATTACCTTATGAGCGTTTCTCAAAAAAATGCCACTATTATTAATTGTACTTCTAGGAATTTTATGTTATCTATTTCCACTCAGAATCAGGAGCTCTTTCGACCCTGGTAGGAGAAAAAACTGTCCCAAAGATATTTTTCCTATTGTGTTACCATTTACCTTATACTTTGTATGGTGGGAACACAATAGGAAAGTTCAAAAATGTATGAACATTTTGGGACACTTTTCTTCTCCTATTGGGATGGAAAGACATCGTGATTTTGAGTAGAAATAACATCAAAGTTGCAGAAAATCTCCGAAAAAATGTAGTGGCATTTTTTTTGAGAAACGCTCTTATCATTTATATCACATATTAAGGCTCCTCTACACTATCGGCGATTACAGACGCACGACCGTGTAGAGGGCATACTCGGCTGTAGTGGCTGATCATCGTCTATAATCGCCTGCGACTCGTGACTTGTCGGTTTTTCGGCATGAACCTAGAATACTCTGGACAGGCTGTACGTGATGCCATAGTGAGGGACGGAAAGGCTCCTATGCAGCTAGATTAAAACCTGGTCTTAAAATCCCTGATGACTTGCCATAAACAACCTACTCAATTTGGACGGGTAATGGTTTATGTGCCAAAACTTCTTACTAAATCAGTTGTGGCAAATAAAAAATGAATGATATTTCCCTTTCTGTCACACTTATCGAGATTTGTATGCTACCAGCTCGCTCGCACGTGGTATTATTATTACCATAACCTGTCCAGAGTATTCTAGGTTCATGGTTTTTCGGGCACGCATCAAAGGGATCGCCTACTACTGACGATCGTGTGAATACTTGCACGATGATCGTGACGATTATAAACGATTAATCATCGCAGATGGTGTAGAACCGCCATTATCATTACTTTTGCTGCAACAAGCTGTAATTGAGACACGCTCTTCATCATTCTCTCACTCGCACTAGTCGCTTATCATCATTGCATTATTAGGGTTTTTTAGGGTTCCGTACATCAAAAGGAAAAAATGGAACCCTTATAGGATCACCTTGTTGTCCGTCCGTCCGTCCAGACCCTTTTTCTCAAGAACGCGTGGAGGAGGTGTCAAGCTAAAATTTATACCAAATACTCAGGTCTACTGTCCCTTGGAGCTGTGAAAAAATCGAAACTTCAACGCGCCAACGCAATCAAAAGATACAGCCGTTTCGTTTATGCCGCAAATTTTCGAAACTCGCAAGGGAATCAAAACCTACAGGGTTCTTCCCGTGAACTCAGAATCTTGAAATTTCGTACGAAGCAACATCTTAATAGCACAGATAAAGGAAAAATTGCGAAAACCGTACATTTCACGGAACCCTCGGTGCGCGAGTCCGACTCGCACTTGGCCGGTTTTTTTAAAAGTTACTTAAAAGTTACTGCGCAAACCTAGATACAGATCTATGGGTGTGTTTACTCTATATAACACTACAGACAAATTCCATCGAGAAATTATACGGTGGGTTTCACATTACTATTGAGAAGGACGCCACATTACACTAGAGTGAGATACCTCATCAGTCTTCAGGTAAGAACCCTGAATTCGGAAGTGTAACAACCTCTATTTCATTTGTTTATGGTATCCTGTGGTCATACAAATGAGTATCACGTGTCGACGACGTAGTTGGGGTGCACCACAAGTAGAGGGTCGTCTTCGACCTCCTGTTCCGTTGATTTCTGTGTGCTCTTGAGGCCGGTGGTCGACAGGGGGATTATCACTTGATCCTGCAAGAAAAGAGTAATATTTATTATGTTGTCCGTTCTGCACGTCTAGCACACGACGGCCGCGACATACTCTCGATTTTTATCGCACTATGCCTCTTCTTCTAAGTGTTCTAATAAGAGAGAGACGGATAGTGCGAGAAAAATCGAGAGAGCTCGCGCGCCGTCGCGTGCTAGCCGTGCTGGCAATAGAATGAAGTGAAGAGAAAATGATGCTATATCTGCATGTGCGTACGAATCTGATGCAGTCTCACGCTCGGTTCACCTATCCACAAGCGCCCGGCTTTATTGGCTAGTTTCTACGTGTCTTGTAACTCCGGAGGTGTATGCCCAGTCCCTAGCCTATGTATGCTTTGGGACTGCTGAAGAATCACAAGCGCGTTGCCGACCCTTTATATTCATTTGAGGATTCGTTGTGTTGATAGCTAGAGACAAATGCTGCCCCCTCACTCCCAACATAGCGCATGCTTTTGGGAGCTCTGGCAACCTTACCAGTCTCACCATGACAACACCACATACGTTGCCAGACAAAGAGTGAATTACTTTGGTAACGGCCATGCTGAGCTGCGTCATCCGATTTGTGGAAATCATGGAGCAAGCTTTTACTCCAGGAAAAATACGGTTTTGAAAAACATTAATTTAAAATAGCGTTTTTTTGTCGATTTAATTTTAAAATTTCATTCTAAGTGGCGACAACGTGTCGGAGGCCAAGAGCCACTGTGGGTCGGTGAGTCATTGCAGATGGATAGATATTCTAAGATGCTTTATTCAAGAATCCGACAAACTTTCCACCCAGAAGTAATTGTATAGATTTAAATGAAGCATGCATTGTCTTTTTTTGTATGATTTATCTTGAATATTATAGAGCAAATGCTAGAACACATGAACTATAATAAAGACAAAAAATATTGATTTACATTTTTTCTGACTTTTCAGAAGCTAGTTAATTTATCATTTCTTTGATATCTGAAATATTGTCAGATTCTGTCGCTGGGTAACTATTTAATTGAGAATATAACCGTAACACAGAAAAAATAAGCTATTACAAATTACTAGCTGATGCCCGAGGCTTCGCGCGCGTGGTTATTCGAAAATGTAACATATTGAATTTTCCCGTGGGAGTTAGATGTTTTCCCACTGGAAAAAGTAGCCTATGTGACTATCCAGCTTCTAAACTCTCCATACAAAAAATCACATTAATACGACGCTCCGTTGCGACGTGAAAGAAGGACAAACATACACACTTTCGCATTTATAATATTAGTAAGGATTTCCAAAATTGTCATTTCTTCAAGTTGCCAGTTCATTGACTGGACTATTAGGCGTAAGTAGGCATAAAGGAGGAGGGACAATTGCACAAAAGGTCCCACGGGGTCGAAGTGTATCCCAAAGCCCTCACTTGGGTAAGATAGTGGAGGTACTTCCCCCGTTGCCTGCAATATGAGCGAGAAGGCATTCAGCGGTGCCCTACCAGGGGGTAGAGGTAATTACCACTACTCACATGGTACATGAGCCGATCTATGACCTTCTCGACGAGGGTCTTCCTGGCCAGCAGCTCGTCTTCATCCTCGATGGTACCCTGGGATACCAGCTGCTCCAGGTACCAGCTGACTACTGCGCTCTTCTTCATGCCGGAGCTCTCTACGCCTGGAGGTTTTAAAATGGTTAGTAATAGGTCAAGCCGCCTCGTGGGAAGCCAGTGCTGTTGAGCTGGTCTGAGTTGAATGATATTCAGATGTACTCTATGAGTAATGATTCCAAGCATAATATATACACTCGCGGGCAAAGAATACGGGTCGGTAAAATACCGTCATATTTCCTAAAATAGTGCGTAAGAGGTTGTACAGTTAATACTGTCATGATCTTTATTTAATTTTACATATACACTGCTAATAACAGTAAAAAATATAACGTTACCAGGTTCAAATCGGACTCGTAAAAACCCATGAAAAAAAAAACAACGTTAACGGAGCGAGATATCGCAAAATCGCTTTGGATATCGATATTTTTATGATAGGATCCAGGAAATTGTTAATACAGTTGGGTATTGTAAAGAATAGTATATAATGTAAATAAAACAAGTATTAAATATTTTAAAAAACCTATTGCAGTTTTTTTAATTTAGGGTGACCCGTTATTCTTTGCCCGCGAGTGTAGAAGTCAATACAAATGCATGACCTCGCACCATCATTATATTGATTAAACAAAAAGTTGAGATTATCGAAGTTGACCAAATTGCATCAAAGTATTCCATTCAAGAAGCAACTCTACCGACCAAGGTACAAGATTCAAATTCCAAACAGTTTTTATTTAAAAAGGTAGTCACATTAAATAATCTCAACTATAATGGTACGTGTAAGATGGGAGTCATTTGAAAGTAAGTAGACAGATTGGATTAATAATAATAACAGTTTACAGATGCTGCCTCCTGACACCTGACACAAAGAATGTACAATCGAATTTGAGCCTTGCAATTCGGATATATTAGCAGGACTAATCCTGCTAATCCCTGGGCCTGTATCTTCTAGCCCTGAATGCTTGAATAGGCATATCATTTTTTATTACTTCAATTAACATCAAGATAATCTTGTATGTTTGGACTTATAACAATAATCTACTATGGTATAATATGAGAAACTCGTGAATAACATATCGCCGTGGCATCTTTTGAAATGGAGGACAGGCATATCTCTGTAATTTTTTGAAGGGTAAAATGACAGTTGCTGACCTAAACGTCGCTCGAAAAGTTACCAGCTATCACCAGAAAGACGTCCACTGCTGGACATGGGCCTCCGCCAAAGAGTGCCAAAGTGACCGGTCCTGCGCCACCCGCATATAGCGGACTCCCGCGACCGTTACCAGGTCATCAGTCCACCTTGTGGGGGGCCTACCCACGCCGCGTCTCCCGGTACGCGGTCACCACTCGAGAAGCTTTCCGCCCCAACGGCCATCGGTTCTGCGTGCTATGTGCCCCGCCCACTGCCACTTAAGTTTAGCGATTCGGAGGACTATATCGGTTACCTTGGTTGCTGCGGATAGCCTCATTTCTGATGCGGCAGAGACAGTTACGAAATTAACCTGCTAAAAATGCTCTGTAAAATCGACATACCTCTGGTTTCTGCCTCCGCCTCCTCCTTCCTCATAAACACAATGAGCATGTCGCTGAGCGTCTTGTATTCTTCGAAGGATAGCGTCAGCTTCTTTTTGCCAGAGTCCCCGTTCGTTGAGGTCTCTGTAATGGTATCAACTGCTGTCTATATTTGTTTCCTGTAGAAAGGTGGCTCCATAATACTTAGGTTCTGTTTGGAACGTGATACAAAATCAAATCACTATAACATTGTATAAAATCAGTAAGTCACACTTTGCTTCAACAACAGCATCGAACGAATTTGTTGGACAGATCATTTTTTTATTTACTTGTTTTTATTTCGAAAAAAAAAACGGCTGCCATTTTGGATTTCCTTTTTTATCGTCCAATTTCTTTCAAAATCAAATATACGAATCCGAAGCCAAATGGCAGCAATTTTTAACCGACTTCTAAAAAAAGGAGGTTCTCATTTCGGTTGTATTGTTTTTTTCTAAAAATTCTGTTACCTCGGAACTCCGTCATTGATGAGCCGATTCGTAAAATTGTTTTTTTGTTTGAAAATATATGCTTCCAGGTGGGCCCCATTCAGAAATTCAGTTGGATGATGGGATCCATGAGGAATTGAGGGAACTCCTCAATTATATTAGGTACGCGTGTAGCGATTTTTGGTATTTTCTATTATAACTCGTGTATTTACACCCGGAAATCATAAATTTGGTGGAGTGGAATTGATGATGAAGACCACAGATGACTTATGGAATTCCTCAATTATGTACTTAAAAGTGCAAAAGTACGTCACAGATTCTGATAAGATTCCGTTGAAATAGCAACTAATGAAGTGCCAAAGGTGATCCTTGTGGAATCGACGGAAGTCCTCAAATATTAGCGGCCCACATACAGCGATTGGGTTTTTTTGTCTAATAATCAACACATTTGCTCTCGGAAATCAGTTCATGAGGTAAATTGGAGAAGAAATGAAATGTTCTCGTGGCTTGGCGGAGTACTCAATTGAGGCCGGTTAAAACTTTGTTTATAAAGTAAATTATTTCCAATTATGCTATGCTCTTGGATAGTTTCGCATTCGGCAAGAGTAAAACCAATAAAAGATAGACAATTTTGATGGTCGCGTTTCGAACCAAGGTACATCGGCGCTAAGAAAGCGACAGTGACGGTGTCTCGCAGGCCGATCGCTCGAGGAGCAACACATTACGTTGTGGACAGCCGTAACAAATAAAAACGAAAGAGACGGAAACACTCTTTCGTGACACTGTTCTCCTCCTATGCTAGCTGAAACGTAAACCAACCTGCAGTTCCGTTCCCATTAGGTACATCCTGGTCAACCTCCATGCTGGGCTCGTACTGGGGCTCGTCTTCGTCCAAGTGGATGTCTGGTTGCTCCACGCGGATTATGGATTTGTTCAGCAATCTGAGAAAGGATTGTCTATGAATTTCACCTTTAAAAATTTAGTTAATAGGGAATATGCATGTGATTCAGAAATGGCCAAAAAAAATCATGAGTAATCTTTATTGCTTAATAAATATACTCACATGATTATTTTTACAAATAAGCATGTTTCTATTAACAAAATTAATTATTTAAAAGTAGTATTTTTCAAATTCCCTCGCAAATTTTCAAAACGCAACGCTATTGGCCGAGCGAATCGTGACGTCACAGTGCACTCGGTGTCTACTGTTAACAGGTCGTTTGTATGATTATTGAAAGTTATTCGCATTGTTTTGCCGCTGTTTATGATAAACAATCAGTGTTTTTTGGGAATTATTAACTGAAAGCAGTGACTCCGTCTGAAAAAAGACTCGCCACAATGACTGGAAGCGGTTTTGTCAAGGCAAAGTCGGATAATCTTCCTGAAATTGATGTGTTCATGATGACTTAGTACGTACCGTACCTCGTAGGTGTCTTTCTTAAATAAGTGGAATAAAAAACTAGTACATATGTTCATTATATACCTAATCAAAGATATGTTGGTATTAGGAATATTACATGGTGAGAACATCTTTATAACATGTTGTTTTCGTCAAGGCTTATAAATAAAACAAATTTGTGTAGGACATTCAGTAGAAAGGATTAAAATCTTTCAACTTCGATCAACAGTGCAAACATAGAAACTTAGCTAAAACGTTTCGTGATCAAAATCAACACTCGTAGTCAGCTGTTGATCAACAAAAATCATAATATTTTGTAACATTAATAACTAAAAAAATGTGAATCAGAATAGTTTTATGAATAAGTATACTCAAACACGATACATCACGATATCTCCTCATCGCCTTACACCCCTTTTTCCTTATATTTTGCATCTTTGGGCATATGAAAATATATCATGTCAGGTGCAGTTTGAGTGTTATTTTCACAAATAGGGGCAATACAATATTTATAATAAGCTTTTGTGTGCTCTTCCGTTATAATAAGTTGATCTTAAAAGCTTTAATAACTCACTTTTACTAAAACTGTGAATCAAACACTTCGTTGTTTATTTATTCTAAGTGCACGGTGACGTCACAAAATGAGCGCGCCAAAATGGCGGCGTTTTAATCGTTCGAAAATGATAGTAGTTTTAAATATTATTTATTAGCTCATTCAATAATATTGTGAAAGTGTTATATTTTTTTCCGGTTATATAATTACTTATTTATTTTAATAAAATTAAAAAAATGCATGAATATACCCTATCGTGCATTACAATACAATAGGCAACACTGGTTTTCAGGCAGACCCTGATAACTCTATTAATCCACGATTATTGGTCGCTGTTTGTCGGTAACGAAGTGTCTCATCATCTTCAGTCTACGAAAGTCCCACAGCTGGGCACAGGGCTCCTCTCATGGATTAGATGGAATAGGCAGCAGTCCCCACGCTGTAGTGTCTCAAGTATTTTTTTAACCTGGCTGTTGCTTTGATAGGACGAACCCAATAAAGCGATCGGAATGCATGGTGGGATTTGCATCCGTCGGCCGCCCATTAATTTATTTAAACTTTATTGCATGGTAACAAGTTACAATTACAAAAGGCGAACTTAAAGCCACAAGGCATTCTCTACCAGTCAACCTTTAGGCCTAACAAAAATTAAGCATAGCTGGTGCGGGCTATGAGAACAACACAGAAATAAAGTAACAGGAAAAATTACTGGTATGTTATGTTATACAGATAATTCCAATGAATGTAATGCATATAATATATATCCATATTATCATTTAATATTACATAAATATTTTCTCTTCTTCTGCTTATTTAAGAGCGCTTAGCGTAGCTCAAAGTAGGCCCTCCATCTACTCCGATCCCAGGAAACCTAACTTCAACTCTTTTTTAGAGCTGCTCTATGTAGTTTATTCCAGGTCTTCCTTTTCCTCGCTCCTCCTCTCTCTTTCCTTCAATTATATTGAGTATGAACTTGTCATGTCGTATGAGGAGAAAAAAACATATAATACAAATATAATAAATCACTATCACTACATAGTATAAAACAAAGTCGCTTCCCGCTGTCCGTCCCTATGTATGCTTAGATCTTTAAAACTACGCAACGGATTTTGTTGCGTTTTTTTTAATAGATAGAGTGATTCAAGAGGAAGGTTTATATGTATAATAAGAATCCTTGCGAAGCCGGGGCGGGTCGCTAGTACAATATAATATAATGGGCTGTATGATGACCTGTGAGCTTCCTGCACGTGTCTGGGCTGCACCAGGCTGCTGCAGTGCATCTTGGCGAGCGCCTCGGCGAGCCGGATCATGGACTCCAGCTGGCGCGCCGTGATGCGCCACGCGCCGGACCCGGACCCGGACCCGGACCCGGACCCGTCGCGCTGCCGCAGCGTCGTATAGTACTCCACTAGCAGCTTGCCCGCTTCCTGCAAACACACACAAACACACCGCAAGTAGTATAGCTATTGTAAACGTCGTCGTTGGACACAAGGTCTGATGACCTGGTGGAGCTGGATGCGGGTGGCGCAGGACCGGTCACTGTGCCACTCTTTGGGGGAGGCCATGTCCAGTGTGGCTGATATGAGGATTGTAAAGGTTGAGCCACCTAGGTGACCGGACTAACTTACGAATCCAGACACCAAATTTTTCAATGGAGACAATTCGTCCGTTCCAGACTTGTATCCCGACATCACCATGAGAGAGGAAGAGAGAGAGGGAGATAGAGAGAGGGAGAGAGAGAGGGAGGGAGAGAGAGAGATAGAGAGAGAGGGAGAGAGAAAGAGAGAGAGGGAGAGATTAAACACAAATGTTCCGAAACAGACTGCGAGGCGATGTATTGTTATGGATATGATCTGGCACTTACCTCTGTAATAATCGGCTTGAACGACCTCGCGAACGCGATATACCGCAGCAGATCTTCTCTCGTATATACACTATCGTAGTTCTCCTCCTTATTGCAATGCAAGTCGACGATTTTCCTCGCGATAGCGTAGTCGACCATCTCGCTGGCCTCGTCGATGAGTATGAAGAACAGGTCGAACCGGGACATGATGGGCGCGGATAGTTGCACGTTCTGTTGCAAGGACTTGGCGCGGTCGTAGCGGCCGCCGATAGGGTTGGCGGCCGCGAGGATAGACGTGCGCGCGTTCAGGGTCGCGCGGACACCGGCCTGGAAGGAAATAAGCATGTGTATACGTGAAACAAATATATGTATACACCGGACACAGTAAGTATATCAGCTAAAGCAGCTTCCCGACTAGTCTTTTAAGACCTGCGCTTTGAAAAATCAGTTCGACTCGGCACATGCGCAATCGAATTCGAAATTAGTTCTAGGTGGACGGAAAGTAAACCCTTTAAATTTTGAATCCCTTGAGTGTCGAAATATACGTTTTTTGAGGCATAATCGGCCGTATCTTTTTATTACGTTAACTTGGAAGTTCGATTTTTTTTCACCGCTTCAAGGGACTGTAGGTAGACCTGAGGATATGGTTTCATTTCAACTTGATACGCGTTCCTGAGATACAGGGTCTTGACAGATAAGACAGTCGGGCAACAAAATGATCCTATAAAGGTTCCGTGTTTTCCTTTTAAGGTTTTTAGGGTCCCTAAAGAGAGAAGCCGGGTTGTTTACCTTGGCGATCGAGATGGTCTGCTGTTCCATGGCCTCGTGGATGGCGACCTGGTCGGCCAGGTCCATCTTGTCGAACTCGTCGATGCAGCACACGCCGTTGTCGGCCAGCATCAGCGCGCCCGCCTCGATCACGAAGTCGAACGATTCTTCGTCCTGCGAACCAAGTACATATAATCATCAGTCCCATGTCCCACTGTTGGGCGTGGGCACAGACCTCTCACGAATGAGAGAGAATGGACGGTAGTGACCATGCTGGTCCAGTGCAGGGTGGAGAGTTAAAACATAACTTACATTGCTAATCGATTAGTAGCGCTTTATTGAAAACCGAGAGCCGAGAGAAACGAGTTGTGATACTTTTTGCTTTTTTTTAGTTTAGTTTAGCGTCATTGATAAAACCTTACATTAACTTTTCAGTGAAGTAAAACTTTGTGTCTAATGCCAAACAAAGTAGTGCCTACCTCAAATCTTGGGATAAGTTGCCAAAACGGACCCCGCGGGATGAGAAGACACTACGAGGGTGGTAATGAGAGTCAGGTGCTATTAAAGTCGTCATGGGCTGGAGGAATGGGCAAGTAACTAATCTTTTTACAAGCTTTTATTTAACTTGCACTCGTATGTATGTGAGCATGTATCATGGATACCCGTATAGGTATCTACGTACGCACGGATAAGATAATATATAATTATGCCTACCAATGTTTGTTTATTTGTTTACGCCTGAGCCTATTGATATACCTCTTTTTATACCTTTTTATACATAAACATACACACTCTCAAACACAGACACACACACACACACACACACACACACACACACACACACACACACACACACACACACACACACACACACGCACACGCACACGCACACGCACACGCACACACACACACACACACACACACTTGAACCACTTTTAGGTACATTTCATACAACACACAAAACTACAAGTAAATACATCTGATACCATGACACCTTCAAGTTAGTTTAAAAAATCTACCTGCCTTCAATCAATCAAATTATTTTTGCATGTTTTACCCGATTTAACGCATTAATTGTATTTTAGTTTAGTTTTGTACCAACGTCAAATTAGCACAGCGCATACGCACTCATGAATTATCATTACAACCCTTATAAGGGGCCAAACTGAAAACCAGCGCTGGGCTTAAGCCCAGCATACGCTGAGGTTGGTACCCATGGCCAACATGATATAACAGTAAATGTGTCTCATGTAACTGTACAATCTCTAGTTAGTAGTGAAATTAGTTTTAATTAGTTTTAATATCTACCTATCCTTTGCTCTGTATTGCTGTTTTGTATCGTGTTTGGGCAATAAAGTTATTTGTATTTGTATGTAGGTATGTAAGTTCGTCAAAATTTTAAATCCATTTTTCAGTCACAGTGTAAAGGTATAGTTTGGATGTTAATTCAATACTATGGTACCATCGAGCTGATTAGATGATGGAGACAGAAGGTGGCCATGGGAATTCAGTTCTTAACCGATGTAACCCCGTTGAGTTTGGGCTCGTTAGAATCGTCTCAATGACGGTATACAGAAAAGTGCAGTCGACAATAATAGTTATTTGTGTCACAAGGGAGCAAAATAGTATATTTACGGCGAGGGCGGTGTATTGAATCCTGAACGTAGCGAGGGATCCTACAATTGAATCCTGACCGTAGCGAGGGGTTCTAACGTAGGATCCTGAGCGTAGTAATGGGATACAAGTGTTAACGCCCGAGACGAAGATAATTTTGCTACCAAGTGACATATACTATTTTTCACACCGACTATGAAGAAATTAAAAAAAGATGCTGTAATTTTAACAAGTTTTCTTAATTTTTATTTCAATTTTTTAAATATTACGAAATATACATAAATTTTCAAATAACGTTGTTAAAGTTAAAACTTGAAACATGATCGTTTTTAACCGATTACGATAAAATTACAGTAGATTATTTTATTAAGATCTCTGTTCTATTGGCACGTTGCGTAAATTCTACATGCCAATGAATTTAAATTTTAAAAATTAAAAAAGTAGCTTGAACAGAAAAGTAGCATTTTGATCCCTCTCGTCTTGGAGCAAAACTTACTTTTCCGAATGAAAGGTGTGAAAAAGACATTTTTGACATAAACCTATTATAGTTAGTTACCTTGACGACGGCAGCAGTCAAGCCAGCCGCGGAGGAGGCTTTCCCGCTCGTGTAGACGGCCCGGGGACTGATCTCGGAGACTTGCTTCAGCACCTGCGACTTGGCCGTGCTCGGGTCGCCCACGATGCACACGTTTATATCGCCACGGAGAGTCGTGCCTGAGGAAACGTTTACACAGTTCATTTTCATCACACGTGCTCTTGAAACTTGGTAACAGCACGGTTAGCACGAGACAGCGCGCGAGCTCTCTCGCACTTAGACATGCGAGCCGGGTGTGAAACAGTCGACGGCGGCGCGTCGGCAAAATTGTCGCGGCGGCGACGTCTAGCCGGCGGCTCGTTTTTTTTTTAAATTCCTAACCGTTTCAGAAAATCTGACTCTGATAAATAAAATGCGAATGATGACATAACGATTGATCATTGTTGTAAAAATAAAGAATAGATAAATCAAAAGTAAGAATTGAATATAAAAATACAAAATTTAAAAAAGTCGCGTCAAAAAAAAAAAGTTTTTTCTTATCAGAACACGATACCGGTTATGTCCTTAAACGGATCGAAGCTCGATTTGTTACACCTTGTATAATGGCCAATCGCGGGCGAGCACGCACGGCGCGAATTTCGAACCGGTCGGCGGCGGCGGCGGCGGCGCGCCGGGTCTTCTTGGCGGCGGCCAGCCGGCGCGGCTCGCACTATACGTCTCTTTCTAAGTTTTCTAATAAGAGAGGGACGGATAGTGCGAGAAAGCTCGAGAGCTCGCGCGCCGTCTTGTGCTTAACTTTCGATACTCGGTGACTTCAAAGCTACGTGTCCATACCACACTACCTAATTTAGACACAAGTCTTGAAATCCACCGGCTCCCCTGTCACTCATCCGTCAATTAACGAAGAAGGTAATGGAAGGAGCTTGATGTTTTCCAAGTATTATTGGAAAGTTTTGATATTTGTAATGTAAAAATTATATTTGACGACCTCTGTAGCCTAGTTGGTGACCCTGCCTACGAAGCTAGAGGTCCCGGGTTCGAATCCCGGTGAGGGCATTTATTCGTGTGCTGAGCACGAATATTTGTTCCAGAGTCATGTATGTTTTCTATGTATTTAAGTATTTAATTTATCTATATAACTATCACGGCTCATGAGATACAGCCTGGTGCAGGCGGACGGACGGACAGCGGACTCTTAGTAATAGGGTCCCGTTTTCACCCTTCGGGTACGGAACCCTAAAAAACATATCCTTGATAACTTCTCGTGCGAGTTATAAAACTGTATGTGCCAAAGTAACGGCGGGCCACGTTTGAACAAGTTTACCTTCAATGGTGGTCTTGGCGACCCCTCCGAACAGCATCAGCAGTATGCCCCGCTTCACCTCGTTGTTGCCATGGATGCTGGGGAACAGGCTGGCGATCAGATTGTTGTACAGGTTGCGGTCCCGAGACATTTCGTACACCTGAAACCAATACACCACCATCATCATCATATCAGCCGAGAGACGTCCACTGCTGGACACAGGGCTCCCCCAAACGGTGCCACAACGACCGGTCCCGCGCCACCCGCATCCAGCGGACTCCCGCGACCTTTGACAGGTCATCAGTCCACCTTGTGGTCTACCCACGCCGCGCCTGCCGGTACGTGGTCGCCACTCGAGAACCTTTCCGCCCCAACGGCCATCGGTTCTGCGTGCAATGTGCCCCGCCCACTGCTATTTAAGTTTAGCGATTCGGAGGGCTATATCGGTTACCTTGGTTCTGCTGCGGATAGCCTCATTTCTGATCCGATCGCGTAGAGAAATTCCTAACACAGCCCTCTCCATTGTCCTTTGGGTGACTTTGAACCTTCTTATGAGGCCCATAGTAAGTGACCACGTTTCAGTGCCATATGTCATCACTGGCAACACACACTGGTCAAAGACTCTCGTCTTGAGACACTGCGGAATGTTGGACGAAAAGATGTGCCGTAGCTTCCCGAATGCTGCCCAGCCGAGCCGGATTCGACGGTTGACCTCTTTCTCAAAGTTGAAACAATATAATACTATACAAATACTCTTTATTACGGAGTTCACGCGAACAAATACGTATAAAGAGAAACAAAAACAATAATATGTAGACACGGGCTTATCATTAAGAGTCCGCAGTAAGCTCGATTCTCCATACAAACGTAGTTACGCTCTCATTTTAAAACGACGCGTTAGAATGTAACGAAACTTTGCATATACATTGACATGAGGTATATCTCTATGTCTGTAATTCGTTTATGTAGATACAATAGTAAAAAAATACAGCGATTTTAAGTTTTTCATACAAAACTTGTTTTTGCTGTATTTCGTTTGTTTTATAAACTGGAACCATAAAAACTAATTACAGACATAGATATACCTCATGTCATTATATATGCAAAGTTTCGTCACAATACAACACGTAATTTTAAAATGAGAGCGTAACTACGTTTGTATGGGAAGGTGAAATTCGGCCGAGCTTACTGCGGCCTCTTAACATTCCGATTCCATATTGGTAAAATAGAATACATTTATTACATACCAGTAGTATTGTGCTATGATATATAGGGCCCATTTATTTTCACGAAGGTACAAGTTACAATTTTACAATTCTGAACTCGCAACACTGAGGCTGTTGAGCGGCTTTACACCGGTGTTGCCAATAGGGATGATGAATAAGATTTTTTTTATGATGTCATTCGGACCAGTTTTTGGAGAGGAACAAATTTTTGTATGCAAGAGGGAGCAACTACAATTAAAGAACATAAATACCCACAAATTTGAGACAAAGATTGACCTCGCTGGCGGCATCGCAAAACGCTTCATACTGATATACACACAAGTATGACGTCACATTTGTACATTTGTACTAATCGTTGTATGGAAAATCAGGTAAATTGTTGATCGGTCGCGAAATACTGCGTTTAAGTACATAGTTGTCATACAATTTTGTTTCTATAAAAGCGTAAGGATTTTATTGGTAGCTTTAAATTTACTCTTGCACGATAAAAAAAATGCATATACAACTTTCATGCTTCATATCTTTTTATAATTATAATTATATTTTATGATTTATACTTTATTACGATCATTTGATGGTTAACTATCCATATAACATCACTACGTTATCAATTTGTACATGAGGCATCATGCCTATTGAAACCCATAAAACTGTAACATGTATCGTTAAAAAGCCCATAGGCCTTCCCTTTCATCTTATTGTTAGCAAATTGTTCCTAACCTTGTCCCACTCTGTCTGCTTCCTCAGGTCCTCAGTGTTACGATTGCTGAAGAATCACAAGCGCGTGGCCGACCCTCTATTGATTTGAGGATTTGTGGTGTTGATAGCTAGAGACAATCAGTCGCGTTATTATGGCTGCGGCCTTCTGTAAGAGTTACTTCCTCGGTTGAGCTGCTCCAAATGAGTAGAGATGACATTCCACTGGCCTTATTCATTCTACTGTTATAAAAATAAATTTTAAAAATGTTAAGCTGCGTACGAATTTGAGCGCATTTTTTGATTGATTATGTTCAGTTTATCGAATTATGGCATACAATACAATGAAACTTCTGCAGTTCTATCTACCATACTTTTCGAAAAAAAACGAGAAATAGCCATAGAAAGTCATAGAAACCATAAAATTATAATTTCTCACTTGTCGCTTATTTATTTCTAATTAATCTAAAGCATTAATAATAAACTACCTATTACATTCCACAAATGTCGTAAATATTATTATTAATAATAATAATAAATACTCTTTATTGCACCACAACAGGAGAAACATCTTACAAAAAAAATATTGCTTTATAAATAATGGTAACAACAGGCGGTCTTATCGCTTTAAAGCGATCTCTTCCAGACAACCCTTTTATAGCAGGAAACATTTAAATTAGAATTTTAAACAGGTAGTGCAGGAACTCATCAAGAAGAGCATACTAACACATCATTCTTTCAAATATTAGTAAACAGGAAACTTTAAAATATTACTAAACAGGACACATTAAAATACATACCTAATAAATTTAAAAAAAATACGCAGACATATATACAATCATACATAGATACATACATACAATACATAGAAGGCAACTTAAGGGAGAGACAGGTAATATTGTTTCAAGAGATTTTTGAATAACGTTTGTAGGCGACACCAAAATTTGTTTTTTCAAAAACAGGTTTTATTTTTTTCCCTGAAACCACTCAAAATGGGTGCCTCAAACTTTTATTAAACTTTTGTTTATAGGTAGACCTAACAACTAAAAAAAAATTAAATCACAATCGCGAAGGACGAGTTACAATTTTTTAAATATTTCGTGTTAGGGTTGTCGCTAACTCCGTACTAAGATTTCTAAGTAAATAATAATTTAATACTTATGCGTATTCAAATCAAATCAATTATTTATTCTGCAAATAGGCCACAAGGTCACTTTTACATGACAAACCGTAATTTACAATAAAATAATAATAATAATCTCTTACACAATAATAATTTAAAATGATATATAAAAGGTTAACAAACTAAATGTCACTAAGTTAATGTAAACAAAACAAAATTGCAAAATATGACCATTACATTCGATATAAGATCTGTATCAGCATTAACAAGAAGTAAATCATATTAGTTCAGTATTCCAGAGATGTATAAGGTCTCTGAGCTTCCAAATACAATTAATAATTATTCTAATATTCTAAGAGATGTATACGGTCTCTAAGCGTCAAAACAAAAAAGGAACAATGAAGTAATATTGTCAGAGATGTACAGGGTCAATAACAATAAAACGTGTCAAGATCAGAATGATGTCTCTCGTCAATACGATAATAATAATAATAACACTAGTATGTAATTAGTTAACTATGTACTATGCCCTTGCAAGCATGAACAGTCCGGACTCCACAAACAGCACCCGATCACGAGTATGACGCATATCTCAGCCATCGCCTCCCTCAACCATATTTTAGGGAAGGTGGCGACCCGATCAACGACGCCACCGTAAGCAAAGCCCTTTAAGCGAGCATGACATATTCAAGCCACCGGACATTAATAATAACAAAGATTAAGCGACTTGTTCGGCGAGAAACAACATTACGTGCTCTCTTCTTACACAAAACGGAACAGTTATTTCAGGTAGGTACTTATAACGATTACGTGTCTTTAGGTATATTCCTAATAGAATTAGAATACTACTGGCTTAAAGGCATTTTTGTCGTTTAAGAAATCCTTGACAGTATAATACGCCTTGCTCAGCAAATTACTTTTAACATGAGACTTAAATTTACTGAACGGTAAATTAACAATTTCGGTGGGTATTTTATTGTAAAAACGTATGCAGTTCCCCACGAACGACGTGCTAACCTTGCGGAGACGACTAGCCTTCACTGCGATCTTGTTTTTACTTCTGGTGTTGTAGTCGTGGATATCACTGTTGAGTTTGAACTCATGTAGGTTTTTCTGCACATACATGATATTCTCAAGAATGTATTGGCATGCTACAGTAAGAATGTTGGCCTCCTTAAATTTGTCCCTGAGAGAATCTAGAGCTTTTAGTTCGTATATGGAGCGTACAGCTCGTTTCTGTAGCACGAATATGGTCTGGATATCAGCCGCTTTCCCCCACAACAGGATTCCGTAGGACATAACACTGGGGAAGTAACTGTAGTACACCAGCCTGGCCGTCTCAACGTTTGTTAACTGTCTTATGCGTCTTACTGCATAAGCTGCCGAACTAAGTTTTCCGGCTAGGGCGACGATATGCGCATGCCATTGTAGTTTTGAGTCCAAGGTGATACATAAAAACACTTTTATCTTCAAATTCCAGTTCATCGCCCTTTAATTGGATCTTGGTATTGTTTACCTGCTTGACATTAGGTAAAGTGAATCTGATACACTTTGTTTTCTTGGAATTTAGCAGTAAATTATTTGCTGTAAACCATTTCACAACAGTGTTGACCGCATCATTAATACCATCGAAGCTTTTCTCTTTCCTGTCTACCTTGAAGATAAGCGACGTGTCGTCAGCGAATAACACTATATCATGTTTATCTTGCAACACATTTGGTAGGTCATTTATGTAAATCAGAAATAGAAACCGACCCAGAATCGAGCCTTGAGGAACACCAAGAGCAACAGTTGTCCCTGCTGATTGGGTCCCATTGATGACTACTCGTTGTGTTCTCTCCGAGAGATACGATGACACGAGATCAAGAGCACCGTTTTTAATCCCATAACGTCTCAACTTTCTGATTAAATTCTCGTGATCAACGCAATCAAATGCCTTTGATAAATCACAGAACACTCCAATAGCATCTTGAGCCTCTTCCCAGGCATCAAAAATATGTTTAATTAGTACCACACCGGCATCAGTGGTAGAGCTACCCCTAGTGAATCCGAACTGATTGGTATTGAGCAGTTTATTGCAACTAAAGTGGGACATAAGCTGATGAAGAATAAGCTTCTCAAAAACTTTACTTAGTGCCGGTAGTATTGATATTGGACTGAAGTTGGTAGGGTCAGTTTTCGTTCCTGATTTAAACAACGGGATAATTTTACTGTTTCATGAGGTCAGGGAATACTCCAGTATTAATTATATAATGTATTAATTAATTAGTATTAATTAATAATATAATGTTATTCTAATGATATAAATAGATTAGGAGAAAGTTTGTGAAGATTTTTCGATGTTTACATGTTGCTACATTCTTGTGACGAGATCCTAATCAGTACTGAGACCTATTGTGTACCCAAATCAGTACTGAGACTGCAAGGATGTATAATATGAGTAAACTAAAAAAGCATTACCTCTACTACAGCAGAATGGTCAGCATTCTTGTTTTGCTTATCGATACCTATAGACTTGAAAGGCGTAAACGTCACTTTAAATTATGACTTTTACTTTATTTGAGCCTGTAGGTCTCGGTATCTCCTATGAAGGATATCATGTGTGTGTATTGGGAAGGGGTCCGCCCTCGACAAGCTTTTGCTGAAACCCACTACCTATACATAATATCTGGAGGAGCAGGGGTGAGGCGTCATGGAGCCCTTAAAGACCCATGGCGCTGCTTTGCCTCAGCAGGAGCTGACCCGTTCTGCTGGGGGA
Organism: Epinotia bilunana; assembly: GCA_947049275.1. NCBI lineage: Eukaryota > Metazoa > Arthropoda > Insecta > Lepidoptera > Tortricidae > Epinotia > Epinotia bilunana. Next base: position 9,067,097 of record OX346273.1, on the reverse strand, counting down.
TTTCCTTCTGGGCCTCGACCGGGGAACCTCTTGTTGGTCAGCGAGTGGCAAATGAAGATGCTCTTCAACCTCCAGGAGCGTCTTCATCAATGCTAGATGTTAATCAACGGAAAGCAACGCAACTGGAAATATTTGAGCTACTGATCACTACTGCTAAATCATACAGTGCACAAATCAGACCCACATATTTAGACGTTACAGAAAGAGTTCAAATCATACTTGATTTCTTATATCCTAATAGGTCATCTAATATCACTGATATTAACAACAAAGCAATCACACAATACATCACAAAATTCACTCATAAGTGTGAAATTCTTTATTTAAAATGCCGTCGGGATATGGCTCGGTTTAGCAAAAAACATCATACATGGCTTTCCGCACCATTTCAAATCAAATCTGTTTCTTTAGACAAAGAAACCGAAAATGTCGTTGAAAAAAATGTACATATAGATCACGATATGACCCAAACATATGAAAATAATGTGATAGGCTGCACCAGTACAGATATTAATACGAGCAGCTACTCAAGCGCACCGACTGCCGTTACAGATAGCTTCACAAATACTCGTGCCGCTTCTACTGATGACGCTCGTAGGGCTTCAAGTTCTCCGAGCACATCAAGTAATCCGACAGATATTTTCAGTAATTTGGCTGGGACACCACACCAGAAAAATAAGTCGAAAAACCATCATTCTTGAACCATCGTGCTCTGGAATCTTCCGATCCCCTGATATCCCAACTGTCTCTTAAATACCGTATAAATTTACAAAGACGAACACCGATCCCACAAGTCATATGTCTCTTAAAACAAATTGAACCATCCAACATGTTTGTACTGAACGACAATGATTATGAAAACATAAATTTAGGTACAGATCTTTCATCTCTCTCTTTTGTACTCAGATGAAGAATAAACTTCATATTTATTATCCAATGTGCAAACAGTTACGGCTACAACCCAGGTACGCCACTTTCGCTTCACTCACTGTCATAACATTCTTTATACATGCTCGTAAGTTTTTACTATTTAATAAGTGAAAAGTGTAGAACCCTCCGAGTGCGAGTACAACTCGCAGTTGACTGATTTTTCATAAAATCACCTTGGCTTTTTTGAGTTTAGCTGAGTTTGTTACGTACTAAAATAATCGAAATTATAAACTTTGGATTCCTTAAATGTGACACCCCTATTCCCATAGAAATATCTCAAAAACTTAGAAATGCTATAACTCTGATGTCCTTCGAGTTAAATAGTTGAAATCTTCAGAACATATAGGTATATTTATGTCAAAACCTATAATGAAACAATAAGGTACCCCAATTGATTAGTAATTATTTAAAAAAAAATGAAAAAAAAAAATTATACGTCCTAGCGGTTTTATTATTAACGGTACATTATTTTAATTGATACTAGTAATATATTATATTTCCTGAAATGTAATACAAAAGAAACCATGTCATTACTGACGTTACTTTAGGAAATAAAATTACAAACACTTTTTGATGACGTCATGAAACGCGCCTTTAAAAAATTGTATCTTGAAAACTATTAGTAGTAATCAACTGGGAGTTTGATGGAAGGGTTTATAAAGTATCAGAGCATTAAAATAAAATATAAAATAGGGGTGCACAAAACTGATGGCAAATCCCACACTGTGATGACAGTCGCGGCTGCGTTTATCGTAATTCACCGAATTATTACCAAAAGGAAGAGAAAATCGCCTCGGTGGTGGATGAAACAGTTGCACAAAAATCGTAATTCACGTGGTGCACATTTACTTCACCAAATTACATCGTTCTGTCCGCGGCACGCTCGGATACGCGTCCAAATTACGCGAGGCACGCACACTGGCGCCTTTGAGCGCGGTCAAAAGACCGACTTCAGGCGGCTCGCCGCGCGCCGCTCGCGCACAGCGCGTACGAATTAGAGCAAAATGGGTGATCCGTGCGTGCCTCAACCCGAGGCTGTTCAAATTCGTACGCACCTTCATAAAAGTGTTCCTAACTCCTTGACAGTCAGAGTGAAACGGGCCAATGGTCCTTCGAGCCGGATATTTCGTTAAAAAAACAAACATCGGCAAAAACTTAATCTCAAATTGAATATTAAATACATGGAACAAATTACCCTCGGAAGTAGTGAACGCTAGAAATGTTAACCAGTTTAAAAACAGACTAGACAAACTATCTAAAGCAGTGGGAACCTCAGCTGCCTGTCTAAAATAGGATAATAAAAACAATAATAAAAGTGTTCCTAACCTTGTCCCACTCCTTATCCGTCATCTGCTTCCTCATGTCCTCGGTGGTCATGTCGTCGGCGGACAGCTCGGCGGTGCCGAAGCGGCGCGAGATAGCCTGCACGCTGCACGCTAAGAACGCCGTTCTGAGAAAGGACACAGAATTAGGGCCTTTCCTTCAAGTTAGTTAATTTTTGGTTGAAATAATGGTGATTGTAACCAGCTCGCACGGCACCGGTTCGCGTATTAGAAAGAGCGAAGGCAGAGCTGCGAGACCATCACAATTTAGGGGAGTACTACAACAAACCGCGTAGCCACCACGCCGCGTACCTTTGTGGTGATTTATGTTATACCTGCACGTCTAGCACACGACGGCCGCGACATACTCTCGATTTTTATCGCACTATACCTCTTCTTCTAAGTGTTCTAATAAGAGAGAGACTGATAGTGCGAGAAAAATCGAGAGAGCTCGCGCGCCGTCGCGTGCTAGCCTTGCTGGTGTATCAAAAATCTGTAGCCTATAGCAACATGAACTTTTTATCATGTCCAATAAAGCAAGAAAGTTTTATTTGAATACATACATAGATTCACGCCTCTATTCCTCTATTCACTTGTGTTCCAGTGCCATTTTTAGCATAAACGAGGGTATAAAAGGTTGAAAAATGTGATATCGCAGTGACAGGTTGCTACCGCATTGCCCACGACACACTTCAACCTTGCTCCCTCAGTCGACTTTTACGACACCTATGGGAAGGAAGGGGTGGTAAAATTCTAATTTACCTATTTATTTAAATTAATTCACAATACAAGACATACAAATAGCGGACTTCATGCCATAAGGCATTCTCTACCAGAACCATTTGACAAAATTCTATGCAATAATAGATGCAAACATATCCCTTTAATGTACAGTCAAACAATGAGCATACACTATATCTGTCTCTATCTAACCCATGCATAAAGAGAAAGATATCTGTACACGGATTATTGGGCCATGGAATACCAATCAGATTTTTGCAATTCATCATCATCATCATCATCATCATTATATCAGCCGAAAGACATCCACTGCTGGACATTTTTTATTTATTTATTTATTTATAGCCTCTTATCAGAAAATTTACAACAAAAAATACTTATAACTACAGTAACCGTAAAATTTTACAATTCTGTGTGCCTACTGGCAAAGGCCTCCCCCAGTCTTCTCCATTTCTCCCTGTCTGTGACCACTCGGGTCCATGTCTTGCCGGCCATTTCTATAATTTCGTCCTCCCATCTTTTAAATTGTCTGCCTTTCTTCAGTTTACATCCTCTTGGGTACCATGTTGTTAAGATTTTACTCCATTCCACTGCTGGACATAGGCCTCCCCCAAAGAGTGCCACAATGACCGGTCCAGCGCCACCCGCATCCAGCGGACTCCCGCGACCTTTACCAGGTCATCTGTCCACCTTGTGGGGGGCCTACCCATGCTGCGCCTTCCGGTACGTGGTCGCCACTCGAGAACCTTTCCACCCCAACGGCCATCGGTTCTACGTGCAATGTGTCCCGCCCACTGCCACTTAAGTTTAACAATTGCTTACTTGTAATGCAGCTCCCGAACTCCCAAAGCTTTAAGCCCCTTGATACCGTCCATGTGGCCCTCATTGTTCTGTCTGGTACGTGTAGTCAACTCCGCTTTGGCTCCGGGCATTGACAGGGAACCCACATCGGGAACCACGATGAGTGTGCCAGTGAAGTCGTAACGGTCGCCAGCCTGGGGTTTTAAAAGTTTTGTAAACCACTCATACAAATAAAAGAGCATTATGTATCAGAGCTCGAAGCAGCTTGAAGAACGAAACATTACTTGACATTTATGTGCCTTTTGCGGGTACGGTTAATGTATTGGCGTTCACTTATCTTTCTCTCTCTCTTTATGCATGGGTTATAAAGAGATAGAGGTATATTGGACGCAGATATTACGCTGATGTTAACTTCCGATGCAATAAGGGGTGTAATAATTAATAATAATAACAAATTATGGTATCTACTTTGGGCAGCTAATGATATAAATGGCCTACTGGCTGTCTCAAAGTTACAATGAATACTACAATGCCTAAAATTTATGAATTGCATATAAATCTCACCTGAACAGATTCCACTGCCTCAGCTCTCAATATAATCTCCAAGGACCTAGGAATGCAGCCTCGGGGCAGTTCTGCTTGTGTCTCCTGGATGCGGATCTTCTGGAAGTCCACAAACACGGACTTGTCTGCATCCAGCATGAACCGGCGACGGTTGGCGCAGACTGGGTTCCGGCAGATGGTGGGGATGGTGTACTGTAACATGTTAAAGTACGGGTGGTTATTGTTAATATTGACGTACTAATGAAATAAATTACCCTAAATGTTTTGCTTTTGCTAAATCTTGTAGTTTATCAAGTCAGTTTATTTTAAATTTCTAGACTTTTCCCACATGCAGTACATAATTGAATGTTTTATGTATATAAGTTAGTACTGATTATTTTTTACTGTTTTTACGTAGTAGTATAAAGTCATATTTTAAGGAATAATGGGCATATAAATTCCTTATATGGGATCCTCTCCTCTTGAATTTTGTTTTTTATTTTCAGATTTTAATTTTATCACTCATTTTAAACTACCTCACTAATTTATTTGTTATGTTCTTACCTTAAACTGTTGCTCCACATTTTTGATCACAGTCTGACAATCTAAACACACAAACGTCCCAGAGACCAGCTCCGGATGCACGGGGTGTGTTCTCACAATCTGTCCTGTAATTCTGATCAGAGTGCCAATCTTAGCCGTTGTCAACTCTCTCACTTTATGTCTTGTGGGCACATCCACAAATGAAATGTAGCACTCCTTAGCTTGTAAATCCTTTTTCATCCCACTATCAGCTAGACTTAACACATAGTTCAAAATAGCCTGGTTTATAAACGGGTATATTCTGTAGTATTCTTCAATGAGAGTCGTAGCAAGATTTTGATTGTATTTCTCAACATCATCGAAGCTGACTTCTAGAGTACTGAGTTCGGGCTTGAGGAGTTCTTTTGCGTGTTTTTCGTATTTTATTTCATTATCTTCTTTGAATCTACAAGTAAATTGTAAACATGTTTAAAACCTAACCTAAAAAATTAAATTCATTCTAGAATTACCTAACTAGGTTAGTGGATAGAGAACATTAAAGTACGTAAATAAGGGTGTTTTCACAACTACTTACTCTTCTAAAAAGTCCTGAAATAGCTTCTGGCATCGAACTCCCACTTCATCTTTCACTTGGTTCTGGGTAGCATAGGTATCGGCGACATCCATGATTGTATTCGAGTATAATCACTACTCCTCTTATAAATTACAAGTGCTTGAGTTAAAATTCAATTAAAACATCAACGTTTCATTAATGAACACGAACAAACATACATTGAAACAATAAAAACAATTATTCGCGCAATAAACAAAGACACTCACTAAACGTCTTGCTTGACAGTTACAGGATTTGGCGGGAAAACATGGTGAAGTGTGTTCGAGGACATTGTTTATATAGATGACACAACCACCCCGTTTTGCTTTCATCGTCGACTTTATCGGTACCTTAAATAGCTTAAATTGGCAAATAGATGCGTTCATTCATTTAGAAGCCAACGATAGGGTGCGTTCGGAGTCAAATCAGCTAATATTTTTGACATTTTTGTTTTGACTTGACAAGGTTTGATTTGAGGTTATATTATAAAAAATATATAGCTAGCTAGCTCTTTGCCATTAACTCTTTGCTCCTTGCTTTTATGAAGTAAATTAATATTAATTTCAATTTACAATGGCACACGCACACATTGGGTTTCTTTATAATGCCTCATCAACTCTTGTTGAGACAGAAAGAAATCCAACACAGTTAATATTAAGAAGTCATTATTTGTAAGTATTCTTCCATCATTCACAATATTTTGAAAGAAAAAAAACCCTTTTAAGACTTAATTTGGTTCCGATATTTTCAGAATGAGATGCATGCAGATAACCAAGGGATATGGACTACCAGAAAAACATTTCTCGTCGAAAACTAGGTGCCCGCACTGTTGTAATGAATGGCAAAGAGACACATTGACTAAGGTAAATAAAACTTCTTGGGCTCATATAACTAATAGAATTCAGAAAATATAAGCAAAAAAATTACAACTATCGATTTTACAGATTCAGCCAATAAAACTCAGTAAGAGACAGAAAAAAAGGCTGAAATCTCGGAAACCAACTCTTAAGAACCCTGAGCCCAAGTCTATCCTACATAGTAACCAATTGGTATGTATTCAAATTCTGCAAAATTGATTATTTTAGGTATACCATTCTGAAGTCTAATTATTGATTAATATTATATTTTTCTCAGGAAAGAATATGTACATTCTGCAGGTATTGTATGGTGACACCAGTCTTAAAACCAACAAAGCTAATGAAAACTTCAAGTAAGAATGATAAGAGAGTGATTGTAGCAGCACCTAATAACACACCCAAACAAAATAAATCAAAATCAATACAGCCAGCTGAGAAGAAAACGAAAACTAGTATTTATTACAATGCTAAAGAAGTATTTTCACTTAACAACAAGAATAATGCACTGGCCAGCAGCAATCAACCAAACAAAATCATAAAGAATAATAAAAGAAAAAAGGATAAGTTTGCTGGACTATGCCAGCAAGCTGTGCTGACATCTGCAAAACTAAAGGAGGTCAAAGATAAGAACTCACTGTTGTCAAAATTCTTAAAATCATCATCATGAATGTATAAATCAATAAAATTATTAACATTTACATCTTTTTATTATCATTAAATGTATGTCCATTACATTAGTATTTGTATGACCCGTTATTACATGAAGATCATTAGTCTTAAATGATTTATAAAAGTTGTAAGAATCATTATTATCCAAGTAGTTGTCAATGTCTATATTTTCCTTTTTTGCATCTTCAGCTAGACGTAAATATCCTATAGCCCCAGCTGCATCTGTAGGTCCATCAATACCATCAGTACCAGCACTGAGTAGATAAATATCAAAGTTTTTAAAAAAAACCCGAAACTTGTCTATGAATTTAGAAAACTCAAGGGTAAGTTGCTGGTTCCTCCCACCTTTCCCAGAACCCATTACTTCCACTGTTATTTCTCCACCTAGCACAAGACAAATATCTTTATCAGCCAACTGATTAAGAAATTCTGAATTGACTCCTGGAATACTTAGGGCATCAATAGCTGACTTCACTTCTGTTATATTCAATTTCCCACTTAAAAAGTGGCAGACCAATTTTGCAAGACTAGCATAAGACTTTGCTATCTCTTTTACATTGCCTGTTACAATATTAGATAGTCCAAGAGCTAAATAGTTTAAATTATTTGCTTCTTTCAATGCAGCAGATATACCAAGCTGATTATTTCCAATCAGATAGTTATTTACATTATCTTTAGGAAATTGTTTTTGCTCAATTTCTTCAGATAACACAGTTCTAAATGACATTGGAACCTCATTATACAGGTTATATTTTTTAATAATTTGAACAGCCATAGACAAATCATCTTTGTTTTCGGTGGTGGGTCCACTAGCAATCAAGTCCAAGGGGTCTCCAACAATATCTGAAAGTATCAGTGAGATAACTTGTGCGGGTTGAGCTTGTATGGCTAATTGGCCTCCTTTTACATCTGATATCATTTTTCTAACACAATTCAGCTCGGTAATATCAGCCCCAGAATTTGCTAATTTCTTTATGATTGTAGTTTTTTCTTCTAAAGTCATAGGTGCCTTGGGCAAAGGCAGCAGTGCTGAGCCACCTCCTGATATTAAAACCAGGAGTGTATCATTATGTCCCAATTTGGTAACAAGCTCTTTAATTTTCTTAGCAGTATTTTCAGCATTTGTGTCTGGTAAATTGTTTTTCGCTCCTTCTAAATACGTTAGTTTTTCTGAATGCCTATTATCTAGGCTCCCAACTGGGATACTAACAATTCCTTGCTTGATTTTAGGTCCCATTACCTTCTCTACTTCCAATGCCATACTCTGGACTGCCTTTCCCGTCCCAACCAAGTAAACATTTTTGTGCTGAAGATCGTAATTATCATTTAAAATGACTAGCTGTTGATTGACCGGACTGTATTTAATCGAGTTTCTTATTAGGTTCTCTGGAACCACTGCCGATACACTGCTTTTGAATATTTGAAGTAAGTCGCGTAACACTGTATTAGCCATAATTTATTATATTTCGATAAGCCTAAGAAACGAAAAAGAACATCTTTATGTCAACAACAACAAGGTTATATTTATTGGGAATAATAACATTGATAACAAACGTCAAAGACTAGCGGGACTACCGTCAACCGGGGTGATTAGGTACAACTTTGAACTTAATTATAGCGGAATATTTCTATAAGCGCTTACAAAGTTAAGGTCTTAAAACTTTTATCTTGTGTTTCAGAACCCACTCATAATAATATTTTACGCAAAAAAATAAATTAAAACCCTCTTTATTAAAAAAACAGGCCGTCCCTATTCATACTGGATATGGGGTCAATAGAGGCGAATAAGGGTACCAATAGGGAAGCATGGCTAGCGCTGTCACAAATATAATAGGATGGCAAATAAGTAGGTAGTGGTGCTTATGTAGGTACTTACTAGCTCTGAAGGTACCTAATTGTACCAAAACGAGACTAGGTTTCGGCAGCCCCGTCCCTGTACACCCCTTAGCGTCCCGATTTCAAGTTATTACGTCCCTATTAACTTCCAACGGCGTGCCTTTTTACCCCACGCTCGTCCCTAATAACCCTCGTTGCGTCCCGATAAACCTCGGATTTTTTGAAATTTTTCCATGCATCAGTATTTTTGCATTTTTACTTACAAAACAAAGATAAAGTAACTTACCGTGTCTAAAACAGGTTCTGCATTAAATTCTGAGCATCTTTTGCAACATTGAAAGTACCTACTTTCAGTAAAACCATTAGTTTTTTTTTTCATTTTTGGCAATCGTCATTAGACATTTCTGCCAGCTTCACGTCAATTTTGTTTAAAAATTTAATGATTGCGGAATACTTGACAATATTTGATTTAAAAAAACTCAGACCAGAGCTACAAACCCAAAACCGATTAGTAAGTTAAGTTACGTGCCCAACTACTCGTACAATTAGTTATTAAGAAAGTTTTGCAGCACGGCTAGCACGTGACGGCGCGCGAGCAATCTCGATTTTTCTCGCACTATTCGTCTCTCTCTTATTAGAACACTTATAAGAAGAGCCGCAGTCGTGTGCTAGACGTGCTGAGCAAAAAAACTGCTGTCACCGAGACCCAAACTTCAAACGGTTAGTTTGACAATCTAGCACCAACGTCGTGCCCTTACTGAATCTAACTATTCTACTATTATTTTAAATAACCCGATAAAATTTCTAATTGGTAGTTTTTGAGAAATTATCGGGTAAATGTCGTTCCCGGTTTTCGTCCCCATTCCCCACGCCATCCCTAATACCCCCGGTTGACGGTACTTAAGATGGTTGCCATTTTATCACTTATCGTTGTGGATAACACATGTCTTATCCACAGCTATCAGTGATAAAATGTCAACCATGCCACGCCCACAGAGTTGCCCTTTGTGCGTCATACTCTCGATTTTCCTCGCACTATGCCTCTTGTTCTAAGTGTTCTAATAAGAGAGAGACGGATAGTGCGAGAAAAATCGAGAGCTCGCGCGCCGTCGCGTGATAGCCGTGCTGTATTTCCAGTCTCTGTATCTCATACTTACCAAACGCCTCGCCTACATAAAATTCACGCCGATAAAATGTTGATGAATATAAACTTTGACTTGTTCGTATGTAAGTATAAAAGTATGTAAGTATTAAGTTGTCCGTCAAATCTTGCAAGTTAAATTTGACCCACTTCCCGGTGACCGATTGAGCTGAAATTTTGGGTATAAGTATAGTTTGGATGACAATTCAATATTATGGTACCATCCAGCTGATCTGATGATGGAGACAGAAGGTGGCCATAGGAACTCAGTAATAAAACCACATAACCCCATCGAGTTTGGGCTCGTTAGAATCGTCTCAATAAGCAGTTGATGATGGTATATAGAAAAGTACAGTCGGCAATAAAAGCTTGTACCAAAAATGAAATCTTTGACAGAAACTTATTTTAACTTGACTTGTTCGTATGTAAGTATAAAAGTATGTATGTATGTAAGTAAGTTGTCCGTCGAAATTTGCAACCAATTTTTCAGTCGCTTGCCGTTATCGGATTGAGCTGAAATTTGGAATACTTATGTAAGTTTGGTGACAATGCAATACTTTGTCACCATTTAGTTGATCTGATGCTGGAGCCGGAAGATGGCCACTGGAACTCTATGGTGGAACGTGCTATGATAGTCGAGTTTGGGGTTATATGTTTTGTTATCTTCAGCACTTACCATTGCACATGATGACGAAGGTCTCATGATGGAGCCGGAAAATGACTACTGGAACTCTATGATGGAACGTACTATGATAGTCGAGTTTGGGGTCATACGTTTTGTTATCTTGAGCACTTACCATTGCACATGATGGCGAAGGTCTCATGATGGAGCCGGAAGATGGCTACTGGAACTCTATTTTTTGATTATTATTTATTTATTTAATAAGTACATTTTATTAATACTAAAAATTAAAACATAGCCCCACAAAACTGTAGTAACAGTTTGACTGTGGGAACGGCAGTCTCTAGGTTAGACATACATGAATATAAATAACAGTGTAGTATACTGTCCATAAATCGGTTATATACTGCTCAAAACAAAATAAGGGCCATTGTAATTATTGGACATACACTAATTGATAAGTGGCTAATTAATGAACTCCCGTATAAGGATACGAATGTATTCAAAAGGCAGAATCTAACCTCTTTCATGCTGGAGTTTAAGTCTAAAAGCTAGAAAAAATATATATTACTGTTTAATATAATTTCACGTAACGATCACCATACTTGTGGCCCCTATTTTCTTTTGAGTAGTATACATACTAAACTTTCTAGGTGTATGATAGTCGAGTTTGGGGTCATATGTTTTGTTATCTTCAGCACATACTATTGCACAAGATGGCGAAGGTCTCATGATGGAGCCGGAAGATGGCTACTGGAACTCTATGATGGAACGTACTATGATAGTCGAGTTTGGGGTCATATGTTTTGTTATCTTCAGCACTTAACATTGCACATGATGGCGAAGGTCTCATGATGGAGCCGGAAGATGGCCACTGGAACTCTATGATGGAACGTGCTATTATAGTCGAGTTTGGGGTCATATGTTTTGTTATCTTCAGCACTTACCATTGCACATGATGGCGAAGGTCTCATGATGGAGCCGGAAGATGGCTACTGGAACTCTATGATGGAACGTGCTATGATAGTCGAGTTTGGGGTCATATGTTTTGTTATCTTCAGCACTTACCATTGCACATGATGGCGAAGGTCTCATGATGGAGCCGGAAGATGGCCACTGGAACTCTATGATGGAACGTGCTATGAAAGTCGAGTTTGAGGTCATATGTTTTGTTATCTTCAGCACTTACCATATAGGGAACAGTGTAAATAGTGTAAGTTATTGTGAATAAGCGAAAAAGTTAGTAGTGCCTTCACAAACAAATACCTTAATAAGGTTATTCCAAAGATTTAAGACTAAAAAGTAAAAAATAAAAAGATCATCGCTGAGAATCGTGACCACGTACGATGTCCCTCTATACAACGCGCTCAAGGGCCAAGTGATGAATGCCACCAAAATATAAATTATTATTTACTTTTTAGTTCACTTTTTAAACAAAAGCTTGTTATTTAAAAATCTTTTTTTTACGTTTTATTTTTTCTTTCTCGTTTTTTTGAAAATAAAGCTTTTTTAAAAATCTTTTTTTTACGTTTTATAACACTGTGGTGAACAGTAGATAGAGACGTCGTCAATAGACCGAGGGGCTACCGCGAAACAAAAACGAACTATGTTCGTGTATCTCCCTATCTGTCGCTCGAACTATCAAGTGCGACAGAGACGGAGATCCACAAATGAAGTTCGTTTTTGTTTCGCGGTAGGCCCTCAGAGGCATGTTGCGCTGCTGCTCCAAGTGTCAAACGAGTTGTACTGAGAAATTGCATGCACATGTGGTCGGATTGTTACATTTGGCTACACCCAATTATGACTTCGACATGTTGTACTGACAAATTGGGGTAAAAATCACATAATCTGAATACCCCATAACAATCTGCAATGTAATAAGAGAGAGACGGATAGTGCGAGAAAAATCGAGAGAGCTCGCGCGCCGTCTCGTGATAGCCGTGCAGATATTGAGATAGAACCATTTTATCACTATTACCGATGATGTGAAATATAATAACCGAATGACTCGCCGGATTTGACACAGTGGTGTGAAAAAGGTTAAAGATATAAATAACATCCATAAAAATGTGAACCATTTATTCACTATAAACATTTGTAGGTATACTTCGCTTAATAAACAGGTATAAAAATATAGGTAACTACAGTCCGCGAGTAGATACTTGAAACAATCTTCGGGTCTGTAGATACCACTCTCTCGCTTACTCTTATACGTTCTTATGCTAAACCAACGATTTCACATCCGAACCTGAAGATTATTCCGTTCTGAGAGGACGGACTATATAATCACGTGATAATCACCTACCCCCTTATTCATAAAACTTAATGCTTCTGCTAAATAAAATGTGCTTTGTCCCTTTCTTACGAACACAAATGTCTAAGTGACAGATAAGGACAAACGAATTTTAACGCTATTTTAGTTAAAACAGGCTTAAAGGACGTTTATGAATACGGCGGCTAGTCATTATATTATATTTAGGTAGGAACAGTCAGCGTCATATAGTTAGTAGCAGCCTAGGTAGCCAAATATTTCGGTACACGTGTTTATTACTGTAAGAATAAGGGTGTGTTACGAAATATTTGGCTACTCTGGCTGCTACTGACTATACGACGCTGACTTTATACTATGCTTCTAAGAACTGGCAGAATCCTAACATTATAAAATTAAGTATTTTATAATACAAATTCTAAATTCATAAATCACTAATTTCGTCAAGATCAAAAATACTCTAGTTCAAAAAGTCAAGCATTTTGTCCCCAAGCTGCCCACCCATTAGCTGAAACGTAGAGTTCGCTTTGCTCGGTCGAAAAACATTTAACCGGTTTTATTCCACCGGTAACTATATGAGGTATGCTTTAAAATAATATCTGAATCAGTATTGAAAGAAAACAGCCAAAATATTAAAAAACACCTTTACACCTTTTTACCTACTCGTACCTAAAAACCAGTTAATTATAAATATACCGACTACCTGAGGCACTGGGTCACATTTAAATGTGAAGTAAGTAGTTCAACGACACAAGGCACTGGTTTAATTAATTAAAGTTAAGTTTGAACCCGGGTTAGGCTTCGTTTATGGACAAGCGTAGCGTTGAGCGGCACGGTCCAGACGGCGGCAAGCGTAAAAAACACGTAAAGCGATGTCTAGGAAAGTTGGTGTACAAACAAGCGAGTACTGCCCCCGTATCGCTCGTCCACAGAACGGGCCTGAGGTGCATCGCTAGAATAAACAGTCGACCTGTATGCTTGAGATTATTTTGTGGCCGACATTTTATAGAACTGTAATTGGAATTGGAATCTTATACCTTTTACTTTAGAGTCGCTTGTTGAATGGACTACTTCGATGCAATTCGGCCAACTCAAATAATCTCAGTATACCTCTGCTTGTATAAACAATGCACATTCGTGCTCGCTATTCGCAAATCTACGGTCTTTTATGAATAAAATAAATCTACATACATAGATTAATATTTGTACAAAAGGCTAGACAGACAAAAATAAATATGTTTTCCTTACAATTAAGGCAGTTGTGACATAATTGCAGTCTCTAATTTTTAAGGCGCCGTAGGTTCATGGTCTTCTCTCCCTCTCACTAAGTATAAGCGTGAGCGAGATGGGAGTGCGTGCTCGGAAGCGCGGATAACATATTTTTTAATTTTAATTTTTTGGCCGTTTAAATAAATAAAAAGTAATCACTGAGTTTTCTCAAACATGATATTGCCGATTTTTAGAAGCATTTATTTTTTATTTTTAGCTTTTGTGCATAATTTGTTACGAATATTTTAAGTGTATTTTAGACCTATGTTCATGATTTTTTTTCTATCGAGCGAAAATTGCTTAATCATATTTCGAATCACTGATCTCGCTGCAGAAAAGCCTCAAGATTACTATTAGTATTTTTTTGAAACCATATTATTATAAACAGACGCATTATATTGTTTCAAAAACTCTGTTCGCTTAACTTCACTGAACCTACAGCGCCTTAGGATCGTAATAAAAGTAAACATTTGTAGTCACTGGTACCTGAAAGGTCATCACAGGGTGTCCTTTTGATATACCTATGTCTTTCGTTTAAATAATCTAAGTATGATTTAAAAACTCCATGACTTAGATTTCATAATAATAGTTTTTCTGATGACTGGTATCTTGTTTTAAAAAATGGCTTCCATCTAAGTTAAGATGATTTCGCCAATGTCAAGTTTGCTTATAAAGCGACGTTGTTCGGTAGTTAGGTCAGTCGTCAATAATTCAATCATCGTCAGAAGCTCCGCTTAGGCGGTCGTCACACTGCGACGCATCAACGGACGGAGGTGCGTCGCTGCGTACAGATTTCGCCGGACGGAGGTGCGTTGCAGTGTGTCGTACCACGCGGAATTTATATACAAACTGAGGTACTTGCATACAACGAGAAACGCACCTCCGTCCGTTGATGCGTCGCAGTGTGACGACCGCCTAAGCGGAGCTTCTGACGGTGATTGAATTATTGACGACTGACCTAACTACCGAACAACGTCGCTTTATAAGCAAACTTGACATTGGCGAAATCATCTTAACTTAGATGGAAGCAATAGGCGTCCACCGCTGACCGCATCCCCGACGAAAGACCTGATGATTGGTATAATTTAATTTGCCCTATTACCCATTTCATACAAACACACACACACGTTAGTGTTGTGACAAATTGTTAGGTGTATAATAGACTTTATGGGGCAATTTGTATTGGTATTTCATTACATTACTACATGATTCTATTACTACTTATAGGTATAACATATACCTATTAGTAATGTCCTGCTTGGTACGATGGCTAAAGTACCTAATTACATACATATTATCGCAATAAAGCTGAGACAGTTCTCTTTGTTTTATCACAGTCATTTGTTGGTACCTTCACCCAATTATGTCTATTAATTGACTATTTTATTACCTCACTTTACGCCACTAATGTACGTTAAATTATTACTAAAATTATATTTAAAGCGACACCCGTAGTGGTTGATATGGCGTTCGATTCGATTCATAATACAGCACGAACCTAAAACAAAATAAATTGAAAATTAAGCAGTCATTATTTAAAAAAAAAAACACTTATCGTAAAGACGAGAAGAGGCCAGCAACGACAGTTTTCGTACCTGATGGTATTGCCGATAAAAAAAGGTAGTTTGTTTTATCGCCAACCGTATGCAATTCGAATTCAATCCCGACACTTTAGATTTTTCGAACAGGTTTCAGTTAAGGTTGTTTTTATAAATAGGCTGGTTTTACCGGTTGTTTAAAATTGAGTGTCTCTTAAAGGTCACTGTCCAGGATGCGTCAATTTAAGAGGAAACACTAAGGTCAAGATAATTGAGAAATAGGTATTTGTAAAATGTATTGCTGTCGCGCCAACCACAAGCCTCACGGCAGAGCGCGATAGAGAAAACTGCAGCTTGGACCGAAAATACCTATTAAATTTACATAAAATCAACGTTTCGTAGTCCCCTGATTTCTCCTCCAAAACTTGACCTGTTTAACTATTTTTTTAATTAAAAATCAAAGAATAGGCTTTGGGGGTGTTCCTATGTTTTCCTTTTTTTTAACAATCTAGTCAAAATTGTTTTCAGGATGTTTGAACACAGCGGAAACCTGGCATTTATTTTAGGTTTTTGAAGGTTAAATATCTCTTAAGAATAAATTTATGAAAAAAAAAGAAAACATAGGAACATGTCAATAGTAGCCATAGATTTGTGGAAGAAAATGATTGCTCTATTGCAATTATCCAGGGAGCAAACAGGGGACTACGTTTCTATTGAAAAACGGCCGTTGTGTTTCCTCTTAAGCACTAACTAGGTACTGCACGGCTATCAGTGGACGGCCTGCGAGCTGTGTCGCGGCGAGATAGACTATCCGTCTCTTTCTAATTAGACAGCTCGCGGCCTATCCTGTGCCGTGCAGGGAAAATTTCTTACTGCAAATAAGACATCAGACATCATGGACAATGGACAGTAATCCTTTAGACACTGACTTGGGGCGCAACACGAAGATTGCCAATAGCTACTCGTATTCACAATTTCAACGCTTTTACGCACAGGCGTAATTTCGCGCGGCGAGCCGAACAGCTTATTCATGTATGTTTATTGCATATCACATTGCACGTACATTTTGAGTTGGTCGACTATTACTCGGTAACTAGTTATGCCTACTTAGCCGTGATAGTTTTCAGTTACCCCAAAAAAAAACCCATGGCGAATATCAGTTTTCTAGTAGTAATGGTTACTGAGCTAAGCCGAAGATGGACGGGCGGACGGCCAGACAGACATGGCGAAACTATAAGGGTTCCTTGTTGACTACGGAACCCTAAAAAAGGGAAACATTATGCCTAAAAATATAAATATATACGTTTCTGGGGGGCTGTCACAACTGGCTGCCAAGTTAGGAGTCGCGCGGTTTACTTCTTCCCATCTCGTCAGAGAAGGGTAGATTAGATTCTCTCGTTTCACATCACGTAGCGCGGTCGCACGTTATGCTAGCCCCACCTCTTTGACTTAGTTTTATACTCACCCTAGCATAACAGCGCACACCAGAAATATAGCAGCCGACAGTACATAGATGGCGCCCGGGAACACGTTAAGTGTATATCCATAAAGCGTATTGTACATCACGGGAGCCACGAGTGGACACAGTGCCTCCATCGTGCAGAGGAGGGCGAACACCTTCGCCATGTCTTCCAGGGGCAACATTTTTGACAAGTGGGACCTTATCAATGGGGCCGACAATACCCTGAGGAATGAAGCTCCTGAAGCTGTAAAGATGAAATGTTACTTCAAATAACCATTATGAATGCGCCAAACCTTGGGATTAGGTGCTATGGGCGTAGCTACCGGAGGGGCTAGGCGGTGCCGTGCACCAGCGCACAGCGCACCTAAGATCAGGGGGGCCCTCGGAACCTGACCAGCAAACCTCACATTTTAACTAGAGAAAACTTCTGCCATCTTCGGAAGGGAAGTATCGGGGCCCAGTTTCTTTGCACTAATATCGTCATTTACAGTCAAATGTATCGATATTGCTTTAATATCGATACATTTGACTGTAAAAGAAGTGATTTAAAACCAGACGATTTAGAAAAAAATATGACTAGGTATCTATTTCTTTTGTAATTAATTTATGTAAACTAATGTTAAACACTTGTTAGCATTAAAACAGACTTTGAACATGAAATTGATAAAACACTGAGTTGAACTGATTAAATGTGACAATGTAAACTTTTCATTATTTTCGTTTGGTTGCATATATATTTAGCGATAAGACCGCCTGTTGTTTACCTCTACTTTCAATCTTCTTTAATATGTTGTGTTATATAATGTATCGATATAATATTAATATCGGAAGTCGATAAATGAGAAGTCCCTAACGACTATGACAGCTCGAAAGTGCCACGAGAATTCCGGCCTCTGGTCATTACCTATACATATATAGATTCAATAAATGTTGTATATGATATGATATACCTTCCTTCGATGTTATTTGTAGATATTGGTAGTGCTAGAGTAAATAATATAATGTCACAAAAATCAAACAAGATTTGAAATTAAAAGAAAAGTGTTTTTTTCAATCTTGCTTTGTTTTTTAAGTATGTGCTTAATGTCACTATAGCATTAAATATAGTAACTACGTTAGAGCTGAGGTATTTTATGTGATAACCATTAACTTAATACCATTTGACTTGTAACTATGGTGTTATCAATAAAGTATCGTATTGTATTGTATAACTACATTCAAGTAGGTAGGTAGTCAAAGTCAATAAGACCAAATTTACCCGTTATTATTATTCATACGAAACGCGCCACTTTCCTGCAGGGTCAGCGAAGGTCAAACACTAACATGTTTTATTGTTTTACCTACAAAAACAACATGCATGACCAAACTGGGTGACACCTGATACCTATAGTCGAAATGTCAGCCGGTTCAGTCAATTTTGTTGTTTTTTACCCCGCTGCGCGAAAGTAAAGTTCGGGTTATGTGGTAGGGTAGGTGCATTACATTTCCTCGAATCTTCGCAAGTACGGCATGAATGATAATTGATAATAATACCTAGTCTAGCCATAAGTTCTGTTACTGGCATTTAACAATGATTTTAAGAAAAATAATAATTCGAATACGTATTTAACGTAACTGTTTGGATGTTTCTGCTGCCATTTATATATAATTTAACATTAAAATAAATACATTAATAATGGAGTGGGCTGTCAAAAAAAATTAAATTGCTTTGATTGCTCTGTATAAGGTAGGAATGGAGCCATCTCACATTTTTGAGTCATTAAAAAAGATAGAGATCAGTCGAATGTTTGTGTATCGTCATACAGTCGAGGTCAAAGATATGTTTACACTTTTGCACGTTATTGCCTTGTAATAAGGTGCAAAAGTGTAAACATATTTTTGACCTCGACTGTACCATCCAAAGGTACACTGAAGCGTCCTCTATCGATGACAGTAAATGATCTAGACGGCTTCCGAACAAAACAAGCCGTTAATGCTATAAGGGCCAGAATACGCCGAAACCCTATAAGAAAACAGAAGATCCTTTCAGGGAAATGAAAATACCACTTAGGGACACTGTCGCGTATAATCAAAGAATACTTGAGTCTTGGAGCTTACCGAAGATAAACAGGACATACCTTAAATCAGTCACTAAAGGACAAGAGAGTTGCGAGATCAAAAAGCCTGTTGTCTCGATACGCACAGGAAAAATATTCTTTTCACGGATATTTTTTTTTTACTATCGATTAGCACTACATCAAACAAAACGATAAAGTATATGCACACGCCTCTCGAGAGGCCAAAGAGATAGTTGGAAGGGTTCAGCGAGGTCGTCATCCAGCTACTTACGTCATGTTTTGGCGGGGTGTGTCGTACAAACGACAACACTGTTAACTGACCATCCTGTGTTGATATAGAACCTTATTACAATGCAATTAAGGTGCACCGATGGTCAGTTAGCTGTGTTGTCGATAGTACCATAAGGCGTCTCTGAGATCCATTTTTCCGAAAAAGGAGTGAAAAGTTCGGCAAAAATGTATCAAGATACGGTTTTAGAATCGGTAGTTAAACCACTCAACGACACAATGTTCAAAAATATACAATTGACCTTTCAGCAGGACTCGGCCCCAGGTCATAAAGCTCGCACCGCCCAGATTTGGTTGGAAAGGAATGTTCCGGAGAGATGATTGGCCCTCTAACCCTCTTCCAGTCCCGACTTAAATCCCTTGGACTATAAATTGTGGTCGGTGTTAGAGGATGGTCTGCTCTAAACGCGCCATAGAACTATTATAAAATGTGTGGCGCCATGCCAATATCAATTCTCTAAAAAAATCTTTGAAGGCAGCAGTAGCAAATTTCCCAATGGAGACAGTGCGTAAATCTATAGACGACTGGCCGGACGGATCGTCATGGCTAGACTAGGTAAGAACCATATTTTGTACGCTGCACCCATCATGGGTGCAGCGTCATGGGTGACCCATGCCGTTAACAGGCGTCATGGGTGGCCCATGCCGTTAACAGGATGTTCTTAAAATATCTATATATCTATCTATGAAAGATATCATTATTAATAGATAGATATCTAACTTGCAATGTATGTATGTAATTTGTTCGGGTGGAATCTTTGAACTCAATTTTGAACTAGATATCTTCAACCGACTGAGCTGAAATTTTGTATACAGGAAACTTTTACCCTTTTACAAGCTTTTATGACCATATAAGTTGTGTATAATGAGGTTGTAAGTTCATAGTTAAAATTTAAAAGAAAAAATTTATTTTCTTCTTTCTAGAGTGTTTAAATAAAAGTTTTTTTTTGCTTTAAATTTATTTCTAATAAGTACTTTACTTACCAAAATACATGTGCCATGTTGTCACCGCGAACGTTTTGATCAAGCAGTCACCCACCGAAGAAAAGAAGGACGCGATTGCCAAAACCACATCCCCCACGCCCAAAAGCCGTTGGAAAAGGGCTATCCCTAAAAATGAACCAATAAACGCTACCAATGTACTAGCGCCTGTGAATAGAGAATATTCCCTCAGTGCCCAGTGAAGCTTCTCTCTTGCATATAAATAATCCAAGGAAGACGTGCCGAAGAAAGTGAAAATAGTCAATGCATTTGCCAACGTGAGTAGGAATATCTTTGCTCTCCCATAGTTTGGGCGACGCTTAAAGCATTCAGTTACCATCTCTTTCACTAGAAGGAAGTCTAGGACGCTACACAGCCCTCCCTGAAATCAAATATTAATTTCAATTATATAATTCCTAAATTAACCTAATTTTGAAACAATGGATATGTCATGTCAACATACAATATGGGAAACCTAAATTGGTTTTGATTATAACTTCCAAATCTGTTTTCTTGATACAATTTAAAACTAATCCATACTAATATTATAAATGCGAAAGTGCCTATCAGTCTGTCTGTCTGTTACCGTCACGCTTAAACCGCTTAACCGATTGAGATGAAATTTGACATGGAGATAGTTTGAATCCCGGGGAAGGCCATAGGATAGTTTTTATCCCGGAAATCATCCCCTGAGGGTGTGAAATGGGGGATGAAAGTTTGTATCGAGCTACGATATAAACGAGTTCCACGCGGACGGAGTCGCGGTTAGAAGCTAGTAAATAAATAAAAGTTAAGTTTCCAAATACCTGCTGTGCCCCAGCCAAAGATTCATTTAAGTAGACGTTTGTGAAAACATATGCTATGACATATATTGCTGTGACTATGAGTAATAAGTATACATTCCCCACGTATCTTAGGATATACGAACTCAGTATAGACCCTAGGATGCTTCCGGCTGAAAACGTGGCTTCTAGCAATGTCATTCTGAAAAAAATAGTAAGCAAATGAATATACGACGTAATAACAACCACGAACTTCGAAAGTCGAAGTTCGGGTATTTCCATCTCTATCGCACTCCCTTACTCGAGTGACAGGGATGCATGTATTACGAACTTCGACTTTCGAAGTTCGTGGTAGCGCCGCTGCTCCCAGCATGCATCATCCCACATAGTATAAAACAAAGTCGCTTCCCGCTGTCTGTCCCTATGTATGCTTGCGCAACGGATTTTGATGCGGTTTTTATTAATAGATAGTGTTTCAAGAGGAAGGTTTATATGTATAATATAGTACCCGTGCGAAGCCGGGGCGGGTCGTTCGTTTTATCATATTGTCATGTGATGTAGGTGTATTGCGAGTGGGCCCACGGTCTATATGTAATGTAACCATTTACGTATTGTAAGTATGGAATAGATCAACTTCTAACATGGAATTTTTTTACATTAAAATTTCAAGTTTTGGGAGGTACCTGCTTTTATTGCCGACTGTAGGTACTTTTTTACACAGATCAGATCTATTACTCGTAGAGAGGGTTCCAAAAAGCCCAACCGATGCGATGGGTTTAATTATCTTGTGTATTATTAATTTATTATTATTCGAATGTGTCACAAACATCTCCTTGGTCACGAGCAGACGAGAGTTTGTGACGCATCTGAAACGTCGAGAAGCCACAAAGAGGTAAATCATTAAGTTAAACTAATTATAGGTCCTGTTTATCTTGTGCGTGTTGTCAGTCACCGAATTTATACACAAGTAGGTAGGTAGCTAGCTACCTCTGCCAAATTTTAATTCAATCGGTTAAGCAATTTCTACCGTTTTTTTTTCTGCACGTCCCCGGAATTTATTTATAGTAGGTACCTACATATATCTTTCTCAACTCCATGGTTTGAAAAAGATAGCAGCTGACGTAGGGAACCAAATTCTTGTTTAGACGATTTCTTATTTACAAACATTCAGTTGATAGGGTCCTTCGAGCCGAATTTTACTCGGGAAGGTACAGCTAATACAAAGCCAAAGTGCGCGTACAAACGACAACACTGTTAACTGACCATCCTGTGTTTATATAGAACCTTATTACAATGCACTTAAGGGGCACTGATGGTCAGTTAGCTGTGTTGTCGATAGTACATAGGTAGTTAATATAGTTGGTGCCGCGAATTAGAACCTTAGCATGTCTTCATTTAACAGTTGCTAGAACGTGTCAGATTGTTGAGCACTTAGTTGGACAGGAAATACTTTTCTGATGCAACAAGCTTAATAGTCCGCAGTAAGCGATTTATCTCTTTCTCCGATACACAAAGGTTGTCTGGAAGAGATCGCTCTTCAGCGATAAGACCGCCTGTTGTCTACCTCTACCTACATGTTATTGTATTGTTTTTCTTTTTAACTGCTTTGTTTGTGTGAGGTGTGCAATAAAGAGTATTTGTATTGTATTGTTGTAAGCTCGATTCTTATTTTAAAACGTAGTTACGCTCTCATTTTAAAACTGTGTTGGATTGTAACGAGACTGCATATACAATGACATGAGGTATATCTATGTCTGTAATTAGTTTATGTAGCTTCAGATACTATAGTTAAAAAAATACAGCGAATTTCAGTTTTTCATGCAAAACTTGTTTTTGCTGTATTTCGTTTGTTTTATAAACTGGAACCATATAAACTAATTACAGACATAGATATACCTCATGTCATTGTATATGCAAAGTTTCGTCACAATCCAACACGTAGTTTTAAAATGAGAGCGTAACTACATTTGTATGGGAAGGTGAAATTCGGCCGAGCTTACTGCGGACTCTTAATATCCCATAGGTAATTAATTAATATAATACACACATATGAACTTGTTACCTAAACGATCTCGTATCAGTAGTTGTAATATCGCTGATGTAGCAATAGGCTCCGGTTATCAACACGGTGAAGCCTCCTGTGAACGAGAATGGAAGCACCGCCAGCACGAACCACCACGGACCATAGTCGTCAACCATACAATATACTACTGTCAACATCGACGTCACCGTAATACCTAGAAAGATTAGTCATAATGAAGAGCCTAGTTCGAATTATTTAGAATACTAGCTTCTGCCCACGACTCCGTCCGCGTGGAACTCGTTTATACCGTAGCTCCATACAAACTTTCACCCCCGATTTCACCCCCTTAGGGGATGATTTCCGTGATAAAAACTATCCTATGTCCTTCCCCGGGATTCAAGCTATCTTCATACCAAATGTCATCTCAATCGGTTCAGCGGTTTAAGCGTGAAGAGGTAACAGACAGACAGACAGACAGATAGACACACTTTCGCATTTATAATATTAGTATAGATTTGCCACAACAGCTCCAATGTCAATCAAGACGAGACGGTTTGAATAGGTATGATGACTTAGATTTTTTATGATGTCATTCGAACCAGTCTTTGGAGAGGAACAAATGTTTGTATGGGAGCAACTACAATTAAGGAACATAAATACCTAAAAAATTGGGACAAAGTTAGAGATAGATGATAGACAGACAAGTATAACGTCACAACTGACATTTGTACTTATCGTTGTATGGAAAATTAGGTAAATTGTTGTTTCGGTCGCGAAATACTACGTTTAAGTACAAAGATGGTCATACAATTTTGTTTCTATAAAAGCGTAAGGATTCTATTGGTAGCTTTAAATTTACTCTTAGAAAATAAAAAAAATGCATATTTTTAGGGTTCCGTAGTCAACAAGGAACCCTTAGAGCCTGTTCACACTAGCGATTCTTTTCGGCGATTTATAGGCGATACGAGATCGCGGCGTGCACTCGCACCTATAAATCGCCGAAAAGAATCGCTAGTGTGAACAGGCTCTTATAGTTTCGCCATGTCCGTCCGTCTGTCTGTCTGTCCATCTTCGGCTTAGCTCAGTAACCCTTACAACTAGAAAACTGCAAGTCGGCGTGGGTATATAAACCAATCACGCCGACAAAACTATAGAATAAAATCCTGAAAAAAAATGTTTTTTGGGTTCCTCCCCTACCTGTCAATTGGTGATGTATTTTTTTTTCTTGTTAAACCTATAGTGTGGGGTATCGTTGGATAGCTTGTTCAAATATATTATGGGTTTCTAAAACCATTTTTCATCTGAGTGATTCGTTTGCGAGATATTGGGCTTAAAGCCTTAATTTTTGTTCGAGTCATGTGTCTCCCCCCTCTGCTGGCTAAATGGCTACTATTGGGGATGTGAGAAAAATCGTGGCTGTTGTACATATAATGAATTTAAAAGGAAAACTATCACGGACAAGTAGGCATTAGTAGTTAGCGAGTAATAGTCGACCAACTTAACCATTAACACCATGGGTTTAATGGCCGCTCATGACCCATCATACAGGACGCGGCTATGCGGTAGAACGAGACATAAATATGTCTTACTCCCTTTTTCACACAATGGTGTGGAGCGGCCAAGGGCCATAACGAGAAAAATGTACATCCCCACTTTAGGTGTAGGGGAGGTAGACTAAGAAAAATGATTTTTCAAGATTTTATTCTACTGTTATGTCGGCGTGATTGATTTATATACCCATGCCGAATTAGAGTTCTCTAGTAACTAGAGTCTAGTTGTAAGGGTTACCGAGCTAAGCCGAGGACGGACGGACGGGCATGGCGAAACTGTAAGGGTTCCTTGTTGACGACGGAACCCTAAAAATGGATGGGTGCACTGCACTACATACTTTTGGCTAAGGCTGTATGTTAATTTATTATCTAATTATGATAGTCAATACTACTAAATAAACAGCACTACTTAATATACAATCTTAACCTTAAAATGTTTTATTTAAGTCTTGTTTCTTTATATTCATACCAGTTTTCCTTTAGGTCACCACATAGGCATTAAGTTTATTAAGGTAGGTACCTAAACCATACAATTGTTAGCTATAACTATACACCAAGCATAAAAATACGTGTTATCTATATAAAACTCTTCGTTACTAATCAATTCACAGACAGCGCACAGCCTAAACCGCTAACGATATAACCATGAAATTTGGAACATATATTCTTTACAGTACGTGGACGTGTGCTATGAAAGGATTTTTCGAAATACAACCCTTAAGGGGGTGAAATAGGGGTCGAACCGTTGTATGGAAATCGTTAATTTGGAAAGTTATAAACTTGAATCTTTGTATGAAGGTATCTTACTAAAAAGCAAAGCAATTGATTAAGCGATTTACAAATATTCATCCACTAAGGGGGTTAAAAAAGAGTTGAAAGTTTGTATGTGAAACATGTCGTTTTTAAAGTTAGCCATTTAAAACTTCGGCCACAAGCTCCTAATGTACAGTCAAAAACATTGATAAGGGATATTTTCCTTATTCATCCCTTGAACGGGTTAAAATAGGGGTGGAAGGTTCACATACCTATAAGTAATGTGTGATTTTTAATATTAAACTGTGGCTAGAAACATGAAAGCAGGACAGCAGGTTTCTTTATAATATGTAGATCAATTTGCCCCCTAAAGGGGTGAAATAAGGGGGTAAAGGGGCTCAATCAAAATAATTTATTCTCTAACACCGTTAAATGGGGACGGCGGATGGAGATGGAAAGTTCTCCGTCTTTTAGCATTAGATAAGTTTGCTTTCAAAACTATACAGGTAGCCCGAACTAACGTGAGTAAAACTACTGGACGGATTTAAGCAAAAATTTCCAGTCATGTAGCTTTCTTCAATAGGTACATACATTATGAAAAAATATACAATTTAAGCAGAAACGTCTGTTGATGATTCTTAAGATATTATATTTGTGAAAACGGAGTTTTCAATTGAAGTTTTGCAATTTAAACTAATGAACTCATCGCACTGTTACCTTTTACGCCTAATCCGTGAACGGATTTAGATGAAATTTTTCGTACAGATGAGTTGAGACCCTTGGAAGGATATAGGATAGTTTTTATATCAGAAATCATCCCTTAAGATGGTAGAATTTTGTTTGGGTCAGCGATAATTGAGGTTCCACCCACAATAATTTAATAGCAATCAAGTTTTACGCAGACGAAGTCGCGGGCAACAGCTAGTTGTTAATAAAATAACACAACAGTCATGTCATGACTCATGAGAGCTTGGGACCGATTCCTGGAAGATCTGGACTGGGTTCTTATTTACAACATATAATGAATTTAAAAACAAATAAGAGGAGCACATTTTTAGTCTACCTATGTATTAATGGAAATCCAAGTATTCATATTATTCGTATACTGAAATTGGACGAATATTGCAAACCTAGATTAGACTCAGTTTCTCTTCTGCTATGAACAGTTATTGGTTGGCCAAGCTTTATACAAAAATTTTCCTAAACCAGCACTGGGTCAGCATTGGGACTGTATATGGGTCCATTTCCTCACACCCATGGCAGGAGGCTTGTGCCCAACAGTATAAGATAAATAGGGTGGCTGACGATGATAATTTGGTATTATAGGTGTACTCACCGAACAACGGCCACACAACCAAGGGTTTTCTGCCATGTGTATCAGACCAGACACCGAGAAACAAGGACAGAACCGCAGGCACCAGTGACTCTAAGACTGTCCTCACCATCGAAATAAATATTGCATATTTCTGCACCTCCTCCTCCAACTTTTGAGTTTCATTTGTTTTGTCCGGTAGCAAGAAGCCTTTACATTCCTCTTTACTATAATTTACAGTATGTACACATGTACGATATAAGAGGATATTGTTCATTGCATTCCCTGTAATAAACAAACATTTTAATTTTGTATTAACAATAACATCTACTGACACAAAAGAAGAAAAATATTGCTCCAAGCACAGCTGGCTAAGAGGAGCCGTGTAAAAGCCTGTCACTGCCAGTTCTAATCCGACTTGGGAGGACAATTTTTCCCTTTAATTCCAAACACATATTTTTAATGTTTTATCTATTATTTCGTACGGTAGCCTAGTGGTTCGGGCATGCGGCGGTCGCGGGTTCGAATCCCAGCTCATACCAATGAGTTTTTCGGAACTTATGAACGGAATATTTACCGTTAGCTTTTCGGTGAAGGAAAACATCGTGAGGAAACCGGTCTAATCCCAATAAGGTCTAGTTTTCCCTCTGGGTTGGAAGGCCAGATGGCAGTCGCTTTCGTAAAACTAGTGCCTATGCCAAATCTTGGGATTAGGTGTCAAAGCACACCCCGGGCTCCTTTAGGGGCATTACCGGGAATAACGCAAGAGGATGATGATCTATTATTTCGTATCGAGTCATAATTATTAATACCTGAAAGAGATAGTCCCGTTAAAATCAGGAATAAAGGCACTTCCATTGTTATCTTGAATGGTCTCCCAGGTAGCTCACTAACAGTGTTTGTGGTTTCACTTGCCTCATTCTCATCGTCGATAAGTCTTTCATTATTTATAGACATTGTCACTTTCGAAACAACACTTAAAAAATTATATTATTATATTATTCAATAATATTTGAAACACAAAATAATTATCTTTCCGCGCCTACTATCTAATGCTTTGGTTTGGTTGGCTTATATTCATGGAGTATCAGTACTTATCATAACTAATTGGCTAGATTTAAATTGTAAACAGAGAAATTAGATAAACTTGAGATATTGTATCAAATTTCATGGCATGATATAAGCCCAGTTTGACAGAAAATGATAAACATAACAGAGAAAACACTTCTAACTTCCTTCTTATCAATCAAAATCACTATAATGAAAATCACTGCAGCTCCCCTCCCCTGCTGCTTGGTACACACGTACACAGTTCGTTCACACATATAATTACATAGTACTCTTTGGTACAGACTAGTACACTGGTGAATGGGTTCAAAGAGAATATAATCACTACGTTTTAGCGTTACGCTACACCCAATTCTGACGTCGACATGTTGTACTGATAAATTGGGGTAAAATCACATAATGTGGATACCCCATAAAACTCATCCGCGGACTCCGCCGTGTAGTTTGTTTTGTGAAATGGAACGTTACTACTCGCGCTGTCGCATTTTCTTTCGTTGTGCAAGTCTCAACAAGTCGCCGCAAAATTTGAAATAATTTGAATTGAATGTCGAAATTGAAAGGGGCGACGCTGGAGTTGCATTGAACTTTATAATTATTTTAACTCACGAGTTTTCTTTATACCAATGTGAGATTTAGTGACATTATGAACGCAGGTGAACCCGTTTGTCTATCGCAATATTTTGTAAATAAACTAAACGTAAGATCTTTTGGAAACTGTGTAAAACTAAATATTTTAAAAACCGACGACCCCGAATCCTTCTATCTACACGTTTTACGAGATGAGAAGACGGTAAGAGAAACACCTACTGAATTATTAACTGTTCTGAACAACTTGAAGAAGAATCTATTTAATAATTCGAGGCAGGACTTCAAAAACTACTTTTCTAAAATAACTCGAACTGAGTTTTTGTCGCCGGCCAACAAAGAAGACATTTTCAGCTGTTGTACAAATGCATTGTATCAAATTTTACCCAAAACATTGTTAGGGAATAATCACAATGCAAGCATATTTAGAAAACTTGTGAAGACTGTTGTTTTAAGCATGAGGAAACAAAATATGATAGCCTCTAGGATGACTGAAAATTGGGACTTCTCTGTAAGTCCTTGGGACATATTACCAACTGATAAAATGCGAAATATTTTGAACAATATACTATATTGGATATTGAAACACATATTGTCACCAATGCTGTGCCTAAACTTTTATATTACAAGTAGTAAATATGATGCTGACGAAAATAAACTATATTTTTTCTGGAAGAACCAATGGCAAAGTTACTATGATAAGCAGCTACTGAAAATGGTTAATTCAAGAATTCTCAAGAAATACGATTGTTACTGCTTGGGGAAGAAATTCAAACAAAATCATAGTCTCCGTGATATATTGAAATTAAAAGCCATTATCAGGGAAATACCGAAACTACACTTTATTTTGAAGGCTAACAATGATTGCCGGCCTATAGTGAGATATAAACAAGACATACTAACTCCGGCAGATAAATATAAAATTAAAGAAAGAATGGCTTTACTAAAAACTGTCACTGGCAAACCAACAGAAAAGCTAGAAAATCAATACAACACTTTACAACAGGAGTGGGTAAAACAGAACAAACCCAAACTGTTTTTTGTGAAAACTGACTTAAGCAATGCCTTTGGCTCTATAAACAAAGATAGGCTCATGAAAATACTGAATGAGAGACATACCAAATTTCAGAATTCCGAAAACAACTTAAGCATGAAGAAAAGAATTGCTAAACAATATAAGGACATGGTTGCAGAGCTCCGTAAACCTCTCTTAGTCCGAGCCGGCTCCACAATCTACGAGTGGAGAGAGGGTTTAGTCCAGGGCTACAAGTATTCGCCCGCTTTGTCTGAACTTTATTATAAACACCTTGATGAGACTTACTTTTCAGGTTTGAGAAAGTCATCATCACAACTGAATCTGTTTACAAGAGTTGTAGACGACTATTTGTATGTAACCGAATGTATTGAAGATGCCTTTTCATTTCTCGATGCTCTGTCAAACTATAGTAATGTGCACTATGGAAAGACCCTGATAAATTTCTCATACCCGGGTATAAAATCATGTAACATAATAAGCTTTCTTGGATACAGTTATGATACAAAGACATTGGAAGTCAGTCGAGCCAGCAATGTGTATGCTGGGCAAATGTGCTATAAGATATCATTCTCTACAGCTATATGCAACCTGTACAAGTTACTTGAGAACAGAATAGGCCAGTCAGGCATCCAAATAAATGGCCACATCTTTAATCTTTACCACAACACAGAGGAGCTGGTATGGAAGCACATATTCACTACATTCAGCTTGTCAGCTAATAAATTCTGCACTATATTAGCAATATTGTGTAACCAAAACGAAATGTTGAACTACCTACCTCTTTATAAGAGGCGTGTGGTAGTTAAACTTAGTAACTCCATATTGGAGACTTTGAAAAGGAACAAGCCAAATGAAGTAATGTTTGTATATTGCATAAACCACTTGAGATACCTAGCGTTTAAGGCATTAAGTTTATGTGCGAAACAGACTTCTAAATGCAGTATTCTAGTTGCACCAGTGAAGGACGAAATGGCCAAATGCAATTGTATGTTTGGCAAATGGAGGGAGCATGCAAGTAGGATCGATTCTGAAGGGAAATGCACAATGAAAGCTGTTGTAGATGTTTGTAAGAGGCCAGATCTAAAAACCATAATGAAAAACTTTGAAATTCTACCTGCTGGCTTTCAATGCTATAAACGTATTGAATGATTTAGGGTAGATACAATATAAATGTAGTATATTTTGGACACCTCAGTAAATTATGAAGGCTGTGCCTAATTCTCAGTGCCATAATTATATATGATACAAATGACTTAAATCCAGCCTAATATCCGCATCCACATATCAATCTCTCGCTGTATATGTATAATAGGTTAAAAATAGTGATATAGTGGACACCGATTGCTAGTCTGTTCATGCGGTTCATTTCGCTTAACACCACCTAGCGAAAGTAGTTATTTGTCATACAAGGGTGCAAAGTTGTATTCCCGCTAGTTGTATACCCGCAAGTGTGGAATTGAAACACGAGCAAGAGAGGAAGGAAGCGAGTGGTTCTAAAATAGGATCCTGAGCGTAGCGAGTGTTTCAAGACACGAGAAGTAAAATACATTTGCACCCGTGTGTAACACAAAACTTCTTACCTCACTGTAGTGAGGAAAGTGAGACATGCAAAACAACTTTATTTAATTTAAATAATAATATATTTTTTAACAATAATAATAACGTTACTAACTTGATATTAGTAGATTTTTGGTCAAGTGTGAGTCGGATTTTGGATTTCCCACACATTTTGAGACCCAGCACCTGATGTTTATTCTGTTTTTTAGTATTTGTTGTTATAGCGGCAACAGAAATACATCTGTGAAATTTTTGTATTATGAGCGCTTCACGTTTTGTTATCTGTCAAAAGCTATTTTTAAACACGCTTCAAGGAAATATTACTTTCCACACTAGTGGATAAAATGCGTTTTTACTTTTTACCCACTGGTTTTAAAGGATATAAGACGGCTTTCCAAGGCAGTGAGGGGAAAAGATATAAGCAGTATTTATATAAGGGGATTATGTTATGAATTCAAAAACACATGTATTTAAAACACATTTATTCTGTTAAAATATTGTAAAAAATCGTTATGATTGTTGTAAATTAAAATTATACAGTGGATAGATTAATTATGTAAAAGAGTGTATGTATAATTATGTAAAAAAGTTTAGCTTAAAGTAATACGACTTCATATTAAGATTTTTAAATAAAAAAGACACGGAATAAGGTGTTTTTTTTTAAGGACTGACATTGTTTTACTTATTTAACTATTTTTCCTATAAATTCAATTAAATATAATGTGCAATTTTTAACCCCCAACGCAAAGAGAGGGGTGTTATTTGTATCTTGTTGTAATGGCAACAATAAACCAATGACAAAAAGATATATTATTATTTATTTCCTTTTATATTGGGGCAAAAAAGAATACATATTTTTTTTATACAACTATACAAACTGGTCCATGTTTCAGTATAATTGACCATAGTAGTCTATAAACAAAGTAAAATGCTGTAAATATAACAAATCCTTTGGACGGAATTGATGGAATAAAATTTATGAGATTCTTTGTAACTATACTTAGGCCTATGTCCAGCAGTGGACGTCTTTCGGCTGATATGATGATTATGATACTTAAGTCTATGATACTATTAAAAGCTGCTTCAGACCATTTTAGAAATGCATTTCTATCACTACATTAAGGCACATACTTATAAAAAAGGTTTAGTCAATACTGTCTGAAAAAAAAAACCTTAGATAATAGTGACAAACTTCTATACTAATTGTGTTGAATAGTGTTCGCTTTGGTATCTCTTGCGCACGATTTTTCTAACACATTAAGCTTATGATAGAGTTTATTGTGCAATTTTTGCATGGGGGCCATTCATAAATTACGTCATCGTTTTTTGACGATTTTTGACCCCCCCACCCCCTATCATCATCCTGTTATTCCTAGAAATCCAAAAAACCATGTTCTAGATTAACCCGATGTCCTATGACATATAAAAGTCCTAAAGACCGCGGCCGTGATAAGACTATCCATCTCTTTCGAAGTCGAACATTTAGAATGAGACGGGTACTTTATCTCGAGCGCGCTCTTGTGCGCTGCCTGCAAGCGCTACAGGGGAAGCTGCTTATTGCGCGTCACTATACACTATTCTGCGGCGTGGAGCAATCCAGCGCTATGTGGTCAGCTGATCGCTGTTTGTGAGGCGAGATGAGTTCGCTAGTAGTAAGTTATATAGGTGAAACAATTATCAAAGTAGTGCTATTACTACCAAGGTTACAGCTAACACATGTACAACACAACCAGCCCTATTCGCATGGGACAGGAAATCTGCATCTGCCGCTACATAATAGGCCGCTTTGGGTGCGTCACAGGACACAATTTTGGCGGCGCGCAGCAATGCCGGGCCCGCTATGTGGTCGGCAGAGCGCTGTTTGTGAGGTAGAGGCTTCAGTTGGACTGCGGCGTCGCTGAAGATGAGGTCGGTGTACGGTGACTTTGAGGCGAACATGCTGAAGCTGTAACAAAATAAACGATAATTATCAATCTACCGTCTACCGAGCTATAACCACGAAAATCGAATTTCGGATATATGTCTTTATCGCAGTAAGAATAAAAATGCGTGTTGAGCTTTATGTGGATGGATGGGTGAATCAACTTTTCGATATTTAAAATCGAGGATTTTAATCCTTTAAATGTAGGGTTCAGTTGTCATTTTTAAAGCCGTTATATATGGGCTGTCTTCCACTCTATTTAAAAGTCCATGCTGTAACAATTTTTCGAAAATACTTTCATGTTGTCTCCTGGCTAAGCAAGAAAAAATAACAACAAGAAATAGACACAAGAGATAGATAGAAGTGTTATTGATCCAGAAGGCTTATTTCAATTCCTTTCGAGTCGTTTTTGTCAATAGCGGTGTCCACCCCGGCCGAGCGGCTCGCCCGAGCCATCAAAAACGCTCGCCCGAACGGTTCGGGCGAGCCGTCAGAAGGCTCGGGCGAGCCGTCAAAAGGGTCGGCCGCAAGCGCTCGGTCGGTGTGGATGGGCGTCCGGGCAAACGCGCGCGGCTCGCCCGAGCCAGGTCAGCTCGGGCGAATTTACCTACCGATAGTTGAGCTCACGATCACGATGAAGCCGCACGTGCGCACAGCTGTCGCTGCGACAACGTTAATTTTGCTTTTGCTTGTTCGAATTCGAAATCGGAAGAAATGTATTTAAAAAAAAGCCGCAATATGTGGATGCGCAAAATTTTTGAGAACCGAAAAGAGGCCGGGATAAAATTATTTGATCAATTGTGTTATGATCAGAGCGAAGACGCCTACCTATTGAAATTCCTACTAGGTAGGTACTACTCAATCTACCAATCCTTCCAGCTGACAAACAAAACCATGCGTGTCGAACTCAGTTACGCAATTGCCAAATCCGCCTCAACTCGTCTCACTACCAAGTTACCAACCGCCAAACCCATGCGTGTCCAACTCAGTTACGCAATTGCCAAATCCGCCTCAACTCGTCTCACTACCAAGTTACCAACCGCCAGTAGGTATAACTTGATCCCTAATTTCCCAATATCAATATGTAATGTAGGTATCCAGGGGTCAAGCTAGTTTTGACCTTTTCCAACGCAGCGACTTCGAATGAACTTTAATAAGTTACCTTGATAAAATAAAGACCGGGTTGCACTCCGGGAGTGCCGGCAGAAGTGAAAGCTTGATGAATTTTAATTTTGCAAAAAAAACCCTTCCTCCCCCCTCTCCCCCTGCGTGCCAATATATCTAATAACAACCTTATTAGTAGTACGCTATAGTTCAACCTAACTCAGCAAAATTGATGAAGGAGACGAAGAAATAAAATACCAACTTGTTTTTGCCATTGCCAAATATTTTTCAAAGCTTTATCTCTTTAGGAATAACGTCCATATTCGAAATATTCGAATTTGCTCAAAATTACTTTATTTGCAAAATATGCAATTGCAAAAAGTGTTTAACGGCTTTATACTCTTACGAATAGCGTTCAGTTTTGAATGAAGTCGAATCGGCTAACAGCAAAATATAAAAGTGTGATAAAACAAAATGGAATTTGCATTTACGAAAAATGTGTTACGACCTTATAGTGTTTACAATAAAGTACAAATTAGAATAATAATACGTAGGGCAAAAATCGCCCTCGCCTTCTGTCGTTCGGCCGAACAAAACCACCGTCCACATAGGCTGAGCCGCTCGCGGCTCGGGCAAATCGTTCGGGCAAGCATTCGGGGGCTCGCCCGAACGGCTCGGGCGAGCCATTGTTTGCCCGAATCACGTCCACACCGGGCGAGCACGTTTGGGGGAACGGTGTTCGGGCGAGCCGCTCGTTCGGTGTAGACACGGCTATTTGGATTCTCATCCTTCTTGTTTATATTATTTATTTATTTAATAAACAGAGTATATACTTCTTAATAATTAACAGGGTCCCACAAAACTGTTTGTTTGCTGCACAGTTTGTCTGTGTGATCAATTGATCATAGACTTCATAGTACAGTTAACTACATGTTACATACAGCTATGCCTTAGGGGCTTACTTAAGTAATATCGTTTTAATGTAATGTTTATTTAGTAAGTGCGTGCTGCGCGCACTGAATGTCTACCTACAGTTGATTTTGTGGCACCCATGCTAAGTTTATTAGAACGTGAACCTTAAACCGATAACATTAAAGTAGTTTTTACCTGAACTCATCCGTCGCCGTGGCTCCGTACAGTTGTTGCGCGTACACCATGAGGTTGGAGAATGTGTCTAGCTCCGTGTGGTTGGCGCGGCCCATCAGGACTGAACCCGGGACCTTGCCCAGGTTGCAGTGTTTGTACTCGTGCATTTTCGCGCGGGTGCCTGTCAAATATTGGATGACATTAGTAACTAGGTCTCCTTCAAGCTGGACATTTACCCAAGCGTTTGTCAACGCGACAAAAGGACGCATGCAAATGGGTGAACTTAATACTTTGACTACATTTCGCGCCACATACGTAGCTGTCACTTGCTTGTGGTCGCGTGTGTTGTTTCGAAATTCACTATCGCGCCATTAGTCTCGGCGACAAATGGATGCGTCCAAATAGATGGACGTTGGCCCAACATTGATATTTGACATTCACGAACATTCCATTCGGATGGCCCAACGCAAAATATCCTTAACACTTTCGCAGCCGGACTAAAAATGGAACAATACACCAGAAATCGAAAGAACTCGCTAGGCGTGTAGGTTTCTAGCTACTGCCCGCCTAGCGGGCCGAGCCGGCATCTGAGCAAACATTACGAGTGCCTACCAGGCGGGTTCTTGGTTGCGAACGTGTTTAAAGCCACAGTTTTCACATTCATGGACCGATTTGGTGCGGCGCAAAGCCAATCGGTTTGGTTGAGCTTTCGTGACTGCCCAGTTATAATGTTATCGAGTACAAACTAGGATGGTAGAACTTACCATCAGGACACATCGTCATCCTCCTAGCGTTATTCCCGGTTGTGCCCTAAACGAGCCCGGGGTCCGCTTTGACACCTAATCCCAAGGTTTGGCATAGGCACTAGTTTCACGAAAGCGACTGCTATCTGACATCTGACCTTCCAACCCAAGGGGAATACTAGATCTTATTGAGATTAGACCGGTTTCCTCACGATGTCTTCCTTCACCGAAAAGCTAACGGTAAATATTCCGTACATAAGTTCCGAAAAAGTCATTGGTACGAGCCGGGATTCGAACCCACGACCGCCGCTTGACAGCCGCATGCCTGAACCTCTAGGCTACCGAGGCTCGAACTTACCATCAGGGCACAACAGCTGTAAATCGTCGGGTAGTAGGTCACGCGCCCACCACTCCGTGCGTCGGCCGCCGGAGACCTAAGCACACATTACAGAATATTATAGTAGACTATACAGACAGAAATGGAAATTCATATTGTTATTTTGAACCATTATGACGTTTTTTTGTCAGTAGACAAACGGACGAGAACGAATTAGAATAGCAATATAATGTATAAAATGAGGTAAATATGTCTGTGCACGTGTTAGTTTGTCTATCTTTTTGTTCCTGATCTCAACTCGATTACTCAAAGGTTAACTGGACGAGATCACTTACAGGGATAAGTTCGCCTTTGTACAGATTTAACCTTTTTGTCTGTATTTTTACCTGTGTCTTGTGTACAATAAAGTATTTGCATACATACATATATTACTACTTATATGATTATTCTCTATTTAGTTTGTGATTCTAAGTGACCTAGAACGCGAGATATTAATAATTAACTGTAATTCAAAATGGCCGCCATAAAATTTAATATGGCCGACGGAGGAGTTGGTTCCTATCAAAAACTTAAAGCTATGGACAAGTGCCTAAAAAAATGGTGCTTTTGTCTCGTTACGTTGCCGCATTTACGACAATTTGTTCGAGCACTCTACCCCACTATTAATTTGACAAAAAATAGTGAAAAGGAACACAAATAAGGTTTACATCCATAAAGATCATAAAGATCGTTATCCCTTAATTTGACAAAAAATAGCGAAAGTCTATAGTTCAAGCCTCGGTGACGCAGGACAGCCCCAAGGTCAGGCAAAAAATACAAAAAGACGGCCAAAGTGTTTGTGTTTGTTTGTTTGTATAGCCGGATAGATAATGCCAAATTAAGGGTTATAGATAGATTACCTCCGCAGGCGCCGTGTGCCGCACGAAGGCCACGTCTCCACCGCCTTCCACCATGCAGCGCACCGCTCCGACATGCCCGTAATAATCTTCGCTCGCGTCACGCCGGCACCGTCTGTATTAGCAAATTACAACTATCGTGAGTACCGTGGTAAAAAATATATTTTTTGGAAAAGGTAGGCCACAGCGGAATGTCCTCTCGCTTATATTTATATTTGGAGCAGCTCCTTTAGGGAAGTACCTCCATTTTAAAAAAGGCCGCATCCAAAACAAAACCTCTACTTCCTCTGTAGGAATGCTGTTTTGTAAGTTGAGAGTGACCTGCGTTCGTCTTTAGTTATTAACACAACGAAACCTCAAATCAAAAATGGATCAGCAACACGCTTGTGATTTTTCTTGAGGTTTTCACGTACTCTGTGCTGAGCGCGCCGGGAGCGCAGGACTTCGTGAAGTACTCGTCAGGTTAGCTAGTGTCAGTCGAGTGGATCGAGGTAAGAGTACCTGAAGGCGGCGCCATGGCACAGGTGGCACAGGTTGTCGTGCGGCACGGTGGCCGCGTCCACGTACTCTGTGCTGAGCGCGCCGGGAGCGCAGGACTTCGTGAAGTACTCGTCAGGTTAGCTAGTGTCAGTCGAGTGGATCGAGGTAAGAGTACCTGAAGGCGGCGCCATGGCACAGGTGGCACAGGTTGTCGTGCGGCACGGTGGCCGCGTCCACGTACTCTGTGCTGAGCGCGCCGGGAGCGCAGGACTTCGTGAAGTACTCGTCAGGTTAGCTAGTGTCAGTCGAGTGGATCGAGGTAAGAGTACCTGAAGGCGGCGCCATGGCACAGGTGGCACAGGTTGTCGTGCGGCACGGTGGCCGCGTCCACGTACTCTGTGCTGAGCGCGCCGGGAGCGCAGGACTTCGTGAAGTACTCGTCAGGTTAGCTAGTGTCAGTCGAGTGGATCGAGGTAAGAGTACCTGAAGGCGGCGCCATGGCACAGGTGGCACAGGTTGTCGTGCGGCACGGTGGCCGCGTCCACGTACTCTGTGCTGAGCGCGCCGGGAGCGCAGGACTTCGTGAAGTACTCGTCAGGTTAGCTAGTGTCAGTCGAGTGGATCGAGGTAAGAGTACCTGAAGGCGGCGCCATGGCACAGGTGGCACAGGTTGTCGTGCGGCACGGTGGCCGCGTCCACGTACTCTGTGCTGAGCGCGCCGGGAGCGCAGGACTTCGTGAAGTACTCGTCAGGTTAGCTAGTGTCAGT
The DNA here is from genome assembly GCA_947049275.1 of Epinotia bilunana. NCBI lineage: Eukaryota > Metazoa > Arthropoda > Insecta > Lepidoptera > Tortricidae > Epinotia > Epinotia bilunana. The sequence continues at coordinate 9,028,635 of OX346273.1, read as the reverse complement.
CGAGTGGATCGAGGTAAGAGTACCTGAAGGCGGCGCCATGGCACAGGTGGCACAGGTTGTCGTGCGGCACGGTGGCCGCGTCCACGTACTCTGTGCTGAGCGCGCCGGGAGCGCAGGACTTCGTGAAGTACTCGTCAGGTTAGCTAGTGTCAGTCGAGTGGATCGAGGTAAGAGTACCTGAAGGCGGCGCCATGGCACAGGTGGCACAGGTTGTCGTGCGGCACGGTGGCCGCGTCCACGTACTCTGTGCTGAGCGCGCCGGGAGCGCAGGACTTCGTGAAGTACTCGTCAGGTTAGCTAGTGTCAGTCGAGTGGATCGAGGTAAGAGTACCTGAAGGCGGCGCCATGGCACAGGTGGCACAGGTTGTCGTGCGGCACGGTGGCCGCGTCCACGTACTCTGTGCTGAGCGCGCCGGGAGCGCAGGACTTCGTGAAGTACTCGTCAGGTTAGCTAGTGTCAGTCGAGTGGATCGAGGTAAGAGTACCTGAAGGCGGCGCCATGGCACAGGTGGCACAGGTTGTCGTGCGGCACGGTGGCCGCGTCCACGTACTCTGTGCTGAGCGCGCCGGGAGCGCAGGACTTCGTGAAGTACTCGTCAGGTTAGCTAGTGTCAGTCGAGTGGATCGAGGTAAGAGTACCTGAAGGCGGCGCCATGGCACAGGTGGCACAGGTTGTCGTGCGGCACGGTGGCCGCGTCCACGTACTCTGTGCTGAGCGCGCCGGGAGCGCAGGACTTCGTGAAGTACTCGTCAGGTTAGCTAGTGTCAGTCGAGTGGATCGAGGTAAGAGTACCTGAAGGCGGCGCCATGGCACAGGTGGCACAGGTTGTCGTGCGGCACGGTGGCCGCGTCCACGTACTCTGTGCTGAGCGCGCCGGGAGCGCAGGACTTCGTGAAGTACTCGTCAGGTTAGCTAGTGTCAGTCGAGTGGATCGAGGTAAGAGTACCTGAAGGCGGCGCCATGGCACAGGTGGCACAGGTTGTCGTGCGGCACGGTGGCCGCGTCCACGTACTCTGTGCTGAGCGCGCCGGGAGCGCAGGACTTCGTGAAGTACTCGTCAGGTTAGCTAGTGTCAGTCGAGTGGATCGAGGTAAGAGTACCTGAAGGCGGCGCCATGGCACAGGTGGCACAGGTTGTCGTGCGGCACGGTGGCCGCGTCCACGTACTCTGTGCTGAGCGCGCCGGGAGCGCAGGACTTCGTGAAATACTCGGCGGCCGCGTGTGCGCCGTCGCAGCCGTATGAACTGCAAAAAACGAATATATTACACATTTCAAAAGCGCTTGTCGTAAAAGCAGCCACTCACTAAACTGGAATGAAATTTGGAAAAAGCTCGCAGCAACTCCCCAAACTGTTTATCATAAGGTCGATCGAAATAGAGTCACAGGGGTAGAACGACAAAGGCTTTCGGAGGCAATGCCGTCGTCAAATGATAGATGAGGTAATGGGATGGTGCGTTCCAGAGGCTGGTGTGACACAAGTTCTTGCCATGCCCCTGTGTCAGGGGCCCCCACCACCATTCAGTTCATGATCACCATCTTGGGCCGAGAGTTTCACTGCATGTACCCCAAAATGTCAGTCTTATATGATCCTACTAATGCTATATGAAATGGGAGAGGTATCCGAAATTTTGGATACAAAATAGTACATTACTGCAGAGGCCGTGAAGTAAGGGATTGCTGGACGAGTTTGGAGTAGACGGCTCAGTCGTAGACGAGGCCGGATACAGCGAGTCCTGCAATCCCTGTTCCGGCCGAGGATTGTATAGTGCTTTTCTCAAACGATGTGAGGAAATATTTAAATAAAAAAAAATACAAGGTAATCAATTAAATAATAGGTAATTTGCCGCCTTTTCTATTTTTTAAACAAGCCCTTCGAGCACCACGTTTAACTGCACATAAGTATGGTACCATAGATTTTGTTTTTTTTTTATGTCGCAAGTATGCTTACAGAGTCTAGTGGTGGTTGGCAGTTTAATATTAGTAAGCAAATATAAAAAGTTAGAGCAGCGTACAATAATGGTTTCACTTAGGGTTTTCATACATTACTTCTTGGCGTAAGGCCAAGAAGAAATATAGGGAGCCATAAACAAGAAACTTCATCTCTTCATTTAGTGATATTAACGCATACATTTCCGAGCATGTTTGAGAAAAGTTAACTATCGTTTGCTTGAGAACTGTCTTATGCTTTGGCTTCATTGTGAGCCAAATGTGTGTGTGTATATGTAAAACAAAAGCCATTTATGCTTAAAACACAGATTACAACTGTAACCTAGAGTTTAGGCAATAAACTTGTATATTGGTCCCCTAAGACCATTTCTTTCAGACGCATTGGCGTATTAATATTTTATACGAATAATCCTGTTAGATATAAGTTTTGATGTTAATAACTTAATTAGATTATATCCACTTATTGTACTATGTTTTCCTAAATAAATCTTTTTTTTTTTTTTCCATATCTCAGGGCCATGGAGTCCCGAACTTTTGGAAGGCATGCGTGGGGCCGAAGCCAACAGCGCAGAGGCCCTTTAAAACAAATATAATATAAAGCGAGGGATACACATGGCAGATACCATCTCCGAGCGCACAACATGATACACCCGGTGATGGTCCCCGTCTGGTGCAAAGACTATTGCAGTGCAACACTGTGCTGCGATGGAAACTAAGGTCATGGGTAATTGGGTTGAATGGTGGGTGGTCTGGAAAATGGGTTATGGGAGGAGACTAGCCACCTGCCGTGACAATTAGTCTCAAAATTGTGAATAGGCAGGCGGTGACTCGCCAACTCGCTAAGTGGGTCCCACAAATAGTCGCACGCACAGTGCGACAATGGAGCAACAAGTCTGAGTGGCTGTGAGCTTGTTGAGAGGTGAGTCTGCGGTGCGCCAGATCCCGGTAATCCGTTCAAGGGCCGCCGGCGTTATGACATTTTACACTCCTCTCACTTCCAACCTGGAGCATAGGTTCCGCTCTTGCGACTCCACTCTGGCCGGCCGGTTAAGGCAAGCACAGAGGCGAGGGCCAGATCACTCGGGCCCTCTGGAGGTTAGGGGTCCGCGGTGTCGCCACTCACCGTCAGCTCGCCACAAGCTGCCCCCGCGGGCTTATTATAATTATTATTGTATCATCTTCTTTTCCCGAAGGTTGGCCAAATTTTTATTCTTAGCTATGTATTTCACATGCTAGTAAACTTGTCTTATAGCATTGTAATGATATTTAGTTTCCAGGCTGCTTCGCAATTTTCAACAGGGTATGCCAGGGAAAGCGGCAGTTAAATAAATTAACCGCGTAGTCGCACAGTGAATCGAGTAGAACAAGCATATGGGACAAAATTATTTTAGTAGTTTTTTGAGCTTATACGAGCTCATTATGTATGAATATACATATACGTATAGTTTATGTACTTTGGTTCGTGATTTAGAGGGGTAGGGTGGGGGTTCAGAAAAAACAATATTATAAAAGTGAATGTACAATAATGAATTATATATTTTATTACATGTACACATAAAATACTAAATCTACTGTTGCAGTAATCTTTTAATCAACATCATTTTTAACATTATCATGCCATTACAAGGAAAAGTAAAACTAATTAGGAACTACATTTACATAGGATTCTTAAGTAGGTACATATAAATCAATTAGAGTTAATTACAGCGGTCATTTTATTAATTACTTTCACCGTCATCATCTTCATCCTGCGAATCATTAATTGACGTGTCATGATCATCTACACTAAACAAACTAGACACTACATCTACATTAGTTTCATTAACTCTAGGGGGTTTCAACAATGCTAAAACATCAGAAGACAACGAGTTTACTCTTTGCCTTGGTACATTTCTAAAACTATTAATTAAAGGGTCAGATGTAATCAACAGCATATTCATTAAATCTCTATTCGTGGCTTGACGAGATCGTTTTTGTGTGTGATGTTCCCTAAATCGTCTGCAATCTTTGTTTCGAGCTTCTTGTGCTTCCTCGGATAACTGTCCAATCGGCAATAGTGCTGATCGGATAATGTCGCTACTGTGAATCAATAATTTGTGTACTGTAACAGGCATGTAATACCACGAATAGAGATTTAAATAATGTTTTCTTATATCCCGTGTCAAATTTTCAAACGCTTCTAAATTTATTTCATAGCCCGATGATAGAACTCGAAGTATTATATCAAATTTTTTAATGAGTGATACATCTAACCCTGTAATTGCAGCACTAAGCTCCGGGTTTTCAAAAAATCTTCTTGCTGTATTTCCATCATTAGTATTACCAAAGCCTGGTTTTGGTTTATCAACGATCAGTCCCATTTCCGTTTTAAATCTAGTTTGAATTTCTAGTGAGCGTTTCTTTACATTCGCTTTATCGGCTTCTCCTCTAAGTTGCCACTTTTTTACTTCAAGGCGATAGCTTATGTGAAGTAAACACTCAAAACATCTAATCCAAGCATGGAGAGTTGATAAACCAAAACCAAGATTATCATTATTTGCAATATATTCATTCATAACTTTTGGAGTAGCTCCACAAATGAAACATTTTTGAGCAGAAGAAGTTTCGGTCATAGTATTGCAAATTTTTCCGTCAACCATGGTAAAAAGCATAATGTGTTCAACAGAAACTTCCCTTCCCATCACCTTGCATAATGTTGGCAATAAAGCGTTTATCTCTACCAAGACTCGATTTGTTTCGGCAATAGTCAATTCTTTTGTTTCCTTGGAAAAAATAAACTTTATTGGACGACAATATGCAGTAGATGACGGGCGTGGATTCTGCCAAACGACATTATCAGCATCATCCCGTAATTGAAGCGGAACGAACGAATATACAAACAAAAATTCATCAGTGTCATTACTATTCGTAAACTTTTGTTTGTATGTACTATGACCGGAACTTCCATCGCAACCCCATTTACTAATTAGTTTGAATGATGAACAAGGGGACACTAAATTATCTAAAACATCTTCCAGTGATAAAACCAAACGTTCAGCGGTTTTATCTAAAACTGCCTGAACGTTGATTTCAGCACGCGTTTCATTAATCAAAAAGCTATCTTCAGGAGGATAACATGCAACTTTAGCCTTTTTTAAACAATACAATGATGGAAATACGGTATGCCCTACCTTACTAGTCGACTGCCTTATGATGTTGTATGTGCATGTAGTCAATTTGCTATCTATATAGCACGCCAAAGCTTCTTCATTCGTCAAACATCTAGCGTTTTCTTTGCATGACTTGGTGTTTTCTTTGTTGCCTGAGGTGTCGCCGCTCTTGTTATCTTCAATTATGTTCTTCATTCTTCTAGCCACTTCCTTGGAGCCCGATTGACGTGACGAAATTTCTGCTGCAAACAATAACTCCTCGGAACTTGTAGATTGAACTAAATTCTCTACTCGTCGTCGTTTAGTCTTCAGGCTAGAGTCCGAGAATTCCTTCTGGGGCCTTCCAGGGCCTGCTACAGCTTCAGTGGATGATGACGGCATCGTCGTACGTCTATGAACTTCAAACTTGATAGGTTCACCATGAAGCCAGTCAGAGTTCTTCTCGAGAAATCGCTGTCTACATTTACCAGCAGCATCCCACTTCTGAGCTATCCTGGATGAAAATTGGGATATCTTTACCTTAATTTGTCTCTGGGAGTCCTCGGTTATTCCACTTAAATCATGCTCAGATGATATAAATGTATATATTTCGTTGTTTCTCGCTACCTTCAAATGTCTCTGCCATACATCGAAGAAATTGACTTTTGAAATGCAAAAATCGAATTCTGAAAGAAAAAAAAAAAAAAAAAAGTTGTACTCAAAAGTTGGATAGGGAGTTTATTAAATATGACGGTTTATAGACGGTATATATTATATATAAATTTCACAGAGTAGACAGATGCCGACATGTAATTTCTTGACCATGAAAGTCAAAGTTAGGGTAAAATTCCAATGATTATTCGGAAACATGTTGATGTTTTACAAAATACAATGAATATTTTTATAATCAATATATGTCTAAAAATACTACTTACCCTCCAAATTGGAATCCATAATAATGAAATAAACACAAATAACTTGGAAATGCACACAATTATTTTTAAGCCAAGAGCAATTACGCAAATGAATGCATAGTAAATTTGCACTCATCCTATATAGTCACCTTAATTACTCATGTAAGGGGGGGTTGCAGGAAAAAATAACACGTGGGACTCTTAATGTATACTCATTAGTAATGACCTATCATAATGAGTTTTTGGATATTTGATAAGGGTTTTTGTCCCATTTGCATGTTCTACTCGATTCACAGTGAGTCGGTCCTCTGTTTACGCAGGGTGTTTAGGATAAGGCACCATGAGCCGAAACGTCCATAACGTTAAGTATCAGTAGCCGTAGCAGCAGCAGCAGTAATTATGCTTAAGTAAATATGAGTGATGAGAATGCATTACTGCTAAAAATCTTCTTTGGTTGGGTATGTAAGGTCTTCCGCCGATGAAGGACTGGAGGCAGAGCCAGGCGCTATCCGCATCTGTTGCCTCTGCCGTAGCGAAACCTTGCGGGGAGTCGAGGCAAGCCTTGCAAGGAAAGGTTCCGCACGATTTGAATCGCCCACCTAGTTAGCGCCTTAGGGCGGGTTGCACCAGCTTACATTTACAGACCGATCAACGTTAAATATGGCGGCCCGGCCGTGTTTCCGTTGCACCATCCATTCGTACCCTCGGTATTCGTAACATTTTGACGAACACTAACCAGTGGTCTCAGCACCGGTTAACGTCAAATCCATTCGTCAAAAATGGCGGCATGCAGGCGGATAGTTTCAGTTTTATCAGCAAAAGATGATTTTATGATTAATTTACACTTAAATTAGTATAAGAAACAATATGAAAGGAAAGAAATATAGTTTATTGCATTAATGTGGGAAGTTTCGGAACGCAAAACGTATCTACTCTGTCGTTTATTGACATTTTACTCACTTTGATGTCAGTGTCACTCAGTTACGAAATTCTTACATCGTCAAAGTTGAATTACTTACCTATTTTGTATTACCTACTTGTATTGTTTCACATATATAAGCTGACCAATGTCTACTGTATGTTGATACCCTAGCCGAGAAACTTGGGAATCCAAGCGTTTCATATGCAAGAAAAGATATGGAGATGAGATGGTGCTAAAGGCACGACTTCGCTTCGGCAATTCATTCCTGCGTTGACACAGGATCTTCATGTGCCTAGGAATTCTTCAACAGGAACCAAGGATACAAATCGAACGTTATGTGCCACAATTTCTCAAGTGATTACCTATCCAGTGGGCATTATAGTATATAACAAGTGTATCATGAAGGTTACAATTACGAACATGATGGTGAATCAGTGTTGAACTAAAATAAGCATTGAAAAAAGTGTTCCGTTTTGTTTAACCTCGATAATTTTGATTGTCAGTAAACTGGCTATATAGTATTATTATAAAGTTGAATGATTGACTTGATTGCTTATTTACATCACCTAAATAATCTTAGCTAAAGTGAAAAAATAATATAGTTATATCCCTAGTATATAGTTATTGAGTGGCTTTGAAACTTACCGGGTAGCTCGGCTCTTACTATTTCACTGCAACACATACATGTCATTCGAGTTCAGCAGGAGTGTCACTGCCAGTGATAGAGGGACCAATAATCTAGTTTATATGAGAATTTAACTGCTTAATGACTTGGGTCAGAATTCTTTTGTATGTTTAGCTGTCCAACTGTTCTCATCTACAAGGTGCATTTCTCAACCGATTCATGTTAAACTTTGAGAGCACACTCACACAGAGCCAGAGTGAGTAAAGTGCACTTCATTTCCTTGACTGAATATGTATATATATAGGATCTATGTAAAATGTACCCTGTATCATGTTATGTCAATACACAACCCCTGATCTAAAAAAATTGGTGTTAAAATTAGAAGTGGACCTTTAAATTCTGCAACCAATCATATATATTTTATACCTACATTTGCACATAACTGCATAAATTGAAAAGTATATCTCGCCAACACAACAAACTTAGCTTAGAATATTTAAGAACCATCTTAATAGACAAGACATGATTATCTGATTGCCGGGTCAGTTTGGTAGCTTCACTGTCACAGACTGATACACGGGTACATATATGTCAATATTATTTAAAATACACGGCTTTTTAGGCAGGTGTTATAAATAAAATAAACAAAACTAGGTATCTATAATCTGCTTCGGTGGTAGTGCAGGGTAGGTTATTGTGGCACTCTTTCGGGGAGGCCCAAGTCCAGCAGTGGATGTGTTTTGGCTGATATGATGATGATGATGTAATGATCTGAATAATTGAAATAAGAATTGAAGTAAATCTATTAAATTTATTTAAAAAATCTTTATTTGGCTTATTTCCTAAGCTGGAAAATAATCTTCCTTCTTTCAATCTAAATGTATTGAACTGCATCTTCCACTGTTGACATCCCAAATTTTATTTTTATCTCTCCCCATCATTGTTAGGTTGATCAAATCCATTCTGAAAGCCTGAAATTAATAAAAACATTATTTCAATAGTCATATGTATGTATAATGTCAATATGCAAGGACCTTCACGAAGAAGATTGACAACATAAGTCACATTGTGCCGACTGCTGAAATACATCAGTTGAATATCATATTTTAAATTCGGACACAGGTTTCACGGGCAGCATGTGGGCAATATAAAGGCACTAAATGCCTCTGCCTGAGAAAGGGTTAGCTAGAATCAGATTGTAATGTCAATGTGCATTATCATTAACTAGGAAAATGCCTAAGGCAGGCTTAGGGACTAGCCTAGAGGGACCTAGGGCATAAAGGCATCTGGTTTTTCATAAAATAGAACCCTATCACATAGAAATGAGGTTCATTCATGTTGGGAATATAGTTCTCTCTGCTTTATAAAGGGTTAGATGAAGTTTTAAGTTTAATTGGATGCGGTTGAGAGAAACATTGTTGTTGGTCTCATTGCAATTATTGCCAATAATGTTAGAGGTTAGATTAAGGTACATGAGTAACTCACCTTAATGAAGGCCTTCTCCTCATCAACATTGCTCCTAAAACCCCGTTCATTGCGAGACATCACATCCACTCCACTGTATCCACTGGAGTGTCGAATATTTTTGATGGTTTAGTGCCGATGCCGATTGGTCATAACTTTCTTGAATACACTTCAATGACACGCTCACAGTTCGCACACAAGGTCAACACGCGAAGTATTGACGTATTTGACTGTAATATTGGCCGTGTTTTACAAATTTTCTGGTATTATAAATTTTCCGCGGGCTAAATAAATCTCCAAAACTGTTAAAAGCATAGACAACAGTGACATTTCAGGTTGGGTTGCTATATGAGAAAATAATTACCCTAAACATTTTCGGTGGGAATTCGTTAGAAAAATGGCAACCCGATTAACAGACGTTTCGAGTTACGATTCGTGGTTTTGACGATGGTGCAACTGGTGTGAAATTAACGGTCGTCAAATCCAATTGTATTCGTAACGTAATTAACGAACACCGCCTACGATTACAGACGGTTTGATGCAACCCGCCCTTAATTGTAACGACTGCGGACTCGTTATCTTGTGGGCCCGCAGTTCAATGCCAAGAGCGATCCTGTGGCGCCCCTTTTCAAGGCGGATCACGTTGGTGGTTTTAGACGGTAGTCCACAGCTTTATAGCCTCGGTTAGTCCGTCATAGCCGTACTACCTCCCCGGAGAGGACGCGATGCGTAAATGCATTTCCCCAATGTTTAAAATAAAAGGATGTAATGTCTCACCGTATCCAGCCGTTGGAGATGAGGTAAGCCAACGGGAAGATCCAGCCGGCGGCGTGCCCGAGGCCCGTGTGGCAAGAGTTCTTGCCGCGCAGGTAGGTCAGGTCCGTGTCCGGGTCCTGTTCTTTGGCCACTGCCACGGCGTAGTACCAGTTCTTGCCGCTCGAGTAGATCTAAGGGAAAAACATGATTGTTTAATGACGGAGATAAGAACTAAATCGCTAGATGGGTCAGCTGGTCGTAGCCACTTTGCACTTCAAAGCAGAATAACTGCGGTATCGGCTACGTGCGTAGCGCTATGATTTCTTTAGGAAGAGAGAGAGAGAGAGAGGGATGATACAGGCAGAGCGATGTCAGCTATGTCATGCAGTGCCAAAAATAAATAAATATTAGGGGAGAATGTTGGGATGATGTATGGTCCATGGTACCAACCTCCTGCATGAAAGGCACCAGTCTATGCGCCAGCGCGGCGTGCAGCATGTCGCCCGCGTCCATGGCCGCCGCGTCGGCCACGCCCGCCTGCACGGAGCGCTCGCAGTGCCGGGTGCTGTGCCCGCGCCAGCAGATCAAGGGCGGCTGTAGGTACGCCGCTTTTAGGGCCACCTGAAAAGAGACTTGTATAAGAAAATGGCAAACACAGCAAACATGTATAAAATCATCCACTATCCGAATATTTTTTCCAGTAGTTTAGTATTATGCCGCTGGCTTCCAGCGCTTCTGTTACGGTTTAGCCAAACTTATTGCACAGTCCTCTGATACGTCGTAATCTTAAGGGCATTCATTACGTGAAGCGATTTTAGCTTTCTAGCTCGTTCCAATGTTATTTCAATAGGTTGCTGAGATCCAACGCTAAGCAAAGGTGCGTGACGTAAGAGATGCCATTACCAAACTCAAGTGGAGTTGGTCAGGATGCCTTGTCAGGCAGAGTGAGGGCAGGCGGACCAAACGGTGTAAGATTGGTGTCCACTTCTAGGTAAAAGGAGCGTCGGCCGCCCACCAGCTCTATTGGTTGACGATATAAGAGCGTGAGTCACTCTTCGATAAAACTAGCTCAGGATCAAGATGGGTGGCGTACTCGAAGAGAGGCCTACGCTCAGCAGTGGGCGATTACAGGCTAGAAATGATGATGATGGGGATTGTTCTTTCTCTCTTTTTTGTTGTATGCCAAAGGTCTAACAGAAGACTAGCAAACGGATGGAAAAAGTACACCAGTACTCAGCTCTCTGGATTTAAAAACTTCCTTCAACGACCACATCGAAGAAAGTTTTTAAATCCAGAGAGCTACCCCATGCAAATAAAAAGGAAAACTTTTGACACATGTGTACTCCCAGTCCTTACATATGGTTGTGAAACTTGGGCTCTCACCAAACAACACAGAAAAGTTGGAACACTATCAAAGGGCCGTAGAGAGGAGAGTAGTAGTAGTAGGAGGAGGAATAAGGAAACAAGAAAAAGAAGCAAAATTAGAGAAATAACCAAAGTTGCGGACATAATTCAAAACAGAACAACAAAAGTGGAGGTGGACGGGCCACATGATCCGATATCCTCGTGATAAATGGAGCAACATAGTTTGTGGCTGGTACCCCAGAGATGGCAAGCAAAGCAGAGGATGACAGCGAACAAGATGGGAAAGCGACCTAAAACTCACAGCTGGTAGCTCTGGAGAAGAGTAGCACAAGACAGAACCAGGGACCGGCCCGCTATCCCTTATAAAGGGTTTTGTATGGGTTTTGCATAAGGCTTAACTAACCATACCCTTTGCCGACGAAACCCATTCATTTTGCTTTTAAAGCCCTTATATAAGCGCTAACCCATATGAGCAAGCGGTATCCCAATACCCTTACAAAACCCTTATCATCCGCTCACCAATACCGTATAAGGGTTACACTTATAAAGGGTTTCCCTTTTAGCACGTAAGCGAGCTAATTTATATCGTCTACCTTGTTCATAAAGCACACATTACTCCGAATCCAATAGTAAGCGATCGTCGGCGGCGGCGGCGTTCTTTGATGTTCGCGCGCTTCCGAATGATCGAAGCCGCTGTAGATTAAATACGGTTCAATTTTACTCCAGGCAAAATACGGTTTTGAAAAACATTAATTTATAATAGCGTTTTTTTTGTTGATTTCGTTTTAAAATGTTGTTCTAAGATGATATATTCAAGAATCCGGCAAACTATCCACCCGGAAGTAATTATGTAGATTTAAATGAAGCATGCATTGTCTTTTTTTTGTACGATTTATCTTGAATATTATAGAGCAAATATAAATGAACCAAAATAAAGACAAAAATATTTATTAATATTTTTTCTGACTTTTCAGTAGCTAGTTAATTTATTATTTTTTTGATGTCTGAAATTTTGTCGGATTTTGTCGCTGGGTAACTATTTAATTGATAATATATCAGTTACACATAAAAAATTAGCTATTATAAATTATTTCCAAAATTGACATTTTTTCCATACAAGTTGTCAGTTCATTGACTGGACTATTTTCAATGGCAAAGAGTTGTGATTGGCTGTTGGTTTGCGCGGGTCGAGCGCATCGTCACGGCGGTTTTTTCTTTAGTCTTAGACACGTGCCAATGTTATGCTTAACGACGTTTTTCAACACATTTTGCGAGGGAAAAAACCTTTTCGTAAGATGAAAATTTTGTAGGCCTGCCAAGTTATTTTCTTTACTTATTAATGGCAACAGCTTTTTACTCACATTTTGTATACATCGCCAAGAATTTCCAGTGCCGTCCATTCTTTTTATTAATTTTCTAGTCGCCACGAGTCAATATTTTTGTTAATAACCAAACACGCATTAGCAATGTTTACAAATATCTGTGAAACGTGCTGTGAAATAACTTATAATGGCGCGCAACAGTTTTTTTTTCGTTTGCACAGTACGCGCGCATGTGTTCAGCCAGACTTAGATGAAATCTCTAAACAGCCAATACAAAATAAAATAAATATTTTCGTTTTAAAATGTTATCTTTATTAATTCATGTAAAATGTTATCAAAAGTGAACAACTCTAGTTTTACTATATTCAACGTTTCTATATCATATCCAAAAAGAAATAGTCAATTAATTAACAAAGGATTTAATTTGTTTAGTCGAGTAAGAATCCATTTGCCGAGAATTAAAAAAAAAGCTGTACATTCTGTACAACCCGGTTAATTTAAGAATGCACCGTGTGCATGCATACATCTTGCTGCAAGGTGCCAACGTGACTTAATCGGGATATAACCATAACACACAAGTTTTGTAATGTTATAAAACACGCGTGTTTAATATCCAGGATTATGAGCCTAAAAGCGACACAATAAGAGGTAAGTTACGAGCAATTGTGTTGAAAATATCATTAAAATCTTCTTTTCTACGATTAATATTTTGGAAACTTAACATATTGTGATTATATTCCTCTTTAATTATTTATCTTCTTAGGTGTAGGTTTTTTACAATAAGAGAAATACAAGTAGAATATAATACAACAAACAACAATTGTAATCAAAATATTTTTCGAAAAACCCGACTGCTTTTTTACAAGTATTATAGCCTATGTCACTCCTACGATGAAGAGGAATCCAACGACACCTCATGTGTCGAAATCCGTCAAACGGTTTGGCCTACAGGGCGCACACTGGGCTGAAAATCGGCTTTCATAGACATAGGAATCGAAGTTAACATTTTAAAGTTTTTGTGCTTGAAATGGCTTATGCTTGCCATTATTATGCTAAATTATGATCCTGGCGTGATTTAGCACTAAAACGTATGAGTTATAATTTTTTTCCGAAAAAAATGTATGGAGCTATAACGAAAAAACTGGATATCTCGGGAACCGCAAAAAAAACACTAATATCCTTACAGCTGGTTATATTACTAATTATTCCAGATTTTTTGACTTACTACATATTTCAGTCATAGGTGCGGTTTTTTTTTTAAAAATCGACGAAATTTTTAATTTTTTTTTTCGTCCCAGACGTCTTACTTTAAACATAAAAGATAGAAATATGTATGTTTTGTATCTAATTTACTCAAATTATGAAAAACTATACATTGACATAAAACCAAAAGGATTTCCGAGCTCATGTTACGTCTTAAAATATAATTTTTCGTTTTATTTTCTGCGGTAATGAGGAATAACGATATCTAATTGGACATACTTACGAGATTGCATCAATTAGTAATGATAATGATCATAGCAATAATAAGTAAATTACTTGTAATACGTCTTAGCAATGACTTCTGATAAGCAAATAGCATAATAGAAAGGTCACTGGTGATTAAAGCACCATCATTAGTACACAAGAATAAAAGCATCGAACGTCTATGTGACAAAATCACTACAAAGTCTTGTACGCAACTGTTAACATCTAATTATATATTTTGATTAATTTTCGAAATTGTAACCATACAAAAATATGTTTAGTTTTTGTACCAACTTTTACTTATTTGTTATTTTACAAAGCGGGAGTCCTTCTTTTAATGATGGATTATTATTCGAAGCAGTTGGAGTCCAGTTAGGCTCTAGCCTATCAGAAGAAGACAGTGTCACCCTCAAAGAATTTTGTCGAAGATTCACCCGATCTGCTGAATGGAGATGGAAGAAATGTAAGAGAAACACCAAGGACTTCAGAAAAAACTACGAAAATTGGCTCTAAAAAGATGTTGATTGGCCCAGCTGTGTACAAACCAATCTTCTTATGCCTGAACTACAAGAAGAGTCTACTTGTTTGGAGTATTCTGCGACATCAACCAGCACCGAACTTACCTCTCCAGAATGTTCAACATCATCATCTTCAATTGGGACAATGACAAAGCACCCAAGAAAAGCCTTCGAAGACCTATCAAACAAGCAAAAGAAGAGAAGGTCTGACAGTCATAAAGGTGAAAACTCAACTGAGTTGGCTTTTACAACGGCACAACTTTTGAAAGAGGATGGTCGAGATGATATCGCATCTGTGATTGAAAACATGCTTAAAAACCCAGAAATTGCTACAAACATATGTAGAATGATCAAGAAGCCGAATTGCTCCGCTGTATTTACACCAGAAAAAGCACTCGGACTTTTCATTTCATTAAAACTAAGTAAATGGCAATACATCACTTTAAGGGAGACTGCTATTCGAGAAGGTGCCCAGAAGCTTTATCCGTCTTACTACAAGATACAATCGGCCAAATTACAGTGCTATCCTCCGAAGTCAACCATAACTATAACGGATTCATCAGCTGAAATTAAACTTCAAGCTTTACTTGATTTAACAACGAAGAGGATACTGGATGGATTATCAAGCAATGTAGAAAACAAACAGCTGACGCTAATATCTAAGTGGGGTTTTGATGGTGCTTCTAGTCAAAGCAGATATAAGCAGAAAATGGAAGGCGAACAAGATGACTCGAGCATATTCATGACATCTTTAGTACCACTTAAGTTGGTTTCTGGAGAAGACATTGTATGGACGAATCCAAAACCTTGCTCACCCTCCTATTGTCGCCCATTGATGTTCAGATTTGTGAAAGAAAGTGAAGCAGTCGTACTTGAGCAAAAAAGAAAGATAGAAGAAGAAATTAAAGCTCTACTCCCTACGGAATACAATACTTGTAAGATACATCATGCCCTGAAAATGACGATGATTGATGGAAAAATTTGTACATACCTTTCTGCAGCTAGGTCAAATGCTACATGCTATTTATGTTTGGCTAAGCCAACAGAAATGAATCGCATAAATTCTGTTACATCAAAGACGATAGCCACTGAGTTGTACGAATTTGGATTGTCACCACTGCATGCCCGCATCAATTCAATGGAATGTCTCCTACACATTTCGTACAGACTCGTCTTCAAGAAATGGGCTGCAAAGGGAGACGAACATAAAAAAATTATGAACGAGACAAAGAAAACAATTCAAGATCGATTTAAAGAAGAGCTAAACCTTTTGATTGATATTGTGAAGCAAGGTTCGGGGACCACAAACGATGGGAATACAGCAAGAAGATTTTTCCAGAATCCAGAAAAAACTGCAGCAATAACCGGATTGAATGAAGAGCTCGTACGCAGATTTGCCGTGATACTGCAAGCAATAACATCCGGGGAACATGTTGCTGTTTCGAATTTTAGAGAGTATGCCTTGGAGACGGCTAAAAAGTACGTAGAGTTGTATGATTGGTACTACATGCCATCAACCGTGCATAAATTGCTAATTCACGGAGCTGATATCATCGCCAGCAATGCCATTGTACCTATTGGAAGTCTCTCGGAAGAAGCTTCAGAAGCCCGAAATAAAGATTTTAGGATGTTCAGGGAACATAACTCCAGGAAGAAAAGCAGACAAGCATCCAACGAGGATATTCTCAACATGCTTATTTTATCCTCCGATCCTCTAATTACTGCAATGAGACCGACCCTGGATGCAAAGAAGAAACAGGCGTTTTTTATAGAAACGATAGACCTACTTAAATTAGAGGAACCCCAAATTGAGGTTTTAGGTGCGTGTGATGCAGAACCTGACTCTGAATTAGATTCAGAAGACAGTGATTTAGAAGAATAAATTAAAAATAAAGACATATTGTAAGGTTATGGTGTTCTTTTTATACTTGTTTATTATTTGTTTTTCTTTAAAGTTGTTATGGTTCTGTCAATATTTGTTTTTTTTATGTAAATAATACTAACCTATGTAAAAAAAATACTAGCAATTTGATTAAATATGACTCACCCTTTATTGAAAATGCGAAACATACATATTTCTGTGTTTAATCTTTAAATTAGGACGTCCGGAACGAACAAAAAGAATTAAAAATTTCGCCGATTTTTTAAAAAAAACCGCACTTTAGACTGAAATATGTAGTATGTCAAAAAATCAGGAATAATTAGTAATATAACCAGCTGTAAGGATATTAGTGTTTTTTTTGCGGTTCCCGAGATATCCAGTTTTTTCGTTATAGCTCCATACATTTTTTTCGGAAAAAAATTATAACTCATACGTTTTAGTGCTAAATCACGCCAGGATCATAATTTAGCATAATAATGGCAAGCATAAGCCATTTCAAGCACAAAAACTTTAAAATGTTAACTTCGATTCCTATGTCTATGAAAGCCGATTTTCAGCCCAGTGTGGGGCGTGCCAAAGCATGAGACATCGTCACATACACACATACATACATAGGTACATACACTCGAAAAACATAACCCTCCTCTCGTTCGGCAGTCGGGCAAAAACAAAATATTTATTGTTAAAATAAAGATCATGAACAACGAACATGTTACTTCTACTTATAGGTTCCCTATTTGGATAGATATTTTGTATGTAACTTAATGTAAATTGTAAACAAAAAAACAACACGTGACTTGATCATTCAGCCAATAAGATAATATACTATAGATATCTACAAAAGGTTGAATCTGAATGATCAACCAATTCACGTGGTTCTGTTTTATTTAGTTAAATACCTATCCAAACAGGGTAAAAGCACCTGTTTAACAAAAAAATCTGTGAACTAAAACTAACAATATCATACCATATTTACTTACCCATGGCTGATCTTGTAGACCTTGGTTTTATCAGTTCAGTCAGTCCAGTCTGTGCGCGGCCACAGCAACTGGTATTCGTATTCGTACTAGTATAGTAGGTATGGTAGGCGAACAAAATAATTTTACAAACACTAGCGTAGATATACACTAATCCTGTCTCCTTTACGCAAGGCTCAACTACGACATTATTAAAGGGAAAGCTTTATAAAAAGCGCTTAATGATAAGGGTAACCCTTATTAAGGGATTGCAAGGCATATGGGATAGCAGTAAGCAATTGCAAAGGGCTAGCCTTATTTTTAGCTGAGTTTTTCGATAAGGGGTAGTCAAACGAATGGGCTAGCAGTTCAAACTGGAAAGTCTTTCAATGGGTTAGCCTTGTATAAGGGATGCCCTTTGAAAGGCTTTTACCGCGGAAAGGGTTGTCCGGTCCCTGGACAGAACTCAATGGAAGATATTGGAGGAGGGCTGTGCCAAGAGGCACACAGAACTATGGGACATTTATGTAACTACACAAAATCAAATGTCTAGACATACCGCAGTAATTCAGGACAAAAGGGCTTATTATTATTATTATTATTTACTTTGGACACCTCTCGCGACGTTCTACGGATAGCCTGGAGAGGATTATTATGACGGGAAAAGTTGAGCGCCAGAGGCCTCGAGACAAGGCACTAGATGGAGCACACAAAAGCCTGCACTCTTGCAACTACACCTGCACGAGGCCATACATAAAGCGGGTGATAGGAGCTCTTGAAGAAGTCTGGTCAGCAAGAAGAGGACATGATGTCGCGATCCTCAGCATTGAGGGAACGACCGTAGATGATAATTTAAAGGTCTAATACTGCTACATACCCTCATTTTGACGCACTTGTCCATCTCGGCCTCGCTAGTCACGCACAGTATCATGCGCTTGACCGGGCAGTTTCTGATGCCGGTGACGGCCTTCTCCGCCTGGTCACCGACGTACTGGTTGTTCAGAATGTGCTTGGCTGCCTGTTCCTCTTCTTGGAGGATGCGGAAGTTTATTGTTGCGTCCTGCGAAAATACAGCGGGCTTTTCAAATATTTGATATATATATAGAAAGTGAGAAAGAGAGAAGATGCTCTGAATCAATGCTCAATGAAAATTGCGCCGGAAAATCAGCACCTCTAAAGAGGTGGGATAATTTTGAGAAAAAATTGCGAGAATCCGACGTCATTTCATCTTCTTTTGTTTCTGCTTATTTTTGGTGTTTGTATTTATTTAATTTAATTTAATTTATTTATTTATAGACAAGAAAAGAGATAACAAAAAATGTAACATTACAGGAAGAATCCCAAGTCATTACAATAAAAAAAAAACATGTGTATATTAGACACATATTAAAAATTAAAAAATAACACTAAATACTACATAAGCATCTCACACAACTTCAAGCACTCTCTTTCAACAACCGTCCAGCCATCCGTAAACAGATCGCAGGAAAGTTGCTTCGCGTTTAGTTTATTGAGCGCATGCAGGGAGCGGCAAACAGGAGAGTTACGATGCGCGACCGTACGAGAGAAAGGGACAGCGAAGAGCCGCAGCCGATCTGCTCGAAAACGCACACGTCCATCGGGTACAAAGAGGCGACAGGCCTAACTGAGCAAGCTGGGACAATCGAGACGACCACGCAATATGCGAAGAGTTGTGATCAGCTGATCGTTCACCATTATCATGAAAAGAAAGGGGCCAAGAATGGAACCCTGACTTACACCGGACTTTGTATGGTAAGGATCCGAATCAAAACATCCAAGTCGAACGAATTGCCTGCGATCTTTTAGGTAACTGGAAAACAATCGCAAGAGTGGAGGAGCAAATCCTATTGAGGAAAGTTTCTGCAATAGGACATCGTTATCGACCTGATCAAACGCTTTACTGAAATCAAGGTACACCACGTCAACTTGGCCTCCCTCATCTAGTTTCTTTGAGACGTGGTTCACCAGTGAAAGAAGATTGGTATTAACAGAGCGGCCCCTCCTGAACCCGTGTTGTGCATCGTCCAAGTGGGTCGACCTGCTTATATAACTTCGAATGCAGAACACTCTCAAACACCTTGGCTAATGAATTTAAAATAGCAATAGGACGGTAGTTAACCGCTTGAGATTTATCGCCATATTTAAAGATTGGGGTTACTCTTGTGGTTTTCCAATAATCGGGGTAGGTGCCTGTTTTGAGAGCAAGATTGAATATATGTGCTAGGGGAGACAAAAGTTGGGATCTAGAAGCTTTGATTATAAAAGGAGGGACATTGTCCGGACCGAGAGAGGATTTTGGTTTTAATTTATCAATCTCGCTACCAACTTCATGGAGTGCAAAACTTGAAATGCCAATTAAATGATCGCTGGCAGCCAAGCCCGCCCGTTCAGCACATAACTTAGGCGCGGTTGGAAGGAACACGCTGCTGAAATAGTCCGCAAAAGCTCCTGACGCTGCTAGTCCATTAAAGGTTTGGCCCTTATAAGTAATATGGGGTTCAAAACCACCTTTCGTCCGCAAGTCAGAGATATGCTTCCAAAAAGATTTGGGGTTCGTTTTGATGTCCCGCTGGATAGTATCAATGTGGGCAGCATACGCGCTCGCAACTCTAACTTTAATGCTTGCCCGCAGTTGACTAAAGCGAATGTAGACATTTGGATCACGAGAAGCTTTCCACTGCTTATGCAAGTCAGCCTTGACTTTTAAATCTTTGATAACGTCCATTGGAAACCAAGTTGGGTACATTCTAGTGACTTTCACACTACGCTTCTTCTTTGGAACACAATTATCAAAACAGCTATACAGTAGGGAGTAAAGTCGCTTGACTGCCCCGTTCACGCAATTCACAGCCAGTACGAGGCTCCAATCTACCTCAGATATAAAGTTATACAGGGAAGGAAAGTCAGCTTTACCGAAATCCCAGTCAATGGCCGGGTCAATGTTGCTAGGATCAACCACCACAGCCTTCCCGGGACGATCCGGAGTAACCATTATATCCAGCGGAGGATGGTATACATCTGCGCGTTCCACTAAGCCTTCGCACGCTGCACATACTCTGACTGCACCCGTGTACTCTGATACTAACACAACATCTAACTTACTTCCCTTATCATTCATAATGTCATTATGCTCAGATAGCTTACAAAATGTCAAAAAGTGTAATTATAAGTGTAATTATTTACATACACACTTGTATTGTATGTGGCACTACTGCCACTATACATGATTTTCTTCTTTCTCTTTTTTGTCTTATGTTCTATCACGTGATATGGTCAAAGATAATACGTTTTCTGGCAAGATGAAGTGCCACCTAAACTAACGAATTTCTTTTCATAAAACATTAACAAGACCATATTAACGTCAGTGAAATAGTTAACCCGTAAAAGGCAGTGGCACATGTATTACCATCATGATTTTGAGCTTTATATTTATTTATTTATTGATACGTGGAAAACCAACAGCGCAACATTTTTATAGACAAAATAAGAAATCCATATAGCCAATTACAGGTTCTCACTTATAGAAATAAACTAACAAAGAAATCTATAGCCAAACTTAAACTTAGAGTACAATACGACGCACAGTAACCATCGCGCACCAATAGCAAGCATGGATATGCAAGTAGTTAATAAATTAGGATATATAAACTCTAATAACCCGAGCCTACTGAAGTATCACACATGAAGAATAGATATCTGTGTAATAAGGTAAAATTTTAACAAAAAACTGATGCTTTCAGAAGCAAGTTAAATTTTTTACAAGCCACAGGTCAAGTGGCCAGTCGTTATTGGTCAATTGCCTCAGTGTTGCCAGCTTCTTGACACGGACCCCATGTAGCACCATTGATGAGTAAAATCAGGCCTCATATTCGAAGTGGCCAGTAACAATTTGCTTTGAACATACCTGCAATAGTAGATCCGTGGTTCCATTGGAATTAAACAACAGGAAGGGTGCCTCTATAGTGCGCCCGTTCACGTCCGTCCTTGGCTGGAAAGATGACTCGGTGCTTATGCTGAAAATAAACATGCCTAATGAACAACTACATATTTACTTTGTAATAAATAAATTGAAATTGTTCCAGTACTTTATAATATAAATATAAAAGGATACTTCTGGAGAACAAGATGGCTATGCCTTTACACCGAAATATTTATTTGCCTTTCACACTATAATATAAATAAGACATTTGAAACTCCCCCGACACATCGCAATGTTTCCTGCTATACAAGGTTGTCTGGAAGAGATCGCTTTAAAGCGATAAGACCGCCTGTTAGCATTATTTATTAAGCATTTTTTTTTGTAAGATGTTTCTCTCCTGTCGTGGTGCAATAAAGAGTATTTATTATTTATTATAATCCCAAGAACTATCTGAACTATCACGACAGACAAAACGTTCGATTAAAACCCTTAAATGGGTAATGGCAACATATTTGCCATCATAGATGAAACAAAAACTATTGTAATCTGACTGACATACGGTTCAAATTTGAATGAATTGATAGAGTTGTCAAATAGTCAAAGGGTTAAGAAAAATGCACTCAAATCGGTTCATCCGTTTATGAGCTACGATACCACAGGCATACTGATACAGATGTTAAACTTATAATATGTATATCCAGAGAACAACTCGATGGCTACTGCCAACATTAAAAAAAGTGTATCCCATCCACCCGGCTTAGAAGGTCTTGTAAACTACGCGAGAGAAGACACCTCTACAACATAGGTATCACAGACAGCCCCATGTGCAGAGCGTGCATGGAGGCGGAAGAAACTACTAAACATATTCTACTGGAATGCAAGCAGCAGGTAGAAGTACACAGGAAAAAGCCCCCTTTTTTTTCGTGGAGAAAACCTGCGAACCAGGTACCCAATCACCGGGGGATGACTAGGTTATGTGGTGTTTCTATCTAGTAACAACTCCACGGTGCCCTGCATCTGCGCTCTCATGCAGGGGACTCCAGGATCTCATGCTGAACGCACTGGAGCCCCCCTTGCGCCTCGCCATATTTGGCTCGTCCTAGGGCAAAGAACATTGTCACCTTCCCTGGGGTTCTTAATCGAGTGCCCCAGCCCCCGCCAGAACACTGCGACCCCGGTGACCCCCTTTAGTCGCTTTCTACGACAGGCGGAGGAGACCGTAGACCTATTCTTGTCCGAGCCTACACGGTATACGGCGGTGGCCTATGGTGGACGTGTCCGTCCACGTCCTCGACGTCGTCTTCTTCGAGAGGGATCTAATCTCTCCCGTTCCAGTTCAGCGATCTCCTTCTGGGTCATAACTACCTCACAGAAGGACACCATGGCTCTCCACGCTGAGTCCGCTGCCAGCATATTACTGATAATTACTGGCAGGGATAAATCGGTGCCAACCAAGCTGACTAGGCCCGACCTCTCGGAGTCCCATGCAGGGCAAACTTCCAATGTGTGCTGGGCAGAGTCTTGATCTCCCCAACAGTGATGGCATTGTGCAGTCTGCTAGAGGGGCTGGGGTGGTTAGAGTAGCACTGGCTACTTCGACCGTTTTCAAGCAAAATAAGCACACTGGATGTCGATTTGCGGAAAATGCCCAGTACGAGTACAACTAACTAATAATGAACACTGCACTAGATAGACTAAGATCCGAATATTATATTCAGAGCAAACGGCGCGTAGTAGCAGTGTCCGAGAGGCAACCCGAAGAAGCTTCCGAAGTGTCGTGGAGCAGCCAAAACTGAGCCAGCTTGGACTGGGGCGCCCCAACCCTAAACCCCCTCTATAAAACTTTGGAAACTTATAACTTTGTGATTATTTAATCCCCTGCTTTACTTTTTTCTCCATTAGATTATTCCATTAGAATTAATGGTTATTTTATTTGGTGTCTACAGCCCTATTAGAACTTTTAGAGACTGTAGTATACCTCGCGCGCGGTCTCGTTCTAGCTGTGCTAATAACAGTTATTTTTCTATATCTCACCTTAGCTCGTTCTCATTGTCAACCTTCTCGAAGCTTCTATCGTAGTTCCTTCTGTACGGGTCGTACGGGTACCGCTCCGTAGTGGAAGTGTACAGTTTGCCGTAGCCATCGCGAGACTCGTAGGTCGCTGTTCGGTTCGAGTTCTTGTTGAGGGGATTGGGCTCGCCGTAGAGTTGGACCAGCTTTTGGATCAGGTTTTGGTATCTGTGAAAATAAAAGAAAGTTAATTTAACGGACTACAAAAATAGAAAATAAGTGAAAGTAAAAGATTTTTCAAAAAACACAACTGCTTTTTTCAAATTGTATAGCCTACTAGCTTCTGCCCGCGACTCCGTCCGCGTGGAACTCGTTTATATCGTAGCTCCATACAAACTTTCACCCCCCACTTCATCCCCTTGGGGGGTGATTTCCGAAATAAAAAACTATCCTATGTCCTTCCCCAGGACTCAAACTATGTCTATACCAAATTTCACCCAAATCGGTTCAGCGGTTTAAGCGTGAAGAGGTAACAGACAGACAGACACACTTTCGCATTTATAATATTAGTATGGATGTCACTCCCACGATTAAGAGGAATCCAACGACACCTCATATGTCGAAATCCGTCAAACGGTTTAGGCTGCAGAGCGTGCCAAAGAGTAAGGTCACATAAATACATACATACGCTCCAAAAACATAACCCTCCTCTCCTTCGGCAGTCGGGTTAAAAAGATGTTTCAGTATGCAATAAAAGCACGATAAACTACTGAAGCTTTACAGCGATTACACACGGCGGATTTTTGAAGTGATACAAACATACGTTTTACGTATGCGCGACTGTATCGCAACACTAGCCTTAGATAATTTGTATCGATACTTTTTTCTTATGCTAGAATCACAAGCGCGTTGCCGACCCTTTTCTGCACGACTACTGTATTTTGTACAAGCTTTTATTTACTTTCACCTGTCCCGTTGTCTGTCTGTCTGTAATCAAATCTTGCAAGTTAAATTTGATCCACTTCCCGGTTTCCGACTGAGTTGAAATTTTGCACGAATATGCAAATCGCGTGACAATGCAATATTATGATGTGGAGCTGATCTGATGATGGAGCTGGAAGGTGGCCATATGAACTCCGTAATAAAACCACAGAATCCCATCGAGTTTGGGCTCGTTAGAATCGTCTCAATGAGTAGTTGATGATGGTATATAGAAAAGTACAGTCGGCAATAAAAGCTTGTACCAAAAATAATTTTTTTGACAAAAACTTGTTGTTGTGACTGTTTCTCAATAAGCTGGATATTTACTAATATACATTGCTGTCTCCTTTACTACTCAATGAAACTGAGTGTACTTGGTTAAAGGAATCGTGTTGATAGCCAGAGACGAACACACTCTCAGCATAACACATCCCCTGGTCACGCCACCCGGTGGAACACTGACCGATCCCTCTGCTGTTGCGAGGCGGCGCTGCTCGTGACCACAGCGTCGGCGGGCACGCGGCCCCAGTTGCAGTCCTCCCACGCGGTCACCTCGCGCCGGGAGCCGTCGCGGCAGACCAGGGAGAACTGCGAGGGTGACACGTCACCTGGTGGAACACTGACCGTTCCCGCTGCTGTTACGAGGCGGCGCTGCTTGTGACCACAGCGTCGGCGGGCACGCGGCCCCAGTTGCAGTCCTCCCACGCGGTCACCTCGCGCCGGGAGCCGTCGCGGCAGACCAGGGAGAACTGCGAGGGTGACACGTCACCTGGTGGAACACTGACCGTTCCCGCTGCTGTTACGAGGCGGCGCTGCTTGTGACCACAGCGTCGGCGGGCACGCGGCCCCAGTTGCAGTCCTCCCACGCGGTCACCTCGCGCCGGGAGCCGTCGCGGCAGACCAGGGAGAACTGCGAGGGTGACACGTCACCTGGTGGAACACTGACCGTTCCCGCTGCTGTTGCGAGGCGGCGCTGCTTGTGACCACAGCGTCGGCGGGCACGCGGCCCCAGTTGCAGTCCTCCCACGCGGTCACCTCGCACCGGGAGCCGTCGCGGCAGACCAGGGAGAACTGCGAGGGTGACACGTCACCTGGTGGAACACTGACCGTTCCCGCTGCTGTTACGAGGCGGCGCTGCTTGTGACCACAGCGTCGGCGGGCACGCGGCCCCAGTTGCAGTCCTCCCACGCGGTCACCTCGCGCCGGGAGCCGTCGCGGCAGACCAGGGAGAACTGCGAGGGTGACACGTCACCTGGTGGAACACTGACCGTTCCCGCTGCTGTTGCGAGGCGGCGCTGCTTGTGACCACAGCGTCGGCGGGCACGCGGCCCCAGTTGCAGTCCTCCCACGCGGTCACCTCGCACCGGGAGCCGTCGCGGCAGACCAGGGAGAACTGCGAGGGTGACACGTCACCTGGTGGAACACTGACCGTTCCCGCTGCTGTTGCGAGGCGGCGCTGCTTGTGACCACAGCGTCGGCGGGCACGCGGCCCCAGTTGCAGTCCTCCCACGCGGTCACCTCGCACCGGGAGCCGTCGCGGCAGACCAGGGAGAACTGCGAGGGTGACACGTCACCTGGTGGAACACTGACCGTTCCCGCTGCTGTTGCGAGGCGGCGCTGCTCGTGACCACAGCGTCGGCGGGCACGCGGCCCCAGTTGCAGTCCTCCCACGCGGTCACCTCGCGCCGGGAGCCGTCGCGGCAGACCAGGGAGAACTGCGAGGGTGACACGTCACCTGGTGGAACACTGACCGTTCCCGCTGCTGTTGCGAGGCGGCGCTGCTCGTGACCACAGCGTCGGCGGGCACGCGGCCCCAGTTGCAGTCCTCCCACGCGGTCACCTCGCGCCGGGAGCCGTCGCGGCAGACCAGGGAGAACTGCGAGGGTGACACGTCACCTGGTGGAACACTGACCGTTCCCGCTGCTGTTGCGAGGCGGCGCTGCTTGTGACCACAGCGTCGGCGGGCACGCGGCCCCAGTTGCAGTCCTCCCACGCGGTCACCTCGCACCGGGAGCCGTCGCGGCAGACCAGGGAGAACTGCGAGGGTGACACGTCACCTGGTGGAACACTGACCGTTCCCGCTGCTGTTGCGAGGCGGCGCTGCTCGTGACCACAGCGTCGGCGGGCACGCGGCCCCAGTTGCAGTCCTCCTACGCGGTCACCTCGCGCCGGGAGCCGTCGCGGCAGACCAGGGAGAACTGCGAGGGTGACACGTCACCTGGTGGAACACTGACCGTTCCCGCTGCTGTTACGAGGCGGCGCTGCTTGTGACCACAGCGTCGGCGGGCACGCGGCCCCAGTTGCAGTCCTCCCACGCGGTCACCTCGCGCCGGGAGCCGTCGCGGCAGACCAGGGAGAACTGCGAGGGTGACACGTCACCTGGTGGAACACTGACCGTTCCCGCTGCTGTTACGAGGCGGCGCTGCTTGTGACCACAGCGTCGGCGGGCACGCGACCCCAGTTGCAGTCCTCCCACGCGGTCACCTCGCGCCGGGAGCCGTCGCGGCAGACCAGGGAGAACTGCGAGGGTGACACGTCACCTGGTGGAACACTGACCGTTCCCGCTGCTGTTGCGAGGCGGCGCTGCTTGTGACCACAGCGTCGGCGGGCACGCGGCCCCAGTTGCAGTCCTCCCACGCGGTCACCTCGCGCCGGGAGCCGTCGCGGCAGACCAGGGAGAACTGCGAGGGTGACACGTCACCTGGTGGAACACTGACCGTTCCCGCTGCTGTTGCGAGGCGGCGCTGCTTGTGACCACAGCGTCGGCGGGCACGCGGCCCCAGTTGCAGTCCTCCCACGCGGTCACCTCGCACCGGGAGCCGTCGCGGCAGACCAGGGAGAACTGCGAGGGTGACACGTCACCTGGTGGAACACTGACCGTTCCCGCTGCTGTTGCGAGGCGGCGCTGCTTGTGACCACAGCGTCGGCGGGCACGCGGCCCCAGTTGCAGTCCTCCCACGCGGTCACCTCGCACCGGGAGCCGTCGCGGCAGACCAGGGAGAACTGCGAGGGTGACACGTCACCTGGTGGAACACTGACCGTTCCCGCTGCTGTTGCGAGGCGGCGCTGCTCGTGACCACAGCGTCGGCGGGCACGCGGCCCCAGTTGCAGTCCTCCCACGCGGTCACCTCGCGCCGGGAGCCGTCGCGGCAGACCAGGGAGAACTGCGAGGGTGACACGTCACCTGGTGGAACACTGACCGTTCCCGCTGCTGTTGCGAGGCGGCGCTGCTCGTGACCACAGCGTCGGCGGGCACGCGGCCCCAGTTGCAGTCCTCCCACGCGGTCACCTCGCGCCGGGAGCCGTCGCGGCAGACCAGGGAGAACTGCGAGGGTGACACGTCACCTGGTGGAACACTGACCGTTCCCGCTGCTGTTGCGAGGCGGCGCTGCTCGTGACCACAGCGTCGGCGGGCACGCGGCCCCAGTTGCAGTCCTCCCACGCGGTCACCTCGCGCCGGGAGCCGTCGCGGCAGACCAGGGAGAACTGCGAGGGTGACACGTCACCTGGTGGAACACTGACCGTTCCCGCTGCTGTTGCGAGGCGGCGCTGCTCGTGACCACAGCGTCGGCGGGCACGCGGCCCCAGTTGCAGTCCTCCCACGCGGTCACCTCGCGCCGGGAGCCGTCGCGGCAGACCAGGGAGAACTGCGAGGGTGACACGTCACCTGATGGAAGGGGTTATAAGGGTAAATTGTATTCAACAGCTATTTAAATCAGTATAGTATGCTGTATTACTCAGTGAGCGGAACCCGCTGGTGAACTAAATTGTCATAGCTTTTAAATTAGCAGTGTGGCGCTCTTCGGTCGGATGGTCGTGTTCGTGAAAGGGTATTTAAACACAAAGATCAGACTTTAAAAAGGTGACTGCCACTTGGAACTTTTTACTATTGGCCTGATTGCGTTCAAAATCGATATATGATAGTCCAAAAGAACAAATCACCCCAATAACGATGTTGCAGATGTATCAAGAAAAAACAAGACTATACAGGATGTATCAAAAATGGGGTGTGATCCGATTCGACGACGACGAGAAAATTATCAAAAAATAAACAAATGCATATTTGGAATCGCAATGCGCTACCAAATATAGCCGTTGCTCGGTTCACAGCCCATTTTTGATAACTAAAGAAATAAAAAAACATAGTAAAACGCGCATTGGCCGGATGGCCGTACACAAGAGGTTACATATCGACTTGATGCCTAAAGCCTGCCGGGTTTTGGGCACCTTAGGAGACCTATATGCAAGACTTACCAAGTATCTTAATTGACAATAACGCGAGATGTATGGTGTCACGCACGAAGGCGATTTCACCGAAACCGGAAATAATCAACTTGAGGGCGCTCTCGTAACCCGACGGGATAAATATGCTCCAGAGTAGACTGTCTCGTCAAACATAGAAAAAAGAGGGTACGTCGACTTGATGTGTTAACACTTTCGCAGCCGGACTAAAAATGGAACAATACACCAGAAACGGACAGAACTCGCTAGGCGTGTAGGTTTATAGCTACTGCTCGCCTAAGCATCTGAGCAAACATTACGAGTGCCTACCAGGCGGGTTCTTGGTTGCGAACGTGTTAAGCAAATGCCCGGGCTGTACTTACCTTAGGAGAGAGTGGAGAGACCTATATGCAAGATGACTTACCAAGTATCTTAGTTGACAGCAGCGCGTGCTGTATGGTAGTGTCGCGTACGAAAGCGATTTCGCCGGAGCCGTATATAAGGCACTTGAGGGCGCCCTCGTAGCCCGCGTACGGGTCAGCGAGGGTGCAGCGGACGCCGGCCCCGCCTATGCAGAGCCTGCATAACCTGTTGTAATCAAATTAAAACATTCAGTGTCAACGGGTGTGTAGCGCTATGCTCGTAAAAGTAAATAAACCGTTTGCAGTGCTACCTAGCTGCACCGTGGGAACTTAGAATTATACCTACACTTCCCGCACCGCTAGCGGGGATTCAGCCAGTCGGTTGGCACATGAACGTAGTGATTATATTCTCTTTGGGCACACGCGCTCACGGTCGGACGCTGCTTACGCGCACAGTAAAAGTCGTGACCGATTATTAAAAAAATAGTTTCGACGTGAGTTCTTTCCGTTCGATTACTTACTGAAATTATTCATCAGCTTCAGAATTTTCACCACTCGTAAATTTAATAAATGAACATTTAAAGACGAAAAGAAATCATTCAACACTACATTAAGGTATAGCAATTGTAGACGAATCATAATAATAGTACATTACTGCAGAGGCCGTGAAGTAAGGGATTGCTGGACGAGTTTGGAGTAGACGGCCGAGTCGTAGACGATCCCTGTTCCGGCCGAGGATTGTATAGTGCTTTTCTCAAACGATGTGAGGAAACATTAAAATTAAAATAAATACAAGGTAATCAATTAAATAATAGGTAATTTGCCGCCTTTTTTATTTCATAAACATGCCATTCGAACAAGCCGTTCGAGCACCATGTTTAATCGCACATAAGTATAGTACCATAGATTTTGTTTTTTTTATGTCGCAAGTATGCTTACAGAGTCTAGTGGTGGTTGGCAGTATGTAATTTTTCCTTTGTCAGTTTAATATTAGTAAGCAAATTTAAAAAGTTAGAGTAGCGGACAATAATGGTTTTACTTACGGTTTTCATACATTACTTCTTGGCGTAAGGCCAAGAAGAAATGTAGGGAGCCTTAAACAAGAAACTTCATGTTTTCATTTCGTGATTTAACGCATACATTTCCGAGCATGTTTGAGAAAAAATGATTTATTAAGTTTATTTCCAAAACTAAACAGTTTTTTAATTTCACTCAACTATTCATCATAAAATCATTTCAAAGCCCAACCCTAGCGTCGATTGGTCGGCACGAGCCGGCAACGACTCGGGCGTTCAAGGTCGCACCATTATTAAATTTTGTAGGCATGAAATGGTACGTATTCCCTTTTTTCAGACTTGAGTGTCTGTGCCGTTTGTAGAGGAAAGTGCGTCCAATCAGAGCGTGTTCCTGTCATTGAAAATGCTGTCAGTGATGTAGTAATTTAGCAATTTATTAGCATTGGCAGTTTTAGGCAAATATACTACTACTAATGTTTAATGATATTTTGTAAGATACAGATGCTAAAAAAATGAATCTCACTGGTCAGGGTTGTCTCCAATAGGGTTGTACATGTCCTTCAGCGAGTTCGGTGCGCAGGAGTCGCTGAAGAACTCAATGGCCGACTTGACGTGGTTGTTGCAGTCCGCTATCCTTAGTCCACCCTCTTGCATTAACTTTAAAAAAAAAGTTACGCATAAACACTTGTCATGTCACACTTACGGGCGTACTTTGTGTCATGGCACTTTAACATTATGTTTACACTACCATACGTAGTTGTGAAACGGGTGAAAGTGACAAGGTACCAAGATGTTCAGCTACATGCTTACCGTACATGTTAAAAAAAAAAAAAAAATATTAGGGGACAATCTTACACAAATCGACCTAGTCCCAAACTAAGCAAAGCTTGTACTATGTGTACTAGACGACGATAAACATACTTATATAGACAAATAAATACTTAAATATATAGAAAACATCCAAGACTTAGGAACAAATATTCGTGCTCATCACACAAATAAATGCCCTTACAGAGATTCGAACCCAGGACCTCTTGCTTTGTAGGCAGGGTCACTACCAACTAGGCTAAAGCGGTCGTGTTGTTGGATAAATATTTTTATCTGTCTATTAAATACTAGCTGATGGCTTCGCCCGCGTGGTTATAGGAAAATGTAACATATTGAATTTTCCCGTGGGAATTAGATGTTTTCCCGCTGGAAAAAGTAGCCTATGTCACTCTCCAGCTTCTAAAGTCTAAACTATCTCCATACAAAAAATCACATCAATACGACGCTCCGTTGCGACGTGAAAGAAGGAGAAACAAACACACACACTTTCGCATTTATAATATTAGTAAGGATTATTCTAGTAGCTGGAGACCATTTTCAAAAATATTGGGTTATAAAAGTGTCTGGAAATTATTGTTATATCTACATATATGTAACAGTACATTCAACTATAGAAGTGTTGAGCTACATTCTTGTAGACATGCTTTTATTTATTATTTTTCATGTAGTTATTCCGCATGTAAATCATTTCTCATAGAGAAACTAGACAAATTTACTTTAGAAATTTAGTAATTATAATGTAAATCTTAGGAAAACATCAATAATTAATCATGCCAAGGAGGGCTTTGTAAAATCAAGTTGATTTTGATTTCAATAGTTTGGTTGTCTTGAATAATTGCCTTGGTCTATCTGGCAGGGTTTGAGGTAGAGCCGTTTTACCTTATTTTATTTTATATATCGACCTTTCAAATGTCAGAACCCGGTTCCACGAACTTGGAAACGCAGAAGAAACAGTGAATGCATACAAGAGGTTCATTTACTTACTATATGGATAGGCATGACCCATCCAGCCAAGGAGCCTACACCGGGGAAGCAGGCCTTGGCCCCTCGCAGACCGTACAACCCTGACCCAGCCTGGACATTTGGCAAGCCATCTTTTTTGACCACAGCCACTGCATATTGGTATGGTTCACCACGCCCATATAACTGTGAAAAGAGTGCACTTAAAGGTAAGGTTTTTCTGCAAGATAATGGAGATGCTCTAGAAAAACAATGAGATATGAGAAAGGACTTACCTATTTATCACCAGTATTCAACTCATATCTATACACAACACATTTAGTAACAAAAGCCAACCAAAACAGAAGAAGACTCAGCATTCGTATTTAATAGCACTGCGAAAATTTTGCCAGTGAATATGTTAACCCCTACCTCTTGCATAATAGGCACGAGAGAATGATAACGTCCCGCAACATACACCTCTCCTGCATCCAGTGCCAGGAGTGATGCTTCTCCTTGGTCTACCCATGCCATGCATTGTTCTGTGTCAAAGGCCTGCAAAAAAAAAAGTGAACACATGAAGTTTGAAAGTGGCAGATTTTTAGGAGAACACTTGACTAGTATCATCAAGTTTGCCTATACTACAAAAATATGCTTTTCGCTATAGTGGGGCCAAAACAAACATGCTAACGCACCCTACAGTAATGTGCGAGTACGGGCGGGAGCTCCGGCATAATATGACTCCATCGGCACGTAGGTTTCGGTCCCACAGCGGCCCGAGCACACTAGCAAAATGACGACTTTTATGCACATGTTTTATGTCCACAACCGACGTATAAAATTTTACCGTCATGAGCTAACATGGTATACCGTCATCTACGTAAAATGTGACCATTTATATGTCTTGCACATAAAACTATTTTTTTTACGTCAAATCCTAACATGCTCTTGATTTTGGCACATAAAACGTGACGATATGAACCGTTGACGGACGAAACTTTATGTAGGTCACTGAGACCCCAGATAAATTTTAACACTATGAAAACGATACAATTGGCCGCAGGATATTTGTCAAATTTCTGTCACAACACACGGTTTCAGTTTCAAAACTTAAAACTTATTATTATTCGTTTGCTGTTTGGATTGATTACTTTTCTACGACTTTTCGCTTGACCATTGGAGTTCGATATCGCATTTTAATTGTACCCCATGTTTACGTATTTTGGACCTGACTGTTTCGCACCGGAACTTACAAGGTAATTTTATTTTATTTAAAAGGCCTACAAATACATACGTACATATATATATATATATATAATATGCGCATCTTCAAGAAACCTGACCAACTCCTACATTGATCCTTGCTCCTACCTTACATCAGTTACCAAATATCTCCGCACGCCGACAAACAGGCAAGGAAGTTGCACCGGCGTCAAATACGCGATGCCTCCAACCCTTTCGAGTGGCCGGAGCCGGAATTTCGACACATACGATTATAACAGAACTTAATACAAGAGTACAACGATTTAGTAGCAGTGCAGTGCTTATCATTACCCTTTAATTAAGTAGTATTATATTGGGTCTCTAACCATAGACTACGATTGAACAAATGAAATGAATGTAATAATTGGTAGAAATTCGGTTGTACATATTGGGTACACTAAACTCCTTTTTCCTACATATATTTTACGCTATGGCATAAATATATGTTGCGATATTATCATGTTAGCTAAATAACGTAAAAATGGGCACAATCGTCAAGTTATACGTTCGAACATAAATATATGGCCGATTAGTGTGCTAGCCCGGCAGTATAGTATAAAGATGTGTTTATGTCAGATATAAAAATAAAAGTCATACTAATACTAACTAGTCTGATCGGTTTGACAGCATGTATGACTATTACTCACCCGTTTACACTGTATTTCAATATAATCCGCTCCAAGCAGGCCTTTGTCCAATTGGGCTATCTTCATCAACTTCTCACATTTCTCCTGCGCTGGTATCGAGGTTGTACACCACGTTACTATATCCTGCCCTTCGATTTTAGGCGGTACAAACACATCATTGATTCCGCTGCCTGATCCTAAAACTGAAAGTATTTGTTTGAAAAACACAAGTTCCGATTGCAACTCATGACGCTTAAGATAACGAGACCGGAATTAAAGTAAATATAGTTAAAACTTACCTATAGCTGCTGACAGTATGATAAGTTTGTGTAGTCCTTTCATTATGGTAGTTTTTAATTCATTAATTAGTCATAATTAATTCACAAATGACGATAAAACAGTTTCAGTTTTACGGACGGACACACCCGAAGTTGTCAGTGTCACAACAGTCGGTCAGTTCGGTTGGGTTTGGGCAAAGACAGTGTTGCCAGATGGCTAACTTATATTACCCCCAAACCCTACTCAAAAATTAGAAAGAAAGAAGAAACCCCCTAAATGTTTTATCCCCACATATTTCCCCCAAGCCTCTAAAAACCGCTCAAATTCGGGGGGTTTACCCCCAATCTCCATCACTGGGCAAAGAGTACTATGAATAGATGGAGTTGGTTTGACAATTGAACGAATGGAATTCAAATCAATTCGTTCTTGGCATTTTTGGGATACATAAAATCTTTGCATAAAATGCAAATTTACGGGTTAACTCACACAGAGTATTAGTAAGTTTAAAAACATATAATATGTTTATTAAATGATGTTTTCCATTATACCATCTCCATTTGAATTGAATGAGTGTATTGCCCCTGTAAAAATATAAATAAAACTACCTGTGGTAGTCCATTCGGTTCATTCACCGGGTGACATAAAACATTTGTTGAACTTTTCGTAAATTTTTAGATAAAACTGATTCGGTTGGTTTCCTTTTCCTTCCTTCCAGATTGCAAATGTTCTAGAATTTATACATACTTACAAATGTTCATATACACTCCGAGGTTAGGCTGCCTCTGATAGCATACGTTCTATGTCGACAATAAAAAAGTGTTAACCTCGTTTTTATTTTGTTTGTTTATTTTAAGGTTAAACTACAACTTGCGTTTGCATTAACACGTGGGATCGTAGTAGTCATGGTCGTGTTTACGTGTGGGCACTGCGGCGAGTCAGTGCAGAAACCAAAAGTTGAGAAACATTATATGACCATATGTAGAAATAAGCCTCACAACTTATCATGTATGGACTGTTTTAAGGACTTTCTGTGAGTATAATCGAGCACTTAAGCAATACAATAAAACGTTAACTTGATCTGTAAGTGAATTGTATTATTTTGGAGAAATAAATTATTAAACCATAACTTTAAGTCACTACCAGTACATTTATTGAGTGAAACACCTAAAATGTACTATTATGTTTCAGAGGTAATGCCTATGAGGCGCATACCAAATGTATAACTGAAGAAGAACGCTATTCGGGAAAAGGTTTCGTTGCTAAAGAAAAGAAAGGAGAAAAGAAGCAAAATGTTTGGGTTGAAATGCTACAAGCAGTTTTGGAAGAGCAAAAGAGTGCTCCGGGCAATGTTCGGAGGATAATTGAGACTGTCAGCAAACACAATAATACTCCTAGGAAAAAACCCAAATTCGTAAATTTTGTCAAAAATGTTTGTGGGCAGAAAACAAATCCAAACGATATCAATCAAGCATGGGACATGATTTCAGTTAAATTGGGTGAATTGGCAGCCTTGAAAGCTAGACCTAACCAGAATCAACAAGAAAAACCTGACAGTGATGAGTCCAATGACAAAAAAGAAAATGGGGATACAGAAAATGGAGATGCCGATCATACTGAGAATGGGGATGTTAAAGAGGAAGATGGAGAAGTGGAAGAGAAGAGTGGCAAGAAGTCTAAGAAGCAACGTAGGGAGGAGAAGAAGCGGCAGAAGTATGCAGCGGAATTACAGAGTGCAGCTCAAGAGCCTACTGGAGAAGAGGAAGAAGAAGCCCAGCCCACAAAAAAAGAGAAAAAGAAGAAAAACAGAGCTGAGTCAGTTAGTAACTGTGATGTGGAAGAACTGAAAGAGGAAGAAAATAAAATTAAGAAACGTAAACGACAAGATACTGTCGGTGCCGTCCAGGAGGTAAAAGATGCTGCTGCTGACAACGGAACTATAGAAGAAGTACCTGTTAGCAGAGTTACCCAGAAGAAGAAAAAAACTAAGAACACTGAAGAAGCAGAGGAAAGTATTTGTCTACATGACCAGAATGTAGCCAAGATTGGTGAATTAGACATAAGAACAGACAAGTTCAACTGGCATGCTGTGATCATGTCTGTATTAGAAAAGAAAGGTGAAATGCCATTCAAACGGCTCCAGAAAAAGGTTCTCGGAGAGTATGCGGAAGCTACAGGGCAAGATATTGATGATAGAATTGCTGACAAGTTCATTAAGAAATTGAAAAGCGCTCCAACTGTTAGGGTCGATAAAAACAGAGTTTATATTGAGGACTAGATGCAAATTGCATTGTTCAGGCCATAATAAGCTATGAAAATTGTTAGTTTGTTTAGAAGTTCTATACTTATACTGCCAGTGTTCATTGCGTTTATACAGTATGTTTGGTAGTTGAGTACAGATAGTAATTAATGTAATAATAGAGGTAATTCTGGATATTTCTAATTATTTAACGTGGGTATCATGATATTCATGATTATTATCATATTTAAGTAAGTTTAAAAATAACCTCTTGACAGGGATTTTGGAAATACTATTGTCAATATAAAAACATTTAGATTTTGTGTGGTCATGAAAAGTAGTTTGTCGTATATGACAAACTACTTTTTACAATGCCATAACTGAAACTAGCTTACCGCATCGTATGGTTTCAGAGAAATTTCCTCCCTCGGACGCTCCGGTTGTGGAATGAGCTCCATTTGAAAAAAGGTGTGTATAAATTCATAAAGGGGCGGCAACGCGCATGTAAAACCCATGGAGTTATCATCAGGTGAACCGTAAGCTTGTTGCCACCAACATGGTATCAAAAAAAAACTTGAATTCTTTGCTGTTGTCTACCAAACATTCTGCAAATCATGTACTTTTATCAAACCCTACTTCTCTGATATATACAAGTTTTATATGACTTTCTTAATGTTCTCTAAGATATGCTCTGTAAAACAGTCTGCCAATAAACGTGTCCAATAAACAACCAACGCACCGGTTTTTTAATCACACCTAGTCACATCTTGGTTGAAGAAAAGTTGGATGTGATGAGCCTTTATGACAGACAAAAGATTGGATTCCACTGAGGTATTTTCACAATCATTATCAATGGTCGTAGTAGTGATAACCCTACCGCTACTTGTTTTGGGACTGTTTATTCGATATATTCACAGTTAACCTACATATCCGACACTATCTATCACCTGACCGGTGACCCCTTTCGTAGCCAGCAACCACCGCAGCCCCCTATTCTGTAACTTGTTTTAAGCTCACCCACAAATTGAATATATCTTTAAACCGCAATGCGTAGTAACCAAGCGTAGGTAGAGGTCTAGTTTCGTGACGGGCGACCGGCGGGGTGAGCCGCTATAGCGCGTAGCGAATATCAGCCCAGCCCCCCTATTCTCTAACTTGTTTTAAGCTCACCTCAATGCTCACCCACAACGATATCTTGACGCCGCGATGCGTAGTAACCAAGCGTAGGTAGAGGTCTAGTTTCGTGACGGGTGAATGGCGGGGTGAGCCGCATTAACGCCTAGCGAATAACGGCCCAGCACGTCTATCATGCGACGGCCGCGACATACTCTCGATTTTTCTCGCACCATATCTCTTGTACTAAGTGTTCTAATAAGAAAGAGACGGATACTGCGAGAAAAATCGAGAGGGGCGACTCACGCGGTGATTTGGTCGCGCCACTACAAGTATAGTAGAGTACGGCGTACGAATGTTGGGTTACCTT
Source organism: Epinotia bilunana (assembly GCA_947049275.1). NCBI lineage: Eukaryota > Metazoa > Arthropoda > Insecta > Lepidoptera > Tortricidae > Epinotia > Epinotia bilunana. The sequence goes on along the minus strand of OX346273.1, from coordinate 8,991,184 downwards.
TGTTTTACCAAAAAAAAATGGGTTACCTTTGTTTTACCAAAAAAAAAGAAAAGTTAAACGTGTCCTTACTTCTATCGAAGATGTCATATTACGGGTTTGATGTTTCTGCGGTGAAGTGGTTTGATAGTTATCTCTCTGGCCGCGTGCAGACGGTGGCGTTGCGTAGGATGGATGGTGGCATTTTGCGGTCCGCTCTTTGCCCTGTGGAAAGAGGTGTGCCGCAAGGTTCAATACTGGGTCCCCTGCTTTTTATATTGTATAGTTCTGACATCACTCACAATATAAGAGGCAGTAGATACCATCTTTACGCTGACGACCTCCAGTTATACGTCTCTAGCGCGCCCACGGATATATCTGTTGCGGTCAATACACTCAACGCAGACCTAGAACGTATTTCTACTTGGTCGGAAAAGAACTGCCTAGTCCTTAATCCGAATATGTTGTTTTTGGGTCAGAGCATCAAATCCGTAGTACCATCAGTAACCTCGAGACTTTGACTACCAGTAAGGTTGCTATCATGGGCGAACCAATAGAGAGGGTGGTAGAAGCAACTAACCTTGGCCTCCTCATGGACGGCAAGCTGCGCTTTGAGAACCACGTACTAAAAGTGGTGAGTAACTGCTTCTATCGCCTTAAAGTTCTTTACAATGTTCGCGATTACTTAAGTGTTGATTTGCGTGTTAACCTTTGTGAATCGCTGATATTGTCAAGATTAAACTATTGTGATGTGGTCTATGCTGGCTGCATTACTGGTCATACAAAAAAGCTCATACAGCGAGTGCAAAACGCATGCATTCGTTTCTGTTTCCGAGTTCCACCCCGCTCCCATATCACTCCCTACTTGATCGCCGCTGGTCTGCTGAACATGCCTGCACGCAGACGGCTTCACCTCGCCACTCTTCTCTTTGGCATAGTGCGATCTGGGGTCCCAGCATATTTGCTGAGTAGACTTGTATGGCCCAAGAGTGCGCGTAGGTGTAAGGCGATGATTCTGGTGCCAAAGCATCGGACCGCGGCGTTTCGAGGTAGCTTCAGGTTCGCGGCGTCCAAGTGTTGGAATGATCTCCCCCCACCTATCCAAGGAGCGCCTAGCAGGTATACCTTTAGGCGCCAGCTTAAGGGCTATTTGTTGACGCTCCAAAAATCCCCACCCTAACCCATCCAGCACTTTATTTAATTTTTATCTATTTTATTTTTTAAACAACCCAACCGTTTCGCGTTTTTCACATTGTTTCTCATCTCATTGTGCTTGTGTCACATATTTAACAGATTTAGTATACTAATTATTTATTTATTATGTGTATACGTTTGTATCGGCAGTATGTTGTGTTGCGTTCCGTGGGTCACGTACGGTGCTGTCTGAAAATCGGCGCTGTAGGTGTCTGTCTGACACCTTGGTATAATGCTGAGACAGCGACCGATTCACTGCCGCGAAGACACACACATTATGTGTCAATTGTATTGTATCTGTACTCCCTTTGTCTCTGTGTGTCTTTTGTGTAGTGAATAAATGTCTTCTTTCTTTTCTTTCTTTCTAAATTATCATTTCCCGAAAAAAAATCGTAGAATTTCATTTGCCAAATAATCGTTTGCCAAATTAACACTTGACAAATAATTCTTTGGCAAACCTAATGTTTGGCATGTTCATGTTTAAGCAATATCTCGTTTACCAAATAGTACGAGTACTTTGGTCAAATTTCATTCAGTCAAATATGTTAGTTGGCATAATATGTTTTAACCAAAACAAAATAAGACAAATGATTTGTATCGTCAATATTTAATTTACCATTTCCATTCCGTCGGTTAATCAGAAGAGGAACTCTTCAATGACAAATCATTTGCATCTTTATTTCAATGGTGTATAAGATACACAATAAAATAACAACTTTTTTTGTTATATGGGTAGGGAGCATAAATGAATTTGTGTAGAGGTCACAATTCTAACCTAACCGCCAGCGTGTCGACGTCACCCCGGTTCGCGGGGTGCCTATTTCCGCTCTAAGGGACACAAGCTAACCCTAACCTAACATACCAAATGATATAATTGTTACGATAGTGTGCTTTTTTAGTGGGGGGGCTTTGCCCCCCGAGCCCTCTCCTTGAATGGCTACGTCCCCCCGTCCCCCCTTCTTTGGTTGCCCTAACCTAATTTACCGTCCTTGCCTACCGACCTACCTAACCGTGCATTTTTTTATTTCAGGGACCGTGCCGTTTTATTAATAGTATTTTAGTAAAATTTCATAACCTAATTAAATGAGAATTTTTGTCTATTTATAGTTTGCCATATCATTAACTTGACTAAATGTTTATTGTCTAATGTTTTTTTGCCTGATTAAAGCATTTCCTAAAAGACCAATTTTCATAGGTAATGTAATTTTTCGTAGTAATATTTTGCTGAATGAAAATTTGACGTAATGAAAATATTCGTATAAAATTGTGCCAAAGTTTGCATTGGCAAACAAAATAGTTGCAAAACTTTGTTTGGGAAATGAAATTTGACCAAAAAAAAATTGGTAAAACAACAGGATCCCACGAATGTTGTCGTGGCACGTGCTTAATCGGTAGCTAGCGGCTATGCGATAATAGAGACAATGGCCTTTGTTTGAAAGATTAGGGCTCGAAGCGAAAAATTCACCTGGGAAGAGCCGTACTATACCGGCCCCAGGGGCGTTCTATCGCAGCGCATTGCATGCGATAGAAAGGGAATGGGATGGCCACGTTTAGGCTAGGATTAACAGAGAACCTTCTGTACGTAGTACTATTATTTATTCTGTGCCGCAACCGTTTTTTTTTTGTTTTTTGAACCTGACTGTTGCTATAATAGGACGGACCCAATATAGCGATCGAATTGCGTGGAGGGTAGCCTGGGGAAAATCCAGGGGTAGCCTCCGGCACGACCACGCGGGGAAGTTTATACACTGGAATACTCTACGAGTTTGCGCTCCAGTGAGATTGGCTGAACGGTATCAATCAACCGAATCTGGGGTGTGAGTGGTGTCGAACTACTGGGAGTTTTATCGCTGGTTCGCCAAAACCTAGCCTAGCTGAGAAGAGTCCAGCAAGAAACTCAGCTAGGCCCGACTTGGGTCGGACTGACTTTACCCGGTATGCGGCGGTAGCGGGACGAATAGGGACTGTATGTGTCTGTGTTGTCGTGATCTCGCGGTGGACGTCCCCGCCGGCGGGAACGCCGAAGTGTATACGAGATGTGATGGATGCCGAAAGCGCAGCGTTCCATCTTTCGATGGACACTGTGATTTCGTCGTCCGGGTCCGTGTGTGTGTGCCTAGGACGCCGGACCGTGCGGCCCCTAATCAGTGAGCGCCGAGTAACGACAGAGGGGGGAGGGATGGGAACGTAATCAGCAGCCTTCCTAACTATAACGGTTTTTTTATAACGGATTCCTATGGTGGGCAGCGCTGTCAAAATAACGTCTGGTAGCCTGCTTAAAGAAACCATACATGGTGCTAATCCCCATGTCGTGGTGCAGGCTGAGGTTCGATTCAATCGAACCGCCCTGCTGCGCCCGGCTGGTGAGCCGCCCTACGGAGAAAACGATTTAGAATGACCTGAAGCGGTTTGAGCGATGACATAGGCACGTGAGCAAATACTACACTTGCATATGTCATGATTGGACGAACACAAGTCTTGTAGAGTATATCTTATATACTACGTGTTTTTGTCAATTTCCGTTAATTGCAAGGGGGCATAGGTTAGATCAAATAAGTATCTTAACTCTTACTCTTATCAAGATATTCAATATTTTAATTTAATCAGATTTGCAGCTTTCACCACTGTTAATGCTACAGTAGATTATTTTGTAAAAAAAAATTTTTTTTTCTTTTTTTTTTCAAGTAATAATTATGCTTATTTGTTACTGTGAATGCACCTACTCTGCAATATGCCGAAGTTAACGGAAATTCCCGGGAACACCGTGTATATGAATATGCAGTTATTAAAACCGGGCCGGTGCAACCGCACCAATGGGTAATCAACCGCGAACGCGTCGCGTTTGATCCTGCGGCGAATCATTGATAGGTGGGCATTTTTAATAATTTGTGTACCCAATTAGCGTGAGTTGTTAAATAAAAACCAGCCAAGTGCGAGTCGGACTCGCGCACGAAGGGTTCCGTACCATTATCTATAAAAGCGGCAAAAACCCACGTTTGTTGAATATTTATTTTATTCCGTTTTTTTGTATTTGTTGTTATAGTGGCAACAGAAACATCATCTGTGAAAATGTCAACTGTCTAACTATCACCAATCACGGTTAATGAGTTCATGAGATACAGCCTGGTGACAGACGGACAGACAGACGGACGGACAGCGGAGTCTCAGTAATAGGGTGCCGTTTTTCCCTTTGGGTACGGAAGCCTAAAAATTAACTCGGTGTCAGTTTTGTGACGACATTCAGTTTGTATAAAAACTAACTTTTTCTGTTTAATTAATGAATATATATTTATGCCTATATACGTTAATGAAACGTTCATTTTCACATGATTTGTATGCTTAATTTTCGTGACAAAACTGTCACCGAGTTAATTTTTGTTTAACAACTCACGCTAATTGGGTAGGTATTACCTACATGAATTACTGAAAATGCCCATTCACTTTCATTAAAATACGCCATTTTGCATCGCTGCAGGCTTTAATTCGCAATGCACACCTGTCAAACACGTTAGAGGCAACTAGTGTAAGGCTTATCTTACGTTACGCGTAGTTATTATTAATGCTGGAATCTTGTTGACCTAGAGCTGAGCTTACAGATGAGACCGAAAGAAATAAATAGGTAATAATAAATATTTGGGGACCATCTTACAAAAATCGACCTAGCCCCAAACTAAGCAAAGCTTGTACTATGGGTATTAGACGACGATATACATTCTTAAATAGATACATAAATACATAGAAAACATCCATATAACTTAGGAAGAAATATTCGCGCTCATCACACAAATAAATGCCCTTACCGGGATTCGAACCCGGGACCTCCGGCATCGTAGGCAGGGTCACCACCAACTAAGCTACAGAGGTCGTCGAAATATTCTGTGAATTAATGTATTGAAAGGTCATCGGCCGGTTTAACGTCCAGGGAACAAAATACAAGGGATGCAAATACTGAAATTAATTAATCATCAATTCATCGATCATTCGATCGCGGAATCAATTTCCAATAGGTACTTTTATAATTTTGTACGTTAATGACTCTTAACGTACCTACATATATCAGCACTAAGTACCCGACACTAACGGCCGTATTCATAAACGTCCTATAAGCCTGTTTTAACTAAAATGGCGTAGAAATTCTTTTGTCCTTATCTGTCACATTGACATTTGTGTTCGTAAGAAAGGGACAGAGCACATTTTTTTAGCAGAGGCATTTTAAATTTTATGAATAAGGGGGTAAGTTGTTACCGAACGGAGTAATCCGCCAGGATGTGCAGGCAATCATTTGAGTAGGACTCAAAACTTCGTTCCTCTTTCTCAGCAGCTGACGGTACCTACTGTTTTACTTTCCATTCCATCCTCATGTACTTACTGGTAGGTAAGTGCCGTATTCCGCGATCACGTATTCCCAGCGAAACGACCCATATAAACAAGTAACGTTTTAGAATAAACCAGGAGGTACATTTCGGTTCGTCGTCTCCGATCCCAATCAGATTTCTATCAGTTTTCCGCGCTCGCTTCTAGAGACGCCGTACTAGCGAGTTAGAATGAGCGCGCAGACTATAAATATTAGATTGAAATGGTGAACGAGAAGTAGTGAATTGACCCACTAAGCCGTCGTTTGATGTCTCGTCTCTACTTATCTCTGCGTTTTATGTGCCAAGTAATCGAATCGGGTTCTATCGACACTTGGTATTTTGGTTTAAGTATGATTTGAAAATGTGTTAGATTTCGTTAATGCTAGCATTTCCCCACGAATCCGTCCGCGTGAACAGTTCTAAGTAAACACATATTATTATGTTTACACTCAACAATAGTAGGTGGGTACTCATCGTCTGTTACCGGTACTTGAAATAAAAATATAGGTAAATAGGTATTTACAACTTTTACAAGTAAAGTAAGAGTTATTATACTGAAGCTCTCTGGGAGCTTTATCTTAGGCTCAGTAGTCGCTTACCTTATACTCTAATCCAGGGATGCCGCGGATGCGGATATTAGGGGGCACACATCCGCTGATGCGGATTTTGGGTTAAACACTCAAAAAACGTAAATAAACAACGTCCATTTTATAATATCACGCGATCATCCAACCCGTTGAGACTAAATTACAATCGTAGCGAACAAATAAAAAACGCGTTTGCTCTTGTTCACAGAAACGAAAAGAAGTTTTTTTTACTAATGGCGAAAATATCTAAAACGCGTACGGTAAGCGTCGCGTGGGCTCCTTTCTTGTCGTGAATTGCACTACATCCGCATCCGCAAAAACTCCGCATAAATTTTGGCGGATGCGGATGCGGATGTTGATGTTAAAATTTGTGCGGAACTTTCGCGGTTGCGGATGCGGATGCGAATGTCTGCAACATCCCTGCTCTAACCATCACTTACCATCTGGCGAGACTTAGGGTCAATCAAAAGTCAGTATTTTGTTTAAAAAATCAGCCAAGTGCTTGTCGGGCCACGCGCAGTACCGTAGTTGCATGTCTGTCTTAGTTATATCGACACGCGGGCGCCAACAAAATGGTGCGGTTGCGTCGGCCGAATTTTTACGAAAGTTGGCTTTTCTAACTTTATTTTAAGTTGGTCGACTATTACTCGGTAACTAGTTATGCCTACTTAGCCATGATAGTTTTCCTTTTAAGTTCATTATAACACATTAAAAGAATCGTGGCAGCTAGTAGTAGCTGCCACGATTTTTTTTCACATACCCAGTAGTAGCCATTTAGCCGGCAGGGGGACGACGATGACGACACATGACGAAGCTATCCAACGATACCCCACACTAGGGGTTAATTAGTTAGGCTTTAGATGCCTGAAATAAATAATTTATTATTATTATCGAGAAAATAGTACATTACGTACCTAGGGCGGTGAATTCGTGAATAGCCCAGATCGCAGTTGTTTGTGGCTAGAACCGAAGGTGAGGGCCATAAATATGCGATCTGGGGCTTTACGAATTACCGCCCGTGGTACTTACCACTGGCACTTAAAATTGTGTACTTACACAATTTTAAGTCTTCATCTGGCCACAATGCGAGTTTTACTGTACGCGCAGCGTGCAGTAAAACTCGCATTACATCCCTACTTTAGGTGTAGGAGCGGTACCCTAAAAAAAAACGGAATATTTTATTCTACTGTTTTGTCGGCATGATTGATTTATATAGGTAGCCATGCCGAATTACAGCCTTATAGACGCAAGGGTTACAGAGCTAACCCACAGACGGTCAGACTGACAGACGGCCAGATTGACATGGCGAAACTATGAGGGTTCCGTTTTTCCTATTTTGGCTATCCGTAGCCTAAAAAGGCACGTTTAAAAATACGTAGGTACTGAAATATAATCACGCTACAATCTCGTTGCTTCATTATGGCGGCCAAGATTAGTTCCAATAAGAAAACTCTTTTACCGAGAAAAAAGCCAACAACGAAGTCGAACTTCTATTTATCTTCTGCCTGCAAATAATAAATATCGCCTTGGGGTATGAGGCGGAGCTATTTGCTGCGCCATCTTTTATTGAAAGCAGTTGAATTTTATATGAAAGGTACCTCAGGGAGTAAACAGAAAACCTTCAACTAACAAAACGACTTCTTTAGGCTACCTCCGCACTCTTCCGCTACTTCGGAGCTAGCTCGGTACAGTATCAGTAAGCTATTAGCTGTCAGTATCTGCCTTTATACCTAACTTTAATTATAGACAAGGGTTCTGTTCGCAGTTCAATAAATAATAGACGAGTAAATAAATTAAACTAAATGTTCTGAATTAATAATGAATAAAATGATCTTCAGTTGCAAATTAAGTTTAATTAATAATATTGTATGCTTTTACAAGAGTTACGAAGACAAGATATGAGTTCCCATTACCATCGACTAATCATAAAAACTAGAGCGCTGAACATTGACAAGAGAATAAGGCGCCCACACACGCTTCCAACGACAATTCTTAACACTAAAACTACTTAATTGATGTCTCCCAGCACGGCTAGCATGCGACGGCGCGCGAGCTCTCTCGATTTTTCTCGCACTATCCGTCTCTTTCTTATTAGCACACTTAGAACAAGAGATATAGTGCGATAAAAATCGAGAGTATGTCGCGGCCGTCGCATGCTAGACGTGCTGATCAGGCCCGTGAGGCAGGGTCCCCATTAGGCTGGCTGCGTTCCCCCTCTGGATCGCTATGCTGATCCGTTGAGTGAGGAACGAGCCAGCTCTGTGGTCCCCAGTGGAGCATAATATAGTTTGGTTGACTAAGGCAGGACGACGACGAGCGAAGCGAGGAGGAGTGTTAGGAAGAACCCCGACCCTACGGCCCCTGTGCCACGGCAGTGGCCATTTTTATTACCTAATACTTACTTAATATTCAATATGTTGCTATGGTATGCTAATTAACATATGACGAATAAATAAATGACATCTTAAAAAACTGCCGGGTAAAATTTTGCCTAGACAATCATTAATTAATTAATTAATTGAGAAATGACGACACGTTGACTTGCTAAATAAAACATCGCCCAAATAAAAATATGGGATAAATAAATAGGTAGGAAGTAAAAAAATGCTCAATATTTTTCGCTGAAACATTGTTTAATCGTTCAGTAGACTATTACTTACAACGAACTAGCTACTGTATGTGATTTAGTGAAACGAAGCAAATTGTATATGAATAGGTACGGGAATGGAGCGAGTCGGCAGAAATAAAAAACTCGTTAAGCATGAGAAATGTTTAATGCAAAGGTTCCGAATAACAGCCTCATTCACAAGTGTATTTTTTAATGGGAACGCAGCTTATGGGAGTCCCATTTGATGTTCACAGGCAAACTAGCCATGTATGAAAATCGTAAGTCGATCGAAGGGGTATAAATAGGTTATAAGGTCAATATATGTTGTTAAGGCCGTATATGAGGTAAGAACATCTACCTACAATGAGTGATCTCTAACATGGTGGGTACAATAACATTATATAATTAGCGTATATTCCTTTTTTTAGTCGTGCACTCTTGACAGTGTTCGTGGTCATGTCCGCAGACTTTGCAATTCGTCGCCATTTGGCGGAGTGAGAGCATCCATTGATTGTATCTTCTGTCTTCTGTGACCGCTTTGATGAGGTCTGTCCATCGTGTTGGAGAGCGCCCACGAGATCGTTTGCCCTCGAATTTCTCTTGCACCACCAAACGTTCCATTGAGTCCGAGGACGGGGTGTTTTATTAGCTTACGGGTGATTAATTAGCTTCAAATAACTTTAAAGAAGGATACCTACCGAGCTACCTAGTCGTAATTTTGCTGCGAATAATTTCGCTCGACCACCTACAAACTGACCTTATGTTCCGTTTCTAACCCGCGAGCTAGAAACAGATTTTCGTGACCAATCAACCCCCGTGCGATAGCTTGTGAGAAGGTTCAGAATTTTGTATCATGAAGCCCCGTGGACGTCAGCTGCGGGTCCGTCGGCCGGCCGGCTAGCAGCACTCACAAAGACGTAAAAATAACTTATCCCCTTTACCCTCGATTCATTTTATCATTAAATGATACTTAATCCAATATTATGGCTAAAAATAATCGTCAGCTGACTGTACAGTGGTGGAAAACCCGTCAGTTGGTCACATGAAAATTTTAAAATAAAAAAGTTTTTAAGTTAAAACGACGACGGCGCGATACTTTGCTATGCACGTTTAAGCAGATCAACGCCTGCTGTTGGTCAACCCACCAACGGAGCCACAGCTGACGTCCACGGGGCTTCGTGATAAAACATTCTTAACCTTCTTACAAGTTATCCCCAGGGGTAAGTGACTGACATAAAAAAGCTCGTAAATAGCTCGCGGTCCACTAGACTTCTTTTTCGCTGAGAAAACCTGCGTACCACGTAAGTACTTACCTACCCAGTAACTGGGTTATGTGGTATTTCAACCCATTAAAAACTCCACGGCGGCCGCCATCTTGCGCTTACATGCGGAGTACAGTCAAGTGTAAAATATGGGTGCATACAACTTACTCATAAATATGTTCCATAACTCTTATGTCAGCGGATTAAGGTTTTGGTACTTATTTATGAGAGGATGTTATCGATACGTATTTTTGCACTTAACTGTACTATAGGATACCAAACTGAACGCACTAGAGTCCGCATCTCACTATTTCTTGCTCCCGATTCGCCGTCTCCTTGGGGTCGTTAGGACATTACTCTAACTGTGGCTCCCGCTACGGAAAACACATGCGACCCCGATAGCCCCCTTTAGTCGCCTTTTACGACAGGCAGGGGAGACCGTATGTACCTAATCTTGACCACTACACGGCCATAACGTTTCACTAGACCTAAGAGCATTTTCCTTGAAACAGTAAACTTTAATATTTTTCTAGAAATATCGTCGTATATAGAAGTCGGAATGAGCGAAATATCAAAAAAACATTAGGGCAAATGATGTTACGTCTAACGAGGGTCAATCTATTTAGCTGTCGTCCGTCTTCCCAGTACCGTTTCTAAATTTAAGGCCTTGTTAAGACCGGAGAAATATGGTAGCGCAACACTCGACTCGTCAGGCGACTATGCCGTAAACCTAATATGGACGCTTGCGATTCTAGAAGGATCACAAGGGCGTTGCTGACCCTTTAGTGATTTGTGGATTCATTGTGTTGATAGCTAGAGACGAATGCACCCCTCACTCTCAACACAATATACCCTCAGAAGTTCTGGCGACTTTACTCACCACCAGTAAAACAACAATATATATTACCTGCAAGTACTGCAGCGTTATTATGGATAAAAAAAGGCCAACGCCAACACAGTTAACTGACTATCCTGTATTTATATTGAACCTTATCACAATACACATAAAGTGCACGGATGGTCAGTTAACTGTGTTGGCGATGGTACTTGCCCAGTTGGGGACCTCCAAATATGTATAATAAGCGAGATGGCATTCCGCTGTACCGTACCTCTGGTAGCAAGGTAAACGTCCGCGTGCCCGATGCTGTACTAATGTGGCATGGGACCCTATGGCAATATAATTTAATATAATATATTAAATTCGAACTAGACGCCCGGAAAGACTGCGATATTTCCACACAAACCGCTAGCGTGGTCAAACAGGCTGCGCCCCGTCGGCAACGCGCCTCGCTTCTGTCGCGTCCCGCCAGCAGCCCGTCGTGCGCAGCAGTCGCAGCACGGCTATCACGCGACGGCGCGCGAGCTCTCGATTTTTTTCGCACTATCCGTCTCTCTCTTATTAGAACACTTAGAACAAGAGGTATAGTGCGATAAAAATCAAGAGTATATCGCGGTCGTCCCATGATAGACGTGCAGGCCAGCACGATGCGCGTGTGCTCTGTGTGACCGGGCGTCCCGCCCGCAGCACGCGCTCGTCAAGCCCGCTACCGTCCCGCTGGCAATCTGTTCGAGCCTTAAGAGGATTTTTCTTGATTTGAAATCAAAATAAAAATAAATTATTTATTCTGCAAATAGGCCACAAGGGCACTTTTACATGTCAAACGGTAATTTACAATAAATTAATAATAATAATCTTACACAATAATAATTTAAAATTATATATAAAAGGTTAACAAACTAAAATGTCTAAAATGCCAAGTTAATGTAAACAAACAAAATTGCAAAATATGACCATTATATTCGATATAAGATCTGTATCAGCATTAACAAGAAGTTAATGATATTAATTCAGTATTCCAGAGATGTATAAGGTCTCTGAGCATCCAAATACAATTAATAATTATTCTAATATTCTAAGAGATGTATACGGTCTCTAAGCGTCAAAACAAAAAAGGAACATTGATATAATATTGTCAGAGATGTACAGGGTCAATAACAATAAAACGTTGACACGTTTTATTCATCAGACATCAGAATGATGTCTCTCGTCAATAAGATAATAATAATATTAAGAAATTAAGCCATGTCAAATTTGACATGGAGTGCCCATACCATATACTAGCATAGGTATTACAGCATCGAGCACTCGGACGTTTACCTTATAGCTGTTAGGTAGTGTTGCATACGTTTCTCGACGAAGGACCCCTAAGCCTGCTGCACTTAAGTAGCCATTTGACTATTTGCAACGGAGACGAGACGCATTCACGTGCATGCTTCCTCTTCACAAAGACCGTTCCGTTCGTCAAACTGAACTTGCCGTGTTTTTAATAACTAGGCCTTAGCATTTTGCAAGTAGTAATATAACAAAATTTGATTATACATTAATTATTTGATTGTCGGTTTATTAAACTGACACCTATGTTCTAAAATGGGGTAGGCAGAGCGCGTTAACATATTTCAGTGCTTCTTGAATGTTACGTTGCAGCGATAGTTTTCTAGTCCATCGCTTATAACACTCTTCAATCGAATTCTTATCACACCTTTCAAATTGAAAAAGCACATTAGGCTCTGACATTAGCTTCCGATTTAACTGCTCATTCCTCACCCGCAAGCTTGTCGAGCCTTACGCCACGTTACGCACAGGCGTAATTTCCGCGCTTGTCAAAGGCTAAGCTGCCGTTACAAACGGGCTGCATTTCGGCGGCTTCCGGCTGCAAAATTGCAGTTGGAATGCAGTTCTTTTGCAGTTGACGTAATTGCATCGAAAATGGAAGCCAACTGCGCAGTCTGTTTGTAGTCGGCGTGCTGTTGTGACGACTGTACTCTTGACGTACCTAGGTATATGGCAGACGTGAGATATATGCAACTCTATTGCATTTGTACCAACTTCACTACAGTCTACAACTGTGCAGCTAGTTTGCAGTCAGTGTGCAGTTACGATGCAGTTACATTAACTGCATTCAAACTGCACATTTTCAGCCAGAAAGCCCGTTTGTAACGGGATCTTGCCTGCAAGAGTCATGCGACGGGAAACTGTTCTCAAACGCCCAGTGGGGCGGAGTGTTTTGCCAATCGCATTTACGGTATCGAAAGAAGAAAGATTGTTCCTTACGAACATTATAATTTCGAATACATAGTGAGTAGTGCGTCATAATACCGTGCATTGGGAAGTAGCCCGTACACGAAGTCCTCGATTTTGCCCCAATCATCGCACGTTTCTGCATAAGTAGCACAACTCTGTTGGCATCCGTTGAGTTTGCTCAAATAAGCGAACCGTAGACATCGGCGAATGGAAATGAGCAAAATAAACCTGCTTCATGGCATCATCGGATATTAAAGGTTTTAGCTTACGCAAATCAAAGACTACACTTCTCAATCTATCGCATAGTTTGTCAACATGGCACTTCCAGTTAAGATTAGAGTCCAGAGTGAAGCCAAGGAACCTACATTCATCACTTGTTAGCTGCACATGTAGGAATCGCAATTTTGCGCCCCGTGAAGACAATGGCGTTGGATTTAGTCATATTCAAGAGTAAGCCATTGGTAAATAACCACCTCTGCAGTTGATCACAGCCGCCATGTATCTTCTCTCCAAGCTGTTCATAAGTGCGCGCACTGACGACCTCTGTAGTATAGGGCTTGATTTTTTTAACTTGTAGCTTCATCAAACAGGCCACTTCTCGGTTCTCGTTTCTAATGTAGAATCGGTTATTTATCTCCATTACCTAATCTAGTCTCAAGGCCTACATTTCCTTTGGTTATTTATGACTAAGGTATGAGTAAACGGGTACTTAATTGATTTATAAGCTTCAAAACTTTAAGAGCTTTTATTTACCAATAATGTTTTATCTCCATTTTGGGGGCGCCCACGCATTTAAATTATTTAATTAGGACTAAAATGACTGTCTTCAACAAATAAATTAATAAGTACATACCGTCAAACGGGGGAATTATAGACTGATGCGGAAAATGAGACAATACATCGTAGGGATTCCTTATACTTGCAAAACTGTTAGAGATACACCTGTCAGTTTGCTGTCAACACGCGCGCAGCATCATCACGTTCGTACAGGCACCGTAAAATGTTATTGTTTCTATCACAATTTCTCACAAAAAAATACTTTCTAAGTGCTTGAAGACTGGTGATTTATTTGTGGTGTAAAACAGCGTGTGTCGTTAAGAATACACTTTCCTCCGTGCAGCTGAAACTTCACTTCAAAGCATAATTTCTAACCATTCACGACCGTGAACATAATGCCACCCGTAGCTCAATTTGCATTGTCACGTAAAAAGAAAACACATTTATCTTACTTTAGAAAATGTAGAGTAGAACACGAAATAATGCAGAGCGTTGAATGAAACATGATTAATGGAGGGTAACGCTCTATTGATCATTGTTTGCATGGTTAAGAACCTGTTGTGTATTTGATTACAGATGTTGAATTTGAATTTGGTTTGTATTTGTTGCGCTCGCTCGCTTCCACGTGCGCCAAGCCACATCTTGATTTTGAGCGGCGGCGGCAGTGGCAAAGGTGCGTCGAACGTGTGAGCGGGACAACAGAAGGCAGTATCTTACTCTATCCCCCCCTGGCACGTCTATCATGGGACGGCCGCGACATACTCTCGATTTTTCTCGCACCATACCTCTTGTTCTAAGTGTTCAAATAAGAAAGTGACGGATAGTGCGATCAAAATCAAGAGAGCTCGCGCGCCGTCGCGTGATGCTGATATGGGAGTCATACAGAGATTTAGGTTCGCGTTTTTACTGTTGACTTTGCCAAAGTTAAGGGTAATAATGCCTAATTTTTTGTTGGACTCTTAGTGCACATAAATGGTCTTAACTTGTATAATTTTATGCAAAAGTAAAGGACGGTGGTGCCAGGAAAGGTGACTTTTGTTTTTTTGAAGGAAGTGGACGTCTAGGCCTAACGTGAGAGATAATCTTATCTTTCAATTGTCTGTGTCATCCTGAGCTTGAAAGAATGAGATATGAAATGAGGATATCCTTATGATATGCTGGGGTCACATTTTGTAAGAAGCATACCGGCCCTTAACCACTTCAAGAGATTCAACATAGTTGTTGTACTTACGTAAAATCTGGAAAGGATAATTTTCAACCACGGCTGTCATATTAACTGGACACATTCATTAATATGACATCCACATTATAACAAAGTTATATCGCTGTTGAATGTCTGTGTCCGAAACTGACCCGTCATATAGTTGACCTATATATAGTTAGTAGTATATTGGCGCGCGTGGCAGCAAGGGTTTGCAACAAATATAAAACAAATTCCAATTTGCCAAACAATTTGCCAATGTTGTCAAACAGACTTTATGAACGATACGGTAATGAGAATGAGTAATGACTAGCGCTGAATGGCTTTGGATTCCTTAACTTTATATAATTTCGTGAATAGGTATGGTACTGATTTGACATTTTGGGACACAATAAGAATATATGGCAGTAAAGAATATTGAATATCCACCTCTATAATTTCAAGAACACTTCCTCATAGAAGCTTGGTGTGTGTGCCAGCAGCATTTCCATAGTTAAAAGTTTTGAGTTCAGAAATCGCCAATTTTATTACTTATTCTGCCCCGTTACCCAGGAAACAAAATTACATTTTCTTAGAAAAATGGTTACAAGGACTTATAACATGCTTAGAAGATGGCCCACATAAAATCCCAATAAAGCCCAATTGATGATTTTAAACTATAAGTGCCCTAGGAGATATAACTAAGATTTAGGTATGGTCATTCGTCCACAGTCATCAAATGACCATTTTGAAATTGGACCAATAGTAATATCATCAAAAGTGAATAATGTAGTTGTGTTAAACTTTCTTAATATGTGCAACGTGAATAATGCCTAACTTAAGTAAGTGTCAAATTGAAACATGAAAATCGACTATGTTGTACAAAATTCATATACGACGTATTTTCGGTTGGTAATATTTCTGGACTGTACGTAATTCCATATGGACGTATTTTTTCGAGTATGTCAATTTTAGCTTTAGGACGTATTAAATAGCAGACTGGACATTTTTCCATGTCGAGGATTTTCAAATTGACATTATTCAGATTCGACAAATAAGTAATTTCCAGTTGTCAATTCTCCATTTGTGCTGAATGACATTAAATCATAACTAGGTATGACTACTAGTGACAAAAAAGAGTTCGTGGTTCTGAGTATTGTTAAATACGCTTTTACCTAGTCACTAATCGAATGGCTTTGTAGCTGTAGAACCTGCGGGGCTGCCTTTAAAAAAAAAGCCGAAAACGATAAAATTTCTCGAGAATCGGCTGAGAAATGCGACCAGGGCTGTTATTCGCTAAGCGCTAAAACGGCCCACCCCGCTGGTCACCCGTCACGAAACTAGACCTCTACCGACGCTTAGTTACTACGCATCGCGGTGTCAAGATATATTTGTGGGTTGAGCGTTGAGGTGAGCTTAAACAAGTTACAGAATAGGGAGGCTGTAGAGGAGCAGGACAGCCGCGCATCCAGACATCCGGATATACGAAATAATTTTGGCTCTAGCTGAAACGGAGAATTTCGTTCGCTTCGCTCGCTCATTCAAATATGACTATGAAAAGGTTCCCAGTATTGCAGGACAAGGTATTACATCGTCACTAAATTATTCATACATAATCATTCTGAGACTGAAGTTGAAGACTGTTGAGACTGATGAGAGTGTACGCGGACTTATGAATAATTTACTTTAAAAACAAAGTTTTAACCGTCTTCAATTTAGTACTCCGCCAAGCCACGAGAACATTTCCACATTTATTTTCCAATTTACCACATGAACTGATTTCCGAGAGCAAATGCGTTGATTATTAGAGAAAAAAACCGAATCGCTGTACCTAGTCTAGCCATAAGTTCTGTTACTGGCAGTTAACAATGATTTTAAGAAAAATAATAATTCGAATTTCGAATGTTGTGTTTTGACGTAAGTACTTGGATGTTTTTGCCACCATTTATATACAATATAATATTAAAATAAGTAAATTAATAATGGAGTGGGGTGTCAAAGATAATAGAATTGCTGTGATTGCTCTGCATAAGGTAGGAATGGAGCCGTCCCACATTTTTGAGACACTAAAAAAGTTAGAGATCAGTCGAATGTTTGTGTATCGTACCATTCAAAGATACACCAAAACGTCCTCTGTCGATGACAGTAAAAGATCTGTGAGATGTGGTTCGTAGGAGTAAATAATACAACGAGTCTCGGATATGGAATGATTTCTTTATTAGGAAATACATGGGTTTATATAGGCATACTCTAACAATGAAGGTTACTGGAATGAGGTTACTATTAATTAGGTTTGGTTATGTGAGACATACTATCAGGTTTCGAGGCCCTATGAAATAGGATCTAACAATAGGATAGTTATTCATTAGAAAAAGCTAGTGCACGTGCGTGAGACACCTGCATGACTCAAGGTTATTAATACAATGTTGCGCACTACACCTCACGCCTCTCCTTTTTTTTTTTTTTTTTTTTGGAGACAAAAATTTGGTAACATATTTTTGGCTTAAAATTATCTGTTACAATGTTTTACATAAGTACTTAACTTATCTTATTTCTATACATTACTATGCGTGATACAATATGGTTCTTATATTATTCTACTGGTTTTACACTGTTCACTGTGTGATGCATATATGGATGTTCGCTCGTTGTCTTTTGCTTAGGTTGCGAATACATTGTTTAGTTGTTGGGGTTTTAATATGATATTTCATAAAACTAGGGCAGTGTCTATTGTTCTTGAATATGATATTTTTTTAGTGTATGGGTGGTGATGTTCCCTATTTGGATGTGGATGTATTTTGTGTCAACGGTTTCGGGTTGGGTTCTTGGATCTGCATATTTGGTGGTCTACGATTAATGATGTAGTTATTTGCTTCAGTTTCGTTCTGTGAGCTTGTTGGATTAACTATGTTTGAGTTTTTTTATTTTTTATTTAAAATATAGGGTTTTTAAATGAGTTAAACAATTTTATATGGTTAGGTGCCGTGTTCGTGTGTTTTTCCGAATGTTTTTTATGTGCTAAACTTTGTGTAAATTTATTTAAAATTTAGATACGCCTTTATTCCCAAAAGGGGTAGGCAGTGTTCATGAAACTATGATAGATGAACAATAACTTTGTGTGTAGTTTGTTGCTGTTTGCTGTGAAACGGTAAGTTTTTAATTTCAGTTTTATTGTTAATAGCAATAGAGTTTAGTTCTGATTGTGTTTTCCTGATATTCCATGGTATTTAAACTTGAACTTGAAATGGTGATGGTGGTTAATTGAATGACGTTTTATGGTTTCGTGTATAAAGAGTTTGATTACCGCTGTTTTTCTTTTTTAACTTAATATTAAATCTCTTAACCTATAGTAACTAGTTATTTTAAAAATAATATATATATATATTTTTTTTATATATATTTTTATTTTATGATTACTCCTACGTGATAAAAATATTATACTAGTATTTCCTTATTGGTTGTTAAAAAAAAAAAAAATTGAATAAAACAAAATATATATATTAGTTTAATGCTGCTAAATAATTGCAAGTTTGTTATGAATTTGTTATTCTATACGTTTACTATGTTTTGATATTTTTATGTAATTTTATTTTGACCTTTAATATTTGTCTTTCATATTTATTTTAGAGAGCGTTTTCATGAAAAAATTATCTTGGTTACAATATTTCGTTATTTAATTTTTACACGTCAATAATCTTCTTTGTGTGTGTAATCTTCTTCTTTTATGTATTTATTTCATTAAATTTTTATTTTATTTTATTTTTGTCGGAGTGTTCTTACTCACAAGTAGCCTGGTTAATCTGTTGTACCTAGGTCTATTGCTGTTGGTTTTGGTTTTAAGTTCTTAGTTTGTATTTTTTTTTTTTGATTTGTTAGGTTTAGATTTTAGTTTTTAGATTTTTTTTTTTAGGGATACGCATCTACGTGGTCGGCCAACCTTACATATAATATTATTATTTGCTCAAGGTACAAGATACTGTTTAGTTTATTTATAAAGCGCGCACACATATATCAATATATGTATATGTGTAACCAGGCAGTTCATTTAACACTTCCTCACTTTAACCCTTTATCCTTTCCATGTGTCTAAAGACCTACACGATTGATAACTCGACCGAATCATGATCAGGTTCCAAAGATTTCCTGCCTGCTTGTACCTGGCGCATCCCTTATATCACCTATATGCTTTCTGTCGTGCCACGGTGCGTGGCGCACGTATGCGTTTACGCGACTGCACGAGGAGTCTCTCGGACGCTTGATGCTGGCAAAAAGTATATTTGTGATACAATGTTGTTCTAAATTTATTTGTTTTGCATCTTTGCTCTTTTTTTTTTTTGCTCTTTTATTTGTGAATTATTATTATTATTATTATTTTGTCAGTTATTTAATTTAATTTGCTGAATTTTAATTTACACTAATAGTTATTCGTTTTTCTTTTTTTTTTTGTTAAGTTATTTAGTGAACTGAAATATAATGATTATAATAGTTTTTTCCTTCATTCTAATTTAATTAAATTTTTATATTTTGGGTACTTCTTCTTTTAAATTATTATCTAGTAAATTGAATATAATGTTAATAATATCTTAATCTTCTATTTGAAATAGTATCTAATAATGAATTGAACATAATGATAATAGTTGCTTATCTGTCTATATGAAATATATTATAATTAATTGAATATAATGAAAATAATATCTTATTCGTCTATATAAAATATAATCTAGTGTCACTGTTTGTAAACATAAATATATTAATTTTCTCTATTATTTATATTTATTTTAATGAACTTTTACTTATTTATTTCTTTCCTTGCTTAGTGCTGCATTTTGCTAGTAGAATTCTCTTATTTTCTCTATCACTACTACGCACGATCGTTGAAGACATTGTCATATAAGAATTTCATCTACTTTTAGGTGATCAGTCTAATCGTACTGTGAAAAACTTACACGTCTTAGCCTTCTCGGATACATTCTGTTTTAAAAGAAACTGTTTTTACTAAATCATAGCTATCTGATGAAATAATTTTACTACGGTATGGTTAAAATTCGGTGTTTGTAGGTATTTGCGTCTATACTAATTAGTACGAATATTTGTGCGCTATGAAAACTATTTCTATACGGGTCATAATAAAAAAATGTAATTGAAAAGTAAGTCTCTAAAACAATGCACGAAGATATATATAAAATTTGTAATTCGGGCTGTTATATCAGCTGTCGCGTGCCATAAGGACACGTCGTATTTGTGCTATTTTGAACTCAATCTAAAAAGCTATAAGATTTATCATAATGTTCTATATATTACTACCGTGGATTAACATATGGCGCGGTAATTTCATCCCTTACACTAGATGAGTCACGCTATTGAGTACGTGACTTTTATATATTCATAAAAATAATTTCTATTTGAACTTGATGGGATTATTGGACAAGACATAGTCAAAACATGTGCCTATGCTCCCTGTGTTAATCCGCGTATGTCATGCGCTTAGGCTGACATTCATGTAAATAAACCATATGTGTATAGTGCTGTTTGTATTAAATCGCACTTTGTTCACATGACTATAAGTTAGAATTTAGTTCTTAGTTACGAAAAGAGATGAAACGGCTAGAGTGTGACGTTGTTTTCTTGGGTTTTTGCTATCGCCGTGTTTACTTGATGTCGCGGGGGACGCGCTATTCTTATTTTAGTACTTTGAGTTAATCTGGTTTTGGTTGCGTTTTTTTTTTTAATCATATTAATTTGGATTACTGTCTGTTTCATGTACCTTTTGCAATTAATTAATTAAATAAGTAATTTTGAGTCTAAATCTTTTATCAACATAGAGTGATGGTGTCTATAAGTCGTGTTAAAATTTACTATATATTTGTCTATAAATATATATATATATATATATTTATATTGATTACTGAACCGAAATAATGATTAAAACATTTTATTGTTATAGACTGGATTAACTCATTGTAGTGTTTTGTGATCTTTCTAACTTTGAACTATATTCTTCAACGTTCTTATCTTTTAACTTTTATTATTTTTGTAATTTTTAATCAATTATACTTTTGCTAAGTTATCAGATGGCCAGTCCAATAATTTAGCTAATGTACACTTGTCAATAAAGGAATGTCTGTATTATTGCGGTATTTAAATTTACTCGGGTAGATTAAATTTTAGTGACACTAAATTTACACATTATTTATCTATAATATATGAATGAAGTAGTTATTACTTAGCTAAAATTCGTAGCTAAAATTCGTAAAAAAAAATTTAAGATTATTTAAAAGTATACGATACGCTTTCGACGTCTTCGTTATTTCATCTCGTCTGCCTGGCTGGCTGGCTGGTGGCTGCAGTGTGCTCCTCCGGGACGGCTGCTGCGTCGGTTGTTGATGCGGGCCGGGAAAACCCTGGACTCCCTCGAACTTGGGCCGGGATAACCCTGGACACCTCTTCTGTCTTGTTGTATGTTGCGTGGCGTGGTTCGTGGATTGAATTTTATCGGGCCCCCTCTTCGTGGTGATTGCTCCATGGTTACCGCACGCTCTACTGAGCGTTGAGCGGTCTCTGGGTTTAGTGGTACGCTACTGCTAGTGGTGTTTCTTCCTGATGAGTCCGTACCGTGGTGCTGCTACCGTGATTTGGAGCTCCGGAACTGGTTGATAGGGCCCACTAGTGTTACGTCGGTGCCCATTACGGTGATCTGCATCTTGTCGGTCATCTTGTCATTCTGGCTGGCGCAGTGGAGCTGGTTGGTGCTGGGTTTGTGGTTGATGCGCTACGGTGATAGTTTTGGCTGGCCTCAAATTTTGTGAAACGCGGTGCGGTTTTATCTGCTTCGCCGCAATGCAGGTCGCCGCGAAGCGACCTGCCCTGGCAGGATCACTATGAAAAATGTCCTGCCAGGCCTGGCAAGGTCGCCATGAGATGTGGTTCGTAGGAGTAAATAATACAACGAGTCTCGGATATGGAATGATTTCTTTATTAGGAAATACATGGGTTTATATAGGCATACTCTAACAATGAAGGTTACTGGAATGAGGTTACTATTAATTAGGTTTGGTTATGTGAGACATACTATCAGGTTTCGAGGCCCTATGAAATAGGATCTAACAATAGGATAGTTATTCATTAGAAAAAGCTAGTGCACGTGCGTGAGACACCTGCATGACTCAAGGTTATTAATACAATGTTGCGCACTACACCTCATCTGGCCGACCACGTACTGATAGAACAAAACAAGCCGTTAATGCTGTAAGGGCCAGAATTCGCCGAAATCCCATAAGAAAACAGAAGATCCTTTCTAAGGAAATGAAAATACCACCTAGGACACTTACGCGTATAATCAAAGATGACTTGAGTCTTGCAGCTTACCGACGATATACAGGACATATGTTAAATCAGTCACTAAAGGACAAGAGAGTTGAAAGATCAAAAAGCCTTTTATCTCGATACGCACATGGGAAATATAAAAATATTCTTTTCACGGATGAAAAAATTTTTACTATCGAGCAGCACTACAACAAACAAAATGATAAAGTGTACGCACACAACTCTCGAGAAGCTAAAGAGATAGTTGGAAGGATTCAGCGAGGTCATCATCCCGCTTACGTCATGGTTTGGTGGGGTGTGTCGTATCAAGGCGTCTCTGAGATCCATTTTTGCGAAAAAGGAGTGAAAATTTCAGCTAAAGTGTATCAGGACACGATTTTAGAAACAGTAGTTAAACCACTAAACGACACAATGTTCAAAAATGTACACTGGACCTTTCAGCAGGACTCAGCCCCGGGTCATAAAGCTCGCACCACCCAGATTTGGCTGCAAAGGAATGTTCCGGACTTCATCAAGGCAGATGATTGGCCCTCTTCCAGTCCCGACTTAAATCCCCTGGACTATAAATTGTGGTCAGTGTTAGAGGACATGGTCTGCTCTAAACGCCATGCCAATATCGATTCTCTAAAAAAATCTTTGAAGGTAGCAGTGGCAAATTTCCCAATGGATACAGTGCGTGAATCTATAGACGTGTGGCCGGATCGTTTGAGGGCGTGTATTAAAGCTAAAGGCGGGCATTTTGAATAAAAAATATATTGTTTAGAAACCTTATTAACTTACCTATAAATAAACATTTACTTATGGTAAATTAATTACATCCTTTTAAAAATATGTTTCATTTCATTTGTAACAGAACTTATGGCTAGACTAGGTATGTGGGCCGATAATATTTGAGGACTTCCGTCGATTCCACAAGGATCACCTTTGGCACTTCATTAGTTGCTATTCCAACGGAATCTTATCAGAATCTGTGATATACTTTTGTACTTTTAAGTACATAATTGAGGAATTCCATAAGTCATCTGTGGTCTTCATCATCAATTCCACTCCACCAAATTTATGATTTCCGGGTGTAAATACACGAGTTATAATAGAAAATACCAAAATCACTACACGCGGGCCTAATATAATTGAGGAGTTCCCTCAATTCCTCATGGATCCCATCATCCAACTGAATTTTTGAAAAAATCGGATCCACTTGGAAGCATATATATACGAAAAAACATCCGAATTGAGAACCTCCTTTTTTGAAGTTCGGTTAGAAATGTTAGGTTGCACTTTTATTTTACAAAAGGCTAAGTTGCACTGCACCGTTGTCAAGGACAATACAGAGAAGACACACATGTGTGTCTCCTCAATTTATGTTAATTGTAAAGAACTTTTCACTTTACGCCCGAGAGTAGAGCACAAAAGAAGGTACTCCCTACAAGAGACTGTTGGTGCATTCTCGTCAAAGTCTATTAAAAGAAAACTGAATTTACGAGTGAAATGCACACAATGATTTGCGTCCTGCATCCGGGCACCCATAAATTGATGAAAACTTTTCACTTAGTGGCGAGTGCCAGTCTATAAAGCAAGGCACTTGCTCTGAAGAGTCTGAAGGTAAGTGCTGGAATGAGCATCGTCTCTGACTGCAAACTTCTGGAACTTTGTTTGTCTAACGAAAACGTATTATCTGTTTGGTAAGGTTTCCTAACTTTGAAATGTAGATTTAGTTTCTATGTTCACAGTTGAAGATTAACGAGGGTACTCGTTAATCTCAACGCGGGGTTAAGGATGACTGCATTCATCTGGATCGACGCTGAAACATATAAATTGACTAAACAAAAGTGGCCAGAAGGCTGGTTTATATTTTGATCAAAGAGTAAGTATTGTCTTCCAGCGTGGCACTGCGGCCGTCTGGCCACACTGCCCGCCGACAGCGATCAAGGTTTATATTTTATCTTTAATTTTTAGGGTTCCGTAGTCAACAAGGAAAGTTAAGTTATAGTTTCGCCATATCCGTCTGGCCGTCTGGCCGTCTGGCCGTCTGGCCGTCCGTCCGTCCGTCCGTCTGTCTGTCCGTCTTCGGCTTAGCTCAGTAACCATTACTACTAGAAAACTGTAATTCGGCATGGGTATATAAATCAATCACGCCGACAAAACAGAAGAATAAAATCTTGTTTTTTTTTTTGTGGGGTACCTCCCCTACCCCTAAAGTGAGGATGTATTTTTTTTCTCGTTAAACCCATACTGTGGGGTATCGCTGGATAGCTTGTTCAAAAATATGATGGGTTTTTCAAATTAGTGATTCGTTTGCGAGATATTGGGCTTTAAAGCGTAAATTTTTGTTCGAGTGATGTGTCCCCCCCTGCCGGCTAAATGGCTGCTACTGGGGATGTGAAAAAAAATAAAAAAGGAAAACTATCACGGCTATGTAGGCATAACTACCAAGTAATAGTCGACCAACTTAAAATGTACCAAGAAAGGACAACTTTCGTACAAATTCGGCTGACGCAACCATTTAGTTGGCGCGCGCGTGTCGATTTAACTAAGAAAGACAGGCAACTACGGAACCCTACACTGGGCGTGGCCCGACATGCACTTGAGCGATTTTTTAATTTTATCGTTTTACTAACTTTGTTTAGGTCAAGTTGTTGTTTTATTGTTTATATTTATTATTGTAGTTCTTGATGTGTGATGAAAAATTAACCTATGAAGTGATCGGCAGAGTCACATATTTAGTCGGTTGATTATTGTCATTTTACTTCCTGTACGATATTGACCGGGTTCACCGTTTTGCGGCCAGGTTCAAGGACGCGGCACAGCCAGCACTTTATGCCTCTCACAGACTGCAGCGGCCTGCGGGGGCGGTCAATAGTAAACCTGACAATAACCGTCAAATTCAGTATTGACCGCCACCGCAGGCCGCGCCAGTGTTTCAGGCGTCATTAACGTTATTGTTCAAGCGCTTCAGTTCTCAGTTTAGACTGTAAAATTGTATTTTATAGCATCGTGAAATGGGACCCTGGGATATAAAAATCGGTGTTCGGAATCCCTTTAGGGTATTACGATAGGTACTCAATATTCGCTACTTTATTCTGGCCGCACGAGCAGTTTTGCAAGTTCGGCCCTGGGGGGCTCTTATATCTTGGGAGGCAACGTAAGATCGATTGCCAGTAAATCTTTGAAATAGATCAGAGGCGGTAACTATAATATCCCAGTGTGGTAACGGTTTAGAATAGCGGCACCCTCTTTTTCTCGTGGGTCTCTGGGCTCTTTTTCTTGTGGGCGATGGGCTAGCAACGTGTCATTGCAATATCGCATTTTCTCCACCTTTAAACCCACAATTGTTAGAAGTGGCATTGAAAATCAAATGTTCTCTGCTTACCCCTTCTAGAAAAAGGGCTCGCGATGGACTCACCAGCTGGTGAGGAATGTCTAAATGGATTTGGTTGGTTCAAGAACGATGGTGACACCTTGCTGCTGAGCAAAGTTAGGACAGGTTGGGTCAGGAGGACTCAACATTTGAGGGAGTGACTGAGGAGGTGTACTAACGGCTTATCGGGCCCTGGGTGTACGGCCCGCCTGCCAAGAAGACTCTGTTTACCGTAGATGCTTGCTTCATAGCTGACAGGCCCTTTGCGGATGGACCCATTATAGATTTTTTTTCAGGCACTTTGCTTATTTGGGGAAATACCCCTTATATATCCCCAATGTTGGCGTAGCGTAGCGTCGCGTATACAGACATATCACAGAAGAGATTGATGTCTTGTGTTGACAGCTAGAAACGAATGCAGATCCCTCACTATCAACACAGTGCGTCGGGAGCTCTCTCAACCTTAAGCGGCCTTCAGCCCTGGCTAGATGCAGTGCACTAACTGGGGAGAGATAAACCATCTCCCTCTAATCACTGAGTGTGCGTACAGTTGGTGAACTGCATTTATACAGGTCTAAAGGCCGCTTTGGCCTAGTAAGGAACACAGTTACATAATTATCTACACAGCGATGTGGTGTTATAGCTGCTGTGTAATTCGAATATTAAACTAATCCAGGCAAATGTTCACATCTCATGAATTCATAATCAAGTCATCACAACAATTGCCGACAGCTATTGTTTAATTAACAATACCTAGTGGTCAATCTGGTCCGACAATCCACATAATATACTTTAGGTACCCCGTTTTTTTTGCCGTGGGCGTCGAAAGACGCGACTACGGGATAGGGTTGAAGTGTGCTATTTCTTCTATATTTAAATATGGAATAATGTACAATACCTTCCGTGTGCTCTGCCAACCCTTTTTGGGAATAGGTGTAGGTTTATTTTTAAACTTGTTGCGCCGCTATTGTGTGTGAATGCTACAGCACACCGTTATCATATTGAGATGTGAAATCTTAAGTTAAATAGACTTCTTAGTGTGTTTATTGGTCTCTCAAACGAGGCAATATACTCCGCATTATTGCCTAGCCTTTGTGGTAACGCAGTAAGTTTAATTATGTCGCCACCCGCCTTGCCTAATTTAGATGTTGGGTTGAGATGGTATTGTAGCACTCACTAAGAAGTTTTGAGCGGCACAGTATTTAACATACAAACGTAAAAAACTATATTCTTTTAACACCATCAGCCGAAAGACGTCCACTGCCGGACATAGGCCTCGCCCAAAAAGTGCCACAATGACCGGTCCTGCGCCACCCGCATCCAGCGGACTCCCGCGACATTTACCAGGTCATCAGTCCACCTTGTGGGGGGTCTACCTACGCTGCACCATCCGGTACGTGGTCGCCAGACGAGAACCTTTCCGCCCCAACGGCCATTGGTTCTACGTGCAATGGGCTACTTTTAACACCACGTTGGTGGCAAACATGCGCACAGCCCGCCTGGTGGCATACGGTTACCGTAGCGTAGCCTATGCACGCTTGCAACTCCAGGGGACTCGTGTGCGCGTTGCTAACCCTAACTTGCTACTTGTTGTTGCTTGTCAGTAAATAAAAAGATACCCGGAATTCAAAGCTAACGTCTTACAACAAATCAACTGTCTTGTCTGTCTGTTGCTTACCTTTTATGCTTAAACAGCTGAATCGATAACAATTTAGATAATTCGAAACGATATAGACATCGCACTCGTACACTAATCCTGAAAATCATTCACTAGACAGTTTTTATGCTTATGCCATCAGAGTTCTACGCGGAAATCTCTTTCCGTATAAGTGCTCAAAAAATACCACTGATTAAATTCACTGAATAAAACGAGAACATCTCTGCCGTTGTTGCCAGACATCGCATATTCTAGAAAGTGTGGATAAGCCTTTATTACTACGAGCAAATATGAAAAGTTTACACCCCATCTAAAAGACGAAACCTCAGCGGATTAGATGCAAGATAACACTTTGTACAACAGAATAGACCAAGGATCCTACCAGTTATAAGATGTCTACACGAAGTTTGTAACGCGCATCTGGATGAGATCACCACATTGTGCCTCAGGTTTTGTCAGAGAATAGTTTAGACACAGAAAATATAGAAGCAGTTTCTCTTTATTAAGGTTCCTTAGTGAACAATGAACCCTTATACTGGGTGATTTCGGGGTCATGATCCGGAATGTAGTTTTAGTAGTTTCGCGATGTCCCTCTGTCCGTCTGCGGCTTAGCTCAGTAACCCTTACTACTAGAAAGTTGTAATTCGGCATGGGTATATACATTAATTACGCCGACAAAACGCGAAATAAAATCCAGAAAATCATTTTTTTAGGGCACTTGTGCGGATGGCATTTTTTTTATTTTCTTTAAACCCATAGTGTGGGGTATCGTTGGATAGCTTGTTTAAAAATATTATGGGTTTCCACAAACCATTTTGCAACTTAGTGGTCCATTTGTGTGATATTGAGCTTTAAAGCCCAAATTTTTGTTAGTCAGTGTCCCCACCCCCCGCCGGCCAAATGGCTGCTACTTGGAAAATGTGAAAAAAATCGTGGCAGTACATATAATGAATTTAAAAGGAAAACTATCACGGCTAAGAAGGCATTACTAATTACCGAGTTTTTTTTTGTCTCTTTGATTTTACCAGAAAGCAGTCCCCGCGAAGGATACGGGCGACTGAATCCGCGATTACTGTATTGATTTCTAATGGAATAAGTGATTCTGTGTATGAATGATGAGTGATGATTGTAATGAATGATTGTGGTAGCTGTCCTGTGACAATTTTCTCTAGTTACCGAGTAATAGTCGACCAACTTAAAATGTACTTGAGAAGGCCAACTTTCGTACAAATTCGGCCGAAGCAATTGCACCATTTTGTTGGCGCGCGCGTCTCGAAGTAACAAAGACAGGCAACTACAGAACCCTACACTGCGTGTGGCCCGACACGCACTTGACCAATTTTTATAGTGCGTTTCAAAACGTATCAGTGCTAAATCATTAAAAACTATACCACATGAAGGATTCACTACACTACATTCTTAAGATGGATCATATTTAAAAGCAAGTTGTATACACTCATATTTTTGCACTCGACGGTACCACGAGCGTGAAACCTCGGAGAGTATTTAATACATGATTATACGCGATGAAATCGATTTAAATCGCTTTTTTAACGAGGAATAGTCGGGAAATCCGCAAAAAGGTAAGCTTGCTTCCTTGTTATTTATTATACCTAGGAAAATAATTCCTGACGTCCCATTTCCGCAGGTACAGTTTGCCGCTAAATAACGATACCTGGCAAAGAGCCACGTAAGGCGTATAACGTCTGCACTAAACTTCATTTACTGATCTATGGCTCTCGCTTGAATGCAGGATTGATGCAGCAAACAATTAATTGAATGAGTTTATAGTTTGTCCTAGATTAGACTTAGTTTCCTTGAATATAATAGACTAGGTGCCCAGGCGGCTTCACGTTTTACAGAGAACCCAGGCAGAGCTACGGGATAATACAATAGCCTATCAGTGGCCGCGCGTGAAAATTCTCGATGCGCAAAGCTATGAATATAATAGGAATCAGTTTTTAACGTATGTTCTAAAATCAATCGTATTATTTCACTCTTTTTCATATACACAGGATTATAAATGTCTTAAAAAATTAAAACAAAGCACACAACGGGCGTCGCTGTAAAACAGGTTATTCAGAGAAAATACTAAACTGAGGATTTTACAGACATATATCTAAGTAGTACACGCAAAACCGTCTAGACTCTAGGCTTCGGCATTTGTCCCCTAACCCTAAGGACCCCACGGAAGAAGACGAGAGAAGAGAAAAGAGCCACATATTCAATTAAATTAAATAAACGTTTATTTCAGGCCGTGGCCCATATAGTTGTTAGTAAGTACAGACTTAAATTAATAAATGTACCCATTCAAATTATTAATGAAGGGAAAGAGAACAGGACCGGCGCATCATTAAACATAAAATAAAATCATACAATGCAAATTAAAATTTGATATTGAAAATAAATTATAAAATCGTTAATGTCAACAGGTGAAATATTATTAATAGCTAATTGTCAACGAATCCAAATTCTCAGAATTGAAAAATTAAATTACATAAATTAAATTAATTAGTCCTTAAAGAATTGAATTAAATGTCACATCAAATACAGTAAAATCCATTTTAAATAAAATAAATTAATTTTTTGAATGAAAATAAAATAAAATAAATAATAAAATTAAGTAAATAAAATAAGATTTCACCAGTCAAAATCAACAAAGCTTGAGTGCATACCGATCCACCCTTGTTTCATAGGCGAGTCCCACCTCTCGGCAAACGCCCTAAGGATGCTATTAGAACTCATTCAACCTACAGAGCAAGGAGGCACAGCGCTTCCTCATGATCGCATGGAAGCCGTCCACACCCGCCTCCGCAAACATGCCCGAGGCACTGCACCTCCATCCGAGTCCGAGTAGCACCCTGAAGGCGTTATTATATTGCACGCGAAGAGCGCTGTACGTCCTTCGCGCATAATTGACCCACATATTACAGGTGTAAAAACACTGGCAGTATGCCCTAAATAAGGTTACTTTTACTGCCTTTGTGCACCCTGCAAATCTACGGGCCAACATATTGCAGCGGACGGACAGCGCCCGACGCTCCCTCTCGATGTCCATGTTGTCACAGAGATCCTCAGTGACCCAATGACCCAGATATTTAAAATGTTTGACTCTGTTTAGATGGGTGCCACATAAAGAAATAGGTGGCAGAGTATGTTTTAGAACCGGCCTTGAACACTAAAAGTCCGTGGGCCTCTGAGTATTTCTCACAAAGATCGATGAGGATTTGCAAACCCCAGAGAGATGGCGCTAGCAACACCATATCGTCTGCGTTGCTGAAGTTGTTCATGCAAACACCATCAACCGAGCATCCAACATTGGCGCCGCTTAGCTTAGCAATCAAAGCGTTGCCGTTGACGTACAAGTTGAACAACCGGGGAGACGTAATCCCCCCCTGTCTCACCCCGCACTCCAACCTGTACTCCTCCGAATACTCGCCAGCCCATCTCACGCTGTTCTTCTGACTATGGTACCAGTATTTAATAAGAGACGTTACCTCACGGGGAACACCGGCATCGCTCTGCATCTTCTGCCAGAGAACTTTGTAGGACACTAGGTCAAAGGCCTTAGATAGATCTAGAAAGCATGCGAATACCGGTGTTTTCCTGGCTGTGTAATACTGGACAGTCTGCTTGAGGCATAGGACAGCATTCTCCGTGGAGAGGCCCGGCCTGAAGCCAAATTGCGCGTCGTGTAGCTGAATGTGCTTGTCCAGCTGCCTGTCAAGCAGAGCGTCCAGTACCTTGGCAATGATGGTTGCTAATGAGATGGGCCTGTAGTTGGTCAAATCGGATGCATCTCCTGTTCTATTTTTAACTATTGGGACTACAATAGTATACATAAGCTCATCCGGTAGATAGCTATGGCTGACACAGAGACCGAAAAACATAGCCAACGCCCTTGGTAAATGATTTCCCGCATATTTTAGGTGTTCTATGCTAAGATTGTCAAAGCCCGGAGATTTGCCTCTAACCATATTTTTTATTATAAGGGACACTTCTTTGGCAGAGAAGTTTACCGAAATCTCCTCCTCCGTACAACCATTGACCTATGAAGACGGTATAGTGGGCCCTAGCGGCGACTCCACTCTGAAGTGTTGCTTGAAGGCGTTGGCTATGCTCGCAGGGTCATGCAAGCCATCAACGCTCACAGGAAGGCCAGCCCTTGGATTCAATTTATTAGTTTCCTTCCAAAATTTTACAAACTCTTTTTTAGAATGGTGTTTCGCAATTATATCTAACTTAATCTGTTTCTGATTTTTTTGGCAAAACTTTAACTTAGATTTAACTCTCGAGACTCGCACATCTCGTTATATACGGGCCCTGAAGTTGGCTTCCCTAACCAATAATAATCCCAATTTTAATAAAAAACTCTAGCCATCCTGTGAGCGCTGCCCACATGCTTGTTCTAGCCCGTCACATATTTATGCTTCTTACGTCTCGGTTGTACATAGCTATACCCAGCGCCTGCCATAAGTGCATTTATAATGGATTTGTACATATCATTCAAAATCAATTTATGACCCTCATTACAGCATAACTTATGGGCACAGCCACTAAACTCAGGAGGAAAATGTATTTTACTTAACTCCTTATTACAAAAATCGCGGTATTTTTCTATCTGCGACTCATCCCTTTAACGAAGCGATGGCTTCGGTGCGTTCAGTATGAGAGCGCAGATAATGGCCGCTGAGGAGTTTCTAGTGGATATAATTACCAGTAATAGTCATGACCAGGGTACCTAGTTTGTAGTTCTACACAAAGAAGAGATAGGTAGCTCATGCAGACACACTTGCTTCGCGTGCCAAATGTACAAAATGACTATAAACCATAGTTTTGTGGTCAAGTACGTTACACAATTTTTTTTATTAAGTACACCCAATAAGTTCAAATCTTGGTGTGTGTATTTTCTCATTTAACTGAGTAATTTAGCGTGTGATCGGTATCAGAATCCTATCACGATCTTTTCATCCATGCTATCTCATCATGAAAATAATCGACGTCCCATTTTCCACTCAAATACAAATCGCTTCATACATCCGACATCTACTCAAACATATGTCTGCGGAGGGTTTCCTTTTCATATGTCGTTGGATTACGCATCCTGTGGATATTGCGTACGGCCACGTCTGATAGTATTCATACAAATTTGAATCTTATGACGAAGTCATAAGTTCCAAAACATATTTATTGTCTCTGTAGAAGGGTTAGTAACAGGTATTTTCTGGGGTTACGGAGTGATTTGGGTTTGGTCCCAAGGTCGCATGTGGTCTAATGGAATTGTATGCCTAATGTAACATTGTGGTGACAAGAATGTCGTATTTGTAGAACACGGAGACTAGCGCTAAATTACTGCGACGAAGTGTGAGTGAGTATATTCTGTGGGTTGTGCTCCAAACATGTTTATGTGTCAATACACATACCAATACAATACCATTTCAATAATGGAAGGGTATCAAAAGCACCCTGAATTGCTTTGCCGAAATATTTAAATGCACGTTAGACACATCTTAATCCTATGTCAGTGCTGTTGTTGAGTCAGAGCATCGCTTCCCTAGCGTAACTTTATTAGTTTACAGGAAATTATTTACGAGTTCTATAAAGGTTGTATTAAGGTTGATTAACGGCCGGATTAGCGCAGTAATTAGACCGTTTTGTTTCTTAATGGCTGCGGTCGGGACTAATGTGTATTATTGCATTATATATGAGTTAGCGTTTATGTTTGTACGCGTAGGCTTGGTTTAAAACGTCTGTAATCGTAAGGTGTGTACGTTAGAATCAGTTTGTATGGGGAGTTGGAGAGGTTTCTTTAAGTCAATGAGGTTGTATGGCAATGTTGTCAGTTTTCTATGAGATGATAGCTGGCAGCGCCATTTTCAACGTTTACCGGCCTGTAAAATGTGTTCGATGCAACGCCCTTATCGTGTCAAGTGAAATTAGAAAGCTTACCTGAATGAAAAAACGTATTTTTCTACTGATTATATTATGTGATCACAGAATATAACCTTACAAGTTGTTGAAATCTTCTATAGCCTGGACACTGCTAGATGCGAACGCTGGATGCGGGTGGCGCAGGAACGATCACTGGCACTCTTTGGGGGAGTCCTAATCTCCAGCACTGGACGTCATTCGGCTGATATGATGATCTGAATTAGAGAAGGGGTAATTGGGTCTGATGAGCCACACCACAGCGCCGGTCTGAGACCGTGTTGCCTGTATGTGGGACAGTGCGAACGTATCGACGCACGTCGCGTCCCACACCAGGGCCCTACCGAGTTTCCACGGTACCAAAGTTACACCGTCCGGGCGCTTGCCATCGTCTCTCGCCATACCAGGAGGTACTAGTGACGAAGGTATGTGTTATCCTAAGATGCTTTATTCAAGAATCCGACAAACTTTCCACCCGCAAGTAATTATGTAGATTTAAATGAAGCATGCATTGTCTTTTTTGTATGATTTATTTTGAATATTATTAATATTATTTATTAAATGAACCAAAGTAAAGACAAAAATATTTATTAATATTTTTTCTGACTTTTCAGAAGCTAATAATTTTCGGATTATTCTGGAATTTTGTCGGATTCTGTCGCTGGGTAACTATTTACTTGATAATATATCCGTTACACAGAAAAATAAGCTATTATAAATTATTTCCAAAATTGATTTCTTTTTCATACAAGTTGTCAGTTCATTGACTGGACTATTATCCACAGCGATAAGTGATAAAATGGCAACCATGCTATACGCCCGCAGGTATTAGATAATATGTAAGGAATACAGTGGGTTATTAAAGATGGAACCAAAACTGAAACTATACTTTATGATTATGACCATTATCGTTGCCTATCTTCCGCCCGCGACTTCGTCTGTGTGGACCCGGGATAAAAACTATTCTATATTTTAATCCAGGCTATAAACTATCTTCGCACATTCCATCCAAACCGGCTAAGCAGTTTAAGCGTGATTGAGTAACAAAAATCCAAACATCTAAACATCCAAACATCCCGAAATACAAACTTTCGCATTTATAATATTAGTAGGATTTAAATCAAGTGGTACATACATATTACATATTTCGGAAACTAGATATGTAACGTTTCGCAGTTCCCGTTTTAACGATCTTGTAACATGGTATTGATATTGATATTTATTTATCTTATACTCATAATATTACATTGCATTGTAAACAACAACAATGTCAATCTATAAGAATTAATACTATGATCGTCAATATCAAATGTCTCATGCTGAGAGATTAAAATTGTTTTTTGTTTACTGAAGAACATTTTCAGCGCTTTTCAGTTCAGGATAAGTCTGAAATTAGGGTATCACATACATTCTGTGTGTGGATATGTATAAAAAATAACTAATTAATTCAAATTCATTCTACCCTGCTTTACTGAACTCAGAACTCAAAAGCCCCAAGGAGTCGAAACTCTCATTCCATTTGCGCAAATTATATATCTGTACAATTTGTTACGACAAATCTGCCCTGAAATAAATCACTTCGAGCCATTTTTGCCAACGTTAAGAAATTCTATGTGAAGTTAAATGCTTCCAAGGATATTCGGGAAAGTGCCTAATCCATTTATCCTTGCACAGTTAAACTATTGTTGACACTATCTTGACTTTGTTTAGTACAATCGCTATGTGCTACGCTCGTAGCCGAGCCTGTGGTTTCCTCGTATGTAGCGAAAAACGAATAGGCGTCGGCTAGGCAGGTTCCTGGCAGTGAAAGTGTGTATCTATCCGACCCAACATGAATACCACCGTTCCAATTCCAAGATTAGTCCATATAATTTTGACGTTTTACCTCACACTATGTCTTTATTCCTGTTTGATAGAATTCGGCCTGAATAGTTTACTATTATGACATTTGTTATTGATGCATCAAAGTGGGCAATAGAAATGAGTTTTAGCCACCTCACCACCAGGAACACAACACCACATCGGTACTTACAGAGTAAGTTGTGTTATTATGGCTACGGTCTTGTGTTACAGAGGAAGCACTCTCCCAGTTGGGCTACTCTACATAATATGAGAGCAAAATGATATTCTGCTGTGCTTTTACTTTGCTCAACACACCATAACTACAGTTACTTAGTTGCAGTTAATTATTTAGATTTCACAGTATATAAATAAGATTAAGTCACGGTACTGACTATATTTATATCGTAGCCTTGCTTTCCACACTCGAAAGCGGATTAGACGAATAAGGAAAACAGGTTATAGTACGTTTAAATGTTTAAGCCGAGTGCACACATCTATACGAGCGTACACGGTATAAGATGGCGCGCGGCGTGTCGTTTAACACACACAGATGAAGTTTTACTAGAGATCAGAGAGTGGTACCTATGTGGTGGGAAGTTCGGTGGAGGTCCCGAAGGTGCGTTGTGGTGAGAGTAAGTGTACTATCGACAACACAGCTAACTGACCATCGGTGCACCTTAAGTGCATTGTAATAAGGTTCTATATAAACGCAGGATGGTCAGTTAACAGTGTTGTCGTTTGTACACGTGTGTCGTGAAGGGCGCACACTCAGGCCTTGAAAAAATGAAAATGACATACATACATACATTCACGCCTTCATTCCCAAAAGGGGTAGGCAGAGCACATGAAACGTATGTTCCAGCGCCACTTTTAGCATACATGTGGGTATAAAATATCGACAAAATGTGATATTGCAGTGATAGGTTGCCAGCCCATCGCCCACAACACACTTCAACCCTGGCCCCTTAGTCGACTTTTACGACACCCACGGGAAGAAAGGGGGTGGTGAAATGAAAACGAAAATAGTTTATTTTGGTTTAAACATATGCCTTACACTTAGGGACCGATATTTATCTGTAGCTGTTGACACGAGTCCTTAAATCAATAAGTGATCGCGCTTGTGGTTATTCTGGAGTCGCCAGCGTCCACAGGCTACAGTGTCTGCTTGCCATCTGGCGTATGCTGGTTTGTCATCGTAGTAGAATAAAAAAATGTGACGATCGACGACATGAGTAGAAAAACTCAGAGGTCGGCAGTTTTAGGGCGCAGGAGTGCCAAACTTTTTGTCTGAAATTAGAAATAGTCAAGAATGTACTTACCTATAGTTCATACCTTGCACAATCTATGATGAGTCCTTAGTTTACGGTACATCCGGCGCTTACACTAAATTCCCTGGTCTTCGGTGGTGCAAGACAGTTACACATGTCCAGAGCTTACGTGGCATTGATGATTTGAGCTTCTCACCTTGAAGCCCCCAAGGACATGGGCTTCCTTACTGCAGCTAAAGAATCAGTGATATAGTGTTTGTATAAAACTGTTTGGACAAGGTTAGTGTACCTAAGGCGTATCCATTTCTTATAATATTTAACGTGTGTTAAGTAAATAAATAATTTGTTACAATGCTTATGTGTGTTTCTTTTGAATAGTAACCGGTAGCAAGGCGCCCTGAGGTAATTTTTAAATTTAATTAGAGTCTTATGCCAACCGATCTGGGTGGCTGGTGGTAACCCCAAAAAAAGAGGTTACAAAGTGGCTTGGAACCCTTTAGTAAGATTTAACAATGATATACTTGCGGTTTACTGTCTCCTCGCTATGTCTCACTCGCATTATATAAATAAGAAAGAGGAGGGAAGACTTTCCTCGTCTCGCGTCGTGTCGCGGCGTCATTCAGTGCTAGCCCGGCTGGAATAGTGAAACAAGATAATCATATTTATAACGTGTATCATATTAGGGTGGACCGTATATAGCGGGGGTGTGAAACTATGAATAAAAATATCAATTTCATTAAAATGTTTGCCCTCGTGTCGGCAATTAAAACGTGGCAGGAAACTACTACCTTTAAGTGATTTATTAAATGTTTACTTTGTTCACGCACTGTAGGGGGCAGGCCTTGTACAGTCGATGTCAAATATATGTATACATTTTTCGCCTTATTACAATGGAAAAAGGTGCAAAAGTGTATACATATCTTTGAACTCGACTACTCTTGTGGCTTACATACAGTGTCACGTGCCTTTAACACATTCACTGTCAACAATTTCCTAACGCTACACTCGTGCCTGATAGAAGCTATTGTGGTTATCAAAGGTCTAATTGCCATACAAAATTTAAGGTACAGAGACCTCACTATAGTGAAACCAGCTATTATTCAATCGTGATGCGTTTGGTTATGAAAAGGCCGTCAGTTTATATATACTTTGACGTATTGCAAAGAACGCAGGCAAACCCGGATAAAATATACTCTATAATCTATAACCACCCAGACAGTTCATTCTCCGCGCAGATGAAAAAATTTTGGAAATCGGTTAAGCAGTTACGGAGATTAGCCAAAACATACAAACTTATAAACTTACAAAGCTACAATCTCGCAAACTTTTCCTCTTTATAATATTAGTATAGATAAGAATAAGAAATTATTTATTTTGCACTCAAAGTAAAATAATGCATGTGTAACATAACTGTTCTACATGCTACGAGTATTTTTTTAATTGAAAATGTATATTATTTACAACCTTAATTCTACCTTAATCCTAATACCTAAACTTAATAAATAAACGTTTTACTTTTCCACAAAGAGTTTAAGAGCCTGGCGTTATTTAACTAACCGACGATCCAAGTGAGATTCTGGCTATGACAAAAACCGCAGGCGCTTTCCGCGCATCAACGAATAACCAAGTCATATGTAGACGTCACATACCTACTCGCGGATCGGGGCGCGGTCATCGCTCACTTTGTTCGGAGCTACCGTACCTAACATTCGCCGCCACTACTATGGGGCGCTAATTTATTTTATATTTTAAATTAGTTTAATTTATTTTAATTCTCTTGTGCTGTGCATCAACACAGTATTCAATGATGAATATTTAATTACCTATCAATTTTGATAAGTGTGTGTGTCCCCCAGTCGGGTGAGTGTTGCAAATAAATTATACTTATTGTTTTAACAGTTACTAATGTGAATCAGTAGATTTATATGACATGCCTAATGTTACTTAAAAACGCTTATTTTGTAACTAGAATCCTTCCATTAATGTTTTACCGTTATTCGTGGCACAACTAAGATGATGAAATTCCTTTGTCTACTAAGCTGAGACTATACCTACCCGCTTGCTATTATTATGTGTTAAATTAGTTTTAAAGCGAAATCTCATATGAATTGAATACTTAATATTATTCCCCAGCTTCTTTTATAGCTTTTGCACGTTATTTAGCATAAATTGTTATTTTATTAAACGATGTAATTTGGTGCTTCCACTTTCCATACTTAAACTGATCTGTATATACTACTGCAACATCATTGATCACTATTTAATGCTTTTGGTAGCCTCCCTGTTAGTTTAGTAACACTTCGATCACCGCTTTCCGTCCGATGTTGCAGACAGTAACGTGGAATTAGACTTTTTGCAAAGTGTCCAATCCCTCCATCGGTGATTCCAGGGTTTTTACTACCGGGCCAAACTACATTGGGACCTGATGGCCACTTCCTGCTGCTGAACTGCCTTGCCGGACTCCGGACTACATCGGTGACGTCACCAGACGCGCGCCTCGACCTGCCACGCAGCTACAGGGAAGTGTTGCCTAATAAGACAGTGTGAAGTGGACACGGCTTACCTAAATTTGTGAATTCTAGTCTAGGACTCATCCCTGGGATCTAAATTTACGCATATCTACTTGTTGGGCATTTTAGTGCACATCTAATTGTTGAACATTCTGGAGCACCGAAATTTTAATTAAATATTGTAGAACTATTCAATATTGTTTTGTTTGACCATCCCAACAACAAGCGTTACAATGGCGCCCATTCAATAGGTTTTTCACTGAGCCGTGTTCACTTTAAGTTGTCTGTAGTATTTTATAGTAATCATTGGTGTTGGTTGCTTTAGTTTTAGTTGTATCAGTACGTCAATAAAAGTGTGATTGAAGTCATTGAATTACGGAACTAGTCTTTTTGTGTTTTGGTGTACCTACGGGTTTTTACTGTTGTGATATTTTACGTTTTGATGTTTAATCTATTGTTTTAATTGTGACAATTACACTTTTATTGATTGGTTTTTACCTAAAATTGATTATAGCGCTGGGTTCATTGTCATTTATCGTTGTTTATTTGTGATTGCAACACACACCTACTAGGGAAACATGTCTCACCAAATTAAATTTTTATCTCTACAAAAGGCTGAACTAGAGTACGAGGTTGGTGTACGAGGTGGTACTACCGGTGAATCGGTTCAGGAGCTTAGGAAGCAAATTGTTAAATTAGCCTCACTTCTTCCATCGGAAGACATTCTGGAGTCTCATTTGGAGCCAGTCGTTGATTTGGCGCAGGTTAGAGATACCTTAATGAAGGTCAAAGACAATTTAAACAGCTTAAAATCTAAATTTGATAAAAATGTTTACTCGAGAACGGAGACGATGCTGCATCATGTTTATTACAGGCTTGTTAGGATTAATAGGCACGTTGCTATTGAAGCCAGCTACCTGGAACATTCACAAACTTTCGAGGTCTACCTGCAGGAGCTGAAGAAAATGAAATTTGAAGCTCCGTCAACCTCATCAAACCCAGAACCATGGTCTGAGCTGATAACTGTTACTTGCGAGAAGAAACTGGTGTCTGATGTGGTTGGCAAGCTCAAGTTTAATGGGAAGACGTGTGTTAGATCCTTTATTCAGAGGGCTGAGGAGCTTGTGTTTTCGAGGAGCATGCCTAGGGACAAGTTGCTAACTTTTGCCTTTGAGATCTTTACTGATGATGCGCTACACTGGTTCCGTTGCGTTAAGGATAGGGTCGAGACATGGAATGAGCTTGTTAAGCTATTAAAACAGGATTTTAGTCAGAGCGATTATGATTACCGTCTACTGTCTGAAATTAGAATGCGCACACAGGGTGAACAGGAGAATATCTCTATCTACATTTCTATAATGCACGGCATGTTTTCTCGATTAAGCAAACAGTTACCAGAGGAGGACAAGCTAGACATTCTCTTACACAATATTCGTCCAATTTACGCCAGTACACTAGCAGCTTCACCAAACATAACGAGTATTGACGCGCTAAAGGAATTGTGCCGTGGTTTTGAGAGTATTCAAGCTCGCATGGCCCAATTTCACGAACCTCCTAAGGTCAGTTCTGACACTCTGGCTCGGGAATTTGCTTATAACCGGCAGTCTTCTAGCACACCTTTCAGTAGAGGTAATGGCAACACTAATTACTCTACTTACAGACCGGATTATAATAAGTTTAAAAACTATAGGCCTTACGAGAGTCCTAATAAGACTTTTTACAAACAGAATACTGAGCAGCTACGTAACGTTAGTATCAATGCATTGGGTACAGTGCCTCCGAACCCGAACACTAAACAACTTTATTGCCCTAGATGTCGCGTTAACACTCATTCCCTGGGACAGTGTCGGCAACCGCACTTTCCGATATGTTTTAAATGTGGCAAGAAAGGTGTACGATTTCCGGATTGCTCAGTTTGTAATGCCGAACCTAGTCCAAAAAACGAGTAGCTGTGGATTGCGGTGACGACAAGTACGAAAACGTTAATACTACCGCTAAATTTGATAAGTCTGAATGGTCTGACTGGCTTAATTTTATTTCTAAATTTTTTTCGTGCTACACAGTCTCTTCAATCCACAATGTTGAATCTAATTTCTCGCGTCCTCATGTTTCTGTGGAATTGCATGACAGGGAGCTACTCGGATTATTGGATACAGGCTCTTCCGTTTCTATTCTGGGTGGAAATAATTATAAATACTTTTCAACGAAAGGTATTGTGCTTCAACAAAATCAACCACTACAATTTGTAGCTGCTGGCGGTCAAAGGTTGAAAAGTATTGGTGTTATGTATCTAACCGTAAAGTTTTTAACCCAATCACACATACTTGAAATATACGTAGTTCCTGAAATTCAAAATGCTTTAATTCTCGGTATGGACTTTTGGAATCAGTTTGGTCTATTTCCAAAACATTTAACTTCAGTTGTCATGCGGTCGGAAGCTGAAGTTGCGCTTGCTGATCTAACTACTAGTACTGATGCAAATCTATGCAGTTACGAACACTTATCTGAAGACCAGAAGACCACAGCTGACCATATTATTTCTCAATTTCGGAACACATCCTATGAAGAACGTGGCTTAGGCCGGACTTCGCTAATTACACATTGTATTGACACTGGGAATGCTGCCCCCATTCGTCAACGCTACTATAGAATGCCGTTAGAGAAGCAACGAGTTTTAATTGAACAGTTAGATGAAATGCTCAAGGAGGACGTTGTTGAACCTTGCGAGAGTGCATGGTCTTCACCTGTACTACTCACACCTAAGAAAAATGGTCAGTTGAGATTTTGTCTGGACAGTCGAAAACTCAATGCTATAACTAAAAAGGATGCTTACAGTCTTCCTTACATATCTGAGATTTTGGACAACCTGCGCGACGCTAAATACCTTACTAGCTTGGACTTGTCAAAAAGTTTTTGGCAGGTACTTATTAGAGAAGAGGACAGATGCAAGTGTGCTTTTTACATCCCAACTCGGGGAACCTTTCAATTTAAATGCATGCCTTTTGGCTTAACTAATGCTCCAGCTACACAACAGCGTCTGGTCGATCGTTTGTTCTCTGGCCCTGAGTTTGAACACAAGGTCTTTGTCTACATAGATGACATAATTATCGTGTCTTCTACTTTCGAACAACATATCTCATTACTTGTGCGGGTTATGGAGAAACTTATCGAAGCTAACCTAACAATTAATTACACAAAGAGTCAGTTCTTCAGAAGTCAATTAAAATATCTGGGCTACGTTGTTGACGTTAATGGTTTACATGCTGATCCGGAGAAGGTAGACGCCATCGTGAACTATCCTACACCTAAAAATCGCAAGGAAGTTCGTAGATTTCTAGGTACGGCCTCTTGGTATCGTAGATTTATACCAAATTTCAGCTCTTTGGCTTCTCCTTTGAACAAATTAACGTCACAAGCTAAAAAGGCCCCTCCTTTTAAATGGTCTACGGAAGCTGATGAGGCGTTTAGAGCTTTAAAAAAATGT
Organism: Epinotia bilunana; assembly: GCA_947049275.1. Classification (NCBI taxonomy): domain Eukaryota; kingdom Metazoa; phylum Arthropoda; class Insecta; order Lepidoptera; family Tortricidae; genus Epinotia; species Epinotia bilunana. Next base: position 8,948,793 of record OX346273.1, on the reverse strand, counting down.
CTAGTTTCTACCCCGGTCTTATCATGCCCTGACTACTTAAAATCCTTCGAGGTGCACACTGATGCGTCTGATGTAGGAATCGGTGCGGTTCTGACGCAGTCTTCGGAGGGTGTTGAGAGAGTCATAGCATACATGAGCAAATCCTTGTCAAAACCTGAACAGAATTACAGCGCAACGGAGCGGGAGGCCTTAGCGGTATTAACAGCTGTTGAACACTGGCGCTGCTACCTCGAAAACGGCCAAAAGTTTATTATCTATACAGACCATGCAGCGTTAAAGTGGTTTATAAATTTAAACAATCCTACAGGTCGCTTAGCGAGGTGGAGTGTAAGACTATCCGCTTTCGATTGCGACATTCGTCATCGTCGAGGTTCTGATAATGTTGTCCCAGATAGTCTTTCACGTATACCTGTATCAGCTTTGACTTGTTCTACCAATCCTGTTCATGACACTACACATACTACTGACCCTTGGTACTTAAACATCTATCATGGTTGTTTGAATACACCTGCATCATTTTTAGATTACCAAGTCATGAATGGTAAACTTTTCCGTTTTAAGAAATCATTGAATCCTTTAACAAGAGAATTTGAATGGAAGGAAGTAATTCCTCTTGAGAACAGAGTAGGGATAATTGAGCAAAATCATTCTTGTCCTACTGCTGGTCATTTCGGCATACTAAAAACTTACAAACGCCTATGCCTCAGGTATTTCTGGACTGATATGCATCGTGACGTGACAAACTTCGTAGCTGAGTGTGATGTGTGTAGATCTTACAAACATGCTAATCATACTACTTTGGGTACTATGGGACGACCTAAGAAATGCTGCAGACCCTTCCAAATGATTAGTGTAGACTTGGTAGGACCTTTACCGCCATCTCGGAAGCAGAACACCTTTTTGTTCGTCGTCACTTGCTGCTTTTCTAAGTACTGCCTTCTATTCCCTATAAGACGTGCTACCGCGGAGATTATCTCACGTATTCTCGAGGACGAAGTATTTCTAGTTCATGGAGTCCCAAGAACCGTCTTGATGGACAATGGGAAACAGTTTGTCAGCAATACCCTAAAGACACTATTTAGTAAATATAAGGTTCCCGACGTCCACTATACTCCAAAGTATACTCCTCAAATTAACAACACAGAGAGATACAACAAGACGGCGTTAACAGCGGTTTCTTCTTTTATTGAAGGCGACGATCACAGATCGTGGGATGTTAACATTTCTAAAATTCAATTTGCAATAAACTCATCTACTAACGAAGTGACTGGTTTCACCCCAGCCTTTTTAGTTTATGCTCGTGAACTAGTTACTTGTGGTTCCCACTATCTTGATTCCGATGGTGTTCCTGATATGATATTTGCGCCAAGAGAGGAATACGCAGAAAATCTGGGTACACTTCGGAAAATATTTGATGACATTCAAGCATCTTTAATTAAAGCTCACGCTAGAAACTCTAATTACTACAATCTACGTAGGAAACAGGCTGACTTTAGTGTAGGTGACTATGTCTGGAAGCGCACTTACTACCTAAGTGATAAGGACAAGAGTTATTCGAAAAAACTAGCACCTAAATACATAAAATGTCGGATAATTGCAAAAAAATCACCATTGGTATATGTCCTCGAAGATACGCAGGGTCGCAATTTAGGAGACTGGCATATCAAGGATATAAAACTAACAAATTATAGGGTCTAACATAATCTATCATAAAATCGGAATGTCTTATATTTCAAATACCAAAATTTACTTTAAAAATAAATGCTTCTAAGCACTGTGTTTTAACTGAACAAAATAATCAAGTTGGAAGTTATAGACGGATAGGAATGCTGCTCCATCCGTTGAACGTAACTATGATTGACGGGAGTAATATTTTGAGTTGACAAAATATAAGACTTTCCTCTTCTAAAGATCCATCTGAAGCTATTGGCGAGTATTTTGTCAACCTGGAGAAAATACTCAGTATGCTAAATGCCGTAACACAAACTTACTTGTGTTAATGCAACTACGAACGAGGATGTATAAGCGATTTGTATAAGTGAGTGAAGTACGTTGTTGAGGACTGTCTGTGAAACTGATAGCTTTAGAGTTATAAAGATGATAGAGAATTTGACCTAGGTAAAATTCTGCCCAAAAAGAGGGGGTATGTAACATAACTGTTCTACATGCTACGAGTATTTTTTTAATTGAAAATGTATATTATTTACAACCTTAATTCTACCTTAATCCTAATACCTAAACTTAATAAATAAACGTTTTACTTTTCCACAAGGAGTTTAAGAGCCTGGCGTTATTTAACTAACCGACGATCCAAGTGAGATTCTGGCTATGACAAAAACCGCAGGCGCTTTCCGCGCATCAACGAATAACCAAGTCATATGTAGACGTCACATACCTACTCGCGGATCGGGGCGCGGTCATCGCTCACTTTGTTCGGAGCTACCGTACCTAACATTCGCCGCCACTACTATGGGGCGCTAATTTATTTTATATTTTAAATTAGTTTAATTTATTTTAATTCTCTTGTGCTGTGCATCAACACAGTATTCAATGATGAATATTTAATTACCTATCAATTTTGATAAGTGTGTGTGTCCCCCAGTCGGGTGAGTGTTGCAAATAAATTATACTTATTGTTTTAACAGTTACTAATGTGAATCAGTAGATTTATATTACATGCCTAATGTTACTTAAAAACGCTTATTTTGTAACTAGAATCCTTCCATTAATGTTTTACCGTTATTCGTGGCACAACTAAGATGATGAAATTCCTTTGTCTACTAAGCTGAGACTATACCTACCCGCTTGCTATTATTATGTGTTAAATTAGTTTTAAAGCGAAGTCTCATATGAATTGAATACTTAATATTATTCCCCAGCTTCTTTTATAGCTTTTGCACGTTATTTAGCATAAATTGTTATTTTATTAAACGATGTAATTTGGTGCTTCCACTTTCCATACTTAAACTGATCTGTATATACTACTGCAACATCATTGATCACTATTTAATGCTTTTGGTAGCCTCCCTGTTAGTTTAGTAACGCTTCGATCACCGCTTTCCGTCCGATGTTGCAGACAGTAACGTGGAATTAGACTTTTTGCAAAGTGTCCAATCCCTCCATCGGTGATTCCAGGGTTTTTACTACCGGGCCAAACTACATTGGGACCTGATGGCCACTTCCTGCTGCTGAACTGCCTTGCCGGACTCCGGACTACATCGGTGACGTCACCAGACGCGCGCCTCGACCTGCCACGCAGCTACAGGGAAGTGTTGCCTAATAAGACAGTGTGAAGTGGACACGGCTTACCTACATTTGTGAATTCTAGTCTAGGACTCATCCCTGGGATCTAAATTTACGCATATCTACTTGTTGGGCATTTTAGTGCACATCTAATTGTTGAACATTCTGGAGCACCGAATTTTTAATTAAATATTGTAGAACTATTCAATATTGTTTTGTTTGACCATCCCAACAACAAGCGTTACACATGTTATGATCAAACAGATGTACACATTTCTGTTAAAGAATAGAAATAGAAAATTGATTATTTGCATACTAGCGTTTATTGCTTATAAGCACACGCTACAAAATGGTGCAAAAATATAATAATAAGAAACAATAACACATCGTGTGCCAGCAAAATGGAACAAACTCAGCATAAAGGCCTGCGCAAACCGGTGGAGCGCAGCGCAGATCACTTAAAATTTATCAATGTGTATTCTTTTCTATTTTAATTACATTAAGGTATAAATTTGAATGCTCCAAGACCGACCTCGGAGCATCACGGGGGATTTCTCAGAGCATTCTTTATACCTTAATGTAATTAAAATACAAAAGAATATACATTGATAAAAGTGATCTGCGCTGCGCTCCGCCGGTTTGCGCTGGCCTTAATGCTACATCATAGCGGCTACAGCGCTGATTTTCAGCCTGCTCCTTGCCAGTGACATCCCACCACACATCCGATACAATACAAAAAGAAAAAAAAACCAAAGCAACATGTCATGATACATAAAAAAAAAAAACATGATGCGGCAATAATTAAATTACACACATAAAAAAAACCATTCATACATATATAGATTCAGGCCTTTATTCCCAAAAGGGGTAGACAGAGCACATTAAACTTATGTTCCAGCGCCACTTTTAGCATAAATGGGTATAAATACTGCTCCCTTAGTCGACTTTTACGACACCCACGGGAAGAAAGGGGGAGACGAAATTCTAACCCGACACCACCGACCATCAATTATATCCCCGTGTGCACGGGGATATTATGCTAGACTCGGATAATAGGTATAAGTCAAGTGCAAAAATATATATCGATTTAATCCGCTCAAAAATATGCAACGAAAACTTAATCCGCTGACATAAGAGCTATGGGACATTATTGTAAGTAAGTTATATTCACCCATATTTTTACACGTGACTGGACTATTCAACTTTTTTTTGGGTACACAAACACATCCCTTCGCTTGTGTAAATGCTGCTAACTGTACTTCACTGTACTGTTAGCAGCATTTACAACTGTATTTACAGTTCAGTGCTATTAACCCTGTAAATGTCACGTAAGCAATAAATGCAATACCTTATTACCTATTCCACGACTTAGCTTTGACGTATAAACTCAAATTGTATCATGACCGTTGCACGATTTGGAGTCTTATGCCGTCGGTATAAGATTTAAAATGTGTATTAAATGTAGTAAAAGCTAACATTTGGATGGCTACTTTGTAACTTAATGTAAATTGGTTTTATGACTGCAGGCAGTTCACTACAATGCTACTAGAAACGTAGTAACTACTCGTCCAGTTCGAATTGATATATGCTTGTGAAATGTTCCACTAAAGATTTTGAAAATAAAAATTACGACTGTAAATTTTTGTAACGCAATCTCTTAATAACCTATGGAGATCTGTCAATTCTTTAAAACCACGTTCATTCCTTTCCTGAAGAAATTCTAACACGCGCTACCCTTAACGGTCTTTGCAGTCATGTCACTTAACCCATTCAGCTACGCAGCGTAGCCTACGCTATAGTCCGTAGCAGCTTAAACTCTATAGCTCTATACTCTATAGCTAAAAGCACCCGTAGCGATCTGACGCATGTGTGCCGTGATTCGTGGTTGGCGCTAAATGGGTGGGCGCCTCGAGTGCCTCATACCTGTTATGTTAGCATCTGAACTATAAGTGCTGTAACCACGTAAATCGAAACTCAGTTTGGTTACCTCCGATTCTATAGTACTTTTAATAGACCGGTGTCAGAGATTTAAGTACGGTCACGTATACTGGACACTTAAAAGTTATAAAACTATTAAAAAAACAAAATTAAAAGTGACTTAACTCTGTATAATTTATAGTGCATAATTCTTTTTCTTTTCGTTACTATGTTGTATTTCAATATAAATGGCCTTATGGGCGCGTACGTGGTAACAATGCTGGTTACCCACCCTGTTTCGACGTATTACTAAAGTTTTTTTATTTTATAATTAATGGAACTCTAAGTTGGTCCATGTCCATATTACAAGTTATTACTTTTCTTTCTGTATGTGAGCGTTTGTTTCCTAAATAAAAAAAATTGTTGACACCTGAAATGGCTCAACAATTAAAGTCCTTGACTGTGCACAAACTTGGAGTTTCGATTTTCGTGGCAGCAGCGTGCAGCGCCGCGCACTGAATGTGTTAACACTGATAACCATTCCGTTGAGTATGACGAACGTGCTACGCTTGCGCGCGTAGCACACTGGCGTAGCTACATACAATATTTGCTACATGGTGTAGCAGACATGTGCTACGAAGGTTTGATAAGTGCATCTGAGAGGCAGAGCAATCTCTCAATCAACTGTAATCAGTTGCATGTAGGGAATGAAATAACCGGCCTAACTTCATAACCGGTTATGGCCGAAAAATAACCGATATTCGGTTATAATCGGTTATTCAACGTTTTTTAAAAATTACGTATAAATCTATTTCTACGTGACGTAAAATCATAAAATAAGCAGTATTCATGAAACATAAACCTTGCTTTGATTTTCTTTATTAATTATTATCAGTTTTTTTTAATATACATTTTTGTTTTACAATCAACAGTGTAAATATATCTATCACATCACAAACAACATTAAAGCTATAAAATTATACCAATTAAAACAAGTGAAATAAGTAGGTAAACTATAAATAGAGAGTAATATTAGCAATGAAATTACTTAGCGATTTTTATAAGTAACTTTTAAATATAGTCAGGTGACTACCAAAACTCAAGTTAATTATTAGGTACCACAAATTCAGTCAAAGTGAATATTTATATATTATGTACTAAATGCCACTCATCTCAAGTGTAACTCGTTTGTGAAAGTATGAAGGACCTCAAAAACATGTGAGCATCTAATGTGGCGTCACCGAGTCTTGATCTTAATTTGCTGCAGAAATATCCCGCAGTTGAAAATGCACGTTCAGCCTCCACGCTAGTGGGCTTTACAGATAATTACTGCTGGTAAGCTATGGACAAATATTTGTACCATTGACAATAAAGCCATTTCAAATAAAATCATTTTGTGGTATACAGTCATCTACAGATTGAGGCCTTGTTTCAGCTGCAGCAGGTGCTGCGGAATCAACTGCCAACTTATGTAGCAACACTCGTGGTATTCAGTTTAATCAGTTATCTTGTAAATACACAAAATTTGCACTTTTAATACTCTTGTTAACTAGAATATTTGTGAAAAGTAGCCCTAGTATTGTACTGAAACTAATTATTACTCCATTTTTCTTCAAATTAATGCAAATAATGCGATGGTTATAATCGGCACCCAGAAACTTAATAATATTGAATCAGTATCGACGTTATAACTTATAAGTTATTGGCAAAATATCATATATGTATACCAAAAATAACCGAAAATAACCGAAATCGGTTATTACAAATTCCAATAATCGGTCATGCGATTTAGCCAAAATAATCGGTTCTAACCGAATATTTCGGTTTCGGGTATAACCGATTTGCATTCCCTAGTTGCATGGTAGTTCGACCTTTGTCTTTTTCGAATTGTTGTACAGTCAAGTGTAAAAATATGGGTACATACAGCTTAGGGTGGTATTCTACTTGTCCAATGTGTATTTGCGTCTCACATTTTGCATAAAGAGTGAGTGAGACGCAATGCACATTGGACATAGATCTTGGACAAGTGGAATACCACCCTTACTCATAAATATATCCCATCGCTCTTATGTCAGCGGATTAAGATTTCGGAACATATTTATGAGAGGATTAAATCGATACATATATTTGCACTCGATTGTACAGAGGAGTTGAGAGGTTAATATAATTACATCATTCGGAGACGTGCAATAGGGGTGTAGACACTGAATGAAATAATCAATAATGTCATATGTTCTCGAAAAAGTATTAAAAATGTAGTCAAATGGAAAAGGTTAAATAATCACGGAGTTATAAGTGTCCAAAGTTTTAATAAGAAGGGGCATGTTCTGTCCCTTTTTTGCAAAACGCAACATCATATAACTCGTAGATCGCATCCCTTTTCCCTTCCGCTTTTTCGCATCCCTACGTTTACAATAACATCTGCAATTACCAGAACATTAAAAGACTTTCCACTCTTCAAGCTGGACGTATGGTGAAGAAATGGTTACTAAAATTGTCATATACTGAAACCGAGAGCCTGGTCAGAATACCGCATTCAAACTGAACCCTTTAATGCTGATGTGGAATTACACACACATACACCCACACATATACACACACATACTCACACATACGCACACACGCACACACACACTTGCTGTATGTCAACAGAACTTAGTTTATAATTTATAACTAGCTACCTTTCCTTAACACCACTGTAAATCTTGTTTATTCGCACCCGCAGACTGCCAAGATACAGGCTTGGCCTAGTTTGGAGTCTGATGTATATACCCTATATCATGTAATGTGTTTTGTGAAATAAATCATTTTATTATTATTATTTTATTATATGAAACTACGACGCTTGTAGATTGTGACGTCACTATAGACAGCGACGTGCAGCGTCCCGTCGTGTGCGGCGCCGCCGTCGACACGGCCCCCCAGCAGCCTCGTGTAATGTGACGTCACACACTGTTTGCGTTTTCTCTCTCTAACATTAAAACGGTTGGAGCTTCGTAATTCTTTAAGATATCTGAATGGGATTTTCGTCACGAGGCATATTTTTTTGCCTTCTTTCTTTTGGAGTAATTTTAATTTTCGAGTCTATTATGGAAGGCGTTTTTCACATATTGATATCACATTGCTTGTGACTCGTCTTCCTTCCTTAAAAGCATAGCCTGGCATTAACAAATTGATTTTCTAGTTGCATAATGTAAGCTGTGCCTGGTTGCATAATATTATGCAGTTACGTTTTGATATGCAGATTTAGAGCGGTTTTGAATATTTATTTTCAAGAACCCAAATAGCGAAATGGGAAATAGGAATCGACACTTGTCAGTAACGTTAAAATAAAGACATACAGAAATAAAGAAGAGTCAATTGGTTTTAAAGGCTGACCTGACCCTGAATTTAGAAGTTTTCTATAAAATTCATGAATGTGGCCGACACTAAATAATATAGCGAGGCTTAAAGCTCCTTGAGTCATAAAATAAACTATATTCAGCCACTTACATGAATATTCTTACTGCTCAAAGAGAAAATAAATATTATATCGTCGTCGGTCGAGTTGAACCTAAGTGGCATAAAGTTGAGCTAAAGTCCAAAAGATAACACTGCGCCACAAACAAAACAAGACGTAATGAAAGGAGGCTCACCCTTCTGACGTCATTATAAGCGTCTCGTTCTATATATCTCGTTTGTATTTCGCTAACGACTAATTACTTCGAAATGCTCGTACATCTTGCAAACCCTTCATTAGGCACCTGTCCATGACGAGCTAGTATAGTGGAGCGAGTGATTCCATCCCCGTTACTTTACTTCTAACCGCCAAGCTAGCATGCCCGCATTTATGTCCAACATTAAGCATTTGTGGTGTCCGCTGGATGCGGGTGGCGCAGGACCGGTCACTGTGGCACTCTTTGGGGGAGACCTATGTCCCCACTGCTGGACGTCTTGCGGCTAATATGATGAAGGCATTTGCTAAGCTACTGCCCGTTAGCACTTATATGCTTGCCAGTAAAAGGCGAAACCACTTTCTCTAAAGTTGCAGCTATAAAAGCACGCGCGACAGGACGCGATAGCCATTATCCTGGGGAAAAATCACCGAGACGGAAACTCTATTTCTCTTTCTTGACTCTTTCCCACAAAAATATTGTTACTGGCCACTAAATAGCCAAACTAGGAACAAAAATTAAATAGGGTCGCGTTGAGATTTGTTACAATTCTCTCGTGCGAGTTGTTGGCGTCAGCCCCGCTATTCTGGAACTTGTTTTAAGTTCACCTCAACGCTCACCCACAAATATATCTTGACGCCGTGATTCGTAGTAACTAAGCGTAAGTAGAGGTCTAGTTGCGTTAGGCGAGACGCATGCGCGCGTAAAGAATAATATCCATGTTCTAAAACGTACGCATTTCTAAATTGTGCGCAGTCAATTAACATTTATATCTGTTCCTCAAGGGAGTAAGACATGTGAATGTATAATTTAACCTGTACATGGCACATTCCTTTATGAATGAGTACTTACAGGTTACATTTTACATTTCGAGCGAGAATATCTCATTCGCCAACCGGCCGGTGGGCCGCATGCCGTAATAAATAAATAGTTTGGGGCCTCGGGGGGTATTACCTCTGTAATGGATCCGGCTAGTTACACACGGGTCGCATTTTGTTACTGATAATTGCCCTGTCGCATCACGTGAGGGTTCATTTTAATGAGGGCTTTTGAGTGTGAGGAAGTTCCGAAGAAGAATTAATATGCTGAAAGTAGCTACTGCGTTTGGTAAAATAAATATTTGTCGACGGAAATGCAAACATTGTACCTATGTGCAAGGCAGTTTCTAAATCTTTCCCGACATTTTAAATTTAGCGATGCGAGCGAACAATGGTATGATGATGATGAATTGATGAATATTGTCTTCTCGAACATAAACCGCAGAAAAATCTACACTAACATAATTAAATAAAACTAGGTTAAGCCCAAAAAAGGGCATTGTACGCTAGCGGCATTGAATCACGGAATAAGCATTAGTACTTTAAATCATAAAAGCTTTATATTTCAGATGTAAGCGTAATGATAGAAGGGATTGAATAGAACTTCATCATTTCTTACTCTCTTCATATTAGAATGGTAAACAACATGCAATACGCGACAAAGATTTTCATCTCACTGGAGTCCAACTCGAAAAAGTAACATTTGTACTACCTACCATCGAGAATATCGAGATCAAAGATTGCTGTGTAAGGGTCTTTCCAAAAGGTTTATAGAAACACCTATCTCCCTCTCAACCCGTGAAACGATAGCGAAAGCGAGCACACTCATTCTAGTTTCAAACGTGTCAGTGAAGTTTGAACGGAAAAACGCCATATTTAATTTAGTGTCGTGTATTTGCGCGGGAACTCGGTGCTGCCATAAATAAAAATGTTGAATTTATTGTCTAATTTACGGTAAGCCGTGTATTTAACAGTTTTTTTATGACTACGAGGAATTTTGTAATATCAGATTGTTTTATGTCCCATAACAGTCAAGGGAGGAGATCAGACATAAAAACTAAATGAACTAGAGAACTACTTTTTGATTAGATCTCAGGTGAACAATTTGGAATTTACGAGTTCGGTTTAATTTCTTTTAGGGTTCCTCGCAAAGGCTAGCACCAATTATGAATATTTAAACTATGAATACTATTTTAGTAAAACTAAAGCTACGAGCCAAAAAAAGGTTAGCCAAGTGGCAGAGCCTGGTAATATTTGCTTAACCCTTTATTCGACAAAAAGGTCGATGTTTCAAGTCTCGGTGATGCTAAATAGTCCAAACGTTACGGGCCAGGAAAAAAATACGAAACGACGATCAAAAATATGACCAATTATACATTTCCTAATAAAGGGATTCTTGTACGTTATTTTCAGGGGCACTGGGCTTTTTAATCTGGGCTTTATAAATAATAATAAAAAATAAAAACTAGGCATAATAATTATCTACAGTAGGTCGGTACATACATGGAGGAAAACGATTTTGAAATGGCATAAGAATTTAAGTAATTATTTGGAAAACAAAGTAAAAAAATATTTATTATCTTTCTCCGATACCCAAAGGTTGTCTGGAAGAGATCGCGAGCGATAAGACCGCCTGTTGTCTACCTCTACCTACATGTTATTGTATTGTTTTTCTTTTTAACTGTTTTGTTTGTGTGAGGTGTGCAATAAAGAGTATTTGTATTGTATTGTATTGTATTATGATCAAATAAACGTACATGCATATAATGTGCCAAATAGGACAGTCACTTAGCGGGTGATATTTGCATGATCTACTTACATACACAATTTTCAGAGCTGCAAGCTAAAGAATTTTCCACCAGTAAGTGCTAAGCTTTAACCTATTTATAACTAGTTATACGCCAAAAGCTGTTCATACATCATACTCGTACTTTACCGGGCAAACATGTGATGCTAAAACTGTTATGTGTTAAACTTTCCGTATTTGCCATTTGGTAACAACCAAACTTCTGCAATTGTTAAAAATTTTACCATAAAGAAAGAAAGAAGAAAGAATGAAAGAATTCATTTATTCAAATAGGATTCTTTTAACCACGTTTGCATCGTCATCAGCTAGAACAGTAGATACATCAGGTTGTATAAAATATACTTAAAACTTAAATGATTAAAACATGTCACAAGATACCCACATGGATTTGGAAAGGTTACCATAAAGCGCTGGAATAAGGGGTGTATCAATTGTTTTTAAGCGTTTATAACGTATTTTCCCGGGCTTTACAACGTGTCAAATGTAGGTAAGTATTGTAATGTCATAATAATAATCTCACTCACGCGTCGAGTTCGATGAGAGGCCATTACAAACTCATGATTAAAGCTGGTTTTCCACCAGAGGGGCGAGACGAGAATTGAATTGAAATTCGTATGGGACTTACTAACTATTTGCACTGAGCGCGCGCGCGCGCGCGGTGGAAATAAGTAGTAAGTCCCATACTAATTTCAATTCTGGCCCCTCCACGCCCCGCCTCACCTCGCCCGTGGAAAACCACCTTTAGAATCGTGGATTGGTTTGAAACATGTCGAGTGATATTCAACCTCACAGACGAGAGACCCATTTTATCATAATTCTAATTTTCTCAAGCATCTAGTTTTACCATTATTTTTGGCATCAAGCGGCCACCTTAATGTACTTATTGTGTATTTACACCTCTTAAAGAAACCATTTTTTTGAAGTAAAAACTTCTTTAGCGGCGCTGTGCACTTTTTGGGATGGGGAAAAATTGTTACACTCGCCACAGGTGTCACGTGACCGTAAATGGTGAGAGATTCGGGACGAGGCTTAGGGCGGGGGAGGGATGCCGTAGTACGAGACTGGCTGCGCCATTCGAGTTAGCGAGAAAAAGGGCGCAAACGCCATGCAATCCGCGGCACTTACCCGTTCGGCCGACACACAATAAGTTCTCGCGCGCTAATTTGCAAGTGAAATAGTTTACTTCTGTCGCTACGGTATTCGTCGATTCGAAATGTCAAAATATTCATGTTTTCACTTCTGCGGCACCCGGAGTGCAATCCGGTTTTTTTTTTTGTGTTAATTTTACTTGGAAGTTACCACGATCCAATTTTGAATGACTTTATACAGAGAACAAATACAAACGAAACAGGTAAAACAAAAAATATCGAAAACCCTACTGCTTCCACAATTATGAAGAAACCAACGACACCTCATATGTCGAAATCCATCAAGCCATTTGGACCGTAGCCCCTGAAATAGAATTTACTTGACCGCAAACATACATACAGTATACCATACCCACGAAAACCATAACCCTCCTTTTGAGGCAGACGGGTAAAAGTTAACCGAACTGCTGCGAACCGAACCTGCCCACTTGTAAGTTAGAGTGCTCTACCAACTAGGCTACTCAGACTGATGACAACGTATTTTTGCCGCTGCTACTAGCGACCTCTCTGTATTTTCTTGAAAGGCTCCGAGCCTTTTGGTTACTTTAATGTATTGTATACCTATTACTTTTGTCAACACCCTCTTAGCAACTGAAATAAGTGCTCTTAGTGTTTTTGAGAGTTACTTCACAAGTATTAAGGGGTTCTTATAACCCCTTAGTAGACTGAAACGTAGGCGAAAGGTTTATAAGGTTCTTAGTACTCCTCCCAAATGTAGTATAGGTTTATAAAAAGGTTTTCTTCAAAATAAAGTAATGTTTTTTAATAATATACTGTTGACGTCTCGAAGACAAAAAGCATAAAATGAGTGAAACAAGTCGAAAGAGGGAATAATACTTTCAGGTTATTTGAAACTTATGACAAATGTGTTGGTGCTTCGGAATTGTTGTGATAGTCTGTTTAAAAAGCCCTGTGTAAATGGCTTACCAGTTACACAGTACCTCAAGTTACTGTTGTCGCATTAGAATTCAACAAAAAAACCGGCCAAGTGCGAGTCGGACTCGCGCACGAAGGGTTCCGTACTATTATCTATAAAAACGGCAAAAAATCACTTTTTTGTATGGGAGCCCCCTTAAAGACTTATTTTATTCTGTTTTTTAGTATTTGTTGTTATAGCGGCAACAGAAATACATCATCTGTGAAAATTTCAACAGTCTGACTCTCACGGTTCACGAGATACAGAATGGTAACAGACGGACGGACGGACAGCGGAGCCTTAAGTGTCTGCTACACGGTTGCCAACACTCCCTTCCGACCGAGCAACCTTGGTCGGCACCAACCGCTGTAGTATGAAATTTTCTTGCAAACTACTATACTATCTACACGGTCGGTGCGGTCCAAGGTCTCTCGGTCGGAGGGGCGTGTTGGCAACCGTGTAGCACATGCTTTAGTAATAGGGTCCCGTTTTCCCTTTGCGTACGGAATCCTAAAAAACCTAGAAAATTTATCACACACTGAGTGTTACTATGCATATTGTTCACACCCAATGAGTTATGCATTTTTCACTATGAAACAGCCCTAAACACACACACACACACACAAATTATAACCATTAAATGTGTATAAAATAAAAATCATTAAATGTGTATAAAGATCATAGATAATAAAACTGTACTATAATTATTCCATTGTGAAATTAGTTATAATTATTATTAAGTATTACATTGCGATGCCCTTGCAGGGTACATGTTTGATACATAAACTTACTGTAACACCATTTAATCTTAACAACATGTATGCAATAAACGAATTGAATTGAATTGAAACTGTAAAGCCGTGTTTTAAATCCATTTAAACTTTTAAGAACAGTGTTGCCAACTTTCAGATGCAGCTGGTTAGCGTTTAGTTTGCAACAAAGAACAATTTTTCTCTCAGCTGCAGTACATCGCCGACGGGGAAACGAAATTGTAAGGAAGAGATAGTAACGACATCATTACAATGTCGCTGAGCGAGGCGCGTTTTAAAGAAGGATGATTCTGGCAGTGACATTAAGCTGGCTCCACATTCATGCTGATTGAATCCTTTACTCATTTTTATTGCGTACTTAAACAATTTTTTTATAGATCCTGGGTTTGGAACACTGCGACATTTTATAGTGCGTAACATGAAATTTCGGGTGCCTTCCAGATTTGAGTCGTCAAATAAAATCTCAAATTCCCATAAGACATTTATTACTGTTCACGTTTTGAATTGATATATATATATATATCTGCCTCGGCAAGGTGATAACGCTATACCTACATTTATACAGAATGTGCGTCCCACATCCTTACTAATATTATAAATGCGAAAGTGTGTGTGTGTGTTTGTTTGTCCTTCTTTCACGTCGCAACGGAGCGTCGTATTGATGTGAGTTTTTGTATGGAGATTGTTTAGAAGCTGGAAAGTGACATAGGCTACTTTTTCCAGCGGAAAAACATCTAATTCCCACGGGAAAATTCAATATGTTACATTTTCCTATAACCACACTGGCGAAGCCGCGGGCGTATCAGCTAGTTCTGTATAAATGTATCTTGCTTTCTTTGTTTCTTTCTAACGTATACAAAACGCAGTTTTACGTACCTAAAATGTAAATAGGCACAGATGATTAATTACTCCGTCAAGTGGCCGTCAATGGACTTTGATAACTATGTAAACAAATCGCCATAGTGAAAGACAATTTCAATATGGCGGTTTGTTTACATAGTTAGCAAATTCTATTGACGGCTACTTTAGATTGATTGGTATTTGCATCGTGTTGGATCCACGGTTACTTGCCTAATACATCAAGAGGATTATTGCGGATGCTCCGAAGGCCAGTTACCGAGCCATTGTCAGCGGATAACACGATATGGCAAATAGGATGCCGCGGATTAAACAACCTGGGGCCGTAGACAAGGTTATAATCGACAAGCGCTAACGCCAATAGAAAATAATAAAATGTAGGGAAATGACAGATGCCGACGAAACACTTTTCGTTAACATCTGTCATTCCCATACATTTCATTCGTTTTCTAATGGCGTTAGCGCTTGTCGATTGTAACCTTGTCTAGGCCCCCTGTTATGGCGACGTTGGTACTATGTCATTCGCATTGGCTTTCGTCGGGTCGAAATTGTATTTGGGTATTTCTCAGAGCATCAGACTAGCTACTGTTTTCGTCGTGAGGTAGGACGCGGTAAATATCAAATTGGTTTCAATAATCAATACAATACGTCTAGTCTGATTGACCCCTAGAGCGCTATACCCGTTCGAACTTTAGTGGACACATTATTGAAAATGCGAGGCGAGATTTGTTACAAATCTTGTACATAACTAAGTCATGGAACGTCTATACCGTACCGCGAAGTACAGTGCCCATTTGTAGAATTTTAAGGCGCTCTTCAGAGTTCAGATAACTTTATCTAAACTCTGAAGAGCGCCTTAAAATTAAAATAACACTGACATAAAGTGCTCATGTCATACACTAGTGCAAAGTCGAGGTCTTCTACGTTCACCTTAGGTAAGTACCTAAGGTGAACGTAGAAGACCTCGTCAGTGTCATTTTTTATTAATACAACGACTGTGGCAAACAAGCATACGGCCCGCCTGATGGTAAGCGGACAACGCAGCCTATAGACGCATGCGACTCCAAAGGAGTAACATGGGCGTTGCCGACCCTAGATATGTTTGAGGATTCGCCGTATTGACAGCTGAAGGAATAAATTAGCTCGCTCTCAACACAACGCATCCTCGGGAGCTCTGGCGAGCTTGCTCCAGGAACACAACACTACTACAGAGCAAGTAGTAGTGTTATTATGGCTGTGGTCTTCTGCAAGGCGGAGGTACTTCCCCAGTTGGGCTGCTCCGAATTCGAGCGGGATGACATTTCGTTGTGCCCTTTCTCTCAACAATCAAATTTATCTCAACAACACACATGACATGGCTTAAATTCGAATGAAGAAAGATCTTTTTAATTCCAATTTAACCCGTGTTGTTTTGACATTAAAGTGCCCAACACTACTGCGACGTCCGGGACTAGGAATTTAATTTAAACTTAGTATTTTAAAGGAAGAAAGAAAAACATTTATTCGTGACACACAGCAAACATTTGTTCATTTATTTAAACTTTATTGCACAAAAGAAAACCTTATCGTACAAGAGGCGGACCTAATACCACATGGCATTCCCTACCAGTCAAACCTTAAGGCAAAGCGGAAAAGATTGTGGGCAGTGCAAATAACAAATAAAAAAATAACAACATAAAGAATACAGTAATTTATTTATTTATTTATCAGTAAATAACATTGAATAAAAGATAAAACCTCACGAAATGGCCCCAACTCAGCATGGTGCTGGCGATCACCAGCGCTGGTCTTCTGTGGGAACCACTTTTGGTTTAGTTACGCTAGGTTTATTATCGAACGACAAAAGGCTCGGGGCCCATTACAGCCAAACGACAAAACCGTAGCTTCTCCGAAAGCTGAATATAAATGATCATTGAGCGACCCAAAACCTTTCTGCACTCGAGGACAAAATCCATTTTCCTCATTGTTCAGCTAAGACGTCTTCTAAAATGAAGTCACGTTGTTCATATAAAAAGTACATACGGAAAGCTGTGTCTAATCCATAGACTTACACTTAAATAGACCTCGCATGTAAAGCGATTTAGACGAATGCCAAGATTGGCAATGTCTGAACGTCATCACTAATACAAATATTATCCGCCCGCGATGAGTTTGGGTTTGGGTTACCCGTCATTTTTATATATATAAAAAAAGACTGACAGAATAGTTGCAGTTTGGTATTTAAGTATATGGCAAAACTGGCTTTTCTATTTCCATGTTGATTGCAGCTAGATAATTACTATGAAAATAAATTCTGAAATGGATAAAGTGAGGTTTGGATTGAAGGAAGAGTTGTAATGCAACTAACTCACCATTCTCTCCGTCTCAATCTTATTTCTATACATAATCGCTTTTACTACATACTACGCATATATCACACCTCAAAAGAACACGCGCATGGGTATTAACCAACTTTCCTTTTTAACCGTTTATTACCGAGTATGTTTTTCAATCGCCGCCAATCAAGTATAATTGCGATTTAGTAGTCTAGACTAGTCAGGCAAATGAGAAAATACACAAACATAAACTTTGGAAAAAAATGGATTTGACAGTTGGCAATGCATCGCAATGCAGCACCTGAAGTAAGTGTCTTTGCGTAATCTACTTTTATATATCTGTGGTCTAATCCGACTGAGGGCCAACGTAGGGCCAGCTGAGAGTATAATGCCACAATTTAAGTTGGTAGAGGGCGCCCTAGAGATGGAACTTTTTAAATAATTATCATTAGGTACTAGAGCAGAGACGTTTTGCCGAATGATAACGTTTGTCAATGTCGAAAGTTTGGTCAAAACATCTTGCCGCAAATCACGGAACCGAAGAAGAATTACCTTAGAAGTTTGTAATTTTCCACTAAATTAAAATTCGGACGCAGATGATTTAATAGAGTACACTATGCAAGGTGATTTATAGGTTCAGTTAGTAGGTACAGTCAGCATCATATAGTTAGTAGCAGCCGAAGTAGCCAAATATTTCGTAACACACCCTTATTCTTACAGTAATAAAGACGTGTTCCGATATATTTGCCTACTTTAGCTGCTACTAAATATATGATGCTAACTGTACTATATCGCGAATAAGCAAAAAATCCTTCAGCAGACCACTACGCATTATTTTGTGGGTTTCGGAAAATTTTGATATTCCGAAATAAATACGTGGTCGTACAATAATGAGATTTTGTGTTCACGACGGCGTTGTAAATTGCCAACAATCAATGCTAATATGGCAACTCCAGAATTTGTTATATTTTTTTTTGTCACGAACCAAAGCTTTTTTTTCTTGTCTTGAGTCGTGGAAAGTCGCCAGAGCTTCAAAGGAGAAATTTTCAAAAATAGAAGCCGATATCCACTAATTCTCCAGAAAAGTCTTCCTCGACTAAAGCACACCTCTAATGCCTCCATTGAATTGTTGACTAACCTCAGCAAAAGTTCCCAAGTCGCAAGTGTTTGTTCAGTTCAAGTCTTGAGTGCTTTCCTCTGTTGCCGACATAGCTGGACTTGTTTCAAGTTGTTCCAACTAATTACGCGGCATTACCATAAGACCAAGTTCCTAACACGTAAGTTAGCTACGGTAATGTAATGACATTTATTTGTTTTTAGTTTTAGCACAAGACATAACATATGTTGTATCATCATATCACCCGAAAGACGTCCACTGCTGGACATAGGGCTCCCCAAGATTAAGGGCGGTTCACAATATAGAGATCTTTGAGAAAGGAGTGTATACATTGGGACGGCAACACGCCTATGGATTTTTATCCAACACTAGCTTCTGCCCGCGACCCCGTCCGCGTGGAACTCCTTTATATCGCAGCTCGATACAAACTTCCACCCCCCATTTTAGGGAAGTGGGGGGTTGAAAAGAGTCAAAAAGTAGCCTATATCACTTCACCTATCTCCACTTAAAAAATCATGTCAATTCGTCGCTCCGTTTTGCCGTGAAAGACAGACAAACAAACACACACATACACTTTCCCATTTATAATATTAGTATGGATAAACGCGATTATGCTAGCTGGACAATTCAGTAGTTTAATGATAAACCAAACATACAGTTATAGGTTATTGGTGATACACATTTGTTTGTTGTTTTCCAAGTAACATCTAATCTGGCTATGTAGAACGCCGAAATATTTTAGCAAGCTAGAAATAGTTTTGGTCATTAATCTTTTTGTATGTGAATGTTAACTGTTGATTGATGAACCCTTTTATTATATAGAGAATCTTAGATAGTCGGCCATATTTCAACTGTATGACGTCACACAGAATAGGCGGATGAATAAGTATTTTAGTACTGTAGCTCGTTGAATAAATATACTCCAAATTACCTAACCCCTTATCTTTTTTACAAGCTTTATATTAACTTGACGTCGGTATGTATGCAAGTTATCTATCATGCAATCCATTTTTCAATCACTTGCCGTTATCAGATTGACCTGAAATTTGGGGATTGGTATATAGTTTGGATGACAATTCAATATTATAGTATCATCGAGCTGATCTGATGATGGACACAGAAGATAGCAATGGTTAATCAGTATTTAACCGACGTAACCCCGTGAGTTTGGGCTCGTTAGAATCGTCTCAATTAGTAAGTAGTTGATGACGGCATACAGAAAAGTACAGTCGGCATTTATTGATATTTATTGTTAAGTATCTATCTAGCTTGTACCAAAAATGAACAAAGTTTTTGTCTGGTGGTAAACAGATACTGTAGCCTATGGACGCTTGCGACTCCAGAAGAATCACAAGCGCGTTGCCGACCTCTTATAGACTGGAAGATTTGTTGTGTTGACACCTAGATGCTGGTAGATTTTGACTTGTAAAAGAGCTATTTCGGAACGCTGCGGGTTGCTACTTGCGGAATAAAATTCATTTATTTTATTTATAGAGGTAAATGCCCCTCACTCTTACCTCAGGAGCCCTGGTAAGCTCACTCACCACCAGGAATGTGCCCCTGTCGAAGGGACTCGTCTGAAAACCAGCGCAAGGCTTCAAGCCTTGCATATGCTGAGACGAGCACCCATTGCCCAACGTAATGCATTTAGTATTTTAGTTTTAATTCAAAGGCATTTTTAAGTTGTTTCTTTGTACTTATGTTATTAGTTATATTTATTTTGAATTTGAATTTGAATAGATTCCCTGCTATGAAACGCATACCTAACTGTCAACACTACAAGGAAGGGTCACTGGTTCTTTGCAGCAATGACGCGTAATTTCAGTGTCCGAGAGGCAACCGGATGGCTCGTGGTATTTGAGCTCTCGAAGCGTTCTGGAACCGCCCGCCCTGTGCAAACTGAGCCAATTTGGACTGGGGCGGAAATTGGATTGAAACAGCATTTTATAAACAGCGTACACACTTTCAGACAACCGCTGAATCAATCGGCTGCCTCACGAAAAAAAAAGCATTTGCATATTTTTTTTTTTTTTCCGCCCCAGTCCAAGTTGGCTCAGTTCATACCGCGGGTCATCCGATTGCCTCTTCACTTCAATTGCGCGTCATTGCATATTTATTTAAGTATTTATTTATCTATTTAAGTATGTTTATCGTCGTCTAGGACCCATAGTACAAGCTCTGCTTAGTTTGGGACTTGGTCGATTTGTGTAAGATTGTCCCGTAATATATATTTTTTATTTATTGCTCTTAATATTAGGTTTTTTCAACTTCACGAACTGTGATCCGTCTCGGGTGAAAACCTTGCGAAAATATATATAAGTGATTTTATGATTACCCCTTGGTATTACGGTCGTGTACAGACCCCGTAGCATGGTCGGCCTTATCACACGATAAGTGACAAGATAGAGCGTCCGTCACTGGCTGACACAGCACCGTCTCTATTGAAAGACGCTCTATCTTGTCTCTTATCGCGTGATCTTTTCTTCAGGTCTTTTCTTGTTATTTTACGAAATATCGCGCCGCTTGCGTTCACCGTAAACTTAAAAATCAATGTGACAACTATTCTTCTTCCATAGGGTATACTGTCTAGGTACAACTACCGCAAAGAAACCGCATAGCCCCGACCCAAGGCAAAATAAATATAATATAATAATTATTAATTATATAATACAGGAAAGAGAACAACAAAAAAACTTAAATAGACTAAAGTAATCTAATATTAATAAAAACCGCAATCTTAATAAGCTAAAGTTACCGTTCTCCAAATTAAAAATAATATCGCATAGCCCTCATCACATGACAATTAGAATTTATAATCATCTATCAAATTCGTTAAAAAATTTAAGAAAACCAAACATATTTGATAAACAATTAAAACTATTCCTCACCCAAAAATGTTATTATAGCTTAAAAGATTATTTTGAAGATGTATCTATTTGTAGCTAAAGTAGTTTTTTTTAAGAATTGTATTTGTAGTTTGTTAAAGTTGAATATTCTATCTAATGCATGTTAGTTGTTTATATATTATGTTTAGAAATAAGTCCATAGTGATGACCGTGTAATATTGCTGCGACCTCGCAGGGCGTCACATGTATACCTACCTTGTTGTTCCAACTTGTAACCTGTAATGTGACATGCAATTAAATAAATGAAATGAAATGAAAAACAAAAATTAATATAAAAAAGTCCCCAAGGTCGGACCCCTGCGGAAGGGTTAATATGATAATAATGAATAAAATATGATAAATGTGTTATAAAAGAAACACTACATAGCAACTCATCATTTTTCATTAATTATTTGAAAGGCTAAGGCTCTTCTCTGTACACAAAGTCAAGAATAAATAGATACTAGTAAATAAATAAATACATGTAGGTATCTGCTTCATTTCATAGAAAACATCAAAACCCAGGGAGACATATTCATGCGCATCACAAATAAATGGCCTTATCGGCTTTAATATATGAAAACCATTTGGGAATAATGAATTTTTCGGTCGGCTGGATTGACGACGGTTGTTAGTCCGATCATGCGACATTTAATAAAAGGATCGATGGAAATACTGATAAATATCATTTGTCCATGGTTCGATGGTCCCTAAAGATCGGCCGAAGGATAACGACGGGGGTCTACGCAAATTGAAACACAGAGAGCCCATCGAAAGTTAAGGCATCCCGCACTGAAAATAAAGAGGTTCTAGCAATATAAATAAATAAATAAATGTTAGGGGACAATCTTACACAAATCAAAATAGCCCCATAGTAAGCTCAAAAGGCTTGTCTTATGCTTACTAGACGACGATATATTTAATAGATACATACATACATACATTCACGCCTTTATTCCCAAAAGGGGTAGACAGAGCACATGAAACTTATGTTCCAGCGTCACTTTTAGCATAAATGCGGGTATAAAAAAGATCGACAAAATGTGATCCCATAAAAAACATTCCATGTAAAAAAGAGGCCAAGTCTCGAAACTCTTCCACCGCAAAAAGTTGTGAGATATTTAGTAGTACCAAGTGTCAGGCATTCTTATTATTCTTTATTTGCTAGCTAAATAAAATGGTTTTGTTTTCTGGTTTTATCTAGAGGTTCTCAAATAGGGGCCAGAAAATGCGGCGAAATGGTTCCAGTAAAGGATGGTACGGCAGTGTTTGCTTCGCGCTCGACTTGGCGGGGGCACTGCCGTAGATATTGCAGTGATAGGTTGCTAGCCCATCGCCCACAACACACTTCAACCCCGCTCCCTTAGTCGACTTTTACGACACCCACGGGAAGAAAGGGGGTGGTGATATTCTAACCCGACACCACACGGGCCAATACGCGGGCAATATATTTATATTGACACTTTTATACATAGAAAACACCCAAGACTCAGAAACAAATGTTAATGCTCATCACACAACTATTTGCCCTTACCGGGATTTGAACCCAGGACCTTCAGTTTCGTAGGCAGCGTCACTACCCACTGGACTAACCGGTCGTCAAAGCAATAGGTGGACTACTGTCCAAATAGGGAATCACAATCATCATAGCTTTTCGTTCCATATGGGCATAAACACTTTCACTACCAGGAACCCGCCTAGGCCGTATAGTCGCTTTCCGATACTTAGCGGGAAAACCACGAGATTGGCTATGAGCGTAGCACGTAGGGATCCTTGACAATTAATGAGTAAAATAGTCGTACTGATGTTGTAGATCATGGTTTAGTGTGCACGAATAATAAGGGCGTTGTTACTGACCTTTCTTGAGGTGGATAAGAATAAGTCCATTTAAATGCACTAACAGTTTATTATGAAGGGGCACAGCATAACACAGTAAGCGGTAAGGCACACAGCAAGCTTAGTAGGAAGAGCGGTAGCAATATGAGCTAGATTTATTTACGTTAGCAACCGGTAAGCGAGGAGCAGGGTAACATGCATTCGGTGCAAAGGTTCGCGGTCGACTGGCGGGGCAAGGCGGCCGTCGCAGGCGCAGCGCTAACGGTCTATCGCACCGTTACTCGGAAAGACATTTTTACTACACGATTCCATGCGACGACTACCTTACGACTTTTACATGGTAATTAAGTATCTAATAATGACATATGATTATGTACATATTGTATACCGTATATTTCTTATTAGTAATACCTATTTGCTCTGCTAATATTATATATCTGTTATCCTAATAGTTGTGTTATATAATGCTATACTCTTTATATTTACTTAATATTAACTAGGGAATTCATACTTATGTGTAGATACACTACACCAGCCCCCCCCCAGAGACCGTCACGGGCGATAATAATCAGGAGCTGTCACTGTTCGCCCCGATCGAGTTTTTATAGCTTTTGCTTCTACTGATGGCGGGGCAGAATCTTCTGCGCTTTTACCTGTATAATCGGTAAGTACGTATGCTGGTTTTAGCCGGTCGATGGTCACTGTTACGGGCCTTCCGTTTATGAGTATAGTGTATACTTTTTCATTCCTCTTTAGCACTTCGTAAGGCCCTTTGTAGGCAGGTTGCAGGGGCGCCCTAACGGCGTCTTCTCTTACATACACGTGAGTAGTGAAACGTAGGTCTTTGAATATGAACGTGGGCCTCTTGCCGTGACATGAGGCAGGTTGGGGTCGCAACTTCTGGGCGATCAATCTAAGGCGTGTCATAAAATCCGTCAAATCGGTACTCGTATTGGTGGAAGGTTGAAATAGATCACCGGGCAGCCGCAATGGTTCTCCGTATAGCAGTTCGGCTGATGACCCTTGTATGTCTTCCTTGAAAGCACTGCGAATACCTAGCAAGACGAGTGGTCCCGATTCTATCCAATTGGATTGACCGTGACAGATTATTGCCGCTTTTAGTTGCCTGTGTAGCCTCTCTATCATTCCGTTGCAGGCTGGGTGGTAGGCTGTGGTACGTTTGTGTTGAAATCCGATTAAATCTGCGAGGTGCTTAAATAGTGATGACTCGAATTGTCTGCCTCTATCGGTCAATATGTCTGTGGGACAACCGAAGTGTGCTATCCATCCGAAGATTAAAGCCTTAGCGACCGTTTCTGCTGTTATATCTTGAATTGGCATAACTTCTGGCCATCTAGTGAAACGGTCTATGGCGGTTAAACAATATTTGTAGCCTTCTGCTACTGGTAGGGGTCCTATTATATCAATATGGACGAACATGAACCTGGCGTGTGGAAGTTTAAATGAGCCCAATGGTGCGGAAACATGTCGCGTTATCTTCGACCTCTGGCATGGGTGACAACATCTCGTCCATTCTCGGCAGTCCTTATTGATGCCAGGCCAAACGTACCGCTGTGCCACCAATTTAATAGATGCGTTGGCTCCTGGGTGGCTAAGTGAATGTAGGTTTTCAAATATTGACTTTCGGAGTACTTTTGATACGTAGGGTCTTATATTTTGATCGCTGCATTCGCAATATAGTCGAAGGTTACCACCCGGAGGGGTTACTTTTTTAGCCGTAGAGATGTTCCACCTTTAAGTATTTGTTTCAGTTCTGTGTCTTCTTTCTGGGCTTCGGCTAGTGCCTCTAGTGATACGATTGGAGCTATTTCTTCCACACGGGACAATGTGTCGGCCACTACGTTGTCCTTTCCGGATATATGACGAATGTCGGTTGTAAACTGACTAATATAGTCAAGATGACGATATTGCCGTGGCGAACAATTGTCTTTGCGCGTGCTGTATGCGAAGCATATCGGTTTGTGGTCCGTATATACAGAAAAGTGTCTTGCTTCTAACATATGCTTGAAATATTTTATGCCCTCATATATCGCCAGGAGCTCTCTGTCGTAAGGCGAGTATTTTTGTTGCGCAGGAGCTAGCTTACGGCTAAAGAAGGCAAGTGGTTCCCATGCTTTGTTCTTGTACTGTTGAAGGGCTGCACCAATTGCCGTATCTGATGCGTCTGTGACCAGCGCAATTCTTGCGTCTAAGTCTGGATGCGCGAGGAGCGTTGCCTTGCATAAACTTTCTTTGCAATTCTTGAATGCTGTTAGAGGCTCGCCGATGATATTAACAGGATGCGAACCCTTGACGGAATCGGTTAATAGTGCGTGTAACGGTGCCTGAACTTTTGCTGCGTTAGGAATAAACTTCCTGTAGAAATTTATCATTCCTAAAAATCGCCTGAGTTCTTTCACGGTTTTGGGTAGCGGAAATTTATTAATGGCTTCTACCTTTGATCTTAAGGGCTCGATTCCGGCGGATGAC
Organism: Epinotia bilunana; assembly: GCA_947049275.1. Taxonomy (NCBI): domain Eukaryota; kingdom Metazoa; phylum Arthropoda; class Insecta; order Lepidoptera; family Tortricidae; genus Epinotia; species Epinotia bilunana. The sequence goes on along the minus strand of OX346273.1, from coordinate 8,923,020 downwards.
ACGTTATATCCCAAAAATGTAACCGATGACGCGCCAAACACACATTTAGATGTGTTTATTACCATGCCATAGTCCTTTAATCTCTGAAAGACCTGATTTAGGTGGTTCTCGTGGGATTGTTCGTCATGTGAAAAAATCAAAAAGTCGTCCAAATATGCATAACAGAAGTCCAGACCTCTTGTCATCTCATCTACAAATCTCTGGAACGTTTGCCCTGCGTTACGTAACCCGAACGTCATGTATGGGAACTCATACAAGCCAAACGGTGTTGTTATGGCGGTTTTCGGAATATCACTTTCATTAACGGGTATCTGGTTATATGCCTTTACTAAATCGACAGTCGAGAAGATATTACACCCAGATATACTGTGTGTGAAATCATGGATGTGACGGATGGGGTAACGATCTGGAATTGTGCGAGCGTTTAGCATACGATAATCACCGCATGGGCGCCACCCATTATCTTTCTTTGGAGCTAGATGTAAAGGGGATGCCCACGCACTTTCTGATGGCCTTGCAGTTCAATTTTTTAACATGTCTTCGAACTCTGCTTTCGCGATCCTTAACTTGTCCGGCGCCAGCCGCCTAGGTGCGCCGCTGACGGGGGCCTTCTGTTGTCCTGATATGGTGAACAGTCCCGTGGACTGTTTGGGAGCGAGTTGCATCTGGACGTGTTAATGTTGGGTAATTCCGCAGCAAGTTGTGGTATCTGGAGTCACCCATCAGAGTTTTAACTGACGAAATAATATTCGAAGTTGACACTGGCGTTGCTGCTGCCGTAAGTGCCGTTGTGCTGTCTATAAGGCGTTGATTTCGACAGTCAACTACTAGACCGTAAAAGGACAGGAAGTCGACGCCAATTATAGCCTTCGTGACATCTGCAACGGTAAAACGCCATGTATAGTCACGCCGCAGTCCAAGGTTCAGATTAAGGAGAGTTGATCCGTATGTGTGTATACAAGATCCGTTTGCGGCGTAAAGTTGATAATTTGTCCTGGTCCGACGTTTCTGGAGCGCAGAGTGTGGAAAGACGCATAGATCGCTGCCTGTATCAACTAAAAATTGCGTCTTGCTGCTCTGATCCGTAACAAACAGGCGACCAGGTGAAGTTTGGCAGTCGTTGGTCGCCATTATCGACTGCCTTGGGAGTTTCCCGCCTTGAAGTCACAAGGTTTTACGCATCTTGTTGCCTTGCTTCCGAATTTGTGGTGAAACCAACAGAAAGGAAATCTTCTATAGTTTGACTGGGATCTGCTGGTATCACGTTCTTTATTGAATTTTCTGGACCTATGATTACGCGTTGATAGCGCTTCGACCTGCATGGTGAGGGCTTCTAGGTGTTTAGCCATAGTTTCGAGCACTGGAGTAGGCGCTGCTGAGGTACTAGCTACCTGGGGTATTGCGGGAGCCACAAACACTCTATCTGCTAGGTCTGCCAACGTCTCCAAGTCTGTATCTGCCTGAGAAGCTATAGCGGTTTGTATGTTGGTTGGAAGGCGATTTGTCCAGATTGATAGCAGGAACTCCTCCGGCACTTTTGGTCCAGCAAGAGACTGTAGCTGGCGTAAGAATTATGATGGCCGACGATCACCAAGCTCTTCATGCACTAATAGCTGTTTAACCTCTTTCTGCCTCGATAGTGACAATCGTTTAATTAGCTCACTCTTTATTTTCTCATATTTGCCTTTGGCTGGTGGGTTCATGATGATGTCTTTCACTTCTGCGGCAAATCTGTGTTCTAGTGTAGATTGCACATAATAATATTTGGTGTCATCATCTTTAATTCCAGCGAGCATAAAGTTGCCTTCCAGCTGAGCGAACCATACCGCTGGTTCTTCGGGCCAAAACGGCGGTGGTCGGACTCCGACACGACAAATGTCGTGAGGTATAAATGGACCCGTCGAACTTGTACTTGTTTTCGCGTCGTGAGTATCTTCTTTTGGGGTAGTGCCATCATCATTTCCCATGTCGAATTCTTACTGTTTGCTGCTTGTGTTCTTCGGGGTCACCAGTTTAGTGTGCACGAATAATAAGGGCGTTGTTACTGACCTTTCTTGAGGTGGATAAGAATAAGTCCATTTAAATGCACTAACAGTTTATTATGAAGGGGCACAGCATAACACAGTAAGCGGTAAGGCACACAGCAAGCTTAGTAGGAAGAGCGGTAGCAATATGAGCTAGATTTATTTACGTTAGCAACCGGTAAGCGAGGAGCAGGGTAACATGCATTCGGTGCAAAGGTTCGCGGTCGACTGGCGGGGCAAGGCGGCCGTCGCAGGCGCAGCGCTAACGGTCTATCGCACCGTTACTCGGAAAGACATTTTTACTACACGATTCCATGCGACGACTACCTTACGACTTTTACATGGTAATTAAGTATCTAATAATGACATATGATTATGTACATATTGTATACCGTATATTTCTTATTAGTAATACCTATTTGCTCTGCTAATATTATATATCTGTTATCCTAATAGTTGTGTTATATAATGCTATACTCTTTATATTTACTTAATATTAACTAGGGAATTCATACTTATGTGTAGATACACTACACCGGTTTGTTTTCAATAGGGGAGTTGTCTGAAGAAGCAGCTGAAGCCACCAACAAAATTAAATAATTTAGACAAAATAATACACAAAAAATGAACCGTGTTTTGAACAATACAGATTTAATCAACCGGCTTCTTCTTCACTCAGATCCCCTACTATATCAAGTTTGAGAAAATTACTTGTTAAAAAGAAAACTGCATTATCTAAGTCTGTGCTTGATTTGTTATGTGTTAAATAATAATAAATTTCGATAATAGTGGTAAATTGAAAAATTATTCGCCACGAGCGGGATTTGAACCCACAACATCTTAAATCCGTCCATCACTCTGCCAATTGAGCTACCGTGGGTCCGCTAATGGCGACGAATCTTTCAATCCCTTCCACTATTGTATTTACACCTAAATAAACATTTTAATGTTAAATAATAATAGTTGTAAAAATAGTAATTAATACCTACGCTTGAATATAAATTGCTAATGAACTTAGATTACATGAAATTATCTTTTTTGTTACAAATTTATTTATGAAATACCATCCGTTGAGGATAGTGGATGGCATATTCCTTTATTTACTTATTTTTTCTATTAAAATCGCAGTATAAAATGTTTTTGACTATGTGTCTAAAACAACATTAACGCGAAACATTTTTATTTCCAAAATTATTTATAATTTTGTTTTAAATATATGTAAAAATATAATTTATTGTAAATGTAATATTCGTAGAACAGTAATGAATAGTTTAAAAACAGAGAATAACTTATTTCCGATTGGTGGTATTTATGACCGCTTTTGTATGGGCGCGGAATCACTGTGCGTTTTAAAGAGCTCGCAGCAAAAATTCATCATCATCATCATTTCAGCCAAAAGCCGTCCACTGCTGGACATAGGCCTCCCCCAAATAGTGCCACGATGACCGGGCCTGCACCACCCGCATCCAGCGGGCTCCCGCGACCTTTACCAGGTCATCAGTCCACCTTGTGGGGGGTCTACCCACGCTGCGCCTTCGGGTAGGTGGTCGCCACTCGAGAAACTTTCCGCCCCAACCTATGGTAGGTTCTACGTGCAATGTGCCCATTACCACTTAGGTTTAGCGATTCGGAGGGCTATATCTGTTACCTTGGTTCTGCTGCGGATAGCCTCATTTCTGATGCGATCGCGCAGAGAAACTCCTGTCCATTGTCCTTTGGGTGACTTTGACTCTTCTTATGAGGCCCATAGTAAGCGACCACGTTTCGGTGCCATACGTCAACACTGGCAACAAACACTGGTCAAAAACAAAAAACAGCTAAAATTGCTTATTCTAAATGATTAATTACACTAGTACCGTAAAATGGGGTGAGTTGGGTGAAAACTGACATTCAAACCTCGATAACATTTTATTTTTACTTATAAAAACTGAATGGTGTATATAATAATTGTTCCGGACGTTTGTATTTTAGTTTTTATTTTATTTTGGGTAGTTCCATTTCATAACTTTGACGATAAACAGCAAAACCCACCTCACCCCGTAGTCCCTCGTAATTGGGGTGAGATGGGTTTTCATACAAAGGTAGTTTTGGAAGATTGTTGGATCGTTTTTTTTTATTATGAGTATTACTATAGCTCCATTTTAGTAGCCTTAAAAAACATCTCACCCTCCTTTCATACCTTCTCTCCCCATTCATAACCCAACTCTCCCCGCGAACCCTACTCACCCCATTTTACGGTACTTATAGTAGCGAAACTTCGAATATTGAGATTAAGACGTGATCAGAAATTGTTCCAAACTTGATAAATTCATTATGCATGCTATCGCTAGCACCTCGTAAATTTAATCCTCCAGATCCCGAATCAGAAAACCAGAACACGTAAACTTGTGCATGTGAGATAATCCCAGACCTGTGTGGAAACTACAGCGCGAAACACGAAAACTACAGACGGAGGACACAGATTTATGCAGTAAGAATACTGTATGTTTGTCCGCTACCCAAAGGTGTCAGGAAGAGATCGCTCTTTCGGCAAAAAACCGCCTGTTGTTAAGCTCTACTCTTAAATTTATAGGTCCTGTATTTGATTCATGTATAGAGGTTTGCAAGAGTATTTTTAGTATAGTAGAATAGTCAAAATAGCTTTTATACAAATTATTATATAAATTTTCGAAAATACTCAGAAAGCAACTATTTACCCACCTAATCTAACCTAACCTAACTTTTTTGATATTATAAGGTTTTTAGAGACATTAGAATAACAAGTGAAATCAAACGATTTAAAAAAAAACTTTTTTTTAAATATCCCTTTCACTCCATTAGGAGGAATCCAACGAAACCTCATATAGCTAAAATTCATCAAGCGGTTTGGACTGTAAGCCTGTGAAATAGAATTTTCTTGTCCACATACATAAATAAATATACGCAATAAACACATAACAGGGTTTCGGGTAAAAAAGTTGACGCTGTTTGACCATAAGATATTGTCACGGGTCTGTATCTGTCCCCTAACAGGGCGTTTTGTTTAGGCGTTTCGTAACTATCAGTCAAATACCGTATTCAAATACGCTACAGTACGATTTCTTCAGTTAACCACTGACAGATGGATTGCCTTCATTTAATTTTCAACTTTAATCTTATACAAATAAAATAGTTATTACTAAATCGGTAGATGTGGGTACCAGTATTCTGAAAAATGCTTTATCTGTATGAAATTAAAGTTGAAAATTAAATGAAAGCAATAATAGTGGTTAACTAACAGTAATCGGACTGTACGCTGGTGTAATCACAAGCATACAAAAAAACTGACAACAGTTTCATTTAAATCGGTTTAGTATCTTTGGGAGGCGATTTTCATCGCTCCCGTGTTTTTCGTGTTCTGGCCACAGGGGTGGAATCAAACCCTGGTATCACTAGTCAGGATTGTATTTACTTCCATGATTAAATTAACATAATATTAATCAATATAATTCCGGACATTCGTTCCGTGACAACTTGTCAAAAGGGTATATGAAAACAATTGAAGCTCGTACGTAGCTGCTGGAAAATAAATAATAACCAGGGAGTTTTGCTTCTAGGCAAAACGCCACACCACCCCCCCACGGAGAAAGAAAAGGCACAACAAAAAATTACAAACTTAAAACCTAAAAATAACAATAATCATTTCAAACGTTGAATTTTACGTGCCGACCAGAACGAGTGGTATAAGGTCGATTTAAAAGGGTAGTGGTAGTGGTTGGGTTAATAGTATCCACAGGCTTAGGCTTAGGTGAAAGTCCAGCTGGCTGCGCTTGGGGTAAATCCTGAGGCGGCGAAGCGGAAGGAATAGTTGAGTTAGTTGAGCTAGGAAAACTTTCCAATCAACAAAAGCTGGCTTGACTCTGTCAATGCTCACAACAACCTCTCTGTTCTTGATAGCCAAAGTAAGAGTTTTTCCGTCGGTAGAACGCTGTAATACAGCATACGGACCGGTATAGGGAGGCTGCAAGGGACGTCGGACGGTATCGTCCCGTAAAAAGACGTGAGATGCAGTCGGCAGATCCTTCGAGACGAAAACGACAGGAGTCGAGTGGCGAGAAACTGGAGCTGGGCGGAAAGAAGACATCTTGCGCTTCAGCTGAACGAAATCAGCACGATCGTCGAATCGGTCATCACCAGGGTCCGAGACTAACATCTCTCCAGGCAAACGAAGAGACTCGCCATACAACATTTCAGCAAGCCTTCAAGTCTTCCTTGTAGGCGGTACGCATGCCGAGTAAGACGAGAGGAATAGCGCGCGTCCAGGAACCAGGGTGGCACATAAGTGCGGCTTTTAATTGGCGATGTAGTCACTCAATCATGCCGTTCGCGCACGGATGGTACGCAGTTGTCCGAATGCGCTTAGTGGCGCAAGTGTGCATGAGGCGTCGGAAGAGATCAGACTCAAACTGGGTGCCCTGATCAGTAGTTATGATAGAAGGAACACCGAAACGAGAGATCCATCCTTGAACGAAAGTATCGGCAACTTCTTCCGCAGTAATTGAACGCATAGGCCACACCTCTGGCTACCTGGAAACCCTGTCAATAGCTGTGAGACAATAACGGAAGTCGTCACAGACAGGAAGGGAACCAACGATGTCGATATGCACGTGGACGAAGCGACCAGATGGTTGCTCGAAACTACCCAGAGGAGCCGAAGTATGCCTAGAAACCTTGCTACGCTGGCAGGCAAGACAAGACTGAGCCCATTTACGACAGTCTTTTCGGATGGAAGGCCAGACGTAGCGTCCTACCAGAAGTCAAGTAGTGGCTCTAACGCCGGGGTGACTCAAGTTATGAAGCTTTTCAAACACCACACGACGAAAAGAAGGGGTCAAATAAGGACGAGGCTTGCCAGTGGACACGTCGCATAGAATAGAGACGTCCGTACCAGGAACAGCAACACTGGAAAGCTGTAGGCTGGAATCTCCTTGACGCAGGTCGGCGAGCTCTTTGTCCTCTTGTTGAGATTTAGCGAGGGCTTCGTAATCTTCTTCTAACGAAATGGCCTCGATCCGCGACATCGCATCGGCAACGACGTTGTCTTCTCCTTTTATGTAACGGATGTCCGTCGTAAATTGACCGATGAACGACAGTTGGTTCAGTTGCGAAGGCGGGAGTTTTTCGCGTCGCTGTACAAAAGCGTACAGCAGCGGCTTGTGGTCGGTATAAATGGTTACATGTTGAACCTCGAGAATGTGGCGGAAGTGCTGTACGCTTTCGTACACCGCGAGTAGTTCTCGATAGTAAGCTGGCCACTGAGTTTGCTGAGGGGTCAACTTTTTGCCTAAAAAAGGCAAGGGGGCACCACTGGTGGTTTATAAGTTGCTGAAGGCAAGACCCAACGAACGCTGGAGGCGTCCGTATACAAACCAAGGGGTGCGTCGTTGACCGGATGCTGAAGAAGAGTTGCGTTCGAAAGGCTTGACTTACACGCCTCGAAGTGTGCCAAAAGCTCGGGTGTCCATAAGAATGGCTTGGCACCCTTGCCATTAATGGCGACTACTGCATCAATAAGAGGTGCTTGATACTGCGCAGCGTGAGATATAAAGCGGCGATAATAGTTTATCATGCCCAGAAAACGGCGCACACCTTGAACGTCCTTCGGAGGAGGAAAGTCAATCAGAGCTTGAATGCGCTCTTGAGGAGGACGAGTGCCTTCAGAATTAACAGTGTAGCCTAGAAAGACGACCTCTGTGATACCAAAAACACACTTGGATGGGTTGAGAACAAGACCATAGTCCTGTAAGCGCTTGAATAGGATCCGCAAGTGTTCTGGCCGCAGGGGTGGAATCAAACGCTGGTATCACTAGTCAGGATTGTATTTACTTCCATGGTTAAATTAACATAATATTAATCAATATAATTCCGGACATTCGTTCCGTGACAACTTGTCAAAAGGGTATATGAAAACAATTGCAGCTCGTACGTAGCTGCTGGAAAATAAATAATAACCAAGGAGTTTTGCTTCTAGGCAAAACGCCACATAACTGCCTCGCTTACGATTACCAACGGTTTGGGGAACTGACCCTAAGCTCGTGTAAATCGAGCACGAATTCTTATTCATGAGCGACACGCGGAATAGCAGTTCGAAATAGATAATTATCAACTTAGAAAAGTGGAAAATCCCCCGACATTTTGATTTCAAAGTTCAATAAATCTTATAACCAGCTGAAGCGATTTTGTTGAAACGTTAGCTAAGAACCATTTTGTCCACTTCAGCTTTCGGAAAAAAAACCGCATTAAAATCGGTCTATTTCAGGAGCATTCACGGTCAGACACACAGACCCACATACACGTCAAACCTATAACACCCCACTTTTTGCGTTCTGGGTTTAAAACAACACGGTACATTTATGATGAATAATTTGTTACATTGAAATAGTCATACTCTGTTTACTGTGAGCTGACAACAACACTTCCGAGCAGGAATTATTTCACGAATTCGTATCCTAGACTCTAGAGATAGATACTTAGATACCTCTGCTGTGCTTCAGAGAGAAGATCTCATACAATATTATCAAGCTCTGGGAAATGCTTATACTGCTATAGAATCATCTTGTTTTAGCTCTTACTTTAATTTAAAAAAACATCTCTTCGTTTTTTCTTATACGAGTAAGAACACGATACCTGTTATAGTTATTATATTAGTTTACACCCCATTTTTGGTACACCCTGTGTACAATATTATATTACTTCGATCGAAATAGCAAACGGGTTAATCAACTATTTCATTTGTTTATTCTGTCCCGTAAGCCAGGAGACAAAATTACAGTTTCTTAGGAAAAATGTTACAATACGGACTTCTAACGTTCCAGAAGATGGACGAACTTGACAAGAAAACCTCACATTTGGTGACCCATAAATTGCAGTTTTAAAAAGTGACTCAGTAGACGTAACCAATTACCATGGCAACTGGTGACAGAGAATAGTTGATCCACCCAAATACCGAATATGTATTATCATGAGCTAAATCCCATTTTCAGTTGCAACATACATAATTGGCCACAGTAGCTATGACAGATGATTGTTCAGGGCTTAGGAGCCTATAGATTGCCGCATCTACGTTGGTGTGGCTGTATAGTCCTATATTAGCAGCGCGGCAGTTGAAACAGCGCATTAATATAGGAATTTATTCTAAAATGATCTGTTCTAGCATAAATGTATTTGCTAGCGAATTATTCAAATAGCATAACATCGAAGTAACCCTTCGACATGCGATACCTGCTCCGCTCATCGAATGATCGGGGGTCCTATTCTAAGCTCTTTACAATTTCAGTGATATTATCTCTTAGTTAATTTATTTTACAATAGCTGCCCGGGTGTACTACGTGGTTACACTAGTTGAAATCGGATCAATCGGAAAAAAGCTTCAATCCCACAGTCCGGATGTCCAGAAGTCCGGCTGTTCTCATCTGCAGGTCGCATTTCTGAATCGATTCTCGTGAAATTTTGTGAGCAGGCACAATAGATATTTTTGTCGATTCCGAAAAAATAATGTTATGGAAATAACGCCAGGCTCACGAGTTCTACAGCTCACAGAGACTCATACTCATTTGGCTATCTCAGGACTCTCAGGAGGGAGAAAAAAATTACATATCATTGCGAAACGCCCGAAACGCGTTCCGATACCCTTCGGCCGCGTACGCAACCAGACTTTCGTAACCAGTTGCGATCGAATACTTTTTCGGTCTTGTACGTAACTGGTTGCGATCAAAAACTATTTTGTTCTTTTTCGTAACCAGTTACGAACGAACACTTTTCATTGTTGTACGAAACCTTTCGACCGTTGATAAACTATAAACTTGATAAAGTCAGCTAAGATTATATTTTATACACCTTGTTATACAGTATAAGTACTGTACACGTTATATATCCAGTCAAAAATCAGAACACAAAATTTGTACCATCTGATAATATTCAAATACTTTGTTGGCAAATACAATATTATAACCTTGTTCCTTAAAAGACACTGGCTTAAGAGACATGAAGCACTGACATTCCTTGACAGTAATCGCGTAGACTTTGTTAGCTAAACTCTTACTGGCAAGTGGCAATCCAGCAACAAATACTAATCTATTACGGTCTATAACAGAATTTTAGCCATGACGCCGATTATATGAGATGAGCTTTTGGTGTTGCAAATTCCTTGACAACATCTTAGTTCAGTATATAAATTTGCAGAAAGTTGAAACAAGGTTTGCTTTTTTTAATTTAAAGACAGTAGTGTAAATTTAAATCTACTATAATGAAAGCATCCATTAGCATTAGAAAGCGAAGCGAGCCAGCGTATTTTTTCTGGCGCTGCGCCAGCCGCTGCCGCGGCACGCTCGCTTCGCTCGCTTGGCTCGCGCGCTGTGAGGTCGCAGTTCTTCCTAACACTCCTCGCTTCGCTCGTCGTCGAACCTAACAAGCATTAGGGTGGAATAATAAGTGGTTGAACAAAATTAGGCTTACATTCACGTGATGTTCTCTCTCTTTTACTATTTCATTTCTATCGTTTAATGTTACACTTCCCTTGCTAGACTAGCTAGATGGCCCAGACATTGGTTTCGTATAAGAACGAGAAGTGTTCGATCGTAACTGGTTACGGGTAAGACGGAATTAGTTTTTGATCGCAACCGGTTTCGTACAAGACAGAAATAGTTTTCGATCGCATCTGGTTACGAACCTCTGGTTGCGTACGCGGCCGAAGGGTTCCGATATCGGTCGCCTCGTGTTGCGATGGATGGACGCTAGACAGTATCTAAAGAGATATCTGGTTACTCGTTAGCAGAGTAACGTATGTCGAGTTTTCATAAACAACTAGCAGTGGGCGAACGGAGATCTCCGTTTTAGCTTGGGCCAAAACCCTTTCGTGTCGATGTCCAGATGTCCGTCCGTCCGGCTGCTCTCCTCTACAGGTCACATTTCTTAACCGATTCTCGTAAAATTTTGTGAGCAGTTTAATTACATAGAAGTTTTGGTCGGTTCAGTTCTTCGTAAAAAAATACAAGCTCGCGAGTTCTGCAGCTCACAGAGCATTGAGACGTCCCCATAAATGCCATGTGAATAAATATTTCTCGTGCCGCTGCGGGGATTTCAGCTCTAAGGCACGAGGCACACCAGGCTTCCTGGGCCTCCTTTAGGCTCGTTAACTCGTCATTGCCTTTGTTAAGCTGGGTCCACATTTGTAATTTTGCCGATCACGATCACGCGTATCGTATCGAGCTCGCGTATCCTAAGTATGGACGCTCACTTTGGGCACACCGTATCACTAGCATCGTCGCGTGAAATAATGCGTCCATACTAACCGTAGCGAAGCAGCGTATCGTATCATAACGCCGTATCATTAAGTGTGGACGCGTATCCGTATCCCCTTTGATGATCGGGGAAAAACCGCCTCGAGAGCGATCACGGCGGCGTATCGCGTATCAAATCATAACTTCGTATCGTGATACAGTATCAAAAAACGTCCATACTTACCGATCTTGATACGCGTATCCGATCGCGAGTGTGCGGCGGGGTATGTAATAAACGCGTGTCAATATCAATGCCGAGCAATCAGATACGGCGCGCCGCCTGCTGATCGCGCTGTGTTTGCGTCCACACTAGCGATCTTGATACGCGTCGGTGCAACGGCACGGAGATACGATACGACAAAATGATACAAATGTGGACCCAGCTTTAGTTGTTGCTGTGTAAAAATGGGAATTTCATCATTTTAGGTGTCTGGAGAGTCATTAGCATATAGCTTTCATAGGAAAGTGTAACTATGAGACCATAAACCAGGTACAAAACAAATATTGCCCACAAGCAATAACGGTGAGTGTGACATCTGTCAGAGAAGAACTGTATTACTTAACTGCGTTAATAATAATCACAAACCTTGGTAAAACCTTCATATTAAGTGAACGAAAGTGCTTAAAATCATGGAACCATCACTGCACTACATGGATAATCACCGAAGAGCATTTCGGTGAGCTACTTTCCGTAAAATACGTATAAATCGGATGACGAAGAGAACTGTACTTTATGTTAACACACTCACACAGAGAGAACTTCAAATTAACAGACAATATTCGTCATAATATATCTTAAAAATCACGGTAATCAAATAAATCAGCTGATTGCGCACGCGCACCGACGGCGCGCGGCGACGACTTGCTTGACAAGTGACAACTGACAGCTGATAACGTCAAAACACGGCGCGCTCGTTCAGAAACTTTGTTAGTTAGCGTTTACGAAGAGACAAGATTTAGTGTTTTATATATAAATAATTACTATCCAGTTTATCACAAAAATACAATGAAGTGTACTAAATGCCAGTTAGAACTCAGCACTGATGTATTACTAAAATGTGCTGGCTGCCAAGACAAACTGCACCATACGTGTGCTGGCTTATCAGTAGTCGAGTTCAAGAAAATTCTACCAATGAATATAAAAAAATGGAAGTGCTCCAATTGCAAACAACAAAAAAAGACGTCGACACCGCCGTCTAAGCTTGTTGAAATTAGCGACTGTGGCGATTGCCTTCCTGTAAAAGCGCCACTTGGTAAGCCCTCACGCACAGGGAGATTAATAGCTGATAATAAACATAGCACGGTGCACAGTGACGAGGAAGGATTACACGACCACTTTAAGTGCCTTAAAATGATAAGTGATAAAGATAAATTAATAGATAATTTAAAACAAGAAATTAAGAGTATGGAACAATATACCGTGGAGAGCCAAGAGAACATGGAAAAGAAAACAAATCTATCAAAAAACACCATGAGGTCGCCGCCACAAGCGTCAAGCTCCTCTGCCAAAAAAATTGAAGACAATACGATAGAATGCTCACCCCAAGACACTTCACTGATTAAATCAAAATCAAGTGAATCCTTATTTCAGAGCAGTGAAACTTTTAAATTTTCGGATGATACTCTATCAAAAAGCCTCGAACTGTCTAATGATACGGAACTTGTATCAGAGTTAAAAAGTGAAATCCAAAGGCTGAAACTAGGTCTTTCTATAACTGAAAATGAGCTCCAGAATGTTATTCTCGAGAAAAATGAATATTCACGAATAAATGAAAAGCTTATGAGGGAAATAAGCACCCTCAAAGATATATGCAAATCTCCGCAACCGTCAAAAAGAACGCACAAAAGTTTGTCAGATACCTCCTCTACAAATTCTGATCCACAAGCCGAAAACTCCACGAAAGTTGCTGCTATGGAAAAACAGATAAAGGAACTAGAAATCGACCTTCTTAAATCCCAACAAGAATTATGCAGGCTCCAACAAATCATTGAGGGACTGGGACAATGTACAGACTTAAATAAGAATGTCGACCATTTGATGACAATTGATACACACCAAAATGAACAGTTAACCTCACCAAGGAACACTAAACCTGAAATTTCTTCTAATAAAACAAGCCCTACGATTAAAAACAAGCCCATCCATTATCTCGAAAAGAACCCCACCAGAAACAGATTAGTTTTAGCCAGTAATATAAAAAAACGGTAAAATTAAAGAAATTATAGGGAATAATGAGATCCTGAATGGTTACAACTACTGCCATTATATTACGACTGGTGGCGGGATCAGGGAAATACTGCATCAAACTGAATCTCATGTAAAAAAACTAACCTTGGCAGATTATTATATGATAATAATTGGAGAAGAAGACTTTCAGGAAAATGAAGAGTATGATGATCTGGTGAAATGTATTACTGATAAACTGTATTCGATCAAACATACAAACATAATTGTGGTATGCCCGACTTACATATGTGGTAGACCCCTATATAATTATAGGATTGAGTCTTTCAATAAATTACTACGTACTAACATAAAACTTCATGAGAGACATTTTTCCTTTGATTCAAACCTGGACCTGAGTTGGGAAATGTTTTCTCGAATCACAGGACGTGTTAACAATCAAGGAATGGAAAATATTCTAGGTCATGTAAGTGGGTTTATTTCCTGGAAAAGTCATACTGCTGGACCTCGGGAACCGAAGAAGAAAATCTATAAGGAAGTACAAAGGAAGATATCTGATTACTTCTCACAATTAAAACATGTAAACATATCTGGACATCAAGAATCAATGAAAGAAAACCACAAAGAAGTACAACTTAATACGAATCCAAAAATTAATTCCCCAGTTGACCAGAAAGATAGGTTTCGTCACAGCGACTGACGGGCGAGGCGCTCGTCACAGCAGTTGTCACTCGGTACCACAGCAGGCAGCTTTATCTCCCCTGGCGGATAAACAGTATACAACACAGAGCTATACAGTAACCGAACTTATATCACTCCCCCGCAAAAAGCTCGATCTACACAAACTACACATCCTTCATCAAAATATATCGGGGCTGCTCGGAAAAAATGACGAGCTATCAATACATCTACGAGACTTTGAAATACAGCAGATGCCAATAGACATCATTGGAATAACAGAACACAATATGACAGCTGATAATGAATTACTCTTATCTATCCCTAACTTCTCCCTGGCCACCAGTTTCTGTAGAGACAAGAGAAGAGGAGGAGCATGTCTTATGGTGCGGACCGGAATTCGCTATAAAGTATTAGAAAATATCAAAGATCTCTCCGTAAAGTGTGTCCTCGAATGTTGCGCGATATATCTCACTGATTTTAATATGATAATTGTATGTATATACAGGGTTCCTGGTTCTAGTATGGACATCTTCCGCAAAAACCTAGAAATTATATTACAGTCAACATGTACTTTAAGGAATAAAAAGGTTGTTATCTGTGGCGACTATAATATAGATATCTTGAAAGACACGCCAGCTAGCCGAGAATTTATTTATCTGCTACTTAGTTATAATTTGTCACTTGAACTAAAGGAACCTACGAGAAGTATTAGTGGATCATGCCTTGACAATTTTGCCCACAATATAAAAGACGCTAAAGGCGAGGTATTAGAGCTAGCTTTATCAGACCATTTTGCCCAAACTTTGAAATGCCCTATTCATGAAAGTAGCTCATTTACATCGTGGCGTATCAGACGCCGAGACTATAGCCAAGAAAACCTTGAATTATTCCGAAAACACATTAATTGTTTAACTTTTAATGATGTATAGTCGTCAAATAATGTCGAGAAATCATATGAATATTTCTTGGACATTTTTAAAATTTTATATAATCTTTGTTTTCCTTATGTGTTAATCAAAAAATCTCTAAAAGCTAGGCCTAAGTGGATATCAAATGGAATCAGATTATGCTGTAAAAAAAAAGGCACGCACTGTGGCGTTACAGACTTAATAAAACGCATGAAAATAAACATGCATATCAGGCGTATGCTCATAGACTAAAGAGAGTGATAAAACTGACACAACGAGCTCAAAATCATTTCTTTATCTCTTCATCTAGAAATAAAACGAGAGCTACGTGGCAAATTATAAACAAAGCCAAAGTTTGCAAACCAAAGGAGCCTATTAGCAAGCTAATAGCTCATGGTATATCCTATACAAAGCCATCAGACATTGTGAATGGTTTTAATGATTTCTTCATAGATGAAATCACACATAATGACGCTCACAGACAATCCATAAACATGCCTATGAATTCTAACTCTATTTTTCTGAACCCGACTACACCTGAAGAAGTTATAAAGACCATTGCTTGCCTAAGGAACACAAATAGCGTTGGATTCGATGGCATAAACACGAAAGTCATTAAATACGTAAGTGACTTTATCTCATTACCGCTGTCTCATATTATAAATCTTAGCTTCACTACAGGCACTTTTCCCGCCGACTTAAAAATTGCTGTAATAAAACCATTATACAAAAAGGGTGATCAATCGAATGCAAGTAATTATCGCCCGGTCGCTTTGTTACCAGTAGTGTCAAAGATCTTTGAGAAGATCATCTGTAACAAATTATACAATTTTTTTGAAAAGTACGGGATACTAATCGATGAGCAAAGAGGATTTCGAAAAAACATGTCAATAAACGTAGCTATTTACGACTTGGTCTCTAGAGTTGTCAATAGCCTTGACAAAAGAAAACCGTCTTGTGCCATTTATATGGACATGACGAAGGCTTTTGATCACGTAGATCATAAAATACTATTAGAAAAGCTGAATCATTATGGGATTCGGGGTAATGCTCTAGATCTTATGAGGTCATACTTAGAATGTCGAGTACAATTCACAGAAATGACACAAATATGCCCTGTTACTAAACATGAAATTATATATACTTCTAATAAAAGACATATCGTATATGGGGTACCACAAGGTAGCATTCTGGGCCCATTACTATTTTTAGTCTATGTAAATGACATTACCAAATCTAGCCAGTATCCAATGGTGCTATATGCCGATGACAGCACCGTATTTATAGAGAAAAATAGCGACATAGACTATGAGAATGCAATTAATACTAATTTAAGACATATTATTGACTGGTTATACTATAATAATTTAAAAGTGAATTTAGAAAAAACTAAATTAATGCAGTTTAGCCAAAGAAACGAAGTTCCAACACTAAATATTACACATGAAGGCAAAACTGTCGATAAGGTGCAAGTGTATACGTTTTTAGGCATCTCGTTAGATAGCAACATGTCGTGGAAGTCTCATTCGGCAGAAGTATGCAAGAAACTATACCGATTTTCATATGCTCTGTACAAATTGGCTAAAATCACCAACCGCAGTACTGTACTAACCGCTTATCACGGATTTGTTTCGTCAACCCTGCGATATGGAATTATTTTCTGGGGAAACTCTACATATCGAGGTACACTATTCAGGGCTCAAAAACGATGTGTAAGGGCTATCTGTGGACTGAATCCCCAGCAAAGCTGCATGTCTTATTTTCAGTCCCTAAAGTTACTGACATTTCCATGTCTATACATTTTCGAGTGTTGTATTTTTGTCAAGAGTAATTCGACATCTTTTCAGTTGAGAGAGCAAAAGCAAACTTGCAACCTTCGCCCAAGGAAACCAGCGTTGGTAGTTAGTAAAACTAAGACAGCTTTGATGCAAAAGAGCGTACTTATAATGGCACCAAAATTGTTTAATAAGTTGCCAGAAGCGTGGCAGATGGCAACAATACACAAGTTTAAAACCTTATTATTTAATTTCTTACTGTCTAAGTGTTATTATAGTGTAGCGGATTATTTGAATGATCTTTGACATAATATTCTGAATTTAATATATTGTACATGTAATCTAGTATTAGAGATAGACTTTTCATTGTAAGATTACTTAGATTAGATTGTAATTAAGAACCATTTGTTTCGTACGCCAGAAGGCACGTCATAGCTGTTCCTTTAAATATTATGTTACCACCTTATGTACCTGTGATGAACGAATAAAAAAAAAAAAAAAAACATTTTTTTATACAAAAGTCAAACTAAGGTACATTTATATATTTCATAATAGAAACTTGACCTATCGGAAAATATTGTAATTGTTACGGACGTTAAGGGAATATCCGTGAAAAAAAAACACTATTAATCCTTTATGTAAAACCCAACTTTATTCTAGCTTCAGTTTTCACACGCAAATAGCTATTTCAAAACTATATCTATTCATGATTTGCATGGGTGTGTAATACTGGGCTGTCCCAGAAGTAAAGAGACAATTTTATTTCCAAAATATTTATTATATAGTAAACAATAAAAGTTATAATATTGGTTGAATGTTGTAACAAAAGTAATTATAAGGTTTATATTAAATTTGCACCCACGACACCTTTAAAAGCAATTTTTTTTAGATTTTTGACGGCACGCCGCATTACGGTTGTTCCAGATTTTTCAGCCACTTGTTTTGACAATCTGGTCCATCGTTGCTTAAAAGCTTTTAAGGATTTTGGTTTTTCGGTTTGTTTCTTATATTCTCTTTTGCATAGGGACCAAAACATCTCGATACCGCGAGCTTGTGGTACATTTGGAGCGCTTTTTTCTTTACGTACAAAGTCGATTTCTTCACACTAAGTACCGAGTAACTTTAGTAGCGTAGTGGCACGTTGCCATATCCGACCAAAAGATAACCTTATCTCTGGAATGATGCTTGTCTATGAAAAGTATCAACCATTTAATAATGTATTCATTCAGATACAATTTTCCGTTCATTGAGGCTGAAGTAATGTATGGCTCGGAGACATTACCAAATTCAAAACATTTTTGCAAAATTTGGCTTTTTGTTAAATTTTTTGGTCGTAAGTCACATCGTTACGACTGGTTGAATGGAAATACTGCTTTCCAGGAACATCGTTGGGATCTGCCGGGACATAAGTTTCATCGTCAATAACGAGTACTTTTCTCAATTGACTGTTATAACCTCTTCGGCACCCTCTTTTGGCACGTTCCTCTTGGTCCTTCATGTATTTAGGAGCTGATTGTTTCACATATGTTTTCAAACCTAGATCATTCTTTTTCATTCTGGCGACAGACGACTTCAATATTTGTAATTTATCCGCTGTCACTCGGACGGAGATAGAAGCAGTCTTATCAAAAATCGATTTAAGTCGATTTAAATTTCGAGGTACCATCACTGACCTATCTCTTCCCGGAATCTTCTTAAAACGAACCTCTCCCGTTTCTTCATAACGTCTTATTATTCTCTTCATAACGTCTTATTATTCTATATATACTAGTTTGTCTAGCTCCTCCTTGAAGAAAGTGATTTACTGTATCCTTTTTATTATGTGACTCGTAAAATAGAACAACCCTAACAGCAAAAACTTTAAATTCTTGACGCTTCATGTTGAAAAAATTGAATGCAATAACGAAATTCCCGCTTTATATGACAGATAACGAAACCATAGACGCAGTGACACCAAAACTTTTTTCCTTATAATAAATTTTTCAGTCAGTAAGACTTTGAAAATTGTCTCTTTACTTCTGGGACAGCCTTTATCTTCTATCTATATGTCGCAGGGAAATGGCCAAAACAGAGATTTGAACAAAACTCTAAGGGATATGATCAAATCACGCAGGATGTTAAAATGGCGAATCCATGTTTTTATCATTTGCCTAGAAAAAATCAGTCATTTGATCAAATCTCTGAATCTGTTTAGTGAAATGACGAAATCGGCCAAAAAAGGCAACTCGTTTTTGCATTTCACTAGATTTGTTTAGTGATTTGATAAAACCCCTGAAACGCGTTAGTGAGTTGACGAAACTAACTCGCAGAGTCAACTCGTTTTATCATTTCACTAGACACGTTTAGTGAAATGATGAAAATCTCAACTCTAGTACAGATTAAGTCGCTCGTGCGGTCATGTTACCTCCCTCCTGCACCTTACCGCTCCCCGGTTTCGCCCTTGCGTGTTAGGCACCCGCCGGCTTAGACGCAATTTATGAAAGTTTGTTACATAAGTTTCTTAAAATATCACGCCGCGCCGTTACCCCGAGAATGTCAAAAAACGTTTTTTATGCAAAGCGAACCACCTTAAAATGACTATATTACGGTTTACAACTACTTATTCTTGTACTCGATTAAAAAATCTGATTTAACAAACAATTTTATTACCTACTTTTGACATTTTATTTTACCATTTCACTAAATCATGTCAGAGATTTCAACAAATCTCTAAGAGATATGAATAAATCACGCAGGATGTGAAAATGGCCATTCCATTTTATCATTTGCCTACAAAAAATCAGTTATTAGATCAAATCTCTAAATTTATTTAGTGAAATGACGGACTCAGCCAAAAAAGGCATACTCGTTTTTTTCATTTCACCAGAATTGTTCAGTGATTTGATAAAATCCCTGAAACATCATGTGAGAGATTTGATCAAACTTAATTGTAGAGCAATACTGAACCAGTTCAGAGATTTGATCAAATCACCTACACCATGTTACAGTAGAGACATTATCATTTCACTAAACGTGTCTAGTGAAATGATAAAACGAGTTGACTCTGCGAGTTAGTTTCGTCAACTCACTAACGCGTTTCAGGGGTTTTATCAAATCACTAAACAAATCTAGTGAAATGCAAAAACGAGTTGCCTTTTTTGGCCGATTTCGTCATTTCACTAAACAGATTCAGAGATTTGATCAAATGACTGATTTTTTCTAGGCAAATGATAAAATGGATTCGCCATTTTAACATCCTGCGTGATTTGATCATATCCCTTAGAGTTTTGTTCAAATTTCTGTTTTGGCCATTTCCCTGCGACATATATATATAAAAGAAGACTTCCTGACTGATTCATCACCGCACAGCCGAAACTACTGGGACTACAAACTTGAAATTTACACCAGAACTTCCTTTTATAACGTAGGCAAGGGATAAGACGGGATTTTTGGAAATTCCATCCCTAAGGGGGTTAAATAGGGGTACAAAGTTTGTATGGGGGAAACATTTTTTTTTAATTAGAAACTTGAAACTTTGTAGAAAGATTGCTTATTAAAAAACACAAAAAGTACTTTTAGGGTTTTAGAAAATTCTACCCCTAAGGGGGTTAAATAGGGGTAAAATGTTAGTATGGGGAAAACATTTATTTTTAAAACTAGAGACTTGAAACTTTCTAGAAAGATTACTTATTAGAATATAAAATAGTAATTTCTGCATTTTAGAAAATTTTAACCCTAAGGGGGTTAAAAAGGGGTGCAAGGTTTGTATGGAGGGAACTTTATTTTTTGAGCTAGAAACTTGAAACATTGTAGAAAGATAACTTATTAAAATACAAAAAAAGTAATTTCAGCGATTAAGAAAGTTCTATCCCTAAGGGGGATAAATAGGGGTGCAAAGTTTGTGTGGAGGGAACTTTATTTGTTCAGCTAGAAACATGAAACTTTGTAGAAAGATTACTTATATGAAAACAAAAAAAATGTAAACATTTAAAAAAATTCCACCCCTGAGGGGTTAAAATAGGGGTGCAAAGTTTGTATGAGGGAATCCTTTTTTTTGAGCTAGACTTGAAACTGTAAAAAGATTACTTATTAAAAAATACAAAAACTACTTTTAACGTTTTAGAAAATTCCACCCCTAAGAGGGTTAAATAGGGGTGCAATATTTGTATGGAGCAAACATTATTTTTTGAACTAGAGACTTGAAACTTTGTAGAAAGATTACTTATTAGAATACAAAAAAGTACTTTCTGTGTTAGAATTTTCCACCCCTAAGAGGGTTAAATAGGGGTGCAAAGTTTGTATGGAGGGAACTTTATTTTTTTAGCTAGAAACTTGAAATTACTTATTTTATATTCACTTAGAATATAAAATAAGTAATTTCAGCGATTAAGAAAGTTCTATCCCTAAGGGGGATAAATAGGGGTGCAAAGTTTGTGTGGAGGGAACTTTATTTGTTCAGCTAGAAACATGAAACTTTGTAGAAAGATTACTTATATGAAAACAAAAAAAATGTAAACATTTAAAAAAAAACCACCCCTGAGGGGTTAAAATAGGGGTGCAAAGTTCGTATGAGGGAATCCTTTTTTTTGAGCTAGACTTGAAACTGTAAAAAGATTACTTATTAAAAAATACAAAAAATACTTTCAACGTTTTAGAAAATTCCACCCCTAAGGGTTAAATAGGGGTGCAATATTTGTATGGAGATAACATTATTTTTTGAACTAGAGACTTGAAACTTTGTAGAAAGATAACTTATTAGAATACAAAAAAGTACTTTCTGCGTTTTAGAATTTTCCACCCCTAAGAGGGTTAAATAGGGGTGCAAAGTTTGTATCGAGGGAACTTTATTTTTTTAGCTAGAAACTTGAAACTTTGTAGAGAGATTACTTATATGAAAACAAAAAAAAAACTGGTAGCGTATTAGAAAATTCCACCCCTAAGGGGGTTAAAATAGGGGTGCAAAGTTTGTATGAGGGAAACTTTTCAGTTTGAGCTAGAAACTTGAAACTTTGTAGACAGATTATGTATTTGAAAACAAAAAAGGACTTTAATCATTTTGGAAAAATCCACCCTCAAGGGGTTAAAAAGGGTTGCAAGGTTTGTATGGGAAACACTTTTTTTTCGAGTTAGAGGTTTGAAACTTTGTAGAAAGATTACTTATTATAATATAAACAATTACTTCCAGCGTTTTAGAAAATTCTATCCATAAAAGGGTTAAAAAGGGGTGCAAGCTTTGGATGAGAAACACTCATTTTTTAGCTGGAGACTTAAAGCGTTGTATAAAGATTTCTTATCAGAATAAATAAAAGTTCTTCAGCGTTTTGGAAAAATTCCACCCCTAAGGGGTTTAAAACGGGATTCAAGGTCTATTGTATGGAAACCAAGAAAATGTTATAGTAAGAGATTTTTAACTTCGGTCTTAGCCTGTATGTTAAGAGACTACCAAACTGATTTCAGAGTTTTTGAAATTCATTCCCTATAGGGGTTGAAGGGGGTTCAAAGTTTGTACGGAGAGCAAAACATTTTTATAGTAAGGGATTTGTAAGTTCTGTTTTAGACTGTTTTAAATTGATTCCATAAGGGGGACAAATTAATCCCCTAAATGGGCTAAAAGGAGTTGGATGTTTGTACGGGGAACAAGACAATTTTAAAGTAAGGGATCTGTAACCGGTTAAAAACTAGGAAACTAATTACAGCGTTTCTTAAAATTCATCCTCTACGGAGGTTAAAAAGGGTTGGAAGTATGTATACGAGGGGTGATCCAAAAGTTTGGATAAGCAGCATGATTAGGTCTCGTGATGATAATTTGTGATTGTCATTCCTACTGTATTCAATAATAACCTAAAAACTTTAAAAAAAGATTTCATTCATTTGTTGTTCTTTAATAGCTAAATAAATATGATGGTATAGAATATATATTCATTTGGATGCCACGAAATTAATAAATCAAACTCATGTCATCATTTTTTTAAGGCACGGCTCACGTAACAAAGTTCAAGATAGGTTTTTCTGGCCATCAATATTTATTTAAATAGGGTGGACGTAGGTGACAAAAGTATGAATATAAATACGAAGGGAGAGTGATACATCATAATTCTATAGCAATTAAGCGAGGCCGTCTCAGAAAAAAAACCAAAGAAATAAAAAACCAATTCTATGAGTTTTTTTTGGCTGAGCTTGCTGATTACCAGGGTTGTTTTTCAGGCTTGTGAATTCTATAAATCTAGTTAGCTACCTTGTAATCTAGACCAACGCTTTTACTATTACTTCTTATTCTTAGATATGGAAAACTCCTCAATAAAATCGGTGCAATTGCGTCGATGTAAAAACTAAGCTTCATTTCGTCTATGCAAAGTTTTTTTTTTATATGTAGCAAAATTAAAACATGTTTAATATATTGTATAGGTAAGTAAATTAATAAAGAGTGTATTTAATAATTAAAAATGATATGATACGGAGAACTTCTGTTTTTAATACCGATTATCAAAACTTTTGGATCACCCCTCGTAGGTCATTCATAATCCGACTACTAGCAGAAAAGTAGGTTAGATTAAGTTAGAACTACGACCCTTACAGAACCGAACAGTTACCAGAAATGTAGGTTAGGTTAGGTTAGGTTAGAACTGGGATGCTCCCAGAACCGAAAGGTAGGTAATTAGTAGGAGTAAGTAGGTGCGGATAATTTTGTTAATTTAAAAAAAAAAAATTGTTAATCAGAATAATATTATTCTCTAACATCATTAAATGGGGACGGCGGATGGAGATGGAAAGTTCTACGTCTTTTAGCATTAGATACGTTTGCTTTCAAAACTATTTTCAGTAATGTAGCGTTCTTTAATACATTATGAAAAATATACAATTTAAGCTGAAACGTATATGTAAAAATTCAATTTAAACTAATGAACTCATCACACTGTTACCTTTATATATATTATAATTTGAGACCCTAATTTGAGGATATAGGATAGTTCTTATTTCGGAAATCACCCCTTAAGATGATAGAACTTTGTTAGGGGCAGCGATAATTAAGGTTCCCCCTACAATCGTTTAATTGCAATCATTTTTCTAAGACGGTAACAAGTTCTACGCGAACGAAGTCGCGGGCAACAGCTAGTTTCATATAAAACAAAAACAAATTGCATATTTTCATTTTGCATAACAACGAAGAGCATAATTTCTGCTTTCCGCGGGCTTTCATACTCTAGGGGTAAGACAAGACAAGACCACGTGGAAGAACCCCTCTTCTCCTTCGGTTTATATATACTTTTTCTAGGATAGCAATTAGTTAAACCATCTCTTATAATTATTGCAAATGTTGTTATCAGTTTTAATCATTATTCTAAATGTATGTTATGCCAAAAGAAATTAGTTTAAATAAACGTTATAGCGAATGTGGTGGGGATAAATGAGTGTTATTTAAATGTTATGACCAATAAAACATGCATTTTTGCTATCATGATAATAGTTGGTTATGATTTCCGTGCGTAACCTATTTGGAATTATGAATTTTGTTTTTATGGCGACTGAACATAATTATGTTCAAATACGTATTGTATTGATTTTGTGGGTCTTCGAGTATTTTTGATATTAAAAAATAATATTTTATTAATAATTTACAACGGAAAACGTGGGGCGCTTAATACTTTTGGCCAAGGTTGTAGTTCTTAGAATAATCCTCTTCGGCATCAATTTATGATTGATGTTTTCATATTGCTTTCATTCGTCGATCCACCCACGGAATAAAAAACACGTGGTTGAATAGGAATATCAAGGACGTTACGACCTTTTCAGTTGACATGCGCATGGGTTTGGACATTGGATATTGCCAATATCATGTAAAATGTTATTCATGCAAGTTCAATGACCGCTGAATGGGGTCTACAGCAATCATAGTTGCATGTCACATAACGAAATATGCCTTAAGGCACTGGTTCCACCGCCGGCTAGTAAGCTAGAAAAGTTGGGCGAGTAGCATTACATTGCGGATCTGTAAAGGTCGATTGATCACACTGTGCCTGGTCAGCACGCAATGAACCGTTACTCGCCCAACTTTTCTAGCTTACTAGCCGGCGGTGGGACCAGTGCCTAAAGTTTAGTTAGGTTTAAGTTTTGGTATTTCTATTTATTAATTTTGTCACTTATGTTTTTTTAACATTCGACGCAAACGAAGGATATACGTTTATCTTTGGCATCTTAGCTCCCAATATATTTAACATGTAAGTAGATATATCAATGCCAAAAAATGTAATAAATAAGTAGTAATGTATTGTGTTTGACAGAAGTAGTCATTTATAGTGTTTGACAGAAAGGCAATAATCTGAGTATTGGCGCTATTCAGATCCACGAAAGGACATTCAATGTACTTTGTTTGAACATAGGTTTTGTTTTACTGCACATAAAATGTTACATTATATGGTACTTACTCCGCGACTAGTGTCGGGACTGTCGGATCTATCTGCATGTGAATTAAGAGTATAGTATTTTTATTTACATAGGGCTATTTTTTCCATACCTAGGTTACTTATAAATATACCAATTACTTTAACTTCTTCTACAATGAGCGAGAGAATGAAGGACGTAAAGAAAGTGAATGAAGCTAGAAAGGTTTTTCAAGATCGTAGCAAGTGGAAAATCGTGCCCTCTGCCTACCTCTCCCGGAAATAGGCGTGATTATGTATGTATCTATGTATCTAGCTACAACACTTTCAGTGTCAGGATCCCGCTAGGTGGGCGGTCTGCTCGTAGCGATTTCTTCTACAAGCGGGTTTTCCCATGTTATCGTAGAGCTACGAAATAGGGGTAGACATTTAAAAAAGTAAGCAATAATGTTCTAATTTATCGAACAAGGATTGTAAATGTAGTCGAATGGAGAAAAAAGCAATGCAAGAGGTTAAATAATCACAAAGTTACAAGTGTCAAAAGTTTTAAGAGGGGGTATGTCCTTTCCCTTTTCCGCAAAACGCACCTTCACATGGAACTGTCTCATTTACTATGATGCTCAAGGATCGTGACGTCACGATTTGCTAGCGTTTTCTCTATCTAACAAGCAACTTTAAAACTTTTATAGCTTCGTAATTTTTTGAGATATTTGAATGGGATTTTTGTCATCAGGCATATTTTTTGCCTTCTTTCTTTTGAAGTAATAATAAATTTTGAGTCTACACCCCTGTACTTGGCCTTTAATAAAATAACATTTCACATTTCTTAGCGTATAAGTAATTTTATTGGTTCTGTGGATTTTGACTGAATAAAGAAACAATACAGTTTAAATAAATAAATGGTTGGCCAAACAATCAGCCCCCTGTCACTTTCTTTATCGTCCTTAACCGGCGTTACTTAGCAATTAATCAAGACGGACTCATTAAGCTTCACATGACATCGTTATCGGCCCGCGCTCTGATCAGTTCTAATCCTGGGCTGGTATTCACAAAGCTTATCACCGACCATACGCCTTAGGATAACCATTGTGAGTCTAATGGCGAGTAAAACCGACCGCAAATCCTTAAAACTTCAATAAAAACTGGTGGACAACATCGCTGTATTTTTTATACTACGACGGTGGCAAACAAGCATACAGTCTGCTTGATGATAAGCAGCACCGTAGCATATGCACGCTTGCGGCTCCAGATGAATCACAGGCGCATTGCCGATATTTTGTTGATATGGGGATCCGTTGTGTTGATAGCTAGAGATGAAAGCGGGTCCCTCACACACACACACACACACACACACACACACACACCTACAGAGCGAGTAGTGACGTTATTATGGCTGTAAGGTGGTGGCTTCCTTAGTTGGCTGCTTCAATATATGAGCGAGATGGCAAATGCAAGGACATACGATCGTACTTCGTTTTTGTTTCGCGGTATCCGCTCCGATTATGCATAGACAGTCTTAGGGTCAAGCTATGCCAGGCACGATCCGAGTGACCGGGTGAGTCGAAGTAAGTTGTGAATCGCTAAGAATTCAACAATTTCCCCAATCAGTTTAGCAACGTAACACGAGCCCGTAGGTTCCAGTGTCATACGACATTATTCTTGTAAATTAGGCTTTAGCATTTTGTCATCATTGGGGCTTAGTCAAGTCGAGGCATTAGCATTTCACTTGTTTTCTTTTGACAGTTGGTTTGACCCTCTTTAAACGTTTAGTCTAGATTAGATCGGTATGGAATTAGAGTCAAAATTTAGCAAATATGCGGTTTTTTGAAATTCTATTAAAATTATCTCGGAGTGACAATTTATTTACCTAATTCATTGTCTGGTATTAAGGGAGACATTCGTGTATCAATACTTAATATTATAAAAAGGAAGGTATGTCAGGTTGTAACTTGGTACGCTTTTATGTCATTAGGGTCATTTCGCCGGTTAGCGACCACTTAGCTGCGTTGGTGAACTGAAAGGATATTTTCTCTTTTTTTTTAGATTTATGTTCTAAAGCTACAACAAAATGCATCTACGACTAGCTGTTTCAATAGGGTCTGTAGAATTGATGTTATGGTCAATAGAAAAAACTTTGTCCTTCAGGTGGTCACTAACCGAAGGTGGTCGCGTAAGCAGCATAATGACCCCATGTAGGGATTAACTTCAGGAACCACTTATCCGATTTCAAAAAATATTATTCCGTGGCTCCGCCTTGGTTCTCTGTAATACGCGGGAACAGCTGCGCGCGGCGTGCGGGTGCAGAGGCATGACAATAAAAATTTGCGGGAGGCAAAGCCCGGCACGCGCCCCGTTATCGTCATATCCCCTGCACCACCCGCGAGCGAGAACTGAGTTAAACGGTGTAACCTATAGTTTTAGTTATAGTTGTCGTTTTGTCTAAAGTGTAGCAAGGAATGTTTATCTTTTTTTTGTTATTTGAGCGTTTCTCAAAAAAAATGCCACTATTATTAATTGTACTTCTAGGAATTTTTTGTTAACTATTTCCACTCACAATCAGGAGCTCTTTCGACCCTGGTAGGACAAAAACTGTCCCAAAGATATTTTTCCTATTGTGTTACCATTTACCATACACTTTGTATGGTGGTAACACAATAGGAAAGTTCAAAAATGTATGAACATTTTGGGACACTTTTTTTCTCCTATTGGGATGGAAAGACATCGTGATTTTGAGTAGAAATAACATAAAAGTTGCAGAAAATCTCCGAAAAAATGTAGTGGCATTTTTTTTGAGAAACGCTCATTTTAGCATGTAAGCGATTTGGTGTTTAAACTGTAAGCTTTCAATGTATTATTGTGAATAAATAAATAAGGAATGACGCGCTTCTTGGTGAATTCTAGGATATATAACTAATTATCTTGAGACTCCCTCTTGAGACTTGGCAAGACACTATAAACTTATTATTTATGACCTTCCTCGATAGTTGCGCGGTATATTTTATGCATCGCCCCATTTTATTGCTATACCGGTATCGGTTTAAACACTTGAGTTAGGTCGGGAGTAATGCCACAGGGAAATGAAGGGTTTACCGACGCTGCTAACCCATCGTTGACCCAGTTTCGTTGCACTATTGGAAACACTACCTAGAAAGTATTACGATCAAGTTCAATTTATTCTCTGGCACGAGTGGTAAAATGGAAGGTAGCTTGGTGAATCAAGCGTTACGACGTTTTAATAAGTCGTGGGTTCTAATCCAGATTGTTACCGTTCTGTTGGAATATGATACGGAAACGCGGTGGCTCACTATTATGGGCCTCGTTAGATGATTCAAAGTCACAATGAAATGCTATATGCTCAGAAATGAGGATATCCGCAGCAGAACCAATGTAACCGATATAGTCCTCTGAATCGCGTCATCGTGACAGTTCGTTAGTGAGTAGGTACCCGGCTTAAGACAAATAGTGAAGAAGAGAGAATTAAGTCTACAATTTATCCGGACTCCAACTGCATTTATTAGATAACTGCATAAAAGTGCGACCACACCGCTGCTCAAAATACGTTAACGCACCGTAAAACGCAGCAAAATGTATGAAGAATACGTGACGCATACGACACGTCAACGCGTATACGCAGCGTTAAGCACCGGTGTGGTCGCTCCCTAATGTAGTTTCAATCAATATTATGACGTTATGTTACTTGCTGAGATTTTTTCGAAGTAACTCTGATTAAGCTTAGTTACTGCGACTCGCAGCGTCAAGATATATTTGCGGGTGAACGGTGAGAGGAAGTTGAAACAAGTTACAGAATAACGGGGTATAGCTGTCAACGCCACGAATCCTCAAATGAATAAGTTCCGGCAACGCGCTTGTCAATCTTCTGGAGTCGCAAGAGTCCACAGGCTATGGTGTTTGGCACCCGCGTAGCAAGTGAAATAATTTATTTTCAGGGTTCCGTACCTCAAAAAGCAAACGGAACCCTTATAGGATCACTTTGTTGTTCGTCCGTCCGTCTGTCAAGACCCTTTTTCCCAGGAACGCGTGGAGGTATCAAGCTAAAATGTATACCAAATACTCAAGTCTACTGTCCCTTGGAGCTCAAAAATCAAACTTCTAAGCTAACGCAATCAAAAGATACAGCCGTTTATGCCGCAAATTTCCGCAAACTTTCGAAACTCGCAAGAGAATCTAAACCTACAGGGTACTTCCCGTGAACTCAGAATCTTGAAATTTGGTACGAAGCAACGTCTTATAGCACAGATAAAGGAAAAATTGCGAAAACAGTATATTTTACGGAACCCTCGATGCGCGAGTCCGACTCGCATTTGGCTGGTTTTTTCTAAAAACCCAACTGCTTTTTCAAATATTTATAGCCTACACACCTCACACAATTATGAGCTACTCCGACACACGCCACACTAGAATTGCAGATATAAACAAGAACTTAAATGTAACTCACACACGATTTAAAATCCTACACTGCCTCGAAGCGCCCGCGCGCCTCGAGTGTTCGCGTTTACACATTTCGGCTGTCGGGCAGCCCCATAGTGGCGCCTACCCACGAGCCAGCCATGACCCGCAGCGAAAGCCCCTCAGGCTGCTGCAATAGAACTATGTCAAAAGAAAACAACACAATTATGAGGTATCCAACGATACGATGACTGACCATCCTGTATTTATATAAAACCTTATTACAATGCACATAAAGCGCACGGAGGGTCAGTTAGCTGTGTTGTTGATAGTACATACTTACTTGAATTGAAACCATAATTAGATTCCAAAAAAATAACCTTAAACTTGCCATTAAAATGAAAAAAAAACCGCCAGCTAGTTTTTAGCTATAACGTCCATCATTTGCAAGAGTGTAAGTTTGCCAGTGTCGGTTTTTTTTCATTTTAAGGTTATTTTTTTTAAATCTAATTATGGTTTCAAGTATACATACGCTCGAAAAACATACCTAACTCTATGAGTGAGTCGTGTAAAAAAAGTCTCACTATCTCCCTAGTGGTCGCTTTCCGCTGCTTACCTAGGACACGGCCTTATTTGCGATAAGATCTAATAGCTTTAGCGGCAGTCTAGAAATCCATTAGCACTGCAAAATGGCGGCCAAGCTGCATACACTTGTAGAGACATAACTAGGTAACATGTATAGTTTATAAAAAATATTTTTTCAAGATTTTATTCTTCTGTTTTGTCGGCGTGATTGATTTATATACTCATGCCGAATAACAGTTTTCTAGTAGTAATGGTTACTAAGCTAAGCCGAAGACGGACGGACGGACGGACGGCCAGACGGACATGGCGAAACTATAAGGGTTCCTTGTTGACTACGGAACCGTAAAAATACGTTTTTGAGTGGTAATACGATAGCTCATTTTATATGTCAACGGAACCCTATAAATGTTGATGTGATTTTATTCATAGGTTTATATGAGAGACATACACCGTAGATAAATAGGCTGCGAATAGGGGTGTAGACACCAAGTAAAATAATCAATAATGTTGAATTTTCCCGAAAAAGAATTAGGAATGTTGTCAAATGGAGATAAAAATAAAGCAGGGGATTAAACAATCACAAACTTATAAGCGTCCAAAGTTTTAAGATGGTATATTCTGACCCTTTTCCGTAAAACGCACCTTCATATGAAACGAATGTCATTCTATTTATGACGCTCGCAGATCGGGACGTCACGATCAAGCAATATTAAAACGGTTGTAACTTCGTAATTCTTTGAGACATCTGAATGGGATTTTGGTCGCAAGGCATATTTTTTTGCCTTCATTCTTTTGGAGTAATAACACATTTTGAGTGTAGACTCAAAATGTGTTATTACTGTTCACAGACAACAAGGGTGTAGACCCTTGTTGTGTTGGGGAAATCCTCAAAAAGTTCCACAATGACCGGTCCTTGCGCCACCTGCATCCAGCAGACTCCCGCTACCTACGAGTAGACCAAGTCATCAGTAAACTGTTGGTCTACCTAAGCTAGCGGCAGCCGCGTGGATAGCTAGTTATTAATACTATGGCAGGGTGAATAAAACAATTCAAAGCAGCCATTAAACACCCGTGCTCAAAGGCAGTAAGTGCAGACGAGATTTTAATTGCATGCATGCATGCATAATTAAACGAGATATGTACTGGCTGGCTTTATTGCTTGTACTATAATCCATAACTCGTAAAGCAGATTTCACAGCTAAAGGTGCTTAAGTTCTTATCGTTTAAGTTTCGGGCAGTTTCGCGGCGACATAGACTATCTGTCCCTTTCTAAGCGATCTAATGAGAAAGAGACGGACAGTCTATCTCGTCAAGTCACAGCTCGCGGGCTGTCGCGTGATACACATTCAATACTGTTTGGTTATAAAAACGTTATTTTTAAGCAAGGGAAAATATTTCTTAGCTTTTTTGAGGAATAACTCCACTGGGTGTTATAATTCGCGGTATAGCGGCGAGTTGTTTCATCGTGACGTTTATACATTACTATACGGGTATTATGACAAGGAATGTTTACCTGCAGGTCGATCATGTAACGCTGCGTATACAGTGTCAGGTAGGTAGATCTAAATGTAACTTTTTGTATGTGAAAATGACAGTTGAGCTATACTAACGTGCAATCGAAAAGTTACGCTATCATCCCTCTGATCACGTAACTTTTAGCACTCAACTGCTATAATACTGCATTGTCACTGAATATACATAAGTATGCTCAGCTCAATTGAATGCAAGTGGTTGAAAAAGGGTTGACAATTTTGAAATACAAGTTATTTCGTTTAACTAAACCTGGCTGTACTACTTGCCACGGCAACGCGCATGTGGCAGGGCACCCCTAGAGTTGCAAGCGTCCATATGCTACAGTGACCTTACCATCAGGCGGGCTAAGTAAGCTTGTTTGCCACCGACGTGGTATTAGTGATAAAATACATACAAAATTACGAATAGAGCAAATTAAATAAAAGTCTGTCAAAAATTTCATTTTTGGTACAAGCTTTTATTGCCGACTGTACTTTTCTGTACACCATCATCAACTACTCATTAAGACGATTCTAACAAGCCCAAACTCAACGGGGCTACGTCGATTAAGTACTGAATTCCCATGGCCACCTTCTGTCTCCAGCATCAGATCAGCTCGATGGTACCATAATATTGAATTGTCATCCAAACTATAATTATACCCAAAATTTCAGCTCAATCGGTCACCGGGAAGTGGGTCAAATTTAACTTGCAATATTTGATTACAGACAGACAGACAGACAACGGGACAGGTGAAAGTAAATAAAAGCTTAAGCTGATACCATCGAGCTGATCTGATGATGGAGACAGAAGGTGGCCATGGGAATTCAGTATTTAACCGACGTAGCCCCGTTGAGTTTGGGCTCGTTAGAATCGTCTCAATGAGTAGTTTGTGATGGTATACAGCGGGCGTAGCATGGTTGCCATTTTATCACTTATCGTTGTGGTAAAGACGCCCATCACGCTCTGACAAGTATGCGAGTGCGAGAGTGACGGATGCCTTATCCACAACGATAAGTGGCAACCGTGCTACGCCCGCAGAAAAGTACAGTCGGCAATAAAAGCTTGTACCAAAAATGAAATTTTTGTCAGAAGCTTGTTTCCAGTGCATCTCGTATAATTTTCGAAAATATGCTGAATATGAATAGACTGAATCTGAATGAATAAACATTTTAGCTTCAGTCTTTGTTGGTAGGTGTCAAGGCAACGACCTTTTCGTGAACCTTCGTGGACGCAAATAGTTATAAAAAAATGTCGACAATTTAGCTTTGGAATAAAAACAATTAAAATGTTTAAAGCTTCTTTATAATATCTGGGATATTTTTTGACCGCAAGGTATTCCTTTGTGGTTCTGTGTGTTGTAATTTAAGGGTCAGTGGCTGGGGCAGTTTTATTAGACGAGGATTTATTTTATAAAACACCGGTTGCCCGCGCGGCTTCGCCCACGTATAGCAAATAACACAGGCAAAACCGCGATTATAGCCTTTAAACATCCAGAAAGTCCATTGTATACGCAGGTGAAAGAATTTTTGAAATCATTCAAACGGTTCCAGAGATTACCCAAAGCATACAAACTTATGAAGCTACAATCTCACTGACACTTCCTGTTTATAATATTAGTATAAATTACATTTTAGTAGCATGTAGTGCTTATGTAGGTATGCCATATTAATTCAGACTTAAAATAATCCATCCATACTCATTTAAAAACAGTAACTCTGAAAATCTCTCTCCCTCTGCTGTCTGTACGCTTTTGTACAACGTGTTGTCGCGGTACAACTAACACTCCTCCTCGCTTCGCTCGTCGTCGTACCTACACCAACCTGCCTTAGAGGTCCAATATCTTGGCCATTTTTAATTTCAGAGAAAATTCTGTGCGATA
Organism: Epinotia bilunana; assembly: GCA_947049275.1. Lineage (NCBI taxonomy): Eukaryota > Metazoa > Arthropoda > Insecta > Lepidoptera > Tortricidae > Epinotia > Epinotia bilunana. Next base: position 8,889,408 of record OX346273.1, on the reverse strand, counting down.
AAAATATCAAAAGTACATGCCATAATGACCCGCACAGTAGTACCTAGTACCCCTTTCAAATGAATGTCTGGAAATGTTTATGAGTAATTATCTATTATGACTATGGATGTTATAGATTTGGTCACTTAGACGTAATTCACTTTTGGCATTAAAACGATATGAATAACAACCATTAGTACGTTGAAATATATTCCTTAAAATATTTATGAATAATTATCGATAGACCTTTGATCTATATGGACATACATTTTCTGACTTTTGTGATTATAATACTTAATATTATTATAAGTAGTTAGAACTATAAAGCGTTATACTTAACAAAAATGATGACTTTTGATGTTTATGTCTATAAATTATATGGATTCGGAACAATAAGTTTATGGGAAACAAAGGAACCCCGTTTGGCTCCGTTGCTTGAGTTTCTTGACTTTCTGCTTGGCCTGTGGGAAGTCTAATAGCATATTTTTTTATGATATATATTACATCATTGGGCGTAGTGATAGTGACAACTGGTATGCTCCGCAGCTTAAACGGCTTGATGGATTTTACATTTTACATCTCGATTTATTTATTTACTTTAGTTTATTATATATATATATTTTTTTATCTATACATTAGGAATCAGTTTTTCAACTCTCGTGCGTTCACTTCGCCTTCCGCCAAACGTCGAATCGGCTTAGATATCGATTCTAATTCTTTACGTCAAGCCGAATAGCCCCCAAATATAAAAGCACCTTGCATAATCGACGATATTGACAGACATGCATATGGACTGCATCAGTACTTATTTCAGTTGTACACTAACTTTAGTCTTGTGTGCGATGTTGACTATTATAATTTGGCCCGTAGATTCCGTATCGTGTCTGAAAACAGATTACCCCGGGTGTTTTAAATTAATGAACGAGGGGGCAAAGCGAACGAAGTGCTCCGTTTGTGTTCTCCTCTAAGTAATATACTAATAAGTTGCTTTTCTAAACCAGAGGGGCAAACACGTAACGTTTTCAACGCGCGTTAGGTAAACAGTCCTACTGTAATTTTTCCGTATAATATTTGACATTTACATCTACCTAACGTACGTACAATACGTTACGTTATCGACCTGCAGTTCTCGTGAAATTTTGAGTGGACGCATAATTATATGTTTTTATTTGTCGATTCGGTTTTTCCAATTTTTTTTAAAGGCACCCACTACGGTTTACTGAAACATCAATTAATTTGTTAGTAGATACTAACATAAATTAGTTATAGATAGTTTTAAAAATATATTTTGTAGCTCAGTGGTCGAGAGCGGCTAGCCGACCGAAAGCCGGAAGGTCCGCCCAAGAGAGAAGAGTCGATGGGTCAATTAATAAAAAAAAAACCCTCTACTTAATTGGAAAGTTGTGATTTCGTGAGCAGATGAATTCTAAATAAATATTTAGGTACTTTCAATTGATCGGAATGTAATCCTAAGTGCATCAAAGCCCCCAATGAGCGTTTCTCAAAAAAATGCCACTATTATTAATTGTGCTTCTAGGAATTTTATGTTAACTATTTCCACTCAGAATCAGGAGCTCTTTTGACCCTAGTAGGACAAAAAACTGTCCCAAAGATATTTTTCCTATTGTGTTACCATTTACCATACACTTTGTATGGTGGTAACACAATAGGAAAGTTCAAAAATGTATGAACATTTTGGGACACTTTTTTTCTCCTATTGGGATGGAAAGACATCGTGATTTTGAGTAGAAATAACATAAAAGTTGCAGAAAATCTCCGAAAAAATGTAGTGGCATTTTTTTTGAGAAACGCTCCAATCACCAATATTAGAATACTAGTGGCTCTGGGAACAGTAGAACCCGAGAGGCCGTGTTTAAAAAAATACGAAAAACAGATTTGACAAAAAAATACTATATTATTGTAGAACCTGCTCACGTAATTTCACGAGAACCGGTTGAGGAATGCGACCTGTAGAGGAGAACCGCCGGACAGACGGACTTACGAAAGAATATTGGCCCAAGCTGAAACGAAGTATATCGTACGCTTCGCTCGCTTGTTCAAAAAGGTATTATGATGCTGATATAATGGTCGTCAACCACACAGCGTTTAATAAAGCGAATCACTCCACACTACCAGTTCCTTCGAAACGAACAGATTGTGATAGAGCGCTGGCCAGCTCGTATTCATAATATTTAGAAATAACTGTACTACCGTAACACACTACTCACGGCTTTCATTAGAGGAGCTGGGTGAATCTTCGGCGGATTAAAAAGCTCGGTTCTAAAAAGAATTTTGATCGAATAAAACCCAATGCCGGTGTTGTTACACGTTTTTAACAAAAGGGAAATTCTGAGGGATGATCACGTCAATTTTCTAACGTAGGTTAGGACAACTCAACTGTCATGTTCACTTACAGAAGTGACATTTAGATCTACCCAATGCACGTACAACAATGCGTTACGTGATAGTTCCTGATGTCAATATAATATTCTTAGATGATAATGACGAAAAAAAACGCCCTAAAAAGGCAGAGTTTAAAATTTACCCAGCTATCCATTTGGCGCTCATCCTATAACAAAGGCAGCCGTAGGGATAGTGACACCAAATAAACTGGAGGCTCTGTCAGCTAAAGAACTCGCGAGCCACAAAAAAGCTATATTTTAATCTTGAACCTGCTCACAGAATTTTACGATAATCGGTTGAGAAAACCGACCTTGAGAGCAGCCGGGCAGATGGGACATCTGGACATCCATATCCATGTTCAATAAAGATTTGTGATCAAGTATCAGCATGTGACACGAAACTAGACGAATCGGGTGCCGTCTCGGCGCACGGAGCCTTAAGGTGGTTTTCCACAGGCGAGGCGAGGCGGGGCGTGGATGGGCGAGAATTGAAATTAGTATGGGACTTACTATTTCCAACGCGCGCGCGCGCGCTCAGTGCAAATAGGTAGTAAGTCCGATACGAATTTAAATTCTCGCCCATCCACGCTCCGCCTCGCCTCGCCGGTGGAAAACCACCTTCAATAAGCGCAGCACAGCAGCGGCGATTCAGTGCAGCGACAATTTACCGTGGATTTTGGTTGTAGGCGGAATTTTGAGTATAGCCTGAACATCTTTAGTTTTCCTAGTTTCTTGTAAGTTAATCTTACAGGAGGTTTATCCAAATAAGAATAAAACAGTAACAGCTAGACAGAATTACTTATTTATGGGGTTTTGTACCTCACAAGGAACAAAGGAATTCTTATAGGATCACTTCGATGTCTGTCTGTCCATCGGTCAATACACTTTTTAGGGTTCCATTGTCAACAAGGAACTTAGGTTCATATTTTCGCTTTGTCTATCTGTCCGTCTATCTTTCCGCGGCTTATTTCAGTGAGTGTGGTGTGACACGCACTTGGTTTATTTCAATGGATTGCGCTTTGTGTGCATAGAAATGTTCCCACTATTTTAATAGTAATTGCTGTTAGACGTGCTTGAGACGCTCTAAGCAAACTAATTATTTAACACGTTAATTAAGTTGCAGCTTAGCCTCCTGCATCAGCAGAACGTTGCTGGAATAGCGGAACAGAACTATTATAAATAACCCGTAGCTTGACTTTGAACGGAACAACGGAATTCTTTCACTCTGGCTTCCACTGGTACGTCAACAATATTTTTCTTTTTAATATCACGACGATGGCGAACTGTCGGACAACTTGCTTATGGACATTTGCGACTTCAGAGTTCAGTGTAGTCATAAGTGCGTGGCTGACCCTTTATGGATGACTCGTGTGGCAGGAAAATACTTTGCAACATAAATTTCTTATTTCAGTATCTCCGATAACTGGGTTGGTTTTGTAATACTACATAGATACACAATACTCGTTAAGTTCTTTACATTTTACACATAGACTTATTTATTCTAACTCTGCGTACCTACATGTAAATGAAGTTAATGAAGTCAAGGTACTACTTATTATTCTTCCGTGATGTTAGGGCAAATTATCAGTTCATTACCTCGCCATTTTCACGATGAACTTTCTGCACTAGCGAGCGAATGCCAGACATTTAATATACAGCCAGCATTTCACCACATTTGTTATGTTGTAATGAGGCTCGCAATTCGCAGTGTATATAATTGAACGAGCGAGCGAAGCGGACGAAGTTCTCCGTTTCAGCTTAGGCGAAACTTCTTTCGTATATCCGGCTGTCCGGCTGTTCTCCTCTACACGTCGCAACCGGTACTTTTAATCGATTTAGTTTAGTAAAAAATATATTTATATAATATAAATTGTTTACTTGTTTTAATCAAATATAAAAGAATCTAAACTAATGACACGGACACACAGAATATTCACTTGAAGATGTTCCTGTATAATAGAAGTCCCCTGACTGTACTTATTATATTATTAATACGTGTACATAAATATCTGAGCACGCCTTTATGGCATAGACAAGAGAATCCTGTACTGTACAGATAGTCACCTATGTCCTTATTTTTATTTATGTTATGTATACGTGTAGTTGTCGGGTTGCGATTCGGGCGTAGACATAAACTAAAAGTTTCGAATGTTCCAATACTTTTAATTTGCACAAACACGATACAAAGATAGAAGGAGAAATTTTATAATCTAGCCATAGAATACCCGAAAGCACAGAGAAGACAGTCACAAGCAGTACAAGCACAAACCACAACAATTAAAGGCTAATATTAGCGCAAGCGTGGAGTACATGGAGAAGAGCTGCGAGGGACAGGGAGAAATGGAGAGATCCAGGAGGCCTATGCCGCTGGGCAAACAAACAAACAAGCTACTATATCAAAACTGTAAAGGTTGGAATAAAGACAATTTTAATTTTAATTTTATTAGTGAAAACTTCTTTAGCGGTGCACTTTTTGGGATGGGGAAAAATTGTTAAACTCGCCACAGATTTCGATTTTGAAGGTCACGTGACCGTAAGATGCGTAAGGTTAGAGACTCGATACGAGGCTTGGGGGCGGGGGGGTCCGATGCCGTCATACGAGACTGGCTGCGCCATTCGAGTTAGCGAGAAAAAGGGCGCAAACGCCATGGAATCCGCGGCGCTTACCCGTTCGGCCGACACACAATAAGTTCTCACGCACTAATTTGCAAGTGATATGGTTTACTTCTGTCGCTACGGTATTCGTGGATTCGAAATGTCGAAATATTCAAGTTTTCACTTCTGCCGGCACTCCCGGAGTGCAACACGGTCTTTTTTAAAATTATGTTTAACTTACCTCTATTTTTCTATTATCTACTATGTCTGTTGAGCAATAAAGAATACTTGTATTGTATTGTAATTATTTTTATTAGCGCAAGCGTATAACGGGAGCGAGTACATTGATTTGCATACGAGCGGCGTGCGCGCAGCGGCGAAGTTAGAGTACTTACGTATGTATATAAAAAAGTAGAAACTAAAACAAACTTTCCCAGCATCGTCGTATACTCTCCCAATTATCTGAAATTAAGAGAATGTATATTCCTCCATATAGAGAAAAGTCCGTAGGTAAGCCCGTCATCCAACAGTATAAAGTTGCCGACAACAAAGAGTATGTTTGAGGACCCTTATGACAACTCTTAAGTAGGTATAATGATCGGGTTATCTCCCAGGGGTACATTTGGCTTGATGTAGGTAGTGGCTATGGTTTTAAATTAAACTTACATTTGTTCATCACTTTATTTGGAATGTTTCCTATTTGTTTCCGTCGCGCCCATTCCCAATGACATTAAAGGCGACTGTATGTAACCCTCATCTCACTCGCTCACTAATGTTAGCACCCTGTCCGCGTCCGGAGACCTGCGAAAATCGGCAATAAACAAGTTTTGGAGAAAACGGATCACATTTCTAAAAATTAAGAAAACCAACTTATTGATCATTATTTTAGAATGAAGAAAATAATGTTTTTTTTCGATAAGGATATAAGCGCCATAAAAATGGTTAGATAATAAGGGTGAATTCATTATTTAAATCTGTAATTTCTCTTTGAGGAATATTACGTTACTTTTCAATATGTCTTGGAGAGTTACAAATTATATTTTTTTTTCGGTTTTATAATTGTAAGAGTTAATTTATAAAATGGTTACAAAACTACTCATTTTTACGAAGGACAAGCCTTGAACGGTATGCAGAAGTGAGCGTGACAAATGTTTGGAATGCAAAACACTACATCTAGGGAAATAGACCACCTATATTAGATCCTTTGTCCTATCGCGATGTTTACGGATGTTTGACAGGATGTAATGTTCTCCTACTTCGTACTATTGCAGGCAGCTGTTGGTGATTATTACTTCGTGATAAGCTACGAGTATTATATATTATATTGCGTGCAGTATTACTGAAATGGAAGTGTGGCGTTACGCAACGACAAATTCGAATGACACTACAATATGAAAGAGGCCGCTCATCAACTAGATGGTCGGACCAACTAAATCAAATTCAAATTACGTTAAAACTACAGTTAATTAAACGTAACTAAACAAGATACATTACATGGGTTTCCTTAAGTAATTGTCTAAAAAATAAATATATTATACATTTGACGTTATATTGGCAATGCAACCAACCACAGAATTTACTGAATGAGTGTCCAGCGCAGATTTTCAGATTGGCCCCTTATATGGCGGTCTATAGTTGAATTAAAAAATGCGCAGCGCAACTAGTTGAACTCGTGGATATCAATGCCATTGAAAAGTAGTTTAAACTTGAACCAATGAATCCAGACACCAAAATTTTGCACAGTCGCTAACATCGTAACGGAGAGGGGCCGATGGAGGCAGTTCGTCCGTTCCAGACTTAATCCCATCATGGCCACGATGTTCTGACATGAAGGGACGACCAGAGAGAGAGGCAGTATAAATAATTATTTAATCGTATCGTATGGCATTATTCTTTAGTCAGCGAGTCTACATTTTCACACATTAGTGGGAGAATTGCAAAAAAAATTGTACATTCCAAAATTTGAAAATGTCCTCTTACTTCAAAATTCTATAAAAAAATAAGTATTCAAGTAACATGTATTCCAGATATGATTTCACGTGGTCTTGTTCATAGTTTAATAGGATTTGCACAGTTTTATATTATACCTATCATATATATATATTTGAATGCATTAACGAAAAAAGTTGATTTCTGCTCCCATACAAAATTTATCTGTCTTTTGTGTAACACACAGTAAACAAAAAATCATAACTTTGATTTAAACAGCTCTGGCCAAGAAATTTGCTTGTGGTCTGTTTAATACCATGTAAATCATCAAGGGAGTTGTTTTTCAGGTCTCTAGAACAAATATTTTATATCAATATCTTATATCAAAGTTCGGGGAAAGATTTCATTCTTTTGTGTGACGTCAGCTGTGTAACGCGATTATTTTGACGTAGCAATTAACGCATCCGCAACGTTTTTAAGACTGGCAACTCAAAGCGAACTGCCAAAGGAATCGCACGCGCCGGTAGGCATATTAGTTTCTGTGCAGTGATACTAAACAGTGCTTCGGACGATTTTTTCGCAAATTTCAAAACATATTGTGTTATGCTTAAAACAGGTAAGTGAATCGTCTTCTACTTATATGTTTACTTAGTTTAATTACAAAAATAGTGGGTAAACGGTTTGGCATTTGGGAGTACTTGAATTCCTTTAATTATATCTTCTACACGTGTTGAAAAATCAATGCCGTACACTGTCGGCATTGATTTTGGCTTCGTTTGTGTAACATTGTGTAACGTTTAACACTAAAACCAACATTAGGGTTCGTTCATATTGGTACGGTCGAGGTCAAAAATATGTTTACACTTTTGCACCTTATTACAAGGCAATAAGGTGCAAAAGTGTAAACATATCTTTGACCTCGACTGTACATTAGTACAATATTTCATAATGTGTCCGTAACATTAAAATGAACATTTTTTTTAAATTAATTTATTATAATATTTAGAATAAGTATATAATAAAGTACTGACTAAGACACACAAAAGAAACCTAATCGTCCCAACTTTAGGGTCTACCTCAGGATAGTGTTTTGTTTAGATATCCATAATACTAAATTATAAATATTTTTGTATGTTTGTCGGTAGCGAAATACGCACTAAGTAAGACACACAAAAGGAACCTACACAAAAGTAAGGCTTATTGCACGACTGCCTCAAAAAAGAAGTGCAATGTTTTCAGGGTTCTTAGTATGTGTGCGAGTTTCTTTATGCCACCAGACCAACTAAACGCCTCAACCGATTTAGGTATGTGAGGTATCGTTAAAATCCTTACGTTACTCAATATAAAAAAAGGCCAAGTCGAATCCTTTTCTCGAAGCAGTTCAGGCCATTTTCGACCCCCCTATAACTTCGTTGTGGATAAAACTAGAAGCCTGAATTTTCAGTAACCAAGCAGGCATTGTATAAACACGGTATATTTCAAATTTCATTCAATTTGAACTAGTAGTTTAAGAATTAAAACTAGTCAAAGTTTCTTAATTTTGTCACTCACTCACTCACTGACTGACCGATCATCAAAACTCTAAGACACTTCTAGCAGACGTAGAAGCTTCTAGAATACAATTAGTGTTTAGCATATAAATCAAGGGAAAACTAAAATATTTTTCAATTTCGGTCCATTTTTCTAGATACACCAATTACATAAATAACTTTGTAATCTCATATAAATATATAGGATTACAAAGTTACATTTGTAGTGAATGGGCCAAAAAAAATTAAAAAAGCAAGAATGGGACTGCATTCATAATTTATATGTATTGATAACACAATAACCTTCAAAAAGAAGCGAGATCCCATAAAAAAACGGTCCATTAAAAAAAAAGGCCGTCTCGAAACTCTTCCAACAAAAAAAGTAGTGAGATATTTCGTAGAGCCAAGTCTCAGTCATTCTTATTCGGTTTATTTGCTAGCTAAATAAAATTTTGTGACTTGGCAATCACACAATGCTGCATATAGTTTTAGGTATGCGAAAATCCATAAATGCAGTAAACTTGTGTGATTGCCAAGTTGCAGAATTTTATTTAGCTAGCAAATAAAGCAAGAATGCCTGAGACTTCGTACTACGAAATATCCCACAACTTTTTACTATGGAAGTTTCAACTTTTTTTTTATATGGGATATTTAATTTCTTGAAATTAATAAAAAAAACTAGTAAATATGAAAGCGACGCGAACCTATGATTTCAAAATTGTGGTAGGTATTCATTTATTATTTCTTGAAATAAGGACTTTTTTCTACTAATATGACAGCGGCTTTATAATTTCCTTTGTGGAACTTTCCTGGTTTTTGTGTAACAAATTTGTGAATATTCCATTGTGTTACGTACAATTTTTTTGCAATTCACCCTAGTATCTAAGTTCTTCACCCATTGGGCTCTGCGTTTCCACATAATGATAAAGTTGGTACTTTGTGGGCACTCATTGATAATGTGCCAGGTTGACTGTATAGGTGCTCCTCAGTCACACTTCGGAGAATCACGCCACCCACATCAAAACATGAATTCGCCACATCGACCGTGTTCAGTGCGAAGTCTGTTTAGTTGGCACCACTCTCGACTCGGGGCCGATAATCCCTTAGGTTTTTGGGTGGGATTACAATTAACTAGGGTGACCATTCCACAATCCTACTAATATTATAAATGCTAAAGTTTAGATGTTTGGATGTTTGTTACTCAATCACGCTTAAACGGCTGAACCGATTTGAATGAAATTTTGCACGAAGATAGTTTATAACTTGGATTAAAATATACGATAGTTTTTATCCCGAGTCCACGCAGACGAAGTCGCTGGCGGAAGCTAGTAATAAATAAAAATAATTATTATTTGCGGACAATCTTACACAAATCGACCTAGTCCTACACTAAGCAAAGCTTGTACTACGGGTACTAGACGGCGATAAACATATTAATTTTGATAAATTAATACTTAAATACATAGAAAAGAACCATAACCTAGTAACAAATGTTCGTACTCATCACACAAGTGGCTTCTGAACATGTTTTATAACTATGACGAATTTTAGTGTGTATTATAATTTATACTGTATATTTATATATGTATTGGCATGTTTTTATTTGTCTAGAATCAATACCTATTAGGTTTTGTTTTCATTTTCTCTGTGTTTTTGTACACGGTATAAGTTTGCCTATCTCGGTCTACCTACCTTCCTCTCAATTGCTCAAAGGTTAGCTGGAAGAGTTCCCTTATAGGGATAAGTTTGTACTTTGATCTATTGTGTGACATGTATATTCTTTAACCTGTTATTGTGTACAATAAAGTGCTTACATACATACATACAATTTTACAGCATGCCACTGACAATTTGAAAATAAAGAATAATGTTATAAATAATTGATTACGATAATGATAATAAGAAATAGATGTAGAAAATTGTATGATGTATTAACCTAATGTGTGTATGATACAAATGACCTGTAACAATTGTTACTAATAAAAAAAATCATTTCATTTAATTTCACAAATAAATGCCCTTACCGGGATTGAACCCGGGATCTCTAGCTTCGTAGGCATCACAATGTAGGCTAAACCGGTCCGGCCGTTAAAAAAGTTCGGTTTCAGCCAGCACTGCTGGTCGTCAATAAATTGAATTCAATAAGCCAGTTTCAAAAACCTCACAATTTCCAAGTCAAGCACGGAAAGTTTAAGCGGATCCCAAATAAAATATTAAAACGAAAACGGTGAGAAAACTTCTGAATGGAAGATTTGCTTCGGACTTTGATTAGCTTGTGAAAAGGCGGGGTGCGATTACCGTCATTTTAACGGCCCAATTCCACATGAAAAATTTCTCAACTTTTTTACTGTCACACTAAACCTTACTTTAATACTATCTATACAGGGCTGAAAATTAAACATAAAGTAAATTGATTAGGACTTTTCTTTCGTTGAAGTCTTCAGTTGTTTTAATGGCGCTTCCCATACGCTCTAGTTGGGTTTATTACGTTTGATAATATACATATGTAGGTACAGTCAACAGGAAAATAAACTGATGAAGTTGGGTTCCAAAATAATATATACAGTAAATTAAGTCAGATGTTATCACAGAAAATTAACTCGTAATGTGTCATGTCATAAGTAAGTGAACATTATTGTCATTGTCATTATTCAGTGACTATCAATAAAATATGGGTTTTTGGAACTGCATGACCACCTTGGAATAAAAGTATGATTCGATTCGGTTAGTGTCAGTTACGGAAACGTGGTCGCTTACTATGGGCCTCATAAGAAGGCTCAAAGTCACCCAAAGGGCAATGGAGAGGGCTATGTTGGGAGTTTCTCTGCGCGATCGCATCAGAAATGAAGCTATCCGCAGCAGAACCAAGGTAACCGATATAGCCCTCCGAATCGCTAAACTTAAGTGGCAGTGGGCGGGGCACATTGCACGTAGAACCGATGGCCGTTGGGGCGGAAAGGTTCTCGAGTGGCGACCACGTACCGGAAGGCGCAGCGTGGGTAGGCCCCCCACAAGGTGGACTGATGTCCTGGTAAAGGTCGCGGGAGTCCGCTGGATGCGGGTGGCGCAGGACCGGTCATTGTGGCACTCTTTGGGGGAGGCCTATGTCCAGCAGTGGACGTCTTTCGGCTGATATGATGATGATGATGAGTGTCGGTTATGTTCGTCAGACAAACAAGCGAAGCAACTGTATCACCGCTCGTGTCCGTCGAGAGTTATAATAAGTTCCTATTACTTCATCTTGATTTTTTAAATAAATCTTTATGCCGAGTTTTCATTTCGACACTTGAAATTTTGACTGTCTTGTCTACGTCATCACACTTGGTAAAAAAATTTAATTCATTGAAGTTTCCAGTACAGAGACAGTTATGAGATAGAAAGAAAGAAAGAAAGAAAAGAAAGAAAAACATTTATTCATGACAAGTATCGTGTCACGAAAAGGTCCCGCCTCAGCATAATGCCGACTCAAGAGCCGGCGCTGATCTTCCGGCGGGACCTGAAGTGTGTCACGGTGTCTGCAGTACGCACGGCTTAAGCTGAACGCGACCAGTTTGACAGCGCTGTCTAGCGACGGCGACCCGAACTACCGGAGTGTCAAAGTCACGTGCAAAACCTCTGCCGTGAGTACTACAGACAGACAGAGTACAATAGGCCGACAATAAACTATAAAATAACTAAATAATAAAAACAAACAAGTACAGATAACACAGATAAGGATATGGTAAAAAATTTGGAAAGTTACAAGACACCAAAGAGGAAGACAATCGCTGATGAACATAACATAATAAATACAAGATGGGACATAAAACGTAGGTAAGTACAAAGAATTAAAGATATATCATATCAGAAATCTATGAACGCTAAACACACATAAGTATTTCATATACATTATTTTACTTATTTCACAGATTTCTTACAAGAGAGATACAAAAGGAAGAAAAGTGTACGCTATAATAAACTACAATTATTACTACTGTTAACAAGGCGACGAATTAAATAAAGGAAACTAGAAACTATGTACATGCACTATAATATTTTTCCATTATGGAATCGGAGGGAGAATGAAGAACTGGCATTCCACATCGTGTATTATTATTTCATGTTGACATATTGATTTGTCATTTCGTTTCATGTTATTATGATCTTTTTCTTTGGACTAGTTAAATACTCAGTTAAAAATGACACTGGTCTAATAGTTATATCTGGGGCGTCATGCTAAATCATGTTTTGAAATATTTATTTTGATTACTTACTTTTGACGTTAACTGTACTATTGATGTCAAAAATATGTTCACACTTTTGTACCTTATTTCCTTGAGATAAGACGAAAATTATATTCATCTCTTGATTTCGACTGTACTTATTCATGTAAGTACCTTATTGTACATACTTAGGTTGAAAATACAGACAGAACAGGCACAAAGTCGAAGTTATCTTGTATAGTGCAAGTGATCTCTGCTTCATTTAATCTAAGAGCAAATGATTCTGATTCAAAATATTTTTTTAGGTTGACGAAGGGTGCTCATTAGCTCTATAGTTATTTACATTGTACTTGTGGTAATTTATTTTATTTTTATTTCTTTTATTTATTTATACAAGGAATTCCAACAGCTATGAAATATTCGCTAAACTTTATAAATAGCAATACAGAGCCAATTATGGGAACTCGCAAATAGAAACTGAATATAATAATATGTTACACAGTACACGCTATATGATAACATTTGCACAGTATGTGATACAAAATATTACAGTATGGAATATAAGTATCAAAATAACAATATAAAAAGCAAAAGAAGAAACAAATCCTATATAAGCAACGAGTGAGAACATCTCTAGATGTACAATAAATCACCTATAAATGCACAAATACAAATGTACACCGAAGTGAAACAACTTAATATTTAATAATTTGATGAACAACATGGACCGGACACAGATTAATTGGAGTTACAGATCAGACGCTACAGCACACTACTGCCTCCAACAGGTTATTTAGAAGCACCGATTGACTAGATTACGTCTTATAGAAGGAATTGAGCAGTTAAAAACATCAATATCTAGATCCTTCGACAAGTTATTTAAGTTACGAGCTGCGCGACATAGGAAGCTGTTTCGCCTATAATTAGAAAAAGTGCGTTTATCTGAAAGGGGGGGATAAAACCTTTTAGACCTAAGTAATATAAGATAAGTCATGCGGTTATTGGCCCTTTAATATTTGGGAGAAAACTATAATTTTAAAACTAGGGGCGCAGAGAGTAGTACACGCGCGAGTCTGTCTTTTAAACACAATAACCAAATTGACAAAAAAAGCTATATAATTATTGAACCAGCTGGTCACTCAAAACCGCACCATTTCTTTGGCGCGCGCATGTCAATGCGCAGTGTAATAAAATAGACAGATCTACCTGACGCGCGAACAATGCGCTACTTGATCGACCTGCCGTAGTATATAGAACAGCCGGACAGAAGCCTGATACACGAAATACTTTTTGTCTTAGCTGAAACAGACTTCGTTCGCTTCGCTCGCTTGTTCAATAAGGCAACTAATCCGATCCAAGAGATGCTCCTTCTTAATACATCTTAGCCGTGTAGCGACCTCCACCTCGATGGCTCAGGCTTCTTATCGTAACTTATTGAGCATCGGCTGCAAGTTTGTATGTAGGGTGTAATTAAGAGCGCTGCTCATCCGATTTCAACAATTCATTCGCACTGGCGAATACTTAGTGTAGACTAGCTTCGCGCGGGGCTAGCGGGAATGTAAAAAAAGTACCGGGATAAAATATAGCCTATGTTCATTCTGAAAGTTCATTCTGTATACTGATACAGAATGAACTTTCAGAATGAACAAAGGCTATATTTTATCCCGGATTTTTTTTTACATTCCCGCTAGCCCCGCGCGAAGCTAGTCTACACTAAGCATTACAAAGAGGACAGGTCTGTGAGATTGTAGCTTTGTAAAATTAAGTTTATATGTAATGGGTAACTTTAGGTAATTAGTTAAGGGCCCCTTCGGGGCCCAACTTAGAAAGATAGGTAGGAAAAAAAATGTAATGGGTAATTTCTGGAACTGCTTATCACATTACAAAAATTCTTACACCTGCGTTTCTTGGTGGTTATCTTACAAATAATATTTATAGTATGCGAAAGAGTTTTTACATCAACACGAGGATTACACATTCATCAATCGCGTACCCATCAGGCTCGCGTTCATCCTATCTCAAGTGTCCCGAATACCCATAACATATGCTCATCTACGTCATCACCCCACCTTGCTATTCCTCTTCAAACCCTTCTTGGCCAACTAAAACATTCGACGCCTCTAGTCAAACGCATTCCGCGTGGTGCCAGGTCCGCTGTAGCCGAAGTACTAACAGCTACAATAAACAATTGTGTACTAAACAACAACCTCCAATCGTGGCATGACTTGTTAACTCTGCCTTTCAAAATATTACATGTTCCTGACGATAACAACTTAAATATTTCCCTCACGAAGAAAATAAAGAATAATATTTTAGCACCAGCTTTGCCGTCTTTATCACGGCCTTTTCAAACCAGAGGTAAAACGTATAACTTGTGTAAAAAGGTTGAAGAGAAATTGCAGGATGGTGATCTTAAAGGGGCGGCACGGCTCCTCTTCACTAATGATACCATCGCCCCCGACACTCCCGAAACCGCTGCCGCGTTACAATCAAAGCATCCCCCAGGCCCTTTGACCCCTTTCTTTGTTGACCCTCCATCAGATCCTTCGATGTGTCTCGCATCCTTCCCCAAAGGGTCGGCGTCAGGTTTAGACGGTATCACCCCTCAACACCTTTTAGACCTCACCAGCTACGGCTCTGGGTTAGCCGGTGAACAGCTGACAGTAAGCATTACAAAACTGGTAAACCTTATGCTCCTGGGTGATGTATGCCAAGATGTGACGCCGATACTTTATGGAGCTAACTTGATTGCCCTCACAAAGAAGGATGCTGGCGTGCGCCCTATTGCTGTTGGCTTTACCTTTCGGCGTCTTGCAGCCAAAATCTGCGTAAGACACACCCTTTCTAAATTACAAAAACTTTTCGAGCCCACACAGGTTGGTTTTGGAACTCGAGGCGGCTGCGAGGCCGCAGTTCACGCTGTGCGTACCTTTGTACAAACTGACCTGTGTGAGGTTCTATTGAAAATAGACGTTAAAAACGCTTTTAACTCTGTTAATAGGGACACTTTGCTGAATGAGACACGAAACCATATACCAGAAATATATAACTTTTTATTACAATGTTACCATGCCCCATCCAAGTTACTTCACAAAGACAACGAAATCCTTTCAGCCGTAGGCTGCCAGCAGGGGGATCCCCTGGGTCCAGCCCTGTTTAGTCTCGCCATCAACCCAATCATCCACAGTCTTTCTTCCGACCTAAACGTATGGTACCTAGACGATGGCACTTTTGGCGGTAAGTCTCAATCCGTTCTGGCAGATTTATCCAAAATTATACAAAAATTTGATGATATTGGACTGACACTAAATTTCGATAAATGTGAACTTTACATTTCCGAAAAAACGGATCCTTTTGTGGCTGCTCAAATTATAGTAGGTTTTAAAAACATAGCTCCAAACCTTAAAATTTTGTCTAAAGACAGCCTGTACCTCCTTGGATCACCCATTTTTGACGAGGCTATTCCGTCTGTTTTAGATAAATCAATCTCAAAATTCCAAAATAACTCTGAACGTTTAGTCAAAATAAGCTCTCACTCAGCCTTATTCATTCTAAAATTTTGCCTACTCGTTCCTAAATTTACGTACCTTCTCCGTTGTTGCCCTATTTGGAAATTTCCCAATCTAGTCCTTTCTACTGATATCCTATTGAAGTCCATACTAGAATCAATTCTTAATGTTAAATTCAGCGAACAGGCTTGGTCTCAGGCATGTCTACCCATAAGATATGGCGGTTTGGGAACTCGAAAAATCTCGAGCGTAGCTTTGCCGGCTTTCTTATCATCAACTCACAGCACGCAAGATCTCGCAGGTAAAATCCTTAAAGTCTCAACGACTGCAAACTGTGAGATCGCGTGCTTGGTTGATGCTAGGAACGCCTGGCTAGCAGGACCGAACCCAACTTTGCCATCAAGACCAAAATTACAAAGGGCTTGGGACTCGTTAGCTTCCGCCGCTACCATAAAGTCGTTGATCGACTCTTCGTCTGGCCGGGACCGAGCCAGGCTGTTGGCAGCAGCCAGACCAGAGTCGGGGCAATGGCTTCACGCCTACCCCTCACCTAACTTAGGTAGCTTCATTGACCCAGGCACACTCCGAATTGCAGTTGCTCTCCGCGTCGGAGTTGATGTGTGCGTGGACCACAACTGCATCTCCTGTGGAGCCGCGGTAGATCGCTGCGGTCACCATGGACTCGCCTGCTCCTCGGGCGCCGGCCGCTTGTCCCGTCACGCTGCGCTCAATGACATCCTGAGAAGGGCGCTTGCCAGCGCCTGCGTCCCCTGCGCTCTTGAGCCTCGCATTGTACGAGATGATGGCAAGCGTCCGGACGGGATGTCTTTAATCCCCTGGCGGATGGGCCGTGCACTGGTGTGGGACGCTACCTGTGCTGATACGCTGGCAGCGTCCTACTTGCCGGGCACGTCCAAGCAAGCCGGGGCAGCGGCGGATGCCCGAGAGAGATCCAAGGTCGGGAAGTATAGCTGTCTCGGCGCCCAATACGATTTTGTCGCATTTGGCGTCGAGACACTCGGACCTTGGGGAAGAAACGCGCGTAAGCTCCACAAGGAGATCAGTAAGCGGTTAAGGGAGGCTACGGGTGACCCTCGGGCAGGCAGCTTTCTCGCCCAAAGAATAGCGATTGCTATTCAGCGCGGGAATGCTGCCTGTGTGATGGGCACCCTGCCTAAAGGGCAAAATTTTGATACATTTTTCTAATTGTAATTTATTATAATTAGTTTAATATCATTTTGTATATGTATACTTTAGTAAATAAAGTTTTATATACCTTTATATGTATATTATAAATGCGAAAGTTTGGATGTTTAGATGTTTGTTACTCAATCACGCTTAACCATCTCAACTGATTTGGATGAAATATTGCACGAAGATAGTTTATAGCCTGGATGTAAATATATGATAGTTTTTATCCCGGGTACAAGCAGACGTAGTCGCGGGCGCAAGCTAGTAGGCTATATTTTATCCCGCGGGTTTGCCTGAGTTCTTTGCAATAAGCGGGCGAAACTGCGCGGGCCACAAGCATACAAATAAATTGAAAGCAACGTTTCCGCCATCCCATAAAACTTGCCGAATACTGGTAATCGCAACTTTTTATTTCTTCCTATTACGTATTCATATATACCAGCACTGCTACACGCGACGGCGCGCGAGCTCTCTCGATTTTTATCGCACTATCCGTCACTTTCTTATTAGAACACTTATAGAACAAGAGCTGCTCCGTAGTGCGAGAAAAATCGAGAGTATGTCGCGGCCGTCCCATGACAGACGTGCAGGACCCTGGTAACCTGCGACGAAGTTAGAAAGTAAGAAAGATTTCATTGGTTTAATAACATTTTACAATTCGTTGAAAGTCAATTAAAACGGGCTTAGGATAGGACTCGCGGAGAAAGTTTTTTCATAAAGATTTCTTTTATTAAATCTGCGAGTTGGACTATGCTGGATTATCGGCTGGTATTTTACGACGCTGATTTCTGATTTGATCACTTAAGAATGCGCAATCATGCTTAAAATCTTGTTAAATGCCACTGAGCATTTATTAAACAAAAAAAACATTTGTTTCTCTGAAACAAAACAGGTTCAGAGGGGAGTCACGTAACGTTCCGAACGCGCCTTAGGACAATTTAACCATCATTATTCCATATAAAAGGTGACATAATATATAGACCTGCCTGACGCGCGTACAATGCGTTGTGATCCTGCTGGTTCTATGGCTTTTTGTCTTGTATTTTTACCCTCCTTGGGTTATGTTTTCGAGTGTATGTATGCATGTATGTATATGTATGTATATATGCACAAGAAGGGCGCGGGTTGCAGTCCAAATGGTTTGATGAATTTTGACACATGAGGTGTCGCTGGATACCTCATTATTGTGGGAGCGACATAAGCTAACTATAATATATAAACAAAGCAGTTGGGTTTTTTGAAAAATAACCATTATAAGAAATAAGAATAATAAGGAAGCTCCGGTAGCCTAGTGGTTCAGGCATGCGGCTGTCAAGCGGCGGTCGTGGCTTCGAATCCCGGGTCGTACCAATGAGTTTTTTTTGGAGTTTCGGAACTTATGTACCCGTATATGGAAGCGGGCTCATAAAGGGTACAAGCGGGAATAGCGCTAGGAGGATGATGGGTTTTTTTTAACTTCACATGAAAAAAAAAATAAGTGGAAAGTGGTACAAAATAAGTTATAATAGGCCTCCTTGTCCAGCTTCAAAAATCCATATTCACACGCAGATCCATGTAGGGGGCGAGGACGAACGAGTCCAGCCTCCTTGGCATGCGGGGTCCATGTGCATTGGTATAGTTAACTGCTGGGTATCCTGCCGTTTCGGCAAAATAATTTTCGCCAAATTCCACTTCCCACAAAACTTATGGCAGTGGTCTCATTTCCCAAACGAACAAATGGCACATTTTTGTTTCGCATTTTGTTCATTTGGTCAAAATATCATCTGGCATCATTTTGCTTTGTCAAGTGTTATTAAGACAAAAGTTTATTAAGCAAACACTTTGTTTGGGCTAATATTGTTTTCCAAACAAAACATTTGTTCAAAGTTTCATTTCGCACACTTCACATAGATTAACTTTGCCAAATATTTGAAAAATATTGATTGGTGTAATTTTATTTCATGACCAGATCATTCCAATTTTTATTATTTCATAGAATAACTGTTCAGGGACTATTATTTGGTAAATGATTCATTTTGTATGAATTTTAAATGGCAGAATAACAAAACAACGAATTTCATTTGTTCGAAATTTTATTACAACATTACAAAAACAAACAACAACAAATTACAGGGGTTTAACTAGATTAGGATAGCCAGGAAAAGGGGGCTCGGAGCCCCCCCCCCCCAGTAAAAAAACAAACAACCGTAACAATTGTATTATAAGTAGGTTAGGTTAGGGTTCACTTGTGTCCCTCAGAGCGGAAATAGGCACCCCGCGAAGCGGGGTGACGTCGACACGCTGGCGGTTAGGTTAGGTTAAAATAATTGCCATAGATAACTGTTTAAGTCAACTATTTTAATTTATATAATAATCCTTGTAATAATTTGTATGTTAATTACAAAATTTCCCGCTTAGGAAAATTTGTAATCTCACTTAAATACATTTCGCTAGACAATTAGGATATAAATCCAAGCTAAATAATACGTTTGACCAAATGAAACTTGACTATATAAAACTTTGCCATCTTAGGAGATAAATGCCAAGTGATAAAATGCGAAACAATAATTTGACTAGTGATTTTTTACCAAATGAACATTTGGGATTTTTTTTTTGGGAAGTGACACTGGGAAATAATTTTTGCCCATACAATAGAGAACCTAACTGCTGCAGCCTGCGAACAAACGGCCTTGGATTCGTATACGGATTACATCATCATCCTTCTATTGTTTTTACTTTTGTTTCCCTAAATGAGCCCCAGGGTCCGCTTTAGCACAAAGTAATAGGAATACTTATGATATGATGTATTGGATGTGTTCGATGTAGATATTATCACACTAATAGCTAAGTTTGAGAGACTTTCCTGTAATATTTAATTGCATAATCAACTGAGTTATGGTTATGAAATTTCAATCTGCTCACAGTGAACTATCAGAGGTAAAATTGTATAGGTAAGGTAAACGTCCCAGTGCCTGTCACTTTAAATCTTTGATAAAACAATAGATGTATGTATGTTTTAAAAAATGTGAATAATAGATGTCAAACATTAGGCATAGCCCCTCGTCTTGTGCTTAGCCCAAGCAATAAAACAATGGGCTGACTAATGACACTTTTCAAAAACAAGCGCAATACACTGGCAGTCAAGCGGGCGCGCGTAAATCTTGCCGAGGCAATAAACATTGCAGAACTGTATATAATGGGACTACTGACTGCTAATTATCGTTTTCAATTTAAATAGCGTCCAAACATTGAACCGTATACGTAGGTATACAGGCTGTTGGGAATCCCAAATTAATATCTATGGTGCCTTACCCGCGAAATCCCATCGTCATCATCATCATTTCAGTCGAAAGACGTCCACTGCAGGACTGGAGTGGCATCCAGCCGCATCCAGCGGACTCCCGCGGCCTTTATCAGGTTAACAGTCTACCTTGTAGAGGGGCTACCCACGCTGTGCCTGCCGGTACTTGGTCGCCACTCGAAAACCTTTCCGCTGCAACAGCCATCGTTTCTACGTGCAATGTGCCCCTATGTTACCTTGTTTCTGCTGCGGATGGCGTCATTTCTGATGCGACGACGTAGAGAATCTCCCACCATAGCCCACAGGGCAATGGAGAGCAATGCCCTGTGGGTGACGTTGAGCCTTCATAGTCAACGGCTACTGCCTTATGTCATCATTGGCAACACACACTGGTCAAGACTCTCGTCTTGAAACACCTGCGGAATATTGGACAAAAAGATGTGACCTAGCTTCCCTAACACTGCCCAGCCGAGTCGAATTCGACAATTCACCTCAAATCTCAAATTTCGTTTTTACTAGATCTCAAATTCGAGATTCAACCAACACATATATTATCCAGGGAACAAACGAAAATCATCAGTTTTAATAAGATAATATGCATCTTCATAGGGATCTTCGCGCTATCTTATTGGCATGATAGGTTTTAGGCCGAGTTTTACATCCTCAAAGGATTTTTTGACGTTTTGACTTAACGTTACCCCTTAACTATATTAGAAGCTGCTGTGTGCCAATACAAATAGGTACATCAGCATATTTACGAAATTAACTGTAAATCCATAAATCTTCATTTGCCTCCGTTTTTGCGTTAAAATGACCTAACCTAACGACTCTGAAAAAATGTTCGTTAGCCAGCTTCCACTCACAATTGAACGTACAACTCATAAGATCCGAAATCGTAAGTAGTGTATTACAATTTTCTGACTTAAGAATAGGTGGTAAGTCACAAAATTGCTCATCATTACTTTTAAATATAGATTGTATATCCTCGGCCGAAATTTAAAGCTTTGAAAAGATATATTTTTGTTATTCCGCACATAAAGGCCGGGCAAAGGTTTTCGAAAATGCTGACGCGTTTTCATATGAAGCCGGATGGAGCTTATTCAGAAAGGTACCGGCGCCGGATTCGGATACGGACGTTTTTTTAAAGCAACATTATGTACTTTTTGCGGATCTACTTGAAAAGTAAAGTGCGGCCGCGAGTGCGAGTCAATGACGTTGATTGTATGAGGCGTCGACCTGTTGGACGACCCTGGTAAACTCTCTTCACTAAACGTGAATTAATAATCTTTTTTTTTTATGTGGCGGATGGTAATAAAACACTGTAGCCTATATGGGCCCTTAGAACTACCTAAGAAGGATTAATTGCCCACTTCGCTAATATTTATATATAATTTTTACTTTTTATTGAGTTTCATGTAAATTGTTTTTAGTGAGACACTCTTGACCCGCTCACGTTTAATCTATGATCTGAGACAGGTGGTTCGCATTCCAATTATGTATATATATCAATTTCAAACTCTTAATAAATGTATGCTTGAAACTTCCGCAATAGCTGTCACTTTTGGCGTCGAGTTTCGGGTGTAGTGGATGTCCTTCGACACTGTTATCAGTTGCTGCTCGCAGGGAGCCGAGCGAGTTTCAACCGTATGTTTTAACGTGTTCATTAATATGTCTGACTATGGTCTAATCATTTAAATCAAATTGATATCAATAACATAAACACGTTCAAAAGAACTTTTATTGCGAACGTAACTAAAATTATTCAGAATAGCACCGCAGCCTGTTTTGACAGGCCTTTTAGCACACGCAACAACGCCGGGCCGGGGCACGTTCGATGCCAATCTCGGTGGCTGTTGGTTTTACTGGTGCCTGTTCTTGTCAGTCGACTCACCATTCGCAGGCACTTGTTGTTGTTGCGACTTTGGCTAACATCGAGTCTTGCACGTTAGAGACGGTAACTATATTAGCTAAAGCGGTATCTCTAGCAAAGTGTGACGTCATACTTTTACGTAAATTAGTATGAAGTGAGGTTCGTTTTAGCTAAATATGGGTATTAATGTTCTTTATCATCATAACGAACACAACACCACTGTACAGTTAGGATTTGGGAGTGTTTTCATTATGGCTGGCTGTAGGAACATTTTAATTATTATTTTTCTTTTCTTTTATTTATATGGTAATCGAGAATTTTGAGTTGTAATTATTGTTTTTATTCTTTTATTATCTTGCTTGACTTGTACAAATTTTATCGCTTTAAATTTACTTGACTTGACTAGTATAAAAGCTAACTTGCATATTTTCACTTAACTAGACAAATGCTTTTTGAGAGCAATTGGTTAGCTATTCGCAAGCGAATGGTCAGCATTGGCGAGCAGATTGATTACTGCAGAAAATATCTTAGTTCAGTCGACCCGCAATGACTCTTTTCAAAAACGCGTACTTAACATACGATTCAGAACTTCTTCATGAAGTCGGTTAAAAAAACATTAAAATAACAAAATCGGCCAAGTGCGTGTCGGGCCACGCGCAGTGTAGCAGTTAGGCGAGGTACCCAAAAAAACATTTTTATCAAGATTTTATTCTTCTGCTTTGTCGGCGTAATTGATTTATATACCCATGCCGAATTACAGTTTTCTAGTAGGTTACTGAGCTAAGCCGAAGACAGACCGACAGACGGACGGACGGACCGACGGCCAGACGGACATGGCGAAGCTATAAGGGTTCCTTGTTGACTACGGAACCCTAAAATTACGCTTTTGAGTGGTAATGCATACGATAGCTCATATTATAACATTCTTTATTGCGACCGTGCTTCGCATCATGCTCGTTATTTTCATCCTTTTCATCGGAAATCTCTTTGAGAATAACATACCGTATTGCAATCGACATTTGTCGAGTTAGATGTGTGAGAATATGACCCCTACTACAAGTTTTGTTTTTATTGTTTGTAAGCATATATGAAATTTCAAAATTGAATCGAATTAAGGGACAACCCATGTCTCTATTGAATTCAACATTTCAAGGAAATACTGACTTTTAATAGGCGACATAAGCTCTTACAAATATTTGGGCGTTGTCTCTATTTCATCACTGACTTTCAAAATCCATGATAGCGAGTTTAAGGTCCGGTCGGTGTCCTTGTCAAATTAGGAGGTTGACATACTAGTTACTAGACACTAGACAAAGACACGAAACAAAAATGACACCCTAGGGCCGGGTGCGGTTAACCTGGAAAGACTGATGGAGATTGAGAGATGATAGAGGAAAACCCTCAAAGCCGAAATCCTATGTGATGGTCAAATCAACTCGTCAATTGCGTACACCAGGTAGATCTAAATGTCATTTCTTATATGGAAAAATGACAGTTGATTTGCTCTTACTCTCATTCAAGAAAAAAACACATTTAAAATTTCAATTATATATAAGGTAATTAGTCGCATCATAATAATTATAAGAAATATTAATAATAGTAAAAACAAAATAATCCAAGTGTAACTTACATAAGTCATAAATAATTCATTTATTCTTCTTCTCTTTTTCTTTGTACATTATGTACTCATCGAAATTGTAGAACGGGCGCAGTAAGCTAGTTTTTAAAAACGGCGCTTAAAACTGCAAATTTGGGGCTTCGGTTATATTTTTGGCAATTTGTTGTAGATCGTGGGGCCCATCCCATCACATGAGTGAGCTGGGACGACTTGGCGAGCTTGCGGTTTATACTCACAAGCTTGTTTGCGTTTCGCGTATTGTACACGTGTACCATGGCATTCGTTTTGAAGTACGTAAGGTGTTCACGGACGTACACAGCCATGATTAGTATCGCTGGTAAAGTGAGAATACCCAATTTTATAAAAAGTTGTTACGTAATCTCTTCCTCATATACATCAACAGCTGAGGGGCAATCACCTAACTTTTCGATCGCACGTTAGAACAACTCAACTGTCAATTTCCCATACAAAAAGTGAACTGACGTACGTACAATGCGTTACGTGATCGACTTGCTGTATATAACTGTCAGCGCTGTTCCACCAGGCGTCTGAGCGTAACTTATGGCAACAACTGGTAGATGAAATCATGAGTCACGATCCCAGTGAGGGAATGATCAAGAGAAGGGAACTCCGTGTGTCAATTAACCAGAACATTAGAAAAACCGTAGTTATGACATGTAACTAGTTACCTCGTTATCTGAGAGCATTTTAGCCCTCGACGCGAGCTGGGTTCGCCCCGTGTGTATTGTCTCTGCGAATAAACTAGGCTAATTCCTGCCGCCACTCACATGCATCTGCATTTCAAAAGAACCTATGTTCACGGAAAAGCCAATGCCATATCAGACTCTCACCTTTTACTAATACGGTTTAGTTTAGAAGAACTGAATTTGACTAGCCCTTTTGGAAAAGAAGTCTGCTGCGCTTAGAGTAGCATGTTTTTACGACGCGTCAGGTAGTGTTTTTGTTTAGCATTTATCAATATGGATGTGGAATTAAGTGCTCTAGTCCATTGGTTTAAAGAGGATCTTTGTTAACACGGGATAATCAGCACCAGGCCCGCTGCAATCACTTAAGCGTTTTAAGGTGCGAAGTGACACGATTTTCCGCGGTTCAGTTAGCTATAATTTCAAAGGTCTTCTGCGGCCAGGGTGAACGATGTTTTTAGTTACAGTCCACAGTCAGTCCATCTAAAATCACGCCTTTATCCGTAAAATAGTAAGAGCACATGAAAATAAATTATCAGTGTCGGTCCTATCAACTAATGTAGGTTTAAAATGTGATACTCGTATTGTAGTCATAGCCTATGATATATGACTCATAGGTAGCTATCCAACACCCACACCACACTGTAACCCTATTCCCATAGCCGACTCGCATGACGGTCACGGAAAGGAAGTGGTGCTATTCTTACACGACATTAACTTGATAGTCATTTTTATTCTTCTACTTTCGTTTATCACATACTTCTAGAAATTGCTGTTAGCGGTAGTTGAACGCTATACATTCCCTCTGTGCAGTAAAGTTAGAAAAACTTCGTAAAACTTGGCCGTAACCTTCCACGCTGATATAAAAGTAGAAATACATCTGGGAAGCGATTTCCCGCTATTATTCCTTTGTGGTGCTCAGAACCATCGTACCGTTCTAACTAGGGGTTCCATGTGACACTTATGTTTCGTATTCTAATTTGGTTTCATTGTGATTCGGAGCATTCCTGGATACGTCTAACAAGGCATACTTTTATCTTTCCTCTTGAATCCTAATGTTTTGAGATTCTTTAGAATTGAGGAAATATAAGTGTGATATTTTTTTTAAACAAAACAATAAAGATACTAAATGGATTGGTAGCAAGAAGAAAAAATTACAGTATGCTTTGATTGAAGTACACAACACAAGCTATTTTAGAAATGCTATTCACGTGCTTGTTTCTAAGCACGCACGCTGAATAAATGAGCCAGAACGAGCGAGCGGAACACATTGAAATCAATATGGAATGCGATACGACGTCCAAACTGATCCCTTAACCGCCCATTATGAAACCTTTCACTCAGAATTTCCGATTTCGATTTGAATGTAACGTATGACCCGCCCTAGAAGGGTATATATCTAATGACCAAACCAGCACACAATGGACAATAGCACAATGGCATTTGGAAACTATGAATATTATATTAGGAACCACATTTGGGACCACTACTGGGAATAGAACAAAGCGGTCCTCTTTCGGTCATCATTACCGTGTTATCCCCTGTGTCTTGCATAAGCAGTAAATTTCATAGAATAATTTGATGCAAGTCCTTTTACCATTTCTCTTTACGATGCGATACTACTTTTAAATGCATTTGCAGTAGTGTTTGGAGAAAACCTTTGTGCTTTGTTGCAAGCTTGTTCGCAATTCCCTGGGAGTATCGTGTTCTTTTGTATTTACAAAAATACCTAGCACTGAGGAAAGCAGTTATATTCCGAGTGAGTTACAAACTCAGTGTTCCAACCGCTCTGGCTTGGGAGGTAACATTGTATATAGTAGGCAAAAATGAAGTGCTGCTTTTAGATAAGGCGCACCTAGCGCTTCCGCCGTGCATGGCCAGTTGTCCGATGCCAATATGTGACGAGAGTAAGTTTCTTGGGTTCATAGTTGACGCTAATTTGAATTGGAAGCGCCATGTCGACAGTTTACGCGATAGCTTGGGTAGTGCAGTCTTTGCGTTGAGAAAACTGAAAACATTGATCTCAGGGGAGGCTTTGAAACCAGTGTACTTTGCTTATTTTCACTCACTTCTTTCTTACGGCACACTCGTCTGGGGAGCTCTACAGATGCTAAAAGGGTGTTAATCGTGCAAAAACGAGCAATCCGTACACTTGTTGGAGTAAAACATAGGCACCCTTGTAGAGAACTCTTCAAATCTCAACGAATTATGACGCACTACTCACAATACTTATTTGACTGTTTGTTATTTGTAAGAAACAATATTTCCCAGTTTGTGCGTGTTGATTTGCCGGGGAAACAACTCCGTTCTACTGGACGCTTGAGAACAGTTCCTCGTCGCATGGCGCTTTCAACAAAGAACCCCCGCATCATCGGACCCACTTATTATGAACACTTACCGGCCAATCTAAGGAATGAACCATATGACGAAACATTCCAGCACAAACTGAAAAATCTTTTGTTGGAAAACCCTCTGTACTCCGTTAACGAGTACATGGAAATTACATTTTAATTGTGTATTTTGTTTTTTTAAATGGACATTTAATTTTGTTAACTTAATATTTATCAATGTTATGAACGTCATTGAGAGTTGAAACAAACTTGTGTCTGAAATGGAGTCTTCCCTAAAAGAAGTCTCAGAATGGGGCCGACTTAATCTAGTCCGTTTTAACCCCACGAAGACACAAGTTTGTGCATTTACTGCAAAAAAGTTAGCGTTTCCGGCATCTCCACGATTTGATAGCACTCCCCTAGCAGCCACAGCCAGCATCGGTATCCTTGGCGTCGACATTTCGAAAGAAGTCCAGTTCCGCGGCCACTTGGAGGTAAGGCCAAATTAGCCTCGATGAAGCTCGGTGTGCTCAACAGATCGAGACAGTATTTCACGCCGGCTCACCGCCTACAGCTCTATAAGGCGCAGGTCCGTCCACATATGGAATACTGTTGTCATCTGTGGGCAGGGGCTCCTCAGTACCAACTCCTCCCTCTAGACCGCATTCAATGAAGAGCGATTCGAATTGTCGGCTGCCAGCGTGTTTCCGATCGGCTTGATCCCTTAGCACTGCGTAGAGATGTAGCCTCGCTTTGCATTTTCTACCGCATGTACAATGGGGAGTGTTTCGAAGAATTGTTCGGATTAATCCCCGCCGCTTCCTTCCGCCATCGCCCTACGCGACAGCTTTTCCATTCTCACCACGTAGATGGTTGGCAGTCCTCAACTGTGCGTTTCTCCCGAAACTTTCTGCCTCACACAGCCAAACTCTGGAATGAATTGTCGCCTGCGGTATTTTCGGACCGTTACAACCTTCAAGCCTTCAAGAAAAGAGCGTACTCCCATCTTAAAGGCCGGCAACGCACCTACAACTCTTCTGGTGTTGTAAGTGTCCATGGGCGTCGATTATCGCTTAGGTGATTCGACTACTCGTTTGCCTCCTATATCATAAAAAAAAACTGTTATTATTATTCCATTATGTTATTGTGTGTAATGAATGACGATCCTTTTCGGGAGATAGAATAATATAAAATTTTGTATTTACAGTTGACTCATTAAGTTTTTATTATTAAAATTGACGAACATGGTAGAAATTCTTGTAATCTTGACATTTATGCATATATTGTAATTTTTATCGTGTAATAAATAAATCTAAATCTACAGGCCGACCAAGGTTAAATATAACGCCGGCAGGCTGTCATTCCGTAGAAACTTGTCAAACTTTCCATACATTTAGATTTAACGAACACCGCTTAAGATTACGGACGGTTTGGTGCAACCCACCCTAGTCTGAAAACAATACACCTGAGTTAAGGTGCGACCACACCGCTGCTCAAAATACGCTAACGCACCGTAAAACACAGCAAAATGTATGAAGAATACGTGACGCATACGACACGTCAACGCGTATACGCAGCGTTAAGCACCGGTGTGGTCGCTTATCCTTATCCTAGCTACCTCCCTACGTTCAAAATGTTACGTGATCACCCCTGAGGAATACAACGCTACATACCTACGATATTTTAGCTGCGGTCATCTGTAAGGCGGAGGTATTTCATCAGTTGGGTTCCATATATGAACCTGCCTCCCTATTCTGTAACTTGTTTTAAGCTCACCTCACCTCACCTCACGCTCACTCACAAATAAATCTTGACACCGCGATGCGTAGTAACCAAGCGTAGGTAGAAGTCTAGTATCGTGACGGGTGACCGGCGGAGTGAGCCGCTTTAGCGCGTAGCGAATAACAGCCCCGCTGGGCGGTATCAGAAGGGTTTTCCAATTGACTTTAAATCGGATTACAAGAGACTTTACACGATGTATGTATGCCCAAGGAATTAGCGAAGTGAATAACAATATATAAAAAATTGTAAAAGGCTGGATGTGCTCAAGAATGTATATACGCTTACACGCACTTTGAAAAAGATATGCATAAGGGGTAGATAAGTAGGTCGAAGCAATGATGGGAATTTTCTTAGGGATTTTAATAAGAGATTATGGCGTCGCCTTATATGCTTATTCTTTAATAGGTTAGCGCTGTT
Organism: Epinotia bilunana; assembly: GCA_947049275.1. NCBI lineage: Eukaryota > Metazoa > Arthropoda > Insecta > Lepidoptera > Tortricidae > Epinotia > Epinotia bilunana. The sequence goes on along the minus strand of OX346273.1, from coordinate 8,860,071 downwards.
TCTAAGTGCTCATTCTTCTGCAATATAATATCGGGGGGCCTAGATAAGGTTCATAAGCTTCGAATAGCTCCTAGAGACACCGGCACGATCGCAACGAATCGATTGTGCGGGTTAGCAGAAAGCCGATCTCTTTGGACTCAGATGCTTGCTGTTTTAGTGTACCTACTGTTATTGTTCCTTAGAAAACTAAACCCAGTTGGCAACCTCCGTGTTTTGCAGTTCGGACAGTCCACGATCCTGTTATAAAACTAAGAAGACTACAGTCAACATGAAATGAAAACAACGTTGCGTTATAACTCTTTGTGACAATATCCTATGTCATCTGTCTACCAGATATTTGAAACTCAATTATTATAACCTAGATAGGTTTATTTGAAACATGTTTCATTTCGAAGTACGATAAGAGTTACTGCCAAAATTGGCACAGTTTATTTCAAACGGCGCCTGCCGTGCCTCTTGCAAACCGTGATAAAAGAAAAACAGTTTCAGCTAAAATCATTTTCAGACCTATATTAACTCTATGACATCTATTATAAGACTCAATTTGGAACATCTGGAAAAGGATAGATAGGACTTTTCTCTTACTTTTTCGCAAAATTCCAACAAAAAGACATGACTTTATAGTTCGACCAAAAAAAAACTATTTACCGATTCCCGGTTCGAAAGGAAGTTCCGTTTTTCCGAGAATATTTTTGGCACTATTTTCGCTTTTGTATGTTCTAACGGAAACTACTCTCTGTTTGTCATTATTAAATTCTTAACTAGAGGCTAGTCTGATGCACTAGCATCCAATTTTAAAAGGTTGCCGCCTTCGCAGCCTCGCTTTTTCTAATTTTTAGTATAATTCATTTTAAATTGTATCAAGTAGATGAAAAGTTATTTATCAACCATAGTGAATTTTTAAACTGCCAGCTTTTTTAGCACTGAACCGTTAGCCTCCGAGCTAAAACTTATTTTTATCCCTTGTTTATTTACATTCTGATAATTAAGATGACATTTAATTTTAGTTAGAGAACGAATATAAAACTATTTACAATAACGAAAAAAGAAGAAACTAAAGCTAACTTAAAAAAACTAAAAAGGGCCCCCGTGGCATCGTACCAAAGATGCTGGTAGCATTACCTCGCTGAATAGCAATACTAATCCGCTGTGCGAGGAAGCTGCCAGCTCTTTGGTCACCTGTAGTGTCGACAAGTCTTTTACTAAGTTCGTTGTGTAATTTTCGAGCACTTGGACCCCAAGGCCCAAGGGTCTCGACATCGAATGCCATAAAATGATATTGAGAGCCGAGACCCCTGTATTTTGTGGCTTTTTTGTTTCGGCCGCCTCTGCTGCGCCGCCCGCCTTGGAAGTAGTTCGTGGAAGACGGGACGGTGCCAGCGTGTCAACACATGTAACGTCCCACACTAACACTCGCCCCATCTTCCACGGGACCAGGGTCATCCCGTCCGGCCTCTTGCCATCGTCTCTTGACACACCGTTTGGTTCAAGAATTGATGGTGTGTTGACAGTGGCAAGAGTACGCCGGATAATGTCGTTTAAGGCGGCATGTCTAGAGAGGCGGCCTGCGCTCATTTGGCACGACAAGCCGTGGTGTCCCGACTCGTCGACGAAAGTGCCACAGGGGCACTTGTGGGGGGTACATACCTTCACACATAGTCTTAAGCTTACGGCCAGTCTTAAGGTGTCAGGTTCCAGAAAAGTACCGGTGGGAGGGGAGGGAAAAGCGTGTAACCACTGGCCAGATTCCCGTTCAAGATTCCCGTGTAATTTTGCAGGAGGATTTGGACCGGGACAAGCCATCTGCCAAGCGTTTCTAGCCTCCGCCAGGCATGCCGTCTCGTAGTTTGATGGATAAAAAGCCCTCAGGATTTTGCCTACTAGAAGGTTAGTGCCATGGACGGAGGATAGAAAAGCTGGTAAAGCGACACTGGAAATTTTGCGCGTGCCTAATCCACCAAACCTGATGGGTAAGGACGCCTGGGCCCAACACTGCTCGCTGAGCTGTATATTTAAATTTGATTCGAGTGTTTGTGATGATATTGGGGACTGCATCCTCGGATATTGGTGACCCAAGAAGGCTGAGGGACTCCTTGTCGACCACTTTTATATTAGGAGTGGCTGCTCTGAATTTTTGAACGACATCTGTTTGGTTATTGTTCAGAAAAAGTTCGCACTTGTTAAAATTTAGTTCCAAACCCATTGATATGAACTTCTTTTTAATATCCAAAAGGTCTGTGAGTACTGTATTCGCATCTCCACCGAGGGTCCCGTCATCCAAATAGCATACGTTAAATTTTGATTTTAAATTTTGAATTATCGGATTGATTGCTAAACTGAAGATGGCTGGACCCAGAGGGTCACCTTGCTGACAGCCAACTTCTGAGGAAAGTTCGTTATGTTTGTACATTAATTTTGAAGGGTCCGCATAACAGTGTAATAGATAATTATATAATTCCGGGATGTGATTTCTCACTTCTGAAAGCAGAATGTCCCTGTTTACCGAACTAAAAGCATTCTTTACATCAATTTTGAGAAGTACCTCACACTGGTCGTTGTATAAACGGGTACGCAGGGCATGAACGGCTGCTTCGCATCCTCCTTTTGTACCGAAACCAAGTTGCACAGGCTCAAATTGCATTTGAAGTTTTGACGAAACGTGCCGAACGGAGATTTTTGAAGCAAGACGCCGAAAAGTTGAGCCAACAGCTATGGGTCTTATTCCTCCGTCTTTTTTTGTCAGGGCTATCAAATTCGCTCCGTATAGGATAGGTACAAAAACAGGATTTACGTTACCGGAAAACATAAGGTTAATCAATTTTGTAAGAGAAATGAGTAAGCGTTTGCCTGCATCACCGACGCAGTGTGAGGTTAGGTCCTTGAGGTGTTGAGGAGAGATGCCGTCAAGGCCTGCCGCTGAACCAGTTTTGAAACAAAGGATCGCATTCAAAGTATCTTTTTCTTGTACATGTAGGCAGACGTCAGGCCCTGTTGGCGTATCTAAAAAGTAAGGTGTGGTTGGAGCTGGGGGGTGCTTGGAACGTAAGGCCGTAAGGGTTTCAGACGTATCCGCAGACAGCACGTCACTAGAAAACAGCATTCGCGCGGCGCCTTTCAAATCACCATCACTGACCTTGCACTCTACATTTTTTTTTTATTGAATTTGCTACGACCAGTGGTGTGATTGTTTATGGTAGGATGGTGGCTGAGAGGGACGGCGCAATTGTTTTTTATTTTACGAGTTAAACTTGTTTGGTTATCTGGAATAGCATGAAGTGTAGAAAATGAGAAACAAAGAAGATTTTTCCAGGAATCGGGGCTATTAACATCTACGCAGGTGTTGATGACATCGGATAGGCGGCTAGCTACGGTGATTCTCGCTCCGCGGGGTATTCTTTTCACTATAGGGATGGGTTTTTAAGATCACTAAGATAGAGATGAAAGTTATATAAACTGTAATTTTGTGGCACCGTCGAAGTACTGGGTTGCGGGCTAGCTGCTGGGCATGTGGCGGTATTTAATGGGGTCGCAGGTTTGTGACATTTTCCAACGTGAATACGCAAGCCGCGGATCGAAAGGAAAGACCTGTGGCATTGGGCACAGGGGTGATTTTGGGGAAACGTGCTGTCTGCAGATGGTATAGAGGTATGCATCCATTCAAAATAAACGGCGAGATAAAAGTAAAACTTACGGTAGAAGTACGTAAGTATTTACAAAATAAACAATTGTGACTAAAAACACAAACTAATAAGAGATACTTGGCTAAAAATAAATCCCTTGTTTAGGTAGTATATTTTTGTTTCTATGTCAAATTAGGTACCAAAGCGGACCTCGGGATCGTTTGAGCACTAGCAAAAAGGCGCTAGGAAAATTATGATGATTAAAAAAATAGAAGTATATATTCTTTCCTCATTTCTTTGCTATTTTCTAATAAAGATTGAAACAGTGCCATAATATAGGTATCATAAGGTACTTCAATTATACTTCTACCTACTTTGTACACTGAAAAAGGCGTTTTGTCATTCGTTATTTACCCTCCATCTCCAGTCCTCCAGTCCTTCAATATTTGAGGCAGTCTTAATTGAACACGTCCAAAATACCGTTGGCGCTTGGGTTATTTTTGACGTTATTGTATTGGATCAATCGTTAAAAGGCCTTTAGTGCCAAATTAAAGGCTCTTTTGACTTGGGCTCCCGCATTATTTGCCTTGGACCCGCGGTGACATGACTTAATTGCCGAGCCCTGTATTTATGTGCGAACAAATATTTGAAGGTAAATTTGGATTTATTAAATGTGCACGTGATCATAATGAAAAGTCAAATAAAGTATAAGTATCTATCAGTCCACGTACCGGAAGACGCGGCGTGGGTAGGCCCCCCACAAGGTGGACTGATGACCTGGTAAAGGTGGCTGGAGTCCACTGGATGCGGGTGGTGCAGGACCGGTCACTTTGGCACTCTTTGGGGAGGCCTATATCCAGCAGTGGACGTCTTTCGGCTGGTATGATGATGATGATGATGATGATCTATCAGTCACATACATCATGCATACATACGTCAGCCTATTGCAGTCCCCTGCTGGACGTAGGCCTCCCCCAAGGTACGCCACAAGACCCGCTTTCCCGTTTTCGCCATCCAGTCACTACCAGCTACTCTCCTCAAGCATCCGTCCATCTGGCCGGAGGGCGTCCAACACTACGTTTGCCATGTATCAGTCACAATGTACCTGAATACTAAGGCAAAATTCGTCATATCCGAATCGCTAAACTTAAGTGGCAGTGGGGCACATTGCACGTAGAACCGATGGCCGTTGGAGCGGAAAGGTTCTCGAGTGGCGACCACGTATCGGAAGGCGCAGCGTGGGTAGGCCCCCCACAAGGTGGACTGATGACCTGGTAAAGGTCGCGGGAGTCCGCTGGATGTGGGTGGCGCAGGACCGGTCATTGTGGCACTCCTTGGGGGAGGCCTATGTCCAGCAGTGGACGTCTTTCGGCTGATATGATGATGATGATGACTCGTCATACCAAAAAGGAGTTCTAACTGGTTTTCGCAAAAAGCAGTAGTATTGTAACAAATACTAGATATTGCGTTTTGTAACCTTGTGTGTACGAGTGACTTAATACCCAGAACTAACTAAGATTATGACTGGTTGGAACAAATAATGTAGCAACTAATATCAGGAACATTTTTTAGTATGAGTTAGTATGCACATCCAGTATTTCTTGTGGACATCTCTAAAGTATTAAGGTCTTTTAGGGCCTAATTTTGGCGCCATACGCTCACATGTATGTAATGAATGACCTTTGCGACTTATGATTTGGATATTATATGTAGATTTATATTTTAATTTACACGAATTTATTGAATGATCGTCAAATAATTAATATTAATTGAATGAAATGTCACAGGTACAATACAACATTATTATAGACAAATATTACAAAATGATTCATGATAAGTCAAAATAGGGAATATAAATATTGATATTGATATCTCGCAATGATCGTCAAAATAAAAACTAGAACATTATCAAACTATAAAACAATTTGAATTAAATTAACCATGTCAAATATATTATATGTCCATATACTCACATACAGAACACATTGGATGTTCTAATAAAAAGATTCTCAGCTGACGTTTGAATGTTTCGTCAGATGGTTCAGTTCGCAATTTGGCGGGTAGACGCTCGTAATACGTTGGGCCAATGTTCTTAGCCTTCCAGTGGATCGGAGCTGTTTACCTGGTACTTCCACCCGCTTAAACGTTCGTAGATTGGTTCTCACAAACATAAGTACCTCAAACATGTATAGGGAGTAGTGCATCATGATGCGGTAGGTTTTAAATAATTCCTTACATGGATGCCTGGGTTTTACTCCAGCCAGCAATCGAAGCGCACGTTTTTGGAGTAAGAACACTCGCTTAGCATCGGTTGAATTACCCCAAATGACTGTACCATATGACATCAACGAGTGAAAATGAGAAAAATAAACAGATTGTAAAGAATTTCGTGATATCAATGATTGCAGCTTTTTCAGGGCAAATACAGCACCGCTCAGTCTGTTACATAGTTGGTCAACATGGCACTTCCAGTTAAGGTTCGAGTCTAGTGTAAAGCCGAGAAATTTGCGTCTTAATGTAATCTGTAATTATACGTCTTAACGAAACAAATTACTTTATTAAATATTTTTAAAAGATACGCATTCTTCAGTCAACGTCTGAGTAGTTCAGATGGAAGAGGTGCATAGGTTCGAGTCCTGTCTTGGGCTTAAGATGATTTATTTTTCCTCTGTATTTGTTATCTGTACCAAATCGATTATATTACATACTCTTAAACTGGTCGTTCATCTAAATCGGTCCACGAAGCGTTTAAAGATAGTTGGCGCGGCCCGATGGATATTCAAACGGAGCGAATGTCGAAATGTAACATTAGAGCATCAACGTCCATTAATTTGTCACTGAGACAAATCGCGCTCTAGTCAAAGTCGAAACAACACACACGACCACGAGCAAGGGACAGTGGCAGTCAATAGTAAACTTGACATTACCTGTCAAATTTACTATTGACCGCCACCGCAAGCGTCAGTGTAAACACCTACGTGGCGCGCCCGTGAATGTATTAATACGTCCACCCATTTGGCGCCAATTTGGAGCCTGCTTTAGAATTGGTCATTGCTTGACATGGACTAGCCCAACGTCAAAGTTACACAAATTTTCTGCTGACCATTCTAAATCTCAGTCTGAGACCTATTGCTATTTACACAAGGTAAGGTTGAATAGTTCAATCGGACTGAGTAAATAAGTTATGCTTACAATAGAATGGATAAAGAGGGTTTTATAGAAACGTATTGAATTGGAATGGATTTGGTATTTATGTACACCCTTATTTTGACAAAAGCGGAGGTCCGTAGTTGAAGCCTCAGTGACGCTCAAAAGCCCAAACGATTCTGTTCAGTAATAAATACAATAGGTATCTTTATTTCCCACCAAAAATAGAACATGAAAGAAAAGTAACATCACGCATGTTAAGTTTATAAACGAAACATGCGAGATAAATTAAACAAACGACAATGGTCGAATTTACAAGTGAAGTTAGGTATTCACTTCGCCGAGCCGCGCGGTTTGTCTCTCAAACTTTGACTACATTGACGGGCGCACCATAATCAAAATCATAATCGTTTATTACACCATAGTAAATAAAAGTTGTTAAAATATTCTAAAAGTGTCTCATAGACCCTAGTCGGGTATTGCAAACTTAATTACTAAGTACAGCAACTCACATGGAGTATATTACGCCAGGGCTCCCGAGGATGCGTTGTGTTGAGAGTGAGGGAATGTGTTCCTTCAGCTGTCAACACGAAGAATCCTCAAACATATCAAGGGTCGGCAACGTCCATGTTACTCCTTTGGAGTTGCATGCGTCTATAGGCTGCGGTGTCCGCTTACCATCAGGCCGTAGGCTTGTTTGCCACCGTCATAAAATATATATATATTATAAAATTGTTATACCTGCAGCGTTTAAGCAGAGCAGCAGAAGTAGCTTCGCAAAATGACATGCTCAAAATGATCTAGACAGTTCTTATCCTCCTGAAATTAAAGTCGTATGTAAGGACATTTTAAGAACTTGACCCGCGTAGCTACTTTTCCTGGTAATAACTGTACGTCGTTCGTGTCTCATTTCTACATTCACTGGCGCGCCAATCTTTACTGCGATAAATTAATGAATCAAAATGGATAAACGTAATATTGATCCAATGCATTATGCTATGCATTACGTACTTACGAAAAAGTTGTCACTGAATGTGTTTAATTTAATAAAGTGACAAATTTAAAAGGCATATATAGGAGCCAGATTTGAACCAAAGATCTTGCGGCAGAACGAGGAGGGCTCTTTAGTATTTATTTTGCTCACTCTTTTAAACTTAATTATGTAGCGAGGCCTAACGTGTCACTGAACGTGCACGCAATTACAAAATTGGGTCCAATTCATAACGTTAACTTGAATAGAGCCCCAGACATAACCAAACGTGTATAGATCGCATTAATATAAATGGGATTGTATTGTACCTAACGGGTCGATAACCTTTCGAGATTTAATACCTGTCAGGGGTGTTCACATTATTGTGCTACGTGCAAATAATGTTATTTGTATTGAATGATGTGTTAGTTGCAAGTTACAAAACATATTTAATAGCATAGCTGCGATTTAAATGATTGACGCAAGGTCGATCAGCAAGGTATTGCGTAACTTTCCGGCCAAGCGGTTATAACCTACCGCTACGTCATCATTTATTGAAAGCAAAAATTACATTGGATACCAGTGTTGGGCGTAATGTATTACATTTGTGATCGCATTACTAATTACATTACTTACATGTAATTTTTTGTAATGTAATTACGAGTCATGCATTACACGTGTAATTGCATTACTCGTGATGGCATTAGATGTAATGCAATTACAAATGTAATACGATTACTTCTGAGCGTACAACACTCTCCTGAAGGTGATAGCTGGGAGGATGGACAGCCCAGCCCTATCCTCTCTCACTGGATGTCCATGCATGTACAATACAATACAATACAAATACTCTTTATTGCACACCTCACACAAACAAAGCAGTTAAAAAGAAAAACAAACATGTACATTCCAATTATAATTATACTTTCCACTAACATTAGTAATAATAATACTATAAGTTCTTACTAACATAATATGGATGTGTAATTGTCCGAAGTAAAATGTTTTCATTCCATTTAATTTTCATTTCATTATTATAGCTATCAATTAGAGACTTTGTATAAAACGTTTAACTCGCTCTATTTTTGTCTATTTTAATTTCTAGAAACATATAATTATTGTGTATACAAAGTTCCATGTTATTCTAGCATGTCGTTTTAAGAGTCCGTCCGGACTCTTAAAACGTAACTACGTTTGTATGGAGAATCGAGCTCGACGTAGTTACGCTCTCATTTTAAAACTATGTGTTGGATTGTAACGAAACTTTGCATGTACAATGACATGAGGTATATCTATATGTACTTCAGATACCATAGTAAAAAAATACAGCGAATTTAAGTTGTCATATAAAACTTGTTTTTGCAGTATTTCGTTTGTTATATAAACTGGAACCATATAAACTAATTACAGACATAGATATACCTCATGTCATTGTATATGCAAAGTTTCGTCACGAATCAACAGGTAGTTTTAAAATGAGAACGTAACTACGTTTGTATGGGAAGGTGAAATTCGGCCGAGCTTACTGCGGACTCTTAAAATGAGAACCTAACTACATTTGTATGGAGAGTGGAGCGTCCTGGCGGCCCATAAGGTTGACAGTTTTCTCATATAGTATGTATAGGAATTCATACAATGTTTGCAAAGTGGGCCATTAATTAAGAAACGCGACCGTGCTTAGTAGGCAATGGATTCCTGGAAGACCGAGCTTTGCTCGGCGCAGAGTAAAAAACGAGAAGACGGGCTATGAATATCAGAATTCATATACAAACCTTATAAGTATTGTCGTTTAAGATAACATGTAGGACAATAAATAAAGTGGAAATAATGGTTTCACAACAGCTAATGGTCAACATTTGTTTGATCCTTTCAATTACGGTGTACAACGGTCGTAAACAATAATTATTAGAACAATAAGACAGATTAGAGCGAGATAGATAAGGTTTTATCATAGCCAATTACAGCCGACGGAGTGCACGGAAAACAGTAATCACACCGCACCGCCATGCACGTGAGCCCAATTGGCGCACTGAAGCAATTTGTCCCATGACGAACAGCCACGACTTATACGAGGGAGCGAACGTGGCCTCTCGCGTACTTAGAGTATAGATTTCTACAGAAGAGCTATAAATGCGTTGCCACAATAAGGAACGGAAAGGCTCCTATGCAGCTAAATTAAGAACTGCTCTTAAAATGGTTTATTTGCCGCAACCTCATACTATCAGTTGCGTAAAAAAAAAAGTGGAACTATGAAACGAATGATAGTATATCCCTTTCTTTCACATTTATTGAGATTTGTATACTACCATCTCGCTCGGTCGTGGTACCTATTATTACCATAGCTTGTCCTGAGTATTGAAGGTCCGTGTTCCAGGAAGACATGGTCACGACTTTAGAGCCACAGCGATGCGCTATAAGTGGGAGCTAGACATAGGAGGGTGGCCTCTCGTTCTCGCGTATGACGCTCCGTTGCGGCCGTCACTGGAATTCGAAACCAAGCACAGATTCATCAGTAGGTTTGGGGCGTTTGGTAACATACCGAGGCTCTAAAAAAGCGTCTACAGTTTATTGGTTTACAATTTGCCATTGTAAACCAATAAACTGTAGACACTGGTATGATATGGTGCTAGTTCGATTTGTGTAAGATTGCCCCCTAATATTTGAAAGAAAGAAAGAAAAGAAAGAAAAGCATTTATTTGTTCATTTATTTCGTCAACTTCGTCATTATTTGTGTGACGTGGTTGGTTAAGTATATAACTAGACGATGTCTAATCTATATCGATCAATGTACGGGAAAGCGTACCACTTTCTTATTGTGTGCTTGTTTTTGTTTTGTCCATAGCGGAGGTAAGTTCTACATGAATGGCGATGTGTCCTAACACTCGGTCGAAAAGTTACGCAACGGCAGGGGCCAGTGAAGTTCAAAAGGACGTGTAAACTTTGATAGGGAAAATCATCTGTAGAAGTTACCATTTTATTCTATTTATTTTTACAACGAGACACAATTGGGACACGTCTAAAAAGGTAGTAGATCATAAAAAGATAAAGTGGGCACTTTCAACATTTCAACCTTTCAGAGCCCCGGGGCCAGATGGAATCTACCCCATTCTACTACAAGAAGGCGCTAATGTACTAATGCCGCACCTTAGCAGATTGTACAGGGCGTGCTTGGCCTTCGCACACGTGCCGCGTGTGTGGAGGATGGTAAAAGTAACCTATCTACCCAAACCAGGTAAGGCGGATTACAGTGAAGCCAAATCGTATAGGCCGATAAGTTTATCGTCGTTTTTCCTCAAAACACTGGAGAAATTGGTAGATAGACACATAAGGGATGGCCCATTAAGGAGACATCCGCTGCACGAACTGCAATGTGCATACCAGCCAGGGAAGTCAACGGAAACCGCACTTCACCTGTTAACAACCAAGGCTGAACAGGCTATAGAGAATAAAGAACTATGTCTGGCAGCTTTCTTAGACGTGGAGGGAGCGTTCGATCGCACCACGTATAAAGCTATCAGCGAAGCGGCTGCAAAACATGGTGTAGAGCCGACCATTTGTAAATGGATAGGCAACATGCTAAATGGCAGACTAATAAAGTCATCTCTCTTGGGGGATGAGATAATGGCCACGGCCACAAAGGGATGTCCGCAAGGAGGGGTACTCTCACCAACTCTCTGGAGTTTGGTGGTGAACTCACTCCTGGTGGAACTCAATAAAGGTCCCACCCACACGGTAGGATATGCTGATGATTTAGTGATACTGGTGAGTGGGAAGTTCCCAGGCACGGTATCAGAAATCATGAACAAGGCACTGCAGACAGTGGAGAGATGGTGCGACCGGCACCAATTATCCATTAATCCAGGCAAAACTGTAGTGATACCCTTTACTAGGAAAAGGACCCTTCGCGGCGTACAGCAGTCAAAACTGTACGGGAGGGTACTAGAACTGTCCAATGATGTGAAATATCTAGGTGTCACTCTGGATAAGGAACTGAATTGGAAGAAGCATACAGATCTCACCATTACAAAGGCACTCAGGGTATTTGGAATGTGTAGATCAGCATATGGACCCAAAACATGGGGACTGAACCCAAAGGTACTGAAGTGGATCTACACCATGATGGTGAGGCCCATACTATTGTACGGTAGCCTGGTATGGTGGCCAAGGACCTTAATGAGCACATGGAGAGATGCCCTGTCGAAGGTACAGAGATCGGCATGCATGGCTATAACAGGGGCGTTTCGTACCACGCCTACAGCGGCGCTAGAAGTCCTTCTGGACCAACCGCCACTTCGCATGGTGATTAAGTCAGAGGCGCGCAAATCGCTCTACAGACTAAGAACTCTTGGACTGTAGAGCGACAGCAAGCCAAAGACACAAACATGGAGACTGACGGTTTCTTAGACAGAATAACAAACATGGGATGTGACAAAATGCTACCCAAGTATGTATTCCACAGGAACTACACAACAAAAGTTCCATCCAGGGCCGAATGGGCCGAAGGGCTAGAACCACCGAGGTTAGGTTTGGTGTCGAAGACAGTATATGGTACACGGACGGATCTAAAATGAGATCCGGTACGGGAGCAGGCATTTATGCGATTGACTACAGTAGTAGTGTAAGCATGGGTAGTTTGGCAACCGTCTTCCAGGCGGAGACATACGCCATAATTGCCTGTGCACAGGAGAATATACCAGAGGGCAGACCATCTATATCCTCAGCGACAGTCAAGCGGCCCTTAAAGCGCTTACGGCGCCGAAAGTGGATTCTAGACTAGTCTATATTGGCGTCCAGGCACTGAACAAGCTTGGAAGGCACAATAAGGTGCAACTAGTTTGGATACCGGGGCACGAGGGATACATCGGCAACGAAAGAGCGGATGAGCTTGCAAGAGGGGGGTCTACAAATCACTTTGTAGGTTCAGAACCATTTGTGGGACTCTCACAGAGAACCATAACTTCGGCCTTTAAAGCCTACGCCAAAACCAAACACCAACACGGGTGTTTGGTTTTGGCGTAGGCCCGCCTTAAGTGCCTTAAGCCCGCCTCATTCCTCCGAATGAGGCGGGCTTAAGGCACTCTAAGCTCTTCATAGAAGGAGTGGACTCGGGCTGGACTAAAAAGCTCTGGAAATCCAGTAGGAAGCAACTCAGAATCATATCTGGGGTGTTCACAGGTCACTTCGTGGTCAAGGATCTCTTGGCCAAGATGGGACTGTCGGACAGTTTAGACTGTAGAATGTGTGGCGAGTCGGACGAGACCATGGAACACTTACTGTGTGAATGTCATGCCCTTGCCAGACAAAGAATGAGTTACTTTGGTAGCGACTATACGCAACCAAAGGAATTCAAGGTGCTTCCGCTGAGCTGCATCATCCGCTTTGTGGAAATGATGGAGCGAGCTTGGGAGTAGGCATAAAGGAGAGGGCAAATGCACAAAAGATCCCGCCGGGTCGAAGTGCATCCGAAAGGGCCCACATCTAGATAAGATAAGATACCATTTTATTTTGACATTGCGACTAAAAGTGGGTTGCACCACACTTTAAGCATACTCGTACATAATACTGGCAAGGCCTGGCCGCAGCGAACCATAGTGAACTTGTCATTAGCTGTAAACTATTGACCGCCACCGCAGGCCGCTCCAGTCTGTGAGGGGGGTCCATATTGGCTCATATAACATTACTTGTCATATTATTTTTCATAATAACGCTTTTTGATCATAGTAATCATTTTTCATAATTTTTTTGCCTACAAATTTGTTGTATATACATTTATATTACCAACATCATTGCTTATAATTATCTTTAGGCAGATTTTTTAACAACATAATGTCATTTCCAACTATTCATCACGACTCATAATGATTTTTATAATAAACTTAATAATTATTAACTTATATTGTATAAGTATTTGACAGCATAACATATAAAGTATGAGTGTATTGGAACGTACACAGCGATTTGTCGTAGTACATTGTGGGTACGCACCCAAACCCAGTTAGTTAGTTGTGGGTTTGATTGTCAATAAATCATCTATTTATCCTGCAACTTTTTTATTTTTCATGTACCTAGCTTATTAAGCGATTTCGGCCCGCCAAGGAGTCGACGAAGCCCCGCTTCGCGGGGCTCCTATTTCCGCTCTGAGGAACACAAGACACCTAACACTCTTCCTCGCTTCGCTCGTCGTCGTACCTATCCCGACTCTGGGACTGTATTTCTATTTTGATAGCAAGTTGAATGTGGTGTGGAAGATACCTGACAGTTTATAAATAAAACCAGGTAAAGTTTAAAATAAATATTATATAAATTTTTATTACTAATTTGTCGTTAAAAAATAAATATGCTACTAGCACACCTCGGACAATGGCGATCAAATGTATGAAACAAATGCGTTCCTACGCACACAGTCTAAGCTCGTGTAGGTACCGCTTGTCTGAGTGAGATAAAACATGCTAGGGTTGCCGCCATTTTAGTGCCTTCGCGAATCGGGAACGCAATATGAGATGACCTTGTAATAGCGGCGTCGAATTATTTTGTGTGCTTGTAATTAATTGTAAACAAAAACGTTTTTAACTCTATTTTCTAAGATTATTATTGACCAAAGCGTTAGCGAAGGTCTATGTGTTGACTGGAGCAATTTGATTTTGTATGTCCGGATGTTCTCCTCTACAGGTCGCAATTCTTAACCGATTCTCATGAAATTTTGTGAACAGATTCTATGATTAAATTTTTTTTTGTCGATCTAGTTTGAGAATTTTCTTTAAAATGAGGAAGTTGGTATGAAGGACTTAGGCGCCAATACAGGCTATGGCGCTTAAGACCATTGTGATTTTACTGTGATAACGACTCAATGAACGAAGTATTTTTCACTTTTACATTTTATAAACTTAACGCAAGCTGTGCAGCTCACAGAGCCACTAGTTATAAGGGTTCTTATCTTATTTTTAGTAAGTAGCATAATTTACCTAATTATCCTGCTAAATATTTGTTTGATATTTAAATATTTTACGTCGCCTCCGCTCTGCGCACCGCGTCGTCGCTTCCTTGCCAGCCGGTAACCGTGAGGTAACTAAGAGCGGGTGGGCGGCACTCAACGGGAGGCAGGGAGTGGCCATACTGTACGGTACTACCTGCTCTTTATTTTACTGTGGCACAAGGTTTTTTATTTGCAATAATTAGATCAAACTTCGTAAATGGGTTCAGTGGTTTAAGTTTTATATAGTAAAAAGACAGAGTTTACTCTTATTTGTAATAGTTGAAATATTACAGTTTAGGCTTACAAATTAGGGAACGGCCTCGCTGATTTTTAAGCCTCTTTCTAAAGTAAAAAAAAATCAAAAAGTAAAAATAAAAACAAAAGTAAATTAAACCTCAGGCCGGTTTTTTTGACATAGTAAGTTTTGCTTTGTTATTTCACGAGAAAAAATGTATGTTAGTATATTACAGAGACAGGTTAAAATCTTATATTTTTAAGATTCTTGGTAGCGTAGTCAAGTTAATTTGATCAATAATTGTTATTGTTGTTGGTTGACCGTAAGGTTAGAGTATTTTGTGTTTATCCTCATCTCTCTCTAATCGCTCGTCTCTTCAAAAGTAAATTAACTTACTAATATCACAGAAACATAGTGTTACGTAGTTTTACTACAAAATTTTGCACCATATCACACGTAACCGCGTTGTCTGCATTGCGGGAAATTACCGTCTATACCGAAAACATTACCGTTCGTTCCGACGAATTTATAATGCCGATGCAATCTCTTCTAATACCGCAAAAATTGCAGCGTACAATACGCCAAATTGCTTCTGAGGATTTATGGACTTTTCTTATACTTTTTATACAAATCCGTTAAAACAAATGCAACGATTTGTAGTAAACCTAGTAAGCGGGCCTGTGTCAATAGATATCATAATCAGTGAAGTTGTCATCCATTTTACGACCGCTTTAGCCTAATTGGTAGTGACCCTGCCTACGAATCAAGAGGTCCTGGGTTCGAATCCCGGTAAGGGCATTTATTTGTGTGATGAGCACGAATATTTGTCCCTGAGACATGGATGTTTTCTATGTATTTAAGTATTTATTTATCTATATAAGTATGTTTATCGTCGTCTATAGCACCTATAGTACAAGCTTTCCTTAGTTTGGGACTAGGTCGATTTGTGTAAGATTGTCGCCTAATATTTATTTTATTTTTTATTTTTATTTATCAGGGTTTGACAAAATATTATTTATAGTTAGTATTAGTTCTTGAGGATTATATACGTAACTAGGACTTTAGACTAATGGTGCGCATCCAGCGAGTGGCGCAGGACCGATCCGGGGAGTGATCGGTCACTTTGGCACTCTTTTGGGCAGCCCTATGTCCGGCAGTAGGCGTCTCTCGGGGATATGATGATAATGAGGATGATATATGTAATTAATCACCAATTTAAATCAGTGACAAATCAAGGTGTCCCTATCGATATGTCAACCTAAATAATGTGTGTATTATGTTATCAATATATTTTGATAGCTTATGTATTTCACGTTTTGATAGCTATGAGGAAATCCCCGGTAACCTTGCAATATAAAGTACGAAGCAACCGGAAAAACTAGTAAATATTGACTGATCCTTCTCACAGCAAATGTAGTTTTTAATTAGTTTTCAAAATGAAACCGTTTCGTCTGACCGTGTTATTGAAAACTGTTTTTCATTGGATCTCAGTTTACTTAATCACCATCATGGCCATCAGATATATCGGGTCGGCCAAAGTGCTCAAAGATATCTGAACACGTCTCTATTGTCGAGGCATTAGAGACGTGTTCAGATATTTGTGAGCACTTCGGCCGCTCCGATATATCAGATGGCGACTGTACCTATCGAATTGAAATAATTTTCTATAGCGTGAATTTTTTAACATACATGGTAATGATAATTATTTATTATTTAGGTAGGTAGCTCGTGTGTGCCACAAAAACAACGATACATTTTTTACTTTTCATGCTTGAAAAGTGTGTCATATTAGGCTTAGATAGCGGGGCTAAAGTAGTACATTTAGCCCCTAGGGAAAATATGTAAACATATTTATGATTTTAAAACATTTTAATTTGACCAATCAACGTATTAAATCCACTAATCACAACTATTTAAAAAACCCTTTTTATTTGCTATCAACTAATTAAAATACAGCTACATATATATTAAAATCAACCAATCAAGTAACAGAATAAATTTCAAATATTTGGCGTTTTTTATTCCCGAATTCACAATCATTAAAAAAAAAGGGTTAGATTGCTGTCTATCTCGCTTTATCATATGCACCGTATGCTGTCCGCCGCGCTCGACCGTTTCGACGCACTTATAGATGGTCAGTGTGGTGTCAATATTTTTGAATCTCTGTCAAAGCAGTTTATTAAAAAAATTGCCGCGAAAGGCCAAATTGAACAATCCTTTCGCCGACGTAGAATTTATTATTGATTTTGGATGGATAATCATTTAGTATTAGCAATTTAGTATTACATGTCAAAATTGTTAATAATTATAATTAGTACGTATATTACAATAAAATAAAATAATTACAATTACACAGAGAAAAATAATCTAATCTAAATCTAATAATCTTAATAAATAATCTCAATAATAATCTTTGTTTCAACTATTTTCTCGTAGTCGAAGTGAAAAGTAGTTTATAATTTTCTGGTCTAAAAGCCGTATTACCCCTCGATAAAATTTGCCCTCACTTCGCTCGGGAAAATACCATCTCGTGGTAATATGGCTTGTTTTAGACCTATGTCAAATAATTTACTGTTAAACGGACTTGTTTTTGTGTAATATTTATAATGTTTCTGTATTTTCAACAAAACATAGGTAGATACTTTCAAGCATTCATTAGATAAAATGTGAGCCAGCTATTGGAAATTTATCAAAACGTGTAATACCGATTTCCCCTGTTATGTACGTTGTAATTTATTACTTTGCGACGCCTGTATAAGATGGGAATTGGTATAGTGAAAATGATTGATGAATATTGTTTTGCGCGGAACCGGAACGTCAGTGGTAGTAAAAACGCCTGTAGGAACAAAGCATACGTACTGGGTGTTTTAAAAACAATAAAATAGACATTGCACTTCGTGTTACTGTGATGGCGTAAATACTCCTTCCACAAGCCTATTTCTACTAAAATGCCGTTAAAATTCGTTTGTCTTTATCTGCCACTTTGACATTTGTGTTAGTAAGAAAGGGACAGACCACGTTTTTAGCAGAGGCATTTTAAGTTTTGTGAATAAGGGGGCTATTGTTTAAAAATATTTGTTTACATATGTTGCCTAATAAATATAAACAGTAATTATGTAGGCTGGGAGTCGGAGGATTCGAGAGAAACCAAAGAATGCGAACTTAAATTCCTTTAATGACGAAATTACAAAAAGATTAAAATAAATCAATTAAAATTAATTCTATTTAACAGGTGCCTAATGGTCGATGTGAGAATCAAGAGTGACGGACAATAGTATTTTTGGGAAACGGGGCACGGTGTTGCGAAATGCAGAGTCGGCACCACCTGCATGGCCACTTGGGCAGTCGCTGGTTATGCAAGCATATAACACAGTGACTACAAAACTAAAGAAAATAGCATGATTATAATAGTGACAAGAAAGCGCACTAACTATATAAGAGTTAAGAAAAAAGCTTATAACTACGTGAAAAGACATAATACATCAGGATAAAGTAAGTGCTAAAATAATAAGATAGGCCAATAAAAAACATTGAAACGATTTGAGTTTCGTTTTGAGCATAAAACACTGGTAACCACGCAATAGTATCCATGGCAAAGGTTTTTAAAACGAAGAAATTACATTAATTTCTGATAACGTAAGAATCTATAATATCCTCT
This sequence comes from Epinotia bilunana, assembly GCA_947049275.1. Classification (NCBI taxonomy): domain Eukaryota; kingdom Metazoa; phylum Arthropoda; class Insecta; order Lepidoptera; family Tortricidae; genus Epinotia; species Epinotia bilunana. The sequence goes on along the minus strand of OX346273.1, from coordinate 8,841,468 downwards.
GAATCGACAACCTCTTTGGTTATGTCAATTTTCAACGTCCTCAAATGTTTTAACGCATTAATTGTGCAACGTTACAAGGTAATGACTCTACCAATGTTTGAAGGGCAAGCATATTGTTGAAACAAGCATCGAATCTAATGCTTAGACAGGGACTGGACTTGCATTTTAATACTATTTTATGTGCTGTTTATGTGCATCTTTACTGGTTCATTAGTATGCGAGTAAAGATTATTTTTCCTTTAATTTCCTTGCTCACACGTAAAAAAAACAAAACTGAAATATTTTTAGATTTGCAAACCCCCGGGTGTTAAATAAATCACTCACTAAAGCACACTTTAATTAAAAAAAACACAGTCGTCTGGCTCAATTACGGAGATAACTCATTTTATTATACCTTTCATCAAAACAAGGCAAAAAGTAAGCGATTGTGGAAAGTATTTCTTTTCTCTTTATCTTCAGGGACAAACAGTTTTTGTGGAAGTCATTAAAAGTTTTAACTGACTTTACTCATACTCATACTAATTTTTATTGATAATATAAAATTACAAGTCAGGTTTACTTAAATTAATTCACAATATTAGGATTCTAAACAGCATGTTAAGCGGTATGTTTTACAATAGTAATGTAAATGTAATTAACTTAAATATTTAATATGTCTAATTGCCTATCAATTATATGTAATTTTAATTTTATTTCTATGAATCTTGGTCAGAAAAATAAGCTAATATTAAAAAATAATAATAATTCAGATAACATGTCAACGGTTATTATGTTGTTTATATTACATTATCTCTAGACATTTCTAACTCAAAGAACTCCTTGTGGTTATAGAAAGCCTGCTCGACTAACCAACTTTTCAGTTAGTCAGTCAGTTATTTTGGGCTGCAACTATTGCACTCGGGAGATGGTTGTATACTTTTGGACCCATGACGTGTAAGTGCTTGCTAGATTTTGTCAGCTTGTGAGGCACGGTCGGAAGCCTGTTACAAGCACGGGTCGATCGCATCGCGTACCAAAGGGGGGCCGCGTCGAGTGGTTTGTTTTCTGCCTGCTCATGCGCGTATACGGCTGCTTGTAGAATCAGCAATGATGGTAGAGTTAATATGCCCAGAGCTCTAAAGTGCGGTCTCGCTGACTCAGTCTGTGTGATGTGGACAATTGCACGCACGGCGCATTTTTGGAGTCTGAAAACACGTTCCCATTCCGCGGCCCCGGCCCAAAGTTCTGTTCCGTACTGTATTTGAGCATGCACCGACGCAAAATAACACGTTCTCAACATTTCACGGGGTAGTATTCGAGATAGACGTTTTAGTGCGAAGCAGGCTGCCGAGAGCTTGTTGCATACGTGGTCGATATGTGTCGCCCAGGTCAGCCCTCTGTCTATCTCGAATACCAGGAAGGTTGAACTTGTGACCTGTTCAATATCCAGTCCATTTGTGCACACTTTCAGGGATTTCGTTTGCCTTCCCGAGAGGTCGAAGTGTACAAAATGTGTTTTTTTGATGTTCAGGATAAGGCCATTCTTATTGAACCAGTCGGATAAGAGTGCTGCAGTGACATTTAACTGATGATTCAGTGCATCACATGTAGGAGCGGAAACGACCACCGCCACATCATCTGCATACATAAATGTTTCACCACTGTGTATGGCCTCCGGTAGATCATTCAGCAGGAGCGAGAACATAATACTCCTATATGAGTTCGTACGGTATCCGAGCGCACGCGTCCTCCATCTGTCACGATCACCTGAGACCTGCCACGCAACATGTCGATCATCAGTTTTAGAGCTCGATTATCAAAGCCGTAGTGGCGCAGCTTGTCTTCTAAGACACCATAATCCGCTACGTCGAAGGCTTTGGACAGGTCACAGCACAACACTGCGACCTGCTTTTTAGACTCTCGAGCCTCTAATATTCGGCGTATGACCTCCCGTGTCAGTGCTGTCGTCGACCGCCCCTTGCGATACGCATATTGTCGATCAGAGAGTGCATCGGTCGATTCTAGGAAGTCCGTTATTCTCGCGCTGAGTCCATATTCAAAGGTTTTTGCAAGAACAGGGATAATGGCTACTGGTCGGTACGCGTCAATATCGTCTCTCTTGCCTTTGCCCTTGAATAGTGGAGCAATTCGACTTTCCTTTAGGGCTTCCGGAAATACTCCTTCACGAATGCATTTGTTGTATGCAGTGGCCAGGATCAGTGACAGGTGTGCGGCCACAGTTTTAAGCATGACCACCGAGATGTCAAATATGTCTTTCGTGGTTTTTGTAGCTAGACCGGCTGTGACTATTTGAAAAACGTCGCGTGGCGAGAACGGTCTCAGCCTGATGCACCGATCGGCGGAGAGGCGCGCCGCCAGCGCGGCGGGGCGCGCCGCGGGCCGCGCGCCGCATGCCATCGCGGCACCGGCGAGTCTTCGATTCATCGTATCAGCGGCTTCTTTTTTGCACGGGAAACGACTGCCGCCCGAATCTTTAATTATGTCTGTGAAATCTATCGGTTCGCGCGGTGGTTTACCCTTTTCTTGGGTTATTACGTTCCACATCGACTTGATAGTATTCTTGCTGTTATTTATTTTATTTCTGTAGTGGGTTGATTTTTTAAGATTAAGTAGTCTTGTGTATTTATTGTTCATGTCTGATATTAAATTTGAAATCGTTACGTCATCTGGCTTTAATTTAGCAATGTCAATAATATCAAATAATATTTTTTTATATTGGTAAATTTCATCAGTCACCCACGAGTCTTTTTTCTGATTATTAATTGTGGTTATAGGGAAGCATATTTAAATCTTATTTCTTATCACATTATTGACTGACATAATCAAATCTTCGGCCGACATCTCGCCACGTTGCAAAATAGCTTGCCAATCCACACTCTGTACTGCAGTCAAAATTGTCATAGTTGCGCTGTGAGTAGATGCGACCTTTTCGCGCAGCGCGCCGCACTTCCCGTTCCAGTACACATGGTCGAGGCTGGTGGCAGTCGTATTCGTGATTCTAGTGGGAAAGTCTACTTTGTTTTTAAAGTCGTGGGCTCTAAGAAGGTCTAACAGTCTTTTGAGAACGGGTTTGCTGTTGTCTATATCGTCTATGTTCATGTCCCCCACAATATTCTGAGTCGCTCGCAGATCTTTTAAAAACGGAACCCTTATATTGGGCTTTGGTAAAAAACGTTCGTAGAAACTACATAAACGACCAAATTTCAAAAACCAATGATAACATGTGCCGTAGTGTATGGCGAGCTATATCAGACGAAACTTGTAGGAATAATAAAAACGGAAATCGTGCGATCGACATACTCGTCAGCAGGTCAGCGGGCGACTGCCTCGGCGCGCGCGCCGAGGCGGCCGCTGCTATGTTGAATAGGTACTATGTTGACGCAAACATAAGCAATGCAAAACCCTACACTCACACTGCGCTTGAATACCTAAAAATGTACTTAACCGAACCTCCTCCACATTTTGTTTTCACACCATTCACCTGAAATGAAATGATCGATGCTTGCAAAAAAATCAAACGAAAGGCATCGAAAGACATAAATGATATGTCTACTCATATTCTCGACTGTCTTTCGCCGATAGTTATATCGTTACTTCTGTTCTTATTTAACGAGTGTGTCAACGCGGGCGTATATCCCGATATATTAAAACTAATAAAAGTGCAACCGGTTTACAAGGGTAAAGGTGAGCTGTTCGCACCGAAATCCTACCGGCCGATATCTCTGGTACCTATTATCTCCAAGGTGTTTGAGCGGCTACTTAGTACAAGATTAATGCAACATTTTACCTCAAACAACTTGTTAAATTGCCAACAATATGCTTATCAGCCTGGTCGGTCGACGACGGACGCTACTCGCGATGTGGTGGCGCGGGTACTAGGGTATCTCGAGGACTCGCGACAGGTTGCCGCTATCTTCTGTGACTTGTCGCGTGCCTTCGAGATGATAAATCACTCGCTACTCCTCAATAAATTAGCACAGTACGGCATCACCGGTACATTCCACGAAACCATCAAATCGTTTCTAAAGGACAGGAAACAAAGCACTTATGTCCTGAGTTCAATGTCAAATTTGGAGTCAACAGGAGACTGCTCCGTGCCTCAAGGATCTATAGCCGGAAATAACTTATTTTTGATTCTCGTTAATGATATCACAACAGCTTTCCCCGACCTAGACTACATAATGTTCGCTGACGATACCTGTATTGTTGTTCACGCCGATAATTTTAATAACCTGAGGGATAAACTTTGCCTTGTTATGAGCCATATTAAAAAATGGTTTTCCGTCAATGGGATGCTTTTAAATCTTGACAAGACAAATATAGTTCATTTTCAACTCCGTAATACGAATAAAAACCGGCTAAATATTGTACTAGATAATATCGAAATCCCACAAGTAGACACAGTAAAGTACCTCGGTTTCTGGATTGATACTGGCTTAACGTGGTCGCCGCATATTCAGTCGATTTGTGACAAATTAGCCTCAGCCTGTTACGCATTGTCACGAATTTCAATTACTCTTTCTGTCGAGAACCTTAAAATTGCTTACTACGGGTATTTCCACTCAATTCTAACGCAGGGTGTTGATCTCTGGGGGACTGCTGCTGATCGTGACAGACTGTTCCGAATGCAGAAACGAGCCCTGCGTATAATTGATGGAAAACCTGTTGACCATCCCGCTCAATCTTTATTTAAAAAACACAAAATTTTAACCTTACCGTGTATTTATATCCTGACTGTGTGCATATACGTTAGGACAAACATTCAAGCGTACAAAAAAAGTGGACAAACCCGCGAACCCCCTGCGCGCAGGCGGCCCCGACTACTAGCTCCACAGTGTCGGCTTGCTAAATCAAGACGATCACTCAGAATCATGGGTTCAACTATTTATAATGCTGTACCTCATGACATTTTGGATTCAAAAAGTGATAATATTTTTAAAACAAAACTAAAAAAACTGCTTATTGAAAAAGCGTACTATAAAATTGATGATTTTATAAATGATCATTGATCCCACACCGCAAAATGGTTAATTAAAACTAAAAGGGGTTATTATAATGATACGAAATTGTGTTGTTAGTGATCTAAGTTCATATATATTACTTTGTAATTAATAAGAATGTGTTGACGTGTAAAACATTTTTACCAATAAAGACTGTATTACTGTATTACTGTATTACTGTATTACTGTAATAACACAGTCTCTCTCGAGTTCGGTCAGCCTATCGAGCAAGCGCTCCAGGTACCACAGGAATTCGTCGTTGCTAATCTGACTATTAGATCTATATAAACAAACAACGGTCAGGCTTGAGATGGACTTTGGCGAGCAGGTATGAGATGAGTTTAAAAATCATACCTATTTAACCCTCTATACCTCAATAACATCAATTTTAATATTTCAAATAAATTTTGATAGAACTTATTAAGATAAAAAACTTCATTTCTTATTTTTTATTTATCTTGATTATTTTATGAGAAAAATAAGAAAAAGGGAGTGTTGCTCGTAGGCAACAGTGAGTAATAAGTATAATGAAAATGCCCAAAATCCTCAGTCAACTCTTCAGCCAACCCTTCAGTATCAGGATCAAAAATCAGTCAAAATCTAATTCATACTCACTCTCATCATCATTGAAAATGGACGCGATGATGTTGATATCTCGCAAACATTGTTTACTAGACATCCTAGAATTTGTTCTAGTATGGGATATGGCCGTTAAATATCATAGTTACCATACTAAACTTTTACCCTTTCACGTCAATGTAGCTTGGAGGATACAAACACTAAGTGTCATCGACCTTGACAAAAACCAGAAATTACTTGCAGATAACAATGTATGCTACTTGATATATCCTTTAACCCAACGTTTTTAATACTATCAGACAATAAAATAATCAATTTTTTTTTCAGATTTTTAAAAACCACGAATACTCGTTTTTCAAAATTCGCCGAAACACTTAACAAATGTTGAGTTTGAGCATGTAACGCCATCTAGTTGACTTTTTTTGAAACGTCTTGTCTATACATTGGTGTGTAGGCGATAAGCTCCAATGCATTATAACGCGTTTAAAATTTTCCTCTTAAATTGACGAAGGGTATAAGAGTATGTTGCCTGTAGGCAACACCATGATACAGAGGGTTAATGCTTGTGCTTAATCGTTCCTGGTCGTGGTCGAATATGATTTTTAATGCTTAAGGTCTTAACAATGCTACATTTAGCTATATAAAAAAAGCCCGGCCAAGTGCGAATCGGATTCGCGCACGGAGGGTTACGTACTATTATCTATAAAAACGGCAAAAAAACACGTTTGTTGTATGGGAGCCCCCCTAAATTTTTTTTTTGTATTTGTTGTTATAGCGGCAAAAGAAATACATCATCTGTTCAAATTTCAACTGTCTAGCTATCGCGGTTCTTGAGATACAGCCTGGTGACAGACAGACGGATGGACAGCGAAGTCTTAGTAATAGGGTCTCGTTTTTTTTCCTTTGGGTACGGAGCCCTACAAAAGAGATATTTCAGACCTTGGTCCGTGTATTATTAGTAAGTAGTACATTTTAAAAACTTATACGCAATGTTAGTTAGTACTCGATTGTTTGCTGTCAGGATTACTTAGACTATATCGTTTAGGGCCGATTTTTCAATCATTCGTCAGTTATGACAGAGCTAACATTTATCTGACAGATAGTTTTATCTGGGAATTGAAAAAATCGCCCTTAATCTACAAAAACACGCCCCGCACCTACCGTTAACATATACACCATGGAATAAACCCAAACTAATCATCATCATCATATCAGTCGAAAGTGGTCCACTGCTGGACATAGGCCTCCCCCAAAAGAGTGCCACAACGACCGGTCCGGCGCCACCCGCACCCAGCGGACTCCCACGACCTTTACCAGGTCATCAGTCCAACTTGTTGGGGGTCAACTCATGCTGCGCCTTCCCGTCCGTGAAACCCAAACTGAAACGCAATGAGAAGGAGTGGGGACGTTCTGGTGGATTGAAACTAAATTTCCCAGTGCTCGACAATGCCCCAATAAATACATATTGTTATGTATTTAGATTAAAGGTGACAAAATGAAATACTGAATGAATATCGTTAACTTCTTGTTATTGCTGATACAGATCTTATATCGAATGTAATGGTCATATTTTGCAATTTTGTTTTGTTTACATTAACTTAGTGACATTTAGTTTGTTAACCTTTTATATATTTATAATTTTAAATTATTATTGTGTAAGATTATTATTATTATTTTATTGTAAATTACCGTTTGACATGTAAAAGTGCCCTTGTGGCCTTTTTGCAGAATAAATAATTGATTGATTGACAAATAGGGTGTTATTGTGTGGCATTGGTACGTCTACCTTACATCTTCGTATAAATAGCTTCATAAATGTCATAAATCTCCACGAAAGCGGGAAGTGTCGAAGGCGTGACGTTTCTTTTCCAATAATAATAGTTGTTACAATACAACTTGTTCTAGATTCCGGTCACATTTTACCATGTATTTCTTGTCTTTGTATTTGTTCGTTAGTCTCTATTTCTCGTTATGTTGGCGTTTCTTTAATGAAATTTATTAATTTGAGAGCTTCCCACTATTAGATAAAATTATTAAACGGAATTATAACCATGAAAAATGTTTCAATGGTGTGTCATAGATCAATACCAATGATAGACACAAAAAACTTGTATTCGGCCCATTATTCTGAATTGGAAAACGATAGAAAGTTGCTTAGAATTTCTGGACCGGTTAGCCTAGTGGGTAGTGACGCTGCCTACGAAGCTGAAGGTCCTGGGTTCGAATCCCGGTAAGGACAAATATTTGTGTGATGAGCATGAATATTTGTTTCTGAGTCTTGGATGTTTTCTATGTATTTAAGTATTTATATCTATTAAATATATCGTCGTCTAGTACCCGTAACACAAGCCTTATTGAGCTTACTATGGGGCTAGTGCGATTTGTGTAAGATTGTCCCCTTATATATATATTTATAAAAAAAAAACATGATAACGGTCTAAAACTATAGCTCAGTTTTCGGTACGATGTCACTTACACCCTTTATGGCATTATCCTATACTATTAAATTACCAATATTTGTATATATTGTAGGTATAAATATATTGGCACGTTCTCGAAAACTGCTTTAACGATAGGGGTTACTGGGCAAAAAATTGATCTAATTAGGTCTCATTGGGAAAATTCGTTATCTCCGTATTTTCTCTACGTACTGACAATTATTTATACAATACAGAATACAGAACAATATAATTATGGTAAATAATTATGTTTGCTTTACACATATTCTTCCCGCAATGATATTCATTTTAAATTAAATGATCAAACAAGAATATTTGCCATGGATAAAGTAGGTTATGAAATATCTCAATCATTCTCATTAAGGGTATAACAAAGGGTGCGGGCAAAAGGGTTGGAATTCCGCCGGCCAGTCAAGTAGGTATGTCGGAAACAACACCCTTGTACAGTTATCTACCAAAACTTCTGTGCAAAAATATATAATTAACAAGATTTTTTGCCGATTGTACTTTTTTCACAATCAATAACTCGCTGTGCGAATGAGCCCGAATGCGATGGGTTTAAATTAGTAAACTAGGTACTAGTTTTATAAAGAGGAAAAGACTGTGAGATTGCGATTCCAAAACTTCTATCACCAGCGATTAGACTTTCTGGGTTTTAGGTTATATTTTTTTATACTGCGGGTTTGCCTGCATTCTTCGCGGGCAGCTAGTTTTGTATAGTTTAGTTGCTATGGTCACTGTCTGTCTTCACTATCAGATCTGACCCCGTAGCATGGACGGCCTTATCACACGATAAGTGACAAGATAGAGCGTCCGTCACTGGCTGACACCGTTCAATAGAACGAGACGGACGCGAGTTTAACTACATTACGGGGTTTGATAGATCAATTGAACTCAGTACACCTTGGTAAGCCGCAATGTATTCAAACTTGCATGCAATTTATTGCATGTGTAAATTGTTACACATGCAATTTATTGCAAGCGCAATCGCTTTAAACGCTACGATGGACACGCGTAAATGTAAACATAGACTGCTTTAACATGTCCCATCCTTTCGGCTCTGCCGTAATCGAGGAAATATGGTTTGCAAATTTTGATAACAACTTACATCAGACCCCGTATCATCAAGATAGAGCGTCCGTCACTGGCTGACACCGCTCACTCGGCTGACCCGGGTCAGCAATCGCAATCACGCGAACACGACCCAAGGAGGGGAGTCGAGTATATACCGTTGACGTCAGAGATATCAATATATTTTTCGTTGAGAAAGAAATAAGGCCTTTTTACCCGACTGCTGAAGGAGAGGAGGGTTATGTTTTCGAGCGTATGTATGTATATATGAATGTAGGTGTGTTATTCTTTGACACGCCCTGCATAATAAACCGTTCGACGGATTTCGACATACGACGTGTCGTTGGATTCCTCTTAAGAGGGAAAAATACCACGTACTCGTCCATACAAACACAGAAAATGTTTTTTCCTCTAAATATTTTCCAATATACATGTTTTTTTTGTTCGTTATTGACACAATGAAAGACTAGCTTTATAGATTTTCCTTTTTTCAAAATTTGAAATAAATTCAAACTTATACTCATACTCATACTCATTTATTTATAATGCACAAATACATTAAACGTCAAAAGGCACCTATAGGCACCCCAAAACCTTTTTTTTTAAAGCGAAATCTACCTAGAATACCTAGAATACCTAAGAAAACCTAGAATATATTATGCTGATGCGATCTCCATCAAAATCAAAGTAATTTGTTAAATTTAGTGAGTGGAAACCATTTTCTCCCGACATGGAAATTTCATCAAAAAAGTACCTATTCGCAAGCTGCTAGCTGCTGCAATATTCTTCCCTCTTAAGGGAATGCCTTGATTCGAGTCGACCACGCCCCCATGACAGAGACACACTGATACCTTCCGCGTACGAGAAAAAGAGATGCAACACTCTACGGGAATGGCGTTTTTGGACAAATTTCTATAAATACCTAACTTAGTGAAGTTTTATTTATGTTTCATTAAGTGAGATTTTAGATGAGATGAATCAGTATTGTATTAACTTGATTGTGTCGTAAAATAATGTATTGTTTGAGTAGCCTGCGTAAAAAAAGGAAAATGAAGACCCACTTTGGTTTTTTTTTCTATCGAGGAAATTTTAGGCAATCATGTATCGATTAAATCAAATAAACAATTATATAGTTAAGAATCATTTATCTGAAAATAAGACCTTATTGTTTCTTAATCTAGTCAGAACGGCATTTCAAAGCACGCGATAATTTCCTATGCACCCCCTTAATCGTCGGAGTAATGCTATAATATTTGAAAAAGCAGTTGGGTTATTTGAAAAATCTTTTGATTTCTTTTGTTAAGGGGCTACCCGAGGTTTTCATCGATTTTTGACAAGTTTTGAATCGTATGTCCTACTTTTGCACTACAGATAGAATTATAAATCCAAAGGCTGTCGGTTCCTCAATCTATTATCTCCATTTTCGTGTACCGGATTTTGAAACAAACGAATACTTAATTTTGTATGATTTTTTTAAACATTGTCTTAAAAACACTTATTTCGTATCTCTATTGACGTGAAAGATCTAAAATATATACGAAATCTACATATTTGGGTTCGTCTGTGACGTCTCTAAAAACTGGTCTAAGGTTTTCATTTTAAACCAGTCCAGAAAACCAGTTTTATGGTCTAAAATTGTTCAACTTTGATGCCAAATATCTCGAAAACAATGAACTTTGAAGTAAATATGGGATAATATATTGCTTAAAGCCGTCGTTGTTAATATAATAAGCTACAAAAAACATTAGAAAACTAAGGGATTCAGATCGAAGGTCAGTGGCGTATGGGAGCCCCTTAACTACTTATATCAGACTATCAATAACCCCTTTTTGAGTAGGTACCAAGGTACCTACCGTGTGTGTAGGTGCCTTTTACGAGAGTAAATGGCGTGATTGAGTTACAAAATTCACTCATAGTTAATCATAATACTATACTTACATAGTACTAAAAGAGTTATTCGTCGGCTCCATAGTGAATTAACTGATTGAATGTCAGTGTCAAGTCAAAGTTTAGCAAAGTACTTATCTTATGCTCAAGGGTCAAATTAACGTCCGTCATTTTAGAGACGTCTTTTCTGTATAGCATTTGTTAATAAAATGATTGGAGTATTTTATAAACACACTATAACATAATTGATATACCTTATGTGACCATGGTGAAAAAAAAATGTAAGTACATAACGACGACAATTAGGGACCCATTTATGAATCGTAAAGTTTGTCAATACGGATTTTAACACGTAGAGTAAAAAAAGTCAAGGGTAGGCTTTGCAAACGACGGTTTTTCCGACCCCTATTTTTGTAGCTCCATTGCAATTGTATTCATATTCATTTTATTGATAATATAAATCACAGGTCAGGTTTACTCAAGTTAATTCACAATATCATATATAGATAGTATAGATAGATAGTTCTTAATAGCATGTCAACCGGTATGTTTTACAATAGTAATGTATATGTACTTAACGGTCTATTAATAATTTAGATAACATGTCAATGGTTATATGTTGTTTATATCACACATCTTTAGACATTTTTAACTCAAAGAACTTGTGGTTATAGAAGGCCTGCTCGACTAAGCAACTTTTCAGTTTTCTTTTAAAATATCGGGAGATGGTTGTCCACTTTTGGACCCATAAGTCAAGCAAGCGACTTTGTTAGCTAACTAGTGAGGCACGGTCGGAAGCCTGTTACAAGCACGGGTCGACCGCATCGCGTACTGACGGGGGGCCGCGTCGAGAGGTTGGTTTTCTGCCTGCTCATGCGCGTATACTGCTGCTTGGAAAATCAGCAGTGATGGTAGGGTTAATATGCCCAGAGCTCTGAAGTGCGGTCTCGCTGACTCAGTCTGTGTGATGCAGACAATTGCACGCACGGCGCGTTTTTGGAGTCTGAAAAAGCGCACCCATTCCGCGGCTCTGGCCCAAAGTTCTGTTCCGTACTGTATGTGAGCATGCACCGACGCAAAATAGCACGTTCTCAACATTTCGTGGGATAGTATTCGAGATAGACGTTTTAGTGCGAAGCAGGCTGCCGAGAGCTTGTTGCATACGTGGTCAATATGTGTCGCCCAGGTCAGCCCTCTCTCTAGCTCAAATCCCAGGAAGTTTGAACTTGTGACCTGTTCAATGTTCAGTCCATTTGTGCACACTTGCAGGGTTTTCATTTGCCTTCCCGAGAGGTCGAAGTGTATAAAATTTGGGATGAGACCATTTTTATTGAACCAGTCGGATAAGAGTGCTGCAGTGACATTTAACTAATGATTCAGTGCATCACAAGTAGGAGCGGAAACGACCACCGCCACATCGTCCGCATACATACATGTTTCACCACTGTGTATGGCCTCCGGTAGATCATTCAGCAGGAGCGAGAACATAATACTCCTATATGAGTTCGTACGGCATCCGAGCGCACGCGTCCTCCATCTGTCACCTGAGACCTGCCACGCAACATGTCGATCATCAGTTTTAGAGCTCGATTATCAAAGCCGTAGTGGCGCAGCTTGTCTTCTAAGACACCATAATCCGCTACGTCGAAGGCTCTGGACAGAGGGGCTACCGCGAAACGAAAACGAACTTCGTTCGTGTATCTCCCTCTCTGTCGCACTTGCTAGTTCGATTGACAGAGAGGGAGATACACGAACGAAGTTCGTTTTCGTTTCGCGGTAGCCCCTCAGGTCACAGCACAACACTGCGACCTGCTTTTTAGACTCTCGCCTCTAATGCGGACTTTATCCGGACGTTGGAGCAAATTGCCCCCTTGTTGCGATCTATCAAATTACACTACTCCAATCTCCATTGGTATCAGTTTGGTATTTGCGCACGCGATTATAATTCCCCAGTCTCTTCTAGTTTTATTCTTGTTGGAGAGGAGAGGTCAATTTGGCTTGACGTCTTATATAAAAATATGATATTGATGTGTTGCGCTCACTTATTTCCACGCGACGTGAGTCAAACGTGTGCACGATAGGGCTCAGATACCGGTAACATTTTCAAACTGGTATCACGATACATACTTGACGTTATAACCTTTTTATTTCGGTTTCGATACAAACACCCCACTTTTTATAATCCCTTCGGCCGCATTCGAAACCGAGGTTCGAAACCGGTTTCTAAATAAGAATAATATTTTTTCCTTCGTAATTAGTTTCGGTAAAATAATAATAATCCTTATCCCGAAACTCGTTTCGAAAAAAGAATATTATTTCGTCTTTCGAATCTCTCAAACCTGATAGTATAAATGGATAATATCATTCGTTGTCCGTTCCACCCATCCACTTTTTTAATTTGCTGCAACTGAGTTAGTGAGGTGGCGGCATTTAAACCATTACCCGTCCAAAGTACGTTGTTTATGGTAAGCCGTCAGCCATTTTAAGACCAGAGGGGCTACCGCGAAACGAAAATGAACTTCGTTCGTGTATCTCCGTCTTTGTCGCTCGAACTAGCAAGTGCGACAGAGAGGGAGATACACGAGCGAAGTCCGTTCCCGTTTCGCGGTAGGCCCTCAGTTCTTAATTTAGCTGCGTAGGAGCCTTTCAGTCCATTATGGATATACTCTAAAGCCATAATCAAGGCCCTAGAGAAAATTATACCCAGCTGATGCGAATTGTTGATACAGAGATCGGCCCTCAGAATAGAATATTATCTGATTCATACATCATGAACTTCCGCTCAAGACTGTCTCCCGATGACGTAAGCAAGGAACCGAGGCAGGTGCGACAAAACCGTTAATCATTCCAATATAAACCCAATTTACTTTCCCCTTAGGTCCTAATTTGATCACTCGGCTACATGATCCCATTAATGTTGCAAGTGTGAAATTTTCCATTTCAACGGTTCATTATTTAATAACTCCCTCGATTTAATTAAGGATGGCTCCGAAGGGCTTTAATAATATATTCTGTTGAATTTTATTGAAATTGCTTTTGTTTCATAAGGTTGCTCATGCCCTTAAGATATATGGGCTTTTTAGTGAGTTTTTGTCTGGTTAATACGGGACGGTCCATTTTAAGGAATAATTTTGAAGCCTGTCTAAGCAAACAGATTTTTTTTACATTTCTATGGAGCTTGTCGCCCCCGTCGGCCAACGCTCCATACTAAAGTAAAAAAAAACCGCGTAAAAAATATTTTTTTTCTGTTTTTCTTATCAGAACACGATACCTGTTAAGCCCTTGATCGGTTCATACCCCATTTTTGTTACACCTTGTATATTAACTTAGGCGTAAGCTAGGCCAGGCCTAGGGCATGATCGCCGTTTGAATGCCTTCTTGAACAATTAAACTGCCGACGACTTATCGTATTAAATTTAATCCTCTAGGCATACCTAGCGCCATCTGCATTATCTGTCATCTAAAATGAAGGCATTACTCAAGATTAAAATTCAATTTCTACAAATATTTCATTTTGGAGGCGAGGCGAGTCTATTAATCAACGGCAGAGCCCAAACTAATTTAAAATATTTTTTTTTTTTATAAACTGATAAGATGCAATATATTCATGCAGTAAATATAAAGAGGCCCAGCAGTGAGACACCGAAATAGGCTATGGAAAAAAATATGCCATCGTGAAGTCAATTACTTATGTCAATAACTTAAATACCACAAGCTGTCAGTTCACGTAAACTTTGACGTATTCACGTGGCAAACCTTTTTTGGAGAATTTATTTTAATAAATGCATTCACTAGAAACATTAAACATTCAAAAAATGTTAAGAATATTGTAATCACTAAATACGCAAAATATTTTGTCTTTACAATTTATATGAAAATTCTCGCTTAGGGTGGTTCGCTTTCCATACAAAACGTTATTTGACATTCGCAGGCTAATAACCGCCTGATTTTTTAAGAAACTTATGTAAGTAACTTTCATTAATAGGCTTTCCATTTGCGCGAAATTCCCCCTTTCCTTGAATGAACTTGCATGAACTAGAATAATGTGAGATATTAGTTTGTGACGTCATACTTTCGGAAAACCATTTTTCTCAAATTATTATTAGTTAGCCTGTGAATGTCACGTTTTTATGGAAAACAACCACCTTAACGATGTCAACGGATGTCTTAATTCCTGTAAACCATTACCCCGTGTAACTAAAAGACACGTGTGTATTTTCCGCGCACTCGTAAACGAACTGCAATGCAACAATTTTTGCGAAAGGCTTTTTTGGACAAATGTCAGTAAATAAAAATAATGTGTTGTTTGAGTAGGCAAAGGTAAAAAGGATCATATTTGTTTTTTTATCGAGAAAGTGTAAGCAACCATCATTATATGATGATGATGATGATGATGATGCTGTCATGACCGATTTCGGCCACAGCGACTGTGTAATCTGGACTTGATATCATCGATTAGCAATATGACCCGAGTGTCGTTGTTCCACTCTCCGGTGCGCTCCCATGTGGCTTGCATATCCTATCTTTTTTGCAAAGGTACGAGCGCAAATTGGGCAGGTTAATACCCCGCCCACGACGTTGTACTGGATGGTTGCCGGTAGGCGAGCCTTCAGCTCGTCCCGCTTTCTATCGAGCTCGCTACGACGGTCAATTTCGAAGGCATTTACTTGCCGATGGATTAGACGTCGCCATTCGGGCCGCCGTGCTGCCTTCTCCTCCCAATCAGAGGGCTCTAACTTGCATTTCTTCATGTGTCTTTTCAGAACATCCTTATAGCGAAGGTATTGGCCACCACATTTACGCTTACCATTCTGGAGTTCTGAAAAGAAAATGCGCTTCGCCACTCTGTCGTCCGACATTCGCGACACGTGTCCACACCACCGCAGCTGCCGCCTCATCAGATACACTTCAATGCCTCCGACATTTGCGCGCCTCAGGACATTTGCATTCCTGACACGGTCCACCCACTTGACGTTCATGATGTCTCGGAGACATTTGAGGTGAAATCTATCGAGTATGCGGATGTGTTTACATCCGCATACTCGATATCATGCATGTGTTTGCATCATTATATAAGTCAACAGTGAGCGCCTACACCGACACGAAAATTAATTCTTTGTTTCCTAGTTTTGCAGCCTCTGAAAAATCTCATAATTAAATAAATAAATATATATGATGATTTCACTTTCGTTATTTTGAATTGGAACAAAGAATAACTTCATGTGTTGCTCTGTAAACAAAGATTTATTTTTAGTTCTACAAGTTTTAAGTTTAACCTACATTGTATGTACTATTACTAACAATACCAACCTGTAAACAAAGAAACGACATTTAAAGTCTATTCCTGCTTCATTCACACACTTCTTTCCCAATAACAAATTAACAATTATATTGGCGGTTACTTCAATGCGGCATTTAAATCTGCATAACCTCACTTCCCTACTTTGACATATGACATGACATTGACAAGTCAAAGCAGAGTATGGCCACATTTAAAAAGTAAACGATATCGTTTATTTTTTACAAATATTTGCGGACAATCTTACACAGAATAAAGAGAAAAAAAAACAAATCGATCTAGTCCTAAACTAAGCAAAGCTTGTACTATATGGGTACTAGACGATGATAAACATACATATACAAAGAAATAAATCCTTAAATACATAGAAAATATCCATGATTCAGAAACAAATATTCATGCACATCACACAAATAAATGTCCTCACCGGGATTCGAACCCAGGACCTCTTGCTCCGTAGGCAGGGTCACTACCAACTAGGCTAAAGCGGTCGTCAATTTACCAGTCTATGCCCTTAAGTGCTTTCATTTAAATGTGATTATCACACATTAAGCTACCGGGCTCGACCTAGAACGAAAGTGAGCAAATAGTTAACCTCCGCAACCTCCTTACTTATGTGATTATCAAAAGAATAAGCGACTATAATATGTATTAAAAAAGAATTCATATTAGCAAAACATCCTGAAGATAAACAAGAGTTTGCAAGGTGTAATTGTGGCGTAAAATTCAGGGAGTCATGTTTTATTAAAACGCTCTTTTACGCCCAGAGATATATTTCGTTGAAGGTTTTCTCAGATTCCTTTGACACGTAATAAAGTTACAAATAATACATACGCATGAATTTTGATCGTCGCTAGCCAGCAATATACGATACCACTTATAAATATAAAATAAAAAATGATAAAAAGAGATTTATCGTCGCAAAAAAAACAAAATTAACCGAAAAATAAAAAAAATAGCAGTGCGACAATAGGCTCGGGGCTCATCGTTTACTGCTATCCTGCTTTGAAGAGTCCGCAGTAAGCTCGATTCTCCATACAAACGTAGTTACGCTCTCATTTTAAAACTACGTGTCGGAGTGTAACGAAACTTTGCATGTACAATGACATGAGGTATATCTATGTCTGTAATTAGTTTATGTAGCTTCAGATACCATAGTAAAACAAATACAGCGCATTTAAGTTTTTCATACAAAACTTGTTTTTGCTATATTTAGTTGGTTTTATAAACTGGAACCATATAAACTAATTACAGACATAGATATACCTCATGTCATTGTATATGCAAAGTTTCGTCACAATCGAACATGTAGTTTTAAAATGAAAGCGTAACTACGTTTGTATGGGAAGGTGAATTTCGGCCGAGCTTACTGCGGACTCTTAAAGAGGTATTGTCTGTGAATTGGAAGTAGCTTAGTAAGTTTATAATCATGAAGGGGGTAGTCTTCGAAATTAGTCGTCCGATTTTTTTTTACTTGCATGTTTTGACGCTATTAACAGTCAAATACAAAAATAAAGTTTTAAATAATGTTAAATAAAAGACCTTGAGTGCCATATCCTAAAATTACTTAAACATTTTAACTTACTCTTTTACTTCTTAACATTTTAGCTTAGGAGCGGTAAGAAGCTAAACCATTCGCAAATCGAGTGCATTTTTGGTTAAATATTTGTAGCAGAATTAACAAAATAATACCTTTTTGTTGCAACAATTCTTACACGAAACAAATAATGCTACAATGAAATAACTCGAGGTTAACTCTAACACATTTCCAACACTGACATATGGTTATTTACGAATTTTGTTATTCTTGTGGTAAATAAATGATTTCATCACTTTTTTAGGTTTGTATGAGCATTTTGCAAAATAAATGATTCATTTTGTTAATTTTGCGGTTATAATAAACGTTACAAACTCTCGATGACCCTATAGTGGGTAGGGATACTGCCTACGAAGCTGAAGGTCCGGGGTTCGAATTCCGGTAAGGGCAAATATTTGTGTGATGAGCATACATATTTGTTTCTGACTCTTGGATATTTCTATGTATTTAAATATTTATATCTATTAAATTTATCGCCGTCTAGTACCCATAACACAAGCCTTATTGAGCTTACTATGGGACTAGTTCGATTTGTTCGTCGTCTAATATTTATTTATCGTCTAGTACCCATAGTACAAGCATTGCTTAGTTTAGGACTAGGTCGATTTGTGTAAGATTGTCCCGTAATATTTATTTTTGTATTTATTTATTTATTTAATTTATTTACAAAAAAAGTAAAAGTTTACTAAGGGCTGCAGTGTGTTGTGGGCGATGGGCTAGCAACCTATCACGCCGATATCACATTTTGTCGATCTTTTATACCCACATTTATGCTAAAAGTGGCACTGGAACATAAGTTTCATGTGCTTTGTCTACCCCTTTTGGGGATAAAGGCGTGAATCTATGTGTTAAAAAAGAACAAGCTTTGTAAATCGGCTAACTCAGTTTTATTATAAATCGACAGTCGTCTCAAAACAATGCTCCCAGCTCGTCAGCTGTCATGTCCGGATGGAATGGAGATATCACCCAAACGGAGCATTTCCAAATACTTACACCACGCCATATCTTTCCCAATTCTTTATAGAAATATAAACCTTAAGCTAAAAGAAACACGGACGTTTTTGTTAAGCAACAGTCATGAGAAACGAGCTTGTGAAAGTAAGTAGGTTTTCCCAAATAAATGTTATGACAAATGATTGACGTTTACATGACATATTCTCTCGTTTTGTCTTTACCGGGAGTAGACACATTTTTACGATGGTATTTTTGTTTTGACTTTGGGATTGCAGGGAAAATGTCTCGATACCCGGGGTGAAAATCGATGAAGCGCTCAAGCGCCTGATTTTTATAAATTATAGAATAAATCTGATATAGTAATTTATACATTATTTTCGGAACTTACGTACGGAATATTGACTAGCTTATCGGTGAAGGAAAACATCGTGAGGAAACCGGTCTAATCCCAATAAGGTCTAGTTTTCCCTCTGTGTTGGAAGGTCGCTTTCGTAAAACGACCTATGCCAAATCTTGAGATTAGGTGTCAAAGCGGACACCGGGCTCTTTCAGGGGCTTAAGGGGCACAACCGTAATGCTTGGAGGATGCTGTTTGCCACCGTCGTAGTCTAGGATAAGAGAAATCGACGAAAATTTAGAAAATTATACTGGTTCTCTTCGTACCCATCCCTGAAAAAGCTTACAAACCGCGTCCATCTGAGATAAAGCCCTAAGTAGGCTTAAACTCCGAAGCTCTGCCACACGAGTAAATGTGGGCGACTCAAACTCGTAACAGACGATGTAATATCCATATACATATTACGTATGTGTAGGTAGTAATCCAATGCAATGGTACCTACAGACGAATCAGAATCGTTTTGGAACCTGATCACACTGATAGCACTTACGTCCAAAAAGTCTTAGCTGTTAAAAAACCAATGTTTGATAGCTAGAAATTCCAATCATCGCGTCCCGCTCTCACGCGTTCGCTGCATAGCACGTGTTCTTTCTTTCCTTTATTTTTCATATTTAGGGACAATCTTAACCAAATCGACCTACTCCCAAACTAAGCAAAGCTTGTAGTATGGGTACCGGGCAAAGATATACATATTTATACGGATAAATTAGTCCATATATACATAAAAACATCCATGACATGATTGAGTATAAAGATTTGTGGTTATCACACGAATAAATGCTCTTACCGGGATTCGAACTCAGGATCTCCAGCTTCGTAAGCGGGGCTAGCCACCAACTAGGCTATGGCGGTAGTCTATTGACTTTTTACCCGACTGTCTCAGAACGAGGGTTATGTTTTACCTATGTAAAGATTGCCTACCTAGAACAATTTACTTATTGTCTTCCATCAGACCACCATCTTGGAAGATTACTATTAAGCCTCTAACAGACTGGCGCTGCTTGCGGGGCCCGCCTGCCTGCTGCGGCATAGTAATTCTGACAGTTACTGTCAAATTTACCATTGACCGCCACCGCAGGCCGCGCCAGTGTAATTCAGGGATTTGTACCCCGGAACGGTTTGTACAGCATTCATACAATTAAATATATAAAAATCTCGTTTTCCCATACTTCATTTCGACAAACCAATCCCGCTCCATTTCAATGGAACAATGGATAGGATGATATGGAATCAAAAATTCTTGAAATGTTTTTGTGCTGTGATGGATGCATTTTTAAAGAAAAATGATTGAATGGAACATGTCCGCTAATGGAAGTATAGGAAACCAAGAGAGGTTTTGTTAATTTTATTCACAACAGCAGAAGCAGTTCCGGTTTTGGCGAGGCGGAATTGGTATGCGGTATTTTGAGAGTAGTGAGAAATCTGTGACATAAGTAATTATGTCGCAGATTTTCTCACTGGTTTAATGTCGGTTACATGCGCGCAGCGCCAGGCTTGCCAGGGATGCCGGATAGGTTTTAATAAAAAAAAAAGTTAAATATCAGTGTATTGCGATGCGTTCACACAAACTGGAGCATAGGTGAGGCTACGCAAGTGAAAGCGTATGAGCACGAAGGCTCACATCAATTGACATGTCTAAAACGTGTTCAGGAATGGGGTCCAAGTATTGGCCTCCAGCCAGCACTTCTCTGTACTCTAAACTCATGCGTGAACTGGAACGTCGGTGTCAGTTTAGAAATTTTAATTAATTATAATGTTGGAAAGCCTATGTGCGTCCGGGAAAGAGAAATAATTAATGGACGGAGTTTCGTAGAAGATTTTTGAACTAGGGCTCTATTTGTAGAAACATTGGATTGGAATCAATATTTGTTGCGCTTACTGTTTCTGAAAAGTTTGGACATATTTTCTTGGTCGTTAAGGCATTAAAGGCTAATGACTCACATATGTGCCATGCCTCTATGTGTGATCCGCTACAGAGCGGAAAAAGTGGCTACCCGCTACGGCGAAGCACACGTATCAATGCGTGGCATAGAATGGGTTAAGTTGGTTGACAAATCGCAGGCGGGATGACAACTCATAAATAAAAATAATAAATATATATATAAATAAACATTAGCGGGCAAGCTTACACAAAACGAACTAGCCCTATATAATAATGTTCGTGTTATAGGTACTAGACGGCGATATTATATTATTTGACTCCTGGGACGCCAACGCCAAAATTTGTTTCTGATACCTTAAAGTTCTGGACTGATCCGGAACAAAGCGTCCGTAGGGTTTATAGATATAAATACATAGAAAACATCCAAGACTCAGAAACAAATATTAATGCTCATTACCTCAGACCAAGAAAAAAAGACAGACGGAGCGTTACGAACAATCAAGTGAAGCCAAACCACATACAAACAAAACCAAGCTACATCAAGTTTAGCACACGCTCACGCACACATATACAAACAAAATTGCACAAAACTCTCACAGCACGTGTCGCAATGCTGTCAAGATCATTTATTTCGAGTTTTGTGCGATTTAATTTGTTTAGCGTGTGCTAAACTTATGGGGCTTGGTTGAAAACCGGTTGGCTTCACTAGACTGTTCGTAACGCTCCGTATTTGCCCTTACCGGGATTCGAACCCAGGACGAACCTCAAGAGCTTCGTAAGCAACCCACTAGGCTAACCGGTCGTTAAAGTCATGAAATATAACAGTCAATGTGAAATCACAGTCGTTCGCATAGCACATAACGCATACAATGGTATAACGACCATTGAAATGTATCCATCAATTAAAAGCATGCGAGAGGGTAGTTCGAGATGAGATGAGATTTGAGAGATGTGTGCTAGTGTGCTCAAACATAATTCCACAGAACTGCCGCCCGCTGCTAGAGTCTGGCCAGGGAAAGATGAGCCCTTTTTTATATGGCAATAGGAATGTCCTAATGTTGATACTTGATATGGTAATTAAGCGGGGCTCCTACTTTGTGCTCTGAGGGACACAAGGTAACGAACGAACCTATTACCTACCCGTTTTTATAGCCTTAAAATAATTTTATAAAATTAGTGAGTTTGTGTAAGGGAATTAAAAATCAAACAATTACATATCGCAATGTATGCTACGCATATTTTTATAAAAATTAACACTATTTATTAATTTAGTGTTAAATAATTATGTGCGATGCTCCTTTTATAGGTTAGATTATGATTTTATTAGTACACAGATATTGAATCTCTAAAATAAATAAAGTACCTGACGTACACCATTATCAATTTAGAAGATAATATATTTTATCGGTAGCTAGTTCTGACAATTGTTGTTTGTAAATTGGAGCTGACTTTTTCATATTTTGTTCGGATAGAAAAGATGGCGTCTTAGTTTAATAAAAACTGTTCTATTAACCCGTTGCTTACGTACAAAAAAAGACGTTACGTGGCAGATGCTAATGTTTTTTTTGTCGCTGCACTTATAATTTCCCTTATTTTCTCGCGTTATAAACACACTATTTTTTTTAGATTTCCCGTTCTTTTCTAGGCTCATCTTTCCCTGGCCAGACTCTATCTACCAGTGAAAACGGCTCAAGCTTTGACATTTTTGTTCACACTTTATTCACCACCGCGAGTCCATAAACGAGGCTTTATGGTAAATATCCACCAGAGATATGCGAAGCTACATTTTCATATTTGATACTTAGCTGTCAAGCATGTGAGCTGTCAAATATGTTAATAAAAACACAGCTTCGCACATCTATAGTAGATATTCACCCTTAGGCATGTCGCGAAAGGAAGCCAGCACAATAAATATAAATTCAATTTCAATTCGAAATGTTCAGGCACATAAGCCACTGATCTATGGTATACCTACTAAAGAGTCTTAAGGATATTAGTTGGCTTTATACTTATGTCATTATGGTTCTAAAGCGCAAAACTTTAAGCTGAAGTTCATGCAGTCTTCCGTTTATAAATTTTTAATATCTGAAAGTTTGGGACGCTTCGCTTCGTAGGGAATGCATGAATAATTATTTGGAGCAAATTCTTCAGATGTCTGGGATTAGAAGAGCGCCTATTGCGTACAGGATTACTTCTATCTATTGTATTTATACAACGATTATAGTACATATATTTTATTTTTAAGTCGTTTACACAAAACAGATAATATTAGTTTCATAGACCGTAGAAGATAATTCAGAGGTTTTAATTAGAAAAGTCAACCAAAATATGTAAATTAGGTATCTATAGTTTAAAGCTTGATGGTGACTGTGTTAGGTTTTTTCATAACTGTCCACGATTTATTAGAATAACTTTGTACCTATTCAAATACAATTAATTTAGTCTCTGAAAGTGAGTAATTATAAATTGGATAGTGTTTGGTCACAAAGCCATTATATGGCGTACAATATTTAAAGATTTTTAAAATTTGCATGTCATTGAAATTTAATGTCCGAAAAATAAAAATAACTATAATGAACACATGAATGGCAATACTAAGGATATGAATTATTTAATAATAAAAAAGAAATATTAATGTCATGCTATGTGATAATGAGATCACTAAACAAAATAAAGTAAAAAACAAAACAGAAAAAAAAACAGAAAATGTGATTAATGACAAATATAGAATCAAATTAAAATGAGAATGATGAATGAGATAATATAAAATGAATGATTATTAACAACAAAATTTCAGGAAGGGTTGCATATTGCGCATATCATAATATTAAATTAAGTACTTATTCTTATTTTCAAAATGTTCGTTAAGATTATTATTAGATAATACGACTTGTTTAGGCCAATAACATATGAGCCATGCCTCTACGAGCGATTTTCGCTACAAAGCAGAAAAATGCTGCTACGGTGCAGCACACGTATAGCCTCCAATGGGTTAAGCACTCGAGGCCAATAAATCACACATAACTCATGCCTCTACGAGCGATTCCCGCCATAAAGCACATAAATGTTGCTTCCGCGCCTGTTTTAACTAAAATGGCGATAAAATTCGTTTGTCCTTATCTGTCACTGACATTTGTGTTCGTAAGAAAGGGACAACGCACATTTTATTTAGCAGAGGCATTTTAAGTTTTATGAATAAGGGGGTTTGCCTCCAACGGATTAAGCACTCAAGCCCCACATATGATTAAAAAAACATGCCCCTACGAGCGATTTCTGCTACAAAGCACATGTAGCGTTGTTAAGTATAGTAAATAGTTTATAGCAAACTAGCTGATATGCCCGTGGCTTCGCTCGCGTCGTTATAGGAAAATGTTACATATTTAATTTTCCCGTGGGAATAGATGTTTTCCCGTTGGATTATATTTATTAGTAAGGATTTAAATTTAAACTTTATACTTTTCTCATGATTGGCGTCATGAGAAAAGTATAACCACATTAAGGGTCGCCACGACGCTTGACTCTCCATACAAACGTAGTTTGGTTCTCATTTCTTCATTTCATGTCAGAATGACATGCATATTTGAATATAGAATGGGATATGCTATATCTGTGGGAAAATAGTTTGTGTTGCTAGAAATTAAAATACAAAAATAATAGAGCGTGAATAACGTTTTTCATAAAAGTATCTTATGGCTTCATTATATTTCTATTGGACCCGATTCTACAGTGGCCTCTAAACTTCCTAAATTTTATTTAGGTGTCGCTAAAACACTTTGCTAGTCTATGCGCAGCTGTCATAATCAAATGACAGCGCTAATTTGAATCTGACGTTTCTTATTTTAGGCGGTCTATACAACTTACTTAGCTGCCTAAATAGTATTCTAAATATTATGTCGTTTTTAATCTGCCGCCTAAATTATGTCTAAAAATTAGACAATTTAGTTTTAGGCTAGTTAAGCCATATGCACGTAGAATCGGGTCCAATGTTTATCTTTTATAACAGAAACTTGTTTTAGTCTAAGATATGGTGGATCTAATTTTGTACAGACTTTCATGTCATTCTAGTATGCCGTTTTAAAATGAGAACCAAATTACGTTTGTATGGAGGGTTGAAATGAGTCGTCCTTGCTGGGGACTCGAAGTCACACACTTGAGTTGTAAAAAAGTTGTAACATATTGGTCGTGGGTTTGAAATACTTTGGGAGATTTTACAGTTATATAACCCTAATGTAAAGTTGCGAAGTGACAACCTGCGCATGACAGGGTAATCCTAGACCAGAACCCACCCATCATATATTGTGAAAATCAAAGGTTATGATCGTGAAAATTAAAATCGTGGCTTCTCAGATACTCCTTTTACGACATTAAAGATTTTGACGAGTTGCCACAATAATAATGAATGTATATATGCATTTAATTTAAGAATGATGAGTATATTGACATGCAAATATTTAGAATATTTTTAATAAATGACTTAAAACTTATGTTATACGTAAACCAAATTTCGCGAATTTCATGAGAAGGCCCACAAAAATGTATCAGCCCGTCTACCGACGTAGGTAGAAAAGTTAATATTTATAGGCACAGATAATAAACTGTAATAATTCAGCATTCCTCACCCTCGTCAAGAGATGCCATTCATGCTTATCTCACTACCTTTAAACTAATAATAATCGGCAAAGGCTTCCACAACTCTAGCTAAAACTGGCCGAAGTTGAATGTCTAATATTCCGCGATAAAGGGCCTTAGTGCATTTTAAAATTAGCCGCAATAAAGAACCTTACTACCTTACCATAACGTCCTTTATATCATCGTCTCTCAAGATGCACTAAGGTCACTTTTCCCTGAAAAGAAACTAGTAAGAAACAAAAGCCATTGTTACTCCAAAACACCTGATTTCGACATCAGTCGTAAGAAGATGTGAACTTTATGTCGAATATTACATGGTTGAAATTTAGCTGTAAAGTTTAAAGATATGATAAGATTTCTGGCTGCTTTGTCAGTTTGCTTAAACGCTTATTGCATTTAATATTCCGAGGTGTTTTTGAGGTAGCAGCTTTAGTTATTTTGGCATACAATTTCGTTCCTATTTCTGTTATTTTGAAGTAAGTAAGTTGTGGCAAGGTATCTGCCACGTTCAATAATAAAGTAACCAGTAATACACTTATTACTAGGTACACGCATTTAGAATCACTATTCTAAATGTGTCGTGGTATCCTACTACTAACTACCACGGCGTTCCTAAGTTGACTAAATAACAAAATGTACTCTTACGATCACTTTATTTTTTTACGAAATATTCTCTGTATACTAGAAAGAGATACCGCGTTTATCTAACTTAGACACAAACTTGCAAAGAGCGGAATTAACTGATTTTTTTAGCCCAATTTATTTGTAGACTAGCTTCCGCCCGCGACTTCGTCCGCGTGGACCCGAGTTAAGAACTATCCTATATTTTAATCCAGGCTATAAACTATCTTCGTGCAAAATTTCATTCAAATCGGTTCAGCCGTTTAAGCGTGATTGAGTAACAAACATCCAAATATCTAAACTTTCGCATTTATAATATTAGTAGGATTAATATTTTCAGAGTAATTTCTTGTAAGTTATTTGATAATGAAAAAGCGCGATCTTAACAGTTAATTTTATTCAGATCTTTACTATTCCTTATGCCGTGTGTGTGTATTAAACCATTGGCTCCAATTTTCCTAATGGCCTGGAAGATTGCTAGACACATTCGATGACTAGAATAACACCCCCCCTTAATATTATCCTCAAATTGATGTCGTTACGTCTATTGTGCGATCTTCATCTAGCGGGCAGATAAATGGGGGTCCATTTAGGTGATCGGGACAACTATATCACTGGTTTACAATAGGGGCTTACTTTCTTCTATTTTATATTGATGATAAGTGATCGCATCACTTTGTCTATTCTTTACTTTATAAGGGTATTTCTTTCGAAGAAGTATTAGATACTAATACTAATAATAGGGGGGGGGGGGGTTGCAGGAGTCCGCTGCATGCCACCAGCATAGGACCGGTCACTTTGGCACTCTTTGGGGGAGGCCTATGTCCAGTAGTGGACGTCTTTCGGCTGATGATGATGATGACTAATAATCGGTATTATTAAACTAAGGAAATGTATTAGCAATGCTAATATTATAATGAGGAAGTATCTGAGAGTGTTATATGTAGGGGTAATATCCAGAACTACACATCCAATTTGTAGGTATATGCTGAACTTTTGGGCTTAATATTCATCAATCTTCATTATTGGCTCCTGTTACAGGCCCCACCCTGTATACTATGAAACTATACTATATACCTATGGCTCTGCGAGCTGTAGATCTCGCGAGTCTGTTTTTTTATTCCAAAACCTGAATCGACTAAAATAAACCATGTAATTATCGAAAGTGCCCACAAAATTTCACAAGAATAGGCTGAGAAATGCGAGAGGTAGAGGCTGTTCTAGCCAGACATACTATAGTATCCGCAAAACCAAGTGGCGAGTCAGGAATAAAAGTCAACACTATTGTTGCACGGCCCGTTCCATAAGGCAGTGCAGGTGCGAACGAGATGCATGATCCAATGATTTATGACCTGACTCGCCACTTGGTTTAACGGATACTATAAAGCATTTTTGCCCAAGTTCAAAAGGAGAGTTTTGTTCGCTCGTTCAACTATGAAATTATCGACATATACAAGGTGTAACAAAAATGGGTATGAACCGATCAAGGGCTTAACAGGTATCGAGGTCTGATAAGAAAAATCAGAAAAAAAAAATATTTGACGGGTTTTTTTTTTACCTTATTCTGGAGCGTTGGCCGACTGGGGCGACAAGCTCCATAGAAATGTAAAAAAAAAAAACCTGTTGAGCCCTTGATCGGTTCACACCCCATGTTTGGTACACCCTGTATAATAATTGATAAGTTTGTTTGTAGGTAAATACGTTCTCAACAACGACACGATTTCGATGAGATTTACTGCTTACGGCGGCTAGAATCGTTCTTATTAGGTTTCATTTCCGGTATAATTTCTTTTCTCCATAATTTCGCATAGCTGAGGTCGGTCTCTCAGCACGGCTATCACAAGACGGCGCGCGAGCTCCCTCGTAGTTTCTCGCACTTTCCGTCTCTCTCTTATTAGAACACTTAGAACAAGAGGTATAGTGCGAGAAAAATCGAGAGTATGTCGCGGCCGTCCCATGATAGACGTGCAGGTAATTTATACAATCATTTGAAGTACCTACTAGCTGCAAGGTATTAAACTTGACATACTTCTACTTGGCCCAGTTTTTCTCTCGGCTAACAAAGTAATCTGCTTCTTTTATTAATTGAAGACTTAAAGAGATTATTCTAAATTCCATGAAAAATTCACGCTTTAGTCAAAGAGTATGGGAACAGGTGGTGTTACTTACTTTCGTACGTTACCCCAATCAATAAGTCCTTTCGCGAAGTAGGACATTACCAGTCATTTCTATATTTGGCAGATACCTACAGTGATCAAAGTGATGGTAAAAAGCATATAAGGAAATTAAAGGATTTTTAAAATATGCTTAGCCGGATTCGAACCGCCGGCGAACACAGGCATACATTGCATTTTGACGATCTTTTATACCCTCATACACAAATAGCACTGGAACATAGGTTTCATGTGCTCTGCCTTTCCATCTTGGGAATTAAGGGGTGAATATGCATCTATCTAAGTTCTCAGATTCTGGTATGGTTTTTAGTCGACGGCCTATTTGACTGGACTAATAGACGTATCAAAAATTTACGAGGACTTCGAATAGCTCAAGTTTGCAGGTGTGGGTGGCGGCGAAATACTTTCTTCAGTTATTGTTTTCGCATTTTTCGTGACCGACTTCAGAAGAGCTGGTTCTGTTCGGGGCATGGTGGTGATCAGACACGTCAATAATTGTATTAGTTTTAACATTAAGTTTACCCCATGGTTTTTATTATTTAACCCTCGACGCAAAATGAAGTATGACGTGTCTGCGTGTCTGTCTGTAGCATCGTAGCTCGTAAGTAAATGGACCGATTTGAATGCGTTTTTTTTTCTAAGAGCTGACATGGTTGTTTAGCGGAGATATTGAACTTTGAATTGAAAATGTCGGGATTTTTTAACTTGTCTAAGTTGTTAATTATTTGTACGAACGTTTCGATTCGTAAAACTTTACGTTTATTGATAAAACTTAATAAACCTCGGTCAACTAAAATGGGTAGGTTCTGTCACTTTATCACAAACACAAACGTTACAGAGGTTTATAGGAACAAGCGTACGGCTCACCTGATGGTAAGTGGTTACCCTAACCTATAGACGCTTGCAACTTCAGGGGTGTTACAGGCGCGTTGCCGACCCTTTAAGAATGTATACACTCCTTTTTAGTTTTATGAACGTTCATGAATATGGGACCGTTAGGAAATACATTTATATTTTTCTAACGGGAATTTCTCCAGTGTTTTCAGTCACAGGTACTTAGTGGGATTTCCCTACGGCGGGCTTAACCCAAACGAACAAAAACATTCGGCATATTCTATCCCTTGGCAGTCAACTTTTTTAAGCGAAAAGACAGCCGCATGTTTGCCTGTTTTCCTTTGTGTCCGTGGCTTATCACTAAGCTTGACCCGAACTTTTATTCAAGTATCGCTTTATCGTTGTTATTATCACCGAGAGCCCAGGCAAACTTAAGAGTCCGCAGTAAGCTCGGCCGAACTTCACCTTCCCATACAAATGTAGTTACGCTCTCATTTTAAAACTACGTGTTGGATTGTGACGAAACTTTGCATATACAATGACATGAGGTATATCTATGTCTGTGATTACTTTATATGGTTCCAGTTTATAAAACAAACTAAATACAGCAAAAACAAGTTGTGTATGAAAAACTTAAATGCGCTGTATTTTTTTACTATTGTTATCTGAAGCTACATAAACTAATTACAGACATAGATATACCTCATGTCATTGTACATGCAAAGTTTCGTTACACTCCGACACGTAGTTTTAAAATGAGAGCGTAACTACGTTTGTATAGAGAATCGAGTTTACTGCGGACTCTTAAATAGTCACCACCAGGAACACAACACAGACCTACAGAGCAACCTAAACTTTTAGTTGGCTCGGACAACATTTAGAATTTCAAAAATACTGCGGATCCCTGTTAAAGGAAAAGTTGAAAAAATAACAACTCATTTCAAGAATCACCATGTGAACAAACGCCAACACAGAGTGAAAATCCTGTATTTATATTGAACCTTATAACAATGTCCATAAAGTGCACGGATGGTCAGTTAACTGTGTCGGCGATGGTACGCTTTCGGTTCGCCCGCGCTATCAAACCTACTTCTCTATCTTCTGTATCTTTCTTTACTCATGTCGAATTCTGACCACATCTGTTCTAACAACTCTAATCTTCTTTCAACATAAAGCATAGTCCATTTAGAACTGGCACATTAGAAGTCATGATAAAAAAATAATCTCGGTGATAAAAAGTAAGCAGAATAACAATATGCTCTAATTACCTCCTGCATATTTTTAATAAAAACGTTGGGAGTGAACGAAGTGGCCTTGTACTGTCAGCATCAAAAGTAACTGCGCAAACGAAGATGTCAAAAGTTTTTATTAAAAGGGAATAGGTACGAGTTTTTGACGTCTTCGATTGCGCAGTTACTTTTGATGCTGACTGTACCCAGCGCAATCGTGTCATGGACCCCACGAAAAAACCCTGAAGTAGTGGTACGCAACATAACACTGTAGTGGGAACCCAGATCGGTTAAATATACCGTGAAATTCTACGAATATTTATTTAAGAAAACAATAATACTCGCCTCAGCGTGATGGCACCATAAAGACAGCATCTTACCATTAACCCTAGGAAGTCATAAACTTAAAAGAAATGGGACTTAAATAAATATTGGGCACTCATAACGCTTAACTATGGCAGTTCAAGGAATATGGACAATAGATTCAATGGCAAGGTTTGCACACGGTACAACCAAATGACGACTTTGCCACCATTGGCATAATGTTCGTTGTAGCATATCCTATTATACAGATATTGCGCAAACCATTGTTTCAACTTACAGCAAAGTGCAAACACGTGCTGAACAGACGACGTAGCAAATTCCGTGAGCGGGGAGAAAGCGGCACGAGAGAGACGGAGTGTGATCCTGCCTGGAGGAGAGAACGAGAAGCAAGACGAGGAGCGTACGCGCAGATCATAGAGAAGCGGGGGGTGCGATGAGAGGCGGATACCGGCAGAAAGACCTTATTGTATTAGAATTAAGTTGAAAATAAGGATAAGCGATTGTATAAATAAAGTTGTAGCGTAAATTGAAGGGAGGAAGGATTCACGTAAACGGGAAAATGTCGCGAGGACGACACTTGTTCTGGAACCACGGAAGAAAACGATACTTTCAAATTACTAGATGGCCGGTCTTTCCTGAGTCTGACCATATGAGACATCTAAGTGTTTTAAGTAATAGAGTCAGTGTAGTGCTTCTATACAGTATTGAAAGGGCTAAGTATAAATCTTGAGAGATCAATGAACAGATGAATTAGCGGGCGAAATCACTTATATATATACTCTTCCTTTTAATTACCATTGTAATATCCTTATCACAAAGAGTTGCTTGCTTGCGCTCTGTAGGCATAGTACCTACTTGTAGATAAATCAGTCCCATCTGTTCATTTATCTACCTTTATTGTATAATTGTGTAACTATCCATCGATTGATTGTGGAACGATTTTAAATAGTGTTCTGTACAAGTTGGGTTCGATTCCCACTCGCGTGTCATTGCTTGCACACAGATTGTTGTCTGGATTGACCAAAGCCGACATCGACAGTATAAACAATAAATACGTTAGCGAATATTTGAACGTAAAGCCTAACACAGCTAAGGTCATTTCAGCCAATATTGTTTATGATATGCAAGTGTATTTGATCTAGGTATATTGTTTAGTGTCCAAACGTGAACTCGTGTATTTGTCAAGTTAGAAAATATAGGAAGTAGACTATTGGGTAGTTACTTGTTGTAACTCATAGTTAGCTAAACTGTGTCATAATTAACTTTAGCGTATAATATTTGTTACTTTATTAGGGGTTAATAAAGGCAAGAGGTTTTTTCGTTGAGATTGCTAGATTTTTCCTCTTTAGGTTTGGCCTAGGTTAATCAAAGCAATCACCAAATAAGACTACAACTAGTTTTATTTGGTATATTAGTCAAGAGTTTCGATTAAAATCACAATCAATAAATTCCTTTTCCTTTTTCTACTTTCAACTGGTTTTTTAATCCATTACCTGCAGACTCCCAGTCGGATACCCTTAACTACTAAATTACATAATTAGGAGCAACGTAGATAAGGTCACAAGTATCATAACATAACAATAGTAAATCTCTTTACTATTGTGCTCGAACAGGCAGTGTCTAACTTTTGAAGTATTAATCATTCTATCAAAATCTAGTATATCTAGCTACTTAATAGGCGACTAGGGTCAGATTTAGTGAAAGCCTCGTTGTTCTTTCAGCAGTTTTGACGTGGCCGAAGAGAAGACTCCACCTGTCTGAGGGACAGGGGGGTACAATCTAAGGTCACAGACTTGTCCATTCTATAGTATTCACAATCGGTTAATTTTACTCTAATTAACCTGATTTAACTTGGTATCGATATTTAGATAGAATACATTAAATAACTGGATGTTGTTTAATCTTTATTATAAATTAGGGAACTGATTAATTGCCAAAGAGAACGAGTGTTTATATGGCCTGCAGTGGGACTGGTATCCACCGATTTGAAGTGCACGTGGGTTGACAATTGAGTGGCCACTCATAATCATAGCTACAGAGGTAGCAAGATCTGACTTAATTCAATCACATATTGCATAACATATGCACATGGTCAACCCTCCCAAGACTCAGGCGATCTCAGCACTAGGCTGGAGATAGGACCAGCTACGTAGCTAACTTATATACTGGATACCTTTTCCCCCGTACGTGGGTAGCAAACGAAACTGACCCTAGAAGCTTTGACGTACCAGAGATAGGCTCGCCCTATATCAAT
Source organism: Epinotia bilunana (assembly GCA_947049275.1). Classification (NCBI taxonomy): domain Eukaryota; kingdom Metazoa; phylum Arthropoda; class Insecta; order Lepidoptera; family Tortricidae; genus Epinotia; species Epinotia bilunana. The sequence goes on along the minus strand of OX346273.1, from coordinate 8,808,278 downwards.
ACCATTTACACTTAGGAAGTAATGTTTTGCGCCTTCACCTAAACTGGACGCAGTCTAGGTCAAGAATTGATGACTCTATTTTCCATACGGCGAAGAAAAAAATAGTTAATAGCGAAACAAGTACGTTCCGTGAGGAAATGACTCTGGGCACGAGTGGCTAAAGATTGTTTGTTCGAGCTAAGACTAAAAGGACCCTTAATACCATTTCAACACGCTCAAAAATATCTAGACAGTCCTTATCCTCTTGATATTAGACTCGTGTGTAGGTCATTTTGAGCACTTGACCCGCTTAGCTACTTTTGCTGCTGACTGTACTTCCCCAGCTGGCTGCAAACGACACTCCGCTAAGCCCTGCCTCTTGAAGCATGCGTTCTAAAACGAGCTTGTGTGTTTTACTTATATAGTAATATCCTGTTGTTTATCTGATTGTAGATTCCAGGAATTACCGCACTAATTAATACCTTTGTGAACACAGCGCATGATGCCGTTTAGATAATTCGATTCGAACAGGAGCCAGTTTTCATTTCCTAACAGGAAATCAAAAATATCAAGATGTACAGACAATAATAGTGGCCTCAAGGGTAAATTGATAGCAGTGTTGTTGTGGATGTCTCACTAATGGCCGGTTCCAATAATCAATCCACCGATAGTTTTCCTCACCAACAGTTACATTTTGAAACATTTTCTACGGGTAATCTGTCAAAATGTAACTGCCGGTAAGGAAACTATCGGCGGATTGATTATTGGAACCGGCCATAAAGGTACTTTTCAGGGCGCGTTTTAAAGTACAATTTTAGTCATATTCGTAATTAAGTTTTCATAAGTAAACAGGGTGGACAAAGACACTTCCTAGGATGAAAAGGAAATTGAGACATGGTGAGGTAATTTCTAGTATGACAATAATCTTTCGCTGCAGGGTAGAGCAGGGGAGACCGAATGGTATTTCTCCAACTAGATTGATGTTTTACAAGACAACGAGTTTCATTGGTTCTCCCAGGTTAGATCTGCAACAGGTCATCACAAAGTAGGTAGATAGTAGTAGATACTTTAGCCCTAAATGTTTCATTAATTCATTAATTAATTAAATCTATAATTATTCCAAAACAAAATTTACCTAACCTAATGAATTATTTTTGAAGAAATTCAAAGAAAACCCGAAAGTTTACTGTATCGAAGTAAACTGCATAAGATCTAGAGAAAAATTAGGTCTAATGAAGCATTAGGGCAAAAATTAGTGCGTCAAGTGACAAGACCACAGTTTCATTCATCCATTGGCACGTGAGAGCCCTTATATCACAGCGACCATCGCTGATTTATTGTGATCAATCAAAGATCTTACATGAAATATCAATGATTATCTCCCATGCAAGAGCGGTACAGTTGTTGTATTTACCGTCTTCGTCTTGGAGAGTGGCGCCCGTCGGCAAACGAAACTGGACACCGAGAAGGGCCCTTATTCTGAGAGTTCCGCTCATGAGCACCCGCCGCAAACGGAATCGATGAATGAGTGCACGAGTGTGTATGTATAGTCAACGACATAGGTGGTTAGTGTAGACACGGAAAAAATACGTTATTTCTGATTCTGTATGTTAAGGACACTGAAGCTCTCCCCAATCTCATTAATTCCGCGTAGCAGGATTAGCGTTTTTCCCCACTTTAATTTTTAAGCCCGAGGTCGCTTTGACCTCTAATCCCAAGATCATAGGCACTAGTTTAATGAAAGCGACTGCCATCTGACCTTCCAACCCAAAGGGAAAACTAGACCTTCCTGGGATTAGAGCGGTTTACTCACGATGTTTTCCTTCACCGAAAAGCTAGTTACGCTAAATAATTGGAACATAAGTTCTGAAAAACTCATGGTACGAGCCTGAATTCGAACCCACGACCGTCACTTGACAGCCGCAAGTAGCTTATAATATACGCAAGTGTTATAAAAATAAATATGAACACTTTCACTGCCAGGAACCCGCCTAGCGGGCGCCTACGCCGTGGTCGCTTTCCGGTACATACGAGGAAAACCACGGAATCGGCTACGAGCGTAGCGCGTAGCGAATCTTGGCAGTCAATGTGTTAATATAAGTGTGTAACAATGCAAGTCGGTCCTGTCCTGTAACAGTTAACTCGAGGAACCACATAAGATCAGCCTCGAGTCATTATGGCTCGAAACTGAATTGAGTGGACTTTTTCGGATTTCGATTATTAACCGAGCGAGCGGAGCGAAATAATTCAGCTTGGGCCAAAATTCTTTCGTATGTCCGGATGTCCATTTATCCGGCTTTTATCCGCGACAGGTCGCATTTCTCAACCGATTCTCGTGAAGTTTTGTGAGCATGTTCCATAGTTATATAATTTTCTATGGGCTACAGTTTAAAAAATAAATATGAAATACAGGCTCGCGTGTTCTACAGCTTGCAGCGACTCATACATTATTTAGGTTAAGTTTGCTGAAGTCACGTGTATTATTTTTCTTTTTTGTTCTACCTCTGCACAGATTCGGTGGCTGCATGCATGTATGCGAAAATTTCACCCGCGGCCGCTCAGACTTGTCACGAGAGCGCATTCCTGCAAGAAACGCGCCGTGAATGTCGTAAAAAGCGTTATTTGCCGCAAAATAACTCGAGTTAGCGTTAAATTGCATCCCTCGGCGGATGCCCGGCGTGCTCAAGCATCGATTGGGATTAGATCGCAGCAATTTAGCCTTATTAATATTAATAACGAGTGGCAAACCGGATCGTGGAAGGATTTACGTTGTCTATCGGCTTCTGTAGCGCTTCCTTTACTGGGATTACAAATTTTCCCGCTTATTCATAAAGCTTAACCTCTGTTAAGGTGCTGATAGACTTCAGTATTCATGTGTAATGAGCTTTCTAGCGAACGCTATATTACAAGTACAAGCTCATAAAATAATAATTAATATTTTAATTACATAATTGTATTGTATGTGTGTTAGGCTTTAAGGTATTTGTAACTATGGGCCTTAGTTGCCAGAAATAAATGACAGTTATTATTATTATTAAATAATCAGGAGCGTTTTAGCGAGTATTCTAGCGAGTATTCTAGCAAACATTCCAGCGAAAAGACAGTTTTGCTTGAAGCTTTTGCCGAGCTAATTTGTTCCGCGTCCATCTTCGTGACTACATATTTTTTGACGAGTATTGACTCGAGCGTTCGCTAGAATGATTGTGAAAATGTTCGTAGCGATGTTTGGCTCTATGCTGGGCTCTGTCCGTTGTTCAGTTCCACAAATTTAAACACGGCGAATGCCTGTTTATCTTTCACATTTACATGTGAACGATAAAAGTCTATCAACACCTTAATACAGCGACACAGCTACGTAATCAAAAAGTAAATTACGGTCTAAAATACTCATTTAGTCCGCTCGCAGGATAGCGAAGGATGCAAAATAAGTACCCACATGAATATGACCTTTATAAATCTAGGTTTAGGATGATTCATGCGGCCTATTTCCGGCTTTGGAATTACTTTCAATACTCCCGCCATGACGGATACAGAAAGGATAATTTGGTTTAATACTGTGCCTGATAATATCCTCCAGGGCCTTCAAATGTAAGAATAAATTATTACAATTTTAAAATGCATGGGTTGTGTAAAAGTTCTTTGGAAAATGTAGCCGTTATAATTCCTCGCAGCTTTCGTGAGACACGTTTAAAATAATACCAGGGGAGGCTCACTCCGGGATTTCGTCGCGCCGCTACAAATACATAAGGTCAACTTCAGCCGGTATGTTAGCGCTGCTACGGTACGCAGGCGTCCTATCTCAGCACCTTGCATGGCCACGTTTAGCCTCGTTCGGCATACCTAAACAAGGTTTTTTTTTAATAGAGATCCTTTTGTACGTAGTACTATTATTTATTCTGTGATAATACTAACATAACATTACCTACAGGGTTAAATCCACGTATTAAATTAAATGTCACTATTCTTCGGGATGAGTGTTTACACTGCCGCGAAAACACTCATCCTGAAGTTAGGGAGTTCCCGAAGAGTTCGAAATATGTCGCCCGTAGTGCCATTTGGGTCAATCAACTATTTCTTGTTGTTATTCTGTCTCATTAGTCAGGAGAAAAAATTACAGTTTCATAGAAAAATTGTTACAATCTAACATGCCTAGAACATGGTCCTTCCAAGGGTCGAACTTGACTAGAGAACCCCCATTAGGTGATTTGTAACCCGTAAATTGCAGTTTTAAAAATTAGCTCAGGAGACATAACCATGGCAACTAGTTAGTAGTAATGGGCCATATTCGATGTCGATACGAATTTATAATAAATTACCAAATTATGTTAAAGATGAGCAAAATTGTAATAAATAGCTTCCCGGCCCGGCTTTGCACGGTTAGTGAATGACGTATTTTGCATTTTCCTGCGGTAAAAAGTAGCCTATGTTTATCAGGGATAATGTCGGCTTCTAATGGTAAAAGAATTTTTCAAATCGGTCCAGTAGTTTCGGAGCCTATTACGAAACCCTCCAGGAAGGACTTAACCCCAGGGAGTTAAGAATATTCACGGATGGGTCCAAGACAAGGTCAGGCACCGGATCAGGAGTATTCTCGGAGGACCTAAACATACAAATCTCGACACCATTAGGAATCCATAACTCAGTCTTCCAGGCAGAGTGTATGGGCATTATAATGGCCGCTCAAGCAATCGCCTCCAGGGAGGTAAGGGGATATCCTATCCGCATACTTTCCGACAGTCGATCTGTACTGCAAGCCCTGCAAGCTCACACGACAACGTCTGGGCTGATACACGAGTGCCACAAAATTCTATCAGAGTACCAACTGCGAAATAACCCTGCAATGGATCAAAGGGCACAAAAATTCACGTGGTAACGACGCAGCGGATGCACTGGCTAGAGAAGGCTCAGAATCAGTAGCCATAGGACCGGAACCTCCCCTATTCCTCTACCCCCTGCATGGCTGCGGAGCACACTGCGACTAAACACCAAGGTAGAACACCAAAAAATTTGGAATACCCTAGGCACCTGCAGGCAAACCAGGGAGGCCCTCCCGACAATCAACCCCGGATTGGCAAGGAAGCTAAAACAGCTAAAGAGGCCGGCACTCCGTCTCTTGATAGGAGCCATAACTGGTCATGCACTATTAAACAAACACCTTTTCACCTTAGGTATTACAGACAGTCCTCTCTGCAGAGCCTGCACGGAAGAGGAAGAGACAGCCGCCCACGTCATCCTGACGTGCCCTGGGGTGGCAGTATACCGGGCAAAGCACCTCGGAACACCGGGGTCCCTACCGGAGGGCGGAGGCCGTCGGCAACATAAATTCCTGGTGGAACTGGGCTGGCACGAATAATAGTAGTGCCAGAAAAAATAGGCGCAGATATGACGTCGAGTTGCGGAAACCCAGCCCGCGTACACCTATAACCTATAACCTATATTCGGAGCCTATTCAATACAAACAAACAAACAATCAAATCTTTCCTCTTTATAATATTAGGTAGTTAAAAACATTTTAAAAGAAAAATCGTTTTACAGTGTAAATAAATATTTAAATCCCCCATCAGGTGTAAAATTGTAAATAGGTATAAGTAATAATAATAAATGTAAAAAAAATGGATTATATCTTCAATTAATTATTTTCATTCATATACTCAAATAGTTTCTTATTTTTTCTTGTTAGTAATGTGACTAATAATGTTTTAATTAAAATTCCTGTTTTGCCGCGCCCTATCCTGGTCCTCGTATTGTACCTAGCATTATCTCGCATGTGTTTGTGTACTTGGTTGCAAATAAATAATTAAATGAAATGAAATAGCAACTAGTTACAGAAAATAGTTGATCCACCCATTTAATACGTGAGTTAACCCTAGTATTGTTTTCATTCCTCTCGCAAATAAAAAGCAAAATTGAAACTAGAGTCCTTACAAGATACTTATGACTAAATTAACTTTGTTGATCGGATTTGGGGAACTCAATCGTTGTGAAGATACCCATTACCTGCACGGCTATCACAAGACGGCGCGCGAGCTCTTGATTTTTCTCGCACTGTACGTCTCTTTCTAAGTTTTCTAATAAGAGAGAGAAGGATAGTGCGACAAAATTCAAGAGAGCTCGCGCGCCGTCTTGTGATAGCCGTGCAGGTGACCCGTAAACCCTTGCACGTGCCGACGAAATAATTTTCACTGAGTAGGAAGGCGTTAAAGATCTTCAATTTACACGTGGAATTTTGTGTCCTGTTTTTTTTTCATATTTTCATTTGAACCACTGGGCGTAAGATGGTTGCCATTTTTACAAGCTTTTATTTAGTTTCACCTGTCCCGTTGCCTGTCTGTCTGTAATCAAATCTTGCAAGTAAAATTTGATCCCCTTCACGGTTTCCGATTGAGCTGAAATTTTGCATGCATGTATAAATCGCATGACAATGCAATATTGTGATGACGTGGAGCTGATCTGATGATGGAGGCTGGAAGGTGGGCATAGGAACTCCGGAATAAAAACACATAACTCCATCGAGTTTGGGCTCGTTAGAATCGTCTCAATGAGTGACGGTATACAGAAAAGTACAGTCGGCAATAAAAGCTTGTACCAAAAATGAAATTTTTGACAGAAGCTTTATTACCTGACTGCTTGTTATGTCCTACATACAAACGCTCGAAAAACATAACCTATGTAAGTATGTATGTGGACAAGAAAATTATATTTCAAGGGCTACAGTCCAAACGGCTTGATGGATTTTGACATAATATGCTGTCGTTGAAACAAGCTATAATATTTGAAAAGAGCAGTTGAGTTTTTTGAAAAATCTTTTGATTTCATTTGTTCGCTCGCACTCGCGTACTTGTCAGAATGTCACGGATGTCTTATCGTTATCTACGACGGTAAGTGACACAATCGGTTAAAATCTTCGGCCCGCCCGTTTTTACGGAGAATGAAACGTCTATTGAGGCCAACAACATTTTAGAAATGCATGTATCTGCAAATCTGCTCTGCCCTGCTAATTGTGCTTCCCGTAATCGTACAAAAATATAACCTTTGCTAATAAGATCTGCAGCATTTAGCACGTGCTAGAAGGTAGTGCAGTACTTGCTACGTTTATTGTAGATTCATTTGGCATATAACTATTTTGCTACGAATACTAAAAAGTCAAACGACTATTCAATATTACTGCATTTGGGAGTCTTGCGCGGCTAAAACTAAACGCAGCGCATTCAGAAGTAAATACCTGGCCGCGGCGGACAATAGTAAACTTGTCATTAGCTTTCAAATTTACTATTGACTGCCACCGCAGGCCGCTCCAGTCTGTGAGAAGCCCTAAGGCTGCCTGTGTGCTGCGGTGTGATGCTGGCTAAGTGCGTTTATAGCCTCTCCACATTTCATTTCATTTCATTTATTTTATTGTAATAATCATGTACATATAAGGTCTTCATTGCAATATTCAGTCCATGCCTCCCTGTTAGGGCACACAATATTAACTAACGATACTTACAACTAAATACCTAATATACATAATATACTGAACACTTTTAAATATGCAGTAAATAATAAATTTAATAAGAACATTTTATTTATATTTAAATTATAAAAACAATTCATTAATTATGCAAACAATTCAAATTATTATCGCTAAGAAAGTCCTTTACAGAATAATAGCAATTACTAATTAATGATTTCTTTAATTTATTTTTAAATAAAGTGATAGTAGGTACTTGTTTGATTACATTGGGGATTTTATTATATATTACAACGCATTTATAATGGGGATTGTTTCTATACATGGCTAAGTTTGTTTTTGGTAACATTCGTTTGTTCCTATATTGTGATCTAGTATTCTCTTTTTCTTTTTTAAATTCAAATAAATGTATGTTTCCGCGGACGAATAAGGCTGCATCCATTCCGCGCAAATGTGGTGCCTATTCGCATATTTTTTGCGGGTCGTGCCTTGTTAACCACATTTTATGTCGGTTTTTGGCCCACGTCAAACAGCCTGCGAACGCAAACAATTGTGACACTGCGAATGTGGAGCCAAGGAAGATTTCACATGCGATTCTCACCGCGATACGCGCCGCGATTATCGCCCGCGAATCGCGCGCAAATGCGGAGAGGCCATTGTGAGTATAGCGAGAGTAAACAAAACGCTACACATGCACCGAGGGCGGCGTACAGTGGTACGTTTCGTGCAAGCAAATCAGAGCGTCGTCGTCATTCGCGGAAGAGACATATGTGCGAAACGTTCCTGAAAATATTCGCATTTCGCACTTGATTTGGTTACATCTTGTATAATTCAAAAGAGTGATGAAGATGACTTGATGAGTAAAGGTGTTTTATATTTATACTCTAACTAGCTTCCGCCCGTGACTTCGTCTGCGTGGACTCGGGATAAAACTATCCTTTTTTTCAGGCTATAAACTATCTTCGTGCAAAATTTCATTAAAATCGGTTCAGCCGTTTAAGCGTGATTGAGTAACAAACATCCAAACATCTAAACTTTCGCATTTATAATATTAGTAGGATAAAAAATATCCCGAAACGAATTTATAGACAAACTAAGGTTTTGATTGTGTAAGTAAGCTAAATCGAAATAAGTTACAGTAAAAAATAAAATTGGTACTTACAAGCTATAGGTACAATTTTGTACTTTTCTGTAAGTAATGTAAGTATACGATTTCAACCGATTTTAATGCGGGTTTGGCCGAAAGCTGGCTTAATCGAGATAGTTCTTAGCTACGTTTCAACAAAGGCGGTTCAGCCGGTTTTGAGACATTGAATTTTGAAATAAAAAATGAATTTTTCCAAGTGGGTAATTACAAGTCGTTATAGGCGCATTCACCCGCACAGTTGCAGTTATAAAGCACACCCATACAACCGGATAAAAAAATAACTATGTGTAGATATATTATGTTATGCTTGTTAGCGATACCTAAATGGCAAATGGGAGTATAAAATGTTTATTTATAAAACGTGGACTTTCCCTTTTAAAACGGGGCTTCAAAGCTTGACCCGCATCCCATACGTTATCAACTAAATTAATTAAATCAGGACGAACAAGGTTCCATCTGACACTGAAGTTCCGCATTCTGATTTGATATTGTTTGATAATGAGGCTATCCGCAGCAGAACAAAGGTGACTGATATAGCCTATAGCTGACTGTTGAGTTTGTTTCGGCGTTTCTTCTTAACAGTGGTCTTCTTTTTCAGAAACGCTGGTAGAATTTTGACTTGTAAAGGTGCCATTACGGCCTACTTGCAGACCAAAATTCATTTATTTCATTCAGCCCTCCGAATCGCTAACTTAAGTGGCACTAGGCGGGGCACATTGCACGCAGCACCGATGGCCGTTGGGGCGGAAAGGTTCACAAGGCGGACTGATGACCTGGTAAAGGTGTCCGCTAGATGCGGGTGGCGCAGGAGCGAATCACATTGGCACTCTTTGGGGGTGGCCTATGTACCTACAGACGTCTTTCGGCTGATATGATGATGATAATGATGATTGTTTGATACTCTTTTTGGCGCGCCCTTGTGGTGTTGGGATAGAATAGCACCCTCTTTATTCCAGTACCTAAGAGTCACAATAGGGGTGTAGACACTAAATAAAATAATCAATAATGTCATAATTTCTCGAAAAAGGATTAAAAATGTAGTCGAGTGGAGAAAAAAACAATGCAAAAGGTTAAATATCACGAAGTTATAAGTGTCCAAAGTTTTAAGAAGTGGTTTGTTCTGTCCCTTTTTCGCAAAACGCAACTTCATATGAAACGATGACGCTGGAAGATTGTGACGTCACACTATTAGACGGCCAGCGTGTTCGACGCTGCCGGGGGGCATCCTGTAATGTGACGTCATACACTGTTTGCGTTTTCTCTCTCTAACAAGCAAAATTAAAACGGTTGTAGCTTCGTAATTCTTTGAGATATCTGAATGGGCTTTTCGTCACTATAGGCATATTTTTTTCCCTTTTTTCTTTTGGAGTAATAATAATTTTCGAGTCTACACCCGTATTGTCGACTATGAGAATAGGGTTGCAGTGACAGGGCTATCAACCTGTCACTGCAATATCACATTTTCTCCATGCTACAATTACTAAGTAACATAGGTATAATTCGATTATTTTGAGTTAATCGACTATTTATAAAATTATCATTGCAATTGTAATCTCCTACCTTGAACAGCAGAGTTGCTTTTTGAATGAACTACTTTGATTAATTCGGACAACTCAAATAATCTCAAGCATAGATACTCACGCCCGTATCCCATTGGGGTAGGCAGAGACCAAGGAACATCAAATAGTACGATTCCTACATACTTTTTTCGTTACGCTTCCACGCAACGGCTAACGAGTCAGAATGAGTACGCGATACACTGTGATATGAAAATGGGATACGAAATGTATGTGCCAGTTTGGCCTCCAGTAATTAAACTGGTACATATTATAATAGGAAACGGTTTTTCTAATGAGTAATTAATTAAAACAAAACGTGATTAACAAGGGATTTGTATTTTGGGCGTAAATTGTTCGTTATAAATTGGAGCGAATATCCTTACTAGTTAATATTAGGAATGCGAAAGTGTGTATGTTTGTCCTTCTTTCACGTCGCAACGGAGCGTCGTATTGATGTGATTTTTTGTATGGAGATAGTTTAGAAGCTGGAGAGTGACATAGGCTACTTTTTTCAGCGGGAAAACATCTAATTCCCACGGGAAAATTAATATGTTACATTTGTCTATAACCACCATCAGCTAGTAAATTACAAATGTCGAAATATATATATATCTATGAGTATGAATAACAGTTCATATTTATGGCAAATGTCGACTCCATAGCTTGCTGCTATATTAGTCTTACCATGCGACAAGAACTTCCGATGCCTACTAATGTCTGTTTGGTCACCCTACATTTCTTGAAGTTAAGTAGATACGTCAAACACACATACGTCAGATTTTCGCAAACTACCGTTAGGGTGACAACCATTTTGAATTATAAAGTAATTCCTTATTCAGTTTTATTCTGAAAAAAAAGAACGTTTGTTTAAGTAACTTCAAGAGAATAGTGTTTGTTAGCAATTACAGAATTAGATTTTTTTTCTCCTGATCACGAATTACAAATCATCGTGTATTGTTATGTATGTTTATGTACATTCATGATGCCAACCGATTTCTAAACCCTAAGCTGAGGGTCTGACTTCAAATGAAAATGTCGTAGGTACACATTGAATCTGTCAAAAACTGTTTCTTTAATTATAATTTAAAAAAAAATCGTCGCAGATTTTATTTATTGAATACATTTATAAAGAGAAAAATGCATTTCGTTGGACAGTAAAGTGTCGTTAAACCCTATCGAATATTATTGTTCCGCTATTCGTCCGCTGAATTCCCGAATCCAGGAGTCCGCTGGATGCGAGTAGTGCAGTTCCGGGCACTTTGGCACTCTTTGGGGGAGGCCTATGTCCAGCAGTGGACGTCTTTCGGCTGACATGATGATGATGATGATTCGTCGCTGGATGGACCAGGCCTGGTCATTGTGGTACTCTTCGGGGGAGGCCTATCAGCATTGGACTTATTTCGGCTGCTTTATTTTTATAACTGTTATGACTAGGCATCGGAGTTTTTGTCGCATGGTAAGACTAATAGCAAGCTATGGAGTCGAAATTTGCCATAAATGTAAACTCTTTTTCTGTTGCGAACCCAGTGCAGTTTTTTGTACGTAAAGTATTTCACGACTTCTCACATTTTTTGGCCCTCTTGTTCCTAACTTATTAGACATATTTTTATGTATAAATATCATTGCTTAGTAGGTATATCACTATAACTTTAAAAATTGGAGTAGTTAGCTGCGACTCCCTTTGAAGTGGCTACTTCCATCTTTGGGTCCCGAGAGAGGTTTAAAACATTGCCCTAGTCTTTCAATTTCGGACATAATGTGGCAGAGGTTATTAATTCTAGCCAATTAGGTAATTGAATTAAGGTCATAGTTAAGTTAAAGAGCTACTTTAATTTATATACCCTACTTTGAATAAAAGTGCACCTGCTGGTAACGCACAATATGCTCAAAACTAGTTTTCACCGTTTGTATTAAATGGTCCAGAAAATACCCACTGGTCAAATATGAGTCAATACCTAAGCCGCCTTTACATTAGGTACTTCCATAATCTACTTAGATACACGTCTGTGGTATGAACCAGCATTGAACACGATTTCATCTCCGAACGGAAATCAAACGCCCGCAGCGGCTTATCCGCGAACAAATGCGTGTTTAAAGCGGCTCTCATAGGTAATGTATGATTGACCAGGTATTTTGCGGTACATTTGTACCTCGTACTTCTACATAAATGTACATGACACTCGCCTTATCTTATCTTATCTAGATGAGGGCCCTTTCGGATACTTCGACCCAGTGGGATCTTTTGTGCATTTGCCCTCTCCTTTAGGTGGATGTCACACTGTGACGCATCAACGGACGGAGGTGCGTTTCTCGTTGTATGCAAGTAACTCAGATTGTATATAAATTCCGCGTGGTACGACACACTGCAACGCACCTCCGTCCGGCGAAATTTGTATGCAGCTCCGCACCTCCGTCCGTTGATGCGTCGCAGTGTGACGACCGCCTTATGCCTACTTCCAGGCTCGCTCCATCATTTCTACAAAACGGATGATGCAGCTCTGCGGGAGCACCTTGAATTCCTTTGGTTGCGGATAGCGGTTACCAAAGTAATTCATTCTTTGCCTGGCAAGGGCATGACACTCGTAGTACGACAGGGTAATTGAGTAACTTATCGAGCGAGCGTGAGAGTTAGAACATATCATTGTATAAAATGTTGCATTGTTCCCTGCAAGAAGCTAAACTTGTTAACCTGCTAATGTCAGAAAAACGTCTTGTATGCTAAATCTAGTGTGGAGTGACCTTGATTTGGTTGGCCGGTTTGGTTTCGACACGTATCCACAAGGTCCGAATCACGCGGCGACCTGTACGGCTACCATGAGTTTGACATTGCCATTTTTCGTTAACGAGAATCGAGTTTTCTATCTGTGCATCTCTATTGCACTGAAAGTACGAGCGGGATGCACAGATAGAAAAGTTGATACTCGTTAGCGTAAGCCGTCATTGTCAAACTCATGGTTAGAGCGCGTTCAGACTGGCGGGAACTGCGCGGTTCCAAAATCGCGCGATTCCCGCGCGGTTTGAAACGTAAAAATGTGTACTATTCAGACACCGCGGTTATTTAGCGATTGGAGTTTAGTTTCGGTGTCTCGGTGTCGAAGCGATCACCTCGATCCATTGCGAGCGAGCGCGTGGCATCCTGGAATGTGACTTTATGTGACGTCAAAACCGCGCGGCATCCGCGACGCAAACGCAACTGAACGTTGTCTCTCGAGTATTGAAATCGCGCGGGCCCCGCGCGATTGTGTTTTCTCGCGGTTGGTTGGCGGCAACCGCGCGGTTATTCAAACCGCGCGGTTATGTCTGAACGCTTTGGAACATTTTCAAGTAAATATGGAACCGCGCGGGAATCGCACGATTCTGGAACCACGCGGTTCCCGCCAGTCTGAACTCGGGCTTAGAGTACTGCATGCAATCCCGCCGATATCTGCCCCTGTAGCGTCATCTTAATGTTGAAACACCGCCAACGCATACGATTGTATTACGTACCATCCGCAAAAGAGGCCTAAGGCAATGTTTACACGGTAAGTTCAAACCAAAGCTATTTATAGTCCATGAATACCTACATGATCTGGGAGTTAGAATAAGATAAATTGAAGGTCAACACAGTTTTGTTTGCTTAGGTTTTGAACCCTTACTAACTACAAAGTATACATACCTTCTTACAATACTATTGCAGATACACTAGGTACTTTCATATTAGAGGGGAAATTCCTGTTGTTATCGTTAATTAAGTATTTAATTATTTAATTTTGATACTAAATTGCCCATAACGATCCAGTGTGACGCGTCAAAAGTCGGGCTTGGATGTTGCTTATTGCAAGAAGGGAAGCCTGTTTGCTTCGCGTTTCGAAGTCTTGCACCAGCTGAACGTAATTTTTCTCAAATAGAAAAGGAACTTCTGAGTGTAGTTTGGTCAACTCGCAAATTTCACTATTACATCTATGGGCGAACAGTCACAGTTTGAAATGACCACAATCCACTTGAGAATCATATTTATGAAGTCCCGTCACCAAGATTACAAAGACTGAAACGTTTAACAAATGATTAGGATTATAAATACCTACAAGGAAAATGAATGTTTTTAGCCGACTTGTTATCACGCTCTTATCAGACTTCTAATGATGTTGATGAATCTTCCATGTATGAGGTGATACATTGCATCGGTCTTGCACAGAATCTGGAATGTACTGAGGAACAAAAAACTTTGCTAATAGCTGAAAGTACAGTAGATAAAGAATTAGAATTACTAAAAAAATTAATAAAAAGAAAGAGATGATCTGCATTATTATCATAAATTAGGAGAACTTTCAATGGATAATAGTCTGGTATTTTGTAATGACCGATTAATTGTTCCAAATTTTTTAAGAAAAACCTTTATTAAAACTTTGCATGAAGGACACATTGGTATGTCAAAGATGAAACAGCTAGCTAGAAAATTATATTATTGGGCCTCACATTGATTCACATGTGGCGCGTCACTAGCGTACTACTTCCCCATCCCTACGCCGCGGGCCACCGCGGGGCAAGGCGAGACGCGTGAGGCGGCGCGGTAGCGGACCGGCTCGCAGTCGAGCGGCGCCCGCGCCGGCAGACATCGATCCAACTCCGAGCAAGACACATGTCGCTTTCGCCCGCGCACATACACTCGCTAAACTCGCTTTCGCTTTGTAACGCATTATCCGTGACATTATACTTAGTGTAATTGAGACTTGTCTTTCATTTAAAGACTAAACTATAGTGCATAGCTCCTATAGCTGGTGACCCCGACGTGATCGCTAAATAACTTTTATAGTGACTCGCTGTTTCACGCACCGCGGCAAGCAAGATGCCTGATAGTGACAAAGAAAACGGTTCCGACCGAACGTAGAAAACTACCGCGCCGGTCGAGAATGTTCGAGAAGATCCCGGAACGTCGGTCGACCGCGTTGCAGTCCGGTTGCCACAGTTTTGGTCGGATGACCCCGAAGTTTGGTTCGCGCAAGTGGAAGCACAATTTGAAGTCGCTGGAATTAAGACAAATGCAACCAAATACTTTCAGGTCATTCGCGAGTTAGATCATAAGACTGCGCGCGAAGTACGCGATATTTTAACTAATCCGCCGAGTACCGGAAAATACGAAAAGTTAAAATCGGAGTTAATTAACCGGTTATCTATTTCGCACGAGAATCGCAAGCGACAACTACTCACTCACGAAGAATTAGGAGACCGGACGCCATCGCAGTTTCTCCGCCATCTTAGGGCGTTGGCTTTAGGTGGCGTAAGTGACGACTTCCTGCGTACCATGTGGTCGAGTAGGTTACCTACGCACTTGCGTGCAGGTGCTTTGCGATGCAATAATTGCTTGTACTTACAAGCAATTATTGCATCGCAAAAATCGGCAAGTTTGGAAGACATCGCGATACTGGCAGACCAAATAATGGAAGTCGCCCCCGGCCCGTCACAGGTGGCTAGCGCTAACGCCAGTACATTCGAGGACATGTTTAGACGTCTGGAACAATCGATTACGTCACGCATTCAGAACGAGTTGTCTCAGCAGATCGCACAGTTAAACTTAAATGGTATAACGGTCGACGTTCTCGTTTTCACGACAGGTCCAGATCGCGCAGCAGGTCGAAGTCGCGAGGTCGGAGCCAATCAAGGAAGCCAGGTATGTGCTGGTATCATAGTATTTTTAGTGATAATGCTCGGAAATGCACACCCCCTTGCAATTTCAAGGCGGAAAACTAGAACGACAGTCCATCGAGGCGACAACTGGCTGTCGTACTGATACCAGTCGCCTATTTGTTACAGATAAGGCTAGCAAAATTCAGTACTTAATAGATACCGGTTCCGACCTCTGCGTACTACCTAAGAAATATAGATTAACTAGAAAATCACCTGAAAATTAACTGCAGCTAATGGAACTGTTATACACACCTATGGAATTCTGATGCAACAATTAAACTTGGGCTTGAGACGGAACTTCACCTGGAATTTCGTGGTCGCGGATGTCGATAAACCTATAATTGGTGCTGATTTCCTTGCACATTACGGATTGCTTATCGATTGCAGGAACAGGAAGCTGGTGGACAGCCTCACGACACTGACGTCACCAGGGGAGCTCAGGGGGTGCGAACAGGCGAGCGTAAAGACAATCTCCGGAAGTAGTGAGTATTATCAATTATTAGCTCAGTACCCCAGCTTGTCGAAGCCATCGGGTCTACCACGTGTTGTCAAGCACTCGACAGTACACTACATACGGACTACGCCTGGCCCGCCAGTATTTTGTCGACCCCGACGGTTAGCTCCTGACCGCTTGAAGATAGCGAATGCTCAGTTCGATGAGATGCTGCAAGAAGGCATCGCATGCCCTTCAGACTCTCCATGGGCCTCAGCTCTTCACCTAGGTCCCAAGAAAAAGAACGGTTGGAGACCGTGTGGGGATTATCGTGCACTCAATGCACGCACCGTTCTTGACAGATACCCAGTTCATCATATCGAGGACTACTCGCATCGTCTGGCTGGTTGTAAGGTTTACTCAAAAATCGATCTCGTCAAAGCCTACCACCAGATCCCAGTCTACTCTGAAGATATCTGCAAAACTGCTATCACCACCACGTTCGGTATGTTTGAGTTCCCGTTTATGTCGTTCGGACTCCGTAACGCGGCTCAAACATTCCAACGGTTCCTGGATGAGGTGCTCAGAGGCTTAGATTTTGTCTACTCATACATCGACGATGTTTTAGTTTTTTCTCGTGACCAACAGGACCATCTGGGGCACTTAGAGCAAATATTTGAAAGGTTCCAGGCCTACGGCATCCTAATCAACGAAGCCAAGTGTTCCTGGGGTCAAACGGAAGTCCAGTTTCTCGGGTTCATCATCTCCCAGGAAGGCACACGGCCAATGGATGAAAAGGTACAGGCTATAACGACATTTCCAGCGCCTCAGACCGTGGGGGGGCTACGCAGATTTCTTGAATGTTAATTTTTTATAGAAGGTTCATTCCTCATTCTGCTGATAGCCAGTCACCTCTGAATAGCATGCTAGCCGGTCCCAAGATCAAGAGTACAACTTCACTCTCCTGGAATCCAGAACAGCTCGAAGCCTTCGAAAACTGTAAGTCCAATCTAGCTCATGCTACTTTACTAGCTCACCCAGTAGTCGACGCACCGCTCGCCCTGGTTACTGACGCATCCAGCACAGCCCTGGGCGCGGTCCTGCAACAGCTAGTTCAAGGGGAATGGCAGTCTTTGGCGTTCTTTTCCAAGAAGATGACTCGGACGCAGCAGTAGTACAGCGCGTACGATCGAGAGTTGTTGGCAATTTATGAAAGTGTTAAGCATTTTAAATACATGGTCGAAGGCAGGCACTTCGTGATATACACAGATCATAAGCCCATAACATTCGCCTTCCAACAGAAAGACCAGAAATGCTCCCCGAGGCAATTTAATTATTTAGATTTCATTTCACAGTTTACCAGCGACATAAAGCACATCTCGGGAAAAACTAACGTCACCGCTGACACACTCTCGAGGATTAAAGCCATCACGCTGCCACCTGACTTTGAAGCCCTCGCTCGAGCTCAACAAGCTGACGCCGAGCTGCAAGGTCTCATCGAAAGACCGTCGTCATCACTGCGGTTAGAGAAAGTCCCAGTGCCAGGTACCGACATTTTCTTATATTGTGATACCTCACTGCTGAGACCTCGGCCTTTCATCACCACGGCACTGCGTAAGCAAATCTTCGATGTTGTGCACGGCATGAGCCACCCGGGAGCCAGGACTACTATCAAGATGGTAACAGACAGGTTCGTCTGGCCCTCTGTACGCAAAGACTGTCGCAGCTGGACCCAAGCGTGTGAGTCATGCCAACGAGCCAAGGTACATCGACACACTTCTTCTCCAGTCGGCACCTTCAAGACACCAGGAGAAAGGTTCAGTCACATCCATATAGACTTAATTGGCCCACTCCCTCCATCGGCTGATTATCGATACTGTTTCACAGCCGTGGACCGATTCACTCGATGGCCGGAAGTCAAACCACTCCGTGACATCACAGCCGAGTCCGTCGCTCAAGCTTTCGTTGAGACATGGATCTCACGGTTTGGTTGCCCGCAAACTGTCACCACAGATCAAGGACGCCAATTTATATCCCGACTGTTTAATGCCATTACAGACCTTTGCGGAGCCAGGCTGAATCACACTACGGCCTACCACCCAGCGGCTAATGGCATGGTCGAAAGGCTGCATCGAACGCTGAAGAGCGCTGTCATGGCACATAGCGACGCTCGCTGGACCGAAACTCTTCCCATCGTTCTGCTTGGACTGCGGAGCGCCTGGAAAGATGACATCCAATGCTCAGCTGCAGAGCTTGTATACGGTGAGCCGCTACGGATCCCGGGTGAGTTCTTACACTCTAATAATCCTCACTCGCTGCAGCCCTCAGAGTACTTGCAAGAACTTAGACAGCACGTTTCTAAAATTAGAACGACACCAGCGAGCCGCCATGCTACTAAATCCATATTCGTCCACAAAGATCTAAGAACATGTACTCACATTTTTCTTCGTTAAGATGCTCTCCGAGGTGCTTTAGAGCCACCATATACTGGCCCATTTAGAGTTCTTGACAGAACAGATAAGACAGTCACTGTTGACTTACCTAGAGGACCGGTGACTGTTTCCATCGATCGTGTCAAACCTGCATTCACTCTGAGTGACACAGACACGCCTACCAATTTCGGTTCACCTGCTCCCGCGCCAGTTAAAACCACTCGGTCTGGCCGACGTGTAATGTTTCCCGATTATTTTTCTGCAGGACGCTGATTCTCCAAGGGGGGTGGTGTGGCGCGTCACTAGCGTACTACTTCCCCATCCCTACGCCGCGGGCCACCGCGGGGCAAGGCGAGACGCGTGAGGCGGCGCGGTAGCGGACCGGCTCGCAGTCGAGCGGCGCCCGCGCCGGCAGACATCGATCCAACTCCGAGCAAGACGCATGTCGCTTTCGCCCGCGCACATACACTCGCTAAACTCGCTTTCGCTTTGTAACGCATTATCCGTGACATTATACTTAGTATAATTGAGACTTGTCTTTCATTTAAAGACTAAACTATAGTGCCTAGCTCCTATACACATATTGAAAAAATTGTCAAACAATGTTTTCCATGTCAGACATACCAAATGTAAATGAGCAATTTGATAAGATAAGAAACAGTACATACATACATACATACGAATGTATGGGAATGTAAAGGCGTGAATACGCCTTTATTCCCAAAAGGGGTAGGCAGAGCACATGAAACGTATGTTCCAGCGCCACTTTTAGCATAAATGTGGGTATAAAAGATCGACAAAATGTGATATTGCAGTGATAGGTTGCTAGCTCATCGCCCACAACATACTTCAACCCTGGTCCCTTAGTCGACTTGTACGACACCCACGGGAAGAAAGAGGGTGGTGAAATTCTAACCCTACACCAGACGGGATAAGAAACATAAATATTAGTAACAATAATAAAACTAGTCGAGTCAAAGAACCATTTCATTGTGCCTCAGAGCATCTGGTTTAAGAAAGACCCAAATAAAAATATATGGTTAAAGGGCAAAATTACCAGTCATAATGGTAATAGAGCATTTAATGTAGCTGATAAAAATAATGTAATTTACAACCGAACCTCCTTACATATAAGATCTCCTTAGCTGTCCTTGGTGCTTTATCAGACTCAGCGGTCAGGTTCAACACCACTGGTCGAATGTGTACTTGTTATGTGCAATACTTAGTTAATGTTACTTATGTTTAGTGTAACTTGATTTGTGATATTACAGTATTGTGTATGCAAATTATATGTAAGTTCATTCTCTTTTAAAAAGGGGATGAAGAACAGGTAATATTGTTAATGTAATTGCTTAGTCTAAATATATCTTGTATAACTATTGAATAGCTGTAACTTATATCAACTTACTTGCTATACTTGGATAGAATGTAATTCTGTATAACTATAAGTTTCTGTCAAAAATGTCATTTTTGGTACAAGCTTTTATTGCAGACTGTACTTTTCTGTATACCATCATCAACTTCTCATTGAGACGATTCAAACGAGCTCAAACTCAACGGCGTAACGTCGGTTAAATACTGAAATCCCAAGGCCACCTTCTATCTCCAGCATCAGATCAGCTAAATGGTGACAAAGTATTGCATTGTAACCAAACTTACATAAGTATTCCAAATTTCAGCTCAATCGGATAACGGCAAGCGACTGAAAAATTGGTTGCAAATTTTAACGGACAACTTACTTACATACATACTTTTATACTTACATACGAACAAGTCAAGTTAATATAAAGCTTGTAACAAACAAAAAAATTTTAAAAAGGGGATTAACGCAGTCTTGTTGACATTGACTACAAACTGACACTTTGACAGCCCTCTCTGCTACCCAACCCAACCAACAACTTTATTATTGAAATTAAAAGTTTCACAATGACAGCTTCACAAAAAGTCGGTCAGCTCAAATAATCTGAACTATACCATGTTGTTAATTTTTCTTTAGCATGCTTCCACACTCATTATCTTAGTTATACTTAACAATCTCTTTTTCTTTTTTTCGATGTAATTAACGGATAACTATTATTGGCCTCCTATTTTGTAAGGAAACATATGTAAACTGTATATTTACGGCTGTTGTTATCCTAAATACCAATAAATAAATAAATAAATAAATAAACCCCTTGTAGCGAACACGCGCAACCTATACTCATATATTAAGAATACGAAATATTTAATTAATAAATTACCGAAGATCTCAAGACCATCTTTTATTACATAACGATACACCTTTGAAGAAATCTTTCATGTACGCTAGTAGCTGTGAAGATTTGTATTTGTCAAACTTTTGGTCTTGAATTTCTTTTGTCATTTCTACCATTTATTCTATCATTTATTTTGACGGTTGATTTTGTTACGTCAGTTTAAAGTTGCATCCAGAGAATCCTGCGGCTGTGCAGTTGCGCGGTAGACTGTACTGCCATGCACTCACAAAACACTGCCGTCCGCGTGCGTTGAGCGAAATCGGCTTGCAAAACTCTATATCTATCTCGCTCAATCTTATAACTTCGTACCGCTCGTGCCGTCCGCCGCGCTCGGATGTAGGTATAGCGTCAGCTTAACATCGATAATTTTGTCGCTTTTCGGACACTTATTTAAGTTATTTATGTACAATGATTTGAATCACGATTGACGCATTTTGTATCGAAATCATTGAAAAACATCATAGCAATTTAGGATCTTATTTCAGCTCTGGTGTGGGGAGGGGAGCAAACGTTAAAAACATTTACGGTGGGTCAGGTATTTTGAGTAGTGAAGTGAAGAGGTGTGGTGGACTCTTGAATGTTTATAGCGTTCAAAATAACAACAGAAGGAAAAGTTACGTCTATCTGCGTTAATATTTATGTTCCAGTAACGACAAGAAAATATTCACAAACAATAAAAAAAGAAACCTGAAAGAACCGAAAAAGTTTCGCTTACATCGAAACTTGAAATAAAAAAAGTTAGCAGCATTTCCGTCTGTCTCGTGAGTTAAAATTGGGAGTGTAGCCTTTTTGATGCGCTGACGAAAAATTCTGTATAGGTAAATGAAATGAGTATGCTAATTCAGAATAAAAAATAATTACTTACACATATTTTTATCAATTATATAGATCCGGGTTATAGGAAACCTGAAAATAGATCGTTTAAAATCGAGAAGAGCATTGTCTCAGCACGTTTTTTTAAAGCGAGATATTTTAAATGTTTATTTATTATGCCCAAAGGTTGCAATAATGAATTCCGTTAATGCGTTAACTATACACGAAGTGTAAAAAAATGCACCTTTGAACAACATCTGCTCAAGTAAATCTAGCGCGTTGCTTCCTAACTCAAGGAATCATCACAATGACTATTCCAACGGTGAATTAACCTAATAGAAAAGGCACGATAATTCTAACAGATGTCGCTAGTAGTCACATAATTCAATAAAACGTAACGAGGCCTGTTTGGACTATTGATGAACGCTAGGACCAAGCAGTAGCCTGATTTTACGGTATTAGGGTTTGCTTACTATTACTACCAGGGGCGCATGATGATTGAAACTGTGTAAGTATTTGTTCTAAGGGTCTGCGACATAGAAGATATGGGTGTTAAACTACTAGGAGGGCATAATACAATTTGGTGAAATACAAAAAATATGTTGGCTTGCTTGTCGCTACACATTGCAATAGTTGATGGGTTATTGTTACTAGGGACACATAATACTATTCCTATCGTGTATGTCTCAGGAAGTAGGTTTACTTTCAAACTTTGTCTGGTTGAGGATGCCACTACTAGGGGACTTAATGTTAAGGTCGTCTGTGGTATTTTTGCTACGTTTAGTGCTGTTAATGCTGTCATCAGTAGACGGTTATTGCTCGAGGTATCAGGATAATATAAGGCAGCAGGAGGTACAGTAAGAAAGTTGTGTAGATAAAAATTGGGTTACGCAAAAACAGAAAAATATGGTGGCAGCTCACCTTTTGTTGCATAGCGATATATGGTTTAGATATAATTTAGTAGCACTTATCACTGGAGCATTATAAGCGTCCTCGTGCACGCCGTCTAGCTGCGCCTCACAGGATACTAGTATGACTTGGTAGTTGTCTTCTTTCCTGAGATAGACTTTGCCGTAGCTTGTACATATTTTTTGGCTTTTTTGAAGTCTCCCAAATATTTAGTATAGTTTGGACGCACATGGAGTTACCTGCTCAGAGACAAATAGTTACCCCCACTCAGAAATGTTTTGGCGGCCTATGTGTTTTGCACACAGGTTTCCATTGTTTCTGGTTTAATAAGCTTTACACATCTTTAGCATGTTTCATTCCGCAGTAACGTCGACGCCGGCGTCGT
Source organism: Epinotia bilunana (assembly GCA_947049275.1). NCBI lineage: Eukaryota > Metazoa > Arthropoda > Insecta > Lepidoptera > Tortricidae > Epinotia > Epinotia bilunana. The sequence continues at coordinate 8,785,252 of OX346273.1, read as the reverse complement.
TTCAACAATACCAGTAGAGGTTTCGAGGTTTCTTTTTTGTTTTGTTGTATAAACGTTTTGTGAAAAAAGCCAGCGCCACTAGTAATATAAAGAATAACATTTTAAACTTACAAAATCCCTCATTTGCGTCGGCAGTCACAAAAGTATTCCATAGTTTCGGAGAATCGGCCGATATTAACAATTGTAATTGTGAGGTTAATTAATACAGCTGACTATAATAATAACGGTTAGCTATCAATTAAGGGTTCCTAATTATTTCAATCGGATGTCGTCATATATTTTATTTTATTGTAGCACAAAATTACGCGTGCAAATTATCATGTCGGATTTCAGGCATGAAAATTACACTTTCTCAAACATGCAACGAAATATTGACGTTTCGTTCCTTATGATAGGCTGCGAAGTACGTTTCGTGCGGATAAACAAGAAGTCCATGGTGTCAATTGGTGACACAATATCATGGCCAGCCATACAGTCTATAACGCTGAGAAGGAACCGTTTCGTGGCAATGTTGTTTCTTCTTTTGTATGTTGATTTGTGTGCATGTATATGTTGTTGTCATGAATAAATGTTATTCTATTCTATATGACGACATGCATTTAGTAATGTACTATAGTTGTGTCACACTTCAGGGCAGCATGTATCAAGCCCAGGACCGAGCAGCTGGGAGAGTGGTGGTGAAGAGCGCCCACAGCCGTCACGTCCCTCAGCTATGAGGATACGACAAGGGAGAAGAAGAATAGTTGTGACGTTCGATTAGACATTAAACCCCGATCCACTTAAAATTTGTTAGCAGAGTCTGTTAAGTGGCGGAGCCGGCTTGGGGTTTTAGACGGTAGTCCAAGGCTTTTGTGCGCTGGGGGCGGGTTGTACCAACTATTACAGACCGATCAACGTTAAATAGGGCGCCGGCAGCTGTCATTCCATAGAAACTTGTCAAACTTTCCATACATTAACCTAATAATTAAACTGTAGCATAAGAGGTGACAACTATAGCAATAATTAAATAATTGACATGTAAAATACCATTTTATAAATAAACGATTGAATTGAATTGAATTGAATCGAACATTCAGATTTAAACGAACACCGGTTACGATTACAGAGGGTTTGGTGAAACCCACCATAGATAGTTCAGCCGATAGACGTCCACTGCTGGACATGGGCCTCCCCCAAAAAGTGCCACAATGACCGGTCCTGCGCCACCCGCATCCAGCGGACTCCCGCGACCTTTACCAGGTCATCAGTCCACCTTGTGGGGGACCCACGTTGCGCCTTCCGGTACGTGGTCGACACTCGAGAGCATTTCCGCCCCAACGGCCATCAGTTCTACGTGCAATGTGCCCCGCCTGCCATTTAAGTTTAGCGATTCGGAACATTTCTTTCAAATAGGTTTCATGGAAACGTTTATGAGTGACTAGTTTTGTAAATTTATAGACACACATTATAATAATTAAGTAAAGCGACTCGGTAATTAAGTAATGCCATACGAATAAATAAATAAAAAGGTAATTTCAAAATGAATTTCTGCTTAAAAATAGTATTTATTTATGATTAGGAGCACTTTGGATAACAAAGGATCGCAATCCCTTTCACACCCTTCGTGTTCACTAGTAGTAGGGGTTATTTCATAGTTATACGTCAGGGGTCGTGAGCCCGAAGTTCAGAAGTATTTTCACGCCATTGTGTTAATGAAAGTGTGAATATTGGAAATACTAAACGCCCGGGTAAACAGAGTTACTTACTACGCTTTGAGCACCGCCTGTAAGTAATGTCATTGTTGTTTGCTTTGTGTGTGAATGGGTGAATTTGAGTGTTGCAATTAGATTGCTGAAGAAATTGAAGTTTAACTCTAGTAGAAAACAGAAATTTAATTAACTACGATACTTCTTGCAAAATACTTATAATATATCCTAAGGAAGAGTGAGTAAATACTTTAATTTCTAGCATTTTAAATCAATTAAGATTCTTCTGCTTGAACTTTACTGGTGTAATCAAGTCATTAGTTAGTCTGCGCCGAGGGTTCCGTACAAACCTGTAGGTATAAAAGTAATAACTTTAAAATTATAAAAAAAAGACCGGGTTGCACTCCGGGAGTGCCGGCAGAAGTGAAAACTCAATGACATTGTAACAGTTTTTCGACCAGGTCACGTGTCCGTCTTATGAATTTTCAATCTGTCGAATCACGTGACCTTTGGACATTAGTGTCCAGCAAAGCTCAAATAACTCGGCTCGCGGCGAGGAAGACGGCAAGAAGATTGTTCCCTCGCCACACCAGCAGTGATCTCCGAAGTGTCGGTGCAGGCTCCTTGAGAGATAAGTGACTGTTATTCAGTGTCTTCCTACTAGAGAGTTGTAATTGCCATAATACTTATGATAAATAGCCACCAAAACGAGACTAAGTTCAACACCATTACCTTTGTATGTGTTATGGTGCCCGGATGCCTTGCAAACTTTTATGGATCGTACTTTATGGTTAGCAACTCAGTATTTTTAAATGAATACTTAGTGTCACTATCTATATGCTCCTGCACCCTCATGCGTTCCTAGTTACAGTAGGATCATTTCTTTACTCAATCTATATTTCAAGTCATACCTAAAAATAAATACGTGCAAGATATGCGCTCCTAGTACAATGACCCGTCCTAGTCGAAACTCAATGCTTCTCTTTTACACGTTTCACTTCAAAAAAATATTATATGATGTAACTAAAAATTTACGGTTTTCGCAATTTTTCCTTTATCTGTGCTATAAGACGTTGCTTCGTACCAAATTTCAAGATTCTGAGTTCACGGGAAGTACCCTGTAGGTTTTGATTCCTTTGTGAATTTCCAAAATTTGCGGAAATTTGCGGCATAAACGGCTGTATCATTTGATTGCGTTGGCTTAGAATTTTGATTTTTTCACAGCTCCGAGAGACAGTAGAGCTGAGTGTTTGGTATATATTTTAGCTTGATACCTCCACGCGTTCCTGAGAAAAAGGGTCTTGACAGACGGACTGACGGACGGACAACAAAGTGATCCTATAAGGGTTCCGTTTTCAGGTACGGAATCCTAAAAAATACACTTATTATGAGATTACTTGACTGGTAGCATAAAATAATACTGCAATCACAGGACGACCCGCGAACACTGTGTCGCGGCGACATAAACTCTTCAATCACTGAGCACTGGCACATTTACCTTATACTTTTTGATATCTGATTAAACTAGTACGACTTGAGTTCATACATTTTGCTACTTACACTCCAGTTAATGCACCTATGAATGAACGCGCTCTTGTCAGTGCCAAAAAATCGCTACGCACTACGTGATCCCGTGGTTTTCCCCGTATGTAGTGGAAATCAACTAGATAGGGCGTAGGCGCCCGCTAGGCGGGTACCTGGCAGTAAAATTGTGTGCATATATACCAATTTCAACCCCCGACGCGAACGAGGTGTGTTATAAAGGTAAAAGTGTTTTTCAGTGTGTATATCTGTGCCCCCAATCGGATGAACCGATTTAAGAGTCCCCGGAATCCTTGACACACGTCGACTCCCCATGCAAACGCAGTTTGGTCGTCTTCCCACACAAACATAGTAGAAAAGAAGATTGCCTCTATTTTTAGGTTTCCGTAATCAACAAGGAACCCTCATAGTTTCGCCATGTCCGTCCGTCTTCGGCTTAGCTCAGTAACCATTACTACTAAGAAACTGTAATTCGGCATGGGTATATAGATCAATCACGCCGACAAAACAGAAGAATAAAATCTTGAAAAAAACATTTTTTTGGGGTACGTCCCCTACACCTAAAGTGGGGATGTCCGTTTTTTTCGTAAAACCCATAGTGTGGGGTATCGTTAGATAGTTTGTTCAAAAATATTATGGGTTTCTCAAAACGATTTTTCAAATTAGTGATTCGTTTGCGAGATGTTCGAGTCATGTCCCTCCCCCCCTGCCGGCTAAATGGCTGCTACTGGGAATGTGAAAAAAATCGTGGCAGTAGTACATAATAATGAATTTAAAATGAAATATATCACGGCTAAGGCATAACTAGTTACTGAGTAATAGTCGACCAACTTAAAATGTACTTAGAAAGGCCAACTTTCGTACAAATTCGGCCGACGCTACCATTTAGTTGGCGCGCGCGTGTCGATGTAACTATATGTAGATAGACAGGCAACTACGGAACCCTACACTGCGCGTGGCCCGACACGCACTTGGCCGATTTTTTTTACTCCATCTTGAATTAAATGCTGGTTAAACAACAACTCAGGTTGAATCACAACCTACTGCAGTATTACCGGCTCGTACACCTATTACGATCAATCGATTTCTAGCTTTCAGCATTTTACAGTGCTCACATCACTTTTGATGAAATGGAAAAAACGCACTTACTTAAGTCAGCTTAATACTCAATCTTTTCAAACAGAACATTTCATTTTAAATAAGTTTGATTTAAAAAAAGGTTCAATAGGTGCGAAAACACTTGGTTTGGAAAATAAGTTAGAATTAGACGCCATTTGGCGAGTTATACATGTTTTTTGATTACGTAGGCCTCTGTCGTTTTAACATATTGTTAGTAAATGAAAATAATTTGCTTACGTCCACAACTGAATTCAACACATTTTAGGAAAATAAATAAAACAAGTTATTTTCGTAAGATAACCTCGCATCGTATCGTGCATTTAGAATTAGCTGGCGTCTTTCCAACTGGAGACCGTCATTAGCAATAACAATAAGATTATATCGGCGGGTGTTTTTTTTGGAAACACTTGATAATTACACGGTCGTGCGGCCGGCGGTGCTTCAACGATCTTGATACTTTTAGTTTGTGACATTTCCGTCTAGCAATATTAGCAAATTTGATTCTGCATACACACCCTTGCGATTAAACATGACATTATTCATAGTAATCCATACCAATATTGGTCCATGTGAAATTACCTCTGTTCGTTTGTTCGGTTCATTTTCAAGCATAAGTTAACTACCGATTCATTCGAATGAAAATGGTTATGGAAATAGTTTCAGTACCAGACGAGGACAAACGACATATTTACTTCGGAAATCATCTCCCGTGGGCGTTGCAACTGGTTCAAGATTTTGTATTGACAGACGAAATCGTATGCCAAAAGCTTACGTAACTTTATAATCTAACCACAATTAATCAGTAAATTGATAGCTAGCGCGTCCTATTACTAATAGAAATTTAGCACAAACGGATGCTGTAAATTTCCCGTACCTCTTGTATAATGTCGCAATGCGATTCATTTGAAATATAAACCTTACCTCTTACGAAACTGAGTTATTTTTGGAACGGACGGTTTTGTTGATGGCTTTATGTAATAGTACACAACGTTATATTGCCGAAATTTGAATGCACCAATAGCCGGCTTTCAGTGGCAGCTGCTGTGAATCTCGAATTAGTTTGTAACTGCATCCGGTATTGGGTCCAGTGTAGCGAAATAAAATTCATAATGACCGTGCGAAAATCCCAAAACAACAACTCGAATAATTCCTTCAAATGTTGTCATAATTGTACGTTTCTTCCCTGAAATTCCCTGTTTAATTTAAATCGTCCTTACAGAAGGTGTGAAATGCTAATACTGCTGTATTATTGGCGTCATGGCCGTAAACAAAAATTCCTCGCCACGCTCCTCATTCTACTTTAGAATCTTTCGTTTCACCCTGGTTGCAATATACCTCTGTCTCCATAAATATATAATTTTGCTCCCTTGAGACACAATCTACCTACTATTCCTTTTTTACAAATTATCGATGTAATGTGCAGCATAAACAAAGGCATATTAGTCAAAAACCGGACACGGAAACAACCTATTATAATTGATCGTTTTAAGGTTTAAGAAAGAAAAATTAACATACATACATACATACATACATACATACATACATACATACATACATACATACATACATACATATATACATACATACATACATACATACATTCACGCCTTTATTCCCATAAGGGGTAGGCAGAGCACATGAAACTTATATTCCAGCGCCACTTTAAGCAAAAATGTGGGAATAAAAGATCGAATAAAGGTGAGATTGCAGTGACAGGTCGCTAGCCCATCGCTCACAACACACTTCAACCCTGGTCCCTTAGTCGACTTTTACGACACCCACGGGAAGAAAGGGGGTGGTGAAATTCTAACCCGACATCACACGGGATCATATAAAGTTAGTTACAGTTTTTTAGCCTAAAGTTAGCAAATATTACTAAACTTAACCGAATACATATACGATAAGGGCAGCACTTAGTGGGGCTTGACTGTCAGTACGTGGGTCATGTGACAATGATTCAGATACTCACAATCAAACCTCTCCGCAAATGCCCTCAGGATACCACTAGAGCTAGCCCGCATCCTGCGCCAGGGATGTGCAGCGTTTCCTCATAGTTGTATAGAAACAGTCAACTCTGGCATCCGCGAACATTTTTTTTTATACAACGACGGCGGCAAACAAGCGTACTTACGGCCCTCCTGATGGTAAGCGGACACCGCAGCCTATAGACGCATGCAACTCCGAAGGAGTAACATGGGCGTTGCCGACCCTTGATATATTCATATCCATAATTAATATTTATTCGTAATAGGGATGATGACTAAAATTTTTTTATGATGTCATTCGAACCAGTTTTTGGACAGGAACAAATGTTTGTATGGGAGCAACTGTAATCAAAAATCATAAATACCCAAAAATTTGAGACAGAGATTGACCTCGCTGGCGGCAGCGCAAAACGCTTCATACTGATAGACAGACAGGTATGACGTCACAACCGATATTTAATAGTACAAAGTACATGTATCGTTGTATGTAAAATCAGGTAAATTGTTTTTCGGTCGCGAAATACTGCGTTTAAGTACATAGTTGTCATACAATTTTGTTTCTATAAAAAAGGATTCTATTGGTAAGTAACTAAATTTACTTTGTTTTACTATCCATTTACGAGACGGACGAAGAAGAACTCCTTCTTCGCGACCACTCGGAAAGCGAGGAGGGATGCGCAGAGGAGCTAAAGAAGCTGGCCATCCGTAGAGATGAGGGCAAGGAGGAGAGGGAGACGTCGACAGAGGAGATGTCGACGGAGGAGACTGACGACGATGTCGCTGTCCCCTTCCTTTCCAACTTGTAAAATCCTCCAAGCCAACCTCCACCACAGCGAAACCGCAACGGCTCAAATACGGAAGTGGATGGAGGCTAACACTACAGCCATAGTACTGATCCAGGAACCGTGGGTCAGGAAGGGCACTGTCTGCGGTCTCCGCCGCACAGAAGGTAAGTTGACAGTACACACGGGACCGGAAAACCCCCGGTCCTGCATCTACACTACAAAGAATATACAAGCACATCCTCTAACAAGTTTCTGTTCCAGAGACCTGTGCGCCATAATGGTGCGAGGAGTGCAGGACTCCCAACTACAGGAGGTGGTAATGGCTTCGGCCTACATGCCGGAAGCCGACGACCCACCGCCACACGACATGACGAGACTGGTCAACTACTGCGAGGAGGCGGGACTCGAGCTCATCACGGGCACCGACTCGAACGCACACCACGTGCTCTGGGGCATGGCTATAAGGAACGACAGAGGTAAGAAACTTGTCGAATACCTATTTACTACAAACCTAAACATAATCAACATAGGTTCAACTCCAACGTTTGTGAACAGACGTAGCAAAACAATCATTGACTTGACACTAGCAACCGAAGAAGCATCGAAGCACATCTCAAACTGGTACGTATCGAGTGAACTCTCGTGCTTAGACCACAGATGGATTCGATTCGACTTACAGGTAAATATACTCGCGGCAGCACCCAGGAGGAACCCAAGGAAAACGAACCGGGCCCAGTACGCACAGAAAATAGGTCGGGCACTTACGCGTACCGAGGTTCCTCCGGAAATATTAGGCGTCGCAGAAATAGACAAACAGGTAGGAATCCTTACAGATACCATCATAGACTGTTACCATCAAACTTGCCCTCTATCAACCCCACCAACAGGCAAAGGAAACAAGGCCAACTGGTGGGGACCTGAGCTGGAGAGACTCAGGAAGAAAATGAGGAAGCAAATCAACAGGGCAATGAACACCATGGCAGACCAGGAGTGGGACGAATACAAGGTCACCAAGTCCAGGTACAAAAGACGGCTCAGATACAGGAGCACAAGCTCATGGCACAAATTCTGTACCAACATCGAGTCAACTACACAGGCCAACAGGGTAAGGAAGGTTCTCTCCAACAATACAGCCTTAACTCTAGGAACCCTGCGGAAACCTGACGACACCCTCACCAACTCGCCGGAGGAAACAGAGCGCGTCCTAGTTCAGACGCATTTCCCGGACTGCGAGATATCGAGTCCAATTGGCAACTGGATGAGGAAACCACCCCCACAGAAGAGGGGTGGCGACTGGCCAGCGAGGTAATAACTCCCCAAAGAACACAATGGGCCATCGACAGCATTGACTCCTACAAATCACCAGGGCCAGATGGAATTTTCCCCGCCCTACTGAAATGGGGTGGGTCGCCGCTGACGCATAGGCTTACTATCGTCCTGGGCGCCTGTCTAGCACATACGTTTGTGCCTAGACAGTGGAGAGAAGTCAAGGTTATCTTCATACCAAAACCAGGTAAAGGAGACAACACGGACCCCAAATCCTTTAGATCGATAAGCCTAACCTCCTTCCTGCTGAAGACGTTGGAAAGGCTGTGTGATAGACATCTTGAGAGAGAGGGCGCTGGTGCGTGTACCTCTGCATCAGAACCAACATGCCTACAGTTCAGGTAAATCAACAGAATCTGCGCTTCACGCTGTGGTCACCAAGGCTGAAGTCGCAATCAAAAACAAGTCAATGTGCCTAGGTACCTTCATTGAGATCGAGGGAGCCTTCGACAAGACTAAAATCACCAGCATAACCGCAGCACTGACTAGACACGGAGTGAGTGAAGTTATGACAAAATGGATAAACAACATGTTAAGTCAACGAGTCATCAGACTCGGGGAAGACAAGACAAGGCAGGCACGGGTAGCGAAAGGGTGCCCCCAGGGAGGCGTCCTCTCGCCACTACTCTGGAACATGGTGGTCAATGACTTAATCATCAAACTAAACAACAGTCATCACTACACCATCGGGTATGCTGACGACATAGCGATACTCACCAGCGGCACCCACACAGGTACAGTGTGCGACGTCACCCGTTCCGCACTCGCCATAGTGGAACACTGGTGCAACGACAACGAACTAACAGTCAACCCAAGGAAGACCGAGCTGGTAATGTTCACCAACAAACGGAACCTGGGGACCTACCGCCTACCCAGGCTGCTCAATACAGAGCTCCAATTATCAACAGAGCGAAGCCCTGGAAGCCATCATGGACATTCCGCCGCTACACCTCTTCATCAGGCAAGAAACACTGGCGTCAGCCATACGGCTCAAAAAACAGCACCTCTGGAGGCCGCCCAGGGTTCCTCACACCGAGATACTCTACGAGGCTGTAGGTAGGGAACCCCTCATAGAGGCAACAACCGACATCATCCCCAGACAGTTCATCTTCGACAAGAAGTACAAAATCGAACTATACGAAACCCCCCAGGAAGGACTTAACCCCAGGGAGTTAAGAATTTTCACGGACGGGTCCAAGACAAGGTCAGGCACCGGAGCAGGATTATTCTCGGAGGACCTAAACATACGAATCTCAACACCATTAGGGACCCAAAACACAGTCTTCCAGGCTGAGTGTATGGGCATAATAATGGCCGCTCATGCTATCGCCTCCAGAGAGGTAAGGGGATACCCCATCCGCATACTCTCCGACAGTCGATCTGTACTGCAAGCCCTACAAGGTCACGCGACAACGTCTGGGCTGATACACGAGTGCCACCAAATCCTATCAGAGGTATGTACCAACAGCGACATAACCCTACAATGGATCAAAGGGCACAGCAATTCACGTGGGAACGACGCAGAGGATGCACTGGCTAGAGAAGGCTCAGAATCAAAAGCCGTAGGACCGGAACCTACGATCCCTCTACCCCCTGCATGGCTGCGGAGCACACTACGACTAAACACCAAGGCAGAACATCAAAAATTCTGGAATACCCTAGGTACCTGCAGGCAAACCAGAGAGGCCCTCCCGACAATCAACCCCGGATTGGCAAGGAAGCTAAAGCAGCTAAAGAGGCCGGCACTCCGTCTCCTGACAGGAGCCACAACTGGTCATGCACTATTAAACAAACACCTTTTCACTCTAGGTGTCACAGACAGTCCTCTCTGCAGAGCCTGCATGAAGGAGGAAGAGACAGCCGCACACGTCATTCTGACGTGCCCAGGGGTGGCAGAATACCGAGCAAAGCACCTCGGAACACCGGGGTCACTACCGGAGGCCATCGGCAACATAAAAGGTCTGCTAGGCTTTCTGGTGGAACTGGTTTGGCACGAATAACAGTAGTGCCAATAACCCATACGCAAAATAGGCCCTATTATGACGTCGAGTTGCGGAAACCTAGCCCGCGTACACGTATAACCTATATATTTATATACTCGTATGTATGAGGATTCACCGTGTTGACAGCTGAAGGAACAAATTCCCACGCTCTCAACACAATGCATCCTCGGGAGCTCTGGCGAATATCGTAACAAGCTCATGACGCAAGAGGCAGTAATAGGAATAAAAGAAGTGATTTGAAAGAATAGTCGTTCGATTTGTCTTTGAAAGGTAGGTATGCAATCAGGTATTGGGATAGGTCTATAATCCGAATGTAAATTGAGCTAGATTTGCAGCTCGACTGCCGTCTGCCGTACTCGCGGATTCATGATTTAGGGTTCAAGTGCTATAAACTAAATTATTGAACCTAAGGCCACTTCCGCATTTGGCGGTGCGGGGTAGGTACGGTATCTGTAAGATGTCCGCTGTATGTGTTAAATGTCAACTAAATATATATTCTTTGCTGCTCGCCTTTCGGTCGAAGAAGGCTCGCCACGTGTTGGAGTATGAACACAAGCCCATTAACGCCTGCTATAATCTACATGGCAAAGTATAGCGCCGTCACATTTAACCACGGTCTATAGTAGGTTCTCTCTGCTATGTGATCTTCCCGCGTCATTGTGTCTTTGTACCTTTTAATTACTTTCACTAATATATAGTTTCATTTAGTCTTTGTTCTTGTTATTTCATCAGGTTATGGGCCCAGTCCTACCTGTACAAGTTAGTGTATTAAAATAACAAATAATTTAATGTTAAATCAGTCGTGAAAATATAGATAACCTCAAAATTGTACTCGCAAGTCACGGTCGCCGGAGTTTATTCTTTTCAGCTTTTCAGCTTAAAAAAAGGTGCTCAAAAATGGCATCAAGTAGTCCCATGATGGCAATTGAAAAGCTTACTGGCCGTGATAATTGGTCGAGTTGGAGTTTTGCCGTCAAAGCTTACCTTCAACATGAAGAACTTCGGGAATGTGTGGAAAGTGCATCTACAGACCCCAAGAAGGACTTAAAAACGAAGTCGAAGCTTATACTTTTAGTGGATTCTATGTTGTACGTGCATATACAAGAGGCAAAGACGGCCAAAGAGGTATGGGACAATTTAACACAAGCTTTTCAAGATTCTGGTTTACTTCGAAAAGTTGGTTTATTAAAAGACTTAATAAATACTACATTGGAAACAAGTAATAGCGTGGAAGATTATGTAAACAAATTAATGTCATCAGCTCATAAATTAAGAAATATATCATTTCAAGTGGATGATGAGTGGCTCGGGACTTTGATGTTAGCAGGCTTGCCGGATATTTACAAGCCAATGATAATGGGAATAGAGGTTCTGGTGTAAAAATTAGTGCCGACTTAATCAAAACTAAACTGCTGCAAGAGGTTACAAAGTCAGACACTACCGCTTTTTACACAAACTCAAGGAATAATTATGTGAAAAATCCTAATCAGTCTCAGTCAAAGCCAAAAGGCCCCCGATGCTTTCAGTGTAATAAGTATGGGCATTTAAGCAAAAATTGTTGGCACAAGAAGAAGTCTGAGGCTAAAAATAATAACAATAATTCTGGTTTTATAGCAGCCTTTTCAGCCATGCAGTCAAATAATCAAACAAATTGGATTTTGGACTCGGGAGCATCACAACTTGGTTGGTAAATGAGTCCATTCCACCCGTCAACACTATCCGTATTGCTGACAATAAGGTGTTATATGTTGAAAGCTGTGGAGATGTAACAATTCAGGTTCCAAATAAGAATGGTAGCAGTGATGCAATTCAGGTGAGAAATGTTTTGTATATACCTGAATTATCTACAAATTTGCTCTCAGTGAGTAAGATAATAAAAGCTGGCTGTATAGTAGATTTTAATAAGGATGGATGTCTAATAAAAAACCAAAATGGGAGAACTGTGGCTTCTGCCAGTGTCATGAATGACACCTATAGACTTAATGTTTACAATAGTGAAAATAGAGCGATGACAGCAACTACAACGACTGATACCTACTTATGGCACCAACGGATGGGACATTTGAATTTAAATGATGTTGATAAAATACCTAACTGTGCTACCGGTGTAAAATTAGCACAGCGATCAGAAAGTGGTGTATGTATATCATGCTTGGAAGGAAAGCAGACTAGGCAGCCTTTTCCAAGCTGTGGCTCCCGGGCAAATGGACTGCTAGAGCTCATCCACACCGATGTATGTGGACCGATACAAACTGCCTCACTCGGAGGATGCAGGTATTTTACAACTTTTATAGTTGATTATTCACGCAAGGTAATTGTGTATTTTATCAAAAGCAAAACCGAGGTATTTGATAAATTTTTGGAATTCAAAAGTCGTGTAGAAAATGAATTGAACAGAAATATAAAGGTGTTACGCAGTGACAACGGGACGGAGTATATAAATAAAAAATTTGAAACTTATTTAAAAAATAATGGTATTTTACACCAGACATCTAATCCGTACACGCCGGCGCAAAATGGATTGAGCGAAAGAATGAACCGTACGCTCATTGAACGTGCAAAATGTATGATTTTAAACACTGGTTTGCAGAATGACCTGTGGGCTGAGGCAGTGGCGACAGCAGCATACATTGTGAATCGTTCGCCCACTCGTGCACTCTCCTACATCACGCCTGAAGAAGTATGGACCGGAAGCAAACCAGATTTAAGTCACATGAGAATATTTGGATGCAGAGCAATGGTACACATACCAAAAGAAAAACGACAGAAACTCGATGCCAAGTCAAATGAGTAAATTTTTGTTGGATACTCTGAATGTACTAAGGGTTACCGATTCTTAGATCCTAAAAGTAAAAAAACAATCATGAGTAGAGGTGTAGTATTTCTAGAAGCGAGTATAAAGCGAAATATGGTCCCTTCTGCGCCGGACACACCTGAAACAAAAACAAAAGTAGTTAAGCAGAGAGGAAAAAAGGAAATCAAAGGTAAAAATGTAAAAAACGAGATTTTCTTACCTTTAAATGAACAGCCTGAAGTAAGGTCTGAAGATGATGATGACGATGATGATGATGGTGCAAATGAAACTGCTCGTACACTAGAAACTTCAGACACGCTAAGCTCAAACTCTACTGTCTGTGAATATCTTGCAAATGCTCCCACTACACCGAGAACACTGACTGAGTCAAAAGAGTCAAGCTCTAGTTCTATAGTAGACCTGAATCCTGCAGATAAAACATACTTACCTGACAGTGATGAGAGCTTCCATACTCCTTCGTCATATAAAGGAAAACTAAGACCACGCCACAAGGAACAATCTGAGGAATTCAAACCAACCTCCTATATTTGTATGAATGTCGAGTCTACACCAAGTTTGCTTAACAGTGATCCACAGAGCCTTGATGAAGCCCTAAAAAGTGATAAGGCGGAACAATGGATACCAGCAATGCATGAAGAATACCAATCATTAATTAAAAATAACACTTGGTACATGGTAGACATACCGGCTGGTAAGAAAGTAATACCATGTAAATGGGTGTATAAAACAAAGTTAAATGAAAATGGCGATATAACACGCTACAAAGCAAGGCTAGTTATTAAAGGCTATCAGCAAAGGAAAGGGATTGACTACAATGAGATTTATGCACCTGTGCGATATTCGTCAATCCGCTATCTGATTGGATTAGCAGCAAAACACGGATTAAAAATACATCAAATGGATGCTGTTACGGCGTTTTTACAAGGCGACATAGAGGAAGAAATATTTATGTCTCCGCCGCCTTACATACAAATAAAAATAAAGTATGCCGTTTAAACAAAGCCATATATGGGCTTAAACAAGCCAGTAGGAAATGGAATAAAAAGTTAAACAATGTTTTATTGGATATAGGATTAGTCCGATCCACGGTTGATCCATGCATCTATTACAGATTATTAGATAAAACTGATATCCTATTCATTACAGTATATGTGGATGACTTACTATGTTTTTTTAACAACGATTGCACGGCAAAATGTATAAAGGCAAAATTGAAAGAAAACTTCAGCATGAAAGATATGGGTAAAGCAAAACAATGCATTGGTTTCAAAATTACAGAAAACAACCAAAATGCAATACCATTGGACCAATCCATCTATATAGAGAAGATAATAAAACGATTTGGGATGTCAGAAAGTAAAATAATATGGACTCCAAGTGAAGCAAATATTCAATTAAAGAAAGATGAAAGTGAAGAAGAAATTCTGAAAAATATACCTTATCATGAAGCAATAGGGTGTTTATTATATTTGTCTCAAGGAACAAAGCCCGACATATCACACATTGTTAACTCATTGAGTAGATACAATAGCCAACCGACTGCCCAACACTGGTCTGTATTGAAGAGGGTTTTGAGATATTTAAAGGCCACACTGAATTACAAATTGACTTTCAATAGAGATCGAGCAAATGTCACCGGCTATTGTGATGCTGACTGGGCTGGCAACGCTGAAGACCGAAGATCCTGTACTGGGTACATATTTCTTTTTCAGGGTGCTGCTATAAGTTGGTGTTCGAGACGCCAACCAACCATTGCACTATCGAGTACTGAAGCGGAGTACATGTCGTTGTCAGCAGCTGTGCAAGAGGCACTTTGGTTGAAACAGTTGCAAGATGAGTTTTGGCCTGAGCTGACACAATCACCAATCACTATGCACTGTGATAACCAGTGCGATTAGCATTTCAGGTAACGAGGCATATCGTGCTAGAAGCAAACACATAGATGTCCGCTACCATTTTGTGAGAGAGAAGATTGCTGCCAATCAAGTTGCGGTGAAGTACACAAAAACTCAAGATATGGTGGCTGATGTATTGACCAAGGCTCTGCATCAACCAAAACATGAGGCTTTTACCAAAGCAATGGGTTTGCGTCCAGAGGAGGATGTTGGAGTATGAACACAAGCCCATTAACGCCTGCTATAATCTACATGACAAAGTATAGCGCCGTCACATTTAACCACGGTCTATAGTAGGTTCTCTCTGCTATGTGATCTTCCCGCGTCATTGTGTCTTTGTACTTTTTAATTACTTTCACTAATATATAGTTTCATTTAAAGTCTTTGTTCTTGTTATTTCATCACCACGCCAATAATAGGTACCATGAGTGAGAGCGTTGAATATGAATCTCAATAAATGTGACAGAGAGAGAAATATTATTTGTTATCTTCGTCACATCATCTTTCTTTGTTTGTCCCAAACTATTCAGTATAGAAAGAGCAAACAAACCTATTAATCCAAATTAAGTGGGTTGTTATTTTTAAGGCTGACACCATTTTAAAACAAGTTAGTAACTTAGTTGCATAGGATCTTTTCCGTCCCTAGGGCGGGTTGCACCAACTTACGATTACAGACCGATCAACGTTAAATATGGCGCCGGCAGCTGTCATTCCATAGAACCTTGTCAAACTTTCCATACATTTAGATTTTAACGAACACCGCTTACGATTTAAGAAGGCTTGGTGCAACCCAGTTGCCAATTTCGCGCACCTCTAAACTGACTGTGGAAAATTAGGGACTTGAAAAAAAATTAAAGCAATTTTCGCTTACCCTGTACGAGTAGTTCCTATACTACTATTTCGCTAACCTATCTCCTATTCCTTTCATTCCCCTATCCCCATCTTTCTCATGTCACACTTTCATACTGTCTGTTTCTCACAAGATAACGTTTCGTTTTACACTTATATTTCGACCGACCTCTTTAGCCTAGTTGGTCTCTGTCTCTGCCTACGAAGTCGGAGGTCCCGGGTTCGAATCCCGGTAACGGCATTTATTTGTATGTATGTATGTATGTATGTAAGCACTTTATTGTACACAATAACAGGTTAAAGAATATACATGTCACACAATAGATCAAAGTACAAAGGCGAACTTAACCTATAAGGGATCTCTTCCAGCTAACCTTTAAGCAATTGAGAGGAAGGTAGGTAGACCGAGATAGGCAAACTTATACCGTTCGTGTGATGAACACGAATATTTGTTCCTGTGTCATGGATGTTTTTAAGTATTTATTTATATCGTCGTCTAGTACCCTTTCTCTGTAGCTGACTGTTTAAGCTTAGCTTAGTTTGGGACTAGATCTATGTGTAAGTTTGTTCTCAAATATTTATTTACTAGCTTCTGCCCGCGCCTCCGTCCGCGTGGAACTCGTTTATATCGTAGCTATCGATACAAACTTTCATCCCCCATTTCACCCCCTCAGGGGATGATTTCCGGGATAAAAACTATCCTATGTAACGGGATTCAAACTATCTCCATGCCAAATTTCATCTCAATCGGTTCATCAGTTTAAGCGTGAAGAGGTAACAGACAGACAGACAGACAGACAAACTGACAGACACACTTTCGCATTTATAATAATAGTATGAATATGTATATTTAGGGCTATGCTGGGAGTTTCTCTGCCTGATCGCATTAGAAATGAGGCTATCCGCAGCAGAACCAAGGTAACCGATATAGCCCTCCAAATCGCTAAACTTAAATGGAAGAGGGCTGAGCACATTGCACGAAGAACTGATAGCCATTGGGGCGGAAAGGTCCTCGAGTGGCGACCACGTACCGGAAGGCGCAGCGTGGGTAGACCCCCCTAGACAAGGTGAACTGATGACCTAATAAAGATCGCGGGAGTCCGCTGGATGCGGGTGGCGCAGGACCGGTCATTGTGGCACTCTTAGGGGGAGGCCTATGTCCAGCAGTGGACGTCTTTCGGCTGATATGATAATGATGATATTTAATATTTGTACTTTACACACACTGGTATAGTTATTTCATTACAAAGTTCATTCAACCACCGTCAATCGAACACACAACAAATGTGAAAAAAGATGAAACAGAACCAACATATCGAAACGCAATTCTCTACAATGGCCCTTCACTCAATGGAACCCTCTTTACAAAGAATTTCATGCTTATCCATTTCTTTGTACGTGGCAATTTGTTCACTGGAAATTGAGAGAATGCCTCTCCAGTGTCTCATCGGGTAACAATCGTCCATTGTTAGTTTTTACATTGAATTTTTTGATAGCATTTTTTAAATTTCTTATTGAAATACCGGAAATAAATCTGCCGTTATAGAAATACCACAACAATAAAATCTTTTGGACGAATCATGTTTGGAGCTCGTAGGGAATACAATTGGCCGATGGTAATGTTGGGCATACGATTGTTATGATATAAAATACTCATATTCAAAAATGCAAATGCTAACGTCGTTAACCTGTGTGTTCCCTCCTTTTGGTCATACATAGTTTGTATATTGACATTAAATATTGTCATCTTAATTATTATCATTATGTTTCTGAATGCAACTAATCCATACTATATACTTGTACTATCCATACTAATATTATAAATCCGAAAGTGTGTCTGTCTGTCGGTCTGTCTGTTACCTCTTCACGTTGTCTCTCTTCTTCGTTTTTTAGTATTTGTTGTTCAACAAAAATACATCATCCGTGTTTTTTTTGTATTATGAGTGTTTTACATTTTGTTATCTGTCAAAAGCTACTGGAACACGCTCCAAGGTCAAATTACTTTCCCCACTAGTGGATAAAATGCGTTTTTGCCCACTGGTTTTAATGGATAAAAGACGGCTTTCCGAGGCAGTGAGGGGAAAAAAATATATGATGTACATTACCATGCAAACTTCCACCGAAAATTGGTTTGAACGAGATCTAGTAAGTAGTTTTTTTTAATGCGTCATAAATCGTAAAACGCAATTTATCTTTCATTCAACGGATAATGTGCGAGTCCGACTCGCACTTGGCCGGTTTTATTTAAAGAACAAATAGTTAATATTGTTTCGGCTCTAAATATTCATTAGTTTTATTGTAGCGAATACAAACGATGGGTAGCTACTATATACATACATACACGTATGTAACTTACTCAAATTATGTCCAAATGGACCGAAAAACGGATTGACTCTTCAACTCCGACCGGAGCCCGGACAAAATTGATGTCTCGAAATTATCGTCGTGATTCAGTGATTGTAATAGACCATCGAACTTTATTCACGTTACAATTTTACGCTACGACTATAGCAAACCCGTACTTTTTGTCTGATGGTAAGCACACACTGGTTGGGATACACGAGGCTAGTTTTTCAAGCTAGGATAGCAAAATAAACACTGTCCCTATACGACAGCGTCTTGCTGTCCTAGCCATGATGCCACATTATTTAAAGCAGGGACTGATTTCGGTTACGGTTTTACCGGTATGAAACCGGTATTCCATTGCGCCAACATAACGGTTACCGTAACCGTTTTGAAATATCGGTTACCGTTATCGATTTAAAGGTAACCGAAACCTTTGTAATACCGGTTCGAAACCTGTATTATAAAGGTTACCGAAAAAATAAGCGAACTTACACTTACACACACAACTTTTTCCAATTGGAACGAACGAACGAATCAGAGAAGTATCAGAACAAAACCGACAAAGCTCAAAGACAAAACAGCAGCACCGGCGGTTTGGCAACGACGCCAAAATCGAAGTATCGGTAACCTTTAAAAAGCGGTTACGGTACTGAAAAAACCAGTTAGAGCGGTTATGCTACCGAACTCACTATTTGAAAGCCGATCATGAAATCACGACCACTACTGTGAATGACTGAAGAGAGTAGGAAGAATACCATTGCAGTGCGCGCTAGCCGAACGGATACTGGCTTCGCTAGCCACATGAAGCTAATACACAAGCTAGGACAGCGAAATCAGTGGTGAGGGGCACTCTAATTCAAAAAGTGGAACGGCAATTTACTAAACTACCCTGACTTTAGTCATTAGCTTATACTAGCTTTCTTGCTAGCTTACTAGCCTGGAAATAAGGCTAGTTTTGTGTACACTATGATAGATGCACACGCTTGCAAGGTTACTATACTTGCTATCCTAGCTTTACAAAGTAGCCTCGTGTATCTCGGCCATGACGAGGTCTATGGATGCTTGTGACCCCAGAGGAGTCGTAAACTCGTTAGTGATCTTTTATTGATTTGAGGATTTATTGTGTCGACAGCTTGTGACTAATGCCGCCCCCGCCAATAGCTCTGCTTGTCTATTAACACGGCCTGATTAGATAGGGCATATGCAGACTGCGTTTATTATGCGCGCCGTCGACGCGCGTTTGTGTCAAATCAAAATTGACACAAACGCGCGTCGACGGCGCGCAAGTTAAACGCAGGCTGCGTTGCATACGCCCCAAGATGAACAAACCTGGAACCTGAAATAATGAAGTAATAATGGAATGAAAATATATCTTTAATGTTTATTAATACAGAATATAAACTAATACAGGGTGTGGCCTAGGATAGAAGCAAAAAATGAAACATGTGGTTTTAATTGAAAAAAAAAAACTTTCTTTCCTTCAAAGTAAGTTTACATGTATTTTTTACTCTTCTGGAGCCACGAGTAGTTTATTTTAATTTTAAAAACACTAAAAAGATAGCAAAAATTCAAAGAATCACAAAAATATCTTTTAAAAACAAAAATGCAAAACTATTATGACTCTTTACATGACGTTACCTCAAAATCTGCATTGACTGTTGTGCTATGATCTCGTGGTGCCAGGATACATGACTTGAAGGTCATAACTTTAGATCAACATAACTTCGAATTAAAATAATTGGTTACTACAAATGCTCTAAGGAAGCGTCCTTTTTAAATATTTGCCCCTGTTATAGGCCACACACTGTATAATATTAAAAGGATATCTTACATGGAGCAAATACAAAATCTTAATGAAGATAAAGGAAATTTAAGATGGAGAAATAAAAAGAAAGGCGGATTGTAGAATAAGTTGGAAATTACTCCACCGACAAGAGCCTAGCCTCTTAAATCATAAGAAGAAGAAGAACGTATTATGACGCAAACAACGTCCATTTGGTATAATCAACAAAATAAATGTACATCCAGATAATATCTCAAAATATTGCGTATTATCTAATACAAAAGACCAAGTTATTAATGATAAAGTTACAAGACAATGCCGGTTCAACGCGGAAAGTCACAAAGAGAGCTCTTTTCGGCCTGCAATAGACGTATTTTAGTAGGATGTTTTAGTCAGTTAACACTTTCTGTACACAGAAAGTTGCTTTGTAAAACACAAAATCTGAGGTGATATAGCCGCAGACGTGTTTATTTAGACGCCGCATCAAAATCAAAAACAGTTTATTGGATTTTTACGTGTTGAACAAAGGTAAGGTTGGAACCTTCCAGTAAGGTTAGCAATGTCGTATGTATCGGAAGATCCCACTCTTGTACGAGTATTACTCGGAAATTTTATTCATAAACCAACAACAAACTGGTACTAAGACTTACTTTTATACTTGTTATTATATTTTGATTTTAGTTACACCCTACTTAGTAGTACCGGTACCCAGTACTTAGTTATACCCTAATTTATGAACCTACACTTACTGCCGTATTAATAAACGTACTATAAGCCTATTTTAACCCTTAAACAGGCCTGACGATTTTTTTACTTTTGAATCCTGATTTTGGTAGATAATAGCGTCAATAAAAAACTAATTTCTTGTTTTTTTTTTAGTATCATGATTTCCTAAAAAAAACCCTGTGGTCATTATACGCCCTGTGCCCGTGACCAATAGTCCCACGTGGTCCGTATGTGGCCACTGCCCTGCTGGCTATACATTGAAGTTTTAAGGGTTAGTCATAATGTTTACATGTAATTATCGGCAAAATAAGACCACAATAAAAGTAAGTAAAAAATATTGGGCCAGCGTGGAGACTATAGCCTAATCCCTGTCCTACATGAGAGGAGGCCTGTGCCCAACAGTGGGACGTATATAGGCTGCAGATGATGATGGTATATATATTCACTCATGTCACGGAATGCACAAATTGCCGGCACCTGCTTGGCTCGCATGTCACTTCCCATGCTAAATAATCCGTTTAATATATATTTTTAAACCAAGCGTATTTTAAGGTAATTTTTAGATTTTTCACTATTTTTTTGAAATAGTTCGACTAAAGTAAGTAATGAACTTACCCTTAAATTTCTCTTATATACCCTGCCGGGCAGTGGTCACATAAACCACTTGCACTGAACCGAAACGGGCAGAGGTCATATAGGGACCACAAAATTTAGGAGCAACATTTTTACATAAAAAACTATTACTGTAACTATTAACGGCATACTACACATACATTATCTTATATACTACCAAAATAAAGCATCACATAGCACTTACCGTATTTTTTTTCGGCACAATACTAATATTTACTTGGAGCAACACACAAAACCGGCCACTTTTTCTTAATTTGAATTTGACAAGAAAAATGTTTTGACATCAATTTTGGGTGCGTTCCGAAATCTGTCAGTTTATAGACTATACATCAATGACATTTAGTGCCTTCTATAATCTTTCTGCTCGTCAGAAAAAAAACATTTGCTAAGTGGTCACTATGAGATCACTACCTGGTTAAGGGTTAACTAAAATGGCGTTAAAATTCGTTTATCCTTATCTGTCACTTTGACATTTGTGTTCGTAAGAAAGGGACAAAGCACATTTTGTTTAGCAGAGGCATTTTAAGTTTTATGAATAAGGGGGTTAGTGTTCCTACTCACTTCCGTTTAAAGAAACGCACTCGCGACCGGAATGTGCACTCAGGATCGCTGCAGCAGCATCCACCGCAACATGGACATGTATGAAGAGCGGAACCATTTCTAAGCAAAATAACATTCTTGGGATTATGAACAAGGTTTTAGTAATGGACTAAAAATATAAATAAAAAAAAGATTTATTGTAATCTCTGCACCACCTACTACATAATCTAGTTTTATCTCTTTCTCCGATACCCAAAGATTGTCTGGAAGAGATCGCTCTTCAGCGATAAGACCGCCTGTTGTCTACCTCTACCTACATGTTATTGTATTGTTTTTCTTTTTAACTGCTTTGTTTGTGTGAGGTGTGCAATAAAGAGTATTTCTATTGTATTGTATTGAGTTGTCCCAAAAAAAAAATCGAACAGAAAAAAAAAAAAAAATTTAGGTTAGGTGCGCCAATAGGTACGGGGCTCAGCGTTTGCTGCTAGCCTGTCGGCTGTACAGCACTGTTTTTCAGCCCGCACCTACATCACTGTACATTTATTTATTTATTTATTTATACATAACTGTACTACATTTTTTTCGATATTGTTAATTTTTTTTATATATTATAAATGCGCAAGTTTGGAAGTTTTAATGTTTAGATATTTGGATGTTTAGATGTTTGGATGTTTGGATGTTTAGATGTTTGGATGTTTAGATGTTTGGATATTTAGATGTTTGGATGTTTGTTACTCAATCACGCTTAAACTGCTCAACCGTTTTAGATGAAATTTTGCAAGATAGTTAATTGCCTGAATTGTAAAGGATAGTTTTTATCCCGACTCCACGCAGACGAAGTTGCAGGCGGAAGCTAGTTAAGGAATAATTAATTTGGACTGCGCAGCTGCAGCTGCAGCACTTACTTATTCACTACGCTGGCTCGATGACCCAACTAACTCATACTAACTACTCATTCAGAATGAGTTTCTTGGTTTAACGTTAGATTCCAAGCTTCAATGGGGTCCTCATATTGCTAATATCTCGAATAGACTGAGTTCTGCAGCATTTGCAGTGAGCAAGATCCGTCAAGACGTAAAAACAGCTCGATTAGTATATTTTAGCTACCTCCATAGCATATGGTATTTTATCGTGGGGCAGTGCTTCGGAGATTCATAGGATTTTTGGTTTGCAGAAACGGGCTATTCGGGCGATTTATACATTGAACCAAAGAGACTCACTTAGAGATAAGTTTAAAGATATTAATATAATGACGTTACATTATCAATACATGTATGATAATATTGTGTATGTAGGTACATAAAACATTGTCAATTTTAGGAAAAACTGTGTCAAACATAATATTAATACTAGAAAATAAGCATAAGCTCGCGGTGCCCACCACTTATTTTTCTCGTTTTTTTAGACAAGTATTTTTATAAAATTTTTACTTCATATCATTTTTATTCTGTACGTTTAAAAATTGATCTAAGAAATTATCTTATGAATATGATTGTAACTGACGATTTAAAAGTGCTAGGTTACTTACTAGGCCTACTTAATTAAAGATTATTTGGGATTGAGTTTGAGTAAATACCTTTATAATTCTAGCTGCCCGTGCGGCTGCGGGAAAAAGTATAACCCAGAAAGCCCATTCTACATGCAGGAGAAAGAATTTTCGAAATCGGACAAGTGGTTCCGGAGTTTACCCATTAGGTACATACAAACATAAATTTTCCAATTCACAGACTTTTCCTCTTTATTTATTAGTATAGATTGTCTTCTGTTAGCGCGATATTAGCTATTTACAGGTTAGTATTAGGTTTTTGAGACATGTAAAATTATTTTATTTTTATCATTTAATATCTCAATATTAATGGGAAAACAACTTTTTTTTAATAACCGCTGACCACGAGTAAAACATTTTTTTAAAACAACTGGTTAGTTTTTTTTGGAAAAGCTTTAATTTGGACTCGGACACAAATAATTTAATCAAAACACACACAAACTTACAACCCGAAGGTGCGTTTTGCGTGATTTACCTAGACATAATATATCTGTGGATACCACCATATTTGCCTAGAAATGCGGTAGAGCTTTTTGAGCTCGTATTAACTTAATTTCTTCTTCTTGTGAACTGTGGCGTACCTGCTTTCATAAAGCAAGCTTTTGTTGTTCTGCCAAGGGTTAAATAGAAAATTTTCTCATTATTCATTCATTAGGTAGATACCGTTGCTTAAGAAGTTAGAGCAGAAGTTAAATGATACGCTTTAGGTTCTTTACACTTTACAGGATTAATAAATTTTACAGGATTAATACATTTTTCCCCTTACTGCCTCGGAAAGCCGTTTTTTATCCTTGAAGCGTTTTTGCCCACTGGTTGGGCAAAAACGCATTTTATCCACTAGTGGGGAAAGTAATTTGACCTTGGAGCGTATTTTGTAGCTTTTGACAGATAACAAAACGTAAAACACTCATAATACAAACAGATGATGTATTTATGTTGCCGCTACTTCAACAAATACTAAAAAACAGAATATAATAAATAATTAAGAACTATAAAAAAATTGCTTGTTGCCTTCATCAGGCGCTGGGTCTGAAAATGTATGGGAAAACTAAAATCCGACTAGCACTTGACCAAAATTCTACTTGAAATTACTTAACGTTATCATTACTGTTCAAAAATTAGATTTTTTTATTATTATTTAAATTAAATAAAGTTATTTTGCATGTTGCACTTTCCTCGCTACAGTGAGTTGAAAAGATTTGTGTTACACACGGGTGCGATTGTATTTTACTTCTTGTTTTTGAAACACTCTCTACCTCTGGGTTCTTGGTTCAACTATAGCATCCTTTCGCTTGCTCGTGTTTCAAATCCACACTCGCGGGTAAAATACAACTTTGCACCCTTGTATAACTAGGTATTACGGGATTAGGTAAAGGATTTCTTTGATTGCTTCAAAGAAATAAAATCGTACAAAAACAAAATGAGAAGAAATATTCCCTACACAATATAATTAACTTAAACATACAATGGCTGTGTCTGCTACAGCAAAAGAAAATGTTTCACAGTACGTCCATCACAACTTGCTGTTCAGCCGCTTCGCGCACGACTTAGCGTCTCCTGTCTCACTCCCACCGTACAAATTAGAAAAAGGAGGGTATCTTTCTCGAATCGCGTAGCGGCGCGGCGTCAGTTGTGCTAGACCCGCAGGTCAGTTATACAATTCGCACTTTCAAAGAAAAATAAAAACTGCTTGAACCCGAGTCACGCAAATTCGGTACTGTACCACATCATCGGGGTCGCAGTGTTCTGGCAGGGGCCGGGGAACTCGCTTAAGAACCCCAGGGAAGGCAACATCTTTTTGCCCAAGGACGAGCCAAATGTGGCGAGGCGCGAGCGGGACTCCATGCGTTCAGTATGAGAACCTGGAGTCCCCCACATGAGAGCGCAGATGGAGGGCATCGTTGAGTTTTAGTGGATAGAAATACCATATAACAAAGTCTTCCCCCGGTGACTGGCTGCGCAATTTTCCTATACGATAATAAAGGTATTTAAAATAAAATCATAAATCAATCATTTATTCGTGACAGCAAATAATTTGTTAATATTTAATTACTGGCACATTTAAGAGCCTTGACGTTACAGTCATCTCGCGTAGCTACTCCCCTTTATTTTACACTTACTAATTCGTGTCTCATTTGCTAAGCTAATTTAAATTCTTAAAGGACTTAAAGTGTTATCACAGAAAGATGGGCGGCCTGGGTCTGTAGGTTTCTCTTCAAGTAATACAAAATTATACAGGATGTTACAGAAATTGCAGTGAAGCGGAAATGCGATTAAAAAGTTCCATGTAAAAAGTCCATTACCGAGTTACCAAAAAATATATTAAAATAATTATCATTGAGCGCAACCAGCAAAAGATATACATTGCCTTGAGGCATTAAGTGCGCCTTTTGTACTTTTTAGTGTTGTGCAATAATGTTTAAATAAACAATAATAATAATAATTTTATTGCAACTATAAACATAGGTACATAATAGTTGAAGCCCCGGCTTTCAAAGTAGGTTTCCCTGTGTCTCAAAAGCCGGTTCCTTCCTTGATACAGGCATTATAATTTATAATAGTTACAATATTCATTTGTACAAGACAAGTTTTTTTTTTAATAAATAAATTCTTATCCATTATCCCCAGAGACAAATGACAAAAAAAAAATTGGGCATGTATAATCAGACAAGGAAGATCAAAGCTGTGTTCTCATCTACCTCAGATGCTTGACAGCTAGGTGTCACTTGTATGGACACATAACTTAGTACATCTATGGTGGATAATTATTTTATGATGAAGAATTACAATGCTCATTGTCTTATCTTGTATTAAACTGTATTTCTAATCTGGATTTATATTTAACTCACGAGGCGTGTCGTGACACGATATATAAATATCGGAAAAATACGCTAATACAATTAAAATTAAATTTTATTATATAAGCAATAACATCATCATTCGTCATATCAGCCGAAAGACGTTCACTGCTGGACATAGGCCTCCCCCAAAGAGTGCCATAATGACCGGTCCTGCGCCACCCGCATCCAGCACCCAAAGGGCTATGTTGGGAGTTTCTCTGTGCGATCGCATCAGAAATGAGGTTATCCGCAGCAGAACCAAGGTAACCGATATAGCCCTCCGAATCGCTAAACTTAAGCAATAACAGGTACATTTTTAAGAACAATATAATCATTTCATAACTATTATTTCGGGCAGTGGATCGTCGAAATGCTAATGTCTCAAAATATGAATTACTAACTTTCCGGTTCCTGGTCCACACACTTACGGACACCTTCACTTACGGAGTACCATGGCTCATGCAACAAAAAGTTTCTCAATCGGCGGTGTTTGAATGTTTGATCACATAGATCATTTCGAATTTTGGCCGGAAGACGTTCATAAAACGTGGGGCCTATGACCCTTGGGTTTTTTTTCTGCTAAGGCCATCCAACGGGGTCTGCTCGTAGCCGTAAATAAGTATGAATCCAGCACTAGTTCGTCGAGTTGACACTAAATCAAAGTACGTTTAAGGCTCTTCACCCAAAGTCATTATTCAACCTCCTCTATGTTCACAAATAGCAAGCCTTTGAGTACTACCATCCCGACAAAAAGGCCTCCAATCCTGAATTCGACAAACATGTCTCTATTAACAGTCGAGTATTTGCTCGCCACACAACCCTTGGAGGTTATTTATCACTCGATTTTCATCTCCATCACACTTCAATCAGTTTCGCTCGCTCGTTCCCACGTGCGCCGATATAAAGTGTTAGAAAGAGCACGCGCAACTTTGAAATGCTATGGGGATAAGATATAGAGCAACCGAATCGAGGGCCTGGTGTTATAGAAGTGTTTTGTCCCTGTAACTCCTGACCCCGTAGCATGGACGGCCTTATCACACGATAAGTGACAAGATAGAGCGTCCGTCACTGGCTGACACCGTTCAATAGAACGAGACGGACGCTCTATCTTGTCTCTTATCGCGTGATAAGTGTCCATGCTACGGGGTCAGGAGTTACAGGGGCAAACTAAAACAACTCTATAGCACCAGAGCCATGATACGGGGTCTGAAAGTAGCAACCTATAAAGTATAATTAATTACTTTCTAGAGGCTCCCAAATCTTCAGGCTACATGTATTTATTACGGGTATATAGTAGGGCAGTTTAATTCGTTATTTAAATTCATAATGAATTAATATATGAGGTAATACGTATATAATGGACTAGTTGCGAACAAAGGAGACATGGCACCTTTGAACTGAACGTGATGAATTGAATTGAAATACGTTTGGCATTTTGTTCCGACAACGAAACATTCTTACGCTTTCTTACGCGATTGTATTAAGGTACTAGCTTCTGTCCGTGACTCCGTCTGCGTGGAACTCGTATACATCGTCGCACCATACAAATTTTCACCCCCTAAAAACTATCCTATGTCCTTCACCGGGACTTGAATTATCTGTATACCAAATTTCAAGCGTGAAGAGGTAACAGACACCTAGAAACACTTTCGCATTTATAATACCTTACCTTACCTTTGCCTGCTACTTTTACGTTACTGTATTTTGTTTTTCATACTCATTGTTTTGTCCACGAATAAATGTTTTCTTTCTTTCTAATATTAGTATGGATTCACGCGATGCGTATACTAATATTATGAAGAGGAAAAGTCTGTCAGATTGCAGCTCTGTAAGTTTGAAAGTTTGTATGTAATGGGTAATATCTCGTACTACCCATCCGATTTTAAAAAATCTTTCACTTGTATAGAATGGACTTTCAGATTGGACATAGGTTTGCTGCATGCTTTGCAATACGTGGACATAGCCGCGCGGGCAGCTGTTTTATAATAAAGAGGTAAACATTGTGAGTACGTAGCTTTATTCGTTTGTATGGAGGGTAATATCCAGAACATTCGATGGCATCAGGATGGACTTAGGCTATATTCTACTCCGTACTTTGCTTGTGCTATGTGTTATACGCAAGCGGAGCCGCGCGGGCAACTAATACATATTTTTAACCCCCGACGCAAAGAGAGGGGTGTTATAAGTTTAACGTCTCTGTGTGTCTGTGTATATGTGTATCTGTCTGTGGTATCGTAGCTCCCAAACGGATGGACCGATTTTAATGAGGTTTTTTTATTCGAAAGCTGATGTGAAAAGCTGTGTTTGATCCTAAATGTTCTTAGCTATGTTTCATGAAAATCTGTTTGGCCGTTTTTGAGATATTGGACTTTGAAATGAAAATGTCGGGGGTTTTTCAACTTTCTAAGTTGTAGTTATTATCAATTTCTTAGTTACATTTGGCTGGTCAGAGTAAACAAAGTAGAGAGTGCCGTAGTGAGAACTTTGGATCAAGATGAGAGGCGTATTAACTTATTTATTTATAGATTAGTTTCGGCACGTATAAGTTAGCAGAGTCAAGTGCCAGATAATACTAAATGATGCAAGCTAAACTGAAAACGCAGAGAAGCTCGGTGGAACACCAGGAAGCCAGCAAGTCACTGGTGTATATAACTTGGATGACGAGGAAACTCCTCACTCCCACAATAGGGCTCCTCCATGGTATTTCTCAGTTAGCACCTGCATGATAAATGTATATGTAGATATCATGTTAGCCGACGTTCACTGCTGAACATAGGCCTCCCTCAAAGAGTGACCAGTCCTGCATCCAGCGGACTCCCGCGACCTTTACCAATCACCAACTATTTATTTAAGGTCATAAACGGGTAGGAAGTCTGTAAGTAAATAGGAACACGTGTCGTCATGGTATTTTTTGGCAGACAGCGTCTATTTATTGAACCTTATGTATTTAAATGTCTTTAAAATAGCAAAGATAAGTTGATGAGGACCATCTGAATCACTTGAGTTTAATTTCTCTGTAGGTATAGCATGTGTTAAAACTCTATGTATTTTTTTTATTTTAAGCATTGATTTTTAGATGCATGTCGTGTATTTGGGTGAAAACTAGCAATCGTATAATCAACTGTCTTGTATGTAAGTTCTAGTATTACATCTGTTGGCAAACCTTATATAAATAAATAATTTGTGTTAACCCTTAACGTAGACCTGCTGTAGTTCCGGATCATTGAATCTAGTACAAGTTGTGTGGAATTTAGTAACAAGATTGCAAGTTGGGACCGCATCTTGTTTGCCTCGCCGGTAAGTTCGTAGCGATACCGATACTGATGCAAGTTTAGGCCTATTCATAATTAAACGCGTTACGAATATTGCGGTCTTTAGCATTGTTAATGAGCTTTGATACTGGATATATTTCAGACTGAATACCTGATTACGCTGTGCTAAAATACGATATCAAAAGATACAATATAATACAAGACAATAATACCTGCATTGTTTTAGAGGCTAAAAAGTACGCAATAGATGGATGAGTGGATCACCATCGCCTTCGGCTCGGACGTCGAAGAAAACGAGTCCATCTATTGCACTTTTGGCATAGTTGTTTTCATGCCTACTGCGAGTAATGCACATAATTATAATTATAAATCAAAACTAAGTAATTAAATATTATAATGCAACGGTAGAGCGCGGCCGGCGCACCGCACGGTGGTGGACACTGTTCCAACTGCAGGTCGATTACGTAACGCAATGTAAAAATTGTCATTTAATCTGCATCCATAAATAAGAGTCTTAAAAAGTAAACAAATATGGCAGCATGGATAACCATAGACTACTATAGTGATGTGGTGTATGTCGAATAATGTCGATGTCGGCAACATTACTATAGTGCATTTCTGCTGTTGCTATTTAAGGCAATAGAATAAATAGGTGAATAAGTAAAAGAAGAACACAGATGAAGTAAAATACATTTTTAACCGACGAAAAAAACGGAGGAGGTTCTCAAGTCAACGCGTATATTTTTTTTTATGTATTACAAACAGCATTTCTACATAAAACAGTCAAAAAAATAGGAGGTAAAAAATTTGAAATCTTGTCAATAGTCAGTCATCATCGTCGCTAGATGAATCGCCTGACACAGAAATAATAAATGGTCGTGTTAGGGTGTCAGTCGCTTCGTCTATCAACCCATCTAGCCTCATCATTTTATCTTCTTCTTTTATCACATGATTGATGCAGTTTCTCCAAGATGTTGCATCAATTTTCGTCAAACTTTCTCTTAATAATTGCTTCACCTCGGTCATTTTATAAGTTTTTTTTTGTTTTGTTTGTGCCTTACGAACATTGGATTTACAGTCGGGCCTCAAAGCGTCTAATTTCGTGCGAGCCTGCCTAACATTCGCCGGACTTACTCCCGTAGTACAGTGTTCCGTATTCCTATAATATAGTAAACGCGTATTTATAGCTAAGCCAACATTAATTTTTTGTCGTACCGCTTTACGAATAACCCGCTATACCGTACGTACTCCATTCTCCGCGGCGCCATTCAACGCCGGGTGGTACGGCGCGGCAAAAACATGCTCTACCCCCTTTTTGCTAGATAACCGGACAGAATTGAAAACATGACCAGTTACAATATTTTTTTTACACTTTACCATTTAATGACAAGTTCTTTATTTGCCTCTGATATGTCTGCAACAATATATTTCGGCAAACGATGTTTTTTTTTAAAAAAAAATTTGGCGCACCGGAATAGCCTTAATATTGGTTTACTAGCTCAACGTCACGAGTTTTTATCGATATGAAAAACATCCCATCCCTATCCACCACAGACAATACGGAGTATTTAAAAGGTTTGAGGTTACAGCGATCTCGGTTTTCTGCAAAAAACTAAGTGTTTTACGATAAAATCGATAAGATCGATAGAAATAACATAGGTTTAACGAGAAAAAAAAATTACATACCCGCTTTAGGTCTAGGGGAGGTACCCTAAAAATATTTTTTTAAAGATTTTATTGTACTGTTTTGTTGGCGTGATTGATTTATATACCCATGCCGAATTACAGTTAAGCCGAGGACGGTAAGACGGACATGGCGAAACTATAAGGGTTCCTTGTTGTCTACGGAACCCTAAAAAGGTATACGAGTATTGCTCATTTTTATAGCTCGAATAGCTTAGGGTGAAAAGATCGTAAAATGTCACCACGCCAACCTTTACTTTAGCAGCGGTGTACCCATTAGTGTAGACAACAGAAACTACACACATGATACATAGTACAGAATATACGGAGTGGTGAATAAGGGTAGCGTTGCTAGAGGAAATTACAATAAGTTGGTGACTGTGGGTACAGCGAAGTGTGCAAATATGGGTGCATACAAGTAACCTACTCATAAATAGGTCCCATCTCTCTTATGTCAGCGGATTAAGGTTTCGGTCAATATTTATGAGAGGGTTAAAACTATACACATTTTTACACTTGACTGTACTAATTATAAACAAAGTTTTTATTTTTGTTTTTAATAACATACATTCATACATACATTCACGCCTTTATTCCCAAAAGGGGTAGGCAGAGCACATGAAACGTACGTTCCAGCGCCACTTTTAGCATAAATGTGGGTATAATAGATCGACAAAATGTGATATTGCAGTGATAGGCTGCTAGCCCATCGCCCACAAAACACTTCAACCCTGGTCCCTTATTCGACTTTTACGACACCCACGGGAAGAAAGGGGGTGGTGAAATTCTAACCCGACACCATACGGGCAAACGAACGGGCACGGCACGGGTGTTTTTAATAAAAAGTGGCTAAACGGGTTTCATCATCACCATCCGAAAGTCGTTCACTGCTGGACATAGGCCTCCCCCAAAGAGTGCCACAGTTACCGGTCCTTCAACTTTACCAGGGAAACGGGATTACATGTTAGAAACTTTCCCTGTATTATATCAATTTCATAAAATCTACTATAATGTAAAACAGCGATGCCATGTGGTGTAAGGCCCGAGTGGACGCTCGGAGCGGAGCGTTTGGCGGGGCGTGCAGCGGGGCGGGCGAGCGTGAGATAGAGCGTCCAGCGAGTGGCCTCAGTGCACGATCA
The DNA here is from genome assembly GCA_947049275.1 of Epinotia bilunana. Lineage (NCBI taxonomy): Eukaryota > Metazoa > Arthropoda > Insecta > Lepidoptera > Tortricidae > Epinotia > Epinotia bilunana. Next base: position 8,752,740 of record OX346273.1, on the reverse strand, counting down.
CCGCTCGTATGAATCGGTCGCATTCACCGTGGCATCGACGTCAGATGACATTCTTGATTTCTTTGTAAAAAAGTATTACTAAGTATTATAACGGTTTAAAAGTGAAAATAATTACTTCAATTTACCTTCCATATCCAGGTTTGTTGCAAATTTTTTCCATGTTTTATTTTTATACAGTCTATTTTTCTATAAATTGTGGGATGATAGTCAAAGTGGTGGTTTATTTTGTATTTCAATAATTATTTGTTCGCACGACATGACTGCACGCTCTTATCGCCGCTGCAAATCACAAGCAGGTTTGAATCTGTCCGCGACGCCTCGCTCGACGCCGCATTGGCCGCAAACTTGCCCGCTCGGCATCCGCTTTGAGCAGCGTCTACTCAGGACACCAGTATGAGTTTCATGTGTTTGACATGCACGCCGCACGCCCCGCTCTCCCGCACGCCCGACTAGCGTCCACTCAGGCCTTACACTAAGACGGCGAATAAAAACACTACACACATGATTTCTTAACTGACCTGTATTCGAAATAATAGCTACTCGTACTATAAACTGTTATCTACGTTAAGTTAAATATAAGTTTGTCATAGATGAGAATATTATGTAATTCTTTCGAGATCTTTGAACTGAATCAAATCGGCTAGTCTCACACATTCACTTCATATTTATATAGCATCTTCGAAAATATCGTTTCCAATTTACCCTGTATTAGTTTCGCGTGAATGCCAAGGCAAACATTGTATCGATATGTCTGAATACACTGCTGAACATTAAAAATGATACAACCCTGCATACATTTATGGTTTATACAACTTTTCGTAGGCAAGGTGCGTATGTCTGCAAAGTTTAGCACGTCGCGAAGTCAGCTGATGCCCCATCAATCATCATTTTCGTCATTCACCAACCCGATGTGGGCGGAAACGCGAACGACCTACGAATTTTAAGTAGGATTTACGTTAGGGTGTGTGTAATGTGTATGTTAATTCCTTAATTAAGTAAAATGTTTTCATAGAATGTCCTCCAGTGTCATTTAAGGGCATTTTTAATAATTCGTGTACACATTTAGCGTGAGTTGTTAAACTAAAATTTACTCAGTGTCAGTTTTGTGACGACAATTAAGTACCTATTCATATTGTATCAATTTTTAAATTATATGTATCACACTGATATTATAAATTTGAAAGTTCTTTGATGATGTCAGAGAGACATAATAAGGAATATCTGAAGGAAATTGTATTTAAGTATACAACATAAAATAAAAATGCAGAACATCACCAATTTCGACGCATATTCGAGCTTTAGTAGGTCAGGTCATTCTCCAGTTTTTTGTCGGCGTTTAAATTGCGTCAATCCGTATGAAACGTATAAAAAAGTATGATGGAATTAAGGTGACCCGCAGACCACATTTGAGGATAACCGATTGGATAAAGTCGTTGTATACGTAACAGCGCCATCTTTTGTTGGCATGTGGACGCCGCATGGCGGCGATGACAACCAGTATAATTTTAGTGGCAAATATTAGCGAAAACTACTGAACCGATTTTGATGGCACTTTCTAATATTGTAGTTTAGACCTCAGAATAGGACATAGCGTGGCGTTTTTTTAGATATAATTTCTTCAGAGGTCGATATAAGGTTTGAAAAAGTGTATGGACATATATTTATATTTTAAGATAGAGACTTGAAACTTCGTAAAAAGATTCTTTGATAAAACTCGAGAAAAGTTGTTTCAGCGTTTTTCAAAATTCCTACCTTAACGGGCTCACAAATAGATTGAAAATTTGTATGGAGAGTGAATTCTTTTTCGAGCTAGGGACTTGAAACTTCGTTAAATGGTTCCGTAATAAATTACAGGAAAAATAAATTCAGCTTTTTTTTAAATTCATCTTCTAAAGGGCTTTAAACTTGCTTGAAAGTTTGTATGTAGAAATCCAGAATGAAGAACTCCACAATAAATGGCACTACCGGTCTTATCCGATAGGTACTACTAAACGAGCAATATTTGTACATAATATGCCTATATTTATATATATTTGTAATCATGTTCTGATGAAATTTGCAGTATAGGGATTTACGGGGCCGAGAAACCGATCTAGCTTGGTTATTTTCGAGAAAATTGTTTTTTTCCGTATTTTCTCGCAAAAAGCTGGCTTACTCTTCGATGACGACCAATTGTTAATCTTTTTGTTCATGGTAGGATCAGCATAGCGATTCAGAGCGGTAACGCACCCCGAACCCCGGCGATGAGGTCTTTTTCTTTCCTTCTATCAGTTTATTTCGTTTTTTTTTTGGTAAACGATCAGTTATTGATTTTTTATTTAATTTTGTAAAGAAATCGATTATTCGTAGTATTAAAGCCGAGAAAAGCTCGGTCCAGGTAAAAACGCAGCTTAAGCATTAAGAACAATATCGACGGTTGTGGATTTGAATGCATTCATGCAGTCTTAGCGTTTTTAATTTATGCCGATTTTAGTCCAACACGACCCCAACCTGGGCCAAACTTAATTAAAATATGAACTGATAAAATGTTCTGTTTGCGAAGTGACGGAAATATTGTATGAAATTATATTTACATACATTTACAGTGAGATTATTGTTCCTTTCACAATTTTAGAATCCAATAAAACCCATTTAATTGATTCTAAAATTTGTTATATTATTTTTATTAGTCTAAACAAAATCAAAAACATAATATAAGCGGCATCTATCGAGCTAAAATTGGACTAAAATTAAGCTCGCTAGATGGCGCAAATCGACAACTTACATCAGTGACATCTATCGAACTGAAATTGTATCAAAATTATACTTTGCACTTTGATATTGTGCGACATGTATATTCTTTTTTTTATTATTGTGTACAATAAAGTGCTGAGATACTTACATACATACCTTATACTCGCTAGATGGTGCTCGCTATCATTATATAATTCAAGCATTAATAATGTTTCTTTTTCATTGAATTTGTGACTCATAATCTTGTATTATATTATTGTTACTATCCGTTGTTAAAAAAATCTGAAATTTAGTTAGTTTTAACACGTTCAAAGGCACCCACCCGGCGCGTTTCACCGCTGCGTAAGTCCGACTCGATCTTGGCCAGTTTTGTACCTTATTTAATAACTATAGCTTCCACCCGCGACTTCGTTTGCGTTCTATCCTATATTTTAATCCAGGCTAACTATCTTCGTGTAAAGTTTCATCTTAATCGGCTGAGCAGTTTAAGCGTCATTAGAGTAACAAACATCTAAACATCTAAACACCCAAACATCCAACCATCCAAACTCTCGCATTTATAATATTAAATAGTAGGATTATCCTTTGCTTTATATTTTATCAATTTTTCACTTTGTTGGCAAACTTCAGCAAAGCGAAAGTTTATGAGGAGCTACGATATAAAAGAGTTCCACGCGGACGAAGTCGCGGGCAGAAGCTAGTATTATTATACACTTTCTTTAAATGTGAAACAAGTTAATTTTCACATAATTTGTATGCTTAATTTTCGTCACAAAACTGACACTGAGTTAATATTTGTTAACCCACTTTAATTGAGTACTACGAATTTTTTAAAATGCCCTTAAGCGTGAAGTGTGGATACAATACTTAACCGATAAAGAAAATGGCTACACAATCTCAGAAATAAAACGAACAGAACACCAGTTGTATAGAAATGATGAACAACGAAACTTTTCTCATAAATTTCGTACGAAACAAATAACGCAAAAAGTGCCAGCAAAAAAGGTTCTAACTTAAACACGGCTGAAAACCAACTGGCAACCGCTACTAAATAAAAAAAGATCATTTAAAAAGTTAATTTAAAATGCTTTTGCTGCTGAAACTTGGGCAATAATTAAACTGCGGCAAAGAAAAAAGCAGTTTCAACACGGCTAAAAGTGATCGTTAATCTTTTCACACATTGCTCTGGAGTATCTTACACAAACTACTGCAAAAAATTAAGACAGTAAGTTCAAGGCTAGTGTGGGCCATTACTGCCCATTCTCTCTCATCATGAGAGGAAGCCAGTGCCGATTAGGGACGTATAGAGGCTGAGATGTTGATGATGCATTATCAATGTTCAACACATGTTGGAGTACGGGTAGATACGGGAGTAAGGGTTGCTTCCATCAAATGTAAATATTTTTGATGGAGTCAACGAAATTTATCTCTGTTTTAGTTTAATACGGTCATATTTAGTAATTTCATCGTCAAATATTTGTGTGAGTTATGCTCATTAAAAATGGAATTTTTATGAAATGTTTTTACAAGCTTTTATTATATACACAAAAACTAAAACTAAGACAAATATTAACAATAAAACTAAAAAATATTTAAAAAATTGGGCCCACGGCACTGTCCCCAAGATGCTGGCAGCGTTTCCTCGTTGGATCGCAATGCTAATGCGCTGGGCGAGGAAGCTGCCAGATTTTCGGTCCCCTGTGGACTCAATTATTTTTATAGAAATGTCTTTGAGAAGTTGGCGAGCACTGGGACCCCACGGGCCAAGAGTCTCGACACCGAATGGAGTAAAAGTATATTGGGTGCCGAGACCCCTATATTTATGTTTTTTGAGTTTTTCGGCCGCCTCGGCCGCCGCACCAGGATGATTGCTGTCCCGTGGAGGTGGGAAGGAGCCAAAGAGTCTACACAAGTAGCGTCCCTCACTAGTGCCTTACCCAAACTCCATGGGATCAGGGTCATCTCGTCCGGTCTTTTGCCATCGTCCCTGGTTATGCCGGAGGGCTCCAGGACAGACGGCACATTGGCTGTTGCAAGAGACCGGCGGATGATGTCTTTCAGGGCGGCGTGCCTGAAAAAGCGGCCAGCGCTTTTCTGGCAAGAAAGCACGTGATGTCCCAGTGAGTCGACAGTACTACCGCAGGGACATTTGTGTGCAGTACATATAGCAATCCCGAGCCGAAGACATGTTGAGATGCGGAGCAATTCAGGCTCCAAGAAAGTGACAGTGTTTGGCGACGGGTAAGCGTGGAGCCATTCACCGGATTCCCTGGTACCTGACGCCAAAAGTCTGGCCCGCTCCGCACCTGTATTGAGGCTCAGGAGATAATCATATGAAATTTTACTGCATACGTCGTCCCAGCTCCTTTGGCAACGAGGATGGTCCGGGAAATCCTTTCCCGGGCAAGCGGATGACCAGACGTTTTTGGCCTCCACCAAGCCAGCAATCTCATAGTTTGAGGGGAGACACCCTAGGATTTTGCCTATGAGACTAGCTGAACTGTGGATGGAAGACAGGAACGCTGGTAGAGAAACACTTGAAATTTTCATTATCCCTAGCTCGCCATATCTAATGGGAAGGGATGCTTGGGTCCAAGACTGGTCGCTGAGCTGTATATTCAAAATGGATTCTAAATTTGATTTTATAAGGTCGTCCAGTGGTGCCAAAATACTTTGAAATTTATAAAAAGGGCTGCAGCGAAATACGTACGTTAATTTGGGTACGAAAAGGCAGAATTTTAGCAAGGTTAAAGCCTAATGGGGGCTTATTTCACAGCTTTTATTTAATTTGCAATGTACGTATATTTAACTATGTTTGTTCGGGTGGAATCTTGCAACTCAATTTTGCAGCAGATATCTTCAACCGATTGAGCTGGATACTGGACAGTTTGGATGACATTTAAATATTATGGTACCATCGAGCTAATCTGATGATGGAGACAGAAGGTGGCCATGGGAATTCAGGACTTAACATACGTAACCCCGTTGAGTTTGGGCTCGTTAGAATCGTCTCAACGAGTAGTTGATGACGGTTTACAGAAAAGTAAGTTGGCAATAAAAGATTATAACAAAAAATGTTTTTTTGACAGAAACTTATTTTGTTCCTGTTGCAGAATGGAGGCCGTGTAAAAATTAATAATATATCTACCGTGTAAAGAGCCTTAAGTATATGCATTGTTGTTTTATTAATTAAAGTGTCTACAAATGCTTGAAGTCGGAATACGAAATACATAAAGAATAAAAAGATAAAAGTTTGCGTCCTTTACAGTGCACAAAAATGTTAGGTATTTAAGTAATTAATAATGATAAATTTATGGTATGTTAAAGTACTTCTGGTTAGTAAATGCCATCAGTATTTGTTGTTCGAGTGTGTCAGGTCAAATTATTAACGCAAATGTAGCAAATCAATTTAAAGTGATTAATTTATTACCCAATTCAAGTCCGAGCGTCATCCTGTAATAGTTTAAGCACATAATAAATTATTTCATATAATTAAACATAAAAATAAATGCGAAAAGGTTATTTGAAGGTGACGTCAGTTAACAGTGCAGCGGGGTAATGCCTCTAGCATATCATTGGGCACATTTGCACCAGGTATCTGCCGTCCCGGGGATTTGTTAGATGCGTTTCGGCCCGGCCATTGAGCTGCCGCGGTCAAGACGCGAAACGCACGGATCACAGGCAATGAATTAGAAAAACCGCTGCCGCTGCCGGTAACGCGTAATGTCCTTGCTGGGCCGTTATACGTTCACTTAAGCCCTATGACTAAACATGTATGCCGAATGCTATTCAAACTGAGACAATAAGATTCCTAATAAAACTTCGATAATAATAATGTTGTTATGTTTTAGTTCAGCGCTTATGCCCAAATGCCAACAAGACAACTGAGGTCTGCGCCTTTCCAACAGCGAAAGTTAGGTTTAGAGGTACGGTCTTGCGTCACAATTTCAGCCCAAAATATCTTGGTGTGACCCTCGACAGGAGTTAGAGCCTACCTATTGATTACCGGCCCTCAGTAACATTGCACCGCCGGACATCCGCAGACAAAAATGCCTAACATGGAAACTCACCAAAATGTCCGGAAATATCCTGCTGCCCATCCATGAAGACCTGTGTAGTTTTTTTAACACACGCCTTAAATCCCGAAATCCGCCAGCTAAAACTTTTCATACATAGGTACTCGTACGACCCAGCGTAGAAGGATAGCGAAGTGTGGATGAAACAATGGGAACCCCAGCAGCACAATATCAACAACACCATCTTTGAGCTTAAAATTGACGAGCGGCCCAAGGGGTTTAATGAAAGCCGACAAATTTGGTGCAGACTGAATCGCCTAAGGACTAGTATCGGAAACGAATACCTCTGGCACAGATGGGAATGGAGCGAGTCACCGGCGTGTGACTGTGGAAACCCGGAACAAACAATACACCATTTAGTATTCGAGTGCCCCAACACCAGATACAACGGATCAGCTGAGGACTTTAAACGCCTGACAAAGGAAGAGAGCTATATCTGCAGATTTGTAAATTTTAATTTTTAATTGAAATGTCTATATATTATGTACCAGTGTGTAACCGCCATACGATAAATAAATAAATAACGTACGCTTAGTAACAACTACGAACTAGACATGCCTGTGGTTGTTTTGATTTTTATTCCTTAAGTGATATTTATCCCCAGTTTTAACACTTTCCTAATCCCTTTTCTCGCCAGTTTTCGCCCCCAAATGTGTCACTTTGCGTTGACAAATGTCTGAACTTACTCAACTACACTACAACTAAGTACGCCAAGGGAAGTGTTGAAGCATTTTCCGAGGATATTGGTCATCAATCATGTCGAATTTTAACATTATTTTTTCTCGAGGCTTGACTCGTGAAATATTAGGGCGCCGTGTCGGTTCGGAGTTTTATAACTTAGATGAACATGTTTTTGGGAAACGAGCGTGTTTTTTGGGAATAACACATTAATTACGACGATATTGATGTTCGACATAACGATTTACATCTTTACAATAGTCCTAGCCTTCATTTACAAACTTTTTTATCCATGCGTACATATATTATAAAGAGGAAAAGTCTGTGAGAGTGTGGCTTTGAAAGTTCATAAGTTTGTATGTAATGGGTAATCTTCCGAACTGCTTATTCGATTTCGAAATTACTTTCACCTGCGTGTAGAATGAACTTTATAAAGTGTGTGTGTGTGTTTGTTTGTCCTTTCACGTCGCAACGGAGCGTCGTATTAATGTGACTTTGTATGGAGATAGTTTAGAGGCTGGAGTGTCTTAGGCTACTGTTCCAGCGGGAAAACATCTAATTCCCACGGGAAAATTCAATATGTTACATTTTGCTATAACCACGCGGGCGAAGCTGCGGGCATCAGCTAGTACGATATATTTAAATAAATAAATGAATTTTATTCTGCAAGGTCGTAATGTCACTTTTACAAGTCAAAATTCTACCAGCATTTATCCCTGCACTGTAGTATATCGATGCTTGCGAATCACAAGCGGGTTGATGACACAACTATTATAGTGCAATGCATCATGTATAATACATTTATTGATGAATGATGGGGATGTCCAATTTTACAGCTCATCTGAAAATGACAATGCCGTACATTATGTTGGAATGCTAGCAAACAACTATACCTACTTATCGCACCAAGAAAAAACCGGACAAATGGTCGGATCGGACTCGCCCACTGAGGCTTCCGTATTGAATTACAAATACAAATACTTTATTAATTTTGGGACCGGGTTGATTTGTGTAAGATTGTCCGAAAATATTACCGGAAGGCGCGGCGTGGGTAGGCCCCCCGCAAGGTGGACTGATGACCTGGTAAAGGTTGCTGGAGTGGATTGCTAGATGCGGGTGGCTACAAAATGGAAATAGCACTACGGCGTATTACACGTAGCGTTGCTTGGCCTCGAATGGTTAAACTCATTTAGCGCTAACCTATGCGTCAAACCTACGGGTGATTTTCGCTACATAATGGAAATTAAGCTACTATGAACTACAATATAGCCCTACGAGCGTAGCTTAGCAGTGAATGAATTAAACTTAGCAAGAAACCTTTTTGAAAGTCAATAATATCATAAAGTTATGCGCCTGAAAAAGTTACGCATCGTAAAAAACAACTTTATCAATCACGATGGTTCCTAAAAAAGGAATTGAATAATTTACCAACCCGGCCTTGACCGCTGTAACCTTATCGCGGTGAGGGATAATTGAAGTGTCAACACTGTTTGGAAGAAAAAGATTTTGACACAACCATTTCAGTCCCTCTTAACTATCTTCTGTACGGCAGAATACCGTGTAAACAGTTCTGATAAACTATCGATATCGCAATTAAACTTTAACGCAATGTGTTAAAGTTCACATTTAATTGTTGCGTATCTTCTTTTGCTGTTTCACGCGTGCCATACTAAGGGACAGAGTAGGTTGAGTCACGTGAGTTAGGACTTTATGTATGTAAGAATGATCCAGGAAGCCATTTTCTCTTTATATCGCCAATAACGAGTAAACTATTGCGGGCGCCGTTTGTATTCTTAACAGGAAGTATGGCTTTCGGCTTGAACGCCCCTGGCTCCAATTCTACGGAGATATGTAGTCTTAGAGTGGATGTCGGCATGGCAGTAACACGTTGGGCTATCAAAAGCGAGCCGTTTTACTTTGTGTCTAAATGGTAGTGGTTCCGTGTGTAAAATAAGGTTTCTTTTATGGCACGATATGTTGGGTTTCATCGCGTTCGTCGTTATTTTGTTTAGTCAGGGGGTTGTTTATGATGGTCATAATGTTTATGGTACACTTTCTTGCTCGTCTGTGTCTGAAATATTAGTAATCTAAGTATATGATGTTTGTACTTTTGCATAAAATAGGCTAGATTCCTAAGATTTTTTTACGATGCCATTCGAACCAGTTTTTGGAGTCCTCTCCAAAACTAATGTTTGTATAGAAGTAACTACGATTAAAGCACATAAATACCTACACATTAATTAGGGGCAAAGAGGGCCCTCACTGGCGGCAGCCGGAACGTTTCATACTTATTGACATAGTAGTATGACATCACAGTTTAGTTACAAATCGTTGTTTGGAAAATCAAGTAAATTGCTGTTTTGGTCGTGAAATAGATACTGCGTTTAGGTGCATAGTAATATTAGTAGTGCGTTTAGGTGGTACATCTCGCGGAAGTGTGGAGGTCGCGGCTTTTTAAATGCCAAAGACTTCCACAACCGCGAGGTGTGCAGTCTCAGGGATTATTTCCTAAACAACGAGTGTGGGATGCATCGTGACGTAGTAGCAGTAGACGGAAACTTCACCCCGCTCGCCTTGGCAAACGAGAACTGGCGCAGACTTAAAGTAATGAGCGCCGAGGACCGCAGGGCGGTGTGGAGGAGCTAGGAGCTACACGGGCGGTTCTACAAGGGCCCCCTCACAGGGCCCGATGTAGATCTGCTCGCGTCGGTGAACTGGCTACGTTTCGAGGATCTCTTCGGGGAAACCGAAGGTTTGGTCTGTGCAATTGCGGACGAAGTTATCATGACGAACAATTACCGGAGGTATATCCTGAAGGACGGTCCAGTCGATATTTGTCGGGCATGCCGCCGTCCCGGGGAGTCACTCAGGCATATTATCTCCGGTTGTGGTCATCTTGCTAACGGCGAGTACTTGCACAGACATAACCTTGTAGCCCGAATTATTTACCAGCAACTTGCTCTGCTATACGGTCTTGTGGTCTCCGAAGTGCCTTACTATAAGTACACACCTGCGCCCGTTCTCGAAAATGGTCGTGCCACGCTCTATTGGGATCGATCTGTCATCACGGACAGGACTATTCTTGCCAATAGGCCCGATATCGTGCTGACAGATTGATCGAAACGCCAGGCAGTGCTCGTCAACATCACCATCCCCCGTGATGAGAACCTGGTGAAGGCCGAGATGGACAAAGCCAGTAAGTACCTGGCTCACGAGGTAACCGCCATGTAGGATGTTGATTCGACGATCATCGTCCCGATAGTCTTTTCGGCGCACGGTTTAATAGCGAAGAGTCTCGACCATCACCTCAAGAGACTCTCGCTAGATGGTTGGATCAAGGGTCAGATACAGAAGGCGGTAAGTACTCCTGCATACTGTGCAGATAGTCAGTAGGTTTCTGTCTCTGACGCCCTGACCACCGGCAGCTTAGGCCCCGCCTCGCTGCCGGCGGTACCCTAGGTTAGGTTTTTATAATGATATTGTTTTGTATGTATAGTTTTATATTTTACTTTTTATATAATTATTGTAAAAACCTAGCCTAAGATGAAAATTGAATAAAGAGATAATAATCATAAAAAATAAATACTCTTTTCATCTCTCATACTCTGAAAGTAGGTCATTGTTTATCTAAACAGCGGGTTGAAAGTGAGGCATGTCGCCCCTAGAGCTGAAAAGTAATAAAAAAATAAAAAAGCAATGGCGGAAACCTGGACAGCCAAAGTTTCAGAAAATTGAACTGATTTTGAAAATCGTTGACAATCATGCGTTATTTTTTTAAATATTGATTATAAATGAATTATTGTATGACTATTATTGCTATTTGAAAACGATTGGATATTTTTTAAGTTTTCGTAGTTCAATGTGACCGTTTCAGAACAGCTTCATAGTCATTAAAAAAAATAACAATGACAAAAACCTATACTGCCACACTTCCATAAAATTGTGTTGATTTTTGAAGCTTGTTGACAATTATGATGGTTTTCATTCTTCATTACTACTTATATGGTGTATATAAATACAATTATTAATGTAATTTTTCATCCAAAAAATAATTAAAATTAGTTTTCGACATAACCACTCAAAGGTTAGCTGGAAGAGATCCCTTATAGGGATAAGTTCGCCTTTGTACTTTGATCTATTGTGTGACATGTATATTCTTTAACCTGTTATTGTGTACAATAAAGTGCTTACATACATACATACATACCACTTCAAAAGCGCGTCCAGGAAATGGTCCACACACAAATATTATTAAAATCTGTCAACAGTTCCCGCCCAAATGGTCCATACACAAACGCTTTTAAAATGGGTTCCTACTGATTTAGTAAATATTAAAGCTTTTGGCTTTCAATTTATTTCCTCCAATTCGAAATAAAAAGTAGTGTTTAACTCGGGGAAAGCCACCCATTTCAGCCTTGAACTATTGGCGCTCTCACTTCGTTCGAGCGCCAAAATATCTCTTCAGGAATAGGTGACTTTCAACCCTCGGTTAACAATCTACTATTATTGCATCACGGCAAGAGAGAAACATCTTACAAGCTTAATTAATAATGGTAACAACAGGCAATTATATTTTGTAATTTAAGCGTTATTGCAATAATTTGATGGTAACTATCTATATACCAACACTACGTTATCAATTTTAAAAAAAATCTTATGTAAGTATGGTTAATTTTCATTTTAAGTCTGTCTGTTTGTCTCATGTACTCATTTTGTAAGTCTGTTTATATTCTATTTAATTTGTTGTTTCGTTAAAATAGTTGTCTTGACTCTTTAATGATAAGACTACATGACTTGTTAGATCGCTTTCCTAAAACCAAGGGCAAACAGAAATAGGCGCCAATTACGAAAAATATTCCGACTAACATGTTGTAAAACGCGTTTTAAACTAATGTGATCAAAAAATTCACTCTATAAAATAGTAAAAGGTTAATCCTAAGAATGGGAAATTATACGATTAGTGGTAAAAGCAAACGTAAAGTAGCTGAAAAGAAAAATTGTGTTTGGAAAAGCTATCTAACAAATTGAACCCACCCTTAAAGTACGTACGATACGTTACGCAATCGACCAGCAGTAGTAATTTTCATATTATACGTAAAATACTACAGGAAGAAAACTGGGCCTTTCATGTAGATTTTGTTCAGTTCGGAATAGTTATCGACCTCAAAATATCCCGTTTATACTACAACTGTCTTAGGCTTTTTTTTTAAGTTTTATTTTCAGGCATAAAACACCCATATCAAATAACACATCAAATCAAATACATTTCAAATAAAGTAAAAATAAAAAAAATCAAAATAATAATTAATAAAATTGTAAAATTATTTTTAACTGACTTCAAGAAAAGGTAGGAGGTTCTCAATTTGGTTGTTATTTATTATCATTAATTTTAATGAAATCAAATCAAATAAACCAAACTAAACTAATCCGTGTCACCCCAAAACTCCATTATTTAAAAACCGATTCGTACTATTCTTCTCCTATTGTTAACAAAACTCTAGTTGGAAGAATCACCGATGACTTATAAAACTCCTCGATCTTGTACTTAAAACTATAAAAGTACGTCACAGCTTCTGAGATGATTCCGTTAAAAGAGCAACTACCTACTTAGTTAAACTTAAAACCGACGGAACTCCTCAAATATTATCGTCTCTCATACACCTATTTGTTTTTTTTCTGTAATTATCAACGCATTTGCTCTCGGAAAGCAGTTCATGTGGTAAAATGGTAATACTGTGGAAATGTTAAGAGTCCGCAGTAAGCTCGATTCTCCATACAAACGTAGTTACCAGTGATCGGAATTAGGTGAGCCAAAATACCTATTATTCGCAACAGGACATAATGTAGAGTGGATACAACCGGGTAGAAAAATATTTTTTTTCTTTAACACCGGGTAATCGATATTTGTCCGGGTACTATAAGTAGTCGTAATGTTAAACATACATAGTTTTACTTATAGTACGGGATTGTTTATGTTAGTTTGTAGTAAAAAGGGAAGGAAAAAGTATGAAATGGTTATAACTTTTAGATTAACATTAAACATCCCGTTCTATAAGTAAAAACATATATGTTGAACATTACGACTGGTACCCGGAAAAATAACGAATACCCGGTATTTAAGAGAAAATTCTGTTTTCCTACCCGGTTGCAACCACTTTATATTATGTCCTCTTGCGAAGAATAGGTATTTTGGCTCACCTAATTCCGATCACTGGTAGTTACGCTCTCATTTCAAAACTACGTGTTGGATTGTAACAACACTTTGCATATACAATGACATGAGGTATACCTATGTCTGTAATTAGTTTATGGAGCTTCAGATACCATAGTAAAAACAATACAGCGAATTTAAGTTTTTCATACAAAACTTGTTTTTGCTGTATATCGTTTGTTTTATACACTGGAACTATATAAACTAATTACAGGCATAGATATATCTCATGTCAATATATGCAAAGTTTCGCCGCAATCCAACACGTAGTTTTAAAATGAGAGCGTAACTACGTTTGTATGGGAAGGTGAAATTCGGCCGAGCTTACTGCGGACTCTTAATATGGCTTGGCGGAGAACTGAATTGAGGTCGGTTAAAACTTGGTTTCTAAAGTTAATTATATTTAGATCAATTGAATATACCTGTCTACTAGTTAAAGCAATGACGCGTAGCTTCAGTGTCCAAGTGGCCACAGGCCAAGTTGGCTCATTTTGGGTTCCACAGGGCGGTTCCACAGGGCGGTTCCACATTCCACAGCACGGAAACTCAACTACCGCGACCCATCCGATTGCCTCTTGGATACTGAAATTACGCGTCATTGCTCTGAAGGATACTTAGCTGCTTGGTGTAAACAAAAGTTCCAAGTTACATCTTTCTGAACGAATTACTGTTGCCTGAACGGAACAGTAAAATATTGTTTAGGTACAGTCTGAAGCAGACGTGTCCAAAGAAACAATTCCACAATCTATTTTGATCCTTATTTCAAGGGCACACGTCACTATTTACTTCGGCGCACCATCGGAAATGTCAGCGTAGGTTCACAAATTCTACTTTCGTAACAGCATAAAACCAACAAAAAAATTACAACAGCAATGGCGGCAATTGGATCCTCCGTCGTTGTTTTGTTTAGGTACAGTCCTTTGGTACAGTCTGTATCTGTAACAGAGGTGTCCAAATTGTCGTCGTTAGTACAAACTTTTTGATTACACGCCTTGGGAATTCTGTACTAAGGAGTTTATTTCTTTGTTAAAGGTAATTCGTAATGTAAGTACAGGACGTTGTGGCTCAAAGGCTACTTCCCTATTTATTTGAACCAGTTTTTAGAAGGGAGCCATAAAGTCTGTACGAGACGAAAATAAGAGCACAACACAACACAATTTGCTAGCGCTTGATCAAAATGGTCTGTATGTATGTGTTCTGCGAGTGCTCTGTGAGTTGTACATCACGCGAACCCGCCTTAAAAGAAAATATTTTGAAAATTTCGACTCGACAAAAAAATACTATAATTAACGAATCTGCCCAAAAAATTCAGGAGAATCGGTCGAGAAATGCGACCTGTAGAGGAGATCAGCGGGACAGCGGGACAGACATCGGAAAGACGAACGATTTTCGGTCCAAGCTGAAGCAGAGAACTTCGTTCGTTTCGCTCGCTCGTCCATGTAGGTAATTTGTAGTGTTTACCTATCTAAACTGTCTGTCTGCGCGCCACCACGCGCCCCGTGCGACGCGCCTTGAACGCAAGCCCTCTGTCTGCTGCCCTGTCATTTAACTGTCAAAAAGCTTAGTGAATAACCTTAGTGAACAACTGTCAAATCATCTCACCCCTAGCGGTGTTCTAGTTATCGATACACACATCGACGGAAAGTATGTATTAACTAATTTGAGTAGTTTAAGCGACTAATACTCAACAAAAATGTATAAATTAAAGTATCAATTGAACTTTGCTAATCGTGTGTGTGTGTGTCTGTGCGCGAGCCGAGCTTGTAGAATATATGTTCCTTTTTTTTCTTTTCTTTATACAATTTTTGTAAAATGTAAAATGTTACTTACCACAACATCTAAGTCAGACTACTTAGTGTCAATTATAGTGCTACCTTGGCAATCATAGCCTGAGAACAGCAATGCTCTCATTGGTTCTTTCATAGCCTAGTTTACTCATCTTAAAACATATCATATTTCATTTCAGTGGGAAAGGAAAGCCGTGTCCTCAGGTAAAGCAAAACGATGTCGTATGACTTACATACCACCAGCCGCGGGCTAACATTAGTTTAGCGTGTAACTTCATAACATCGTATCACATTCCTGCTTGCTGAAAGACACCACTTTTATTCATTGGGATAGCGTTCAGATTTAACTTCGATGCGTTTAGTCGATACGAGGTAGTTAAAGTTGCTATTGTAAAGATGGCGTTGCAGTTCGTAAAGTCGCCGTCAATGGACTTTGCTAAGTATGTAAACAAACCGACATATTGAAAATGTCTCTGAATTATGAATTTACTAGTGATGGGGAAGACTCTTACTGTACTCTTTTATGTCAAAACATATCGAATATAAAATATCAAATATATAAAACAAGTAGGTGTTCTTATTTTTTTTTAATCACTTTACCCACTGATAAAACTAACTAACTAGTGTACACAACCGCGATGGCAGGTACAGAACGTGAGTTGGGTAGTGTGTAGCGGCTTTATAATATCACCAACTTTAGTCACAACACAACCTATCATAGACAATTGTAGAATTTAAAAGAAACCAAAACGTCATACTAACCTTCCTTATGATGGTTCCATCATGTCATACTGACCTAACATATGAAACCATTTTAAAATTTTAATGAAATATCCAAGATTCAGTTATATATGTTATAATTTTGTATTTTACCGTAACGACCGGTTCAATAGTGTATAGTTTCAGTGGTGTTTGTCATCACCTCATGGTGATGTGAAAATTCAAGGAGAAACAGTGACAAAACAATGTTACGTCATTTGTTTACATACTTAGCAGACCAATGACGGCGACTTTAGCAAGTATTTTTTCTGACTCAGTTGTGAGAGACATAGCGTGGTGACATTTTATCAACGTATTTATACTTACCAACAGTAAGTTATACGTATTGAAGCGAAATAAGGTCTCAAATAGTACAGGTAGAGGCGTAATTCCCCATACAAAATTATGACAATTTCGAATTCTAAGAACGCTTCGTAGGATGGTCTAGCAGGGGTCAGTTCTCAAAATCCATCAGAATACCCAAAGTTTTTATTATTATTATTATTATTTTTACTAAACAATGGGTGCTCTATTAAATTTTCCTGCAAAACTGTTTTAACAGTTTGTCTGCAGGTATGAATCTCTATAAAAACTCTATCACAATATTTAACTTTTTACATTATAATTTTAACTATGTATCTAATATAATTGCATAATGTACGCACATAGAGCGTCGCGTTAAAATATTTACTCGTCATTTGCTTGTCAGCCTTTGTCACTCAAGCGTTTAGAGAAGGTACCTACTTTTTCAAAGCTTTTTTAAAATTTAAGCTTATTTGGCTCGCGTCGGATGTCTTCGGACAAGGTGTTTAGTAGGTACGGTAGTCGTATAGCTAACATTCTATCTCCAAAATAGTTATATACCAGGTACTTCATACTTACCCGCAGACCGATCGAGTGCCATGTTTATGCTCTATAAGTATTGGGCTATGAACCTGACTGCCATGGTTGTTTACTGCTAGTATATATTTATATTTTAAACTAATTGGAAGGATTTTACAAACTTTAAATAATTTTGAATAAACTCCCTTGCAACTTTAGTCCCATACAACTATGCCTGCATTATTGGTCTTGTAGGTAACTTTGGTCCAGATATTCCATTTTGACGGTGTGTAATTAGTAAGTTTATAATGTAAAAATACTTCCTCTATAATAATCGCCTGAACAATATAGTCCACCCACCGTATTAAACAAAAGTTTTTGATCCTTCCGGAGGAGTTATCATTACGTAACTTTTCGGACGAGCTTTAGGACAACTGAACTATCATTTTCGTACTTATGCATAAAACGTTACACAATCGACCAGCTGGCTTTACCCTCTGGCCACGCACAAATATGTCAGAATAAGCGCCCGCAACAAATACAACACAGAATCCAACTCAATATATCAATTGAAATAGAATCCTCAATCATAAGACGATTACACAAAACTTATTATTAGTTATATGTACAAAAGCATCATTATACCGAAGGACATTTTCTGCTAAACGGAAATTTGGACGAAGATGATTCAATTCAATTCAATTATTTTTATGGGTTCATGTTGTTATTTATAGTACACATATAACAATTCATTGTAACATTAGGTTTCAAATATGAACCCTGTGAGGGTATTACAATAAGTGTAGTTTATAAAATAATATGAAAATAATACAATAAAAAATATAAAATAAACACAATGACAATTTCGGTCTTCTAATTCTTATTGATTACATATCATGATTGATGAGTATCCCTTAGGAAATCTTTTGCTGCATAGTAAGTTTTTTTTGCAAGGAGTGATTTTAACTTCTTTGCGGTATGTTGAATCTTTTTCCTCCGCCTTGATATAGCCCAGGAAGTTGTAATATTTTACTGCTGCATAATGAGGCCTTTTACGAAACATTTCTAGTTTTGGTGCAGGTAGTTTAAGTTTATATTTCAATACAATGTATAGGTCAGGTTAGTGTTTGGCCAATTTTAAATTCCTTAAGCGGAGCATGCAGGTTTTTAGAACTATGGGTTTCGGTAAAATAATTAGGTGTGTGTGATCAAGATCCATCCAAATAATATTTTATAGATCATTACAAAAGTGCTTTATGATCCAATTCAGACTTAAGCGTGAATATGTTAAAACTGTGCAAGTCTCTAGCTGTTAAGTACTAACATAAGTTGCGCCCACGCAGGCGGCGCCATCAGGCGTAATCCTCATGTATTAGATGATCCTTATAATACCGAAGTAATGAGCTAGGTGACGTTACTAATGTATGAAAATCGTAACGCCATCTAACCGATAATTAGGGAATCATCTACTTTGTGAATTACCTGTGTTCAGCTATCGGTATAAACCAAGAAGGAATGCAATTAGTTCACGGTAGTAACGATAGATGTCAATAAGGTCAATTAACAACCAGATAACTCGTATATAAGGCAATATGTGCGAGGGCTCGCCCTCTTCTTCACCTGAAACTGGACCGACACGGTCGACACCCTGTAATATTAATTAATAAATCAAGTAAGCTACATAGTCTTTCTCTCCGCCTATGGTCTCCACCTTAACATATGGTGACCCCGAGATTTAAATCTTAAATTATTTTTGTTAATTGGTGTCGATCCGTACGTAAAATCATCGCGAGGCGGCGGCTATTTGCACTAAGCACGCGCATCGCGTTGCATTACGGCTGCAGAAGCACACCGCGGTGTGGTTTGCGACGACGACACTGTACACGCCTGTCTGAAGCGCTCCTGCAACTAGGGAGATCATCAGGCAGCAGGGAAGGGCTGGGTGCGATACTGGTCTTCGCCAGCGTTAGCGCCAGCGCCGAGACGCGGGCCACGTGTTTGGCACCGTGTATAGAAGATAGGTATCACCGTCACCAGAGAAGCGCGCCACGTGTGTGGTGCCGCGCGGGATATCGTCGACCGTACCTACCAATCCTCCGGACCACGTGGGTGGTACCGAAGAAAAGAAGAAGCAGCATCCAATCGATCAGGCAAGTGAGCTGGCAATTCCTTAAAAAATCCAATTTTTCCCCCCAATTTTGATTTGTAATTAAATAAATTCAAAAATGAGTGATTCAGAGCATGCAGACGATAGTACTTACCAAGATTCAGTAGAACGAAAATTAAAGCAACTAAAATGCAAACGTGGCGTATGCAAACGAAAGTTAACCCTTTTTTAAAAATTCCTAGACCAATATGATACACGTAATTTAACAGCTGAGGGAATTATAGACGTTAAGTTAAGATTAGAGCAGTTACCACATTTGTACAAAGACTTTTCTAGCATACAGGATAGTATCGAGACGCTGTGCAGCGACTCTGATGACATCGACATACAAGCAGACGAGCGTGAGTCTTTTGAAAATCTTTTTTATCGACTTACCGCGATGGGCAAGGTCTTGGTGCAAGAAGAACAAAAGCCCTTAGTAAGTGAAAATAAACCACCACCATCTTTCGGTGAGTCGATAAAATATCCAGAGATTAATCTACCCAGTTACTCGGGTGATCTGACCCAGTGGCTGCAGTTCAGAGACACGTTTGATGCCCTAGTCAACCAAAGTAACTTGCCACCAATCGTCAAATATAAATACCTACGCAGTTGTTTACAAGGCGGCGCGCTGGAGGTGATTAGCTCACTAGATTTTTCAGATGAAGGGTACGCGCTGGCGTGGCAAATGCTATGTGAGCGGTACAATAACCCACGGCGCCTTGTATCCAACCATATGAGAGCATTGTTCGATATAGAATCAGTCCAATCAACTCCTTCGGGCCTTAGGGGCCTTAACGATAACATTTCCAAACATTTAAGATCTCTGCGCTCACTAAACGTCCCAACGGAAAATTGGGATTTAATGATTATTTATGTACTAGCAAATAAGCTAGACAGCCACCTAAGATCGAAATGGGAGAGTAGTACCGATTCAAGGAAATTGCCTTCGTTGCAGGAATTTCGAATGTTCCTGAGAAACCGAGCTGACCGGCTCGAAGCAGCAGCCGGCTCAGTAGGACAGTCCGACGTCAGCACCGACTCCAAGAAGGCCATGGTAACCACGTCCGAAGCTATCAAGGTAACCCCAAAACATCAAAAAACCAATCAGTGTCCGTTTTGCTCAGGTACACATTACATAAACCAATGCCAAAGATTTAGTGCGCTAACTGTCCAAGCGCGAATCCAAGCCGTAAATAGACTACGTTTATGCTTTAATTGTTTGTCCGGGACTCACGTTTTAGCTAACTGCAGGGCCAGCACGTGTCGTTTATGCAAAGGCAAGCACCATACATTGCTTCACAAATCGAATGTGAACACAAGTACCAATACACACCTACCAAAATCACCAACAGCAACATTCACCAAAGAGCAACCAAGCTCTAGTCATAGTCAAATCGAGACTACACTTAATTATAAGGCTCAAATCTCAAAACAAACACGACCGATTATTCCTAACAAATCGGTCATTCTACCAACTGCCCAAGTGCTTGTAGTGGACAAGTACAGTCAGCTGCACAAGCTTAAAGTTTTGCTTGATTCAGCATCCCAATCGAATTTCATTACTGAGAGTGCCTTCAATAAGTTGCAACTTACCAAATCAGAACACAACCTAAAAGTAATAGGTTTCAATAATAGTGTAACTAACCTAGTTAATTACGGTGACATAACATTGCATTCTTTAGATAAGAGTTATACAACCAAGTTGTCTTGCTTTATTGTACCCACAATTTGCCGAACCAACTTAAACTCATGCGAAATAAAAGATGTAAACATTTCGTCTCAATACCAATTAGCAGACAAGGAATTTTATTTACCTACCGAAGTAGATATGATTATCGGCGCGGAACGATTTTATGACTTGCTTTGTATTGGTCAGCACAAACTCGACTCCGGGATTACTTTGCAGAATACGCGTTTAGGGTATGTGGTCGCTGGTTCCGTGCAGTCAAAACCAATAGTACAGTCAGTTCAATGTAAGATAACAATCGAAAATCAACTGCAAAAATTTTGGGAAATCGAAGAAGGTTCCGCTCCAAATGTACCTTATGATGAAAAACAATGTGAGGAGATATTTTTGAATACTCACACTCGCAATTCTGAAGGTAACTTCGTAATTGAACTTCCGTTAAAATCACCACCTAGCGAGTTAGGGAAATCTAAGCACATAGCATATCGGAGGTTCAAAGTTTTAGAAGCAAAGTTCCAACGGAACCCTGATTTCAAAGAAAAGTATGTAAAGTTTATGCGCGAATTTGAACAAGCAGGCCATATGATTAAATTGCAGGATATTTATGATGGCCAATGAAATTTTTTGCCCCACCAGGCTGTAATCCGCGATTCAAAAACTACCCCTGTCAGGGTGGTGATAGACGCATCTTGCCGTAGTGATAACGGTGTCTCTTTAAATGATATACAATACAAAGGGGCAATAAAGCAAGAAGAACTCGTAAACATACTTTTACGGTTTAGAAAGTATAGGTATGTCATAAACGCAGATATAGAGAAAATGTATAGGTGTATATATTTGAACCCTAGCCAGTATTACCTCCAATGTATATATTGGCGGGAAAATACAAACCAACGACTCCAAGTTTACATGCTGACTACTTTAAGTTTTGGATTAAAGTCAGCGCCACACGTAGCAACAAGGTGTTTGTTACAATTATCACACGAAAACAAACATACATTTCCAGCGGCGGCGGAGGCCATCGCGAACCAGTTCTACATGGATGACTTCATCTTCGGAGGGGACACGGCCGATCAGGTGGCTAACACAGCCTCGCAGGTAAACGAGATCCTCCGGGAGGCCAACTTCAAACTTCGAAAGTGGAAGTCTAACTCGGAAGCCATCATGAACGAGGTATCTAATTCACACACACACAAACACACACAAATGTCTCCAACCGAGTTTGGAGACCACACTCATAAAGTCCTTGGTTTGACTTGGTCCAGCGACACTGATGAGTTAATGTATAAAATATAACAACATTTCTAGACCAATCACAAAGAGAAAGGTACTGGGAGTGATTTCATCCATTTTTGACCCACTTGGCTTGACAGGACCGGTAATAATAACAGCAAAAATATTTATTCAAAGACTTTTTAAAGCCAAGCTGGACTGGGACGTAGAATTAACGTCCGAGTTAATTGAAGAATGGGATAAATTCTATCGCGAGCTAAACATTTTAAACCAATTGAAAATCCCAAGATGCACTGTCATTCCCAACCATGTAAAACTCGAGATTCATGGATTTTGCGACAGTAGTAATAAAGCCTATGGTTGTGTTATATACATCCGTTCAATTGACAATTTAGACAATATTCAAGCTCACTTACTTTACTCAAAATCAAAAGTTGGACCTATCAAACCACAGACAATACCAAATTTGGAACTTTGCTCGAGCTTACTCCTCGCGACACATGTAGACAAAGTCAAACGGGCTATGAAATGCGACATAGCCAGCGTTACTCTTTGGTCAGATTCTAGCATCGCCTTAGCCTGGATAAAAAATAGTAACCTAAACGTTTCATGTTTCGTAAAGAATAGAATAACAAAAATATTATCACTAACTAACAAACAGGACTGGCGCTGGATTTGTTCAGAGCAAAATCCAGCAGACCAGCTCTCGCGAGGAGTAGAACCCGGCAAGTTGCAAAACAACAGATTATGGTGGCACGGGCCATCGTGGTTGAGCCAATCAGCTGACACATGGCCAACCCACAACACAAACTCAAATGACCAAGCGTCACAGCTCAATGACATAGCTCACACCATGGTTGTGCGGTGTCAAACCAATGACACATTAAAATACCTATTCCATAGGTGGTCATGTGATAAAAAACTTACCCATGTACTTTCATACATGTTTCGATTCACACATAATACCAAGTACAAAACAAGAACAAAATACCCTGAAAAAAAAATATCAGGCCCATTATCAGTAGATGAATTAAAACAACCAGATCACACGTTGATCAAGTATACGCAAATGGAATCATTTCCACTTGAGTATAAATTGTTGCAAAACAACAAACCAATTCCTAATAACTCAAAAATATTATCGTTGCATCCGTTCATGAAGGACGAGCTCATCCGCGTAGGCGGAAGAATTGGTCTTTCACACTACCCATATGACAAAAAACACCCATTCATACTTAGTCACGAACACACGTACACGAAATTGCTTATGAAAATCGAACATATACGTATGTTACACGCTGGC
Source organism: Epinotia bilunana (assembly GCA_947049275.1). Taxonomy (NCBI): domain Eukaryota; kingdom Metazoa; phylum Arthropoda; class Insecta; order Lepidoptera; family Tortricidae; genus Epinotia; species Epinotia bilunana. The sequence goes on along the minus strand of OX346273.1, from coordinate 8,729,302 downwards.
CCGCAGTTACTACTTTCAAGCATGCGCGAGCGCGTATGGCCGACCAAAGGTAGAATGTTAGCTTCAAAGATCGTAAACAAATGTGTTTTGTGTTTAAGAGCCAATCCGAAAACGACTAATCCAATTATGGGAAATTTACCCCCCTCGAGGACTACCCCCTCACCCCCCTTTAATATTACGGGCGTAGACTACGCGGGCCCATATACTATCCGAGATAGAACAGGACGTGGTTACAAGGTCTATAAGTGTTATATAGCGGTATTTATTTGTTTTGCAACGAAGGCCATTCACCTTGAATTGATTACAGGGCTGGAGTCCGCAAACTTCATTGCAGCGCTACGCCGCTTTATCGCCAGGAGAGGTAAACCGAGCGAGTTGGTGAGTGACAATTCTACTACATTTCGGGGTGCGCACAATGAAATGCTAGAGTTAAAACAATACCTAATTGATAGTTCAAATGAAATAGTATCTCATTGTGCTGACATGGGCATCAAATGGAATTTCATTCCTGTTTACACCCCCCATATGGGGGCGTTGTGGGAAAGTTCTGTTAAACTTTGTAAACATCACCTAAAAAGGGTATTAGGACGTGCATTATTAACCTATGAACAATTTGCCACTGTATTAGCTCAAGTAGAATCAATAGTTAATTCGAGACCATTATGTCCCTTACCTAATTCAAGTCCCGATTATCCAGTCCTTACGCCAGCTCACTTTTTAATTCAGAGGTCACTGACCTCGTTGCCAGATGAAGATTACGTAGACGTACCTCAAAACCGATTAACCCAATACCAACTTCTCCAACAAATCACACAGGACTTCTGGAAACGGTGGTCTCGCGACTACATCGGCACGCTGCAGGAGCGAACGAAGTGGCGGAGCTCGCGGGGACCAAGCCTCGCTGCTGGCACCGTCGTCGTGGTGAAGGAGGAGCGCCTGCCGCCGTGCGTGTGGAGGCTGGGGAAGATCGTCGCGACGCAGCCGGGCCGTGACGGTGTCACCAGGGTGGCCACCATCAAGACCGCCAAGGGGAACATCCAACGCGCGTTTAATAATTTGTGTCCCTTACCCGTAACGGAGCACATTCTGTAATCTAAACCTTACGTTTCGTGACATTGTTGTCACCAAAGCAGATCGCCTTAATTTTCGCAAAATTAAATTAACTAACTATCCAATTTGCGCAACCTGCTTTCGTGATATCACTATATTGATATAAATTTATGATTAAGCCTAGAATTATAGTTTATTTAATCATTATTACTTACCTATTGTTAAAACTTAGATAACAATTAACTGTTTTCATATGTACTTACCTATCCCAAATAAAACTTAGTCACTTTGTTGTTTCATTAGTGATGAAATAAAGTACCTAGGAATGAGCATAGCTTTGACCTTTCTTATGAACCGATCATTATAGTGTTAGAGCTCCGCCCATTCTTAGAATAAAACCCATTCTTTGAAGTATCTATTTACTGCTAAATAGTTATTTCAACGGGTGGCAGAATATGTTAAGTACTAACATAAGTTGCGCCCACGCAGGCGGCGCCATCAGGCGTAATCCTCATGTATTAGATGATCCTTATAATACCGAAGTAATGAGCTAGGTGACGTTACTAATGTATGAAAATCGTAACGCCATCTAACCGATAATTAGGGAATCATCTACTTTGTGAATTACCTGTGTTCAGCTATCGGTATAAACCAAGAAGGAATGCAATTAGTTCACGGTAGTAACGATAGATGTCAATAAGGTCAATTAACAACCAGATAACTCGTATATAAGGCAATATGTGCGAGGGCTCGCCCTCTTCTTCACCTGAAACTGGACCGACACGGTCGACACCCTGTAATATTAATTAATAAATCAAGTAAGCTACATAGTCTTTCTCTCCGCCTATGGTCTCCACCTTAACACTAGCGAAAAGCATGAAAATGCTGAGTATTTTGATCTTTTGTACTTATTTTTGTTACGACGCCATCTTACGAGACAAGGCCCTTCCATAAAACAGGCATCAAATGAATCCTAATCCACTTTATCACATGGACATAGGAGCTATTTTCCATCGCTATGACAAGATTTTTAACGCTATCGTTTTGGCAAGGTACATTCTTATTCACCAAAAAACCTTGACGACTCTAATTCCCGGCATTAGACGTCAAATTCGAATGAGATTTGGTAAAAGTGATAGTAAATAGAATTATGTAGAGATTTCCAGTTGGTAATGTAGACTTTTCAGTCCCAAAGTGCTTGTGATCGCGGTCAGAGGGAGTACAAGGATTTTGTGAGCGTTTTTATGGAGGGCCGTATTGCGTATATTTAGTAGTTTTGTATACAAACTCTATAATGTTATCTATAGTTACATTATAGAGTTGGTATCGAAAAGTCCTTCCTGGTGAAAAAAACCGGACAAGTGCAAGTCGGACTCGCCCACCGAGGGTTCCGTACTCAATTACAAATGTATAATTCTCAATTTTTTTCCTGTAAGTAATTAGACAATATTACTGGCCAAACTTTATGGTTCTAGGTCAACGGAAAGTACCCTATAAATGTTGATTCCCTTGACAGTGTCGAAATATGCTTTTTTGTGGCCGTTTATTTTTAGAATTTTGATTTTTTCACAGCTACAAGGGCTACCTATCCAGAGCGTCAACATGACAGATGACATTAATGATATTGTGACCGATAAATAAACATTAGATTTTTGACGGACAACTTCGTCTGCTTTCTTTTCGATCATATAGTGCTTTTAAATAAACACAATACAATTATATTTTACATGATGGTTTTCCTTGAAATCGCAATAACGCACGATTTTTCTTATCTTATACGGAACAGGCTATTGGTATCTTTATATAATAAAATTCTGGGATGGACAGAGGCTATATTCATTCCATTCGTTCTTTGTAATGGGTAACCGGGCAGAGCCGCGCGGGCATTTCGTACTTACTACATATTTTTTAATTATGTGTGGGTAGGTATCGGCTTTTTCGATTTTTATTATAAATTATTTATATATTTATTATATTTGTATTTATTTAATACACAACAAAATAAGAACTTCTCATATAAAAGGCGAACTTAATGCTGTAAGCATTCTTTAACAGTTAACCTTTAGGGCAAAGCAGACAGATTCACGTGCAGAGAGATTTCATTTTGCCCCACATGTTACTTCTAAATTATTATTTGAATGGAAATAAACGGAATGCAAATTTTGTTTACATTATTACGCAAAGCGTCCCTTCAATTCGTTAAAAAAAACTTTTTCGATTAAAACTAACAAGGTAAAAAATACAGGTCCCGCCGGGCCTCTTTTAATTCGGTTATAATTTTCTTTTTCTATCAGATTTCGTACCGTGCATCAACTTCCGGTATAAGATCTAAAAAAAGCATTTTTTTCTAAAGTACATACAAGAAGATAATTAACATTAACTAAATTAAATTAAACTTAAGTTAAATCTAAAAAAGGCCCTCGAGGCATTTTACCGAGGATGCTGGCGGCATTGTGGTTGCGCGAGACAGCCGCCAGATCTTCGGTCACCAGAGGTATATTTACACTAACCAGGCGTTTAGCGATTTCCGCAAATAACTTATGCGCACTAGGAACCCCACGGACCGAGGTACGGCAAAGGCTTGTACTCTGCCGAGGCCCCTATATTACGTATTACGTCATACGATATTATAATTTTACACTAACGGGAGTACTTGTGCGAGTGTCTCTTATTTCAGACAAAAAAAACCGTAAACCAAACACCATAAATGTAAAACAGCAAAAGGATTCGTCAACCGTAATAATATTGTATATATTAGTTCGTACCATTTTAAAGAGACACCTTTATTATAAAGGTATTGTACATACCAATACTTTTCATGGAAATAAGTACAGTCAGGGGTATTAATATTTACGGTACATAAAAAAAGGACAAACTTATTTTTACAATAGGAAAATTACGCAAAGAATATGTATAAGCCGAGTAAAATACAAACTAAACCATTATTTCCAACTATTGAATGTGTAAACAGGGTCATGCTGTGGGTGGTGAGTAAGGGAAATAGAATAGAAACATAGTATTTGATTAATGTATATTTATTGAATTGTTACTTACATTAAATCTGTGCCGTAGTGTACCAAATTAAATAACTTGTACCATCAGACAGTCGTCATGGAGGTGTGGATTTTAGTAGATGGTTGAGTCTTCTGCAGTCGCTAAGCAAAAATGAGCCCCGTCCAATGGCAGACATCCCTTTTTATGCAAACCCCCACCTCCATTCGAACTGCATTAAACCAACTTCCGGTGATATTGATTTATTTTATTAACATTATAGTTGTTTCTAATAATTATTCTAATAACCAAATAATCTATATAAAATACATTACATTTTTTTTTTACAATCTGACACCCGCATGCCCCGTATCATGGTCGGCCTTATCACGCTATACGTGACAAGATAGAGCGTCCGTCACTGGCTGACACCATTCGATGGAACGAGATGGACGCTCTATCTTATAACTTATCGCGTGATAAGGCCGACCATGATACGGGGCCAGGACTCTATATGGAGTTATGGTCATAAAGGCGTGTACATATATTTATCTACATATAGAGTCCTTAGACATGATGATAGTGTGGTCCTGACCGATTTCGGGCACAGCAACTGCGTTTTCTGGCTTTGGTATTAACAATTATTATTAGTAGTGTTGTTCTTCTACTCTCAGGTGGCTCACGTACCCTATTTTTCTCGCAAAAGTGCGAGCTTACTTGGTGCAAGTTAACACTCCACTGACGTAGTTGTAACTGATGGCTGCTGGTGGACGTGCCTTGAGCCAGTGCTTGGAAACTCTCATAGAATGAAAAAATGTACGGGATAGATAGTTAACGCATCTTAGCCAACCTAACAAAACCAGAACTTTTGCACCTTATTACAAGGCAATAAAGTGCACTCATTTTTCTTTACGTTGGTAGTAGACCATAAGAGAATCCTAAAACAATATATGAAGTTCCGCCTCTTAAAATGTAGTGGTTATATTCTCTTTGCCTTGAGCTCGTCTCGCTTTTTATCCAGCTCATTGCGACGCTCTGTTTCGAAATTACTAACCTGCTTATAGATGAGCCGTCGCCATTGGGGCCGCCGTGCTGCCTTCTCCTCCCACTCATAGGGCTCTATTTTGCATCTCTTCATGTGTCTTTTCAGAACATCTTTGTAACGAATGTACTGGCCACCACACTTACGTTTACCATTCTTCAGTTCTGAAAAGAAAATGCGCTTCGCCATTCTGTCGTCCGACATTCGCGACACGTGTCCACACCACCGCAGTTGACGCCTCATCAGGTACACCGATGTCACCGATATTAGCACGCCTCAGGACGGTCGTATTTCTGCCGCGGTCCGTCCATCTGATATTCATGATATCTCGGAGACATTTGAGGTGAAATCTGTCGAGTGTGCGGATGTGTTTGCTGTAGACAACCCACGTCTCGGTGGAGTACAAGAGATTAAACATATGAAGTGCATTGCAGTGGTTAAGATAACCACAATTCAACCTGCCTCCAAAGATTGCCAGACTGCGGTTGGTACTGACCCTTACTCTGTTTACCAGCGATGCGGCCTTTTTACGCATTATAGAAGAGAAGCTGTCCACGCGCGCCTCCGCGAACATTGCACACACGCAGCAACGAGGCAGCCCCATCAACATTCTAAATGCATTGTACTGCACTCGCAAGACGCTGTACTGTTTTGAATAAATTTGTTAGGCGAATGAATAAGACAACAAAATTGTATTAAATTAGTCAAGTCGTTCTCAGTTTGGAGAGAACCACTAGATCTTATTGCAGTAGTAAGCACGGAACCCTTCGTTGTACGTGCTCTGACATGCACTGTCTTGGCCGCGATGTCGTTAGCAGTACCAGAAAAATATTAAATTATTCAATTTATATTTGGAAACCAAATTTCATAGACACTAACGAATCGAATAAAAAAGTTAAAAAAAAGATTTGTTTGAATTGAATCATGCAACAGCAGAAAATGTTATAACTTTCGTGATTTTATTAAAGACTAAGCTGTTGCCCGCGACTTCGTCCGCGTAGAACTTGTTATCGCCTTAGAAATATGATTATCTTAAGGGATTATTTCCCAGATAAAAAAATATCCTATATCCTTCCAAGGGTCTCAAATTATCTATACCTACGGAAAATTTCATCTAAATCCGTTCAGGTGTGAAAGGTGCGATGAGATTGTTGGTTTAAATTGCTAAATCTAAATTGAAAACTTTGTCCGCGTACAGAGCCCACCTTTCCCAGATGGCGTGATCCCCAGTGGGCATCAGCACAAACAGTTGTTCGCACGTACAGCTGCCCGTGAGAGAAGCAGTCCGTGCGCAGGTCAACGCCGGCTGCGCGGAGAGTCTGCCCCTGCGACTTGTTTATGGTCATAGCGAAGCACACGCTCACTGGAAACTGCAATCGCTTGAACTGGAACGGGAAGTTGTTCGGTATCAGTGGAATGCGCGGTAAAAATACAGCTTCCCCAGCACCGCAGCCCGTAAGGATCTGAGCCTCGATGAGATTCCGCTGCAGTCTTACTACCTTCAGGCGGGTGCCATTGCACAGCTTCGGCGGAGATATGTTCCAAAGCAGCATAATAGGGCCTCCGATCTTCAGGGTCAAAGTGTGCGCTGGTAACCCTGATGAGCACAAAGAGTTTAAAAATTCCACCGGGTATGTCGTGGCAGTTCCCTCATCTAAGACAGTGTTAATCGAGCTGTAGACAGCGTTCTCGCCTTCAATTTGCGTTAAAATTCGAGCGTTAACAGCAGCAGCCTGGTCATTTTTTGGGGTAAGTATGGTTCTTGACTTGCGACTTCTCTGAGAGGTCAAGCGGTCTTCTTGTTGTGTAAATGTTTCAGAAGCCCGAGAATCCGCTGTTAATCTTGTTTCACGTTCCGTAATAGTCTCGGAAGCTCGCGACAACGAATGGCATTCACGATCGTGGCCGAGACGTGCTTCCCTATCGTCACTGTTTTCAAGGAATCTAGAAGCCCGGGAAGCTTCTTCGGACTCCTGAGACCTTGGCACTCGTTTTCTGGAGGCCTTATAACGTTAGTATCTTTTTTTTTTATATGGCAACCGTCATAGGACATTTCTGCCAGCATCACGTTAGAAAAATGAACTGGAGGAAGGGGAGACAAGAAAACGATTTGACCAGATTTTGTTGATGGATACGAATGGGTACATAGTACATACTAAGATAAATAATTTTATAGCCTGGTAGGAAGAGTTAAAGTTTCAATTTATTGAGAGAGAGGAAATTTGAAATCAGCCGGAAAACAGCAGGATTCGGAAACAGAAGGGACACTACGTGGGTAGGCAGAGGGATTTTCTGATAAATGAGGCCAGCGTATAGGCCAGAATGGTCCAGACGGGAGCTACTCAAAATCAAGTGATTTAAGCTGCCCTCGTCTAGACCACACTCACAAAGGAAAGAGTCCCGAATGCGGAGCCACCTCAAATGAACATGGGTACAGCAATGGTTCAGCCTCATGCGAATAATTGTCGAAGTTGCTTGTTTACTAAGAAGAATTTTTGAAAACCAGACTTTCAGGGGTAAAACAGGTTGAACTCTAGCATAGGTTGCGCCCGTCCGTCTGCTGCTAGACCGCCACCGGGCGTTCCACTTTTTCCTTAAAAACTGCTGAGGGAGGGAAAGAAGGTCATGGCAGCAGATTCTAAAAGGGACTTTATCACCGCAAGCGACTGCTTGTTTGGCAATGAAGTCCGCCTTTTCGTTTCCATCAATACCCGAGTGGCTCGGTATCCAGGCCAAGACGACCTCAGAGCCTCTGGAACTGCATTTATTAACCGCTTCTTTAATCTTCAGGATTAAGGGATTATGGAGTTTAGAAGTAAACGGGTTAGCTACAATAGCTTCTAGTGTACTGCGAGAGTCAGAAAAGACAATGGAACGACGTAAGCCGGCCAAAATAATGTATTCCACGCTTTTTAGGATACCAAGGCACTCTCCAGAGAAAACGGAAGATTCCGAAGGGCACTTTGCTTTTTGTACGATCCGATACTGCGAGTGAAAGGTACCTACCCCTACACAGCCCATGGGGGATAACTTCGAGGCATCAGAGTAAAGAGTGTGCCACCCAGCCCAGTCCTTTGCCAGAAGACCGCGGAAATATTCCCTTGCAGCGATATCACCTTTCATAACATCAAAATCTAGAATAACGCGGGGTTGGAGAATAGTTACAAAGTAGGGGAAATCAAACATAGGAAGATTCGGGGAGTGAAAAGTTGGGTCTTTAATACCTTTGAACCTGCGGAAACTAGTTACTAGACAAGGGGGAGACTTATTAGTCCAATAAGGAGACTTGTTGAAATAATCGTCCAAGAGCACGATTTTAGGAAAGATGGGATGGGTAGAATATTGGAAAGTACGAAACAGATAGCGGTCAGACAGATACTGACGGCGAAGGTCAAGCGGAGGATCCATACATTCTACCTGAAGGGCGTTAATAGGGCTAGTTTTCATTGCTCCAGCAATAATACGCAACGCTTTAGATTGGACTCGATCAAGGCGCTGCAAACCTTCTGCAGAGGCAGGCTCGAACAAAAAGGTTCCGAAATCCAGGACGCTTCTAACGATGGCATTGTAGACCATTTTTAGGGCAAAAGGGTGAGCACCCCACCACACTCCAGCCAAACACCTGAGGATGTTAAGGTTCTTTTCACACTTATCTCTAATGTATTCGCAGTGAGGGAGACCAGACAGTTTAGAATCCAACACTAAGCCTAGGAATTTAAAATGCTGCTTTAAGGGGATTACTTGGTCTTTTAACGTAACAGAGACATTTGGGATAGACTGTTTCCTAGAAACGACTACAATGTTGCTTTTAGAGGGAGACAGCTCAAAACCATGATGCCCTAACCAGCCCTCTAATGAGACCAAAGATCGGGAAACTTGGTCCGCCGCCTTCAAAATATTAGAATCGGAAGAGTACAACAAAATATCATCAGCATACTGGAGGATGCTTGAGTGACCTTTAGCAGACTCTAAATCAGCAGAATAGATATTGAAGAGCAGGGGACTAAGAACGGACCCTTGCGGCAGCCCTTTCCAAATTCGCCTAGACGGAGATATTGTCTTATCATTACCCCGGAATGTGAAGTGCCGTTCAGAAAGTAACTTAAGTGTGAGGCACGACAGTCTGGAAGGTATCTTAAGTCGAGAAAGCTTTTCCCAGAGAATTGGGAGCTGGACATTGTCGTAGGCAGCTTTAACGTCCAGGAAAGCAGCAACAACAGATTTCTTCAGGGAGAAGGCTATCGGGTTTATCCGAGGTAAATATTCCAAGATTGTCCATCGTACTTTTCCTTTTCCGGAAGCCAAATTGAGAGTCAGACAATAAATTGCGGCTTTCGACAAACCATTCAATCCTGTTTTTTAAAAGATGTTCTAAAATTTTTAGGAGAGTGGAAGAGAGGGCCATCGGACGGTAAGAACAAGGGTCAGAAGGGTTTTTATTAGGCTTAAGGATTGGGATAATTAATTGAGCTTTCCAGACTTGCGGGACAGTACCAGAGATGAAAATGTTATTGAGGAGAGCCAAGAAGTAAGAAAGAAAGGAATCATTAGCGTTAGAGATGAAAGAATAGGGGATACCGTCAATGCCCGGGGCAGAGTCCGTGACAGAGCCAAGGACCAGTTTTAGTTCCACCATCGTGAACGGAGAATCGAGGGGATCAGAAGATGAAGAACAATAACCAGTATCAACTTCTATCCTACTAGGGACATACTGCGGAGCGAGAGAATCCATGAACGAATCGGCCCAGTCTCCACCCAAAGGATGAGACCTAGCAAAACCCTGTTTGCTACCTCTAAATCTCCTTATATTCCTCCAGATAAAACGAGCAGGCGTAGAAGGAGACAAAGAGGAGCAAAAGGACTTCCAGCCATCCCGTTTCTTTGATTGGAGAAGGCGTTTGGTTTCCGCTATTGATTTACTTAAATTAATAAATTTTGCTTGGAAAATGTCAAAGGGGTACACGTTTTCTGCCCACTTCCTATTTTTAACGGCCAGAGTACATTGTGAGTCCCACCAGGGAGGGGAAGGGATTTTCCCGGAAACGGCATTTTTAACAGGGAACACCTTCTCAGCACAAAGATTTACTGCTCTTGAGAACTCCTTCGCACAATTATCAATATCACTCGGTGTTAAAGGAGGTAACAGAGAGACCGACTCGCTCATTACCTTCCTGAACTCCGCCCAGTCGGCATTAAGTAAATAAAATTTTAGGAGAGGGGGATTAGGAGTGGATTTTACTCGGGAGAGGAGAGGGAATTCACTCAATGTAGGGAAGTGATCGCTGCCAAAAGAAGAGTCAAGAGTATTCCAGGTGACCTGAGATGCCAGACAAGGGGAGCATAGCGAGAGGTCAACCACACTAGATACCTCGTTAGGCCTTGAGCGCCTAGTAGGGGAGCCCGAGTTAAGTATGCAAAGGTTAAGGGGATGCATTAGCTCCAGCCACACTTCACCTAAAGGATCCATTTTCCCAGAGCCCCAAACACGGTGATGGCAATTAAAACCTCCCAGGATGAAAAAGGGAGGGGCAGAGATTCCAAAATAGAGGAGAGCTGAAAAAGGATGGATTTAGTTGCACGAGCAATATAAAGGGAGACAAAGGTGTAATTATTCACACGGGCAGCTACAATGTGAAAGTTCTCAGAAGATGGAACCATAATTTTACTAAAAGAGAGACCTTCTTTAACTAGCAATGCACAACCAGCATACCCATCTATCTACTCTTACATCCTGTAAACAGGTAAAACCTGGAAAACGGAGGTTATAATCTGGTTTAAGCCAGATTTCTGAGAGGGCAATGATAAAAGGGCTGAATTTGTTAGTTAAGTAAATTAAATCAGATTTTTATTTAGGATGCTCCTACAGTTCCATTGCAGAATTGACTGCGCCATTATTAAGGGAATTGAAAAGAGAGGAAAGAAGAGGGGCAACGAGGGACAACAGATCATTATTGGGGCCAGAGAACACTTTAGACAGTACTGAGAAAAGTCTGATAAGAATCGCCATCACATCTTCGGATGCAGCAGATGCATGCAGATTATTCAGCGCGGCTCCGTTGGCAAACTGAGGAGAAGGCTCATTGGTAAGGCCCATATGAGCCCTTCTGTCGTAGCCAGCACGTGGAGGGGGAGGAGAACGGACTTTAGAGAAAACTGTCTTTCTGTAGGAACTACCTTTACTTCCCGGAGACGTAGAAGCTCCTACATTCGCGAATGACTTCCCAAAGATTGGTCTTCTTATCAGCTTCCGCATATGAGATATTGTTTCCCGCCATCGCCTTTTTAATGTTACATTGGCGGGTAAATTCCGGGCAGGACTTGCTTTTAGCCGAGTGAAGGGTCACGAGGGTCGAGGAGGGCCTCGCCTTTGCAGTTAACACACTTGTGAATTTCCGCATTACACGTGTCACCAAAATGCTCTCCAGCACAACGAAAGCAGCGGGGAGTCGAACGGCATTTGTCCTTGGTGTGCCCGAACCTGCAGCACTGGAACCATTGCACAGTGGGGAAAGTGTACACTTCAACTTTTAGGGCATTATAGCAGGCAAACACTCTCGGTGGGAGTACTTGCCCATCGAAAGTTAACACAACGGTCTCGGAAGGAATCCACTTGAACGAGCCATCTGTCAAGTTGTTTTTTTTGAAATTCAGCCGTCTGGCCTTGGTTACCCGGCCACACCCTTCTGGAACTTTCACATAAGATATAATATCCTCCAGGGTCCAGCTGGCTGGGATGCCCCTGACCAGACCCATCCTGGTAACGTTAAAGGAGGGAATAGAAGCCTTTAGCTTTCTATTAACCATGGTTGGAGAAAGTAGGAACTCATTAGCGTCCGTGAAAGAGTGGAAGCTTACCGATACTCTGTTCCGGCCTAAGCCTTTAACCGAACCGTCAATCACGTTAGGGAATTCTCTGTGATGGAGGTGGAGGAATTGCCCAAAGGAGACCGGATGCAAAGTGGCACCTAGAGCCTGACTGTTGTATTGAACATGGACTATGTAAGGGCCGGGATCACCGCGTTCATAACAGGTTCGTTCCGTCGACTGCAGAGATGACGATAGCCGAGGAGTAGAAGCTGGCAGGGAAGGCATCGAAGCCTGTAAATGAGCCGGAGGAGTATTCGGATCCGTATGTGTAAGAGAGGCAGCCTGAGATGAATGGACTCCTGGGGCTGACGCCTGGCCCAACTCCAACACAGAGTCCTGAGAGTCTGGTTTCGAGTCAGGTAAAATTGAAGAAGAATTACTTAGCCTGATATCGCTGGCAACCACCATTGACTTGTCCGTAGTGTCCGTTGAGGAAGAGCAAGACCGCAACGAGCGAGAGCGGGAGCTCGACCGGGACCGAGAATTAATATTTAAATCCGAACCCTTGCGTTCCATCTTGTCCGTTCTGCAACCTCGAGCAACGAGATCGCGGTCTCTAGACTGCTTGAGAGTTATATAAGCGCCGTGTCGCCGCACGTAGTGCTGCGAAATGCTAGAAGCCAGAACACCACAGAACCCATGGTAAGCTGGCAACATTATACTTTGCCATAATCAGGATTTGACTGAAACGGATCGCGCTCTCTGGTTCCACTTCCGGTTGCATTCTTGTCGCAGATGAGGCTCTCCTACCGCCGCCTTTTTAGTTATGAGTGTTTGCCATCGAGGTGCCAACGAGAGCGCGATACCGGATCTATAAAGCTAAGTGGATTAGGTTTATGATTTACCTTCTTATTTCATTGTAATTATATCTCCACTATCTGAATCCTTATGAGAAAGCTAGAATGTAACCTTTAAGAACAGAATGACCGTCCTTGAGACGGCCATGTGTGTGTGACCTACTGAGAATGAATTACGGTACCCGGGGAAGTAATTAGTAGAAGGTCCTGCGACGGCAGGACCACCAAAGGCACAGGTAGTGAGCATAGAAGCTTGCGTTACCGCCGCCACGAGAATACAGTAACTAGGTCATGCACCAGAATGTGAGGCACCGTAGGAGTGTGTCGGCACGTATGAGAATGTGTATGTAGGTGAGCAATTAGACTCTCGCGCTACCTACACGATGAGGATAAAGGTTATAGGAGAACAGAACTGAGGGTCTTTGGATAGTCAAGCTTTGTAGTCAGAACCAAGATTCTCAATGCCAGTATAGAAAGGTTTTATCATACAGAAATAAAAATAGTCCACTTAGTTAACCATGCAGGAGGTTTGATGGGTATTTTAAACCCACAGGTGGTGAATGAACGGCAGTCGCAGCAAACCCGGCTGGCGACTACCGTAGACGAAGAGCGCGGTCGACAGACCACACACCATTATTACCAAGTAAGTCACAGGCATAACTTGCAATTAACTTAAAGTCTAGTCCCCTTTAATTTCGGCATAAATAAATACATTCAGTCGCGAATCAGATATAATACATATAAAGGTAACGCCGACACGCCGGGAGATGGAGGTACCGGCGAAGTCCAATTTGACCCCCCCGGGTCCCCGGGGAGTGATCCCCCATAAATAAACCTAATGGGTGACTCTTATAAACAAGTCACCCAGACCTAAACCTATAAATCAATATATATAACGAAAAATTAAGGGAAGTTAGGTCAATCTGGTCAAATCGACGAAATTACAAGCAAATAAACCGATATTAAGAAACAATTTGGAAAAAACCGTTCTTGACGTTCCGCTGACGGATCTCCATCCAATCTAATATACGACACTACTAATTAAACATAACACTCCTTTTCGTTGGGCTGTCGTATTAATAAACAGATAGATGGCCCCGTAACTCCATCCAAATTTTTTATACGTTTAATATGGTTTGTTGGAGTTCAGACGCCGACAAAAATCTGGAGAATGACCTTCTAAATGCGTGGAAATTGGTGAAGTTCTGCATCGCGCTATTGAAGTTTTTAATGTATGTTGTTTAAATACAATTTCCTTCAGGCTCTACTTATTATGTCTCACTGACAACCTCAACGAACTCTCACATTTATTATATCTAGAGATTTGGAAATATTTCAAGATATAGTCGTTAGGTTTGATGAGTTGTGTCCAATCTACTTAAAGGAACAATGCCTTTGTTGACTGAAACCGCAAAACATCAAAATTACCATATTGTAAAAAGTCATTACAGCCACCTAGAAAGTTCAATTGAATATCGACTCTATGTCCCTAAGTAATAGGTTACGAGTGTACTAATAGGAAAATGGCGGTCCAGGTAGGTGCCTTTGTACTTGTTCGATTCTCAGTACTCAGGTAAACGCCAGGGATGTATTGAAATATTATAATTCTATTAAAGCAATTTAAACTTTTGGCAAAGGCCCTAGAGTTGAAAATCCAGCAAAACGTTAATGCATGCAGTTTTTGTCTACGAAGTGTGCTTATCTTGTATGACGGACCATAATGAGGTAGCAAACCCGCACAATGAGACAATGGATTGGACACAACTCAAACCGAACGACTATACAAAGCAGAAATAATATCATTCCGTACAAAAATAATAACCATCGTTCTCCTAACATCTTTCCAGGTTGCAGCCCGGGGTGCGCTTTGGCACCTAATGCCAAGAATTGTCGTAGGCACTAGTTTTACGAAAGTAACTCCATCTGCGTTTTCAACCCAGAGAGAAAACTTAGTATCCTCACGAAGTATCATTCACTGAAAAGCTACAATTAAATATTAAATGATATTTATGACACGACTTTTTTGAAATGTACGAAAATAAATTCGGCAATTTCTCTCTAAGACAGTAAATGTCTTAAGCCCCAAATTGAAACATGCTGAGCCAGATTTTATATTCAATAAAACGCTTGTCACATCAGGCATAACGCCGTCACGGTAACCCAATTATGCTTTTACTAGCAGCTCCTGATTTTGCGGGAACTCCGGTTAAATTCAATTACTGCGTTCTACTAGATATGAAAATGTGTTTTTAAATAAGCCGGGATGTGCACTGGACGGCGTCGGGATCAGATTAGGGGATGAAGTTGAATATTCTTATAAAAATATAAATAGTGTTTATTTGTTGAATAAATTTCGCTGCTCCGTCGTTTAATAATGCGGAGTTTATTTAGTGATATCTTTATTTTTAACCGACTTCAAAAAAAATAAGGAGGTCCTCAATTTGGTTATATAATTCTGATTTATTTATCATTATGTTTTTTAATATATTGATTTTAACTTTCACGATTCTCACACATTATTTATACTAAACAGTCCCGTTTAGTATAAATAATGTTTGTTACCTCAGAACTGCGTCATTTATGAGCCGATTCGTGCAATTTTTTTGTTTGTAAAAAAACATCCAACTGGATGTTTCTGATGATGGGATGGAACTCCTCGATTATCTTAGGCACGCTTGTAGTAATTTCGGTATTTTCTATTATAACTCGTGTATTTACACTCAGAAATTTGGTGAAATGGAATGTTGATGATGAAGACCACAGATGACTTGTGGAACTCCTCAATTATGTACTTAAAACTATAAAAGTACGTCACAGAATCTGATATGATTCCATTAAAAAAGCAACTAATGAAGTGCCAAAGGTGATTCAGAGATCGTTGAGGAATCAATGGAAGTCTTCAAATAATATAGGCCCCACATACAGCGATTTGGTTGTTTTCTGTAATAACACACTCCACCATAACCAAAATATATCCGATAAGACACCGATGTGCCTACCTAACGTTGTACATACTTTTCGTCGGCAAACATTTTCTCTCTGCTACTTTAACTTCAAACCATAAAACCGCCAGCTTGTTACGTCATAAAGTTAGACCTCTCAACGCAATTTATATCGGCACACTGCTTCATAACCTTGTCTCTTTCACTACGTACGTGTAAGGACGGCTATTTGTAATTTCGTTATAGATGGCCTGGGTAAAGCTCAATTTTTATACCGGTCCAACCAGTAATTTGTTTATCTTTCGCATGACCTAGAGCTATTGACGCCTTTTAGCCTTAAGGGTAAATATTACGATGCACTTTCCATACAAAAGTCTATCGGAAAACATAGCTTAATTACATACAATTTGTTTTACTTTACTTGTTGTGTGAGGTTGAAATGACTATGAGTACGTATTGATTTGAAATCAAATTTACCCGGGATAAAAATTATTCTTTATTTTAATCCGGGCTATAGACTGTCTTCGTGCAAAACAAACGTAATTGAGTAACAAAGATCTAAACATCCAAACTTTCGCATTCATAATATTAGTAGGATAGAACCCTTTGTTTATGTTCAATTTAAGTCGCTTTTAAGTAACGCATACGCTAACGGAATATTTGTACCTATTATATTATATGTCCTTGGATGTATGTACTTGAGTTGACCGGATAGCATCAAAGTACCTTGTCCATTCAAAAAGCATATGTAACGTACAAGGTACACGATTCATATTCCATTAACAGTTTTATAAAGTCTCGGTTACATCATCTCACATTAAATAATCTCAACGTAGAAAATGCGTCACCATTTTTAACAACAAAGTAGGTAAGTACCAAATATAATGTATTTCGAAATTGTATCATGTAAATTGCTGACTAATTATGTTACAAAATAAATTACAATGCAAGTCCGTTTTGACCTGGCCGCACATTATATTTTTTTTATACTCACTTCAAAGTTTAATGGCTTATTACCATACGGGTACCTATTCAATTTCAATTATAATATTTTTGGACAATTTAGTAATTATATTTATTTATTTAAATCAGGCAACAAGGCCAATGTATGGATCGCGTTGTAATGTAGCCCACCAAATATTTTCGGCGAATAAGTATCCAGGTAAAGGTCGCGGGACTCCGCTAGATGCGAGTGGCGCGGTCACTTTGGCACTCTTTGGGGGAGGCATATGCCCAGCAGCGGACGTCTTTCGGCTGATATAATGATGATCAATGATGTATGTATATAAACACTTTATTGTACCTACACAAGACACAGGTAAAAATACAGACAAAACAAAGTTAAATTGGTACAAAGGCGAACATATCTCTGTAAGGGATCTCTTCCAGGTTACCTTTGAGCTATTGAGTTGAGATCTGGAACGAAAAGGATGTAATATGAAAAAGAGGTAGATAAGGTTATACGAGGCGAACCAAAAGTGGCACACTGAGTCAATTGCACCAACTTGCCTCAGTTTCGCGTCGTGAACAGAAACGTATAAACGTCAGATTTGGTGGCCATTTTTAAATACGGAATTTCGTACAGACAACGTATCTACCTATCTCTTTTTTATATTACTTAATGATGATGATGAATTATCCAGAGATGTGCGAAGATATATTTTGAATTCATATATGTAGTTGACACCTTTTATGCTTGACAGCAGCTGTCAGATTTCTGATGGATATGCGCCGTTAAGGGGCTTCCATACGCCAATGACTTCGATCTGAATCCCTTAGTTTTATAATGTTTTTTGTAGCTTATTATATTAAGAAAAACGGCTTTAAGCAATATAGTATCCCATATTTACTTCAAAGTTCATTGTTTTCGAGATATTTGGCATCTAAGTTGAACAAAAAACTGGTTTTCTGGCCATAACTTTTGTGTTAATTAGTTTAAAATGAAAACCCTAGACACGTTTTAGACGAACTTATATATGTAGATTTCGTATATGTTCTTTCACGTCAATAGAGATACGAAATAAGTGTCTTTTAGACAATGTTTAAAAAAATCATACAAAATTAAGTATTCATTTCTTTCAAAATCCGGTACACAAAAATTGAGATAAAAGGTTGAAGAACCGATAGCCGAATGACTCATAATTCTATATGTAGTGCAAAAGTAGGAGATACGATTCAAAACTGGTCAAAAATCGATGAAAATCTCGGGTAGCCCCTTATAACAAATTAATTCCAATCATTGACACCCAATTATTCACCTCTATACTTATTGCTTTATGTATTAAGATATAAGGTGCCAAATAATAGGCCCGCCGTCAAGCATTGGGACGTTTTCCTTAAAAGTTAGAAGAAATAAAAATAAATTGATTTTAAACTCGTGAGTCATTTGAATAAAGAAGTAAGCTTAGTCAGGGGTGGCTAACTCCGTGACTTTCTCGCACCACTACAAGAACAGCGCTAACATACCGGCTTGGCTTACCAGTCCCGGCCGGTATGTTAGCGCTGCTACGGCACGCACGCGTTCTACAGCAGCGCGTTGCATGCGATAGAAAGGGATGCCCACGTATAGGCTTGTTCGGCATACCTAAACAGGGGATTTGTTTACAGAGAACCTTCTGTACATAGTATACTTATTCATTCTGTGGCTTACATTTGTAACATATTATCACACGGCTAAACTCATTTTAATTGTGACTAGGTAGAGGCGAAATATTGTATGGGATTCGAACACACTGACTTTACAGGCAGGGCCAACTATCTTCAAAACAAATGAAAGCGGGTAAATTTTCAAACGTAGGCTAAGCTGATTGTTCTTGACTGCATACCACCATTCCCAAAAAATAAATTTTCAATCAATTTGATTGTATTCAACCGCAGTTTTTACCTTACATCCGTCAGTGACAAATCAGAATGAAAGGGATATTGGTGTTCTTAATATTGTTAGTGTCGAGCGTTTTCTGTTATTTTAAGGTAACTAATGTTTAAATTGAATATACATTTAGATCATCATTTAGTGCACGATGAAGCGGCCACTTTGTGACCCCACTATTGTTTTATCTATGATTTATGACCGGTTTTTTAGATATATTGCTTAAAACAAATCTCATTTTGCGACTAAGTCGAACTTACAAACTAACAATAAAATTGTAATCAGCGAACGACAAACCATAGAATGCGAGCTCTTTACAAATTTTTACCCAAACGCGTGCCTAAAACCCGGTATGCGCATGTTCGAACCAAACGACTGCCTGGCATCGTTTTGAAACCCCGCCCCCACCCTGCACAATGGCATGGCACCCATTCTGTAAGCGCTACTTAAACTGCTATCGTTTTTTCATTCGCTGATTGTAATCATCTAAGTTTTGAGAAACTAATTTACCTGTTTTGGTGCTTCTAAAAGTGATAAAAACTTCTTTTGTTTCACATCCAAGTTATCGCGCAGTGCACTGTACAGAGCGGTAAATGATTGGTAAGCAAAATGCCGCTCAGAGGCGAGGTAAGAGCTGCCGCATACTAAACCACTAGTGGCGGGCACTAGTGGCTGGAATGTGTGGCGACTCTAACTGATGTCATTGTAGGGTGGTTCGTGTCTATTGTGTTTGTGTTACCGTGGATATTATTTTGTACCATCACCCCATTACAGGTATCATACTACATAGTGACGGAGCACGCAACGATCACCCATATCAGTCCAAGCTACGTGTCGTTTGTTAACTTCTCCGCCACCAGAAAGGTCCGGCGCAGCCCTATGTACTACGTGGACATCCATTACACCTCAGTTGTTCCCTTCGATGACACGTTCAAGGAAAGTAACATCTAAGTCTTTGCTTATCAACAAATGCGGATAGAGCCAAAGCATCTACAGAATTACTTGAAGTAGGTTTGTCGATCCTTTGGCTCTTTCTGTTTGGATGGTCATCGGAATTAGAAATCCGATTAAAAATAACATCACGTGGGGGATAGTGCAATACCGCGTAACTAGCACTGGTAAATACTGCGTATCTACACAACAGCCATAGAGCAAATCCGCGTAACTGGCACTGGTTAATACCGCGTATCTAATGTAGCCAAGTTAAGATATCCCGCCAATGAAAGTATAACGCCATAAAACTAAAGTCACTATCTTGTAGAACTCGTGATTCAATATTATCTTAAAAAGAAAAAGTATCTTTTCATCACGTTTTAAGCTTCTCCTGTAAAGTTAGGTATTTGTAGATACGAAGTATTTACAAGTGCTAGTTACGCAGTTTTACACTATGGGTGTTGTGTAGATACGCACTATTTACCAGTGCTAATTACGCGGAATTGCACTATCCCCGACATTCAGTACCTATATTATGTCGCAGGGAAATGGCCAAAACAGAGTTTTGAAAAAATCTTTAAGGGATATATGATCAAATCACGCAGGATGTTAAAATGGCGAATCCGTTTTATCATTTGCCTAGAAAAAAACAGTCATTTGATCAAATCTCTGAATCTGTTTAGTGAAATGATGAAATCGGCCAAAAAGGCAACTCGTTTTTTAATTACCACTAGAATCGTTTAGTGATTTGATAAAATCCCTGAAACGCGTCAGTGAGTTGACGACACTAACTCGTAGAGTCAACTCGTTATCATTTCACTAGACACGTTTAGTGAAATGATAAAGTCTACTGTAACATGATATATGTGATGTAATTTGATCAAATCTCTGAACTGGTTCAGTGTTATCAAATCTCTCACATGATGTTTCAGGGATTGTATCAAATCACTGAACAATTCTGGTGAAATGAAAAAAAACGAGTTGTCTTTTTTGGCTGATTTCGTCATTTCACTAAATAGATTCAGGGATTTGATCTAATAACTGATATTTTCTAGGCAAATGATAGAATGGAATTGCCAATTCACATCCTGCGTGATTTGGTCATATCTTTTAGAGATTTGTTGACATTAGTAAAATAAAATGTCGAAAGTAGGTAAAAAAATTGTTCCTGCTTTCCATTCAAAACGTTCTTTGACATTCGCAGGGTAATGGGTGATATTTTAAGAAACTTATGTAACAAACTTTTATAAATTGCGTCTTTAAGCCGGCCGGTGCCTAACACGCAGTGGCGAGAGCGGGGTAAGGTGAGGGAGGGAGCTAACACGACAGCAGGAGCGGAAACTACCTACATTTGGCATAAAATCCCCAAAAACAGAAGGCCTGAGATGGTGAGCTATCGTTTGTGGAAGTTTAAGAAGAACATTAACACTTATCTAATGGTACATAGTAGTGTTGTTATCTTCGTATCAGACACGTGATACCGACCCTTAATTGAATTTCAGTACTCACAGGTGCATCACAGTAGATTCTCGGGAGCTCCTGACGACCTTTATCACCACCAAAAACAGATACTTAAAGAGCTGAGCAGTGTATTCTCTCGTCTCGTGTGTTACAGACAAACTTAACTATTAACCTACAAGCTCACAGACTTTAACAAGTATAAAAGAAACCATGGTTATAACCATACATTTTCATTTGTAATTTTCTGCCTACTGCAACTAAAATTGCGCTTGCACAAACTTTACTTCTTCCTATTCTTGATAACGCTGATGTATCCTATCTCGACCTTTCTGAGGAGCAGCTTAATAAGCTTGAACGTCTCCAAAATGTCTGCATTCGGTTCATATTTGGGTTACGCAAATATGACCATGTTTCTAGTTTCCGTTCCAAACTCAAGTGGCTCCCTATCCGTTATCGCCGTAACTCTCACATTATTTCGCTTCTGTTTAGTGTCCTTTTTAACCCTGCAACTCCCCGTTATCTTAAAGAGCGTTTTAGTTATTTGGATTCTGTTAGATCTTCTAACAATTTGCTATTAACTGTGCCTTTGTCATCTTCCAAATTTTACAGTAGTTCGTTCACCTTTAAGGCTATTCGACTGTGGAACTCTCTCCCTCTTCATATAAGACAAGCTAAATCTATCGACAACTTCAAATCTCTTCTTAAAGAACATTATTTGTCTTTCCCCTAACCCTGACTGTCCTACTATTATTATTATTGGCTGACTGTTTGTTTTATATATTTTTATTTGTGTTATTTGTATATATGTATGATTGTGTATGTATGTTTATATATAGAGCTATTTATGTACGTGCATTAATTTGATTTTGATTTTTGGCTTATTGTAATCTCTGCACCACCTACTACGTAATCTAGTTTTATCTCTTTCTCCGATACCCAAAGGTTGTCTGGAAGAGATCGCTCTTCAGCGATAAGACCGCCTGTTGTCTACCTCTACCTACATGTTATTGTATTGTTTTTCTTTTTAACTGCTTTGTTTGTGTGAGGTGCATAAAGAGTATTTGTATTGTATTGTTGTATTGTACATTTTAACAGTCGTTAGACCCGCCACACATTGAGCCACTCTGGCGGTAGAAGCTCGGGGCGAGTTCTTTCAGACGATTTGTATAGCATCAGCGCACACCGAGCGTTTAGTGACCACTTCCGAGACATAATGTGGTCGCGTTTAGTCGCGGCCACAAGTGGCTGTAATGTGTGGGCGCTCTTAGAATAACCGCAGTTTATATTTCGATGCAGGTGGACTTCTACTTCTACCAGTTCCTGAGCAACGAGTACCGGCGCAGTTTCGTGGAGATGCACTTCCAGTGGTGCAGCCTCATCCACAAGGACCCGTTCTTCGGAGCTCCGATGAGACAGGGGCGGCTGAAGGAGCCCTGCCCATACCCACCGGTATAGTGTTCATCATAATCACTTCGTTTTCTGTTGCACCCTAAGGGAGCCCGGAGATACGGCTTAAGCACTCGTTTTTATGAACACGACTGCCCTCTAACTTTCCGACCCAGAGGGAAAACTAAACCTTGCTGGGATTAGATCGGTTTCCTCAGTGTGTTTTGCTTCGCCTAATAGTTAGTACATTTTTTTTTTACTCCATGGTACGAGCCGGGGTTCTACCACAGGGTGATCATGACCTGCGGTACTTTCATAACATGGTCATAATATATAGGCTACATATTCTGCACTTAGAATTTATATCAAAGCACAAAGGCCACCAATTGAAAGTGGACTCTCCTGCACTCAGATACGATAGTCTGTCCACTCCAAAACTTTAGCATAAGAGTCACATTATGCATGAACCAAACGATGTTTCAGCAAATTTCGTGAAAAGATGTCTTTTCCATTGCAGGGCGACTATCACATGTACAACATGAGTGTACCCACCGCCGCCATACCCCCGGGCTTCCCATTTACAAAAGGCCGGATCTTTGCCAACCTGACCCACAATGGTCGTGACGTTTTTGGGGGCTTCATCGATATGGAACTCAAAGAGAAGCGGAGCAGGAGTTCATAGTCTGTGTTCTATTGTATTGAATATATTTGACTATATTAAAGAACTTTCACAGGAATTCTTGCAGTTATAAAAAAAAAAAAAAAAATCTATGTTCAACTTCCTAGCGTTCTTCCCAGTTGCGCCCTAAAGGAGCCCGGAGTCCGCTTTAACTTAGCGGCATCAGAGATACATCATGTGTAAAAATTTCAACTGTCTAACTATCACGGTTCATCAGATACAGCCTGGTGACAGATGGACAGACAGACAGACAGACAGCGGAGCCTTAGTAATAGGGTTCCGTTTTTACCCTTAGGGTAAGGAACCCTAAAAAAGATGTGAAAATGTTTTTGCAAAATAATTATGAAAGACCGAATTAAAACATGAAAAAGGTGGCTGGAGTCCGCTGGATGCGGGTGGCGCAGGATCGGTCACTTTGGCACTCTTTGGGGGAGGCCTATGTCGAGCAGTGGACGTCTTTCGGGTGATATGATGATGATGATGATGAATTAAAACATAAACTTTTAAGTACTTTAGAATGGGGTTACTTTGATTCGGGGGGCGACTTTGATCAAACAGGTTTTTCTCCGAAATCACTGATTTTACTTGTGGGTGAAATGTGGCAGTGAATATATTAGTATTCTATCTTGCTATTTACTCAATGAAATCTTCTTCATTTCAAATACTTCTGCTCTAATACTACATTTTCTTATCATCCAAATCCAAAGTGATCTTTACGCGTATTTCAATTATTTACACAAATATCATAAATTTACACACAGTGACAACGTTTCATATGCAATCCAATGCATTTAAATGGACAAATTTGTGCTCATCCAAACGATCTTTGCTTCCAACCTTTACGACGAAACGGGGAAATCTGCGATTTCAATTTGAATATTGGTGATCGGATATTTTGCGGCTTTAGATATATTTAGGACGATTTGATAAGCTCTTTGAATCCCTAGACCCTATCTAGGTCTCTATCCATGGATGTTAAGATAATAGTTGTAGGGATGGGCGTAGTAACACAACAGTTCAGTGCCGATGCCGTAGTACGAGACTGGCTGCGCCATTCGAGTTAGCGAGAATAAGGGCGCAAACGCCATGCAATCAGCGGCGCTTACCCGTTCGGCCGACACAATAAGTTCTCACGCGCTAATTTGCAAGTGAAATAGTTTCCTTCTGTCGCAACGGTATTCGTCGATTCGAAATGTCAAAATATTCAAGTATTCACTTCTGCCGGCACTCCCGGTCTTTTGTTTATTCAGTAAACTGAATCGACAGAAATTTCTATCTAATTTTTAAACCAGCTAACTAAATTTCACGACAATTTAGGAATACGACCTTAAGAGGAGAACTGCCGGACAGACGCCGGACATACGAAATATGTTTTGGCCATGCTGAACCTGACAACTTCGTTCCCGTCGCTCGCTCGTTCAATTATAAATGTGAAAGTCTGTCTGTTTGTTATTATCTTTTCACGCATACACCGCTGAAGCATATAGATGTAATAGGAATGTTTACCGGATACCATAGGTCGTTCCATTCCAAGGACAAAATTGTAATTAAACCACTGCTTAAACCGCTGCTGCACCGAAATGTATACAAGAGCTGAAAGGAAGTAAATGTAATAGACAAAGCAAGCAAGTAGCAGAATAAGCTACCTCTTGACCTCGTGTCACCTACTGTCTAATGATACTGATCTACCTTCTTATTCTATGACAAAAAAACTATTCTATTCTATAGAATAGAATAGAATTTTTTGGATTATAGACTCGAGGGGTGCGATAATTTGTGTTGTGTAAATAGCATATTTGCAATGTGATTTTGTACTGGCGTCGTGTCGTATTAATGACTTAAGGCGATTAACGAGTACTTAACGCATATTAATTTTCGGGCATAAGCGATCGACGCCGTGGAATAGGATACATTACATTCACGGTAGCTGGAGCGAAAGTAATAAACAAAACAAGTTTCTGACAAAAAAAATATTTTTGGTACAAGCTTTTATTGCCGACTGTACTTTTCTGTATACCATCACCAACTACTCATTGAGACGATTCTAACGAGCCCAAACTCGATGGGCTTATGTGGTTTTATTACGGAGTTCCTATGGCCACCTTCCAGGTTCATCATCAGATCAGCTCCACCATAATATTGGATTGTCACGCGATTTGCATATTCGTGCAAAATTTCAACAATCGGAAACCGGGAAGTGGATCAAATTTAACTTGCAAGATTTGATTACAGTCAGACAGACAACGGGACAGGTGAAAGCAAATAAAAGCTTGTAATAAATGACAACAATATCGTTATGTGTAACCGGTATATTTATTTATGTCACCTTAAGATTATGAACACCGTCAGTTTATTATGATACTCGCGATATAATGAGCACTCGAAAAATGTTGAAACGAAATATTATGCGTTTTAACAATTTAACGCATTATTTTTCGTTACACGTTTATAGCATAAAGTATCAAAGACGAATCGTAAAATTGTGAACTGAGATCCAATCGGCTATTATCAGCTAGTAAGATTATAAATTGACGGTATTCGTAATCTGACGGTTATATACCTACCTATATACTCGTGGTTCTGTGAGCAGTAGAAACCGCTGGTCTGTTAAAAAAAACTTCATAGTTATCGAACCAGACCCCGTATCATGGTCGGCCATATCGCACGATAAGTGACAAGATAGAGCATCCGTCACTGGCTGTCACTGTTCCATAGAACGAGACGATGCTCTTTTTTTGTCACTTATCGCGTGGCAAGGCCGACCATGATTCGGGGTCTGCTCAAAACATTTCACGAGAATCGGTTGAGAAATGCGACTTGTAGAGGAAAACAGGCGGTCAGCCGAACAGCGGGATAGCTAGACGTCCGGAAATACGAATTTTGGCCTGAGCTGAAATGGAGAACTTCGTTCGCGGCGCTAGCTCATTCATTAAACGTTTTTATACACACTTCCAATTACTTATTCGATCTGTTCTCGCCTAATTTTAGAGCTGAGTTCTTGTGGGTGCAGCTTGATGCAGCTGTTTCTATCATTGTCGGCTCCAGGGTAGCTTTTTTAATTTGACGACGTGAGCCTAGTGTGTAGTGACGCTGCCTACGAAGCTGAAGGTCCTGGGTTCGAATGCCGGTAAGGGAAAATATTTGTATGATGAGCATGAATATTTGTTTCTGAGTCTTGGATGTTTTCTATATAAATTTAAATTAAAGGAAAACTTTAATGCTCCGAGCCAGATTCCAACCGGCGGCCACGGGCATCCATGGCCCATCGCTACTAACCAACTGAGCTATCGGAAAAATCGGTCTCGCCCACGAAATCTATATAGTTAATTAATTATATCTAACGTTTCCATAACACAAGCCTTAATGAGCTTACTATGAGGCTAGTTTAATTTCTGTAAGATAGTCCCCTAATAATGTATTTATTATTTATTTATTAATGTTCTAGGATTGTAATACCAGGACATTAATAAATAAATAATCAGCCGTGTCCGGCTTGCATTCTATACGTTATACGCCTGGTACGGCTAATATTACACCATAGGTACTAATTATTTTAGAAACATATATTTTAATAATGTTGTTACCAAGTTTATTGATAATAAAGTGCCGTTTTACTTCAGACTTAGAAAATATAATTCGATAAAAAGTATTTTGCGTTTGCAGCTACCCAATAACTGTCACCAAAAATTATTGCATTGGAATTTATTTGATATTTTGAAACTCATTGGTTCAGTTACGTTAAGCTTACACTGCATGGAAGGGTAAAAATTAATAACAACCCGAATCAAATGGAAGTTAAGTTACATATATCCCCTTGATTGTGAAGATGCAATAAAAATGCAAAATAGAAATTTCCAGAAACATAACCACTCACTTGCTTGTGGCAACCACAGTTGCCAATTTCGCGGACCCCTAAACTGTTGGTGGCAACTGTGGTTGCCAATCGAAGTATGGGCTGCTTTGATAATTAAAAATTTGAAGCAGTTTAGGCTACCTTTTTTAAAATCCGAAAGCAAGTGAGCGGATAACCTAAGTAATTTTCTTGA
This sequence comes from Epinotia bilunana, assembly GCA_947049275.1. NCBI lineage: Eukaryota > Metazoa > Arthropoda > Insecta > Lepidoptera > Tortricidae > Epinotia > Epinotia bilunana. The sequence continues at coordinate 8,702,239 of OX346273.1, read as the reverse complement.
TTGGTACATTGGTCATGCCATATGGAGATCTCTCTGACCCAATAGGTTTGATATCAAGTAATGTAACATTTATCGTCCCTACTCACTTCTATGGACACGCAGCCCAACGTGTTCGAAAGAGAGCACGCTACGAAATACTTCATAATTACCGAGAAAATAACGGGTCTACCTAAGTAAATATTGTGAATTCTGTATTGCATGCATACCTATTCAAGTTCGAGGTGACCAAGGTTGTTTCATATTTTTACCGGACCGGGGATAAGTCGAGCTTATCTTAACATGTTCTTTCATAATTAAGACCTTAATTACGACTAACGAGCTAGGCTGAAAAGCCGACGTCACAGTGGAAAATAACACACAGTACGAAAGTGTAAGCTAAAAATTATAAACGCCACACATTACTTTCATTCAACGACCTAGTTGTGGTCTCAGCTTTCTTCCCACTGGGTGGATTTCAAGAAATAAAGTATACTTAAGTCTAATCCCAGCTCCTGAACTCTAAACTAATAGTATGAAGCATTTCGGCAGCCGCCAGCGAGGTCATTCTTTGAATATTTTTTTTGGGTATTTATGTCATTTAATTGTAGTTGCTCTTATCTTAGGACACAAAGGCTGCACATTCGAAATTTTCGTGAAAATGAGTTGTTATGTAACCGTTTTATACATTATAACGTAACATTTTTGCTGTAGGAAAAAATATATCATAATCTGCAAGATATGCGACGGGTCATAGTTTTCGTAGAAATCCATTTTAACAATAAAAATTAGAGAAAAAGAAATCTAAAGTCACCCCTATTTTTTCACTTGTAACCATTTTACTGCTCCATTTTTTATCAGAATAATATGAAATTTTATAACTTTCTTCATACAACAATGAACAAGGGCTCTTACTTTCTTAATTATCTTAAAAATTTATCTCGTTTTCGGAAATATTCCGCCAAAGTTCCTACGCCTCCCCGTTTTCGTCCATAGGGTCAGTGCGGGACGAGACACGTTGCATGACGGACCTGTGTCAATTTGCGCTGCGCCGAAGTTTTTAAATATTTGTGGAAATTGTGTACTATATTTGTTGCATAGAGTGGACAATCCGTTTTGTGATTTGTATAGTAGATAACTAATAAACATTTGCGTATAGTTTAGTTTTTAGTGAGAGATAATTTTGTTGCATAGAGTGGACAATCTATTTCGTGGTTTGTAAAGTAGTAGGTACTATAGACAAGACAGCTGACTGACCATCCGTGCACTTTATGTGCATTGTAATAAGGTTCTTGTATAAATACAGGATGGTCAGTTAACTGTGTTGGCGTTTGTACCTAATTAACATTTACGTAGGTATAGTTTGATTTTGTTTTTAGTTCAAGATGGGAAATAATAATAATAATAATAATAATACATTCTTTGTTTCAGGCCAGTTTGCCCATAGATTGTTAGTAACATACAAACTTACGATACTAGAGTTAGTACGTCTTAGCTTAGGTGTCACAAATTTTTCAATAATTATTTTGGGTCTTTGGGGTTAAATAAGCGCAGGAGGAAAATACGTAATATCAAGAAATTTTACAAGAGAAGAGAAAAAAGAATACACAAGTAAATACCTATTCTATCAAAGTATCAAATATCTAAACAGTATCAAAATTGGGAAATCGCTAAAACCAGTCATTTTATTAGTAAATATATTTACAATATCTATTGCTTAGGAGCATGAACAATTATAGAAACAATATTGTTTTATCTGCTCGTATTAATGACTGTCAAGTGTTAATAGAATAAGTTCTAATAAAAATAGTGGGCTTGGCAAATATTGTAAGTACCTATACCTACCTATGGGTTGCATGCCAACTCCAAGTTCGATACAGAGTTATTATTTGATATGAAACAAAGTATGGTTAACGTACAACTAATCTTTATAGATTAGTTGTACTTATGTATATATTTACCCGAGGCCGATTTCTGTACAGTCAGCATAATATAGTTAGTATCAGCCAAGTTAGCCAAATATATCGGAACGTACATTCATCGAAATAGTCTTTGTTACTATAAGTAGGAGTAAGGAATGTGTTACGATATATTTGGCTACTTTGGATGCTACTAACTATCTGATGCTGACTGTACACGCCATCATCATCAAATCAAGGAAGTAGAACGTAATAAATATACCGAAAATTTGTTTAAAACTTAACAACCTTACACTTACACAAAAGTTAACGGACAGACGGACACACTTTCGCATTTATAATATTAGTATGGAGTATGGATATGGAAGTATGGATAGTATGGATTATATGTCTTTCCCGCTCACGGGACAATGATGTCACGGACCTTTGGGAGGCGTGCGTGGAGCTCTGAGCCAACACGTAGAGGCCCTTTTGACAATTTAATGAAATGCAAGGAGTACACCAAGCGGATGCTGTCTCTGCCCGTGTCATGGGACGCACACAGAAACAGCATCCGCTGGGGTGTAAGAGTCTATTGCTAGTTGATGGAATCTAAATAAAACGGGTTATTTGGTGAAAATGATGGACTAGTAGCTGGGCTATTGGATGAAACATCGGACGCCTGCCCAATAAAACTGTTTCACATTTTATCTCTGGCAGACGGTGACTCGCTAACTGCTAGATGGGCCCCTATTAATAGCGACATTATAAAATGGCCTAAGGGCAACAGTAGGTATGGATTATTATTATGGATATGGATTATTATATTTTTTTCGCACTATCCGTCTCTCTCTTATTAGAATATTTAGTAACAGAGGTATAGTGCGAGAAAAATCGAAAGTATGTCGCGGCCGTCTAGTGCTAGGCGTGCTGAGGGCCTACCGCGAAACGAAACCGAACTTCGTTTGTGTATCTCCCTCTCTGTCGCGCTGGCTAGTTCGAGCGACAATGAGAGTTATTCGAACGAATTTCGTTTTCACTAGCACGGCTAGCACGAGACGGCCGCGACATACTCTCGATTTTTCTCACACTATACCTCTCTTTCCTAATGTTCTAATAAGAGAGAGACCGATAGTGCGAGAAAAATCGAGTGTATGTCGCGGCCGTCTCGTGCTAGCCGTGCTGACGGAACTACACTAATCGTAAGTAAATAGTATTATAATAGTAGGGACATAATTTTTGAACTTAATCAATTATGTAATTTATGTATGACAAATATCACATTTCAATTAAGCATGACGAATGTCACCCACCCACGTCCACCCTTGCATTGGTAACGATGCGCGATGACGCGTCTGTAACTTAATCTATGTAACGCTTAATAAACGACGGCGGGTTGTGCGACTTGCGCGGGGAGAGGGTCGAGGCTCCGCCCATACTCTCAAGGACTTTAGCGGGTATACAAGCCAGATGAATGTATGTACTTTTCCAATGTGAAATTAAGAAACAGGTAGTGTTTACACCTTTATTACTGTATCGGGTCGAATGGGCCCGGTACCAATTACGCCGGATACCCGTAAACAGTCACAGAGAGTGTTTTCTTTAGCTGGTGTTATTTACTTAGCTCTCGACAGTGTACGTTGTATCCAGCGAACGAAAAAAACCATCGGACTAAGTAGCGCCGCAGAATGCGTGCCATTGCCATGATGCGGCGCTGGGGGCGGGGTGTCAAAACGATTCCAGGCAGTACCAATAAAATAAATCCCAAAACTGGTGTCCCTGCTAAATATTGCTTATATGTTCCAATAGCATTTCCAGGTCGATGGACAGGTTGCTCAGGGGGTGTCTGAGGTGCGCTCTACTGAGGAACTTTACTAACATATTTTATGGCTGGTCTGAAATAAATAAATTGAAATATAGTCACAATAACAATAATGAATTTGAATTTTGACTTCAGCGACTTTTTCAGGTACTTAAATGGACGAAATACTTAAATGGGAAATGGACGCTAGCAATTTCAGAATAATCGCAAACGCGTTGCCGACCCTTTATCGATTTGAGAATTGGTTGTGTTGATACCTAGAGACGAACGCGGGTCCCTCAATCTCAACACAACAGAATCTCGGGAGCTCTGGCGAGTACAGAGCCTGTTTAAGCAAGGCCCGGGCTCATCAACGTCATAATAAACGAATGGTTTAATGAATCCTACAGTTATCCCAAAAATCTAAGTCAAAATAATTAAGCATGCCTACTTGTTAATTGTTCCTGGTCGTGCTAAAAACAATCCAGGCGAATATTTGGAGACAGCACTACATAGCATATCTGACAGATAAAGTTGCCTGCTACTCAACGCTAGGAGCAATATGTTTAAATATGTCACCATTATTTGTAAATCGGAAATGGATTAATCACATTGTATCGGTGAATAATAAACCCCAGCTTTAATTAATACTACAATTATCCCAAAAAACAAAGTCGAATGAATTAAGGATGCCAACTTAATGATGTCTCTTTTAATAACAGGTGGGGCAGAAATGGGCATCGTCTTTTAATTGGCTCTCATTCTCTCACAAAGACATAAACACAGCTAAATACAGGTAATTTAGTTCGACGAAACATTTAACGAGGCACAGTATATCAAAATCGTCCAAATTATGGGTAATTTCGACATGACCCAGTTTTACCTACGTTAAGTGTCCTTTAAACCTCGTTGACGCGAAATGTATGCTACGTACTGGGGCTATATTCCTGCATTGGTAAAATTACATTCAAATAGAATTTATATGAGATTAGAGTCAATTTCGACACCATTTACTCCATCCATGGTCAGTGAGCACTTGAATACATAAAAACGTTAAATTCGAGCCCAATCAAATTAAAATTGACGGAATTTACGTATTATGCACAGTTGCACACTAACACTTCACTTCTAGAGCAAGAAGTCCAATGACTGATATCAACGATGTTGGGCGTTTGACCCTAAATATGTAACTTACATTTCTTTAATCCACGTTTTCGTACAAAGAATACCATGATAACTCTATCCGCAAAAACAAATTGCCTACTACTCCAATTTGCGGTATTAAAACCTAGAACAATGCGGAATAGACATGGATCTAGTTGCCAGCACTAAGATATCACCCAAAAAGCCCTCGTTGGCGTCAATGCAATTGGTCACCTCACACACTATCATCAATTCATCAGGCGTAACCAAATATGTTAGAAAGGGATGCCAGTTACCAAAATTCAATTCAGTTTTAGTGATGCGTGAATAGAACTTCGTGTGTAATTCGGTTGCGTTAATGCCGGGGTCCTCGTGAAAAGAGGTTTAAGGGGGAACGCGTTTTGTCAACACAAAAACTGAATACGAGGTCTGGCTCTTGACTTCCTTCAAAATTTATATATACAATATTTTTTCTCAAGCGAGCAATGAAATATTGACATTGTGTTGTTCATAATGGGCTTCAAAGTGTAACATTTCTGGCGCAGCAAGACGAGAGATCCGTAATGTCATTTCATACAAAAATTTCCATCAGCCATGAAAATTAAATTTTCATTTCTTGGAGTTTTTTTTTATTTATTTCCATTTCATTGCATGTTTGAGAAAAGCACTATACATACCTCGGCGTGAAAAGGGGTTGCCAGACTCATAACTATCCGGCCTCGCTGCGCTCTATATTTACTCGGCCGGCAACCCCTTACTTCCTGCACGTCTAGCATGCGACGGCCGCGACATACTCTCGATTTTTATCGCACTTTATCTCTTGTTCTAAGTGTTCTAATAGGAAAGAGACGGATAGTGCGAGAAAAATCGAGAGAGCTAGCATGCTAGCCGTGCTGGCCTCTGTTCTAACACAGTACAGAGTTGCAGAGTTCTAGTTAGCAACGGTAGCCTTTTAGTTCAAGCATACGGCTTTCAAACGGCGGCCGTGGGTGTTCTAACCCGTTATATCAATGAGTTTTTCGAAACATATTATGTATACCTACGGAATATCATATTGCGGGTTAGAGACTTTAAATACAATGTTGAAACTCTTCGTTTCAGCGTCGCTGCGCCAGCATGGGGACTACTGCCATTTTGCCAAATTGCGTCAATTTTTTTTTCTGTTTTTTCTTATCAGAAGACGATACCTGTTGAGCCCTTGATCGGTTCACACACCATTTTTGGTACACCCTGTATACATCCTACTGCTGGGTAAGATACTAATGGTTAAGATGAAAATGGCAGTAGTCCCCATGCTGGCGCATATGACTTCACGCATCACTAAAACTGAATTGAATTTTGGTAACTGGCATCCCTTTCTAACATATTTGGTTACGCCTGATGAATTGATGATAGTGTGTCAGGTGACCATTGCATTGACGCCAACGAGGGCTTTTTGGGTGATACGAGGGCCACACTGAAAGTTTTGCGTAACTTTTAAATAAAACAATTTAAAACAAAACTAATACATTTACTGCTTCTCAAAATATTCTCCCTTGCATTTTATACATTTATTCATCCGCTCGAACCATTTTTCAAAGCATGATCACCCAGTCGCTTGACTGCATGTTTTCGACATGTTGGTTAAATGTCGCCACTGCATCTTCGGGCGTCTTAAATGTTAAACCTCTCATCAAATCCTTGATTTTCGGGAAAAGGTAAAAGTCACAGGGTGCAAGATCTGGACTATAAGGCGGATGAGCCACGGTCTCCACATTTTCGGAACTCAAAAACGCTTTTGTTTTTTTTGCAGTGTGGGGGGACGCATTATCATGATGCAGGAGTATGCGGCTTCGTGGTCGTGTCTCGCGAACTTTTTCAAAGACTGTGGGCAAACAAGTTGTGGTGTACCACTCGGCATTTACAGTTCTTTTATTATTTAGAAGGACTGCACAGTCCTCAAACACACAGTTTTCAAAAAGTGGCCATGTCTGCACAGACATGGCCACTTTTTGAAAAAAAACAAGCGATCATTTGTTTGGCAACGCTTTTGGCTTGTTGAATTTTTGTTGGCCTACTGTCACCTTCAAAGACCCATTCACTAGACTGTTGTTTCTTTTCTGGATCGTAACAATAAATCCATGTTTCATCTCCTGTTACGATGTGATATACACCATTTGAACATCCGTTATTATATTTCCGCAGCATTTCTTGGCACCAGTCGACACGTGCCCGTTTTTGGCCTGAAGTTAGTTCATGAGGAATCCACCGACAACAAAGTTTCCTGACTTTTAAATTTTCGTGTAAAATCTTTTGTATTTGACTCATACCAATCCCTAATTGTCCTCGAATTTCGTCGTAAGTGATTCGTCGGTTTTCTTCTATCAGTCGTCTCACAGCAGCAACGTTTTCTTCAGTGACCGCGGTTGACGGTCGACCTTCACGAAACTCGTCATCGAGACTAACACGGCCCCTATTAAATTCAGCGTACCAACGTTTCACGGTGCTCAGATGTGGTGCTTCAACACCAAATGCATTTTGAAGGCGAGTACTACACTCATGCGGAGAAAGAGAACTTTTAAAATCATAAAAAATCATTGCTCTAAAATCTTTACGCGTCAAATCCATTTTGAATGCAATCGGTTTATTTCGAACTGACAAAAAAAACAAATGACTATCGATTTCCCGCCAATATTTAGTACATTCCATAAACAAAGGTCTATTTTTTTTTTAAATAATCAATTCGAAATAGGAATGAGTGCTAATAGCCAGGAGTGCAAAACTTTCAGTGTGGCCTATGTATCTTAGTGCTGGCAACTAGATCCATGTCTATTCCGCATTGTTCTAGGTTTTAATCCCGCAAATTGGTGTAGTAGGCAATTTGTTTTTGCGGATAGAGTTATCATGGTATTCTTTGTACGAAAACGTGGATTAAAGAAATGCAAGTTACATATTTAGGGTCATACGCCCAACATCGTTGATATCAGTCATTGGACTTCTTGCTCTAGAAGTGAAGTGTTAGTGTGCAACTGTGCATAATACGTAAATTCCGTCAATTTTAATTTGATTGGGCTCGAATTTAACGTTTTTATGTATTCAAGTGCTCACTGACCATGGATGGAGTAAATGGTGTCGAAATTGACTCTAATCTCATATAAATTCTATTTGAATGTAATTTTACCAATGCAGGAATATAGCCCCAGTACGTAGCATACATTTCGCGTCAACGAGGTTTAAGGGACACTTAACGTAGGTAAAACTGGGTCATGTCGAAATTACCCTAAATTTTGACGATTTTGATATACTGTGCCTCGTTAAATGTTTCGTTGAACTTAATTACCTGTATTTAGCCGTGTTTATGTCTTTGTGAGAGACTGAGAGCCAATTAAAAGACGATGCCCATTTCTGCCCCACCTGATATTAAAAGAGATATCATTAAGTTGGCATCCTTAATTAATTCGACTTTGATTTTTGGGATAATTGTAGTATTAATTAAAGCTGGGGTTATTATTTACCGATAAAATGTGATTAATCCATTTCCGATTTACAAATAATGGTGACATATTTAAACATATTGCTCCTAGCGTTGAGTAGCAGGCAACTTTATCTGTCAGATATGCTATGTAGTGCTGTCTCCAAATATTCGCCTGGATTGTTTTTAACACGACCAGAAACAATTAACAAGTAGGCATGCTTAATTATTTTGACTTAGATTTTTGGGATAACTGTAGGATTCATTAAACCATTCGTTTATTATGACGTTGATGAGCCCGGGCCTTGCTTAAACAGGCTCTGTACTCGCCAGAGCTCCCGAGATTCTGTTGTGTTGAGATTGAGGGACCCGCGTTCGTCTCTAGGTATCAACACAACCAATTCTCAAATCGATAAAGGGTCGGCAACGCGTTTGTGATTATTCTGAAATTGCTAGCGTCCATTTCCAATTTCCATCCAATTTTGGCAGCCTCTTTATAGGCCTACTGTTTAACTCAGTCGGTGCTTGTCACTGTGCCTGTGCGAATCAAGAAGTGTTATAACAATAGAGCTTAAACTTGAGCCGTTTCTTTATTTACGTCACACCTGGCCATAATGCGAGTTTTACTGCACGCTGCGCGTACGGTAAAAGCCCCAGATCGCATATTTATGGCCCTCACCTTCGGTTCGGGCCACAAACACCTGCAATCTGGGCCATTCACGAATTCACCGCCCTAGGTACGTAATGTACTATTCTTCCTTTCTGCACCGCGCAACTTCCACCACCAAATCAGTTAAACGGTGTTTTCAAATGCTTGGTGCACGTAAAACACGTAAAACGTTTTGATGTGTTTAATGTCCGTGTATACCACGTATTTTTTTCCAATTCAATTAATTGCAAGGGGGCATAGGTTAGATCAAATAAAGTTCATTTATCTAGGACAGTATAGTATCTTAACTCTTACTGTTGTCAAGATATTCAATATTTTAACTTAATCAGATTTACAGCTTTAGCCACTGTTAATGCTACAATTATTTTGAAAAAAAAAACTTTTTTTTCAAGATTTAATTATGCTTATTTGTTTCTGTTAATGTACACTGCAATGTGCCGAAGTTAACGGAAATTTCCTCGAACACCGTGTATAACTACTACTTTTTCTAGGAAAAAGGACACCTAGGTTCTAGACATCCTAAGGGCCTTTGACGGTATTGTATAATATCTCTCAGATTGCGACAAATATGTTATCCATAAACTATATATGTGTTCCTAAAAAGGATTTCGGGGAAAGTTTTGATGCACATTTCGTTATTGCGTTAACGATTGTATGAAAAGTGACCTAAGACGTGTTGCCTTTATAAACAAGTGAAATCAAAAGATTTTTTATATAAACAAAGTGCTTTTTTTAATTGTACAGCCTATGTCACTCGAAATCCGTGAAACGGTTTAGGCTGCAGGGCGTGCCAAAGAATAACATACATACATACACACATGCAATACATATGCTCGAAAAACATAACCCACCTCTCCATCGGCAGTTGGGCAAAAAGCTACAAGCCGTTGAGGAAGGAGAAGGTTACGTGTCCACACTACCGCAGTTGACGCCTCATCAGGTACACCTCGATGTCACCGATATATTACACGCCTCAGGACAGTCGTATTTCTGCCGCGGTCCGTCCATCTGATATTCATGATATCTCGGAGACATTTGAGGTGAAATCTGTCGAGTGTGCGGATGTGCTTGCGGTAGACAACCCACGTCTCGGTGGAGTACAAGAGATTAAACATATGGAGCGCATTGCAGTGGTTAAGATAACCACAATTCAACCTGCCTCCAAAGATTGCCAGACTGCTGTTGGTACTGACCCTTACTCTATTTACCAGCGATGCGGCCTTTTTACGCATTATGGAAGAGAAGCTGTCCACGCGCGCCTCCGCGAACATTGCACACACGCTGCAGCAACGAGGCAGCCCCATCAGTATTCTAAATGCATTATTGTACTGCACTGGCAAGACGCTGTACTGGTTTGAATAAATTTGTTAGGCGAATGAATAAGACAACAAAATAGTATTCAATTAGTCAAGTCGTTCTCAGTTTGGAGAGAACCACTAGATCTTATTGCAGTAGTAGGCACGGAACCCTTCGTTGTACGTGCTCTGACATGCACTGTTTTGGCCGCCATGTCGTTAGTAGTACCAGAAAAATATTAAATTATTCAATTTATATCTGGAAACCATATTTCATATTTTGACGACCGGTTAGCCTAGTGGGTCGAATCCCGGTAAGGGCAAATATTTGTGTGATGAGCATGAATATTTGTTTCTGAGTCTTGGATGTTTTCTATGTATTTAAGTATTTATATCTATTATATATATCGTCGTCTAGTACCCATAACACAAGCCTTACTGAGCTTACTATGGGACTAGGTCGATTCGTGTAAGATTGTCCTCTTATATTTATTATTTATTATTTATTATGATTATAGACTAACGAATCGAATAAAACAGTAAAAAAAAAGATTTGTTTGGATTGAATTATGCAACAGCAGAAAATGTTATAACTTTCGTGATTTTATTAAAGATTTGGAAATATTTCAAGATATAGTCGTTCGGTTTGAGTTGTGTCCAATCTACTTAAAGGAACAATGCTTGACTGAAACCGCAAAACACCAAAATTACCATATTGTAAAAAGTCATTACAGCCACCTAGAAAGTTCAATTGAATATCGACTCTATGTCCCTAAGTAATAGGTTACGAGTGTACTAATAGGAAAATGGTGGTCCAGGTGCCTTTGTACTTGTTCGATTCTCAGTACTCAGGTAAACGCCAGGGATGTATTGAAATATTATAATTCTATTAAAGCAATTTAAACTTTTGGCAAGGGCCCTAGAGTTGAAAATCCAGTAAAACGTTAATGCATGCAGTTTTTGTCTACGAAGTGTGCTTATCTTTTATGACGGACCATAATGAGGTAGCAAACCCGCACACTGAGACAATGTATTCGACACAACTCAAACCGAACGACTATACAAAGCAGAAATAATATAATTCCGTACAAAAATAATAACCATCGTCCTCCTAACATCTTTCCAGGTTGCAGCCCGGGATGCGCTTGGGCACCTACTCCCAAGATTTGACGTAGGCACTAGTTTTACGAAAGTGACTTCGTCTGCCTTTTCAACTCAGAGAGAAAACTTAGTATCCTCACGACGTATCATTCACTGAAAAGCTACAATTAAATTTTAAATGATGTTTATGACATGACTTTTTTGACTAATGACGAAACGAAATGTACAAAAATAAATTCGGCAATTTCTCTCTAAGATAGTAAATGTCTTAAGCCCCAAATTGAAACATGCGGATTGCTGAGCCAGATTTTAAATTCAATAAAACGCTTGTCACATCAGGCATATCGCCGTCACGGTAACCCACAGATAACCTCCAATAGATAGAGCCTATAAGCGATTTAGTTCGATGCAAAGGTCACCACAGTTAGCGGTAGGTGCGGGTCGCGGGGAGGTCGGTAACGGCGCTGCGATTGGCTGTTTCGAAACTAGCGCGCTTTGTCACATCATGGCGCCAGAAGCGTAGTGATGGGACGCGTTGTTCGCTAACGGTTTTAGCGGTGCCGCAATTAATTGTTGGTAGAATATTTTACATGGCGTTGGTACGGTACCCGTTAACATGGTTTAAATTTTTGAACGGCTGTCACTGTTATATTATTATCATGTTTCGTTCATCGACTATTTTGATTACCACGTAACATAAAAAAGTATGTGAATCACATCGAGTTTATTCCTAGGCATTTTACAACATTTACTGCATTATTGTGTTTATGTCGGACAAGAAGCCTTCGTCTCGTTCGTATTTACATACTTACTAGGAAAGGACGAATACGAAGTTTATTCGAGGTTAACGCGAATGTGCCAGCTAGGCTTGTGTATGTAATTTGAATATTGGTATAGCTAGGTAAGGAAGACAAATAAAAACGATGTCATAAAAAAGTACATATATTTATTCAATGTGATAAAATGATGTCGTTGATGATAGATAATCCTCATCATCATTTAAGAGGGCGTTAACGTGCTCACTAGCGCTATTGGTAAATAATTGTGATTAATGAAATTAAAAATAGAGGCCACTACACACTGTATTTTGTATTTAATATGAATACATCCAACAATTTTTTAGTGTTCCGTACCTCAAAAGGAAAAAAAATAATATAAATATATAAATATAAAAATACCTCTTTATTGTCCGTCCGTCAGTCCGTCAAGACCCTTTTTCTCAAATTTTATACTAAATACTCAAGTCTACTGTCCCTTGGAGTTGTGAAAAAATCAAACTTCTAGGCCAACGCAATCAAAAGATACAGCCGTTTATGCCGCAAATTTTCGAAACTCGCAAGGGAATCAAAACCTACGGGGTACTTCCCGTGAACTCAGAATCTTGAAATTTGGTACAAAGCAACGTCTTATAGCACAGATAAAGGAAAAATTGCGAAAACTGAAAATTTTACGGAACCCTCGGTGTGCGAGTCCGACTCGCACTTGGCCGGTTTTTATGTTGCTGGATTCATCATTTAATTCATTATTTCTCATAGTATCCTAGTGAGCGGTTCAAGTATGCGACCGTGAATCGAATCTCGGATTATACTCATGAGTTTTTCGGAAATTTGGCGTAGGAAAACATCGTGAGGAAACCTGAATAGACAGTGTGTACATATGCGAAGTAAGGTGTATAAATTCAAAATTCTGTGCACACTTTATACCATCTTTTTCAACCCAGCTGCACCGGAATATCTTAAATAAAAATAAAAAATTGTTACACCCCGTCCTGGTTGCAAGCTACGTACATCCAGGAGTCGTAAACTATCTGGCTTATTTCACCGTACTGGTTTCCTGCTATTCGTCTGGAATGATCTCCCTCTTACCGTCAGACAAGCTCAGAGCTAGTTCTCCTTTAAACGCAAGTTGCGTAAGCATCTCTTTTTAACTATTAAAGATTGATGAACCTCATGATATTTTTGTTCGGGTACATATAATTGTACCTATATAAGTATGTATAATATAAGTAAGTTTATATTGTATGCATTATATATGTATGTATATTAATGTAATTGATTGATTCGTGTTTCTATCCTATCCGTCTCTTTCTTATTAGAATACTTAGAACAAGAGGTATAGTGCGAGAGAAATCGAGAGTATGTCGCGGCCGTCTCATGATAGACGTTCTGTAGGTACAGTCACGAACTTTAATTTGGGACCCACTTAAGGTTTACAATCCTGTCAAATTGTTTAGGAATACAATAGTACATTGTTTAACGAGAGGCGTAAGTGGAATATTGTGAACAAGTCTATCAGAAGCCCGGCGCCGAAGGCGGAGGGCTTTTGATGACTCGAGTTTGCAATATTCTTACGCCCGTGTTTGTTTTTCATCACATTTGCGAGGAAACAAATACATTTTAGATGAAATTAATACAAATCGTAATAAAAACTGCGACATGTCAGTTGTACATTTTGTTGAATTTGACGTGAGGCGCGTATGGCAAAGACCCTTCGGTATACAGCCACGATTTGAAAAAACACTTAAAACATTTTATATAGCCACTAAATAACTACATATTAAATCTGTAAATAATTCTGTTAAACATTTTTTATTAGTGTTTTAAGTTTAAATTTATTTATAAATACGTTTTCAGATATCGTATTTGATATAAAACCTCTTTGCTTTGTAACTGCCGCATGAGAGACAGGTACAATTAAAGAAAAAAATTAAGAAACCATTACGCCCGTGGGCGTAACATAGGCTATTACAGCTCTGTATGTCTGCGCATTATGAAGCCCGTTTCGAGCTAGTGTGATGAAAAGAATAATTTAGCAAAAAGGGTCATAAAATAAAGAACGCGACCGTACTACAATAATATATTCCGTTCATTAGCTCTGGAAGCTATAAAATAGAGCGAGACAGTAATTTAATACGTCTCCCAAACTAGTACACGAAAGCACGGATGAATTAAGGTATTGTTTCTTTAAATGAATCTGAAACGGTAAAATTCGAAAGCATCACTAGCCCATCACTAGTGTCACGTGCTTTCGTGAGAAAGGAACAGTATATTGTCATTCCCATTTGATGAAAAGGGACATGCATACTTCACTACTTCTTATGGACCAGTGTAAAATGAACTCCGCGTGACAGAATGAAATTTACATTTATATTATAAATTTAACTTACCTGTGAAATGTTATTCCGTCGTTTGTTTAATTAGACGTTCGGGAGTTTTTTCTACACCACTTCACACAGCAGTACTCATTTTTATAGCGCAAAATAAATTTTAATTTGCAGGATGTTTCGCGCACATACAGATCGCGTACCTGGTCCATACTGACAATATGGCGTGGGGGGGGGGGGGGTAGTGGGGGGTATCAGTGCAAAAACATATATGCGTGGTGACCGCACGTCGCCCTATAGGCTCTATCTATTGGAGGTTATCTGTGTGGTAACCCAATTATGCTTTTACTGGCAGCCCCTGATTTTGCGGGAACTCCGGTTAAATTCAATTACTGTGTTCTACTAGATATGAAAATGTGTTTTTAAATAAGCCGGGATGTGCACTGGACGGCGTCGGTATCAGATTAGGGGATGAAGGAGAATATTCTTATAAAAATATAAATAGTGTTTATTTGTTGAATGAATTTCGCTGCTCCGTCGTTTAATAATGCGGAGTTTATTTAAAGTGATATCTTTATTTTTAACCGACCTCAATAAAAGAAGGAGGTACTCAATGCGGTTGTATAATTTTTATTTATTTATCATTATGTTTTTTAATATATTGATTTTAACTTTCACGATTCTCACACATTATTTATACTAAACGAGTCCCGTTTAGTGTAAATAATGTTTGTTGTCTCAGAACTGCGTCATTTATGAGCCGATTCGTGAATTTGTTTTTGTTTGTAGAATAAATGATGGGATGGAACTCCTCGATTATCTTAGGCACGCTTGTAGTAATTTCGGTATTTTCTATTATAACTCGTGTATTTACACGCAGAAATTTGGTGAAGTGGAATGTTGATGATGAAGACCACAGATAACTTATGGAAGTCCTCAATTATGTAAGTACTTAAAAGTATAAAAGTACGTCACAGAATCTGATATTATTCCATTAAAAAAGCAACTAATGAAGTGCCAAAGGTGATTCAGAGATCATTGAGGAATCAATGGAAGTCTTCAAATAATATAGGCCCCACATACAGCGATTTAGTTGTTTTCTCTAATAACTCACACTCCACCATAACCAAAATATATCCGATAAGACACCGATGTGCCTACCTAACGTTGTACTTTTCGTCGGCAAACATTTTCCCTCTGCTACTTTAACTTCAAACCATAAAACCGCCAGCTTGTTACGTCATAAAATTAGACCTGTTAACGCAATTTACATCGGCACACTGGTCCATAACCTTGTCTCTTTCACTACGTACGTGTAATAGTATGGGAGATAAGGACGGCTATTTGTAATTTCGTTATAGATGCCCTGGGTAAAGCTCAATTTTTATACCGGTCCAACCAGTAATTTGTTTATCTTTCGCATGACCTAGAGCTATTGATGCCTTTTAGCCTTTAGGGGTAAATATTTCGATGCACTTTCTATACAAAAGTCTATCAGAAAACATAGCTTAATTACATACAATTTGTTTTACTTTACTTGTTGTGTGAGGTTGAAATGACTACGAGTACGTATTGATTTGAAATCAAATTTACCCGGGATAAAAACTATTCTTTATTTTAATCCGGGCTATAGACTATCTTCGTGCAAAACAAACGTAATTGAGTAACAAACATCCAAACATCTAAACATCCAAACTTTCGCATTCATAATAGTAGTAGGATAGAACCGCCTGACCTTTGTTTATGTTCAATTTAAGTCGCTCAGAAGTAACGCACACGCTAACGGAATATTTGTACCTATTATATTATATGTCCTTGGATGTATGTACTTGAGTTGGCCGAATAGGATCAAAGTACCCAGTCCATGTAAATTGCTGACTGTTATGTTACAGAATAAATTACAATGCAAGTCCATTTTGACCTAGCCGCACATTATATTTGTTTTTATACTCACGTCAAAGTTGAATGGCTTATTATCATACGTATTCAATTTCAATTATAATATTTTTGGACAATTTAGTAATTATATTTATTTATTTAAATCAGGCAACAAGGCTAATGTATGGATCGCGTTGTAATGTAGCCCACCAAATATTTTCGGCGAATAAGTATCCAGGTAAAGGTCGCGGGACTCCGCTAGATGCGAGTGGCGCGGTCACTTTGGCACTCTCAGCAGCAGACGTCTTTCGGCTGATATGATGATGATCAATGATGTATGTATAAATACTTTATTGTACCTACACAAGACACAGGTAAAAATACAGACAAAATAAAGTTAAATTGGTACAAAGGCGAACATATCCCTGTAAGGGATCTCTTCCAGATAACCTTTGAGCTATTGAGTTAAGGTCTGGAACAAAAAGGATGTAATATGAAAAAGGGGTAGATAGGTTATACGAGGCGCTCCAAAAGTGGCACACTGAGTCAATTGCACCAACTCGCCTCAGTTTCGCGTCGTGAATAGAAACGTATAAACGTCAGATTTGGTGGCCATTTTTAAATACGGAATTTCGTACAGACAACGTATCTACCTACCTATATCTTTTTTATATTACTTAATGATGATGATGAATTATCCAGAAATGTGCGAAGATATATTGTGAATTCATATATGTAGTTGACACCTTTTATGCTTGACAGCAGCTGTCAGATTTCTGATGGATATGCGCCGTTAAGGGGCTTCCATACGCCAATGACCTTCGATCTGAATCCCTTAGTTTTCTAATGTTTTTTGTAGCTTATTATATTAAGCAAAACGGCTTGAAGCAATATAGTATCCCATATTTACTTCAAAGTTCATTGTTTTCGAGATATTTGGCATCTAAGTTGAACAAAAAACTGGTTTTCTGGCCATAACTTTTGTGTTAATTAGTTTAAATTGAAAACCTTAGACACGTTTTAGACACGTCATAGACGAACTTATATATGTAGATTTCGTACATGTTCTCTCACGTCAATAGAGATACGAAACAAGTGTCTTTTAGACAATGTTTAAAAAAATCATTCAGTATTCATTTCTTTCAAAATCCGGTACACAAAAATTTAGATAAAAGGTTGAAGAACCGACAGCCGAATGACTTTTAATTCTATATGTAGTGCAAAAGTAGGAGATACGATTCAAAACTGGTCAAAAAGCGACGAAAATCTCGGGAAGCCCCTTATAACAAATTAATTCCAATCATTGACACCCAATTATTCACCTCTATACTTATTGCTTTATGTATTAAGATATAAGGTGCCAAATAATATGCCCACCGTCAAGCATTGTGACGTTTTCCCTAAAAGTTAGAAAAAATAAAAATAAATTGAATTTAAAATCGTGAGTCATTTGAATAAAGAAGTAAGCTTAGTCAGGGGTGGCTAACTCCGTGACTTTCTCGCGCCACTACAAGAACAGCGCTAACATACCGGCTTGGCTTACCAGTCCCGGCCGGTATGTTAGCGCTGCTGCGGCACGCACGCGTTCTACAAGCAGCGCGTTGCATGCGAAAGAAAGGGATGACCACGTATAGGCTCGTTCGGTATACATAAACAGGGAATTTGTTTACAGAGAACCTTCTGTACATAGTATACTTATTCATTCTGTGACTTACATTTGTAACTTATTACCACACGGCTAAACTCATTTTAATTGTGACTAGGTATGGGCGAAATATTGTATGGGATTCGAACACACTGACTTTACAGGCAGGGCCAACTATCTTCAAAACAAATAAAGCGGGTAAATTTTCAAACGTAGGCTAAGCTGATTGTTCTTGATTGCATACCACTATTCCGAAAAAATAAATTTTCAATCAACTTGATTGTATTCAACCGCAGTTTTTACCTTACATCCGTCAGTGACAAATCAGAATGAAAGGGATATTGGTGTTCTTAATATTGTTAGTGTCGAGCGTTTTCCGTTATTGTAAGGTAACTAATGTGTTTAAATTGAATATACATTTAATAGATAATAATTCATTGCACGATGAAGCGGCCACTTTGTGACCACACTATTGTTTTATCTATGTTTGATGACCGGTTTTTTAGTCTAGTGGGTAGTAATACATTCGATATATAGCTTAAAAACAAATCCGTGCAAACGTCCATGATAATCCTCATTTTGCGACTAAGTCGTGTAAGTTCGACTAACTAACAATAAAATTGTAATCAGCGAACGACAAACCATAGAATGCGAGCTCTTTACAATTTTTTACCCAAACGCGTGCCTAAAACCCGGTATGCGCATGTTCGAACCAAACGACTGCCTGGCATCGTTTTGAAACCCCGCCCCCACCCTGCATAATGGCATGGCACCCATTCTGTAAGCGCTACTTAAACTGCTATGGTTTTTTCATTCGCTGATTGTAATCATCTAAGTTTTGAGAAACTAATTTACCTGTTTTGGTGCTTCTAAAAGTGATAAAAACTTCTTTTGTTTCACATCCAAGTTGTCGCGCAGTGCAGTGTACAGAGCGGTAAATGATTGGTAAGCAAAATGCCGCTCAGAGGCGAGGTAAGAGCTGCCGCATATTAAACCACTAGTGGCGGGCACTAGTGGCTGGAATGTGTGGCGACTCTAACTAATGTCAGTGTAGGGTGGTTCGTGCCTATTGTGTTTGTGTTACCGTGGATATTATTTTGTGCCATCACCCCATTTCAGGTATCATACTACATAGTGACGGAGCACGCAACGATCACCCATGTCAGTCCAAGCTACGTGTCGTTTGCTAACTTCTCCGCCACCAGAAAGGTCCGGCGCAGCCCTATGTACTACGTGGACATCCATTACACCTCAGTTGTTCCCTTCGATAACACGTTCAAGGAAAGTAACATCTAAGTCCTTGCTTATCAACAAATGCAGATAGAGCCAAAGCATCTACAGAATTACTTGTAGTAGTTTTGTGGATCCTTTGGCTCTTTCTGTTTGGATGATCATCGGAATTAGAAATCCTATAAAAAATAACATCACGTCGGGGATAGTGCAATACCGCGTAACTAGCACTGGTAAATACTGCGTATCTACACAACAGCCATAGAGCAAATCCGCGTAACTGGCACTGGTTAATACCGCTGAGATTTCCCGCCAACGAAAGTATAACGCCATAAAACTAAAGTCACTATCTTGTAGAACTCGTGATTCAATATTATCTTAAAAAGAAAAAGTTTCTTTCATCACGTTTTAAGCTTAAGTTAGGTGTTTGTAGATACGCAGTATTTACAAGTACTAGTTACGCAGTTTTGCACTATGGGTGTTGTGTAGATACGCACTATTTACCAGTGCTAGTTACCCGGTATTGCACTATCCCCGACATTCAGTACCTATATTATGTCGCAGGGAAATGGCCAAAATAGAGATTTGAACAAATCACTCAGGATGTTAAAATGGCGAATCCATTTTATCATTTGCCTAGAAAAAAACAGTCATTTGATCAAATCTCTGAATCTCTTTAGTGAAGTGATGAAATCGGCCAAAAAAGGCAACTCGTTTTTTCATTCACTAGATTGGTTTAGTGATTTGATAAAATCCCTGAAACTGAGTGAGTTGTCGAAACTAACTCGCAGAGCAACTCGTTTTATCATTTCACTAGACACATTTAGTGAAATGATAAAGTCTACTTTAACATGGTTAATGTAATGTGATTTGATAAAATCTCTGAACTGGTTCAGTGTTACTCAACAATTAGGTTTCAGGGATTTTATCAAATCACTGAACAATTCTGGTGAAATGAAAAAAACGAGTTGTCTTTTTTGGCTGATTTGGTCATTTCACTAAATAGATTCAGGGATTTGATCTAATAACTGATTTTTTCTAGGCAAATGATAAAATGGAATTGCCATTTCACATCCTGCGTGATTTGGTCATATCTTTTAGAGATTTTTTGATATTTGTAAAATAAAATGTCGAAACTAGGTAATAAAATTGTTTTTTAAATCAGTTTTTTTAATCGAGTACAAGAATAGGTGGTTGTAAATCGGATTAAGTATAATAATTTTAAGGTGGTTCTCTTTCCATTCAAAACGTTCTTTGACATTCGCAGGGTAATGAGTGATATTTTAAGAAACTTATGTAACAAATTTTTATAAATTGCGTCTTTAAGCCGGCCGGTGCCTAACACGCAGTGGCGAGAGCGGGGAGCGGTAAGGTGAGGGAGGGAGCTAACACGACCGCACGAGCGGGAACTAGCTACATTTGGCATAAAATTCCCAAAAACAGAAGGACTGAGATGGGGAGCTATCGTTTGTGGAAGTTTAAGAAGAACATTAACACTTATCTAATGGTACATAGTAGTGTTGTTATCTTCGTATCAGACATGTGATACCGACCCTTAATTGAATGTCAGTACTCACAGGTGCATCACAGTAGATTCTCGGGAGCTCCTGACGACCTTTATCACCACCAAAAACAGATACTTAAAGAGCTGAGCAGTGTATACCTACATTTTAACAGTCGTTAATCACTATCTACATAACACCATCCAAAAGGTCCGCCTGCGGCATGGTCCCCAATGTGTGGGCGCTCTTAGAATAACCGCAGTTAACATTTCGATGATATCTTAAGTGGCAGTGGGCGGGGCACATTGCACGTAGAACCGATGGCCGTTGGGGTGGAAAGGTTCTCGAGTGGCGACCACGTACCGGAAGGCGCAGTATGGGTAGGCCCCCCACAAGGTGGACTGATGACCTGGTAAAAGTCGCGGGAGTCCGCTGGATGCGGGTGGCGCAGGACCGGTCATTATATATATATCATGGCACTCTTTGGGGGAGGCCTATGTTCAGCAGTGGACGTCTTTCGGCTGATATGATGATGATGATGATGATGATATTTCGATGCAGGTGGACTTCTACTTCTACCAGTTTCTGAGCAACGAGTACCGGCGCAGTTTCGTGGAGATGCACTTCCAGTGGTGCAGCCTCATCCACAAGGACCCGTTCTTCGGAGCCCCGATGAGACAGGGGCGGCTGAAGGAGCCCTGCCCGTACCCACCGGTATAGTGTTCATCATTTAATCACTTCGTTTTCTGTTGCACCCTAAAGTAGCCCCGAGACCCCTTAGGTGCATATGGTATCAAATATGATACCTTCTCTTTTACCCATCGTATTTTTTTTATTTTTTTATCATCACATCACAGTCTAATGGCTAAAATTAGTTGCCTTTGCTTCAATACTAGCGAAAAATAAACTGGCAACCATAGCCAGCATTTTTAGTAAATGTCAAAAGTTTGAATTCTGCGGTTACTTTTTGCGACTGTGAGATTTATAAGTTTTAATTTTTGTTTATCCGGTGAATCCCGAGATATTTTTAATCGGAAAAAATTGTATAGGAAAGGTTGGTACTTATATTTCTCTTACATTATATGCATTTTGGTGAGATTTGTATTCTTTTAAATATTTTTTGAGTTTTTAGTTGATATCGAAAACGATACTCCATGCGATAACGTCTTTTTTCGTGGTATCAAAAATGATACTCCGTGTAGTATGCTTCGTTTTTCTACTCGCACTCGGTTTATAACACTTTTTTGAGTTTGTTTGTATTTGATTCATATTTTGCATGTAGTGTGGGTATGTAAATGAGCTTCGATTTTTTTACAACATGGTTCGTCATAGAATATTAAAAGATAGGGACATAGAAGACTTGTTAGCACAATTAGAAAGTGGAAAAATATCGGAAGATGATGCTGAGTCTGCGTCTTCATATGCAACGGAAGGACACCCAAGTAATAGCCCTATCCAGGCCCCACCCCCCAAACGAAGAAACATTCTACAAATTATGCCCTCACCAGATATACGGTTTCACGGATTTGGGCACATCCAAATAAAGGGAGATAAAAGGATGAAATGTCGCAACCCGGGTTGTAAACTACTCAGTAGCGTACAATGCAACAAGTGTAAAGTGTTTTTATGCTAAAAAAAGAACTTTTTGTTTTAATGACTTTCATTTGTAATTGACGTTAATCTGATTCTTGAAATTCTTTATCTAAAGTTGATTTATAAATAACTATATTTATGTTACGACAAGTTTTTTTTTAAGCTTTCTCGATGGAGTATCAAATTTGATACCAAGGATTTTTTTCATTAAAAAAATAATAAAATATGACTATGATTTTTTTTATAATTTTTCCCATCATTGACGTGTATTGTCCAATCACATATATATTTTTTGGAAAAAAATATTAAATCATGCACCTAAGGGTCAAGCACACGTTTTTATGAAAACGACTGCCCTCTAACTTTCCGACCCAGAGGGAAAACTAGACCTTGCTGGGATTAGATCGGTTTCCTCATTGTGTTTTCCTTCGCCTAATAGTTAGTACATATTTTGTTTTGAAAACTCCATGGTACGAGCCGGGGTTCCACCACGGGGTGATCATGACCTGCGGTACTTTCATAACATGGTCATAATATATAGGCTACATATTCTGGACTTAGAATTTATATCAAAGCACAAAGGCCACCAATTAAAAGTGCTCTCCTGCACTCAGATACGATAGGCTGTCCACTCAAAAACTTTAGCATAATAGTCACATTATGCATGAACCAAATGATGTTTCAGCAAATTTCGTGAAAAGATGTCTTTTCCATTGCAGGGCGACTATCACATGTACAACATGAGTATACCCACCGCCGCCATACCCCCGGGCTTCCCATTTACAAAAGGCCGGATCTTTGCCAACCTGACCCACAATGGTCGTGACGTTTTTGGGGGCTTCATCGATATGGAACTCAAAGAGAAGCGGAGCAGGAGTTCATAGTCTGTGTTCTATTGTATTGAATATATTTGACTATGTTAAAGAACTTTCACAGTTATTCTTGCAGTTATAAAAAAATAAAAGAAAATCTATGTTCAACTTCCTAGCGTTCTTCCCAGTTGCGCCCTAAAGGAGCCCGGAGTCCGCTTTAACTTAGCGGCATCAGAGATACATCATGTGTAAAAATTTCAACTGTCTAACTATCACGGTTCATCAGATACAGCCTGGTGACAGATGGACAGACAGACAGACAGACAGCGGAGCCTTAGTAATAGGGTTCCGTTTTTACCCTTAGGGTAAAGAACCCTAAAAAAGATGTGAAAATGTATTTCGCAAAAACAATTATGAAAGACCGAATTAAAACATGAAAAACGTTGCTGGAGTCCGCTGGATGCGGGTGGCGCAGGATCGGTCACTTTGGCACTCTTTGGGGGAGGCCTATGTCCAGCAGTGGACGTCTTTCGGGTGATATGATGATGATGATGATGAATTAAAACATAAACTTTTAAGTACTTTGGAATGGGGTTACTTTGATTCGGGGGGCGACTTTGATCAATCAGGTTTTTCTCCGAAATCACTGATTTTACTTGTGGGTGAAATGTGGCAGTGAATATATTAGTATTCTATCTTGCTATTTACTCAATGAAATCTTCTTCATTTCAAATACTTCTGCTCTAATACTACATTTTCTTATCATCCAAATCCAAAGTGATCTTTACGCGTATTTCAATTATTTACACAAATATCATAAATTTACACACAGTGACAACGTTTCATATGCAATCCAATGCATTTAAATGGACAAATTTGTGCTCATCCAAACGATCTTTGCTTCCAACCTTTACGACGAAACGGGGAAATCTGCGATTTCAATTTGAATATTGGTGATCGGATATTTGGGGCTTTAGATATATTTAGGACGATTTGCTAAGCTCTTTGAATCCCTAGACCCTATCTAGGTCTCTATCCATGGATGTTAAGATAATAGTTGTAGGGATGGGCGTAGTAACACAACAGTTCAGTGCCGATGCCGTAGTACGAGACTGGCTGCGCCATTCGAGTTAGCGAGAATAAGGGCGCAAACGCCATGCAATCCGCGGCGCTTACCCGTTCGGCCGACACAATAAGTTCTCACGCGCTAATTTGCAACTGAAATAGTTTCCTTCTGTCGCAACGGTATTCGTCGATTCGAAATGTCAAAATATTCAAGTATTCACTTCTGCCGGCACTCCCGGTCTTTTGTTTTTTCAGTAAACTGAATCGACAGAAATTTCTACCTAATTTTTAAACCAGCTAACTAAATTTCACGACAATCGGTTTAGGAATACGACCTTTAGAGGAGAACTGCCGGACAGACGCCGGACATACGAAATATGTTTTGGCCATGCTGAACCTGACAACTTCGTTCCCATCGCTCGCTCGCTCAATTATAAATGTGAAAGTCTGTCTGTTTGTTATTATCTTTTCACGCATACACCGCTGAAGCATATAGATGTAATAGGAATGTTTACCGGATACCATAGGTCGTTCCATTCCAAGGACAAAATTGTAATTAAACCACTGCTTAAACCGCTGCTGCACCGAAATGTATACAAGAGCTGAAAGGAAGTAAATGTAATAGACAAAGCAAGCAAGTAGCAGAATAAGCTACCTCTTGACCTCGTGTCACCTACTGTCTAATGATACTGATCTACCTTCTTATTCTATGAAAAAAAACTATTCTATTCTATAGAATAGAATAGAATTTTTTGGATTATAAACTCGAGGGGTGCGATAATTTGTGTTGTGTAAATAGCATATTTGCAATGTGATTTTGTACTGGCGTCGTGTCGTATTAATGACTTAAGGCGATTAACGAGTACTTAACGCATATTAATTTTCGGGCATAAGCGATCGACGCCGTGGAATAGGATACATTACATTCACGGTAGCTGGAGCGAAAGTAATAAACGAAACAAGTTTCTGTCAAAAAAAATATTTTTGGTACAAGCTTTTATTGCCGACTGTACTTTTCTGTATACCATCACCAACTACTCATTGAGACGATTCTAACGAGCCCAAACTCGATGGGCTTATGTGGTTTTATTACGGAGTTCCTATGGCCACCTTCCAGGTTCATCATCAGATCAGCTCCACGTCATCATAATATTGGATTGTCACGCGATTTGCATATTCGTGCAAAATTTCAACAATCGGAAACCGGGAAGTGGATCAAATTTAACTTGCAAGATTTGATTACAGTCAGACAGACAACGGGACAGGTGAAAGCAAATAAAAGCTTGTAATAAATGACAACAATATCGTTATGTGTAACCGGTATATTTATTTATGTCACCTTAAGATTATGAACACCGTCAGTTTATTATGATACTCGCGATATAATGAGCACTCGAAAAATGTTGAAACGAAATATTATGCGTTTTAACAATTTAACGCATTATTTTTCGTTACACGTTTATAGCATAAAGTATCAAAGACGAATCGTAAAATTGTGAACTGAGATCCAATCGGCTATTATCAGCTAGTAAGATTATAAATTGACGGTATTCGTAATCTGACGGTTATATACCTACCTATATACTCGTGGTTCTGTGAGCAGTAGAAACCGCTGGTCTGTTAAAAAAAACTTCATAGTTATCGAACCAGACCCCGTATCATGGTCGGCCATATCGCACGATAAGTGACAAGATAGAGCATCCGTCACTGGCTGTCACTGTTCCATAGAACGAGACGATGCTCTTTTTTTGTCACTTATCGCGTGGCAAGGCCGACCATGATTCGGGGTCTGCTCAAAACATTTCACGAGAATCGGTTGAGAAATGCGACTTGTAGAGGAAAACAGGCGGTCAGCCGAACAGCGGGATAGCTAGACGTCCGGAAATACGAATTTTGGCCTGAGCTGAAATGGAGAACTTCGTTCGCGGCGCTAGCTCATTCATTAAACGTTTTTATACACACTTCCAATTACTTATTCGATCTGTTCTCGCCTAATTTTAGAGCTGAGTTCTTGTGGGTGCAGCTTGATGCAGCTGTTTCTATCATTGTCGGCTCCAGGGTAGCTTTTTTAATTTGACGACGTGAGCCTAGTGTGTAGTGACGCTGCCTACGAAGCTGAAGGTCCTGGGTTCGAATGCCGGTAAGGGAAAATATTTGTATGATGAGCATGAATATTTGTTTCTGAGTCTTGGATGTTTTCTATATAAATTTAAATTAAAGGAAAACTTTAATGCTCCGAGCCAGATTCCAACCGGCGGCCACGGGCATCCATGGCCCATCGCTACTAACCAACTGAGCTATCGGAAAAATCGGTCTCGCCCACGAAATCTATATAGTTAATTAATTATATCTAACGTTTCCATAACACAAGCCTTAATGAGCTTACTATGAGGCTAGTTTAATTTCTGTAAGATAGTCCCCTAATAATGTATTTATTATTTATTTATTAATGTTCTAGGATTGTAATACCAGAACATTAATTAATAAATAATCAGCCGTGTCCGGCTTGCATTCTATACGTTATACGCCTGGTACGGCTAATATTACACCATAGGTACTAATTATTTTAGAAACATATATTTTAATAATGTTGTTACCAAGTTTATTGATAATAAAGTGCCGTTTTACTTCAGACTTAGAAAATATAATTCGATAAAAAGTATTTTGCGTTTGCAGCTACCCAATAACTGTCACCAAAAATTATTGCATTGGAATTTATTTGATATTTTGAAACTCATTGCTTCAGTTACGTTAAGCTTACACTGCATGGAAGGGTAAAAATTAATAACAACCCGAATCAAATGGAAGTTAAGTTACATATATCCCCTTGATTGTGAAGATGCAATAAAAATGCAAAATAGAAATTTCCAGAAACATAACCACTCACTTGCTTGTGGCAACCACAGTTGCCAATTTCGCGGACCCCTAAACTGTTGGTGGCAACTGTGGTTGCCAATCGAAGTATGGGCTGCTTTGATAATGAAAAATTTGAAGCAGTTTAGGCTACCTTTTTTAAAATCCGAAAGCAAGTGAGCGGATAACCTAAGTAATTTTCTTGATTGGTACATTGGTCATGCCATATGGAGATCTCTCTGACCCAATAGGTTTGATATCAATTAATGTAACATTTATCGTCCCTACTCACTTCTATGGACACGCAGCCCAACGTGTTCGAAAGAGAGCACGCTACGAAATACTTCATAATTACCGAGAAAATAACGGGTCTACCTAAGTAAATATTGTGAATTCTGTATTGCATGCATACCTATTCAAGTTCGAGGTGACCAAGGTTGTTTCATATTTTTACCGGACCGGGGATAAGTCGAGCTTATCTTAACATGTTCTTTCATAATTAAGACCTTAATTACGACTAACTAGCTAGGCTGAAAAGCCGACGTCACAGTGGAAAATAACACACAGTACGAAAGTGTAAGCTAAAAATTATAAACGCCACACATTACTTTCATTCAACGACCTAGTTGTGGTCTCAGCTTTCTTCCCACTGGGTGGATTTCAAGAAATAAAGTATACTTAAGTCTAATCCCAGCTCCTGAACTCTAAACTAATAGTATGAAGCATTTCGGCAGCCGCCAGCGAGGTCATTCTTTGAATATTTTTTTTGGGTATTTATGTCATTTAATTGTAGTTGCTCTTATCTTAGGACACAAAGGCTGCACATTCGAAATTTTCGTGAAAATGAGTTGTTATGTAACCGTTTTATACATTATAACGTAACATTTTTGCTGTAGGAAAAAATATATCATAATCTGCAAGATATGCGACGGGTCATAGTTTTCGTAGAAATCCATTTTAACAATAAAAATTAGAGAAAAAGAAATCTAAAGTCACCCCTATTTTTTCACTTGTAACCATTTTACTGCTCCATTTTTTATCAGAATAATATGAAATTTTATAACTTTCTTCATACAATAATGAACAAGGGCTCTTACTTTCTTAATTATCTTAAAAAATTATCTCGTTTTCGGAAATATTCCGCCAAAGTTCCTACGCCTCCCCGTTTTCGTCCATAGGGTCAGTGCGGGACGAGGCACGTTGCATGACGGACCTGTGTCAATTTGCGCTGCGCCGAAGTTTTTAAATATTTGTGGAAATTGTGTACTATATTTGTTGCATAGAGTGGACAATCCGTTTTGTGATTTGTATAGTAGATAACTAATAAACATTTGCGTATAGTTTAGTTTTTAGTGAGAGATAATTTTGTTGCATAGAGTGGACAATCTATTTCGTGGTTTGTAAAGTAGTAGGTACTATAGACAAGACAGCTGACTGACCATCCGTGCACTTTATGTGCATTGTAATAAGGTTCTTGTATAAATACAGGATGGTCAGTTAACTGTGTTGGCGTTTGTACCTAATTAACATTTACGTAGGTATAGTTTGATTTTGTTTTTAGTTCAAGATGGGAAATAATAATAATAATAATACATTCTTTGTTTCAGGCCAGTTTGCCCATAGATTGTTAGTAACATACAAACTTACGATACTAGAGTTAGTACGTCTTAGCTTAGGTGTCACAAATTTTTCAATAATTATTTTGGGTCTTTGGGGTTAAATAAGCGCAGGAGGAAAATACGTAATATCAAGAAATTTTACAAGAGAAGAGAAAAAAGAATACACAAGTAAATACCTATTCTATCAAAGTATCAAATATCTAAACAGTATCAAAATTGGGAAATCGCTAAAACCAGTCATTTTATTAGTAAATATATTTACAATATCTATTGCTTAGGAGCATGAACAATTATAGAAACAAGATTGTTTTATCTGCTCGTATTAATGACTGTCAAGTGTTAATAGAATAAGTTCTAATAAAAATAGTGGGCTTGGCAAATATTGTAAGTACCTATACCTACCTATGGGTTGCATGCCAACTCCAAGTTCGATACAGAGTTATTATTTGATATGAAACAAAGTATGGTTAACGTACAACTAATCTTTATAGATTAGTTGTACTTATGTATATATTTACCCGAGGCCGATTTCTGTACAGTCAGCATAATATAGTTAGTATCAGCCAAGTTAGCCAAATATATCGGAACGTACATTCATCGAAATAGTCTTTGTTACTATAAGTAGGAGTAAGGAATGTGTTACGATATATTTGGCTACTTTGGATGCTACTAACTATCTGATGCTGACTGTACACGCCATCATAATCAAATCAAGGAAGTAGAACGTAATAAATATACCGAAAATTTGTTTAAAACTTAACAACCTTACACTTACACAAAAGTTAACGGACAGACGGACACACTTTCGCATTTATAATATTAGTATGGAGTATGGATATGGAAGTATGGATAGTATGGATTATATGTCTTTCCCGCTCACGGGAGAATGATGTCACGGACCTTTGGGAGGCGTGCGTGGAGCTCTGAGCCAACACGTAGAGGCCCTTTTGACAATTTAATGAAATGCAAGGAGTACACCAAGCGGATGCTGTCTCTGCCCGTGTTATGGGACGCACACAGAAACAGCATCCGCTGGGGTGTAAGAGTCTATTGCTAGTTGATGGAATCTAAATAAAACGGGTTATTTGGTGAAAATGATGGACTAGTAGCTGGGCTATTGGATGAAACATCGGACGCCTGCCCAATAAAACTGTTTCACATTTTATCTCTGGCAGACGGTGACTCGCTAACTGCTAGATGGGCCCCTATTAATAGCGACATTATAAAATGGCCTAAGGGCAACAGTAGGTATGGATTATTATTATGGATATGGATTATTATATTTTTTTCGCACTATCCGTCTCTCTCTTATTAGAATATTTAGTAACAGAGGTATAGTGCGAGAAAAATCGAAAGTATGTCGCGGCCGTCTAGTGCTAGGCGTGCTGAGGGCCTACCGCGAAACGAAACCGAACTTCGTTTGTGTATCTCCCTCTCTGTCGCGCTGGCTAGTTCGAGCGACAATGAGAGTTATTCGAACGAATTTCGTTTTCACTAGCACGGCTAGCACGAGACGGCCGCGACATACTCTCGATTTTTCTCACACTATACCTCTCTTTCCTAATGTTCTAATAAGAGAGAGACCGATAGTGCGAGAAAAATCGAGTGTATGTCGCGGCCGTCTCGTGCTAGCCGTGCTGACGGAACTACACTAATCGTAAGTAAATAGTATTATAATAGTAGGGACATAATTTTTGAACTTAATCAATTATGTAATTTATGTATGACAAATATCACATTTCAATTAAGCATGACGAATGTCACCCTTCCACGTCCACCCTTGCATTGGAAACGATGCGCGATGACGCGTCTGTAACTTAATCTATGTAACGCTTAATAAACGACGGCGGGTTGTGCGACTTGCGCGGGGAGAGGGTCGAGGCTCCTCCCATACTCTCAAGGACTTTAGCGGGTATACAAGCCAGATGAATGTATGTACTTTTCCAATGTGAAATTAAGAAACAGGTAGTGTTTACACCTTTATTACTGTATCGGGTCGAATGGGCCCGGTACCAATTACGCCGGATACCCGTAAACAGTCACAGAGAGTGTTTTCTTTAGCTGGTGTTATTTACTTAGCTCTCGACAGTGTACGTTGTATCCAGCGAACGAAAAAAACCATCGGACTAAGTAGCGCCGCAGAATGCGTGCCATTGCCATGATGCGGCGCTGGGGGCGGGGTGTCAAAACGATTCCAGGCAGTACCAATAAAATAAATCCCAAAACTGGTGTCCCTGCTAAATATTGCTTATATGTTCCAATAGCATTTCCAGGTCGATGGACAGGTTGCTCAGGGGGTGTCTGAGGTGCGCTCTACTGAGGAACTTTACTAACATATTTTATGGCTGGTCTGAAATAAATAAATTGAATTGAAATATAGTCACAATAACAATAATGAATTTGAATTTTGACTTCAGCGACTTTTTCAGGTACTTAAATGGACGAAATACTTAAATGGGAAATGGACGCTAGCAATTTCAGAATAATCGCAAACGCGTTGCCGACCCTTTATCGATTTGAGAATTGGTTGTGTTGATACCTAGAGACGAACGCGGGTCCCTCAATCTCAACACAACAGAATCTCGGGAGCTCTGGCGAGTACAGAGCCTGTTTAAGCAAGGCCCGGGCTCATCAACGTCATAATAAACGAATGGTTTAATGAATCCTACAGTTATCCCAAAAATCTAAGTCAAAATAATTAAGCATGCCTACTTGTTAATTGTTCCTGGTCGTGCTAAAAACAATCCAGGCGAATATTTGGAGACAGCACTACATAGCATATCTGACAGATAAAGTTGCCTGCTACTCAACGCTAGGAGCAATATGTTTAAATATGTCACCATTATTTGTAAATCGGAAATGGATTAATCACATTGTATCGGTGAATAATAAACCCCAGCTTTAATTAATACTACAATTATCCCAAAAAACAAAGTCGAATTAATTAAGGATGCCAACTTAATGATGTCTCTTTTAATAACAGGTGGGGCAGAAATGGGCATCGTCTTTTAATTGGCTCTCATTCTCTCACAAAGACATAAACACAGCTAAATACAGGTAATTTAGTTCGACGAAACATTTAACGAGGCACAGTATATCAAAATCGTCCAAATTATGGGTAATTTCGACATGACCCAGTTTTACCTACGTTAAGTGTCCTTTAAACCTCGTTGACGCGAAATGTATGCTACGTACTGGGGCTATATTCCTGCATTGGTAAAATTACATTCAAATAGAATTTATATGAGATTAGAGTCAATTTCGACACCATTTACTCCATCCATGGTCAGTGAGCACTTGAATACATAAAAACGTTAAATTCGAGCCCAATCAAATTAAAATTGACGGAATTTACGTATTATGCACAGTTGCACACTAACACTTCACTTCTAGAGCAAGAAGTCCAATGACTGATATCAACGATGTTGGGCGTTTGACCCTAAATATGTAACTTACATTTCTTTAATCCACGTTTTCGTACAAAGAATACCATGATAACTCTATCCGCAAAAACAAATTGCCTACTACTCCAATTTGCGGTATTAAAACCTAGAACAATGCGGAATTATTTATTTATTATTTATTTATTTATTTAAGGACCACCAACGGATAACACATCTGAACAATACATTTGGCTTAAATACAAAAAAAAACTAAGTAAGATGCTTAGCCACTTATAGGTGACCACAGCTCGCACATGTGTGAAATCAAGAGTAACATAACAAAAAAAAAAACATAAAAAATTACATGAATGAAGATTCAGACTCTCAGATTAGTAAACATTGGCAAAAGTTTTAAGTAGTAGTAGTACATTAAAATTTTCGCCTATAAAAAAATGTAGAATCTTTGTAAATTGGAGAAGTTAAATATATTATATTGATTAAAGTAATCAATACAACATGTAGATGAAATCAAGTAGTAAGTTACAGGAAATTAGAGGTAGGAACCCGAAGCTAACCAAGAAACAAATGGCAATCACCCACCAGACTCCAGTGATATAAGATATGAGATAACAGATTTTTTGAATTTACTTTTAGTATCGTGGAAGATATCAATACCTCTGGAGTCCGGAATATGGTTGTATAGCCGAACCATTCTTGAGATTGGCGAGTTACTGCCCAATTTTGTTCTTTTGAATTTATCCCTAAACAGCTTGTAGGTACCCTTGCGAGGTAGCCTGTTTGGAATTGTTATTTGAATATTTTTTAATAATTCCGGGCAGTTTATACCTCTGCCGTTTACTACCTTATACAAAAACATCAGGTCAAGCACTTTTCTTCTGTCTCTAAGAGAGGAAAGGTTAAAATACTTCAGACGCTGTTGATATGACGTTAATAACCGTGATTTAGAGGACGAATAGCTCAAAATCGCCAGAAATCGTTTTTGCACCCTTTCGATACGGTTTTTGTGGACTTCGTAAAAAGGCGACCAAACCTGGGAGCAGTATTCAAGATGGCTTCTTACCAGGGTGCTGAATAGTAGTACCTTTGTACGGCTTTGCTTGAAGTGTTTGGTGTTCCTTGCCACAAAGCCCACCATTGCGGAAGCTTTTTTTATTATTAGGTCTAAATGAACATTAAAGGTCAGCTGGTCATCCAACATTACGCTCAAATCGCGTACAACTGAAACTTTTTGCAGGATTATACCGTTTATAGAATACCGAGTGCGTACTGAAGTTTTGTTGCGCGTAAACGTTATGTGATAGCATTTTTCAGAGTTCAGCGCCATCTTATTACTTTCACACCAGACAGCCAACCTTTCAGCGTCATCCTGGAGCTTTGAGCGATCATTATCATCTTTGACAGGTCTAATTAACTTTAGGTCATCAGCAAAGAGAAAGGGCTCCGAATATAGGCAGCATTTAACTATGTCATTGATAAAAATTAGGAATAGTAATGGGCCCAAATGTGATCCCTGAGGGACGCCAGAAGAAGCTATATACGCATTTGACTTCACGCCACTAACAGCTACACACAACTTGCGATTCGATAGGTAAGACCTAAACCAGCTCAACAGGGGATCCCCAATGCCACATCCGGAAAGTTTACCCAGCAATACGCCATGGTTTACCCTGTCGAACGCTTTACTAAGGTCGGTATATATTGCATCTACTTGCACTCGATTATCCATGTAGTTTGTTACTGTTTCGATATATGATGCCAAGTTTGTGCTAGTCGACCTTGACCTAATAAAACCGTGCTGCCTGTCCGAAAGTTGTTGAGAAAAATGGCTGTAAACAAAGGGATAGATCAAAGATTCGAACAGTTTTGGTATTGCGGACAGTATAGATATTGGGCGATAATTGCCAATGTCAGATTTTGAGCCGCCTTTATGTATAGGGACTATATTTGCCTCTTTCCATACAGCGGGGAAGGTTCCAGATTGCAGAGATTTATTAAATATGTATTTTAAGGGAAATACTAGTTGCTTAGCACACTTATACAAAAGTACTGGTGGTAAACCGTCTGGACCACAGCCTTTACGTAAATCTAACTTGCTAATCTTGTTTAATAAAGCTCTTTCATCAACAACTATGCTATTTAAGGCACTGGGAAATACGGAGGAAACGCTAGCGACTTGTTGTTGTGTATTGTGTGGATGCGAATTGAAACCACTATCGTAGATGGATGAGAAGTTTCTAGCAAACAGCTCACATATCCCTTCACAACTTTGGGCTACACCGTTCCCCAGATGCATGGTAGCTGGTAATAAAGATCTATTTTTTCGTTTATGTTTTATAAAAGTCCAGAAGTATTTTGAATTTTGTAGGATATTGTTTTCAATTTTTTTGCAATACAAATTGTAGCAGCTAAGTGCTTGACCTTCACATCGGTGCTTAATGATATCGAGACTAATTTTATCAAGAGGATTCCGGTATTTCTTAACTTATAGACATGGATCTAGTTGCCAGCACTAAGATATCACCCAAAAAGCCCTCGTTGGCGTCAATGCAATTGGTCACCTGACACACTATCATCAATTCATCAGGCGTAACCAAATATGTTAGAAAGGGATGCCAGTTACCAAAATTCAATTCAGTTTTAGTGATGCGTGAATAGAACTTCGTGTGTAATTCGGTTGCGTTAATGCCGGGGTCCTCGTGAAAAGAGGTTTAAGGGGGAACGCGTTTTGTCAACACAAAAACTGAATACGAGGTCTGGCTCTTGACTTCCTTCAAAATTTATATATACAATATTTTTTCTCAAGCGAGCAATGAAATATTGACATTGTGTTGTTCATAATGGGCTTCAAAGTGTAACATTTCTGGCGCAGCAAGACGAGAGATCCGTAATGTCATTTCATACAAAAATTTCCATCAGCCATGAAAATTAAATTTTCATTTCTTGGAGTTTTTTTTTATTTATTTCCATTTCATTGCATGTTTGAGAAAAGCACTATACATACCTCGGCGTGAAAAGGGGTTGCCAGACTCATAACTATCCGGCCTCGCTGCGCTCTATATTTACTCGGCCGGCAACCCCTTACTTCCTGCACGTCTAGCATGCGACGGCCGCGACATACTCTCGATTTTTATCGCACTTTATCTCTTGTTCTAAGTGTTCTAATAGGAAAGAGACGGATAGTGCGAGAAAAATCGAGAGAGCTAGCATGCTAGCCGTGCTGGCCTCTGTTCTAACACAGTACAGAGTTGCAGAGTTCTAGTTAGCAACGGTAGCCTTTTAGTTCAAGCATACGGCTTTCAAACGGCGGCCGTGGGTGTTCTAACCCGTTATATCAATGAGTTTTTCGAAACATATTATGTATACCTACGGAATATCATATTGCGGGTTAGAGACTTTAAATACAATGTTGAAACTCTTCGTTTCAGCGTCGCTGCGCCAGCATGGGGACTACTGCCATTTTGCCAAATTGCGTCAATTTTTTTTTCTGTTTTTTCTTATCAGAAGACGATACCTGTTGAGCCCTTGATCGGTTCACACACCATTTTTGGTACACCCTGTATACATCCTACTGCTGGGTAAGATACTAATGGTTAAGATGAAAATGGCAGTAGTCCCCATGCTGGCGCATATGACTTCACGCATCACTAAAACTGAATTGAATTTTGGTAACTGGCATCCCTTTCTAACATATTTGGTTACGCCTGATGAATTGATGATAGTGTATCAGGTGACCATTGCATTGACGCCAACGAGGGCTTTTTGGGTGATACGAGGGCCACACTGAAAGTTTTGCGTAACTTTTAAATAAAACAATTTAAAACAAAACTAATACATTTACTGCTTCTCAAAATATTCTCCCTTGCATTTTATACATTTATTCATCCGCTCGAACCATTTTTCAAAGCATGATCACCCAGTCGCTTGACTGCATGTTTTCGACGTGTTGGTTAAATGTCGCCACTGCATCTTCGGGCGTCTTAAATGTTAAACCTCTCATCAAATCCTTGATTTTCGGGAAAAGGTAAAAGTCACAGGGTGCAAGATCTGGACTATAAGGCGGATGAGCCACGGTCTCCACATTTTCGGAACTCAAAAACGCTTTTGTTTTTTTTGCAGTGTGGGGGGACGCATTATCATGATGCAGGAGTATGCGGCTTCGTGGTCGTGTCTCGCGAACTCTTTCAAAGACTGTGGGCAAACAAGTTGTGGTGTACCACTCGGCATTTACAGTTCTTTTATTATTTAGAAGGACTGTGCAGACATGGCCACTTTTTGAAAAAAACAAGCGATCATTTGTTTGGCAACGCTTTTGGCTTGTTGAATTTTTGTTGGCCTACTGTCACCTTCAAAGACCCATTCACTAGACTGTTGTTTCTTTTCTGGATCGTAACAATAAATCCATGTTTCATCTCCTGTTACGATGTGATATACACCATTTGAACATCCGTTCTTATATTTCCGCAGCATTTCTTGGCACCAGTCGACACGTGCCCGTTTTTGGCCTGAAGTTAGTTCATGAGGAATCCACCGACAACAAAGTTTCCTGACTTTTAAATTTTCGTGTAAAATCTTTTGTATTTGACTCATACCAATCCCTAATTGTCCTCGAATTTCGTCGTAAGTGATTCGTCGGTTTTCTTCTATCAGTCGTCTCACAGCAGCAACGTTTTCTTCAGTGACCGCGGTTGACGGTCGACCTTCACGAAACTCGTCATCGAGACTAACACGGCCCCTATTAAATTCAGCGTACCAACGTTTCACGGTGCTCAGATGTGGTGCTTCAACACCAAATGCATTTTGAAGGCGAGTACTACACTCATGCGGAGAAAGAGAACTTTTAAAATCATAAAAAATCATTGCTCTAAAATCTTTACGCGTCAAATCCATTTTGAATGCAATCGGTTTATTTCGAACTGACAAAAAAAACAAATGACTATCGATTTCCCGCCAATATTTAGTACATTCCATAAACAAAGGTCTATTTTTTTTTTAAATAATCAATTCGAAATAGGAATGAGTGCTAATAGCCAGGAGTGCAAAACTTTCAGTGTGGCCTATGTATCTTAGTGCTGGCAACTAGATCCATGTCTATTCCGCATTGTTCTAGGTTTTAATCCCGCAAATTGGTGTAGTAGGCAATTTGTTTTTGCGGATAGAGTTATCATGGTATTCTTTGTACGAAAACGTGGATTAAAGAAATGCAAGTTACATATTTAGGGTCATACGCCCAACATCGTTGATATCAGTCATTGGACTTCTTGCTCTAAAAGTGAAGTGTTAGTGTGCAACTGTGCATAATACGTAAATTCCGTCAATTTTAATTTGATTGGGCTCGAATTTAACATTTTTATGTATTCAAGTGCTCACTGACCATGGATGGAGTAAATGGTGTCGAAATTGACTCTAATCTCATATAAATTCTATTTGAATGTAATTTTACCAATGCAGGAATATAGCCCCAGTACGTAGCATACATTTCGCGTCAACGAGGTTTAAGGGACACTTAACGTAGGTAAAACTGGGTCATGTCGAAATTACCCTAAATTTTGACGATTTTGATATACTGTGCCTCGTTAAATGTTTCGTTGAACTTAATTACCTGTATTTAGCTGTGTTTATGTCTTTGTGAGAGACTGAGAGTCAATTAAAAGACGATGCCCATTTCTGCCCCACCTGATATTAAAAGAGATATCATTAAGTTGGCATCCTTAATTAATTCGACTTTGATTTTTGGGATAATTGTAGTATTAATTAAAGCTGGGGTTATTATTTACCGATAAAATGTGATTAATCCATTTCCGATTTACAAATAATGGTGACATATTTAAACATATTGCTCCTAGCGTTGAGTAGCAGGCAACTTTATCTGTCAGATATGCTATGTAGTGCTGTCTTCAAATATTCGCCTGGATTGTTTTTAACACGACCAGAAACAATTAACAAGTAGGCATGCTTAATTATTTTGACTTAGATTTTTGGGATAACTGTAGGATTCATTAAACCATTCGTTTATTATGACGTTGATGAGCCCGGGCCTTGCTTAAACAGGCTCTGTACTCGCCAGAGCTCCCGAGATTCTGTTGTGTTGAGATTGAGGGACCCGCGTTCGTCTCTAGGTATCAACACAACCAATTCTCAAATCGATAAAGAGTCGGCAACGCGTTTGTGATTATTCTGAAATTGCTAGCGTCCATTTCCAATTTCCATCCAATTTTGGCAGCCTCTTTATAGGCCTACTGTTTAACTCAGTCGGTGCTTGTCACTGTGCCTGTGCGAATCAAGAAGTGTTATAACAATAGAGCTTAAACTTGAGCCGTTTCTTTATTTACGTCACACCTGGCCATAATGCGAGTTTTACTGCACGCTGCGCGTACGGTAAAAGCCCCAGATCGCATATTTATGGCCCTCACCTTCGGTTCGGGCCACAAACACCTGCAATCTGGGCCATTCACGAATTCACCGCCCTAGGTACGTAATGTACTATTCTTCCTTTCTGCACCGCGCAACTTCCACCACCAAATCAGTTAAACGGTGTTTTCAAATGCTTGGTGCACGTAAAACACGTAAAACGTTTTGATGTGTTTAATGTCCGTGTATACCACGTATTTTTTTCCAATTCAATTAATTGCAAGGGGGCATAGGTTAGATCAAATAAAGTTCATTTATCTAGGACAGTATAGTATCTTAACTCTTACTGTTGTCAAGATATTCAATATTTTAACTTAGTCAGATTTACAGCTTTAGCCACTGTTAATGCTACAATTATTTTGAAAAAAAAAACTTTTTTTTCAAGATTTAATTATGCTTATTTGTTTCTGTTAATGTACACTGCAATGTGCCGAAGTTAACGGAAATTTCCTCGAACACCGTGTATAACTACTACTTTTTCTAGGAAAAAGGACACCTAGGTTCTAGACATCCTAAGGGCCTTTGACGGTATTGTATAATATCTCTCAGATTGCGACAAATATGTTATCCATAAACTATATATGTGTTCCTAAAAAGGATTTCGGGGAAAGTTTTGATGCACATTTCGTTATTGCGTTAACGATTGTATGAAAAGTGACCTAAGACGTGTTGCCTTTATAAACAAGTGAAATCAAAAGATTTTTTATATAAACGAAGTGCTTTTTTTAATTGTACAGCCTATGTCACTCGAAATCCGTGAAACGGTTTAGGCTGCAGGGCGTGCCAAAGAATAACATACATACATACACACATGCAATACATATGCTCGAAAAACATAACCCACCTCTCCATCGGCAGTTGGGCAAAAAGCTACAAGCCGTTGAGGAAGGAGAAGGTTACGTGTCCACACTACCGCAGTTGACGCCTCATCAGGTACACCTCGATGTCACCGATATATTAACACGCCTCAGGACAGTCGTATTTCTGCCGCGGTCCGTCCAGCTGATATTCATGATATCTCGGAGACATTTGAGGTGAAATCTGTCGAGTGTGCGGATGTGCTTGCGGTAGACAACCCACGTCTCGGTGGAGTACAAGAGATTAAACATATGGAGCGCATTGCAGTGGTTAAGATAACCACAATTCAACCTGCCTCCAAAGATTGCCAGACTGCTGTTGGTACTGACCCTTACTCTATTTACCAGCGATGCGGCCTTTTTACGCATTATGGAAGAGAAGCTGTCCACGCGCGCCTCCGCGAACATTGCACACACGCTGCAGCAACGAGGCAGCCCCATCAGTATTCTAAATGCATTATTGTACTGCACTGGCAAGACGCTGTACTGGTTTGAATAAATTTGTTAGGCGAATGAATAAGACAACAAAATTGTATTCAATTAGTCAAGTCGTTCTCAGTTTGGAGAGAACCACTAGATCTTATTGCAGTAGTAGGCACGGAACCCTTCGTTGTACGTGCTCTGACATGCACTGTTTTGGCCGCCATGTCGTTAGTAGTACCAGAAAAATATTAAATTATTCAATTTATATCTGGAAACCATATTTCATATTTTGACGACCGGTTAGCCTAGTGGGTCGTGACGCTGCCTACGAAGCTGAAGGTCCTGGGTTCGAATCCCGGTAAGGGCAAATATTTGTGTGATGAGCATGAATATTTGTTTCTGAGTCTTGGATGTTTTCTATGTATTTAAGTATTTATATCTATTATATATATCGTCGTCTAGTACCCATAACACAAGCCTTACTGAGCTTACTATGGGACTAGGTCGATTCGTGTAAGATTGTCCTCTTATATTTATTATTTATTATTTATTATGATTATAGACTAACGAATCGAATAAAACAGTAAAAAAAAAGATTTGTTTGGATTGAATTATGCAACAGCAGAAAATGTTATAACTTTCGTGATTTTATTAAAGATTTGGAAATATTTCAAGATATAGTCGTTCGGTTTGAGTTGTGTCCAATCTACTTAAAGGAACAATGCTTGACTGAAACCGCAAAACACCAAAATTACCATATTGTAAAAAGTCATTACAGCCACCTAGAAAGTTCAATTGAATATCGACTCTATGTCCCTAAGTAATAGGTTACGAGTGTACTAATAGGAAAATGGTGGTCCAGGTGCCTTTGTACTTGTTCGATTCTCAGTACTCAGGTAAACGCCAGGGATGTATTGAAATATTATAATTCTATTAAAGCAATTTAAACTTTTGGCAAGGGCCCTAGAGTTGAAAATCCAGTAAAACGTTAATGCATGCAGTTTTTGTCTACGAAGTGTGCTTATCT
Source organism: Epinotia bilunana (assembly GCA_947049275.1). NCBI lineage: Eukaryota > Metazoa > Arthropoda > Insecta > Lepidoptera > Tortricidae > Epinotia > Epinotia bilunana. Next base: position 8,661,485 of record OX346273.1, on the reverse strand, counting down.
TTTATGACGGACCATAATGAGGTAGCAAACCCGCACACTGAGACAATGTATTCGACACAACTCAAACCGAACGACTATACAAAGCAGAAATAATATAATTCCGTACAAAAATAATAACCATCGTCCTCCTAACATCTTTCCAGGTTGCAGCCCGGGATGCGCTTGGGCACCTACTCCCAAGATTTGACGTAGGCACTAGTTTTACGAAAGTGACTTCGTCTGCCTTTTCAACTCAGAGAGAAAACTTAGTATCCTCACGACGTATCATTCACTGAAAAGCTACAATTAAATTTTAAATGATGTTTATGACATGACTTTTTTGACTAATGACGAAACGAAATGTACAAAAATAAATTCGGCATTTTCTCTCTAAGATAGTAAATGTCTTAAGCCCCAAATTGAAACATGCGGATTGCTGAGCCAGATTTTAAATTCAATAAAACGCTTGTCACATCAGGCATATCGCCGTCACGGTAACCCACAGATAACCTCCAATAGATAGAGCCTATAAGCGATTTAGTTCGATGCAAAGGTCACCACAGTTAGCGGTAGGTGCGGGTCGCGGGGAGGTCGGTAACGGCGCTGCGATTGGCTGTTTCGAAACTAGCGCGCTTTGTCACATCATGGCGCCAGAAGCGTAGTGATGGGACGCGTTGTTCGCTAACGGTTTTAGCGGTGCCGCAATTAATTGTTGGTAGAATATTTTACATGGCGTAGGTACGGTACCCGTTAACATGGTTTAAATTTTTGAACGGCTGTCACTGTTATATTATTATCACGTTTCGTTCATCGACTATTTTGATTACCACGTAACATAAAAAAGTATGTGAATCACATCGAGTTTATTCCTAGGCATTTTACAACATTTACTGCATTATTGTGTTTATGTCGGACAAGAAGCCTTCGTCTCGTTCGTATTTACATACTTACTAGGAAAGGACGAATACGAAGTTTATTCGAGGTTAACGCGAATGTGCCAGCTAGGCTTGTGTATTTAATTTGAATATTGGTATAGCTAGGTAAGGAAGACAAATAAAAACGATGTCATAAAAAAGTACATATATTTATTCAATGTGATAAAATGATGTCGTTGATGATAGATAATCCTCATCATCATTTAAGAGGGCGTTAACGTGCTCACTAGCGCTATTGGTAAATAATTGTGATTAATGAAATTAAAAATAGAGGCCACTACACACTGTATTTTGTATTTAATATGAATACATCCAACAATTTTTTAGTGTTCCGTACCTCAAAAGGAAAAAAAAAAATATAAATATATAAATATAAAAATACCTCTTTATTGTCCGTCCGTCCGTCCGTCAAGACCCTTTTTCTCAAATTTTATACTAAATACTCAAGTCTACTGTCCCTTGGAGTTGTGAAAAAATCAAACTTCTAGGCCAACGCAATCAAAAGATACAGCCGTTTATGCCGCAAATTTTCGAAACTCGCAAGGGAATCAAAACCTACGGGGTACTTCCCGTGAACTCAGAATCTTGAAATTTGGTACAAAGCAACGTCTTATAGCACAGATAAAGGAAAAATTGCGAAAACTGAAAATTTTACGGAACCCTCGGTGTGCGAGTCCGACTCGCACTTGGCCGGTTTTTATGTTGCTGGATTCATCATGTAATTCATTATTTCTCATAGTATCCTAGTGAGCGGTTCAAGTATGCGACCGTGAATCGAATCTCGGATTATACTCATGAGTTTTTCGGAAATTTGGCGTAGGAAAACATCGTGAGGAAACCTGAATAGACAGTGTGTACATATGCGAAGTAAGGTGTATAAATTTAAAATTCTGTGCACACTTTATACCATCTTTTTCAACCCAGCTGCACCGGAATATCTTAAATAAAAATAAAAAATTGTTACACCCCGTCCTGGTTGCAAGCTACGTACATCCAGGAGTCGTAAACTATCTGGCTTATTTCACCGTACTGGTTTCCTGCTATTCGTCTGGAATGATCTCCCTCTTACCGTCAGACAAGCTCAGAGCTAGTTCTCCTTTAAACGCAAGTTGCGTAAGCATCTCTTTTTAACTATTAAAGATTGATGAACCTCATGATATTTTTGTTCGGGTACATATAATTGTACCTATACACCGTGCCCGCGAATAACCCGAAAGATTTTACCTACGTATTCCCGAGGTCAAAAGAAGTAAAAAATGTCATATGACTCTAGGTCGATTTCGCCTTAGATTCAGGGTTAATGTCAATTTAAAAAAAATTAACACTTGTAACTCAACTGAAAATGCCCGTTTGGTGATGATGTCACCGGTATGGGGCTAAGTATAAAGACATCTTAAGTGACAGATGTCAATGTGATAAGGAACACATTGCTTAACTAGTTATTATGGAAAAAAAACTAAAAAAATCATTTTAACCGACATTTTTTCTAGTAAAAAATGCTTTTTTTGTTTAAAAACGTTCAAAGAGTTACAAAAAAAAAATTAAAAAAAACAGAAAAAAAAATTTTTTTTGGTGAAATTGACCAAAAGTCATATGACATTTACTTCTTTTGACCTCGGGAATACGTGGGTAAAATCTTTCGGGTTATTCGCGGGCACGGTGTATAAGTATGTATAATATAAGTAAGTTTATATTGTATACATTATATATGTATGTATATTAATGTAATTGATTGATTCGTGTTTCTATCCTATCCGTCTCTTTCTTATTAGAATACTTAGAACAAGAGGTATAGTGCGAGAGAAATCGAGAGTATGTCGCGGCCGTCTCATGATAGACGTTCTGTAGGTACAGTCACAAACTTTAATTTGGGACCCACTTAAGGTTTACAATCCTGTCAAATTGTTTAGGAATACAATAGTACATTGTTTAACGAGAGGCGTAAGTGGAATATTGTGAACAAGTCTATCAGAAGCCCGGCGCCGAAGGCGGAGGGCTTTTGATGACTCGAGTTTGCAATATTCTTACGCCCGTGTTTGTTTTTCATCACATTTGCGAGGAAACAAATACATTTTAGATGAAATTAATACAAATCGTAATAAAAACTGCGACATGTCAGTTGTACATTTTGTTGAATTTGACGTGAGGCGCGTATGGCAAAGACCCTTCGGTATACAGCCACGATTTGAAAAAACACTTAAAACATTTTATATAGCCACTAAATAACTACATATTAAATCTGTAAATAATTCTGTTAAACATTTTTTATTAGTGTTTTAAGTTTAAATTTATTTATAAATACGTTTTCAGATATCGTATTTGATATAAAACCTCTTTGCTTTGTAACTGCCGCATGAGAGACAGGTACAATTAAAGAAAAAAATTAAGAAACCATTACGCCCGTGGGCGTAACATAGGCTATTACAGCTCTGTATGTCTGCGCATTATGAAGCCCGTTTCGAGCTAGTGTGATGAAAAGAATAATTTAGCAAAAAGGGTCATAAAATAAAGAACGCGACCGTACTACAATAATATATTCCGTTCATTAGCTCTGGAAGCTATAAAATAGAGCGAGACAGTAATTTAATACGTCTCCCAAACTAGTACACGAAAGCACGGATGAATTAAGGTATTGTTTCTTTAAATGAATCTGAAACGGTAAAATTCGAAAGCATCACTAGCCCATCACTAGTGTCACGTGCTTTCGTGAGAAAGGAACAGTATATTGTCATTCCCATTTGATGAAAAGGGACATGCATACTTCACTACTTCTTATGGACCAGTGTAAAATGAACTCCGCGTGACAGAATGAAATTTACATTTATATTATAAATTTAACTTACCTGTGAAATGTTATTCCGTCGTTTGTTTAATTAGACGTTCGGGAGTTTTTTCTACACCACTTCACACAGCAGTACTCATTTTTATAGCGCAAAATAAATTTTAATTTGCAGGATGTTTCGCGCACATACAGATCGCGTACCTGGTCCATACTGACAATATGGCGTGGGGGGGGGGTAGTGGGGGGTATCAGTGCAAAAACATATATGCGTGGTGACCGCACGTCGCCCTATAGGCTCTATCTATTGGAGGTTATCTGTGTGGTAACCCAATTATGCTTTTACTGGCAGCCCCTGATTTTGCGGGAACTCCGGTTAAATTCAATTACTGTGTTCTACTAGATATGAAAATGTGTTTTTAAATAAGCCGGGATGTGCACTGGACGGCGTCGGTATCAGATTAGGGGATGAAGGAGAATATTCTTATAAAAATATAAATAGTGTTTATTTGTTGAATGAATTTCGCTGCTCCGTCGTTTAATAATGCGGAGTTTATTTAAAGTGATATCTTTATTTTTAACCGACCTCAATAAAAGAAGGAGGTACTCAATGCGGTTGTATAATTTTTATTTATTTATCATTATGTTTTTTAATATATTGATTTTAACTTTCACGATTCTCACACATTATTTATACTAAACGAGTCCCGTTTAGTGTAAATAATGTTTGTTGTCTCAGAACTGCGTCATTTATGAGCCGATTCGTGAATTTGTTTTTGTTTGTAGAATAAATGATGGGATGGAACTCCTCGATTATCTTAGGCACGCTTGTAGTAATTTCGGTATTTTCTATTATAACTCGTGTATTTACACGCAGAAATTTGGTGAAGTGGAATGTTGATGATGAAGACCACAGATAACTTATGGAAGTCCTCAATTATGTAAGTACTTAAAAGTATAAAAGTACGTCACAGAATCTGATATTATTCCATTAAAAAAGCAACTAATGAAGTGCCAAAGGTGATTCAGAGATCATTGAGGAATCAATGGAAGTCTTCAAATAATATAGGCCCCACATACAGCGATTTAGTTGTTTTCTCTAATAACTCACACTCCACCATAACCAAAATATATCCGATAAGACACCGATGTGCCTACCTAACGTTGTACTTTTCGTCGGCAAACATTTTCCCTCTGCTACTTTAACTTCAAACCATAAAACCGCCAGCTTGTTACGTCATAAAATTAGACCTGTTAACGCAATTTACATCGGCACACTGCTCCATAACCTTGTCTCTTTCACTACGTACGTGTAATAGTATGGGAGATAAGGACGGCTATTTGTAATTTCGTTATAGATGCCCTGGGTAAAGCTCAATTTTTATACCGGTCCAACCAGTAATTTGTTTATCTTTCGCATGACCTAGAGCTATTGATGCCTTTTAGCCTTTAGGGGTAAATATTTCGATGCACTTTCTATACAAAAGTCTATCAGAAAACATAGCTTAATTACATACAATTTGTTTTACTTTACTTGTTGTGTGAGGTTGAAATGACTACGAGTACGTATTGATTTGAAATCAAATTTACCCGGGATAAAAACTATTCTTTATTTTAATCCGGGCTATAGACTATCTTCGTGCAAAACAAACGTAATTGAGTAACAAACATCCAAACATCTAAACATCCAAACTTTCGCATTCATAATAGTAGTAGGATAGAACCGCCTGACCTTTGTTTATGTTCAATTTAAGTCGCTCAGAAGTAACGCACACGCTAACGGAATATTTGTACCTATTATATTATATGTCCTTGGATGTATGTACTTGAGTTGGCCGAATAGGATCAAAGTACCCAGTCCATGTAAATTGCTGACTGTTATGTTACAGAATAAATTACAATGCAAGTCCATTTTGACCTAGCCGCACATTATATTTGTTTTTATACTCACGTCAAAGTTGAATGGCTTATTATCATACGTATTCAATTTCAATTATAATATTTTTGGACAATTTAGTAATTATATTTATTTATTTAAATCAGGCAACAAGGCTAATGTATGGATCGCGTTGTAATGTAGCCCACCAAATATTTTCGGCGAATAAGTATCCAGGTAAAGGTCGCGGGACTCCGCTAGATGCGAGTGGCGCGGTCACTTTGGCACTCTCAGCAGCAGACGTCTTTCGGCTGATATGATGATGATCAATGATGTATGTATAAATACTTTATTGTACCTACACAAGACACAGGTAAAAATACAGACAAAATAAAGTTAAATTGGTACAAAGGCGAACATATCCCTGTAAGGGATCTCTTCCAGATAACCTTTGAGCTATTGAGTTAAGGTCTGGAACAAAAAGGATGTAATATGAAAAAGAGGTAGATAGGTTATACGAGGCGCTCCAAAAGTGGCACACTGAGTCAATTTCACCAACTCGCCTCAGTTTCGCGTCGTGAATAGAAACGTATAAACGTCAGATTTGGTGGCCATTTTTAAATACGGAATTTCGTACAGACAACGTATCTACCTATATCTTTTTTATATTACTTAATGATGATGATGAATTATCCAGAAATGTGCGAAGATATATTGTGAATTCATATATCTAGTTGACACCTTTTATGCTTGACAGCAGCTGTCAGATTTCTGATGGATATGCGCCGTTAAGGGGCTTCCATACGCCAATGACCTTCGATCTGAATCCCTTAGTTTTCTAATGTTTTTTGTAGCTTATTATATTAAGCAAAACGGCTTGAAGCAATATAGTATCCCATATTTACTTCAAAGTTCATTGTTTTCGAGATATTTGGCATCTAAGTTGAACAAAAAACTGGTTTTCTGGCCATAACTTTTGTGTTAATTAGTTTAAATTGAAAACCTTAGACACGTTTTAGACACGTCATAGACGAACTTATATATGTAGATTTCGTACATGTTCTCTCACGTCAATAGAGATACGAAACAAGTGTCTTTTAGACAATGTTTAAAAAAATCATTCAGTATTCATTTCTTTCAAAATCCGGTACATAAAAATTTAGATAAAAGGTTGAAGAACCGACAGCCGAATGACTTTTAATTCTATATGTAGTGCAAAAGTAGGAGATACGATTCAAAACTGGTCAAAAAGCGACGAAAATCTCGGGAAGCCCCTTATAACAAATTAATTCCAATCATTGACACCCAATTATTCACCTCTATACTTATTGCTTTATGTATTAAGATATAAGGTGCCAAATAATATGCCCACCGTCAAGCATTGTGACGTTTTCCCTAAAAGTTAGAAAAAATAAAAATAAATTGAATTTAAAATCGTGAGTCATTTGAATAAAGAAGTAAGCTTAGTCAGGGGTGGCTAACTCCGTGACTTTCTCGCGCCACTACAAGAACAGCGCTAACATACCGGCTTGGCTTACCAGTCCCGGCCGGTATGTTAGCGCTGCTGCGGCACGCACGCGTTCTACAAGCAGCGCGTTGCATGCGAAAGAAAGGGATGACCACGTATAGGCTCGTTCGGTATACATAAACAGGGAATTTGTTTACAGAGAACCTTCTGTACATAGTATACTTATTCATTCTGTGACTTGCATTTGTAACTTATTACCACGCGGCTAAACTCATTTTAATTGTGACTAGGTATGGGCGAAATATTGTATGGGATTCGAACACACTGACTTTACAGGCAGGGCCAACTATCTTCAAAACAAATAAAGCGGGTAAATTTTCAAACGTAGGCTAAGCTGATTGTTCTTGATTGCATACCACTATTCCGAAAAAATAAATTTTCAATCAACTTGATTGTATTCAACCGCAGTTTTACCTTACATCCGTCAGTGACAAATCAGAATGAAAGGGATATTGGTGTTCTTAATATTGTTAGTGTCGAGCGTTTTCCCTTATTGTAAGGTAACTAATGTGTTTAAATTGAATATACATTTAATAGATAATCATTCATTGCACGATGAAGCGGCCACTGTGTGACCACACTATTGTTTTATCTATGTTTGATGACCGGTTTTTTAGTCTAGTGGGTAGTAATACATTCGATATATAGCTTAAAAACAAATCCGTGCAAACGTCCATGATAATCCTCATATTGCGACTAAGTCGAACTTACAAACTAACAATAAAATTGTAATCAGCGAACGACAAACCATAGAATGCGAGCTCTTTACAATTTTTTACCCAAACGCGTGCCTAAAACCCGGTATGCGCATGTTCGAACCAAACGACTGCCTGGCATCGTTTTGAAACCCCGCCCCCACCCTGCATAATGGCATGGCACCCATTCTGTAAGCGCTACTTAAACTGCTATGGTTTTTTCATTCGCTGATTGTAATCATCTAAGTTTTGAGAAACTAATTTACCTGTTTTGGTGCTTCTAAAAGTGATAAAAACTTCTTTTGTTTCACATCCAAGTTGTCGCCCAGTGCAGTGTACAGAGCGGTAAATGATTGGTAAGCAAAATGCCGCTCAGAGGCGAGGTAAGAGCTGCCGCATATTAAACCACTAGTGGCGGGCACTAGTGGCTGGAATGTATGGCGACTCTAACTAATGTCAGTGTAGGGTGGTTCGTGCCTATTGTGTTTGTGTTACCGTGGATATTATTTTGTGCCATCACCCCATTTCAGGTATCATACTACATAGTGACGGAGCACGCAACGATCACCCATGTCAGTCCAAGCTACGTGTCGTTTGCTAACTTCTCCGCCACCAGAAAGGTCCGGCGCAGCCCTATGTACTACGTGGACATCCATTACACCTCAGTTGTTCCCTTCGATAACACGTTCAAGGAAAGTAACATCTAAGTCTTTGCTTATCAACAAATGCAGATAGAGCCAAAGCATCTACAGAATTACTTGTAGTAGTTTTGTGGATCCTTTGGCTCTTTCTGTTTGGATGATCATCGGAATTAGAAATCCTATAAAAAATAACATCACGTCGGGGATAGTGCAATACCGCGTAACTAGCACTGGTAAATACTGCGTATCTACACAACAGCCATAGAGCAAATCCGCGTAACTGGCACTGGTTAATACCGCGTATCTAATGTAGCCAAGTTAAGATTTCCCGCCAACGAAAGTATAACGCCATAAAACTAAAGTCACTATCTTGTAGAACTCGTGATTCAATATTATCTTAAAAAGAAAAAGTTTCTTTCATCACGTTTTAAGCTTAAGTTAGGTGTTTGTAGATACGCAGTATTTACAAGTACTAGTTACGCAGTTTTGCACTATGGGTGTTGTGTAGATACGCACTATTTACCAGTGCTAGTTACGCGGTATTGCACTATCCCCGACATTCAGTACCTATATTATGTCGCAGGGAAATGGCCAAAATAGAGATTTGAACAAATCACTCAGGATGTTAAAATGGCGAATCCATTTTATCATTTGCCTAGAAAAAAACAGTCTTTTGATCAAATCTCTGAATCTTTTTAGTGAAGTGATGAAATCGGCCAAAAAAGGCAACTCGTTTTTTCATTTCACTAGATTGGTTTAGTGATTTGATAAAATCCCTGAAACTGAGTGAGTTGACGAAACTAACTCGCAGAGCAACTCGTTTTATCATTTCACTAGACACGTTTAGTGAAATGATAAAGTCTACTTTAACATGGTTTATGTGATGTGATTTGATAAAATCTCTGAACTGGTTCAGCGTTACTCAACAATTAGGTTTCAGGGATTTTATCAAATCACTGAACAATTCTGGTGAAATGAAAAAAACGAGTTGTCTTTTTTGGCTGATTTCGTCATTTCACTAAATAGATTCAGGGATTTGATCTAATAACTGATTTTTTCTAGGCAAATGATAAAATGGAATTGCCATTTCACATCCTGCGTGATTTGGTCATATCTTTTAGAGATTTTTTGATATTTGTAAAATAAAATGTCGAAACTAGGTAATAAAATTGTTTTTTAAATCAGTTTTTTTAATCGAGTACAAGAATAGGTGGTTGTAAATCGGATTAAGTATAATAATTTTAAGGTGGTTCGCTTTCCATTCAAAACGTTCTTTGACTTTCGCAGGGTAATGGGTGATATTTTAAGAAACTTATGTAACATTTTTTTATAAATTGCGTCTTTAAGCCGGCCGGTGCCTAACACGCAGTGGCGAGAGCGGGGAGCGGTAAGGTGAGGGAGGGAGCTAACACGACCGCACGAGCGGGAACTAGCTACATTTGGCATAAAATCCCCAAAAACAGAAGGACTGAGATGGGGAGCTATCGTTTGTGGAAGTTTAAGAAGAACATTAACACTTATCTAATGGTACATAGTAGTGTTGTTATCTTCGTATCAGACACGTGATACCGACCCTTAATTGAATTTCAGTACTCACAGGTGCATCACAGTAGATTCTCGGGAGCTCCTGACGACCTTTATCACCACCAAAAACAGATACTTAAAGAGCTGAGCAGTGTATTCTCTCGTCTCGTGTGTTACAGACCAACTTAACTATTAACCTACAAGCTCACAGACTTTAACAAGTATAAAAGAAACCATGGTTATAACCATACCTACATTTTAACAGTCGTTAGACACGCCACACATATAAAATAAAGTAACTAAGCATAATAATAGAATATAAAAAAAAAAAAAAGAAAGTAATACATACATAGGATAAAACCCGGATAGTCGCCCTGGGGGTACAGTTGCCTTGTTTGCAATTGCACTCTAGTTTCGCTAATGAAACACACATTATTTTGGGTGCGCCAAAGTTCATATAAAATTGCAACTTCGATTATTGGATTTCCGAAAATTTGTCTCATACAATTTTATCTCATATTAATCACTATCTACATAACACCATCCAAAAGGTCCGCCTGCGGCATGGTCCCCAATGTGTGGGCGCTCTTAGAATAACCGCAGTTAACATTTCGATGATATCTTAAGTGGCAGTGGGCGGGGCACATTGCACGTAGAACCGATGGCCGTTGGGGTGGAAAGGTTCTCGAGTGACGACCACGTACCGGAAGGCGCAGCATGGGTAGGCCCCCCACAAGGTGGACTGATGACCTGGTAAAAGTCGCGGGAGTCCGCTGGATGCGGGTGGCGCAGGACCGGTCATTATATATATATCATGGCACTCTTTGGGGGAGGCCTATGTTCAGCAGTGGACGTCTTTCGGCTGATATGATGATGATGATGATGATGATATTTCGATGCAGGTGGACTTCTACTTCTACCAGTTTCTGAGCAACGAGTACCGGCGCAGTTTCGTGGAGATGCACTTCCAGTGGTGCAGCCTCATCCACAAGGACCCGTTCTTCGGAGCCCCGATGAGACAGGGGCGGCTGAAGGAGCCCTGCCCGTACCCACCGGTATAGTGTTCATCATTTAATCACTTCGTTTTCTGTTGCACCCTAAAGTAGCCCCGAGACCCCTTAGGTGCATATGGTATCAAATATGATACCTTCTCTTTTACCCATCGTATTTTTTTTATTTTTTTATCATCACAGTCTAATGGCTAAAATTAGTTGCCTTTGCTTCAATACTAGCGAAAAATAAACTGGCAACCATAGCGCAGCCATTTTTTTTTAGTAAATGTCAAAAGTTTGAGTTCTGCGGTTACTTTTTGCGACTGTGAGATTTACAAGTTTTAATTTTTGTTTATCCGGTGAATCCCGAGATATTTTTAATCGGAAAAAATTGTATAAGAAAGGTTGGTACTTATATTTCTCTTACATTATATGCATTTTGGTGAGATTTGTATTCTTTTAAATATTTTTTGAGTTTTTAGTTGATATCGAAAACGATACTCCATGCGATAACGTCTTTTTTCGTGGTATCAAAAATGATACTCCGTGCAGTATGCTTCGTTTTTCTACTCGCACGGTTTATAACACTTTTTTGAGTTTGTTTGTATTTGATTCATATTTTGCATGTAGTGTGGGTATGTAAATGAGCTTCCATTTTTTTACAACATGGTTCGTCATAGAATATTAAAAGATAGGGACATAGAAGACTTGTTAGCACAATTAGAAAGTGGAAAAATATCGGAAGATGATGCCTAGTCTGCGTCTTCACATGCAACGGAAGGACACCCAAGTAATAGCCCTATCCAGGCCCCACCCCCCAAACGAAGAAACATTCTACAAATTATGCCCTCACCAGATATAGGGTTTCACGGATTTGGGCACATCCAAATAAAGGGAGATAAAAGGATGAAATGTCGCAACCCGGGTTGTAAACTACTCAGTAGCATACAATGCAACAAGTGTAAAGTGTTTTTATGCTAAAAAAAGAACTTTTTGTTTTAATGACTTTCATTTGTAATTGACGTTAATCTGATTCTTGAAATTCTCTATCTAAAGTTGATTTATAAATAACTATAATTATGTTACGACAAGTTTTTTTTTAAGCTTTCTCCATGGAGTATCAAATTTGATACCAAGGGTTTTTTCATTAAAAAAATAATAAAATATGAATATGATTTTTTTTATAATTTTTCCCATCATTGACGTGTATTGTCTAATCACATATATATTTTTTGCAAAAAAATATTAAATCATGCACCTAAGGGTTAAGCACACGTTTTTATGAAAACGACTGCCCTCTAACTTTCCGACCCAGAGGGAAAACTAGACCTTGCTGGGATTAGATCGGTTTCCTCATTGTGTATTCCTTCGCCTAATAGTTAGTACATATTTTGTTTTGAAAACTCCTTGGTACGAGCCGGGGTTCCACCACGGGGTGATCATGACCTGCGGTACTTGCATAACATGGTCATAATATATAGGCTACATATTCTGGACTTAGAATTTATATCAAAGCACAAAGGCCACCAATTGAAAGTGGACTCTCCTGCACTCAGATACGATAGGCTGTCCACTCCAAAACTTTAGCATAAGAGTCACATTATGCATGAACCAAACGATGTTTCAGCAAATTTCGTGAAAAGATGTCTTTTCCATTGCAGGGCGACTATCACATGTACAACATGAGTATACCCACCGCCGCCATACCCCCGGGCTTCCCATTTACAAAAGGCCGGATCTTTGCCAACCTGACCCACAATGGTCGTGACGTTTTTGGGGGCTTCATCGATATGGAACTCAAAGAGAAGCGGAGCAGGAGTTCATAGTCTGTGTTCTATTGTATTGAATATATTTGACTATGTTAAAGAACTTTCACAGGAATTCTTGCAGTTATAAAAAAAAAAAAAGAAAATCTATGTTCAACTTCCTAGCGTTCTTCCCAGTTGCGCCCTAAAGGAGCCCGGAGTCCGCTTTAACTTAGCGGCATCAGAGATACATCATGTGTAAAAATTTCAACTGTCTAACTATCACGGTTCATGAGATACAGCCTGGTGACAGATGGACAGACAGACAGACAGACAGCGGAGCCTTAGTAATAGGGTTCCGTTTTTACCCTTAGGGTAAGGAATAAACACCCAGCCGCGTCTATGTGAACGAGCGGCTCACGCGCACAAACCGCCAGCTTTTCCAACGTGTCCGGGAGGAGTGTCGGAAGCAGGCGTGGAGGTTTGCGTGGACGAAGCGGGGACGGGTGTACGCCCGGCAGGGCGACGGGAAACAGGCGTACAGCATCCGGTCGGACGCCGATATAATGCGTGTTTTTGAAGCCGTCCCTGTTTGAAGTCGTCACGCACAGGCTTCCTTTAAGTTTTATTATCTTTATTTATGATTCTATTGCACGGTATGGCAATGGCATGGAAATTTTAAATTACTTTATGGTACACATACATCTAATTATAATATATGAGTTACAGAGTATTTTCTTATTTTATTTATTATTATCTACTATATATATACACAATCACCGACACATATTAGCGTGTTTATCTGTTGATGATGATTAATAAGTCAATGAGAATAGGTTTGTTCAATGCAGGTTCTCTAGGCACGAAACACGATGACTTCATAGCGGCTACTTCCCGGCATGAGCTTGATGTGCTGGCTATCAACGAGTCGTGGTTAAGAGCTGGGGAGGAGGGGAAGGCGCCTGCACTTCCTGGGTATAGGTTGCGCCATATCCCTAGGCCTCCTACAGGCACAAGATCCCGCGGAGGAGGCGTGGGTTTTTATATTAAACGTCATGTCAATGCTCGCACCTGGCATCACCCCGTTGACCCACTGCATAGACTCGTGGAACAAATGTGGGTCACTTTGACCCTTAACGGAAGGAAACTGGCGATCGGAACGGCGTATCGACCACCCTGGATGGATCTAGATTTGTTTTTGGATGCTATTTCTGACACTATTGGCTCAATTCCTGACTATGACCATTTGATATTATTAGGCGATTTAAATATAAATGTATTAAATAATAATGACACTAGAAGTACTAAATTAAATGATTTCTTGACTTGTTTTCAATTGACACAATTAGTTACAGAACCTACGCATTTTACAAACACTAGCCAGACGCTGCTTGATGTAGTTTGTACGGATTTACGTGCAAAATATGTAAGCGTACACCATGTAGGTACGCTCTATGGGCACTGCCTTGTTGTTTGCGAATTCAACATTAAGCTTGAAAAACCAAAGCCATTTCAAATAACCTACAGGCCTATCAAGAACATTCAACGAGACTATCTAGATGCGGACTTGCGGTCTGTGAGGTGGGACCTGATGTCAAACCTGGGAAATGTAAATGATATGGTCGAAGCCTTCAACAAACACATAATATATATATTCGACCTACATGCTCCACTAAAAACTACACTAGTTAAGGGTTGTTCGTACCCCTGGATCACGGACACAGTCAAGCTCATGATGCGTTTGCGTGACAAGGCCGCAGTAGAGTTTCATAGAAGCCAGTCTGACAGTAAAAAACAATACTACAAAGACTTGAAATCTATTGTCAATAAAGCAATGTTCTATGAAAAATCTGCATACTTTGAACTGAACATAAATAGTAAGATTCATGATCCTAAGTCACTATGGAATAACCTGAAGTCAACTATTCTGCCTAAAAAAACAGTGAACTGCCTACATCATTTGACAACCCAACTGTAATAAATAATCATTTTCTAAGACTTCCCGGAACTTCAGAAGTTTCTATATCACAACTAACATACCTTGAGTTCCACAGGCACAGCGACTCTATATTTACATTAGTTCCAATTAATTCGATCCAAATTAATAAAAAAATAAAAAAATTGAAATCAAATGCTGAAAGTAGCGACGGTATTAATTTGAATATGCTTATGTTGACATTGCCCCACACTATTGATATTATAACTGACATAATAAATACTTCCATTTTGACATCTACATTCCCTGACATCTGGAAGTTAGCGATTGTGCACCCATTGCCTAAAACTGCTAACCCATCCGAACTCAAAGACCTACGACCTATAAGTATTTTGCCGTGTATTTCAAAAATACTAGAAAAGGCTGTGGGCTCTCAGCTAACTCATTACCTTGAGTCAAACAACATTCTGCCTAGCTTTCAATCAGGTTTCAGAAAGGGGAAGAGTACAGTGACGGCTTTACTTGATGTCACCGACAATATTTTGTGTGCACAGGACAAGGGAATGTGTACATTGTTAGTACTCCTTGACTTTTCCCGCGCCTTCGACTGCCTTAACATAAATCTACTTCTATCAAAGTTGAGTTATTATGGCTTCGACATTAATGCATTGAGATGGTTTCACAGTTACCTTAACAACCGTTGTCAATTTTTAAAACTAAATCTTAGTGATGGCTCCACGCGGGCTTCTGCACTTGCCGGCCTCGAAAGAGGAGTCCCTCAAGGGTCAGTTATTGCTCCGATCCTGTTTATTTTATACTCTGCTGATATAGGGTCACACATCACACACTGCAAGTACCACATCTATGCGGATGATGTACAAGTGTACATCTCATGCAAACCTTCCTTCCGAACTAGAGAGCACCATAGAAAACCTTAATGCGGACCTTTCAAGAATTTCTAACTGGGCAACAGAAAATGGGTTAATTCTTAACCCAAGCTAAATATATGGTTTTTGGCAGCAAACAACAGCTAGCTAGCACCAGTCTTTCAAATCACGTTATGCTTATGAATATGCCTATTGAGCGGACACAGGAAGCGTGCAACCTAGGTCTTTTGATGGATGGTAGCCTTCGTTATGAGAAACACATTGCCAATACAGTCAGAAGCTGTTTTTATAAACTCAAGGTACTGTACAAAATAAGACCATTTTTAAAAGAGAGCCTACGAATACAGTTAGTGGAATCACTAATTTTATCTAGACTTAATTATGTGGACACTGTGGTTGGTCCACGACTTCTTTCTAAAACAAAGAAACTCATCCAGCGTGTTCAGAATGCCTGTGCTCGCTTTTGTTTCAACATTCCGTTGAGGGCCCATGTCACCCCATTTCTAAACAAGAATAATATCTTGAAAATGCAACACCGCCGTAAGCTCCATTTGGCTTGTTTGCTTTTTGGGGTATTGAAGCACGAGGCACCGGCGTATCTCTTCGAGACACTCTCCTTTAATAACTCGTCTCGGGGTAGAAGCCGTCAGCGCGTAATATGTTTGGTGACTCCCCGACATGCTACTGCTGCTTTCCGAGGAAGTTTCCGCTATGCAGCCACGAAGTGCTGGAACAATGTCCCGCCGCCGCTCAGAAGGCTGTCGGACGTTAATAGATTTAGAATTAATCTCAAAAAAATCATGCAAAAACATCAGCATAAACAGGAGAATCTCTGTCTTAAAACTAGCTGCATTTAACACTCCCTCACCTGTTGGTTATGCCCCATCTGCAATTCATTCATTTCATTGCCATACGGTTGCTGGACAACGTAATTTAATATGTAATTTGTCAACGTAGTTTAATTTATAATTAAGTATTGTTTTTGTAAGCCCAATTTCATGTCCATGCTGTTTTGTTTGACGTTTAGTTTAGTTTGTCTTGTCTTCTCTTCACTGGCGCTAGTGGTACTGTTCATGTATGGGCTGCGTTCATTTTTACCATTAAGGCCCATACGCACGTAGTGGTTTGTTGGGATGAAACTACTGACAGGCCAACAAACATTTACTATTTAATATTATTTAAAAAAAAACCGTTCATTGCTTTTTTGTGTAATTTTATTTTTATTTTTTATGTTTGTATTTTAGTTAAGTATATAGGTATTTCCTTTTAATTGTTTTGTTTGTTACTCTCCGTGCTCTCACCGAATGGACCCTGCGGAAGACCAGCGCTGGCTGCAAAGCTAGCAACATGCTGAGCTGGGTCCATTTCGTGACAAAAAAGAAATGTGCTTTTTTTTATTATAATCTGTGTTGTGTTTGTCACGAATAAATGTTTTGTTTTTTTTTTTTGATTTTGAACCCTAAAAAAGATGTGAAAATGTTTTTCGCAAAAACAATTATGAAAGACCGAATTAAAACATGAAAAAGGTTTCTGGAGTCCGCTGGGTGCGGGTGGCGCAGGATCGGTCACTTTGGCACTCTTTGGGGGAGGCCTATGTCCAGCAGTGGACGTCTTTCGGGTGATATGATGATGATGAATTAAAACATAAACTTTTAAGTACTTTAGGGGTTACTTTGATTCGGGCGACTTTGATCAAACAGGTTTTTCTCCGAAATTACTGATTTATGATTTTACTTGTGGGTGAAATGTGGCAGTGAATATATTAGTATTCTATCTTGCTATTTACTCAATGAAATCTTCTTAATTTCAAATACTTCTGCTCTAATACTACATTTTCTTATCATCCAAATCCAAAGTGATCTTTACGCGTATTTCAATTATTTACACAAATATCATAAATTTACACACAGTGACAACGTTTCATATGCAATCCAATGCATTTAAATGGACAAATTTGTGCTCATCCAAACGATCTTTGCTTCCAACCTTTACGACGAAACGGGGAAATCTGCGATTTCAATTTGAATAATGGTGATCGGATATTTTGCGGCTTTAGATAATATATTTAGGACGATTTGCTAAGCTCTTTGAATCCCTAGACCCTATCTAGGTCTCTATCCATGGATGTTAAGATAATAGTTGTAGGGATAGGCGTAGTAACACAACAGTTCAGTGCCGATGCCGTAGTACGAGACTGGCTGCGCCATTCGAGTTAGCGAGAATAAGGGCGCAAACGCCATGCAATCCGCGGCGCTTACCCGTTCGGCCGACACAATAAGTTCTCACGCGCTAATTTGCAAGTGAAATAGTTTCCTTCTGTCGCAACGGTATTCGTCGATTCGAAATGTCTAAGTAGGTTAGGTTAGGTTAGGGTTAGGTACCTTCAGTTGAACGAAGGGCAAACGGCCCAGAAATAGGAGCCCCGCCCAGCGGCGCTCCGTCGACACTGCCAGATGACGACAATAATGCAATACAAAGCTCAGTTAAAAAAAGCAATCATGTTCTGACATAAGTGGAAGCAAGTGGGATAATTCAAAATAATCAGCGCACGGTGTGCAATGCATTTCCAAATCGTGCCTTATTGATCTCGTTCACAATTTGACATTGACAGATTATAAACTAACGAACAATAAGGCGTTAAAATGTTATTGGTTTTGCCAGTTTAAAATTTTTCGACAGTTCATAATATCGCGAGTCCTACTAATATTATAAATGCGAAAGTTTAGATGTTTGGATGTTTGGATGTTTGTTACTCAATCACGCTTAAACGGCTGAACCGATTTGAATGAAATTTTGCACGAAGATAGTTTATAGCCTGGATTAAAATATAAGATAGTTTTTATCTCGAGTCCACGCAGACGAAGTCGCGGGCGAAAGCTAGTAAGATTATAAATTGACGGTGTTCGTAATCTGACGGTTATATACCTACCTATATACTCGTGGTTCTGTGAGCAGTAGAAACCGCTGGTCTGTTAAAAAAAACTTCATAGTTATCGAACCAGACCCCGTATCATGGTCGGCCATATCGCACGATAAGTGACAAGATAGAGCATCCGTCACTGGCCGTCACTGTTCCATAGAACGAGACGATGCTCTTTTCTTGTCACTTATCGCACTTCGGTCACTTATCGGGTGGGATCGGTTGAGAAATGCGACTTGTAGAGGAAAACAGGCGGTCAGCCGAACAGCGGGATAGCTAGACGTCCGGAAATACGAATTTTGGCCCGAGCTGAAATGGAGAACTTCGTGCGCGGCGCTAGCTCATTCATTAAACGTTTTTATACACACTTCCAATTACTTATTCGATCTGTTCTCGTCTAATTTTAGAGCTGAGTTCTTGTGGGTGCAGCTTGATGCAGCTGTTTCTATCATTGTCGGCTCCAGGGTAGCTTTTTTAATTTGACGACGTGAGCCTAGTGTTTAGTGACGCTGCCTACGAAGCTGAAGGTCCTGGGTTCGAATCCCGGTAAGGGAAAATATTTGTGTGATGAGCATGAATATTCGTTTCTGAGTCTTGGATGTTTTCTATATAAATTTAAATTAAAGGAAAAATTTAATACTTCTCGAGCCAGATTCCAACCGGCGACCACGGGCGTCCATGGCCTATCGCTACTAACCAACTGAGCTATCGGAACAATCGGTCTCGCCCACGAAATCTAGTTATTCATAGTTAATTAATTATATCTAACGTTTCCATAACACAAGCCTTATTGAGCTTACTATGAGGCTAGTTTCATTTCTGTAAGATAGTCCCCTAATAATGTATTTATTATTTATTTATTAATTTTCCAGGATTGTCATACTAGGACATTAATAAATAAATAATCAGCCGTGTCCGGCTTGCATTCTATACGTTATACGCCTGGTACGGCTAATATTACACCATAGGTACTAATTATTTTAGAAACATATATTTTAATAATGTTGTTACCAAGTTTATTGATAATAAAGTGCCGTTTTACTTCAGACTTAGAAAATATAATTCGATAAAAAGTATTTTGCGTTTGCAGCGACCCAATAACTGTCACCGCCTGGTAAGCTGGAGTTAAAGTCGATTCTAGAAAGACATAACTCTACAGGAGTTACTTGGTGTATACGCCATTTTAAACAAACTCAGTAAGGTAGTATATTGGTTCTATAAACCTTTCAGCCAAGCCGTTAGATGTAAGAGTACATTGTACTTATGTACTTGGATAAAGCCTTAAGCTTCATCATCAACATCCTTAGCGTGTACATTATAAATGCGAGGACAAATTTGTTTCTGGTTAAAGAATGGTTTCTAAAGTTATATGTAGACCCCGGTATCGAAGGTGCAAAATGGTAGCTGTCAATTTCGAGCCATTACTAGGGAAGGGTAAACATTGTTTTGAAATATTAACTTCATGTCGATAAACATAGTTATATGTCGATATTTTTTTTATATCATAATGAGTGTTTATTTTATAAAGTAGGACTATATAATTACAAAAACAACATGTATTGAAAATTTTTATTATTTACAAAAAAAATGTCCTTTATTAAATAATCAATATGACTAGGACATGCGTTGTTGATTTTCTCTTGATGGCATTTCGACTCCATGTGCTTTTTAATATTCCAACATCTGGAAATGATGTGTACACTGCACACTGTGCAGTAATTTTTTTCATTCGTTTTTTGGAGTTCAGGGTGTTCTGCAAGAAGTGACTCCATTTTCTATTGCATAAATGATTTTAGACGAATAAACTCGTAAACAGCTATTCAATCGAAGAAATTGTTGTAAAGTGACATTGATTATCTATTGGCGTAAATAATTTATTATCAGTATAAGTGGCCAGTATTAATCTCTATTGAATAGGTTTATCACAAGAGTGTTCGTGCACTGCTCTGCAACTCGAAACATAAGAAAAGTAATAGCAACCATAGATATATCTTTTGTTGTACTAATAACTATTTATATTTTTATTGTCAATGATTATCATAGATCTAAAAAGTTAACTGTGTACAACCTAATGTATAGAAAAATCGTGTATCGATATCAACATCAAAAATATGATTACCCATCCCTAAGAACTTGAAAGCTACCATTTTGCACCTTCGATACCGGGGTCTATTATATGTATGTATTTGGGTTGAAAGATTATCTTTGCAGTGTTGTTTAAGCCATGCCTACGTTATATCATTGTTTGATTAAGACTCGTATTTAATTATTTTCGATTAGGTCGCTCGAGTTAATTTTAAACTTGAAGTTTGGTTCTATTTAACCAAAAATTATTGGATTGGAATTGATTTGATATTTTAAAACTCATTGGTTCAGTTACGTTAAGCTTACACTGCGTGGAAGCGTAGAAATTAATAACAACCGGAATCAAATGGAAGTTAAGTTACATATATCCCCTTGATTGTGAAGATGCAATAAAAATGCAAAATAGAAATTTCCAGAAACATAACCTAAGTAATTTTCTTGATTGGTACATTGGTCATGCCATATGGAGGTCTCTCTGACCCAATAGGTTTGATATCAATTAATGTAACATTTATCGTCCGTGCTCACTTCTATGGACACGCAGCCTAACGTGTTCGAAAGAGAGCACGCTACGAAATACTTCATAATTACCGAGAAAATAACGGGTCTACGTAAGTAAATATTGTGAATTCTGTATTGCATACCTATTCAAGTTCGAGGTGACCAAGGTTGTTTCATATTTTTACCGGACCGGGGATAAGCCGAGCTTATCTTAACATGTTCATTCATAATTAAGACCTTACTAACGACTAACGAGCTAGGCTGAAAAGCCGACGTCGCAGTGGAAAATAACACACAGTACGAAAGGGTAAGGTAAAAATTATAAACGCCACACATTGCTGGCTAGTTGTCTGGAAGAGATCGCTTTAAAGCGATAAGACCGCCTGTTGTTACCATTATTGATTAAGCAATATATTTTTTGTAATATGTTTCTCTCCTGTTGTGGCGCAATAAAGAGTATTTATTATTATTATTTATTACTTTCATTCAATGACTTAGTTGTGGTCTGAGCTTTCTTCCCACTGGGTGGATTTCAAGAAATAAAGTATAGGTACTTAAGTCTAATCCTAGCTCCTCAACTCTCAACTAATAGTATGAAGCATTTCGGCAGCCGCCAGCGAGGTCATTCTTTGAATCAATTTTTTGGGTATTTATGTTCTTTAATTGTAGTTGCTCCCATGCTCTCCAAAAACTGGTTCGGATGGCATCGTAAAAAATCTTAGGACACAAGCCTTTTAAGATACAAGATGAATGTATGTACTTTTCCAATGTGAAATTAAGAAACAGGTAGTGTTTACACCTTTATTACTGTATCGGGTCGAATGGGCCCGGTACCAATTACGCCGGATACCCGTAAACAGTCACAGAGAGTGTTTTCTTTAGCTGGTGTTATTTACTTAGCTCTCGACAGTGTACGTTGTATCCAGCGAACGAAAAAACCATCGGTCTAAGTAGCGCCGTAGAATGCGTGCCATTGCCATGATGCGGCGCTGGGGGCGGGGTGTCAAAACGATTCCAGGCAGTACCAATAAAATAAATCCCAAAACTGGTGTCCCTGTTAAATATTGCTTATATGTTCCAATAGCATTTCCAGGTCGATGGACAGGTTGCTCAGGGGGTGTCTGAGGTGCGCTCTGCTGAGGAACTTTACTAACATGTTTTATGGCTGGTCTGAAATAAATAAATTGAATTGAATTAGTCACAATAACAATAATGAATTTGACTTTTGACTTCAGCGATTTTTTCCAGGTAGCTATTTGGATCATACGGCCGACATTTAAAAAATAATAACTGTAACATGAGACAAACTATTCTACCTTATGACCATAATATATACGAGTAATATGTGCCAAAGCAGCATGGCTAACGGAAAAATATCATCATGTACGTACTGTTGGTTGCGGACCCTGTTGTAGGTATAGACTAGCATTTCGGTGTTCACATTACAAATTAAAAACATATGTTTCGGGTGACTTGGCTTCGTTGATAACGAGTGGGAAATTATTGCCAGAGACTGTCTCGCGGGAAATCACGGGAATCGGCTGCAACTAAGTGCGGGGTCGCGCGAAAAGCGATATGCTCAAATTCTCTGTTTGATATCCCGGAAGCTTTGTAAGGTCAAGGATTCAAGTTGCAGTTCATTTTTCATTATCATGCTATATACATCCTACTGCTGGGTAAGATACTAATGGTTAAGATGAAAATGGCAGTAGTCCCCATGCTGGCGCAGCGACGCTGAAGCGAAGAGTTTCAACGTTGTATTAAGTCTCTAACCCGCAATATGTTTTTCAAAACATATTATGTATACCTACGGAATACCGTAGGTATACATAATATGTTTTGAAAAACTCATTGATATAAGCCGGGTTAGAGAACCCACGGCCGCCGTTTGAAAGCCGTATGCTTGAACTAAAAGGCTACCGTAGCTAACTAGAACTCTGCAACTCTGTACTGTGTTAGAATCTGTTCTAAGTACGAAGTAAGGGGTTGCCGGCCGAGTAACTATAGAGCGCAGCGAGGCCGGATAGTTATGAGTATGGCAACCCCTTTCCACGCCGAGGTATGTATAGTGCTTTTCTCAAACATGCAATGAAATGGAAATAAATAAATAAAAAACTCCAAGAAATGAAACTTCAATTTTCATGGCTGAACGCCGCGATGCCTGTGCCTCAAATTGTCGAATGGATTTTTT
Source organism: Epinotia bilunana (assembly GCA_947049275.1). NCBI lineage: Eukaryota > Metazoa > Arthropoda > Insecta > Lepidoptera > Tortricidae > Epinotia > Epinotia bilunana. Next base: position 8,638,271 of record OX346273.1, on the reverse strand, counting down.
TGTATGAAATGACATTACGGATCTCTCGTCTCTCTGCACCAGAAACGTGACACTTCGAAGCCCGTTATGAACAACACAATGTCAATATTTCATTGCCCGTTTGAAGAAAAATATTTTATATATTATAGACATGCCAATTGTTTAATATTGAAGGAACTCAAGAGCCAAGACCTCGTATTCAGTTTTTGTGTAGACAAAACGCGTTCCCCCTTAAACCTCTCCTCACGAGGACCCCGGCATTAACGCAACCTAATTACACACGAAGTTCTATTCACGCATCACTAAAACTGAATTGAAGTTTGGTAACTGGCATCCCTTTCTAACATATTTGGTTACGCCTGATGAATTGATGATAGTGTGTCATGTGACCATTGCATTGACGCCAACGAGGGCTTTTTGGGTGATATCTTAGTGCTGGCAACTAGATCCATGTCTATTCCGCATTGTTCTAGGTTTTAATCCCACAAATTGGAGTAGTAGGCAATTTGTTTTTGCGGATACAGTTATCATGATATTCTTTGTACGAAAACGTGGATAAAAAAATGTAAGTTACATATTTAGGGTCAAACGCCCAACATCGTTGATATCAGTCATTGGACTTCTTGCTCTAGAAGTGAAGTGTTAGTGTGCAACTGTGCATAATACTTAAATTCCGTCAATTTTAATTTGATTGGGCTCTAATTTAACGTTTTTATGTATTCAAGTGCTCACTGACGATGGATGGAGTAAATGGTGTTGAAATTGACTCTAATCCTACTAATATTATAAATGCGAAAGTTTAGATGTTTGGATGTTTGGATGTTTGTTACTCAATCACGCTTAGACGGCTGAACCGATTTGAATGAAATTTTGCACGAAGATAGTTTATAGCCTGTATTAAAATATAGGATAGGTTTTATCCCGGGTCTACGCGAACGAAGTCGCGGGCGGAAGCTAGTCTCATATAAATTTAATTTGAATGTAATTTTACCAATGCAGGAATAGCCCCAGTACGTAGCATACATTTCGCGTCAACGAGGTTTAAGGGACACTTAACGTAGGTAAAACTGGGTCATGTCGAAATTACCCATAATTTGGACGATTTTGATATACTGTGCCTCGTTAAATGTTTCGTTGAACTTAATTTACCTGTATTTAGCTATGTTTATGTCTTTGTGAGAGACTGAAAGCCAATTAAATTTGAAATGATGAGCCCGGGCCTTGCTTAAACAGGCTCTGTACTCGCCAGAGCTCCCGAGATTGTGTTGTGTTGAGATTGAGGGACCCGCGTTCGTCTCTAGGTATCAACATAACCAATTCTCAAATCGATAAAGGGTCGGCAACGCGTTTGTGATTATTCTGAAATTGCAAGCGTCCATTTCCAATTTCCATCCAATTTCGGCAGCCTCTTTATAGGCCTACTGTTTAACTCAGTCGGTGCTTGTCACTGTACACTGTGCGAATCAAGAAGTGTTATAACAATAGAGCTTAAACTTGAGGCGTTTCTTTATTTACGTCACACCTGGCCATAATGCAAGTTTTACTGCATGCTGCGCGTACGGTAAAAGCCCCAGATCGCATATTTATGGCCCTCACCTTCAGTTCGGGCCACAAACACCTGCAATCTGGGCCATTCACGAATTCACCGCCCTAGGTACGTAATGTACTATTCTTTCTTTCTGCACCGCGCAACTTCCACCACCAAATCAGTTAAACGGTGTTTTCAAATGCTTGGTGCACGTAAAACACGTAAAACGTTTTGATGTGTTTAATGTCCGTGTATACCACGTATTTTTTTCCAATTCAATTAATTGCAAGGGGGCATAGGTTAGATCAAATAAAGTTCATTTATCTAGGACAGTATAGTATCTTAACTCTTACTGTTGTCAAGATATTCAATATTTTAACTTAATCAGATTTGCAGCTTTAGCCACTGTTAATGCTACAATTATTTTGAAAAAAAAACTTTTTTTTTCAAGATTTAGTTATGCTTATTTGTTTCTGTTAATGTACTCTGCAATATGCCGAAGTTAACGAAAATTTCCGCGAACACCGTGTATAACTACTACTTTTTCTAGGAAAAAGGACACCTAGGTTCAAGACATCCTAAGGGTCTTTGACGGTATTGTATATCTCTCAGATTGCGATCCATAAACTATATATGTTTTCCTAAAAAGGATTTCGGGGAAAGTTTTGATGCACATTTTGTTATTGCGTTAACGATTGTATGAAAAGTGACCTGAGACGTGTCACCTTTATAAACAAGTGAAATCAAAAGATTTTTCATATAAACAGTGCTTTTTTTAATTGTATAGCCTATGTCACTCGAAATCCGTGAAACGGTTTAGGCTGCAGGGCGTGCCAAAGAATAACATACATACATACACACATGCAATACATATGCTCGGCTCGACGGTTTGTAGCTTTGTGCCCACCTCTCCTTCGGCAGTTGGGCACAAAGCTACAAACCGTTGATTCCTACAAAGTTGATACCATTGTCTCCTATTTCGTCTCAAGCACATTTTAGCTACCCAAGTTCACGTGAGCACTGAAACGACCCGTATTCCTCAAGTACGAGGAACAATGTAGACGTAAAAGTTTACGTTTATAACATGTTTATGTTTCTCGTTACCCAGAGATATTGTCTGAAATACTGGAAGGTAAAGCTATATTTATTATGGTCGATAGGCCCAGGTCCTTGTAACCTTGGATTTTATAATACGATAGCAGATACGCTATAATCATACAAAAAATGTTTACTATCATTGTTAATTATTATTAATGTGTAAGGAAAAGGGGCCTTAGTGCGGTTGGCGCTGTTTGTGTCTTATTTTTTTTAGCTAGGTACACTAACTCTCTATGCCGACGATATAATATTCTGAAAAATTGATTTCTTAATAATAGTATTTATTAATTACGTATTTTAAGTCACTAGCGTGTTTTTATGATATTTTTAACCGACTTCAAAAGAAAGGAGGAGGTTCTCAATTCAGTTGTATTTTGTTGTGTGAAATTTACCATGAAATAAAACATGATTTTTATTTCGGGTTTATGGAGTGTTAATTGAAAGAGCGAGCGAAGCGAACGAAGTTCTTTACTTCAGCTTGGGGAAAAATTATTTAATATGTCACGCTGTTATCCTCTACAGGTCGCTTTTCTTAACCGATTCCGAGGCAAGCGAAGAAGAAGCGAAGCGAAGGCTGAGGTTTTCGTAGAAATGAAAGACCCAATAATATTTCAGAAAGTCACGGGAGTTTTGTACATAAATAAAAATTCGATTCTCCTCGGAATACCGTTTTGTCCAAATTTTATACCCACATCCTTTGACGTTGGTGAACTATGATAATTCGAAGTATGCAACTCAACCTATCAAACAACTTTAGATGACTTCTGATTTCATAGCAAATATAGGAAGGCAGAGATCAAGGTAACTGGTTTTTCAATATGAACAGCGACGTCGTCAGTGACTGAAGTTCCAATATAATTAGGTATATCATGTCTAACAAACAGTAACTATCGGTGGACGTATCAACCTGTTTTGGTTAATATATAGTCTTTAGCCGCCTAGCACTATTTTACCTTCCTTGTTTCTTCACGTTTTATCTATATTTTGCTAAAAGTTTGAATGTGGTTCTTTTTAATTTCTAGTCAAATAAATGCTTGTCAATTTTTAAGTCTTCATAGCATGTTCAACCCCAGTTTTTGACCCCTTTGCACCCTTATCTTCATAATTTTTATAGCCTAAAATCTTTCCCGGGATTTTTTCCACAAATTAGTAAAGTTTGCATCAAAATCCGTTCAGTCGTTTTCACGTGATGCGCGGTCACATAAACAGACAAAAACATAAACAGACAAAAATTCTAAAAACTTTTGGAACGTGTTCTGTTATCGATTCTAAGTATCCCCAACTTTGTTCGAATATCTTCCATGTGCAGACTTTCGACCCTCTTCAGCTTTATTAGGGTTCCGTAGCCAAATGGCAAAAAAACGGAACCCTTATGGATTCGTCATGTCTGTCTATCTGTTTGTCTGTCCGTCCGTATGTCACAGGCATTTTACTCGAAAGCTATAAGATGTATTTGAATAAAAATTTGAGGATAGGTGTATTTTGATAGCCGCTACATAGTTTTGTAATTAATTTACAAAAAAAAATTTTTTTTAGGGGTGCACTCCATACATAAAACTAAAAGTCAAATTATTCTTCATTGCAAACCCACGAGTGGCACATCAATCGATAGGGCTTTTAAAATATATATAAGGTTTCAGTCGGAGATAATTGCCCCGAAAGTCACTAAAATTGTGTCCTCCCCCTCTAATTTTTGAACCGTGTATTATAAAAATATGAAAAAAAATCATGGCTTATCAAATTCTTTCAGCGAAAATTGTTTTGAACAAGATCGGTTCAAAGGTTTTCGAGATATTTCTAAAAAAACTGCCTTCCTTAAAGATAAGGACTTAAGTGCCATAAGATTTCAGGAACGATACGACCTTTTTAATAGGCACGGAACTCTTCGTTGTGCGTGGTCCGACACCCACTTGGCCGCTTTTTTATATGTATAGATTTAGCTCGGCGGGAACTGCTTGAATGTCATTGCAGTGACGTAGGTTGTGTGCGTGTGAGTTGGGGTTATCAGGTTAGGGATATAGATTTTGGTATTTACGAACAAATTTATAGGTTTCCAGTATATACAAAGATGTGAGGGTCAGAATTTTTAGTCTAGAGAAGTGAGGTCTGCAACTCTTCATTTCTTATTTTACTGAAAGCTTGTAACGTATCTTTTATGCAGTAAAAATACGTCTTTAGCATTTACACTACTGCCCCACAACATTATACCGTATTGTAGCCATGCCTGGGCAAAAGCACACAGTGGTATTTAGGTTGGTATTAATCAATATTTGCCTGAGGGCATAAGCAAACCCAGATAATTTGACTGAAATTTTCTCGGTGTGGACTTTCCAGTTTATATGTTCGTCGATGTTTAAACCAAGTAGTGGACAGGTAGGTGTTGACAGGTTCTAGTTTGTTATTTTGGTAGGAATAGTTAATTTCTAACGCGGTTTCCTGATGTGGTCTCTGTATCATGTTCGTTTTTATGGTTCCGTATCCAAAGGTTAAAAACGGGACCCTATTAGTAAGACTTCGCTGTCTGTCCGTCCGTCCGTCTGTCTGTCACCAGGCCGTATCTCAAGAGCCGCGATAGCCAGACAGTTCAAATTTTCACAAACTTTGTATTTCTGTTGCCGCTATAACAACAAATACTAAAAGCAAAATAAAATAAAAATATATTTAAAGGGAACGTTTGTGGGCCAACGTTGTATGAACAAAAAGCGTTTTTTTTTTGTTGCTATTTTTATAGATAATGGTACGGAACCCTTCGTGCGCGAGTCCGACTCGCACTTGGCCGTTTTTTTTGCAGACGAAGATGAAGATCACGCTCTGAACCTTAGTTCAGAGCGTGATCTTCATGCCAGGGTAAAATTGTATCAAATATTGTATTTAGGTTATTTGTTAGTTCATCAGTTTTCATGCTAGAAAATATAATAGAAATATCGTCTGCATATGATGATTAGCTCCCGGCCGATTTCGCCCACAGCGATGCGTTCAAGTATGCTGTCGACCATGTGACTTATGTAGCCAATCGTCTTCGTAAAGGTCCTTGCACACTGCGGGCATGTGAGCACACCGCCGAAATAATTGTAATTGATTGCCGCAGATGGTCTGGCTTTCACAATGTATCGCGCTTCGAGTCTAGCTCAGAGCGCCGCTCAGTCTCAAAATCAAATACTTTTGATTTTCCTAGCTGTCGCCACTCAGGTCTTGTGGCAGCCTCCTTCTCCCACAGCGAGGGCTCCATCCGGCACCTTTTCATGTGCCGCTTCAGCACATCTTTCTCTTTATATCTAAGGAGTCTTAATCTTATTTTCTACAGAGATGTCTGCCATGCTTTTGCTTGCCCTCCTCAAGTTCCGAATAAAAGATGAGCTGCACCACTCGCGGATCCGCCATAAGTGACACGTGGCCACACCACCGAAGCTATCGCCGCATAAGGTAAGTCTCAATGTCACCGACATTGGCTCTCCGCAGCACATTGGTGTTCCGCATGCGGTCGGACCACCGGATGTTAAGTATTTTCCGCAGACATCGGAAATGAAATCGGTCCAGCAAGCGGATATGCCGGCGGTACACGGTCCACGTTTCAGCGGAGTATATAATGTTAGGTAGTACGATAGCCATGTACACTGAGATCTTAGTAGCCAACTTCAGATCATGTGAGCAGAAAACCTTTAAATCCAGCTTGCCGAACGCTAATAATAGAAATATCGTCTGCATATAGAAAGGATTTGATGTCAATAGTTTTTAGGAATTTTGGTAGGTCGTTAATATATAAAATAAACAGAATGCATTCTAGTACGCTTCTTTGTGAAATAGGGCATGTCGTGGTTATTGTAGATGAACTGACTTTTGTTATTGTATTACTCATCCTCATCCTCATCCTCCTAGCGTTATTCCCGGTAGTGCCCCTAAAGGAGCCCGGGGTCCGCTTTGACACCTAATCCTAAGATTTGGCATAGGCACTAGTTTTACGAAAGCGACTGCCATCTGACCTTCCAACCCGGAGGGAAAACTAGACCTTATTGGGATTAGACCGGTTTCCTCACGATGTTTTCCTTCACCGAAAAGCTAACGGTAACTATTCCGTACATAAGTTCCGAGAAACTCATTGGTACGAGCCGAGATTCGAACCCACGACCGCCGCTTGACAGCCGCATGCCTGAGCCACTAGGCTACCTTAGCTGTTATTGTATTACTATCGTCATAAAATAAATCTATTTCGACAATTTGTTGGCGGTTCTTAAGGTATGATTGGAACCATTCATGCGCAATGCCACGCTCACTTATTCTTACAAATAACATTTTTCTTCTTCTTCTTCTTCTTCACCTATCTGTACAACTTATATCAAGGATATCGTGTTGAACTCGATCGTATGCCTTGCTCATGCTCATATCCTTTTTTATTGTATACTAGCCGTTGCCCGCGACTTCGTCCGCGTAGAACTTGTTACCGTCTTAGAAAAATGATTGCTATTAAATGATTGTAGGCGGAACCTTACTTATCGCTGCCCGTAACAAAGTTCTACCATCTTAAGGGATGATTTCCGAGATAAAAACTATCCTATATCCTCAAATTAGGGTCTCAAATTATCTGTACGGAAAATTTCATCTAAATCCGTTCAGGGATTAAGCGTAAAAGGTAACAGTGCGATGAGTTCATTAGTTTAAATTGAAATCATCAACAGACGTTTCAGCTTAAATAGTAAGAAAATCTGTTTGCACGAGCAAATTCAATATAGTAAAGGAAAAAAGAGAACCCGGTTTTATTTTTATTCCATCATTTATATCTTTGTTTACATATAAATTCTTCTTAAAAAATATAATTTATAATTTTATAATTATCAATACATTGCTTAAGGGTAACCGATCTGGGGTTTCACCGTAAGGTCTTGATTGTAGTCATATACAAATATGTTTTGAGCTCGTTTGCAGTTTCCACTGTCGATTACCGCCCAATACGCTGAAAAAGTAATTGATAAGTTAAATAATATTCTTGCTCTCGTTTTTAAATATAACGTTAATCTAAATACTTAGACATATTTGTGTATCCCTGAACTATGATTGTCTGGACGAAGTAAATCGCTTATTCAACGAATGGTTTTAGACCAAAGCTCCGCCATCAAGTGGCGGCGGTTTCCTCCATTTAACCGAAGTCCTGGCTCCTCGATTCAGCGGGAAGGATAAGAGCTACTCTGCTGCCCGATGGATTCACCACGTCGAGGACAACGCCGAGATATTTGGATGGACGGCGGTCCAGCAGCTTCTGATGGCGAGACGTTCGCTGACCGGCACGGCACAGTTAGTTGTGCTAGAGAGTTTCCAGACACATTCGACGTGAAAACAATACACGAGATGATGAGCGCCCGACTTAACAAACGTGATGAATCATGCCTGGAATATATGATCATCATGAAGGAATTAGGAAAAAGGGGTAAGATGCCCGACTATGTTGCGATTAAATACATCGTCGAAGGTATTAAAGATAACGAAGTTAACAAAGTTATGCTGTACGGCGTTACAAGTTACAACGATCTCAAAGAGAAGCTAAAAATCTACGAGCAACTGAAACTTCAAGTTCAACGCGTGATACAAATAGATCGAAGCAGCCTGACAAGACGAACACTACCATGTTACAGTGTTATGATGTTACAGATATGGAGAAATAAATCAATCATCATCAGAATGTCCGCATAAAGACAAATGATTGAAATGCTTCAAGTGCAGTCGATTCGGCTATATTGCTTCGCATTCAAGCGACAACTTCACGGAATTCGGCTGGGAATGACATGAGCGCAGCAGCGAGCGGTGAAGTTGGCAGCATTGTGAAAAGAGTGCCTTTTAGCTACGTAGATGGCGCTGTGAACGGCGCGCGACGGAATTTTGTTGGAAAACGAACGTCATGACGGACGGCGGCCATGTTGGCTGCATTGATACACGCATGATGGCGAACGAAGAATGTTTGTCAACAACTGTCAGATCGGAAGAAAATAATACGAATGGCTTAAATAAAGTTAAAAAGCCTATCAAGACCTTACAAGTTCTGAATCAGAACGTGTTATCGTTGATCGACTCAGGAAGTGATGTGAATTTACTGCGTATGGACTGCTAAACGACGTTAAATGCATGGGAGTTCGAGAAAAGCGAACTTCACTTGGCCGGTATAGGTTCAAATAAAGTGAAGTATTTCGGTCGCGTTAAGCTAAACATCACCATTGACGAACAATCGTATAACGAAGTTGTGTTCTACGTGATTTCTAAAGACGCTATGACGTATTCGATGATAATACTTAGGTCAAGATTTGCTTCAACATTGTGTGTTATTGATGGAAAACAACAATGTCAGGTTAAAGCTGGCTAGTAACTGGGTGTACGAAATTTGTGTGGTTGACTCTTCTGTTGTAGGTTGCGAGGTGAGTCCGGAGGGGCAAGAGAGGGTGACCAACATGGTGCAATCCTATGTTCCTAGGAAGACGAAAGAGGCGCCGATCAAGCTCAAGCTGGTGCTTAAGGACGAGGTACCGGTGGCACAGCAGCCAAGGAGGTTGGCACCTAATGAACAGGATGAGGTAGATACGCAGGTATCACAGTAGCTCGAGGATGGCATAATAAGGTTGAGTTATTCCGAGTTTGCGAGTCCTTTGGTACTGGTTAGAAAAAAAATGGAAGCTTAAAAGTGTGTGCTGATTAACGCTGACTAAACCAGAAGATTGTGAAGGATGAGTTTCCTTTACCAATAATGAGAATCATATTGATAAGTTGTGTGGAGGGTTCAGTACCTTGGATCTCAAGAATGGGTATTTTCATTTACCCGTCGATGATGATTTAATCAAATATACAGCACTTGACACGCAAACCTCACAGTACGAGTTCCTGAAGGCCCCGTTTGGTCTGTCCGTCTGTCCAAAGGTGTTCACTAGATTCATAACCATCATCTTTAGGGATCTAATCGCAAAGGGTGTGGTGATCATTTTCATCGATGACTTAATTATTCCAGCGGCAGATGAGAGCGAGGCAGTAGGCAGATTGGAGGAAGTCTTGGAAATTGCCTCAAAATATGGCCTCCAAATAAATTGAAAGAAGTCACAACTTTTCCAACATCGTGTCGAGTATTTGGGACATGTGATTTAAGACGGAAGGGTACGGCCCTGACCAGAAAATACTGATACTGTAGTGAGATTTCCCGAGCCTACCAATATGAAGCAATTGCATAGCTTTATCGGATTGACTTCCTATTTCCGTAAATACATTCAAGATTATGCAGTAATTGCGAAGCCGTTAACAGATTTGTTAAAGAAAGCGAATGTATTTGAGTTTGATGCAACATGCTGAGCTGCGTTTCAAGAATTGAAGATGAGGCTGGCTAGTCAACCAGTACTCAGAATATACAACCCCAGACTGATATCAGAGATGCACACAGATGCATCAAAAGAAGCTATCTCAGCTATATTGTTACAGCGAGGTGACGATGCACAACTGCACCCAATATACTATATGAGCAGGAGAACGACGAATCCTGAAACGAGATATACGAGTTATGAACTAGAAGCTCTAGCCATCGTTTAGGGTGTCAAGAAATTGAGTTAGATGTTACCTATTTGGTACAGTGTTCAAAATCATCACTGACTGCAAAGTTTTACGCAGACATTTGAAAAGAAGGAGCTGGCTATGTCGACAAGCGTGGCAAGATGGGTCATGGATCTTTAACAGTATACTTTTGACACAGAACACAAAGAAGGAAGGCGCATGAGGCATGTAGATGCTCTGAGTCGAAATCCATATGTGGCCGTGATAAGTGCCAGTGCACCAAACACAGAGAAAGTGAAGAGTGCTCAGGAACAAGATGAAGGGCTTAGGGCAGTGATGCATCTAATCAAAGAGAGTCGGCAGTACAAGGATTACATGGAAAATGGTTTGCTCTACAAAGGTAATCAGAAGCATCTGGTGATTCCACATGCTATGGAACACGACATTATTAAGAGAGAGCACACGAAAATGGCCTTTTTCCAAAAAGAGATGCTAGAACTAATCAGCAAAGACTATTATATAAAGAATTTGGAAAAGAAGATAGAAGAGTATATCTTGACTTGTATACCATGCTTGTTAGCGGAGGGAAAGAGTGGCAAACAAGAAGGTTTCTTGCATCCTATCGATAAACGAGAATTGCCCCTGGATACTCTTCATGTCGACCATATTGGTCCAGTGACGGAAACAAAGATATAATCATATTTTAACTGTAGTGGATGCTTTCAACCAATTTATCTGGTTGAAGAGTCTCTGAAGAGTCAGTCTGAGAAGAATTGCGTTTGTAAAATTGGGAATAGATAGAATCGCTTTTGTGTAAAAGCGATTCTTTCTATTCCCATTAGTGTACGGCGTATGGCGATACTCCGTACTATTATTGATACCGATGCAGACAGAAAATCTAAAGGCACTTACCCATTTCTCTTTTGCAATTATCAAGATACAAGTCACACAAAGACCCAAAATCACTTCTATATCCACTACCATCTGTTCCGCATACTGGTCGAGATGCAGACCTAAAATTAAGAGTAATTATGATGAGAGAGTGGCAAAGGTCTTGGGAGTCCGCTGGATATGGGTAGCGCATGACCCGTCATTGTGGCGGCACTCTAAAACGGATTAAAGAGAGGCCTACGTCCAGCATTGGACATCTTTCGGCTGAAAATGAAGATTAAAATATAGCTTTCAATTAAACAAAAAAAAATATTTTCATCCAGGGGATCCACCACTTTCACCAGTGGTTGTTTTTCCAACTTTGATATATCAATATCAAAGTTCTTGGAATTGTCCTTTGCGTTCTGATGCTGATGCATCAGAACGCAAAAAACAATTCCAAGAACTGATACCGATTCCTGTTAACCATGTTACTCGTATATTTATACTTACAAAAGCCTTGATTTATTACTATCATTATTTTTATATGTGTTAAATGGAATACTTTACTAGTCCTTTTTTTTCGCGGGGAAATGCTTTTACTCTAACCGCCTGGCTGGGGAACCAGGACACGTGTGACGGACTCCTGGGAACTGCCCGGACAACCGTCTTAAACCACGCTTTTCCGCGGCTCTGCCTGCAGCTGTCCCCATGAGAGATCCATCACAGAGGGGGAGGATATGGGTACCCGTACCCCATGATAACACCCGACTTGCCCTACAACTCAAGGACCTCATTCTTATGGAATCCCATACTACTTTATTCTAACCTAACCTAACGCCGAAATTTGTAATACTCGTATAATGGATTTAAGGTGGCGAATCGTTCTAGCTAGGTCTGGAAACTGGGAAAGTTCATTTTCATCAAGGCACAGCTCGGCCGCCCAGGTACTTTGTTATTATGACACAAAGGTCTAACAAAATGAAAAAAATTATCGACCTGCCGGGAGTCGAACCCGCATCCCTTGTGCCTTTCGCATGAAGGAGTGTTTTATCAATTAAGACACAGGTCCAGTTAACCAAGCCGTCGAATCTTAATTCGTACGTAATCGTTAATCGCTTATTGATCTTTTATGAGATGTTTAACGGATTAACTCGGTAGCGTTCGTCTTTAACTAGTCGTGTCAGTGATGTTTGTAAAAACTAACTTTAAAAACAAAGTTTTAACCGACTTTAATTTAGTACTCCGCCAAGCCACAAGAACATTTCCACATTTCTTTTCCAATTTACCACATGAACTGAGTTCCGAGAGCAAATGCGTTGATTATTAGAGAAAAAAACCGAATCGCTGTATGTGGGCCGATAATATTCGAGGACTTCCGTCGATACCGCAAGGATCTGCACCTTTGGCACTTCATTAGTTGCTATTTCAACGGAATCTTATCAGAATCTGTGATATACTTTTGTACATTTAAGTACATAGTTGAGGAATTCCATAAGTCACCTGTGGTATTCATCATCAATTCCACTCCACCATATTTATGATTTCCGGGTGTAAATACACGAGTTATAATAGAAAATACCAAAACCACTATACGCGGGCCTAATATGATTGAGGAGTTCCAAGAGAGGATCAAACTGAAATTTTGAAAAAAATGGGACCCGCCTGGAAACATATACTTACAGACAAGCCAATAAAAATTACGAATCGGCTCATCAATGACGGAGTTCTGAGGAAAAAAAAACTGCCGAATTGAGAACCTCTTCCTTTTTTTGAAGACGCTTAAAAAATAAACCATCATCGTCTGAAGTCCAGGACAAGACACGAACTTGTGCCCCCTGTGTTGCCGGTACAGCACTCTCTCTCTGATATGTGATGGGAAGATACGCTGCATCAAACTAATGTCTATCGTTCTAACACATTTGCCACCGCTACTATTAGCGACCTTTCTGTATTTCCTTGAAAGGCTCACAGCCTTTAGGCCATTCTAATGGGAACTTACATAATAGTTGTCAAACATCTGACATGGTCGTTGTAACACCTTTCTCCCTTCTTGTTTCCTTCATCCTGTCCCATGAATTGGTCATTCTCATATCTGAACTTCATCGTAGTGTATTCACCTGGCGGATCTATGTTCAAGACTTCCTCCAACTCTGCACCAGTCAGGTTGACTGGAGGTGATCCTCTAAGAACTTGAAAATAAACACATTGCATATTGACTGAGGCTACAGGTTAGGTAAAATGTGAAGACGTTTTACATTAAACAGCTGATCGGTGACAACCTGTTCAAGAAAGCGCATTCGGGTTGTTTTCGACGGTTTTCATGTGTGAAGGACGTCCATCCGGGTCGAGGGCTGGGGTAAGAACTTGAAAATAAACACATCCATCGCATATTGGCTGAGGCTACACCTATTGTATGGGCCAGTTAGCCTGCACTCGGATGTTGTGTTGGAGTGCGTTGAGAAAACGAAAAAGTTCAGTTATAGTTTTTAAACTGAATTATTGTTTTTAAGGTACAAAATGGTAAGATTAATTGGCCTTTCCTTCAGTTCATGCTTATTGTATGCGAGTAAATTGCGGTTAACGATTTATGACGTATTAAAAAAAAACTACTTACTAGATCTCGTTCAAACCCATTTTCGGTTGAAGTTTGCATGGTACATCATATTATTTTTTTTAGTTTTATCATTATCTTATTTTAGAAGTTTTACCACTTTGGAAGCCCGCGCAAACTATTCAATTTAGAAAAAAATGATATTTAAAACCTCAATATAATTTTTCGAGACCTATCCATACCCCAAGTATGAATTTGATGAAAAAATAATTTTGAAGTTCAGTTCTAAGTATGGGGACCTGCTAAATTTATGTTTTTTTTTTCTATTTTTGTGTGAAAATCTTAATGCGGTTCACAGAATACATCAAATTACTAACCAAGTTTCTACAGTGTAGTTAGTTCTTATAGTTTCCGAAAAAAGTGGCAGTGACATACGGACGGACAGACAGACAGACAGACATGACGAATCCATAAGGGTTCCGTTTTTTGGCATTTGCCTACGGAATCCTAAAAATGACCAGTTCAGTGGTGAGACTGTACACCTATATAGCCACCATGATACGACATAAATGTATAAGCCGCGCCCGTAAACAATATAGATTCTAAGTTGGCAACATTTCAATAACTTGAAATAAAAAATTACTCACGTGGTTCCGCATCAAATAACTTAAACGCAGATCCATTGTAAATCAAACAGAATATTACAGCAAAAAAAACTTCCTTGACCAAGTACATGGCAGTACTTGTATTGAAACTGAGACGATCGTAAACACCATATATACCTACTAACAAAACTTGATTAAAAATCTAATTTCTTAGGACTGATTAAGCTTAGGTCATTAATTAGTATTGTTAATGACTACTTAGCACTCATTAACGATCATGACTGCAATCAACTATTAATTAAAAATTAGTTGCTTTTGATTTTCCTTTCCCACTTTGTATCAGATACCTACTGACATTGGTTTTATGTTTACCTACTTATCGAACATTTTACAACTTACATTTATTTTATAATCAAATTTAAACTTTCGTGAGACACGTTTAAACTCACGTACTAAATGTGCCTACAGGCGACCTGTTTGGAACTCTTCGGACGTTCATCAGGATGAGTGCGGCTTGATGTGTGTAGTAGTATGAATACACTAGTTCGTGGCGCTTCAAGCGACATTGTCGCGAAAACACTCATCCTGAAGAAGCTTGTCACATGAAGTCGAAGTCGAAACCGAGAAAAATAATGTTTAAGTTAATTAAATTGTATAAAATCTACTGTGTCCAAATGGCTTTCGTTAGGCAAATACCTTGTGCACATTTTCGTTTTTAGTGATTCTATAATTTATTCTTATTTACCTATTATATTTTCTGCGTTTTTCATTTTCATCTTAGAAAAAAAATGATTGGAAAATCCTACATACTTAGTAGAAAAGGCTTTAGTAACCATTTACGTCCTATTAACTAAGCCCAATTAGAATGCTGCCATTCATTTAAGAGTCCGCAGTAAGCTCGATTCTCCATACAAACGTAGTTACGCTCTCATTTTAAAACTACGCGTTGGATTGTAACGAAACTTCGCATGTACAATGAAATGAGGTATATCCAGGTCTGTAATTAGTTTATGTAGCTTCACATACAATAGTCAAAAAATACAACGAATTTAAGTTTTTCATACAAAACTTGTTTTTGCTGTATTTCGTTTGTTTTATAAACTCGAACCATATAAAGAAGTCCCGAAGTTATAGATATACCTCAGGTCATTGTAAATACAAAGTTTCGTCACAATCCAACACGTAGTTTTAAAATGAGAACGAAACTCCGTTTGTATGGGAAGGTGAAATTAGGCCGAGCTTACTGCGGACTAAGCCTTTACGGATATTACCCCTATTTATCCTCAAATAATGGACGCATTTAACCACTAGCGTCTTTACAATGATATAATTGATAATTGACTGATTTGACTTCACTGACATAAAAAGTCACTTCTACATGTTTTGTTTCAATTTAACATCGGATTGCAGCTACAGTTCAAAAAATATTTTTTTTTAGAAAACTTGTACATATAATAAATAAAAAAAACTGGCCAAGCGAGTCAAACTCGCGCACCCAGGGTTCCGTCCAAACCTATAACAAGCAAAAGTTGTAGCATGTTTATTACTAAATGAAAATGGAATCCTTAACATTACAATGTGGAAAGCTGGGGGAGCATACATTTAAACAGGGTCACTTTATCTCTTCCAAATACACCCCTCAGAATACCCGTATTACGTTCATACACTTCGAACCTCGCTGGATACAAAAATCCTGGTGCCTTTACCTCAGCAGTACCGCCATAACTGGAGGACTGGAGCATCGTAGCTTTGTACTCTTGTCGTGAAGGGAAAGGATCTCCCCGGGCATTGCTTGTACTTATACAAATTAAACTCGTCCCGTCTCAGTTATCATAAATGTAATGAACTATTGTAGTTCTAAGTAATTGTGTTTGATCAAAATTAGTGGAATTGTAGTTAGAATACGCTATAGCAAGAAACAAACAATTTCCATCGGCAGGCATAGGTATTATATTATGTAAAATACTATTTTCGACGACTTTTAATGCAACTGTAGCGATAATTATATCTTTGCAAAGTTTTGTAATTGAAAAACAAAGCAAAAATAAATAAAATCAACGCGAAATTCTCGCAAATTTTTCAAATCAGTAATTCTGTTGCGAGGTATTGGGCTTTAAAGCCCTAATTTTAGTTCGAGTCATGTGTCCCGTCCCCCCCTGCCGGCTAAATGGCTACTACTGGGGATGTCAAAAAATTCGTGGTAGCAGTACATATAATGAATTTAAAAGGAAAACTATCACGAACAAGTAGGCATAAGTAGTTACCGAGTAATAGTCGACCAACTTAATGTGTAATTGAAAAGGCCAATTTTCGTACAAATTGGGCCGACGCAACCGCACCGCACGTCGATGTAACTAAGACAGACAGGCAACTACGGAACCCTACACTGCGCGTGGCCCGACACGCACTTGGCCGGTTTTTTAGATAATTTATTGTGCCTCTCTTACCGTACGTCTACTTTTGAATTAAAAGGCTGAACTGAATTACGAATCCAAAGAAGAATCTAGTAAACGCCTGCAGACTTTCATACTTTTACGACTTTTTATGTCTAGAGCAGAAATGTGCCATCGATCAAGCTGACGACTTGATTTGCGCCACTAATGGAATTAAGAAATCAGTCGAGTCGCGGTAAGGCGACTTCCGCGTTTAGCGCGGCGGAATTATTATGCGGCATTTTGCACTTTGCCAAGATCTTGCTGATGTTGCCCAGCAGAGGGGTTATCATGTTACATTTTGAACGCGCGTCAGATATATCTAAATGTCAATTTATATATGGAAAATTGATAGTTGGACTGTCCTAACGCGCGTTCGAGAAAGAGGTCAATCGTCGAATCCGACTCGGCTGGGCAGCATTCGGGAGGCTACGGCACATCTTTTCGTCCAATATTCCGCAGTGTCTCAAGACGAGAGTGTTTGACCAGTGTGTGTTGCCAGTGATGACGTATGGCACGGAAACGTGGTCGCTTACTATGGGCCTCATAAGAAGGCTCAAAGTCACCCAAAGGGCAATGGAGAGGGCTATGTTGGGAGTTTCTCTGCGCGATCGCATCAGAAATGAGGCTATCCGCAGCAGAACCAAGGTAACCGATATAGCCCTCCGAATCGCTAAACTTACGTGGCAGTGGGCGGGGCACATTGCACGTAGAACCGATGGCCGTTGGGGCGGAAAGGTTCTCGAGTGGCGACCACGTACCGGAAGGCGCAGCGTGGGTAGGCCCCCCACAAGGTGGACTGATGACCTGAAAAGGTCGCGGGAGTCCGCTGGATGCGGTTGGCGCAGGACCGGTCATTGTGGCACTCTTTGGGGGAGGCCTATGTCCAGCAGTGGACGTCTTTCGGCTGATATGATGAACGCGCGTTCAAAACGTTATGTTGGAACCCCTCAGATTTCCTAACTTAACGGTTCGGTATACATATATATATCCAACGACACCGCATATGTCGAAATCCGTCAAACGGTTTAGGCTGCAGGGCGTGCCAAAGAATAAGGTCATATACATACATACATACATACGCTCGAAAAACATAACCCTCCTGTACTTCAGCAGTCGGCTAAAAACTAGGGACTCGTCTGAAAAAAGTATGCCGAGAGTAATTTTTGCGGGCAAAGCTGATATGGAACGTAAGGGATGATGCGGGCTATTTCGAAAAACCCGCGCGGCAAGAAATTGTTGATACCGCTTAAGCCAGTTCGTCCCGCGACCAAGGATGTTGTGACACATCCGAAACGTCGAGAATCGTGAAAGTTTAAATCTATATATAGTCGTATTATTGTCTCAACGATCACTGAAAATCATTGTCGTCATGTTCGAAACCCATGTGTTTACCTTATAAAGCCAATTAGCCCTACAGTCACGTGAAGGTTTATTCTGCCTACTTTTACATGTGTCAATAGAGTCAATTTTGATATGTCACAGTCGCGATTTCTCGGTTTTAAGGGGTAGACCGCTACTGAGGATATCCGTTATTCGTGTAAACGAGCATTTCCATCCACACGGCCAAACACGAAACTCCCGTATAACATAGCAATTTCAATCACATTTGAGTGCATGCGATATTACATAGAGATGTTTTTGCCAAAGGATACTTGGTAGCAACAACCGTCAAAAGCAAAATGAAACTCGCCTTGGCTGTGGTTCACAACGTGCTACAACCTCTGGCCTACGATCACGTATAGTTGTAAAGTCACCGTCAATGGACTTTGTTAACTGTGTAAACAAACCGCCATATTGAAATTGTCTCTGAATGATGAATTTACTAGTGATGGGGAAGACTGTACTCTTTTATGTCAAAACATATCGAATATTAAAATAACGAAAGTAAAAACAAGTAGGTATTTTTTATTTTTTTAACCAATTTACCTACTGATAAAACACTACGATTCTTTCCCCACTGATAAAACTAACGCGTAGTGTACACAACCGCGATGGCAGGTACAGAGCGTGAGTTGGATAGTGTATATCGGCTTTACAATATCACCAACTTCAGTCACAACACTACCCATCATAGACAATTGTAGAATTTAAAAGAAACAAAAACATCATTCCATCAGGTCATACCTACTAACCTAACTTATGAAACCATTTTAAACTTTTAATGAAATATCCAAGATTCAGTTAAATATTTTATGGATTCGTATTTTACGGTAATGACCGGTTCAATAGTGTATAATTTCAGTGTGTTTGATGAGTTGATGTGAAAATTCAAGGAGAAACAGTGACAAAACAAAGTTACGTCCTTTGTTTACATAGTTAGCAAAGTCCATTGACGGCGACTTTAACACATCGCAGGGTTAAATTATAGTAGAGAGCTCATGGTGGAGTTTCTTGTGAATGGATAGGTTGCTTACGGATTAGAAGATCTTAGCCGGGTAGTTCCTTTCATGTATATTCAGGTATACGGTTAACGTAAACCAAATGCTTAATAGTACCTAAATTGACACTAAAGGTTTGGACTATTGAGACTTGAGACAAAGGGAGGTTTTAGAAAACCTTTTGGTAACGCAAAATGAAGAGGCAGAAACGAGCCACGCATACCGCAATGGGTTTCATGTAGATTATTTTTTCTAAATATGAAACCCTTACATTTCCTTGTTTGTATATTCATGTACTAGGTACTAACAACTTTTGTTAAAAATCTACATGAAACAGAGGAGGAAAGGCAAGATTGTTTATCCACACGAAAAAAAAACATTTGCATTTTTTTTTGTCCAAAATTGAAAGTGGTTAAACAAGTGCGTTATCAAGCAGTATGCTTATACAATAAGTTACCAAGTGAATTAAAAGTTACACGAGAAGTCTCTCAAAATGTTTTTACTGAATGGTTATTATTATTATTGACGCCGCTTTAGCCTAGTTGGTAGTGACCCTGCCTACGAAGCAAGAGGTCCCGGGTTCGAATCCCGGTAAGGGCATTTATTTGTGTGATGAGCACGAATGTTCCTGAGTCATGGATGTATTTAAGTATTTATTTATCTACCTACAGGGTGTTTTTTTTTAAATGGGACAGTATGGGGAAATCCGAATCTAAAGGAGATAGAGGAAAAGTGCCCAAGGAGACATTAGGTGTTTTTTTATGTAAACAAATTTGGCTCGTTAAAATTTTTGGTCAAGCGTGAGTTGTTCTTAAGAAATTATAAAGTTGGTCAATTTTTTTTGACGCGGGTCGGCTCTGTTTCATGTAAGGATTATTTCATTGTATGGAAAGAAAAAAATCTGAACAGCAGAAGTTGGTCAAATTTAACATTTACTCAAGTAATAAACCAACTGTATGAAGATTAGTTTTCATTAAATTTGACCAAATTCTGCTGTTCAGATTTTTTTCTTTCCATAGAATGAAATAATCCTTACATGAAACAGAGCCGACCCGCGTCAAAAAAAAATTGACCAACTTTATAATTTTTTAAGAACAACTCACGCTTGACCAAAAATTTTAACGAGCCAAATTTGTTTACATAAAAAAACACCTAATGTCTCCTTGGACACTTTTCCTCTATCTCCTTTAGATTCGGATTTCCCCATACTGTCCCATTTAAAAAAAACACTGTATATTTAAGTATGTTTATCGTCGTCTAGTACACATAGTACAAGCTTTGCTTAGTTTGGGACTAGGTCGATTAGTGTAAGATTGTCCCCTAATATTTATTTGTATTTAGTATTTATTTATAATATTGAGGACATTCAAAACTAAAAAGTAGCTGTGACATAACTTGTTAATAATCTTATTGTATGTTCCATGCTATTAATTGTAAATGTAAGTTATTATTTGTCAACGTAATTTTCATCATTCTTTTATACTACGACGGTGGCAAACAAGCGTACGGCCCGCCTGATGGTAAGCGGACACCGCAGCCTAAGCACAGCACAGTCGCGTAATTCCTTTGTTTAAGTCCGGGTCAAAATCAGACCCCACAAATTTTCGATCAGTATCCAGTTTGCCTGCCATAAGCAAAGTATTTGAAAAAAATATCCTCGATCAATTACTATCCCATTTTAATATTAATAATTTACTTCATGGAGATCAATTCGGGTTCACGAGGGGCAGGTCTACTATTGATGCAGGCACGACCTTAATTAAATATATTTTTGAAGCATGGGAGCAATTACTAGATGCAATAGGCGTGTTCTGTAATCTGTCTAAAGCCTCCGATGGCGTGGATCACGACACTAATTCGAAAGCTGAACCATTATGGCATGAAAGACAAAGCACTTGATCTCATCCGATTTGAATGACAGAACTCAAAGAGCAGACTAAATAGAACCAAATCAGCTGGGTCTCTTATTTCCATGGGGGTCCCCCAGGGGTCCATTCTGGGACCATTCTTATTTCTTGTCTACATAAACGATTTGCCTTATGTACTGAATGGAAAACATAAATTAGATCTTCTTGCAGACGATACATCGATGATATTTAAAGTCAAAAGAAACCAAGACAGTTTTGTGTGAAATAAATAATGTACTGTCGTCTATTGTTAACTGGTTTACCATTAATAAATTGCTCCTTAATGCAAAAAAAAACAGTGTATTCGATTCTCATTGCCTAATGTACAGCATAAAAATAACACACAAATTATTCTAAAAGACGAAGTTGTTGAATTGGAGGATAAAACTGTTTTATTTAACTTACTATACTATAATTACCTTAGATTCAAAATTGCTATGGAGTCCACACATTTCTACTCTGGCAGGGAGACTGACTTCAGCTGCTTACGCAGTTAAAAGGATTCGCCAACTTGCAGACGTTGAGAGGGCAAGATTGGTATATTTTGCCTATTTTCATAGTATCATCACCACCACCAGGAACACAACACTACTACAGAGCGAGTAGTAGTGTTAAATAACACTACTTATGGCTGTGGTCTTCTGCACGGCGGAGGTACTTCCCCAGTTGGGCTGCTCCAAGTGCCCTACATCACCAAAACCATCGTTATCATCATCGTCATTAATTTATTTTCTTCGTATTACGACATGATATATCTGTGCTGTGTCATTTTTAAATTATTGCAACACCCTTAAGCATTCGTGTTTATTTATGCTGTATAACTGTGTAATCATGATTGCAAATAAATGAAAATAGTGCTGATTACCAGGTGTCCAAAACGTTTCAAGGGTGACAGTAAAAACTCCATACTGTAATTAACTAAAATCTATTCCATCTTGTCCATAGAAAGAAGCCTTTGCCATGATTGTATTGATCGGTCTTTGAATGAGCATATACCATGAATTTAAGAGTCATCAGGCTTTTCGTCGATATGTTGTCAAATTGTAAGATGTGCCAGCTATTTATATATATTGTGACATCATGTACGCAATAAAAAGACTTGAACTTACGTTATTTTAGTTGGGTTCAGCTTAGAGGCTTTCGACATGGGTAACTATCATTTGGGTAATCACCCAAATATTAAGTCGGGAATCACTATCAAACAACCAGAAATGCAACAAAAATCAATTTTCGTCAAAACTCTGGTGAGGGCGATTTAAAAGCTCTGAGAATTACCCCAATGTTAATAAAACTTATGCTCTAAGAATCATCAGTACATTTTATTTATTCGCCAGTCTTTTCGTCCGTATGTCCGATATTTTGGTACGGGTTAGTTGAGATCTGATTCAATGGCACTTGCTCCGATTTCCGCTGCTAACCGAAACCGGCATTTACTGATCAAATGGTCCCACTCAAATTGAAATTCGGTGTTTAGTCCCTTTATACCAATCGTGACGTTTTCAGAACTGCCATGAAAGTGTTTTCTCGTCATACAATATTAAGGATCCTACTAATATTAGGTATATACTTATATAATATATATATTTTTTAATTTAATTAGAAACACGGTCTTAAATTATTTACAAAGTAATTAGCTAAAAGCTATACATTAATAGTATAACTAAACCTACAGTTTCCTATTTTAGAAGAAAAAACAATTAAATTACACAATTAAATCACTATAACCGTTAACCGTTATAAATACATACAAAAAAGTTTTAGTAAAGTAAAATTAATATTATGTTTATGCGCAAGTTTGGATGTTTAGATGTTTGAATGTTTGTTACTCAATCACGCTTTAACGGCTCAACCGATTTAGATGAAATTTTCCAAGAAGATAGTTTATAACCTAGATTCAAATATAGGATAGTTTTTATCCCGGGTCCACGCAGACGATGTCGCGGGCGGAAGCTAGTATTTATATATTGCCATTGATGTCAGCAAACAAATTGCTTCCAAATATAGGTCACCAGTCTGAAAAAAATTCTAATATGCACAGCGGGGTTTGTGATTCTTCTGGAATCAGGTCCATAGGCAACGGCTTCTGTTTTCCATCAGGCAAGCCGTATTGTTTGCCATCGTAGTAGTCTAAAAAAGGTACCGCTTAACCATGGGCTCCATCAAGGTTGACGATATTAACTTGTTTTCTTTCACGGTATGCGTCCTTGGCGTCCGCAGTAAGCTCGGCCGAATTTCACCTTCCCATACAAACGTAGTTACGCTCTCATTTTAAAACTACGTGTTGGATTGTAACGAAACTTTGCATATACAATGACATGAGGTATATTTATGTCTGAAATTAGTTCATATGGTTCCAGTTTATAAAACAAACGAAATACAGCAAAAATAAGTTTTGTATGAAAAACTTAAATTTGCTGCATTTTTTTTACTATGGTATCTGAAGCTACATAAACTAATTACAGGCATAGATATAGCTTATGTCATTGTTTATGCAAAGTTTCGTTACAATCCAACACGTAGTTTTAAAATGAGATCGTAACTACGTTTGTATGGAGAATCGAGGTTACTGCGGACTCTTAAGTTGTTAGTCTGTTTCTAAATTTCGATCAGTGGAAAATTTAAAAATTATTCGCCACGAGCCCGAGCGGAATTTGAACCCACAACCTCTGGAATCCGTCCATTTTTCAATTTTCCACTTTGAAATTTGGAATTTTGTTAGCGGACGTTTCTGCTTAATAAACATTTATTTTTACTCTGTTATTTGTAAGTCACGACGGATTTTCAACATCACCAAAAGCCCTTATCATTTTCCCGTCTGGGACCGCAATTAAAGTTGCGTTGCTTGCACCAAGTAGCTTTGTTTAAAGTTTTCCAATATAAGTTCCGTGTGCTATCGAGTGAGCTATTTGTCAAACTAGTTGCGTGTGGGCTCGTTGGTGGGAGCGATAGCGGCACAATTTGTATCTAGCGTTTCTTTTTTGTTGAATTAAAAGAAGTTATATGCTTAAAGGCTATTTGTTGACGCTCCAGATATCAAAATCCTAATCCCCAGCACTGTGACACCAATAAATATGCCAATTCCTCATTTCTTATCTAGTTTTGTTTTTAATGTGTACTGTAAATATAAATATTTTATTAAAGCTGCATCTAGGTAGTGTGTACATGTATTATCTCACTTTTTATTTATGTTTATTTATCTTTCGCCTGTCCCAATACTGTAGGTAGTTTATTTATTACATTTGTATGACGTTTCCGTGAGTCACTGACGGTGCTGGCTGAAAATCAGCGCTGCAGGTGTCTGACACCTCAGCATAATGCTGAGCCAGTGTCCGGTTCACTGCCGCAGAGACACACTTGTTTTATGTTTTATCTGTTTTCTGTTATTTGATTATTTTATTGTTTAACACGTGTGTCCTGTGTGTTTGTGAATAAATGTATCTTTCTTTTCTTTCTTTCTTTATATTTTAACGACCGGTTAGCCTAGTGGGTAATGACGCTGTCTCCGAAGGTCCTGGGTTCGAATCCCAGTAAGGGTAAATATTTGTGTGATGAGCATGAATATTTGTTTCCGAGTCATGTTTTCTACGTATGTATTTATATCCATTCAATATATCATCGTCTAGTACCCATAACACAAGCCATATTTAGCTTACTGTGGGGATAGTTTGATGTGTGGAAGATTGTGTTGTATTTGACTTGCCTTGTTCGTATTTAAATATGTAAGTTGTTTAAAAAAAAGCAAACCAATTTTCAGCCACTTCCCGATATCTGAGTGAGATTAAATTCGGTATTATCAGAGTTCGGTGGCACAATCGGATCAGACACGTCACTATATAGTTCAAAATGGCAATCTCTTGGATTTTGATTATTATGTTATCTTTATGAAGTAAGTTTTCCAAACCGTACAAACGACAACACTGTTAACTGACCATCCTGTGTTTATATAGAACCTTATTACATTGCGCTTAAGGTGCACCGATGGTCAGTTAGCTTTGTTGTCGATAGTACTGTACATCCTGTCACGTTGAAGTTTTGCTGATTAGTAGTGCGACCTTAATCCATTCACGGCCCATGACGACAGATATGCGTCAGACCGCCGTAGTCGCTTTCCGCTACATACGAGGAAAACCACGGGATCGGCTACGAGCGTAGCGCGTAGCGATTCTTGGCCCTGAATGTGAGAATGAAGCAAGACTTATTTATATGGCAGTTAATGGCCGCGGTATTATTGCCGGCAACATAATAATAGGAAACTTTACGGGAATATTGCCCATGGTAATGGGAATACTGACTAGGGCACATAACCAAAGAGGCTTTTTTGCGACTGCGCCATGTTAAGGTACCTACGAGGAAGCTACAATCAAACACCAGTTTCAGATCAAGACTGCCTCCACATTTTATTACGAGTACCCACATGCAGTAATTGTACATATACCGAAGTACCCGACAGAAATTACTTCCGCTAACGCCATTAAAGTTCAGCTCGGAGAGCGACCGCCCGCGCGCTTCTTCGGTCGCGGGTTCGCCTTCCGCATTCCACTCGAGGATAATTAATAATACCAATTAAAAAAACCAGAACAATAATCGTCATACTTCTCCCAGCACAATTTTTCCAAATAGAACTCAATAATGAACTATGAATGCATTCTAATTATTCAGTGTATGTCAATTTCCGTCGAGTAACAGTGTAATGTTACGCAACACAATGTATACCTCAATTTCTGAAGAATGTAATAAAGTTTAACGTTGTACAGCACTTACAGGGTACAATGCTGCTTCGTAAAGTTGGAGTATTTTAAGGTTGTCTACAATGTCAGAGAACGTGAGTCACGTCAATTTCCAATGACTTTCGACACTACGACCCCCTCTGGCTCGTTTCACAGAAGAATGGTGATATTTCTCGAAAAAGGATTAAAAATATTATCAAATCGAAAAAAAAGTAAAGCAGGGGATTAAATAATCACTAAGTTATAAGTCATAAGTCATAAGTCATTTATTTATAATATTCAAAATATTACATGTCGTCATTCTTAAATTAAGTTGTACACGTATATGGATATTCATTATTATTGTGGTAACTTGTACAATTCTTTAATGTCATAAAAAGAGTGGGTGAGGAGCCACGATTTTAATGTTCTTAAGAAAGATGAGATACTATCCGCACATTTTAAGTGTCCAAAGTTTAAAGAGGCGGTATATTATGTCCCTTACGCGCAAAACGCACCTTCATATGAAACGATTGTCATTTACTATATGATGCTCGAGTGTCGTGACGTCACGATCCCCGAGCGTTTTCCTACAAGGGCTTCGTAACTTTTTGAGATTGGGATTGGGATTTTCGTCACGGCATATTTTACAAGCTTTTATTTAGGTTTTTTTTACCTGTCCCGTTGTCTATCTGTCAGTAATCAAATCTTGCAAGTTAAATTTGACCCACTTCCCGTTGACCGATTGAGCTGAAATTTTGGGTATAAGTATAGTTGGGATCACAATTCAATATTATGGTACCATCGAGCTGATCTGATAATGAAGACAGAAGGTGGCCATGGGAATTCAGTACTTAATCGACGTAGCCCCGTTGAGTTTGGGCTCTTTAGAATCGTCTCAATGAGTAGTTGATGATGGTATGCAGAGAAGTACAGTCGGCGATAAAAGCTTGTACCAAGAATGAAATTATTGTCAGAAACTTGTTATTCCTTCTTTATTTTGTAGTAATAATAAATTTTGAGTCTACAACCCTATTGTACAAGTTTACCTACACTGGCAACTATGACGTGCTTGGCTAATAAGGACTGCCAATTTAACCGATGTTGCCTGTTAAGACTAGTAAAGGTGGTAAACCTGTAACTTGTAGCTTCGTAAAACGGGACTTGTTCGTGTTTATAATGCCGATTATTTCCTACTTGATCGCTACAGTCCATAACATGGTTCACTTCAAACTTCTTAGTCATATGTGCTAGCGCCATTTATGTCTTTCTGCTCCATCGGCCAAGTTTCGATTGGAGATAACTTGATTTATTCACGTCACTAGCGTGGGAGCGTCATGTTGTAACTATTTGCGACCAAAACGTATTTTCTTCGAACATGTTGTGCCGTAAATCCTTTGGCTATTTTCACCTCCTTGCGCTGATCGAGGACCTGACCACCAAGAAAATATAAAGAAAAGTAAGTGTCAACATCATGGAAATGCAAACCTCAGAGATACTAAATTAATCTTAAAATATCTATCTCATTGGCGGTCTAGATTAATATTATAAAATATCAATCGTACGATGCCGCAGTCCCCTCGGTCAAGCAGAACCCAGCGATGAAGCAGGTACTTAATTGAATTTATCTTGATTACTCCTAACGGATCGCCCACGAATTCGCGTGACTATAAAACAATATTAGCGGCGGCGACCGCAGTGAGCAGCGAGCATTCGAAACAAATGCACAGGCTGTTATTCACTACGCGCTAATGCGGCTCACTCCGCTGGTCATCCGTCACGAAACTAGACCTCTACCTACGGGTGAAGCATGCCACGAGCCACCGCCGCTCCGCTCTTCTTCGCCGCGCCGCCCACCGCCCCGCTCGACGCTCGATTACGTCATAAGTATACGTTTTGACCAAATTAGGCAATGGCCGCCGTACCATGAACACCCCTTGAAATCCACAATACACAATGTGACGTCATTAGCATGACAACTTTTGATATAACGATAAAACGTTCTAAATGTTCCGCATAATAATATCAACCTGAAAGTAGCTCATGCAGAACCTTTTTGAGGGAATTATGAGGTACAAACGCCGCAAACTTTGCTCCCTATCCCTCATAATATCCTCGCCGTGGCGAAGCAAGCGTCCCTTCAATTTATAACTTGAATCGTTCTGTAAGTGGATTGCGGCTAGTGGTACAGGCGTTCCGCTCGGCGATTTGAAAATGGAATGTTGACTAGTTGGAAAACTTTGATTCAGAACTATGAGTGGCATACATAATTAGAAATGTTTGAGACATATTTTTAACATAAACAAGGGGCAGACAAGGGCCTAATTTGTTAAGAATAGAATAACAATACACTTTTCTCTTTTAAACTGAGCGTATTTCGAGAGATAAATGATAACACTCATCTCTTTTGCGGAGTGCTGCCTAGACAGGGGGTTAAGTTATAGGCGGTAAGAAATAACATTAGGGGTGTAGACTCAAAATGTATTATTACTTCAAAGGCAAGAAGGCAAAACAATATGCCTAATGACGAAAATCCCATTCAAATATCTGTAAAAATTACGAACCTACTAGTAAATCACAATCGTTTCATAAAAAAGTGCCCTTTGCGAAAAAAGGACAGAACATACCCCCTTTTAAAACTTTGGACACTTATAACTTTTTTATTATTTAACCTCTTGCGTTGTCTATTTTATATTTGACTACATTCTTAATCTTTTTTCAAGAAAATACATAATTATTGATTATTTTAGTTAGTTTCTGCACCCTTATTCAGAAAACCTATAGGGAAAGTACCGAGGTGCATTTAACCCCTTTGAACGCCAAGAACACGTAAAGGTGTCGTGTCGTCGTGCCTGCAGCGCCAAATACCCCTATAGACGTTATGACGTCCGCTGACAAAGTAGCCATCTCTTTCATATAAGGTTTCTGTTGTCTCTCTCGTAACAGTGATGTCAGCGTGACAATGTCTCTTTTGGTATATTCTCTTGCCAGTAAAAATGTTTAGATGGAAGGACAGCATGACTTTCCATACGAACGTTTTTCGGACTACATTGCTGATTGAAAACAAGACAACGTTTTGTTATTTACAAAATCCACAAAAAAGTTATCTTAAAATACTTAAATGATTGAAAGTTATAATGAATCATGTTATGCTTGGTGTGGGGAAGCAAGCCCATACAAAACAAATACAGATTCCAATTACATTAAAATTATAGGGAAACCTCACCTGGCGTAATTTATATCAACTTTATTAACTATAACAATATACAAATTAAACTACTTAAAAATACATATTTAACTTTAAAATAAAACTTAAATGTATAATACCTACCTATTTTATTTATTTATTCAAACTAGTTACACAGCATAACAGTACGTAATAACTAAACAACTCTGAAACTAAAGGAGAATATTTTTAAGATAATTTAAATTAGAAATATTACTCCTTAAACAATATTAACAAGAAATTCTAATAATTAACAGAGGAGCGACGCACATCAATCTTCGCGCAGAACTTCAGACATTCATCACGCACTAATTTCCATCTACTTTCAAACAAATCGCACTCGGGAGCTGATGCAAGGAGCCCATTCGGAAGCTGCAAAGGGCGAACCGGCTGGGAACTCCTACGCGCCACAGTTCGTGACGTTGGCACTGCCAGCAGACAGTATTCACGAGGGCGGAAATATTTTTTTCACACCTTTCATTCAGAAAAGTAAGTTTTGTTCCACGAAGAGACTACTTTTCTGTTCAAGCTACTTTTTTAATTTATTCATTGGCATTTACGCAATGTGCCAATTGAACACAGATCTTAATAAAATAATCGATTGTAATTTCAGTAATCGATTAAAAACGAATTTTTTTAAAGTTTTAACTTTAACAACGTGAATGATGATGATTTTTTCGTAATATTTTTAAAATCTTTTTTAAATTTCCTCATAGTCGGTGTGAAAAATATTATGTGTCACTCGGTAGCAAAATTATCTTCATCTCGGACGTTAACACTTGTATCCCTCATTACGCTCAGGATCCTACGTTAGAATCCCTCGCTACGTTCGGGATTGAATACACCGCCCTCGCCATAAATATACTATTTTGCTCCCCTGTGACACAAATAACTATTGGTCAGCATAGGAGTATATAGGCGTTCTAATTGCGGTACCAACTCAGCACAATCAGACTCGCCACGCAAGATGCTGCAGGTTGTAGAGAGAAGCGAAGAAAATAACGCCTTACTTCAAGAGAGTTAACCCAAGACGCCCAGCAAAAATGATATAA
This sequence comes from Epinotia bilunana, assembly GCA_947049275.1. Classification (NCBI taxonomy): domain Eukaryota; kingdom Metazoa; phylum Arthropoda; class Insecta; order Lepidoptera; family Tortricidae; genus Epinotia; species Epinotia bilunana. The sequence continues at coordinate 8,608,421 of OX346273.1, read as the reverse complement.
TACCTATCAACATTTACATTTAGTGCCCTTGGGTAGGGTGCTCATCACGCAAGCAGCGGTCCCGCGCTTGATAATACCGTCGTAATTGTATATACATTTGTTGACATTGTCGTAATATTATAGTCTACTAGCTTCTGCCCGCGACTCCGTCCGCGTGGAACTCGTTTATATCGTAGCTCGATACAAACTTTCATCCCCAATTTCACCCCCGAGGGGGATGATTTCTGGGATAAAAACTATTTTACGTCCTGCCCCGGGATTCAAACTATCTCCATACCAAATTTTATCTCAATCGGTTCAGCGGTTTAAGCGTGAAGAGGTTACAGACAGACCGACAGACACACTTTCGCATTTATAATATTAGTATGGATATATTTTTATTTTTCTTTGTTGTACCTATGCAATAATGTAATTCTTGTTATGCAATAAGTCACCTAATCTGTCAACTTTGGACAACATGCAATTGCGGTAGCGTAATTGAAAACTGTAAATCTTTGAAATAGAGAAACAAAACTGGCCATACGATAAATCCTACTAATATTATAAATGCAAAAGTTTAGATGTTTGGATGTTTGTTACTTTGGAAATTTTGCACGAAGATAGTTTATAGCCTTGATTAAAATATAGGATAGTTTTTATCCCGGGTCTATGCGGACGAAGTCGCGGGCGGAAGCTAGTAAATAAATAACATAATAATTACGTGTACGTACAGAATCCACTGCCTTATAAATCCATGTTTCACTGCTGTAAAACTCAAACTATGCCACCCTGCTCTGCTGCATAGAACGTGCTCTTTCATCTAGTTAGGGCTTTCACATTTTTGTATCATCTTCTCGAAACAGCTGTGGTCAGTGTCACTTTCAACTGCGGCCGGGTAAATTCTTCTAGCCTAGTGGCACAGAATAAATGATAGTACTATCGACAACACAGCTAACTGACCATCGGTGCACCTTAAGTGCATTGTAATAAGGTTTTATATAAACACAGGATGGTCAGTTAACAGTGTAGCGACCACAGTACACATTGCAGCAAAAATAAAACTCATTAACCTCCCTCGCCGAAGTCGGTTAAACTCAAACTTGCGCGCGGCGGTGTACGCGCAGCGAGCCGCCGGTTGTACATGCAACGGCCGGCGCCCGCGTCGACGCGGCGCGGCCAGTAGTCAGCTATCGATCGCGACACCGAAACTACGTCTCTCGTGCTTGCTAAAACTAGTGCCTACAGCTACGCTTTGCTTTCGCTATAAACTATATCTATCCTGTGACTCTTCTTCTGTTCTTGTGCTTGTGACTTTCGTTCGCGTGTGCTTGCGTCTAGTGTTAGTATTAAGCTATATACAATCTATGTGGAACCCTAATTAAATAGTGTGTTGTTAATTTGGACTAATCATTTTACTCACAGTTAGGGTACCTATAACAGTGTTGTCGTTTGTACATGTGTACATACCTCCTAAAAAATTCCTCTAACAAAACGGACGTTTGAGAGCTAGAAAATACAAATTATAGTCTCGCTGGCACGTACTATTTCGCTCCTAGCGCAATCAGGCGTATCGATGTCTCGAAATTGCGAGAGCCGAGGATAGCCAAAGCGCCAAGACAACGCTAGTTGACAATTGCTAGTGGCAATTGGGGACTGACCGTGTAAAAGTAATGGTTTTCGGCCGGCGTAAATTTCGCTGCGTCCTCTCGCTTATGCCATTTGCCTGCGGTCGTAACGACCCATACAAGCGAGATAAGGCATGTACCTACCGTCATTTTTGCAACCTAAAAAGGTCGTAGCATTATTATGTTGTTATTGTGTTTGCCGAGTAATTAGGCAGCACGCCCTTATGTTCCAGTATCTCTCTCTAATGCGTTATTAATTTGAAGAAGCAATTGCGTTTGATATGTTAATGAGAAAACAAGACGATATAATTCGATTTCTAAACAAAATTAAGTAGGCGAGTCTAAAAATTTCGACTTGTGTGTTGAATGGCCGTTTGGAACACTGGGAGTTTAATAACCTTGTTCATTTAATTTTGACCCCCCAGCTCGGAAAAGCTTGTTTAATCGCTCAAAATCGGCGCCCAAAAGTCCATTATATCCGCTAGCGTGGAAAGTGCTTTTGAATTTCGAACGTGACGCTCTATCGCGAGATCCAACTTTTTTCTATACAGGAATAGGTCATAATTACGAGTATCCTTCGTTCAGAAACTTATGGCTAATAATTCATTATTTTTATGCAGTAAAATTAAATTAATTAATACTTATTCTTTCTTACTTACATATGAAATAGTAATAATTAGGATGACATAAAGATACAATGTAAATAAATAACTTGAAAATTACTTTTTCTTTTTCTAATTTGGAAACTCGGAGAAAGTTAATAAAATTTAAGAAAAAACTCATATACATTTAATTTGGTTTTGCTTTGTTCTAAAGCCACAGTAAAATCAAAATGTAAGTTATATATAGATTTTAGTGCAGAAGATATTCATATATATGAATTTGCTAAGTTAAAATGTGCGTATTTGAGCCTTAGTTTACCCATGAGTTACACAATACTTTCACTTTTTAGCATGGGGACTATTTAAAGATGCAAAAATGTTTAATGTTACATTTAATAATTATAAAATGCTTTCATTTCGTTGAGAAACAAAAAAATAATCTTTCAAATCGTAAACAAATCTTTGATGAAAATGAGTCTAAATAAGGTCCAAAATGACTGTCATGAAATTTTAAATTTTCCTGGTGGTGAGGTGAAAAGTTGTGTATTTCAACGTCAAGTGACTTAAAGCCTCGCTTTGCTCAGGCATTCGCTGCGCTCATGGTTCAATCCTACAATCCTTCGCTAGCTCGGCTTTCAATACAAGCACTTGCGCCAAACAAAAACTTTGCATCCTTGCATAACAAATAACTATTTTAAACCAGTCGTCGTCAAATCAATATGACAGCCACGTCATGACAAGGTTATATCTATACTAATATTATTGGGAGGAAGAGTCTGTAAGGTTATCTTACAGACTTTTGAAACTACTGTTTTGCAAAGCTTGTATGTAAGGGGCAATCTCCGGAACTACTCATTCGATTTCAAAAAATACTTCAGCAGTATAACCAGGACCTTCCGGATGGCTAAACGCTATATTTTATACTGTGGCTTCACTTGCGTTGTTTGTTGTATGCGGGTGGAGACGCGCGGGCGGGTAGTCGCTAATAAAACTTGTAAAGTATTTCCACGTCACGCACGTCATCATAAATTGTGTACGTTATACTTTAAAATTTCTAGTGCTCCACGTAAAAGTAGAAAGGGTTTATGTTTCCACGATAAATCTCCCCTAACCCAGTTCAGGTAGAAATTGTGGTGATAGAAACGGTCAGAAATAATATTTTCCCGCCGTCAACGTTGACACTGCGAAGAAAAACGACCACAAAGAAAGCAATTGTGGAACAAAAATATTGTTTTCCGTCCTCATTCGAGTGAGTGCGGCGTGAAAAATAGAATCAGTAAATATTGGCTTAGTCTGCAGGTAAGAAAATATTTTACACAGGTATTTAATGTGGGTTTTGTTTTACAGTATATGTTTCCCCGCCTGGGACCTAAGTGAAACGCGTTGTTAACAAATGGAAACGATGCTGGTTTGTTTATATTTGCAAACTATGATACGGTATTGCAATTATGGCAGGTTGCATATTCGAGTGATTTACTGTCATTCAGCACAAATGGAAAACTCGAAATTATTGACCAAACTACCTGTTCATGTCAATTTAAAAATCCACGACATGGAAAATTGTCCAGCCTGAATAATGCTAAAATTTAATACTTAACATCCTAAAAGAAAAATTGACGTACTTGAGAAATACGTCCATGTGGAATACGTGCACTTCAAAAATATAACCAATCGGAATTACGTCATCGTAGTTCTGATTATCAAACCTGATCCGGTACCATGTCTTTGAGAGACGGGTAAAATATTGAAACGTTTCGCTGCCGAGTATATACGCCCGGAAATGACGTCAGTAAATCTGTCCCAGATTAAAAATTCGTAAATGAAAGGCCTGACTTGAAAAGTTCCGGGAAGAAATCTGAAGGCAGAACACGTGTGGAAGTTTGGTAGCAAATTATAAGGGACTTTGTACAACTTGACGATTTTTTCGTTGAAGGACCGTTGCCTTTTGTTTTGCAGTCAAAATTACCGTAAGTTAAGTTGTGGACTGGACGCCAGCGGGCAGCTAGGCGACGAGCGGCTGCCCATAAACTGCCGTTCGTCGCCCCTCTGCCCGTTGTTGGGGCGCTGGCGACCAGTCCGCGTCCTTAGGTACGGTCAAGAAGTACCGTTTCGTGTTCGGGCCGACGCCGAAATTATAACACTAAGGACCTAAAGTGTTTGGCACAGTGACATATTTTGCATAATTTATATTGATGAGATTCTGTTTGTTACGCTATTTTTTTATGGGTGTCACCGTTTGTCGGTCATTTGAATATATTTTCTTAAATGTGCATTTCTTAAAAAATGCCACTAATTTAAGTATGTTTTTTCTGCAACTTGTATGTGATTTCTTCTCAGACTCACGAACTCTTCTTACCCCAATAGGAGAAATGAAGTGTTTCAAAATTTCTATAAATTTTTGAACTATCCTTTTGTGTTACTGCCATACAAAGTATGAATAATGGAAATTGTAATACAATTTGAAAACAACTTTTGTGATATTTTTTCGTCCTATTAGGAATAAAAGAGCTCTTGGTGAAAATTATATAAAACTCCCAGAAAATTTAACAATTAAAATAGTTATTTTTAGTGAAACGCTCCTATTGTTTAAGTTTAGGCAAGAATAATAATTATAGAAATGTTATATTCGTACGCGAGAACAGAAATCATGCTACTTAACCCAAATATTTTGAGACCTTCCTTTTTTTTGGGTTCCGTAGTCAACAAGGAATCCTTATATTTAGTTTAGCCATGTCCGTCTGACCGTCCGTAAATCCGTAACCATACTACTAGGAAACTGTAATTCGGCATGGGTATATAAATCAATCGCACCGACAAAACAGAAGAATAAAATCTTTAAAAAAATTGTTTAGGGTAACTCCCCTACACCTAAAGTGGGGATGCAATGTTTTTTTCTCGTTAAACCCATAATGTGTGGTATCGTTGGACAGGTTGTTCAAAAACGATTTCTTAAAAAGATTCTTCAAATTAGTGATTCGTTTGCGAGATATCGGGCTTTACAGCCCAAATTTTTGCACGAGTCATGTGTGTCTCCCCCCACCCCTGGCTAAATGACTGCTACTGAGAATGTTAAAAAATCGTTGCAGAAGTAGGTACATATAATGAATTTAAAAGGAAAACTATCACGGCTCAGCAGCCATAACTAGTTACCGAGTAATAGTCGACCAACTTAAAAAAAATTAATTTTCAACTTTCGTACAAATTCGGCCGACGCTATCATTTAGTTAGCGCACGCGTAAATCAGGCAACTACGGAATCCTACGTTGCGCGTGGCACGACACGCACTTGGCCGATTTTCCCCTTTGGTGGTGTCAACCAAGCATACGGCCTGCTTGATAGTAAGCAGATACCGTCGCCTATTGACGCTTGTGACACCTGAAGAATCACAAGCGCGCTGCCGACCTCAAAGACTTAAAATGGATTCGACTTCAGGCGACCTTACTCACTATCAGGAACACAACACCAAATACCCACACAAAAATTAGTATTTTTTTATATAAAAAAAAGACACAATACTATAAGGTATAATAGTATTGTCAACGTTCAATGAAACCTATAATATTACGAAATATTCCTACAATCCTGCCAGTTTTAGCATGAATACAAATTACACGGAGGACTAAGTTCATCTCCGCCCATTTATAAATGGCGGGAAAATGTAAATTGGAAACTCAAAACAACGTAGAAATAAAACGGTAAAGCTTCATTAAAAACAAGTTAGCCCTGTACAAAATGAAAAGGGTTTCAAACCAGTCGCAAATTAGGCCTGCTACGGGGGTTAATGTAATGACATTTGCACATAGCTTTCCGTGGTTTCACTGTACCCAAACGGCTAGCTTCGAACAAGCCCTTGCTACAGCTTACAAATAAAGCAGTCAGTCTAAAGGGTTGTATCACCAACTTTCAGTGAGTTATCTTTGCTCAGTATTTTTTGGAATTAAAAAACATCTGCCCTCTGTATACTTAATAACATTTAGACGAAAATGGTCGCGTTGGTTGGCTTTCTTGGCTTTTTTATTACTTAGAAAGCAGACCGAAGGACGCCGCCAACCTTAATAATGTTGTTGGATCAAGCCAAATTGTCGGGGCCTAGACAGTGCGTGGACGTTCTTATAACGTGTAAACCTCAAGGCGTTTCTTTACGTATTTTATTTAATAAAGCTACTTTGAAAGTATACCTATAGACGTGCCAAATTAAATCAACGGCTGTGCCCCAACACAACCTTTTCCGATTTTATTTTACATACTCAAGTCGTATATAGGCAGAGACCATAGACCGCCAAACACTACGGCCTTTACATTCTTCTTTCGCTTCCCTCACGACCGTTTTTTTCAGTATTTTTAAGCCGCTAAAAGTGAACTAACTTTAGACCACATCTGCGTCCACTCCGACCGCTGCTCGCTGTTTTCAGACAATTTCACTCGCGGTCGCTCTGTCCGCTACATTGGCTATTCAGGGACATAACACGGATCTTTGCTCAGGGTAAAAGTTACATTAAACATGCTCCTTTTCGTCGGTTTTATACTTTGTGGTTCTTGGTTGACAGACGTTTCGCTACTAAAGTGCAGTCAGTGTCGTAAATTGGAGAGTTTAATTCTGAAACGCGCCACGGACTCATTAAGACTGTTATTTTATTTGTTGGTGTGGTGCTGCAGGTCGATGACGTAACGCATTGTACGTTAGGAAGATCTAAACGTCAATTGTTATATGGAAATATGACAGTTGAACTCTGCTAACGCGCGTTCAAAACGTTAAGTGATTACCCCTCTGCTCGCGTTAGCCGTATGAAGCGTGATGCGCTGAAAATCTGAATGAATTTTAATGAAATACAAATTGATTGACACTCGCCGCGTTCAGATTTTTACATGATATTAATTAACATGAAGTTATCATTAAACGCTTGTATACAGGGACCAAGAAATTAAAATTTGTTATTTAATGTGTGATACAATACAGTACAATACAATCATTTATTGGTAAAAATGTCATTTAACATGCCAAAGACATAAATAATAATAATATTAGGTCTCATAACAGTTGCGTACATATTTTAACAATGCATGCAATGTGTTGACATTTTGCTTATATAAGTATGTACATTATATTTATTTATTGGGCTTGCGAACCAGTTAATGTAATGATACGTTTTTAACCCATTGCCCACAAATCACTTCCAACCTATTCCCATTCACAACTCTTACGATACCCGTGAGAAAGAAATTGCTTGCTGTTCTTTGGTATAAGCAAATAAGCTATTGCCTATTAGACGATGATTAGATGCACATTAGGAGTTGGCGAAGTCTATCCACCACCTTATATTTATTATTATTTATTTATAATTTATTTGATAAGTACATTTTATTAATACTAAAAGTTAAAACATAGCCCCACAAAATTGTAGTAACAGTTTGACTGTGGGAACGGCAGTCTCTAGGTTAGACATACATTAATATAAATAACAGTATAATATACTATCCATAAATCGGTTATACATACTAAACTTTCTAGGTGTTACATAAGTACATCTAGATAATGCGTTTTTAATAGTCTTTTGAATTTGCTCTTATTTTTTTCAAGTCGAATGGTTTCAGGCAAACTATTCAGTAGGTATGGATACGCTTTTTGAGACTTCTGTCCCCATAGTAATTATTTATCCTAGGAACGAATAGTTTACCAGTTTCCATAGCCTTGGTATTATAGGTATGATCAATCGTTTTTAATGAAGAATACTCAGTTATGTTCCAGGCAGCCGTGGTTATTAGTAGCAAGTAGATACTTATGTTTCATGCTTACCGGTAATATTCTACAGATTTTAAAGAGTTGTTGATGGCGGACTTAATGCCTTAAGGCATTATCTACCAGTCAACCACAGGGCTAAACAGAAAAGCTTTTATCCCGTTCTGGTTTTTCGATTTTATATAATAGTAGATAATATTATTTATTTTACAATAATTAGGTATGATAAAACTGTATAAAATTGCCTACATACACAAACACGAATCAATTATTAATTACACAGACAATGAAACATAAGCTATATCCAAGCGATATCCCTTCTAAGGGCCCGATTCTACAGTGGCCTCTAAACTTCCTAATTTTATTTAGGTGTCGCTAAAACACTGCTATTCTATGAGCATTCTATGAGCAGCTGTCATAATCAAATGACAGCGCTAATTTGAATCTGACGTTTCTTATTTTAGGCGGTCTATACAACTTACTTAGCTGCCTAAATGCTATTCTAAATATGTCGTTTTTAATAAGGTGTTACCTTTACATTTGAGTTTAATTTTATCGTTAACAAGTAATTTTAAAAAGCGAATTTGCATGGCTTCTAATTTATCGATATTGGACTTTGTTGTGAGTCCAAAGCTGTCGAGAACATAACTCTACCAACGTATGGAGTATGGAGTCTACCAACGGCATGTACAGACATCTTAGTGTGCTAATAGGAACTCTGAATCTTAAATGATAAAATTTACCTTATTCCGTATATTCACTATCCGAAATAAAAGTTGCGTTCGGTCTGTCAAGTTGACAGTGACACTGACAAACAGTTTGGCGACGCGTTCACTCGCTGAAATCTGCCGTATTGCATGTATTCATTAAAATATGTTTAGCGTAGGTATTTATTTTGTGTTGCCTTCCAGGAGATAACTCATGTCAAAGGTTCCGACGGAAGACCAGCGCTGGCCTCCTAGGTTAGCACCATGCTGAGTCGGGGCCTTTTCGTGGACCCTGCTACTTTTACGTACTGTGTTTTGTTTTTATACCCATTGTTTTGTCCACGAATAAATGTTTTCTTTCTTTCTTTCTTAATAAAACTAAGTTTTTCATAAATAAAATTGACATAGTATGACCAGGAGAAATGTCCATCTACTTTCATTCCTAGACAAGTGCTACATTTGACTTTTTCTATAGTTTCACAGGTGCAGTTAGATTTATTTTGATGGAAGCAAGGATAGGTGTGAGCATACAAGTACGGATGGATATTCTTGAATGCGGGGAGTGAATTAACAAAATCTTTGTTTTGTCAGCGTTTAGAATTATCCCATTGTCATGAGACCACTTAACAACTGCGTCAATGTCTGCACCAGGCGGAAAATTTTCTCTATCATCCGACGTCAGCCGACGTTTTATTTTCTTATAAAGAATAGGTTAGCTATTGATGCCGTAGGTGCCGGTAGTGCTGACGTACAGTAATATAGTTAGTAGCAGCCGAGGTAGCCGAGTATTTCGGTACACGTCTTTATTACTGTAAGAATAAGGGTGTGTTACGAAATATTTGGCTACTCTGGCTGCTACTAACTATATGACGCTGACTGTACACGGCGACTTTCTTACCATCTTACAAGTTATCTCCCGGGAGAGACTTGGTCATGAAAATATGTTGCTACTTAAGTGGCAGTGGGCGTTGCATATTGCACGCGAAACCGATGGCCAATGGGGTGGGAAGGTTCTCGATTGGCAACCACGTACTAGCAGGCGCAATGATGGACTCAAAGTGGACTGATGACCTAGTAAAGGTCGCAAGAGTCCGCCGGATGCGGTTGGCGCAGGACTGATCACTTTGGCACTGTTTGGGGGAGGCTTATGTCCAGCAGTGGACGTCTTTCGGCTGATATGATGATGATGATTATGTAGAGATTCAAATTTGAACTGTCAAAATTAGTTCGCCCGATTTTCACGTTGTGTGAAGCCTTCTCTTGATTAATCTACATTTTAATCGCTTTCTAGTATAAGCGGCCCCTGACGACAGGTGACAGGAATACATTTTAACCATTTACTAAGGGTTTTCTTGTAATTTAATTAAGGTACAGCAAGAGAATGGGTCGGGTATGGACCGAATGCGTGGTTCATTCCTTATGGTGCTCGAGAATAAGCACGTCTCCTGAATTGACAGAATTAAATTTGATGATTTAAAGTGGTTCTGTAAGGCCTTTGTGGATGGAGCTCTGGTTGAAACACCCGCAAATACAAACATATATTATGGCTTTGGCTATTGTATGGAATTGGTATGCGGTATTTTGTGCTTTACCGAGAGCTTACTTGTCGGTAAACTGTCAGTATAATTTTTGCGTAGTAGTATTACAATGCGCGGAAGTACTCACTTAAATGTAGGCGCGCAGTAAGAATCACTATTGACTTGAATGACACTTGCCACTTACTGACATCGTACTGTCTCCGCCGTGTCCATATTGGCTGCCATAAAATTCGTCGTCCTATTTTTTTATATACTCGTATTGTAGTCATAATCATCGCTTGTCCTAATTTTTTTCGTCCTAACTTTTTTGTTCCTAAATTTCTGTAACCATCATCGGAAGTTATAATGATCAGTTGACCTAAAAAAATTCTTCACAAATTCCTTACTAAGCTTGCTACATTATCTGCTTGAAGTCATAATTTTGTTAATCATAACAGTCTTCTTCATTACGGACATACATCATAATTTTGTTAGTTCTAACATCATAACGAAGAGCATAGGTACTTCAACTCCTAATTTTGTTTTTCCTAATGAATAAACGCTTTCGCTTAGTAAATAAAAAAATCGGTTGTGGCGCTTCGCCGGCCGCTGCCGCGGCACGCTCGCTTCGCTCGCTCGTCTCGCGCTCGTAGGGTCGCGGTTCACCTAACACTCTTCCTCGCTTCGCTCGTCGTCGTACCTACACCGACCTGCCATAGGCTACGTCCGCACAGGAGTTCATATTTGCTGCCGTAAAATTCTTTGTCCTATTTTTTTATACTAACGTATAGATCATCGCTAGTCCTAATTCTTTTCGTCCTAACTTTTTGTTACTAAATTTCTATAACTATCATCGGAAGTCATAATGATTAGTTGTCATAAAAATCTTCTTTATAATTAAATTACTAAGGACTTGATTGAAGTCATAACTTAGTTAATCATTACAGTTTTCTTCATAACGGACATACATCATAATTTTGTTAGTAGTTTTTCCTAATGAATAAACGCTTGCGCTTGCTAAATTAAAAAAAAAATCGGTTCTGGCGCTTCGCCGGCCGCTACCGCGGAACGCTCGCTTCGCTCGCTCGGCTCGCGCGCGTAGGGTCGCGGTTCATCTAACACTCCTCCTCGCTTCGCTCTTAGTCGTACCTACACGGACCTGCCTTAGGCTACGCCTGCAAAGAGAGGCGTCTAACTAGAGCCTTGTGGCCTCGCCTCGCGCCTTGCGACACAAACAAACACGTCGTGAAAATTATATAACGTTCGTTTTACTAAGCTACTCGCTAGGTGACTCGCTAGGCTCTAGATGCTAAGCAAGCCGCCTGTCTGTGCGCACCTAAGCGGTTTCAATGATTCGGGTGATATGATTAATCAGTATTAGACAATAAAATCTAAGTAAAGACATCCGTATATAGGATAAGTACCTAACATTTATGATGAAAAATATTTTTCAACACAATTGCTCGTAACGTACCTCTTATTGTGTCGCTATTAGGCTCATAATCCTGGATATCAAACACGCGTGTTTAATAACATTACGATACTTGTGTGTTATGGTTATATCCCGATTAAGTCACGTTGCCACCTTGCAGCAAGATGTATGCATGCACACGATGCATTCTTAAACTAACCGGGTTGTACAGAATGTAAAGCTTTTTTTTTAATTCTCGGCAAATGGATTCTTACTCGCCTAAACAAATTAAATCCTTTTTGTTAGTTAATTGACTATTTCTTTTTGGATATGATTTAGAAACGGTTAATTTAGTAAAACTATTCACTTTTGATAACATTTTACATGAATTAATAAAGATAATATTTTAAAACGAAATTATTTATTTTATTTTGTATTGGATGTTTAGAGATTTCATCTAAAGCGCGCGCACTGCGCAACCTTCACAAAAAAAATGGATGCGCGCCATTATAGGTTATTTCACAGATATTTGTAAACATTGTTAATGCGTGTTTGGTTATTAACAAAAATGTTGATTCGTGGTGACTAGAAAAGTGATAAAAAGAATGGACGCCACTAGAAATTCTTGACGATGTATTCAACATGTGAGTAAAAACCTGTTGACATCAATAAGTAAGGAAAATAACTTGGCAGGCCTATCAAATTTTCATCTTATGAAAAGGATTTTTTCCTCGCAAAATGTGTTGAAAAACGTCGTATGAAACGCGTGAACCTCGGCTCTTATCACGCTTACCTGCGGCTCGCGTGATAATTCCGCCTCTGATGTAATTATCAACATACCTCACTTGTATCACAATGTACTAATGAAAAACTATTTTAGGATTAAAAAATATATGACTAGTGTCATTATGAATTTAAATAAAACGGACAAGTGAGTGTTATGATGAAAAAAATTATGAAAATATTAATATAATTTATTAGGATATGAGAAATTTATGATTATTGTCATTATGACTTCGAATGGTTATGACTTTCGATTGTTAGAAATTAGAATTATTAGGACTAACGATTATAGTGGCGTAAAATTTTATGAAGAACATTTTCGGACTTCCAATAATATAGGACTTAATTTTTGAAGTCTCTACAGTGGTGAACCAAAGCGCCCCCGTCTCCGCCATACACCGACAAGCCGACTATCAAGGATTATTTGAATTCACAGGCTCTAGCCATTTCTTTACTCACTTGCACGGCTGGCACATACCGCGTCGTAGACTATCCGTCTTTTTATAATTAGAAAACTTTCAAAAAGGGATGGTTAGTTTATCTCGCGCCAACGAACGCCCCGCTTGACCATAAAAATATATAAATATATATATTTAGCATCAACTTTTATTGCGTTAGGACAAATGGCAGTTAAATCTGCCATTTTTCTAAAAAGGGACATTTAGACCTACTTGAAACGCGTACAATGCGTTACGTGATCGACCTGGAGGAAATATCGTTTGAGTTTATATTTTATCATTTATACGTTCATAAGAACGTATAAAAACAAGTGAGGGAGAAATATAGGCCCGAATGACATTCTAACTAAATGATCACGGGCTGTAGTTTAGTTTTCGTAGTTTCATAGCATATTGGCGAGAAATGAAATGTAGCAAAGAGAGAGTGTAAGGGATGGATGAATGTGTGAGAGAGTGTTGCGATATTCTATGGCGGCGAGATGTAGTTTGTGTGTTGGCGAGATGAGTGTGGTGCGAATATAAAAGTATATGTAATACTATCGTAGAGAAGGGCATTATCCTCCCTATATGTATTTTAAAATACCCAGTCACAAGAAGAATAACCCTTTACGTTCCATTTTATCCTCGGGGCTTACCAAAACATCCCTAATTGGTCTGCCAGACGTCCAAATTGCTGCTAGCACAAATGTTTTAATCCCTGCAAGTCGTGCCATACGTCTTGTGTATTAACGTGCCTTGTCTGCAAGGGGTCCTGGGTAGAAAATCCGCAAACCTGCTTGTAGAAAGGACTTTGTGGTCTTGTTGGAGAAAACGTTTATTAGCTAATTTCATAATATTAAACCGAGGTGCAGCGTGGGTAGGCTCCCCACAAGGCGGACTGATGACCTGCAGGTCGATCACGTAACGCATTGTACGCTCGTTTGGTAATCTAAATGTCACTTTTTATATGGAAATTTACAGTTAAGGGGATGACTTGATACGAGTGTTACACGCCCCCTAGACAAAGACATGCTTATGCCTTCCGCGCACGAGAAAAAGAGATATAACACTCTTCGGGAATGGCTCTTTTAGAAAAAAAACGATAAATACCTAACTTAGAGAAGTTTTATTTTAATTTCATAAAGTGAGATTTTAGATGGGATAAAATAATATAATATTAACTTGATTGTGTCGTAAAATAATGTATCGATTGAGTAGACTGAGTAAAAAAAGGAAAAAGTTCGCGGGAGTCCGTTGGATGCAATTGGCGCGGGACTGGTCACTTTGGCACTCTGTGGGTGAGGTTATGTCCAGCAGTGGACGTCTTGCGGCTGATATAATAATAATAAATAATAAAATAAATATTTGGGGACAATCTTACACAAACAAACTAGTCCCAAACTAAGCAAACCTTGTACTAGACGACGATATGTACTTACGTATATAGATATGACTTATATAGACGTGGTCGCTTACTATGGGCCTCATAAGAAGGCTCAGTCACCCAAAGGGCAATGGAGAGGGTTATGTTGGGAGTTTCTCTGCGCGATAGCATCAGAAATGAGGCTATCCGCAGCAGAACCAAGGTAACCGATATAGCCCTCCGAATCGATAAACTTAAGTCGCAGTGGGCGGGGCACATTGCACGTAGAACCGATGGCCATTGGGGCGGAAAGGTTCTCGAGTGGCGACCACGTACCGGAAGGCGCAGCGTGGGTAGGCCCCCCACAAGGTGGACTGATGACCTGTTAAAGGTCGCGGGAGTCCGCTGTGTTGTAATATTAATAAGTGAGGGTAGACTAATTTGATAATAAGTGTACCCACATAAAGAAATATAATTAGTTGCATTTCCGATATGATGTTTGTCTTACTTGCTCCCTATTCTAAAATACTTCATGGTGTCAGGTGTGGCTTACCGAGGATTGCAGTGTTTTAATTGTGAAAAGTGATTACATACGGTGATGGGGAACGAAAAAGGAACGACAGATACGGCCACTCCCATAAACAGCGCAATGATTTCGCGACAGCAACCGGCGCCATTGTCGAGTGATGGCAATATGGCCACGAATTGGAATGAATGGAAAACAGCGTTTGAATTCTATTTAATGGCATCAGGTCGTGACAAAGCGCCAAGCAAAAACAAATGCGCTTTATTTTTGCACGTAATCGGAAAGTATGGTCGCGAATTATATGCAGAATTCGATTTTACACTTGATGATAAAAGTGATTATGCGACTTTGATTGCAAAGTTTGCTAGTAGGTGCGACCCGGAAAAAAATGTCAAACTATGAGCGACATTGTTTTTTTTGAAACGACACAGTGCAATGAAAGTTTTGACAAGTACATGTCTAAACTGAGGTTAAAAAGTAAAACATGTGATTTTAAGGATTTACGAGAAAGTCGAGAAGATGAATCGGTGATATTCAATTACGAGAGCGCCTTTTACGGCAAAGGGATGACGCAGTGCCGCCACCGTCGGGCACTGCGTACCCCAGGGATCGGCAGCGGGAGTCGCTTCGGTCGAAATGTGCGCGATGTGGCTTAATGCACGCAAAAGATAAATGTCCGTTTGAATCAAAGTGCTATCGTTGTAGTAGGCGCGGACATTTTTCGAGATGTTGTTCGAAGTTTAGCAAAAATGTGCGTGAGGTGGAGTGTTCATCGGATGAGAGCTCGTATGATGCGGGCGAGGCTGGCTGCGAGGAGGTAATCGTTGATGCCGTCGGCGACGACGCCGACGAATCGGCAGGGTGGTACGATCAGATCGACGTCAATGGTATGTCAATCAAATTTAAATTAGACTGTGGTGCAGACACTAGCATGATATCACACAAAAATTTTTTTGTGTCGGGTTTTAGTGAACTATGTTTAAAAAAAAGTTCTTTCGTGTTGCGAGAAGTTAGCAAAAGGCGCCTCCCGGTACTTGGCTATTTTGATGCTACATTGTGTAAAGGAAAATGTAGTGTTTTAGAAAGGATTTTTGTGTTAGATGTTGATTGTAACAGCTTGTTAGGTAGGAATGCATGCAAAAAATTTAATCTTATAAAAAGGATATCCGTTGAAAACATTGATTACTTGTGAAATACTTTTACAGAGAATTTGAAATGTGTGTTTGAAGGTATAGGATGTTTACCTACTGAGTACAATATTCCAATTGACGAGTCGTTAAACCTGTGGTAAATGCTACGCGGAAAATTCCTATAAAGTTGAGACCGAAGTTGCAAGCTGAATTGAATCACATGGAACAGCTGGGGGTGATCCGCGCAATCTCAACCGCGCCGTGCGCCGGAATCACTTTCAGTTACCTACCTTCGACGAGATTAGCGCTGGTCTCGCAGGGGCCAAGTTTTTCACTAAACTGGACGCGAATAAAGGTTTTTGGATGTTGCCCTTGAACGAGGCCAGCTCGAAACTATGTACGTTCTCCACGCCATATGGGAGATACAGATTTTTAAGGTTACCGTTTGGAATTAGTTGCGCAAGTGAGATGTTTCATAATGAAATGCTGAAAATATTTCGGATGGAAGGGGTGGAAATTTTTATAGACGATTTATTAATATGGGGCAATAATAAAAAAGAACACGATGACCGGCTTAAAAATGTTCTATTGAAAGCAAAGAAATTCGGTATTAAGTTCAATAAAGACAAGTGCGAATTTTATAAAACAAGCGTTTCTTATCTGGGCCACATTTTCAACGAGCATGGCATGAGTCCAGATGGGTCTAAGATAAAGTCCATTCAAGCAATGGAAAATCCGAAGTCAAGAAAAGATTTAGAGAGATTTCTTGGGATGGTCAATTATTTGTCTCGCTATATTCCAAGATACGCTGAGGTAACGAATCCCTTGAGAGAACTTATGAAGAAAGATCGTGAATGAGAGTGGCATGAATGCCATCAGAGAGCGGTGGAGGAGTTAAAGCGATGTGTGATGTCGGCGCCGGTACTGCGGTACTACGATCCGGCGCTGCCGGTGACGCTGTCGGTAGATGCGAGTGCGCGCGGACTGGGTGCCTGCCTGCTGCAGCACGGCCACCCAGTCGCGTATGCCGCGCGTACGTTCGCCCCCGCTGAAACCAGGTGGGCAAAAATTGAAAAAGAGCTGCTTGCCATAGTTTTTGCATGCTCAAGATTTCACCAATACACCAAGTATGTACCCGGAAAATATATGTATATTGCTGACACACTGTCGCGTTCAGCGACCGAGTCTTACACTGACTCAGATATATTCGATAAAACCGAAATTCATGTAAATATAGTTTATGACAATACGAACTTCTCAAAAGACAAGTTAAAGCTAATTAGCGAGGAAACGAAAAAAGATGAATGCCTAAAGAGCGTTGCAAATTACTGCAAGAACGGGTGGCCAAATACGAAAAGTGTAGTATCGAGCTTAGCTAAACCGTATTGGTCGCTGAGAGATGAACTACATCTAGTAAACGATGTCATTTTCAGAAATGAGCGAGTGGTAATCCCCGAATCTTTAAAAAAAGATATGCTACATCGCATACACGAAGGTCACTTGGGGATCGAAAAGTGCCAGCGACGTGCTTGTGACGTATTGTATTGGGCAGGCATGTCGCGCGACATCGCGCAGGCCGTGGAGCGGTGCGAGTCGTGTCAGCGCCGCCGCGACGCCAACCGCCGCGAGCCGCTCGCGCCTCACCCAGTACCTGAGCGCCCGTGGCAAGTGCTAGCTACAGACATATTTCAAGTTAACGACAAAAGCTACCTGCTGGTGGTCGATTATTATTCCAAGTATGTGGAAATTGCGCATTTGGCAAACTTACATAGTTCGATAGTAATATCGCACCTTAAAAGCATGTTTGCTGGATTTGGAATTCCTGAAAAAGTAATATCAGATAATGCCGAAAAATATGCATCTAATGAGTTTCAGATGTTTGCGAAAGCATGGGAGTTCGATCATGTGACAAGCTCCCCCCATTACCCCAGATCAAATGGCCTTGCCGAAAGAAATGTAAGAACGGTAAAAAACATTCTCTTGAAAGCTCATGACACCGGAGAGGACCCATGTATAGGATTGCTTAATATGAGGAACTCTCGAATCACGGGTGAGCAACAGTCTCCCGCACAATTGTTAATGGGTAGACGATTGGCCGATAAATTACCAAACATCAAACAAGATCGTAACGAGCGGTCGAACTCTTTACTAAAAAGAGACAGGGCAGAGCGGACTCGACTGATGAAAAAGTATAGGTAATGACCGTGGAACTCGTCCCCTTCCGCCGCTGCAAAACGGAGAAAGCATTCGCATGCGAGACGGCGCGGCAGGTTGCTGGAGACGTGCACGAGTGGAGAACGCCGCCCCCGCGCCCGCCGGCGCGCCACACCGCTCGCACTGGGTGCGCGACGAGGCTATCGCCGCAACAGGCAGCACCTGATCCGCGCCAGCGAGCCCGCGCCCGCGCAGCCAGTGTCGCGTCACGCATCCCCCCGTAGTTACGATGATCTTATTCCTCAGTCTTCCCCCACTGTTACTTGTGCACCTTCGCCATCTACTGTCGGCGAGGACAGGAATGAGGCGGCTCGTCCCGAATATAGGACTACCAGAAGTGGCCGGAGGGTTAAAACGCCCGATTTGTATAACATAGAGACCTATTATTTGTAATTGATAAGGGGTACCTAATGGTTATAGTTAATTAATGAAGTAGTTATTTATACGTTTGATGTTTATACCTTATTACTCTAAATATGATAATATGCATGTATTAAATTAATGTGTGAAATGTGTAAATGCTTTGGTTGGTTTTTCAGTAAACAAATGCATAATAATGTGAATGTATAATTTAAGATGAATTATTTAGCAAGATAATTCAATGTAAGTACCTACCTAGCTAACATTTGCAAAAAGAAAATTATTACGTTGTAATATTTGTTAAAATAAAATGGTAATTTGAATAGTGGTCATTTCGATGAATTATAAGCATGTATTGAATGTAAAGTTTTCTTACAGTTTAATTTAATTACGTAGTCATATTTGTTAAACTTAAATAATAGTTTTAGCTGTATTAAGTACTATTGCTAAAATTAAATACTTAGTAACTTTATTCAAACGAGAGAGATGTTGTAATATTAATAAGTGAGGGTAGACTAATTTGATAATAAGTGTACCCACATAAAGAAATATAATTAGTTGCATTTCGGATATGATGTTTGTCTTACTTGCTCCCTATTCTAAAATACTTCACGCTGGATGCGGGTGGCGCAGGACCGGTCATTGTGGCACTCTTTGGGGGAGGCCTATGTCCAGCAGTGGACGTCTTTCGGCTGATATGATGATGATGATGATGATGATATAGATAAATAAAAACTTAAATACATAGAATACATCCATGACTCAGGAACAAATATTCATGCTCATTACACAAACAAATGCCCTTACCGGGATTCGAAACCGGCACCTTCGGCTTCGTAGGCAGGATCACTACAAACTAGGCTACACAGGTCGTCAATATGATGATGATGACGATGATATATTAAACCTGCGTGATCTTCATGCCGTGAACTGGCGGGAAATGGTGAAAGATCGGGACGAAAAGGGGTGTAAAGTCGAAAATTATTATTATTTGAAATAAAAGAAGACAAAAAATATGCCTAGTGACGAAAATCCCATTCAGATATCTCAAAGAATAACGAAGCTACAACCGTTTTAATATTGCTTGATAGAGAGAAAACGCAAACAGTGTGTGACGTCACATTACAGGATGCTGCGGGGGGCCGCGTCGAACACAATGGGGCGCGGCACGTTTTTGCGAAAAAGGGACAGAACATACCCCTTCTTAAAACTTTGGACACTTACAACTTCGTGATTATTTAACCTTTTTCATTGATTTTCTCCATTTGACTACATTTTTAATCTTTTTTCTTGAAAATATGACATTATTGATTATTTTATTTAGTGTCTACACCCGTATTGGTGACAACTCATGTCGGAGGCCAAACCTCAGTATGGGTCGGTGAGCCATTGAAGTAAGTTAATTATATTATCCATCATTTACTTGGATTCAAATTTAACCTTATTCGATATCTTAAAATGCTCCGTTAATACTGTGATGTATGTATGTACATTGTGTATGACCGCTGTCATAGTTGTCACATACGTTGTCAGTCCGGAATAAATCCTCGAACCTACTTGACGTGTACATTATTGCTCCTACCTATCGGATACCTATACCTAGTTCTCAGGAATACTTCAGTGGCGACAAACAGTGAAAGTCTTTCGAGTGCAAAAATAAAAATAAAAATGTCTATCGGCAAACTAAACGAGTTCAATGTAAATAACCCGGCTTGGTCATCGTAAATGGACCGAGTGGAAATGTACTTCAAAGTGAACTACGTGGACGACGACATGAGAGTGCCTGTGTTAATCGCCGCAATGGGCGATTAATAGAATAGAATAGAATAGAATCCCTATTTGCTTAGAATAAGTAGGTACAACATCAGTGTTCTTAGTTGTTATATGACAATAAGTATCTTATTCTGCTATTTGTATTGTGTAATACTAGCATGCAAATATCTTAAATATTGTTGCTAAATGTCGTGTGACAGGAAATTTTTACATTGTAATAGTTCTTTACAGTTAAGAGTTTGATTAATTGGTTTTTAAATCTATTTAGAGGTAGCTCTTTCAAACATTTCGGTAGCTTATTAAATATTTTCATGCACATAACAAAGCAGTGACTTGAGTACAATGCTGTACTAGGAACGCAATCATGCACCAACCGTCCAGGATTTCGTTGGTTTCTAGTGGAAATGCTTGCAGCTGTTTTAAACAAATACATATGCCTCTTAACGAACATGCAGATTTCCCAAATATATAAACTGGGTAGGGGTAATATATTAAAGTTTTCTGAAGAGCGGTTTGCAAGACTTGTAGTAAGCGAGTCCGCAAATAAGTATTCATTAGTATTTATTGCACTGGCACACATTTTTTCTGTGCCACAAATGCAATGCTCGAATAATTATGATTTCCCCGTGGCCTGCAATCCTGAAGTGCGCCTTAATTTATGTAAAACATCAATGTAAGCTTGTCAGTCTAAATGTTTATCTAAAGTGACTCCCAAAAAAGTAACTGCTTGCAATTCTTTTATTTTCTCATTTCTAAAATGTATATTAGTGCTAAGATTTTCACCTCGTTTGAATTTAAACTGTACGCAGTGGGTTTTATTAATAGCAATCTGTAAATTGTGTATTTCTAACCATTTTATAACAGTTGTTTCCATCATTTCGTTTACTTTACATTCATGTTCTTGTATATTTTGATTCTTTTCCGATGTAACAATAAACGATATATCATCAGCAAACATAACAGATTTGTATGGAATTATATTAGGTAGTTCATTAATATAAACAATGAATAATAAAGGCCCAAGTACACTGCCTTGAGGAACATCAAAATAATTACATTTTAATTCTTATTTATAGCCAGTTTCTACTTTATGTTCATCTAGTTGAACTATTTCTACATATTGAAGCATATGAGCTGCTGGAAACCTTGGCTAGTCCTACAAAGCCGGCGCAGTTAACTTTTTCTCAGATACACGAGTTAATGTCGCAACACTTGCAACTAGCGCCATCAGTTCTAGCGGAAAGGTACCGTTTTCGACAAAGGTGGCAGGGTGTAGGTGAGAGTGTTACGACCTAATGTGGTGGAGTTGAAGCGGCTACCAAAGCACTGTAAGTACCCTCGATTTAAGTACGGATTTCTACTTGTAGCAAGGATAACTTTGTGCTCTTGATAGGTTTTTTTATCCATCATAATCATCTATCTGGTCCGTGGCGGACCCCCAGGCCCCCAGGTGGGGATTAAAGTCATTTTTTGTGTTTAGATTTATATTCTTGTTGTCAATGACTTATTTTAGTTTTTTGTGGTTAGTTCTACATATGTTTAGTTATGTCCACTAAATCTATCAGTCGTTACACAGGAGTGTCGAAATATAAAATACAGTAAAAAGTTGTAGAAAAAATGCAGTCCTTATCCAAAAACAACAATTCAAATTTAATAATAGCTACGAATTGACGAAACAAATATTTTCCGAGCCGAAGTATTGTTTTTATGAAAGTTTATTAAAGAAAACTGAACAATATGCTCTTATATTGTTTGGGAACATTGTTGACTTGGTACATAAATTTAATAAGCTGTTTCGAACTAAAGCCTTTTTAGCCGGGGGCGGTAAAGTCAAGTAAAGTACCATATGGGTAATATTCAAAACTTTCCTGTTTCTGATAGGAAATTATATGTATGTAGGGGTGTATGTGTAAGGTTTTATGACGAGGCCTTCCTTGCAAACGATGAACGAGGCAAAATGATGGTATTGATGCCATATAAATATATATTTTTTATATTAGGTCAGCAACGCACAAATCTCGTAGTAGATTTTTGCCCTAGGCTGGCAAAAGGATTTTTAAAATAATGTTATGCTGAAACAATATTTGCGTAGGTATAATTAAACTCTAAAAAAAGGTGTTTTGTGGAACCTTGTTTATTCAGCAGATTTTCATTAAAGTAGTTTCTTTTAAATAAATGAGAGGTTAAAGGATTTAAGATAATTATATTATATTATTTTTCTTTTCTTATATATTATTTTACTTTAGTATATACAAGATGAAAAAAAATGAAAAATGAAAATTAACAATTAAGCGGCTTAAACAAAAAGCAAGAAAAGGAATGAAATTTTACGTGGTAATATACAAACAGGAAATAATAATAATGATAAAATACATACCAAGAAAATTTATTTTCTTTGCATTTAATGTTAGGAGGTTTTGGTTCAACCATGCTGATACTTTTCGAAGTCCCAATATCGCTGAATACTGGGCATCCTGCCACGAGCGACCGTGAAAGGTAATGGCTGTATCATCAGCATAGCACTGCATATCACTATTACGAGTATGGAGCTGTAGAGACAGAATATCATTATTATCATTACGCATGTGCTATGATGTAACCATTTGTTATTGTTATTGTATTCCTATTTTATTTTATTTTTGTACGCTGCTATGCAGAATATAGAGGACTCCCAACCTAATTTAAGATCTGCAATGTATACTTAACTATGGTTCACAAAATAAATTACTTACTTACTTACTTAAGGTACGCAAGAAAAAGTGTGGGGCCCAGAATACTTCCCTGCGGGACCCCGAAAGAGACCCTATGTTCACTATTCATAAAGCCATTGACCCTCACACATTGAAATCTGTTGGTCAGGTTGTTATTTTCTGTAATTACAGAATCAATTTAAAGTTGTGCCTCTTACACCTAAGCCCTCTAGCTTGTGAAGTAAGATGGGGATCGATACCGAATCGAAAGCTTTGGACAAATCTAGAAATACGCCGATACAGTTACGACCCTCATCCAAATGGGAAGCGACAGTTTCTGTCAGACGTTTAACAGCATCCTCCGTCGACTTTCCTTGATGAAACCCGAATAGTTTGTCTGAAAGCAGATTATTTTTATAAGATTTTATTATTTATTACTTTCACCTGACCCGTTGTCTGTCTGTCTGTAATCAAATCTTGCAAGTTAAATTTGATCCACTTCCCGGTTTCCGCTGAGCTGAAATTTTGCATGCATGTATAAATCGCGTGACAATGCAATATTATGATGACGTGGAGCTGAGCTGGAAGGTGGCCATAGGAACTCCGTAATAAAACCACATAACCCTATCGAGTTTGGGCTCGTTAGAATCGTCTCAATGAGTAGTTGATGATGGTATACAGAAAAGTACAGTCGGCAAAAGCTTGTACCAAAGATGAAAATTTTGACAGAAACTTATTTTCTAAAAAGTTGATCAGTCGCTTCGTTATTCGTTCCAAAAGCATCGAGTAGGCTTTTAGAAGCGAGATAGGGTGGTAATTGCTAGGGACGTCCTTTGGACCATCTTTATGGATCGGTGTTACAGTAGCCGCTGTCTTACAATTTTGGGGAAATGTACCTATGGACATGCTTAGCAGTTAAAGGCTCCGCTATGATGTCACCAATTTCCTTAAGGAGTCTGTTATGTATATCGTCTAATCCTGGGGCACTTTTTATATCCAGTGACTTGATAAGACCGTAGACTTCGTGTTTATCAGTAGGCATAATATAGAAAGAAGGCGTATTGTTGTGACCACATTTTATTCTAGACGCCAGAACTTCCTAAGTTTCAGTAGAATTTTCCAAAATAGACTAGACATTGCTAATCTGGAACCTACAGTGGAGAAAAAAGTATTTCAATAGTCCAGGGACTCTTCAGCTGATGACTTAGATCTTAGAAGGTCGTCGGCCGCGGACCTGTTTCTAGTTTGGTGAGTGATTCGCCTAATTGTGTCCCACAGCTTTTTAGGCGCGCGCTTGATTTGTGCTAGCTCCCTAGTATCATATTCGGACTTTCACTTTCGCAAGAGTTCGATGTAGAAGTTCCGATATCGTGTATAAGCAACTTTCTTTAAAGCATTTTTTGGATCGTCTCGGTATTGTTGGTGTACTTTGTCTCTGTGTTTGGAACCTCTTATTTAACCGGGTGTCAACCAAGGTTGCAAAGCAAATTTGGAACGGCTAACATTGACAGTTCTGGTGTGCTTGGTTAAGGCATTATTTATAATAGAAGAAAAAGAAGTGACGACATTATCGAGATTAGAATCATTAATTAAAGGCGACCAATCAACCGACTGTAACTCGGCTTAGCTTTGAAATCAATTATATTTTTAATATGGGCAGGTGCTTCCTTCACGTTAAGATTAAAAGTAATACCGGCCATGGTTATATCATGATCGGTAAGGTCTGCTGTGCAAACCACGGACTCCGCAGCGAAACTCGTATAAAAACATGGTCCAAGCACGTGATTCCGTGAGTAGGCTTGTCAATACTAGGGAAAAGGCCATGATAACTAACATTAAATTAAAACTAAGTTAAATCTAAAAAAGGCACTCGTGACATTGTACTGAGGATGCTGGTGGCATTTTCTCGCTGAAGTGCAATGTTGATGCGTTGCGCGAGAAAGCGGCCAGCTCTTCGGTCACCAGTTACTTCAACCAGATGTTTTGTGATTTCTGCAAATAACTTTTGCGCACTGAGACCCCACGAACCGAGGGTCTCGACGCCAAATGGTACTAAGTTGTACTCTCTGCCGAGGCCTCTATATTTAATGCGTTCCAGATTTTCGGCATTTTCCGCCGCTGCACCCGCTTTAGAACTAGTCCGTTGGAGGTGCGACGATGCAAGTGTCTATTGTATTATTATTTTTCTTTATATACGATTTACTCATTACGATTTAGTAATAGCAGCATACCATCAAAAGTGAAATTGGTAAAATTTTAATTGTCTACTTTTTCATGACTAATGTTCTTGTTCAAAATGTATCTATATATGTATCTATAATTATGTCCAGTATGAATGAGGTTCATATTTAAATTCGTGCAAATTGAATGTTGTCTAACTTAATCCAAAAGAACAATGTGTAAAGGGCTTATGACTCAACTCCGCTCCCTAATTAGGATGCTAAATCCAGGTAAGTGTCTTAAGCCCCTTACTATTGTCTGTTATGTACACAAGTGTGTTACTAGCGCGCTTGACGGATTAAATGAATATCAAAATTTTATTTATGTGAAAATCGGGTTTTTTCTACTAAATTATAACGCATTTCCGATTAGTCATATTTTTGGAGTGTACGTAAATCCATATGGACGTTTTTCTTTCGACCTATATATAACCAGTACGATAATTTTACTTTTAGGATGACGTAATTAAATTTTAGACTGGACAATTTCAAGGATTTTCAGATTTACATTATTCAGATTCGGCTAATATTTTCGAGTTGTCGATTTTTATTTGTGCGAATGACAGTAAATCCATTATAAATTCAGCAGCAAAAGTAGCAATGCGGGTCAAGTGCTCATAATTACCTATACGCGACTCTAATGTCAAGAGGGTAAGGACTGTCTAGATCATTTTAAGCGTGCTATTTTGCGTAGCTACCTCTGTAAAAAAAATAAAAAAATATATACACTGTGATATATTATAATTATGCATAAGATTGACATTTAGTAAATTATTTGATTGATACAAAGACATAGTGGACATTATATAAACTCCTTATTATTGATTCTTTATTAAGTTGAAGTCTAGTAATTGCAACTAGGTATATCTGTCTGGTAATTGCAACTAAATTTAATAATGCCCTGTATAATCACTGACCTAGAGGGCATTATTAAATTTAGTTGCAATTACCAGACAGATATATCTAGTTCCAATTACAAGACTCCACCTTAATTCTCTTTTTTATTCTTTATTGTTACGTTTTGTACTGTATTCATTTTTTAATTTTTTTTTGGAATTGTTATTTGTATTATTTTTACATTTTTATTTCAAATGCAATGTATATTGTTTCAGAATAAATAACTATGAACTATAACTATGCTGCTGACTGTAGATACGCTTCATGTGTAATTAATAAAAATATTTACACTTTCAGTGCCAAGAGCAGGTGCTCTTATCTGCTCGTAGATATTTTCCTCTACAAACGGTTTTTCGCACGTTATCAGCTACGAGCGTAGTTCTACGAAACAGTTGGCCCTGATTGTATTAACACTTTTGCTGGCTGGAACCCACCTAGCGGGCGCCTGCGTCGTACGCAATTTCCGCTACTTATCGGGAAAATCACGAAACCGACTACGGAGACGAGACTGACTCTCATAAAAAAAGAAAAACGAAAAGCTGAAACGGCAAAATAAATCTTTATAATTATTGAACCTGCTCACAAAATTAGACGAGAATCGGTTGAGAAATACGACCTGTAGAGGAGAACAGCCGGACAGCCGGACAAACGAGTTTCGGCTCAAGCTGTAGCATAGAACTTCGCTCGCTTCGCTCGCTCGTTCGATAAATAGATATTTAATTATATAGAAATTATTCAAACGCTTTTTTTCAGGATATGTTTGATGGTTTTCTTTTCCTTAGAAAAGTAATATATGACAATCAGTTCCTTGGCGCTTGTTAATCCCGCGATACAAATGTAGAAATACAAATACTCTGGGTATATCGTAAAGCGAGCTATAAGAATTAATGTTTTTAGGAAGGAAATAAAAATGGGTCTGACACTTGAAGGAGATAATATTGAGGGTAGAAATAAACAGTTTATGGCACATAAAGATGTCTTGCACTTGCGTAATGATTCGGATATTATAAAGTAATAGCTTCCGCCCGCGACTTCGTCTGCGTGGACTCGGGATAAAAACTATTCTATATTTTAATCCAGGCTATAAACTATCTCCGTGCAAAATTTCATTCAAATCGGTTCAGCCGTTGAAGCGTGATTGAGTAACAAACATCCAAACATCTAAACTTTCGCATTTATAATATTACTAGCTTTCGCCTGCGACTTCGTCTGCGTGGGCCCGGGATAAAAACTATCCTATATTTTAATCCAGGCTATAAACTATCTTCTTGCAAAATTTCATCCAAATCGGTTAAGCCGTTTAGGCGTGATTGAGTAACAAAGATCCAAACATCTAAACATCCAAACATCCAAACATCCAAACTTTCGCATTTATAATATTAGTACGATAGTAGGAAGTAGGATAATAATGTAATTTTACACTTTCACTGTCAGGGACCTGCCTAGCGGGCGCCTACGTCGTGAAGGATTTTCGGCCCTTAGCGGGAAAATAACAATATTGACTATGAGCATAGCGCGAAGCAATTCTTGGCAGTGAATTTGTTAATACTTTCACTGCCGTAATAGGCGCTTTCCGGTCTTCAGCAGGAAACCCACGGGATCTGCTACGAGCGTAGCGCGTAGCGATTTTTGGCAGTTAATGTGTTATGTCCATGTTGGCGCCACTGTCAACGGCACAGTGAATAATACTTTATTGTCATACCAGTCAACTAGCCTTAAGTTGAGTATACTATAGAAACTTTCACTTTTTAATTTATTATCTGAAGCGTATACTGGAGCTTACGCCGTAGTCACCTTCCGCTATATATGAGAAAACCACGGGATCGTAGCGCGTAGCGATTCTTGGCAGGTGGATGTGTTAACAGCTCATTCACGGGAATCGTCGCGCTATCGGTACGCCGTACTGCGTAGCAGTTTATACGTAGCGGGCTTTCCGCCGTAGCGCTAACGCGTTTATTCATTTAGCGCTAATCGCGACACATGCGTTCTAACTCACGTGGGATATTCGCTACATATGGACATAAAAACATTATACACCGTGGGCCCGAATATCCCGAAAGATTTTAACCACGCATTCATGAGGTCATTTGGAGTAAAAATGTTATATGACCCAACTCAAACACGGCAAAAAAAATATTTATATTTTCCATTTTTTTTACCGTTTTTGTAAATGAAACTTGGATAACTATCGCTTCTTAATGGAAATTATCCCTTTTAATAAAACGGTAACGATTTTTTGTTCAAAAAAGGATCAATTTTGTGAGTGGTAGCTGGCACTTTGATATCTGTCAATAGCGACGCGGAACTGGCCAACATCGGTAGCAACGTCGCAATCAACAGAGCTAAATGCACTTTAGTAATCACAATAAATAGTTTACATGAAAATTGATAAATATCTTCAAAACTAAGCCGGATTTTACTGGGGTTCATATAAAATTTTTTGGGTTACTTGGGCCCACGGTGTATGCCAGGAATCGCTACGCGCTACGCTTGTAGCCGATCTTGTAGTTTTCGCCCGCTTGGACTGCTACGACCAATTTAGCAGTGAATGAGTTAACACTTTCACGCCGTAGTCGCTTTCCGCTACATACGAGGAAAATCATGGTATCGGCTACGAGCATAGCGCATAGCGATTCTCGGCAGGCAATTTTTAAACCTGTCTGTCGTGATTGGCGCTGAACGGGTGTAACGCATGCAAAACGCTGGCCGCCCCGACGCACGCTCCGCACACTGTCCATATGTTAGAGGTATTTCACACCAGAAACCAAAACTTCAGATTCATTTTAAAAACATACCTTAGCCGTTACTAGTCTTGTCTGCAGCAAAGCAAAATAAGCCAACTTTGAACGGTTAAGAAAACTGATAAAACTATATAACTACAACTTAGAAAAGTTGAAAAACCCCCGACATTTTCATTTCAAAGTGCAATATCTCAAAAACTGCTGAACAGATTTTCATGAAACATGAGCTAAGAACACTCAGGATCACATCAGCTTTCGAATAAAAAAAACCGCATTGAAATCAGTTTATCCGTTTGGGAGCTACGATACCACAAACAGATACACAGATACACACAGACACGTTAAACTTATAACACCCCTCTTTGCGTCGGGGGTTAAAAAGGAACAATAATAATATTTATTTCAAAACGGAGTATCCTTAAACCATACGTCTTTACCGCAAAGTAAATAGAAAATAACAAAATACGATTTACAACAAGCTCGTCCTTGCGAACTATTGAATCATTCTCCGTTTGAAAATAGAGCGTCGTTAAAAGAAAAATAGATAGACTGCAAATCGGAGTACTGTAGAGGGAAAGAAGGATACAATTTGTCTATTTTGTTCGTTTTAGTGACGTAACAGCTTTGTTCCTTTAAAGAAGTTAAAGAATTGAATGACTTAAGTGGAAGTGGGCGAGGCAGATTGCACGCACAACCGGTGGCTGTTGGGGCGGAAAGGTTCTCGGGGTGCGACCACGTACCGGAACACGCAGCATGGGCAAGGTTGGCTGATGACTTGTACGTCTAGCGCAACTTGCTGACAAGTCGCTTCGCGCGCGACTGAGCGTCTCCTGTCTCACTCGCACCGTGTAAATTAGAAAGAGGAGGGGAATCCTTTCTCGACTCGCGTCGCGGCGCGGTGTCAGTTGCGCAAGCCTCCCTAGTAAATTTCACGGGAGTCAGCTGGATGTGGATGGCGCAGGCCCGATTACGATTGGAAGATGATTACCTAAACAAAAAGTATTCCATGTGCTCAAATATTTCCATAAAAAAATATGATCTTAATCCGTTCAGCCGTTTTTGCGTGATTGAGTACCGAATGATGTCCAATCAAGTGAACTTTCAGATTTTTTATATTAGGAACAAAAGTGAAAAGTGAGGTTTTGAAACACAAACATTATGTTGAAATCATCTATCTAAGGCTTATATGCCCTAAAGTGTATAATGCGATTTTGTAATTTGCTATAGCTGTATTAGTTTTATTGGTGAATAAAAAAACCCTAAGGTTTAACATAAGTATAGGAGCATTTCCCTCCCTCATTGTGGCGACACGTATAGCTTGTCTTGAGTATTATAGGTCCATGCCTCCATCGTATGCTAATCGCGGTTTGGTAATATAGGTATCGACAGGAGAGTTGAGGTGAATGATTACATACACAGCTACGTAGAGTGCCGATTGCAAAAAGGTAGTGAACTAACGAATGAGTGAATGTGATTTGATTTGAGAACGAGACGAGTGCAGGATTAATAAAAAAATAAGCAAGTGTCTAAATATTGTTATCTTTGGATTTATGAGTAAAATATTCATTTACCTCTATTAATCCTTTATTCATTTAAGTATAATTATACCGCATTCTAATAAAAATGTTTTAAAAGGAATGTTAGTAGCGTAGCGTATCTATGTAATATTATATTATATAAGTTATTATGTTTTATTGAAATGATTTCTACTAATAATACCTTGAAGGAACTTTAAGTCAATCTTATTAACAGTTTCCTGCTGAACTTGCTATCGCTACTCCAAGTGGGTGTCGGACTCGCGCACCGAGGGTTCCGTACAAACCCGTAGGTATATAAAAATAACTTTAAAATGATTCAAAATATTTTTATTATAATGGACCATTATTAATGTCGTAACTAAAAATTTACGGTTATTGCAATGTTTCCTTTATCTGTGCTATAAGACGTTGCTTCGTACCAAATTTCAGATTCTGAGTTCACGGGAGTACCCTGTAAGTTTTGATTCCCTTGCGAGTTCCGAAAATTTGCGGAAATTTGCGGCATAAACGGCTGTATCTTTTGATTGCGTTGGCTTAGAAGGTTAGAAGTTTGATTTTTTCACAGCTTCAAGGGACAATTTTAACTTGATACCTCCACGCGTTTCTGAGAAAAAGGGTCTTGACAGACGGACGGACGGACAACAAAGTGATCCTATAAGGGTTCCGTATTTTCCTCTTGAGGTACGGAACCCTAAAAACACTGATTTCAAAATCCCGCTGTCATTACATGACCTGTTGTTGAGTGCGTGACCTCAACTCTGTTGCCGATACCTATACGTTATTTATATCTAAATGACCATTTTTTTTAGAAACTAAAACTGGATTTGGAGAGAAAACTGGATTGATGATGTATCATACATTTAAAAAACATCATATATTTATCATAGATCAAATGAAAACCGATGTTGATAACACCTACGTCGAGTTTTGTTTGTTATTAATTGGTTTATTTGTAAAACTCAATGACAAATACACAATGGCGTCATTGTACAGGATCAGAATAACGGGATGGAAATATAATCTGTTTTTCATGATAAAATCGCACATTGATAAATGGCTACACACAAATTCACAATAGTATTTTATGCAATCGTTATATAATGAATGCTTTTGCAGTCGAGTACCACGTTAATTAAGGTACCTTAAAAGGCTTAAAAAACTATTGTATACAATAGTTTTTCTACGAGTCAAGTGAACTAATTAAACAAACTTGGTATCTATTGAAAACGAAGTGCTACCAACGGCTTTTTCTTTTTTGTGCGTTGATGTCTATTATCTTTTGACTTTCCTATTCCTAGTCCTATTGGTCAAATACATTATAGTTCAGTAAAGGCGCCACGTGATTGGCCAATTTCATTTTAGTTGTCTCAACAGTTATGAAATGTTGAGTTGGGAGCTCCATAGTAAAAGTATGTGATTCAAGTTTGGTGTACGAAGTCTTAATTCAAATATTAAGGTCGACGAGTATAAAAACACTCTTATGGAGCCTCGGTCGTAAATAAAAAAAGCTATTTAATAACAATGGAGGCAACTTCAAACTGGGTTATTTAATTTCCTAGAAAATAATCTACAACTGTAAAGAACACTAATATTACACACAGAATAACTTTACAAGTAAATGCTAAACCTTTTCCTAGCTACTTCTAGCTTGGATCTTATCAAGACGAAGGTGATTAGGTATTAATGTAACACCCTCGGCCTCATCAACAATTACCATAAGGTGAGATTGATGGTGGTCAACTGCGTACCTATACGTAATAAAAAAATGTTGTCACAAACTGCATTATTATATTTTGCTATGACATTGTCCTCATAGAATTATTAAAAATCTGTCTAAAATATAGATTTAAATTCTTTCATTTTGTACGAGGTAGAGAAACCTTTCACATTCATAACATACCACCTTTTTACGGTGTGGAGCGAAAACCTTTTCATTCCGAATTTTCTTCGGAAAGCGGATTCATCTGAAATATGAATGATGTGAAAGACGGTTGCCTCGCACGTGACGAGCACAATCGCTTATTTAAAATGACGTATGTCATATAATAAATGTTGTCCGTTACGCTCTTTTATCCCGAGGGATGTATAACTCCATGTATTTTATCACTTTTCGCAAAGTTGCACTACTTGCAATAAGGTTGCAAGGCAGAGTGGTCTAGAATGTTGAAAATATCAGAAAAGCAGCAAATAATTTTAGATTATCTATACATATTATTATAATAAAGGTGAAGAGGGTCGAAAGTTCTGTACATGGAAGATATTCGAAAACGAACGAAAAGTTGGCTGGGGATACTTAAAATCGAGAACAGAACACGTTTCAACAGTTTTTAGAATTTTTGTCTCTTTCTCTGTTTATGTGACCGCGCATCACGTGAAAACCGCTGAACGGATTTTGATACAAACATTACTAATCGGTTGAGAAAATCCACGGCCAGATTTTAGGCTGTAAAAATATGAAATTGTGCAGAGGAGTTAAAAAAATGGGGTTGAACTTTGTATGGGAACTCCTCGAATCTATGAGCTAAAGATTTGAACATTGGCAAGCATATCGACTACCGTAGGCTCAAAGGGCGTAAGGGACAAATGGTCATTTTTCAGGAGAGCCAAAAAACCGTTTTGATTCGAGAAAAAAAATAACGTAACTTTTTTGTTCCTTTACACAATAATATGCTTGTCAGTGATGTATTTACAGCTTTTTAAGCTCTTTTAGATCATGTAACTGGATTTAGGACACGGTTCTTAATTACAAAATTGTGCGTCCCTTACGACAAAAAAAAACCCTTTTGGAATACACCGGTCCCCTTACTTCACAATGTTTCCTTTTAACCAATATGACAGAAGGTCGTATCGTACCAAAAATATTTCTAAATGTCAATTTGACGTAAAAATAGCCATGTCTCAGCTATGTAACTAAGTGACTTGCACTGGGGATTTGCTGATATTGCATTGAGGATTACAGGAAGTTTGTATGGATAAGTGAAAATGCGACAAAATGCATCAATGATGGTACTTATATGTGCAAAATGCTGTAACGTACATCAAGTGAGCGTTACGACAAAATGCATCAATGATTAATATGTGCAAAATGCTGTAACGTACCTATACATAAAGTGAGAGTTACGTCAAAATGTGCCAAGGTTGTTTTTTTTTTAGTGGATACAGCATTTTCATTGTCGTAACGGACACTTTTTTATCGATAGAGAAAAAAACTGAATATAACTTTCATAACTCATTTTCGCCAATTTGTCCCTAACGCCCTTTGAGCCTACGGTAGTCGATATACTTGACTAAAAAGTAGAAACAACCCCATTCTAACTTTTACCAAAATATAGATAAATCGTGAAAAATTTGGGATCTAAAATAGTGGTAGGCGGCTAAACATTATATATTAACCAAAACTGGCTGATACGTCCACCGATAGTAACTGTTAGACATAATATATCTAATTATATTGGAACTTCAGTCACTGACGACGTCGCTGTTGATATTGAAAAACTAGCAACCTTGATCTCTACCTTCCTATATTTGCTATGAAATCAGAGGTCATATATATTTTTTTAAAGTAGAGAACTTCCGTGACACCCACAGGCCTTCAGCTCCCAAACTCACTTAGCGACCACTCTCTAAAAGCATGCTTAGGGCCTGTCATCCTTACAAAAAGCTCAGCCTTCGGCTCCGCTTGCCTCCTCGTTTACCTTCAAGACTTCGGCCCTCAGGTTTCGCTTGCAAGTTACTCGGAGGTATCGAGCTCGCATTGAGACCGCTCTCTGGAGGATTGCTTTAGGTCTTTAATTCCAATGAAACCTCGCTGGTCACCTTCGGCGCTTTGGCCTCAGGTCTCACTTGCAAGACGCCTAAATCAAATCAAATCAATTTATTTATTTCAGACTCGTGTCCATATCAACAATAAAAACTTATAAAACTACGTTAGTTACATTAAATTATACACCGAACCTCTTGAGCCCATGTGTAGGGCGTTCCAGTGTCTCCATACTGCGCAAGCAGGACTGTCCCAAATCAGCTGAAGAAGGCTGTTGGAACTATCACGCACACGACGCATGAGGGACGCGGTTCTGTGTCTGATAATGGCACTGAAACCATCGATCCGTCCCTCTGCGAACATCCCAGATGCGCTGCAGTACCGTGACAGTCCCATCAACCCTCTGTAGCCGTTATTGTACTGGACACGCAGGGCATTGAGTGATTTTTTAGTGTAGTTCGTCCATAGGCTGCACGTGTAAAAGGACTGACAAAAAGCCTTGAAAAGGGTTTTTTTGACATTCCCATTACAGCGTGCAAACCTACGTGACAGCATGTTACATCTAACTGCCAACGCCCTGCGTTCCCTCTCGACATCCGCATCATCCTGGAGGTTGTCGGTGACCCAGTGCCCTACGAATACCTAACCTACCTAAGAATAATGAGTGTCCGTCGGGCTCGCCCAAGGGCCTTCGGACCTGGGGCTCGCATAGGGAGCGCTCTTTAAAAGGATTTTTGGGCATCTATATAATATTATTCACGATCAAGTTTATGAGGGTCTTTATTTAGATTCGAAAGAATTTTGAACTGTTACACGCAGAGTCTATGGAAATTAAATCTTTATTATTAAATTTGTCAGTTATGGTTAAACATAAAAATATTATGTAAACCATAATTTATGCACGTACAAAGTCGCGGGAAGAAGCAAAATGATACAATTAAAAACATATACATCTTGAGTACCTACAAGCAACACTATTAGCCATTGAAGTTTTGGCTTCTGTCTCTTTGAAACGTTTAATTGTTAAACTGTGTAACAAGATTTTATTTAGTTATCGAGCTAACTTTAACAAGCGAACGAGACTTCGAGCGTTGCAGTCACCTTCCTCGATATTGAATCATGTTTCGGCATTCCAAGCGCTGTCGAAAATAATTTAAACAAGTTGTTTCAGCAATTTCAATTATAACAGAAAACAATGAACATTTTAATTCAGCAGGAGTTATCAAAAGTTTAAAGTGAAATCAGTGTTTCAATTTATTGTGAATTATGAATTTATGGTCATGTGATAAATTTGTACATTGCACTGAAAGAGGGTATTGCCCGTAGTCTTCAACTCTGTAATAACCAATGGGACTACCCCGAAGGCGTGGAGCAGAGGAGTAGTGGCATTGTTTTTCAAGAAAGGAGACAAAACGCTCCTTAAAAACTATAGGCCGATCACGCTTCTGAGCCACGTCTATAAGCTGTTCTCGAGAGTCGTCACGAATCGTCTGGCATCAAGATTTGACGCCTTTCAGCCACCGGAACAGGCTGGGTTTCGTAAAGGCTATAGCACCGTGGACCACATCCATACTGTTCGGCAGGTTATACAGAAGTCCGAGGAGTATAACCAACCGCTGTGTATGGCGTTTGTGGACTACGAGAAGGCCT
Organism: Epinotia bilunana; assembly: GCA_947049275.1. Taxonomy (NCBI): domain Eukaryota; kingdom Metazoa; phylum Arthropoda; class Insecta; order Lepidoptera; family Tortricidae; genus Epinotia; species Epinotia bilunana. The sequence goes on along the minus strand of OX346273.1, from coordinate 8,572,762 downwards.
TCGACTCCATCGAAACCTGGGCCGTTCTGGAGTCTTTGCAGCGATGCCAAGTCGACTGGCGGTACGTGGAGGTGCTGAGAAGTCTCTACCAAATGGCGACTATGTCCGTCCAAGTGCAGAACCATCAAACCAGACCCATCCAGTTGCTCAGAGGTGTAAGACAGGGTGACGTTATTTCCCCGAAACTCTTCACCAATGCTCTGGAGGATGTCTTCAAGACCCTGCGGTGGAATGGAATGGGCATCAATGTCAATGGTGAATATCTCACACACCTCCGCTTTGCTGACGACATAGTTATAATGGCAGAATCGCTGCAAGATCTGCAGGAAATGCTGTCCGGTCTTAATGCTGCCTCGAGACGCGTTGGGCTAGGGATGAACTTGGACAAGACTATGGTCATGTTCAACGAGCACATCGTCCCTGTGCCCGTTTCCGTCGAAGGTGTAGCCATTGAAGTTGTCCAGGAGTACGTCTACCTAGGACAAAAGTTTCAGCTGGGTAGAGACAACTTTGAGAGTGAAATCACCAGAAGAGTGCAGCTTGGCTGGGCAGCATTTGGAAAGTTGCGTCACATCTTCGAGTCACCCTTGCCACAATGCCTGAAGACCAAGGTATTCAATAAGTGCGTCCTGCCGGTCATGACATACGGAGCCGAGACGTGGAACCTGACAGTGAAACTAGCCCACCGACTACACGTCACACAGCGAGCTATGGAAAGGGGTATGCTCGGAATCTCGTTAAGGGACAAAGTCCGGAACGAGATTATCCGACAAAAAACCAAAGTCACTGACGTAGTTCAGAAGTGTAGCAAACTGAAGTGGCAGTGGGCTGGCGACATCTGTCGCAGAACCGATGATCGGTGGAGTAGACGGGTTCTCGAGTGGAGACCACGACTCGGCAAGCGTAGTGTAGGACGCCCTCCGGCCAGATGGACAGACGACCTGAAAAAAGTGGCTGGTGGTGACTGGATGGCGAAAACGGGAGATCGGGCCATGTGGCGAACCCTGGGGGAGGCTTACGTCCAGCAGTGGACTGCAATAGGCTGAAATGATGACTGAAAGAGGATACAGGCGACAGAGATCTACCGGATGCTGACTTCGTCCATGGTGTGTTATGCCGACAAGGTGACGATATATTTAATAGTAGTAAATAAATACCAAGCCGGTGGTCAAATTTGAGTGCCGTGGCTCACCCGGACGCAAAGGCAACGCTGTTTGTTGCTGTGACGAATCTCATACAATCAGGGTGTTAACTCCCTCGGCGTATGGCTACACGCCGAGGGAGTTAACATGCATCTCGGTGAGGCGCAACACTTACAGCGATTAAAGTTTTTGTTAATTTCAAGTAGGCACTTATAGGCACTATAATACTAAGAAGGTGGTCTACCTAGTTGAATTTAAAAATATAGGCCCTATGTCAAATTTTGATAATTTGAATACAGATACAGAACCCTAAAAACCCGCCACTCGGTCCTTTAAGTAAGGCATCATTAGAGGAGGAAGGGCCAACAGGGACATGGGCCATTATTACTGCGTGAACTTGAAATGTTTGCGGTAATGCTTCGGTATTTAAGGGACACAGAGGAGCTTTAATGACTTCATTGGGGAAAACATAGTGAAAAATGTGATAAGATAAGAGCCAAGATTAGTATACCTTAAGAGAAATTAGATTAAAAAATGTAAGAAAAGCATTTTGTAATAAGGAGTGAACACACAATCTTAAAATTAATTTGTTATTTTTTTAACTCTTTTTTTGCTACAAATGAGCGAATCAGTTGCCGCCATTGGGTGTGTAGCGGTCGCTATAACAACGTTTGATATATTATTGATTGGTATATCAACATTTGGTATATTCTGATATGATCTAACTATCATCATCATGGTATAATGAACTTGTAATATGACAACTATTAATCTAACAGTAATATGGTATAACCTATATGTCATATAACTATGTTCGTAATAACGTTCAGTGGGTATAATGAAGCAATGATATAATATGGATTACGTACTACTATTATAATATTTTTTATTTGAGAAAAAAATGGGTTATATTGGGTGAGAACTGTGCCTCCAACAGACACGAAACTGTGCCTGTGGCAATTTAAGTGAAAATAAATGGCCATGTGCCATTGCGCAGCAGTGAAAGGTCCCAAGAAATAAAAAATAATTAAAATAAATGGCCATGTAGCATTGCGAAGCAGTGAAAGATCCCAAGAAATAAATAATAATTAAAATAAATGGCCATGTGCCATTGCGCAGCAGTGAAAGGTCCCGAGAAATAAAAAATAATTAAAATAAATGGCCATGTGGCATTGCGAAGCAGTGAAAGATCCCAAGAAATAAAAAAATATGATAATAAATGGCCATGTGCCATTGCGCAGTAGTGAAAAGTCCCAAGAAATAAAAAATAAACACTACGAAAACAAATTCTTTGATAATGGGTAAAAATATAGGAAAAATATTCCAACTGAAATTCCTAACCTAACCTACCTTACATTGTTTTGCGATATTATGATTATACCAATTCATAGAACAGCACCGCCACCACTGCTGCTTTGTATTACCGAGCTGGAGCAATGAATGAATGGTTATTACATTAGTCAACTAGGGTGGTATAACAAATAATGCCTAAAATCGCAGGTTATTGACGCCGGAGCGAAACATATTTTCTGCACGCGTATTGGACGGAAATTGCCACTTTATGGCCATCATCAACGTGAGTAAGGGGGTGCCATATCAGGGCGAGGCCTTACTGGGCTGTTGCGACTACAAAAGTTGCGGCTTCTATTTTTCAGTCATTTTGTATGACTTTTGTACGGCAGTATGGTGGTTTCGGTGGCCCTCTTGGCTTTGAGGTGGTGTTGGCCTTTCAGCGGCTTTGTCCTCCTGGGGTGGGATGGAGGGTTGGCATCTTCGAGTTGCACGAGCTCTCTCATTAAGACTGCGCCGAGCTTTTGACGCGGGCACCGATTTGGCATTTGCACCTGTGTGTGCGTCATCACGCACACTACCGCCGGCTCGCTCGATCGGTACGGTCGGTCACAAGCTAAAAGTTAGTAGCTCATTATTCTCTAATAATAAATCTCAACTCCGCGTATAAAACCGTGGATGGTATAAGGAATAAATTAAAAAAGGCATTATTATTTTTATTGAAATTTGTCCGTTAACAAAGGAAAAGAAAAAAATAAGCAAAGTAATAATAACGCAGTGTTGCCGGTGGACTAGCGTTGGAATTGAATTAGCAATCAGCGGTGGCGTGCACAGAGTTTTTAGACAGGGTAGATAAAAAAAATAGCCAATCTAGCCAAGTCCACGAAAGCTAGCTCTTGTTTCTCCAAAAAACCAAAAATATCAATGAGTGAAAATATTGTCGATTTCGGCCATTGAGTCCGTTTTAAAAGATTCCTGTAATAAGATTAAAAAGTACGTGTACGTAACGTGTACGTAAAGTACGTAAAGTGCTACATATAAAAAGTAGAGCATTTAAAATGGTAAGTTTCCATTTTTGCCATTTTGGCCATGGATTCGTCATGTCCGTCTGTCTGTCTATCCGTCCGTACGTCACAGATTTTTTTTTGTAAATTGCAAATGCAAACTCGACTACAGATTAAAAAATCAACTAAAAATTTTAATCAATTAAACTTACTGTAAAGTCTTTAGTTGACACGGAATGTTCGTTCTGGACCTTTTCCTTACATGATGATTCCTGAAAACAGTGCAATACATAGTAATGTTGATAATGTTTTATAACTTTAAAACTTAAATATAACTAATAACTTTTGTGTTAATTAGTTTAAATTAAAAAACCTAGTCAACGTTTCAGAGACGTCATAGACGAACCCATTTGTAGATTTCGTATATGTTAGATCTTTCACGTCAATAGTGTAGTGTTGTAGTGATCTTTCACGAAATAAGTGTTTTTAGACAATGTTTAAAAAAAACATACAAAATTAAGTATTTATTTCTTTCAAAATCCAGTAGACAGAAATGGAGATAAAAGATTGAAGAACCGATAGACGTTTGACTTATAATTCTATCTGTAGTGCAAAAGTAGGAGATACGATTATAACTCGGCAAAAATCGATGAAAATCTCGGGTACTTAACCCCTTAACTAAAACAATAAATAGTTGGTGCACCATCAATAAATTAAATGTTTCCTGAGTAAAAAAATATTATTGTAATTATCCCGTAGGTTATATTATCACAAATTGTTGGACACGTATGTTTTCTTTTGTCAAGGAAAAACTGACAATAAATGACAGAAAAAGCACGTCAAAGTTCAGAGGTGCCGACTCGTGACGTCAGTTGTGGTAAAAAGTGTGGCACGGCGTGACGTCACGCGGAACTTTAACGGGCTATATCTTCATGACTTTTTGTTATTGACCAATAAGAAATACGTGTCTAATATTTTTTTGATTTAAATACTGACTATACAGGAATAAGCTAACGAGCTTGAGTTTGAACTCGACTATCTTAGCCCCTTCCATCCTATCATAGTCCCACCAGCCATCTTCCGGCTTCGTCATGAGACCCTCGTTATCATGTTTAATGGTAAGTACTGAAGATAACAAAGCAAACGAGCCCAAACTCGATTATCTTAGCCCCTTCCATCATAGAGTTCCACCAGCCATCTTCCGGCTTCGTCATGAGACCCTCGCCATCATGTTTAATGGTAAGTACTGAAGATAACAAAGCAAACGAGCCCAAACTCGACTATCTTAGCCCCTTCCATCATAGAGTTCCACCAGCCATCTTCCGGTTTCATCATGAGACCCTCGCCATCATGTTTAATGGTAAGTACTGACGATAACAAAGCAAACGAGCCCAAACTCGACTATCTTAGCCCCTTCCATCATAGAGTTCCACCAGCCATCTTCCGGCTTCGTCATGAGACCCTCGCCATCATGTTTAATGGTAAGGGCTGACGATAACAAAGCAAACGAGCCCAAACTCGACTATCTTAGCCCCTTCGATCATAGAGTTCCACCAGCCATCTTCCGGCTTCGTCATGAGACCCTGGCCATCATGTTTAATGGTAAGTACTGACGATAACAAAGCAAACGAGCCTAAAGTCGACTATCTTAGCCCCTTCCATCATAGAGTTCCACCAGCCATCTTCCGGCTTCGTCATGAGACCTTCGCCATCATGTTTAATGTTAAGTACTGACGATAACAAAGCAAACGAGCCCAAACTCGACTATCTTAGCCCCTTCCATCATAGAGTTCCACCAGCCATCTTCCGGCTCCGTCATGAGACCCTCGCCATCAGTTCTCGTTGCTCCTGAGGGGCAACCACGTAACCTTTCGAACGCGCGTCAGGTAGATCCAACTCTCATTTTTCCATATAAAAATTGAAATTTAGATCTAAACTGACGCGCGTACAATGCGTTACGTAATCGACCTGGTTAGAAGCTTATAATATCAAAAATAATACTTACCCTGTTTTGCTGCGTATTACTGCTGTATTCATACACAATTGACATCGAAGTATTTTTAAGTGTCACAGTGCCGCATTGAGACATGCTCTCTCTCTGAGCTCTCGGGGGTGACTGAATATGTCATGCGTTGCTCGCGTATTATCATCATTTTTTGCCATTAGCCTGGGGAAAATCCAGGGGGAGCCTCCGGCACGACCACGCGGGAAAGTTTGTACACTGGAATACTCTACGAGTTTGCGCTCCAGTGAGATTGGTTGAACGGTATCAACCGAATCTGGGGTGTGAGTGGTGTCGAACTACTGGGAGTTTTATCGCTGGTTCGCTAAAACCTAGCCTAGCTGAGAAGAGTCCAGCAAGAAACTCAGCTAGGCCCGACTTGGGTCGGACTGACTCTACCCGGTATGCGGCGGTACCGGGACGAATAGGGACTGTATGTGTCTGTGTTGTCGCGATCTCGCGGTGGACGTCCCCGCCGGCGGGAACGCCGAAGTGTACGCGATGTGTTGGACGCCGAAAGCGCAGCGTTCCATCTTTCGATGGACGCTGTGATTTCGTCGTCCGGGTCCGTGAGTGTGTGACCGTGCGGCCCCTAATCAGTGAGCGCCGAATAACGACAGAGGAGGGAGGGATGGGAACGGAATATGCCATGCGTTGCTCGCGTATTATATTTCATCACTTTGTTCCATAGTAATTTTATATGGCGGATTTGAAGGGTGTTTAAAAAAAATCATGAGTAAATAACCAAAGCACTTTGAAATGTTAGGATTGCATTCTCTTGTAGTTAATACATTGGAGATTCTTTTTAGTAGGATTATGAAACTAAAGTATCATTTTTTTATTCAATTTTACCTAAACGCCGACACACGTTCTTCTCATTTTTTGTGCAACTTTACGGAATTGTATTTATTATAGATGATTTGAGAATATTTATAGCATATTATTGTAAACTCACTCGTAGTGATTATAATTACATATAATTTATATTTTATTGTAAAGAATTGTGAACTCCACCGTCGGAACGGTGACTGCCGTTTTTGCCGATTATGCTCGGCGCAGTCTTAAAGCTCGAGTGCGCGCTCCGGGGGGCGTGCGTGGAGTGGCACTATCCGCTGCAGCGGCGAGTAGCACGAGTTGACGGCGCGGTCAAGTATCGTGCGCGCGAGTCGGCCCGTGAAGCCGTCCAGGCTTTGCCAGCGAAGGACCCGACGGATGTCTTTATGGCCAGATGTGACGTAAAATACTTACTTAACCCATTTGGCCAAATAACGCTAATTGCGCTACGCCGTAACGCGTAGTAGCATTTTTCCGCTTTGTAGCGGAAATCGCTCGTAGACTCATTGGCAATTTGGCACATTGGCCTTGAGTGGGTTTAACAGCCTAATTCCTTAACTATATAGCAATAACCAGCCCCGTTCTTACTCCTTCGTCTGACACTAGTACCACGTGTGGTGTCGGGTTGCAATACATCCCCTTCCTTCTCGTGGGTGTCGTAAAGGGAATCGGATTAAGCTATGTTATGGGCGAGTGACTGGCAACTTGTCACTACAATAGCATATTTGTCTACGTCTTTAAAACAATAATATGGTATAATGAAAACAGCAAAAATCTATTTATTTTTCATTACTAATAAACAAAACGTACGAATATATTTGGAAAACATCAAGCTTCTACTTAATTTCCTATTTTAAAGATGTTTATCTAAGTATATAGGGATTAAAAAAAACTTGACGCTTTTTGACCAGAGATAATTGTGACGTCACCAGTATGTATTTCCGTACGATCATACTTATAATATTATACCTACTAACAGAGCCATTTTTGACATTTCATAAAAAGATGCTGATTTCACTATCAGTCAAATACCGTTTTGCCAAAAGCGGCACTAAAAATTAAATTTCATGTCTTCTGTCTCATGCCTTTCTGGTAACTCGGGCGTGAATGACTCCGTACCCACTCCATTACTCTATTGTGGTACCACAATAGCATATGTGGTGGCGTGAATGCATCGGTAGCCTTTGTTTCCGAAGATTAATTTGTCAATGCCAGGGTTGGAAGGCCGGTTCAAGGGCGGCAGCCCGGGTCTGTTTGTATTGACGTATTGCAATTATATTAGAATGACATTTATTGACCCCTCAATTCAACAACGTCCACCCGGCTGGACATAATCTTTGACCATGTTTTTCTAAGGGTTGTCGAGTGGCGACCACGTACCGGAGGGCGCAGTGTAGGTAGACCCTCAAGTCCACAAGTTGGACCGATGATCTGGTAAAGGTCGCGGGCGTCCGCTGGATGCGGGTGGCGCAGGCCCGGTCACTTTGACACTCTTTGGGGGAGGCCTATGCCAGCAGTGGACGTCTTTCGGATGATCTGATAATATTTTTTATTCTTTTCTTGACCGGAATATGGATTTGTCTGCGTCACCATGCCTGAACACATGACAGATGCAGACATGGAATTACCTGTCTATAATCATTACCTACCTGTCTATAATCAAGGCACCAAAGAGAAATTTCCAAACAAGCAAAATTTTCTATGTGGAAAGTGTGAAATTTAATTTAATAACATCATCCTTACACACTCAAGGTGCGACCACACGGCTGCTCAAAATACGCTAACGCACCGTGAAACGCAGCAAAATGTATGGAGAATACGTGACGCATACGACACGTCAACGCGTATACGTAGCGTTAAGCACCGCTGTGGTCGCTCCCTTAAATCTTGCTTCAGGGCACATCCTCAATGTAAACTTGCTTTAAGTTCTCGGGAATGTTTTCAGATTTATTTCAGAATATTTCCTTTTGTACAATTTGTACCTGTCTATATTGTTACTTGGTGCGTGGAAGCGAGTGCAAGCGACAAATTTCATAAAAATACTGCGTCAATGCGGAGAGCCAAATAGACCTGTTGTTTGAATGGTCTGTTTTCAGCTCGGTCTTATTTTTTGTCGATAATTTGTGGATTTTCTGCTAATAAAGCTGTAGCTAAAAAGATATTCGACGGTTGTACTCAGGAATACGTTTATTCGATGATAATTGTATTTATTTTTGGCGACGAAATTAATATTAAAATTAATTGTTATTTATTTTGTAATTAATTAATTGTTTCTTCGTTTATTTGATTTATTATGTTGTTATGTTTTTATTCGTCCCTTTATTCGATTATATTTTCACGAAAATATGCCTTAGCTCAATATACTTAGCGGAGCTACCCACGAAAATATACATAATTATATTTTCTTATCCTACTAATATTATAAATGCGAAAGTTTGGATGTTTAGATGTTTGGATGTTTGTTACTCAATCACGCTTAAACGGCTCAACCGATTTAGATGAAATTTTGCACGAAGATAGTCTATAACCTGGATTCAAATATAGGATAATTTTTATACCGCAGACGAAGTCGCGAGTGGAAGCTAGTACTTTATACATTTTCCAAGCAACAATGCGAGTTACCACAAACTTGATTACGTAGTGCAAATTGTTCTTAGACGTTAAGTAATGTCGGTAGCACTCAAAGTGTTAAAGGGAGTTCGTGCAGTACTAACATCCAGGCTCCGCCACAGTTTTATCTATTATCTAACTTCTAGCCCTTGTGCTTCAGCGCGGATACATAGAACTATGACCTAGGTATAAACACTTAGGACTTGTGTAAACAGGGTGTCGACACTAAATGTGCCTAGGTGATTATTCCGTAAATAATAATTTAATAAAAAAAAATCGAACTTAGTTTGGTTGAATTCTGTTGTCATTTTTAGGGTTCCGTAGTCAACAATGAACCCTTATAGTTTCGCCATATCCGTCTGTTCTGAGGCTAAGCCTTACTCCTAGAAAACAATAATTCATCATGGGTAATTTAAATCAATCACGCCGACAAGACATTAAAATAAAATCTTGATTTTTTATGGTACCTCGCCTACACCTCAGAATAAGTAAAAGTACTACGTACAAAACGTTATCTGTTAACAAATTCCCTGTTTAGGTACGTGCCTAAATGTAGCCATCTCTTTCTATCGCATGCAACGCGTTCTTTCAGGGGCGGAGCCTTAGAGCTAGGGTTGCCGCCAGCTCGACCTATGAAATTATACGTTATATAATATGTGTATTCATTAGTAATTATTTCACTGACTAAATTTTAAATTGAGCGTGAACAATGTGTTATGTTTTAATTAAAACAAAATTGATAGGTAACCTATGCAAATTAGACTTCAATGTTCATCTGAATACGTCTTCACCTATTTTTTTTGCTCCGCTTCAACTATTTTTTTTCGTCTTCACCTATTAATTTGATAGGTTACGTAAATGAGTACCAATACAAAAGAATAATAAATGTTACTCGTAATATCTAGCAGTTAAAATCTTTGGTCAGTTCATGTTTGCAAGAACGACAAGCATAATTTCATTCCACTGTTCTGCGGAATTGATATGAGAGGTTTAATTCCGTTTTCACTTGATTGTATTCTTTTATTACCGAGTTTTTGGACAAAGGTTTAATTCCGCCTTCACTTGATTGTATTCTTTTATTGCTGAGTTTTTGGACACACACACAGTGACCTTTACGTATAGAAGACAAATTATTATAACAAAGTAAGTTCTTACACAAAATCTTCATAATAATACCTAAAAAAACTGATGATATCACCACTACATTACACCAACCAGCATTAGCAACAATTCGGTGCAAATAAATTTGTTATATTCCCTCCACTTGAAGCTTTGTTAGTTTTTAAGTTAGTATTTAATTTAAATACTACATTTGCGATGCCCTTGCGGGGCTCATGTTTGATACGTCCATATTGTAACACTTACCATCTCTATGTAACATGAATGCAATAAATTATTTGATTACTTGGTTACATCTCTGTGGGTACCTATGAGATTTCATTATAATTATTTGAATTTTGACACTTGGAGACCTCATGCATCTCTAAGAAATATGTTTGTATATATTTCTCTTATTGTATTTGACATGTAAACTCTGATGTAGTTCATTCTATTACGAATAATGTACTCATACTATTTAGAGTATAGACTTATACAGTATAGAGTTATAGAGATATAGACATTTTGACTTGTAAAAGTGCCCTCGTGGCCTATTTGCTGAATATAACAATGTAGATTTGTTCCGCCTTTCTTCTTTAAGTAGGTAGTAATTTACCTAGCTACTTTGGGTATATATGATATATAGAACAGTACAGAATCACACATTTCCCTACCTTTCAGTATCCTTCTAGACCGTCCCGACAACAGCAAGAAAAATATTTTTCCGATTTTTGTCATTATTCTTACATACCGCTACGATACAGTATATTTTTGTTTTTTTTTTCATTAAGGCATTTTTACGAGGCGATAGACGATTCAAAGCGCAAACGCGTGGGTTCCGAAGCAGTGCGCGGCAACCAATGATAGACCGTTTAAAAGCGGCCGGCCAGCATATACTAGTAACGGCGCGACGAAGTCAAAGAGTGGACCGCCCTTGCGTACACGTAAAGTGGGGATGTAATTTTTTTTCTCGTGTATAGTCCCCATAGTGTGGGTATAGGTTGTTCAAAATATTATGAGTATTTTAAAACCATTTTTCAACGCGAGATATTGGGCTTTAACGCCCAAATTTTTGTTTGTGTCATAGCCGGCTAAATGGCTACTACTGCGGATGTGACAAAAAATCGTGGCAGTAGTACATATAATGAATGAAAACGGAAAACTATCACGAATAAGTAGGCATAACTAATTACCGAGTAATGGTCGACCAACTTAAAATGTAAGAAAGGCCAACTTTCGTACGAATTCGGCCGACGCAACCGCACCATTTAGTTGGCGCGCTCGGCCCGATGTAACTCAGACAGGCAGGCAACTACGGAACCCTACACGCGCGTAACCCAACACGCCCGAGGCAGATTTTTGCACATTATTATATTGTAACAAGGCGAAATAGTTGTCATTGGTAGAATAACAACGTTATTTTGTTTATTATATTACCCTCTTTAACTCTTGCCCACTGATTCGCTTGCGTTGAACTCATATAAACACACTACTTCACCCCCATGTCACACCTTTAGAATGAATTCTAAGAAAAATCTTTGCCTCCATACCACTATCTACAAACCACGTAAAAATTAGCGGTTTACGCATGAACATTTACGTGTGGCGAACGTTTGCCCTAGACATTTTTACAGGGACACAAGAAACTCAAGCATAATGGATTAGATGTTGTGTACACGACCTAATAGGATTTAGTTACACACGTGTGCACTAGGGATATTAGGGTGCCTACATAATCTCGACATGATGTGGCAAATCGATCAGTCTTAAGAGTCCGCAGTAAGCTCGGCCGAATTTGACCTTCCCATACAAACGGAGTTCGTTCTCATTTTAAAACTACGTGTTGGATTGTGACGAAACGGTACGTTGCATATACAATGACATGAGGTATATCTATGTGTGTAATTAATGTTTTATCTGTAAAGACATGGCTGTCATATCGATAGGACACAGACTGGTTAATTGACCATCATCATCATTATTTAAGAACTATTTAGGGTCTTGTCCATGGTGTAACCGCCACTGATTTTTGTCCTCTGCCAGCCACTTGACACCTTCAGACTACTCGACAGCAACTTTCTCTTTTATTTAGCTGGCGTAAGTATTTCTGGGCCATCCTCTGCGTCTCTTTCTTTTGATCTTGCCCCCCAAGATGTTTAAAAAGATGCTGTCATTCCGTATTAAGTGTCAGATAAATTCTTAAAGGGTCGGCAACGCGCATTAACACCCCTGAAGTTGCAAGAGTCAATAAGCAAGGCGTGGTATATAAAAAAACTAGTCTATGAAAATAAGTGTAGCCCCGTTATACTTCTAAAAGTATTCTATACCCACGGCTAATCTACATCGTAAGTTATGGATGTTATATGGCATGAAACCGGAGCCTTTATTCCTAGGTCTTCACTTTCCCAATTTTGCACATGCCCCATTTTTCACATCCCCAGATCTTCACTTGCCCTATTTTACACATGCTCAGTTCTTCACAGTCTCAATTCTTCACCAGGCTCAATTTTTCACATTTCCAGATCTTCACATGCTCAGTTCTTCACAGTTTCAATTCTTCACATGCCCAATTTTTCACATTTTTAGATTTTCACATTCCCAATTTTTCAATTATTCAATACCCTGTTGTTAATGTAATTTTAACTAACGGATGTCAAATGTGGCATTCTCCCCGGCGATTTGCCATATTATTCTGTCATAATCAAATTCAACAATCGATATTACACTTCTTTCGCGATCTCATTTATCTTAATTTACAAAAAGGCATAGGTTTTGTTGCATGTCTTTGTAGTTTTAATATCGGCATGCAGTTATATGGACCTATGAATGATGCCTCTATGACACATGAAATGTTGTTATGATGAGTAGGCCACAAAAAACTTCCTGCACTATCTAGTTTTTTCCTAATCTAAATAAGGGGTTTCAATCTCCACTTTCAGTAGGAAACATGCGAGCAGCCTTAAGAAATAGCTATCATCAATCTAAGACCCCCATTTTGTTTTATCCGAGACATCGATTACGTGGAGTAACCGGAGGAATCTTGATGAATCGATCGCCATGACACGGCTTCGTTAAAGTTGGATTTCAGAGACAAGCGAAATGTAGAGACATGTGATATTATTAAACTTTGACCCTATGGAAAACAGAAAGAAAGAAAAACATTTAAGTATTCACAGCACAAAACTCACATGAAAACCAATAAAAAACACAAAAATAGAATAAACGTGCCACGAAATGGCCCCGACTCAGCATGGTGTCGACCTAAGTGGCCAGTGCTGGTATTCCGTCGGGGCCACTACCACGGTTACTTATGGTAACAACACGGTTGGTCTTCCCAGACCAACCGTGTTGTTACCGCCCCTGCCCCTGCCAAGTCGAGCGAAACAGCGGCACAGCCGTACCATCCTTTTCTCGAAGCAGTTCCGGCCATTTTCGACCCCCTTTAACTTCGTTGTGGATAAAACTAGAAACCTGAATGTTCAGTATCAAGCAGGCGTTGCATAGACAATATTCAAAATTTCATTCAATTTGAACTAGTACTTTAAGAGTTATAAAGTCAGAGTTTATTAATTTTGACACTCAATCACTCACTCACTGACTGACCAACTGACCGATCATCAAAACTCTAAAGCACTTCTAGCAGACATAGAAGCTTCAAATGTAGAATACAATTAGTGTTTAGGGTATAAATCAAGGAGAAACTAAAATATTTTGCAATATCGGTCCAGTTTTCTAGATACACAAATAATTGCCAAGTTGCAGGATTTTATTTAGCAAGCAAATAAAGATTAATAAGAATGTCTGAGACTTGGCTCTACGAAATATCTCTCAACTTTTTACGGTGGAAGAGTTTCGAGACCAGGGGACCGATTTTTGACTTTCGAGCGCTCGACTCTTTCACTCGAAAACTGTCAAAAATTATGAAATGCTCTTTTGAAATGACGATAGAAAATGTAAAAACGTGCGGTATTGACCACTCGTATTCAATTCTATCGGTAGAAAGCAAGTGCCTGTGATTATGACACTACAATAGCATTTACTTTTATTTAATTTTCGAGCGTTCGAAAGTCAAAAATCGCCCCCTTGGACTCTTTTTTACATGGAATATTTTTTATGGGATTATGCTTCACTGGTAGAGCGTTAGCTACTGAAACTGAAGTAAGGCACGCGAATGTCAATCTAGAGGTCGTGGATTCGAACCCGGTACACCACTGGGTTTTTCAAAAACGTATTGTACATAATATCATCTTATATTTAACAGTAGTTTTTCGGTGAAGAAAAACATTGTGACCACCAGTCAAATTCTAGCAATGTATACTTTTCCCTCTGGGTTGGAAGGTCAGATGGTAGTCGCTTTAGTGCCTACGCCAAATCTTGGGATAAGGTGTGTATGTAAGCACTTTATTGTACACAATAACGGTAAGTGAACCCTGGGATCGTTTAAAATGTAACCGGAGAAACGTTTGGAGGATGGTGACGGTTGACTGGTAAATAAAGTCTTGAGGCATTAAGTCCGCTTTTGTTTATTTATGTTTTGTGTAATAACGTTTGTGTAAAAACTGTAAATAAATAATTGGGTACCTTATTTTACGCCAAGGTCAAGCAATTAATACATAATTTTATAGTTTTTATCCGGTGTTGACAAAAAAGTGTGCAGATTAACATAGTTAAACACAGTTACAAAGAATGGTGTTTAGTATTTTTTTTTGGTATCTTGATTAAGCCTCGTATATAATTTCACAAATATCATTCTATGATTAATTTAATTACTAATGGCAAAACTTGTTCTAATGGAAAAAATTGACAGATGGCTGGCCTACCAACATAATTGACACATACCTAATACCATACGTGTTAAGTGAAACCAATGGAGCAGCGACTGTACTCCAGAGGCTCTAGTATAAGTTTTACCGAAACAAAACGTTACGACCGCGTTCGCGTTTAGCTGTCAAATCCCATACAAATTGAGGGTAAAAGGCAAACGCGATCGTAAAGTTTTGTTTCGGTAAAACATACTAGAGCCTCAGGCAAAATACGGTTTTGAAAAACATTAATTTATAATAGCGTTCTTTATTCTAAGATGATTTATTCAAGAATCCGACAAGCTTTCCACCCGAAAGTAATTATGTAGATTTCAATGAAGCATGTATTGTCTTTTTTATACGATTTATCTTGAATATTATAGAGCAAATGTAAATGAAACAAAATAAAGACAAAAATATTTATTAATATTTTTTCTGACTTTTCAGAAGTCAGTTAACATCATTTTTTGATGTCTGAAATTTTGTCGGATTTTGTCGCTGGGTAACTATTTAATTGATAATATATCCGTTACACATAAAAAATAAGCTATTATAAATTATTTCCAAAATTGACTTTTTTTCCATACGAGTTGTCAGTTCATTTACTGGACTACTGTACCAAGTATAGGGCATCTTAAACCTCGTAATATATGCTCTCATAAATAAATGCCTATGGACAGGCATGTTATTTATGAGAGGATTAGTCTATATGATGGATGTCGTTGGCGTCAGTAAATTATGGGGTGCTGTTTAATACTAGAATGACATATTAAGATTATCGGTGTACCCTATGAACTTGGAACTTTGGATAAGTGCATTACAAGGGTATACTTGTTTACGACGCATTAATGAAGGGTACGATCTGATTAAGTACAATGTCCCCTAATGACTCACGAAGGTCACAACCACCCTTAGTGCGTGTGTAGATATTTGTATGTGGATGGTTTGCACGATATGGTTCGACAGAGGAAATTTACTTCTTCGTCGTTTTCACTCTTTACCGTGGTCCTGGTCAACATTTCAGGTGCTGGTAGCAAGCCTCACTACGCCGCCATTATTTCTGACTGCCTAAGATACCACACTAATACGCGATAAAATCCTTTTATTCAATGGTCTGACTATAATACTGGGTGATTTTGAGGCCATCATCCACAATTACCAAGCGAATAAGATGGTCATACTGATAAATTTTCCAATGTGACGAAATCGCAAAAAATAAGAGCCAATTGAGAGTTAACTGTGGCTTTATTAAGATTTCATGTAGGGAATATAGCTGTTTTTTTTTTGCGATTTAGTAGTGGGTCTCATGAAGAAAGTTGTTCAGTCGGCATCTTACCCCGAAATCAACCAATGTAATAAACAAACTTTAAGAAACAGTTTTAATAAGTTTCTGTCAAAAATTTCATTGTTAGTACAAGCTTTTATTGCCGACTGTACTTTTCTGTATACCATCATCAACTGCTCATTGAGACGATTCTAACGAGCCCATACTCGATGGGGTTATGTGGTTTTATTACGGAGTTCCTATGGCCACCTTCTGTCTCCATCATCAAAAAAGCTCGATGGTACCATAATATTGAATTGTCATCCAAACTATACTTATACCAAAAATTTCAGCTCAATCGGTCACCGGGAAGTGGGTCAAATTTAACTTGCAAGATTTGACGGACAACTTACATACTTACATACTTTTATACTTACATACGAACAAGTCAAGTTAATATAAAGCTTGTAAAAAATTCTTAAATTCAATCTCTCGTAATTTAAATAAACACAGGTTTTCATTTTAGTAATAAGCTACTAATACAATATGGAAACTTAAATTCCGAAATAAATGTTTTTATTTTATTTTATTTTTTTAAAGGGACATTTTGAGTGTCAAAGGTTTATTCTGTTTTTAAAATATTTTTTGAAAACGGATGATTAGTTTTAGACATACATTGCAAACTGGACCTCTTTATAACATTACGAGCTGATCGCGTGGCTTCGCTCACGTAATCTGAAGATCGCAGGAAAACCCGCAATCTAAAATAAAGCCTTATGTCCATCCAGAAAGTCTACGGATAACCTAATAATTTTATTGAAACCTGATCAGGAGATTACCCCTTACATACACAGTTACAATCACACGAACTTTTCCGCTTAGCTAAGTAGTTATTGGTATAGATTTGACGTATTGTGGTTAAGTATCTGGCTAGGCAGGCATTGAATGAGTTAACAATATGATCGCGAAGGTAATTCACAGAAAAGAGTTTTTCCAATAAAAACACGCATTTATTGAATTTTTTTGTGAAATGTCACCCGTTCCACTACATCATGAAAACTAGCTAAATAATATTAAGCATTAAACCAGTACCTACATACATACATACATACATTCACGCCTTTATTCCCAAAAGGCTGAGCACATGAAACGTATGTTCCAGCGCCACTTTACTTTAGCATACATGTGGGAATAAAAGATCGATAAAATGGGATATTGCAGGGGTAGGTTGTTAGCCCATCGCCCACAACACACTTCAACCCTGGTCCCTTAGTCGACCAGTACCTAGATATGAATTAAATTTAATTAAAACTAAGCTAAATCTGAAAAGGCCCTAGAGCACGTGTAGAGATACGTATCATATATGGGTAACTTTTGTGACGTAGTGGAACGAATAAAATTTCACAAATGAAAGTTCTGATTAATATGTATTTCTTTCCGGAAAATGTTCAAAGGGAAGCGTAGCACAAAGTGTGAAACAAATTTTGGCGCAGTTACCAAGCTATTTACGGACATAATAATAGAGCCCCTTATTGTACTGAAATGAAAAAGGTTGCTGAGATTGCCTTATCCGCCCACACTTTAACGGGATAAACTATTAGCATTTTTTCGCTTTACTTCGTATCATCGTCCTCCGATCGTTTCCTGGTTGAACCCAAAGGAACCCAGGGTCCGCTTTGACCCCTTATTCCAAGATTTGGCGAAAGCACTTGTTTTACGAAAGTGACCTGCCATCTGACCTTCCAACCCAGAGGGAAAACTAGACCTTGTTGGAATTGAACTGGTTTCCTTACGATGTTTTCCTTCATCGAAAAGCTTCTGTTAAATATATATATATATATATATATATATATTCTACTACAGAACGCATGATGCGCGTCGGCGGCAGTCGTTTTTCTTATTCGTTGCGTGTGATCCCAACTAACCACAGTGCGTTCCAGTGCGTGCAATTTGAGCAATATCGTGGCTGGGCCGAATACGTTTTTTTAAACCCAGTCGGACGAACCGGGGTTCTAACCCAGATTTAAGTCTCGTGCCTTACCACTCGCTTAACCACTCACTTGCTTTCGGATTTTAAAAAAGGTAGCCTAAACTGCTTGTAATTTTTAATTATCAAAGAAGCCCATACTTCGATTGGCAACCACAGTTGCCACCATTAGGGGTCTACGAAATTGGCAACTGTGATTGCCACAAGCAAGTGAGTGAGTAGCTCTAGCAGTAGTTTTAGATACTGTATAATGTACTGTAATTTCGAGAGTACCCTTGGCAAGCACCTCATCAGCGCCCCCCCTAGCGAATAAAAATGTCGCGTCTCTTTGGAACCCCGCGTCCCTAGGTACGTGCTTAGTTTGCCTATATCGATTATCCGCCTCCGACCGTATGTTTGAAGTGTATTTAAGCAGTTTATAATAGCGACACATTTGCATGATTAATTACAGGATGCTTTGAAACACGGTATTCTCACCACTTAATTACTAACAATAACTGATTCGGAGAAGTTAGTCATTTTATTTTCAACCATGTTGGGGTCTGATTAAGATTGAGTTTGCATGAAGCTTTTTCGCTCGTTTCGTTATAAAGGATTATAACACGGTAGATTCCAAGTCTACGCGTTCCTGATTAATGATGAATTGATTTAATCATACCACGCATCATTTGCCGCAATCAATCATTGCTGATAACACCATGGACTTTCGCGACATTTATTGACATTAAGTACCTATAGGTAAATAAATAGAAAAACCAGGTTATTTTACTAACAAAACATCTACTTAGCCCAAAACTGAAAATGGGTCGTAAATACACTAGAAAACAATTCAGTTCCTACTATTTCATCAACGAAAGTTTTATAAAATGTTTACAGAATTTTGTAAACAACTTATTTCACAAATTAAGGGGATGCGCCCCTTTTACGTAAACCATGGCCCCATGTGAGGTATACGCTTAAGTCTTCCGCGCACGAGAAAACGATATGCAGCATTGTTCAGGAATACGTTTTTTGGACAAATTAATATAACTTCCAAATTCCGTATCATGGTCGGCCTTATCACACGATAAGTGATAGGATAGAGCGTCCGTCACTGGCTGACACCGTTCGATAGAACGAGACCACACACCATCTTGTCACTTATCGCGTGATAAGGCCGACCATGATACGGGGTCTCATGTTTCGGGTATAATCAGAGAAACAATCCTGTAGTCAAGTCACATGCCTATATAAAAATCAGACCCTAGTTTTTTGACGACTGTTTCCTTAATGGTTGATTGCGTTACATTTTGTACGTTTGTTAAGTTGATCTAAATGTATTTCTTTTGTGTGGAAAAATAACAGTTGAGTTATCCCAACACTAGTTCAAAAAGTTATGCAATTACCCTCCTGGTCTGGATTGATTGCTTAACGTTTCGTACGTACGTGAGGTAGATCTGAATAACGCGATATTTTCCATTTCACGACCTTAAGTTTGTTATTGAAATGTCAAAACTGTTGTTTTCGTCCCACAAATGGGTCATGTCTAAACTTAGTAAACAACGTTGACACCATGCTAATGGGAGCAAGAATCTGTGCTGGTTGATTAAGCAACATTGTGCTTAATTTAACCAAGAAACAAGGTTTATTTACTTCATTACAATACTTCATTTTACATTTAGGATGGGTTGCACTAAACCGTCTGTAATGTAAGCAGTTTATCTGAATGTATGGGTATTTTGGCAAGTTTCTATAGAATGACAGCTGTCGGCGATATTTGACGTTGATTGGTCTGTAATTTTATTATAAGTTGGTGCAACCCACCCGTAGGCACTGGTCTCACCGCCGCGCCGGCTAGTAAGCTAGAAAAGTTGGGCGAGTAGCATTACATTGCGGATCTGTAAAAGTCGATTGATTACACTGTGCCTGGTCAGCACGCAATGAACCGTTACTCGCCCAACTTTTCTAGCTTACTAGCCGGCGGTGGGACCAGTGCCTTAGCATTTTTTGATAATCATGTTCAATTTTTTTTACATGTAAATATATTTTACTTTGATCGTGCAGTATTTACTTTTCTGTTAGGGTAGCGCCTCCACTTTCTCCTCAGTGTTATTCCGGTAGCATCCTTTAAAA
The DNA here is from genome assembly GCA_947049275.1 of Epinotia bilunana. NCBI lineage: Eukaryota > Metazoa > Arthropoda > Insecta > Lepidoptera > Tortricidae > Epinotia > Epinotia bilunana. The sequence continues at coordinate 8,552,617 of OX346273.1, read as the reverse complement.
TGAATCAATAGAAAATGGAAACTTGCGTGTCCTTTGTTTGTTTTTTGTGAGTGATATTGGCTGTGCGATATTACGAATTGATGGGTTGCCAAAATGATTTAATATCATGACGCCGCGTTTATGGAGTGACGCGTCTCGCGCGACACTTTTTTGATGCCCATGGCTTTCAAACAGAAGCATTAAATGTCCTGACACTAAATAAGCTGCATCAATTCGCAAATTAAATAAGTATTTTTTTACGATCACGAAATATATAGCATATTGAGAAAATACGTCTGTAGCAACAAGCCAAGCAAAGTTGCATTCATACTGATGATCTAACGAGATGCTCTCTGACGCACAGTGACGCCTAAAACCTACCTTACACTAAATGTATAAGAAACGTCAGATAAGTGTGAATCAGGCTTAATAAGGCGCGCGGATTGAGCAACAATAGCTTCTCGGTCGGTTGACTTGACTGCCTAACTTCGCGCGACTAGCGGTGCCGATGGCGGTGAGCAGTTAGCATTCGAAACAAATGCACAGAGACGGTGAGGCATGCCACGAGCCGCCGCGGTCGCGGGTCACGCGAAGCTACTCAAGCAACAGGCGGCAGCGGGGCGCAACGCTACCAGCGGCGGGAATAAATGTACGGGCCAGTAGGTGGGAGTAGGTATAGTCGTTCGGTTTGAGTTGTGTCCAATCCATTGTCTCATTGTGCGGGTTTGCGACCTCATTATGGTCCGTCATAAAAGATAAGCACACTTCGTACATAAAAACTGCATGCGTTAACATTTTACTGGATTTACAACTCTAGGGCCTTTGCCAAAAGTTTAAATTGCTTTAATAGAAATGTGACGTTTCTGACGTTTACCTGAGCACTGAGAATCGAACAAGTACAAAGGTACCTGGACCGTCATTTTCCTATTAGTGCACTTGTAACCTATTACTTAGGGACATAGAATCGATATTCAATTGAACTTTCTGGGTGGCTGTAATGACTTTTTACAATATGGTAATTTTGGTGTTTTGCGGTTTCACTTGGCAAAGGCATTGTTCCTTTAAGTAGATTGGACACAACTCAAACCAAACGACTATACCACGACTACCGCTATGACGTAGGCTATTGTAATGATGTTCTCTTATAAATATACAAGTCCTATCACATCACTATTAAATCAGTTGTATCAATTAGCTCGATCTAAAAGCAAATTAGAAACAGTGGACCCGTACCCAAGACTCATTGTAAGTCATGCATAAAGACAAAAGTTAAAAGGATACACAGTTTACTATCTGACTTCATCAGGTATGAAATTGTATTCAAATGGGAAGGTTGAAGGGTTGGTTTAATTCGTACAAGGGTATAAAAAGGGTTAAATTAAATTAAAAGGACGGGACGGACACTTATCGTTAAATTACGTTGTAAATATAATTGTATTGTTGAGTGGGTTTTTCGAAGTACCAATTACTCTTCAAGTGGATTATTTGTAGAATATTTTTCGTTTTAATCGGAGTCCGTCAGATTTGTATTCATCTGACATATTATATGACTAACAATGCAATTTATAATTGTTGTGTTCAATACTAATAATTCTAAAGAGGAAAACTGTGAGGGATGTAGCTAATATAGTAGCTTTGTAATTTTGTATGTGGTGTGGAAGGTAATATACTGTTAACAAACTACCTACTTCCTTTTTTTTTCTTTGCAAGTTTAAACCTAAAATATGCATACCGGTTTCAATTCATCCGATTTAGAAAAAAAAGAGACTCCACTGTCACAGCATAGTACAATAATTTAATTGCCAACACAGAAAACACGTGTTAAAGGTTCTGTTCAGTTCTTAAATAGTATGCTCAGTTCAATTTTGCCACACTTTCACTTACTCTCCGGAAGAATGCCGTTCCTTTCCACTTTTCTTGCAAAAACCATTATCAAATATTACTCACCCTCAACCTCGCTATGACACAATCAAATTCAATTTACATTCCTGGCTTCCGTTATTAATTTATTAACACAGCGGACGACAATTAGGTTTATGCAAATCTCTGGATTCGTCAGTCGGGGCGGAAGTAATTCGTCTAAGACATTTCTACTTCAGAGATTGTGTCCACCTGGAGTGACGTTAACTTAGATAGCATACTTTTGGGGTATCTCGCCGGGTTTTATACGTGAATTGGATGCCTATTATTATTACTGGTTGTAAAGGTTCACAGAAAAATTGTAGTAAAGTACGGACATACTTGATTCGAGGTAAATATTCTTGAACCAAGAAAGATTAAGAAAGACTTGTTATCTGTAATGTAGCGAAATTATCTTGAGCCAAGAGTTATTTCTCTTGAACTATGAGAAGCATTTTTAATTTAAGATGATATTATGTTTCATTCATAATAAGGGTCTTAATTATTTATTTCTTAATTCAAGTTTTTATTGTGTCGAATATATTATATATGACATGAGGTTCACTAATGTTAGACCAAACAACTTTTGGCCACATGTTTAATTTGACAAAAGTTTCATTTGACCTAATCCATTTTTTCTTAAATAGAAAGCTTTAAGGATTATTATAAAACAAACCTAACCTAACCTAATGACTTCTATTTGATGATATTCAAGGAATACCCGAAAATACCACTGTTTTGACGAAAAATGCATTAGGTCAAATGAAACATTTGTCAAATGATACATTTGGCTAAAAGTTGTTTGGTCAAGAGACAGGACCCCATGATATGAATTACTGCCCAGCTAGCACGATAGTTTTTATTGGGTTAGGTTCGTAAGGACTAGATTGCATAACGACTCTATAAGCAAAACGTCTTAGTTGCATAAGGTCTTGGTAAGCACAATGCCCTTTTTTGCAGAATGCCCTAGTGAGTAGAATGTCTTAGTTGTTCGATCGACAACTATAGCATAACGCCCGAAGTTGCAAAATGACTAATAGAGTTTACGTCCAAGTTATTAATACGTCTTGATTGTAAAACGACGCATAAGGAAAAGTGTCTGGATAGCATAATTATGGTCTTGGTAGCAAAACGTAAAATTATTCGATAAACACATTATTTACTTTAATAATATTATTTAAAGATAAAACTCAATTGACAGTTAAGATTATTGAACAATAAGTACATTATCTTTGATTTTAAGTGGCCAGCAACTCGACTTTGAAGTTTCTTTATCAAAGAGTTCCTTCACAAACTACGTCGTTATGCCATTTAGACGTTATTAATGTTTGACGATATGCCTACCTAGTCGTTTTGCTATTACAACATTTTGATATTAGGGCGTTATACAAACAAGACGTAATAGAACAAGTCCAATCTTAAACCCGGGCATTCTACTATTAAGACGTTTGTACAATTAGACATTTTAGCTACCAAGACCTTATGCAACTAAGACGTTTTGCTTATAGAGTCGTTATGCAATCTTCAGTCCTTACGAACCTAACCCGTTTTATTGTCACGGGTTGCGTTCCAAATGTACCAAAACATCACGTAAAACATGACCATAAAACCTTTCATAGCATTTTAGGTACGTGGTGTGGCTGATGACCATTGAGATATTCCGATGGAAATGGAGTTGGCCGTAGGTAGGTACTTCATAATACGCATGGTAATCCCAAGTTAGGGCTAGATATTAATGATCTTGGAAAGCATTTGACGACTGTTATTTAAAAAAACGGTACTTTTTCACGTATAATTAACCTGAATATTTACCTCGTTGAGGTATTCCGGCATTTGACACATTCAAAACGTAAGGTTAATACGCAATTAAAGTCCCGTTTTGTAAAAATAACGTGTGAGTATCGTGAAAGTTTAAACCAATATATTTGATACATGCACAAATAATTCTTATAATTTAACAATTAATCAATAAAAGCTTGTTATAAGAAATGTAATTTAAGCATCAGCTTTTATTGACAGCGTGGATATATGAAACGCACGTAAATATTCCCGACAACTCTGGCCATCCACACACATTTATTATTCGTAAATCACGGTTAATTCAAAAGCTTTTGTGTAGGTACTCATGGAGTGCTTTTTACCCGAAAGGACCTGTTAAAATCGGAAGCGGTACATCAACAAATGGACAGGATAATGGAATGATATTTGCCTCGGTTTCACCACACCTAAAGTGATATTTGTTTCATAAATTCATACCTGCATACACCATTTGCAAAGTGACAAAGACCCGGCACTTTTTTATACTTCGCCGGTGAAATACAAACAATTATAGTAGCACCATAACCTATGCAGCCGAAAGACGTCCACTGCTGGACATAGGCCTCCCCCAAAGGGTGCCACAATGACCGGTCCTGCGCCACCCGCATCCAGCGGACTGCCGCGACCTTAAGACAAGGGTTACACGATCAGTTTGGCGTCAGTTCAGTCCATCAGTTTGCTCAGAATGACGCGAGAATTATCGTCTAACCAGTTGACTGACGGACTGATGGTCTAGAATGACAAAAATTAAATATTTTAAAATATTTTTATCATTCTGTTGTGATTGACATCAGACTGATACCAGACTGATCGTGTAACCGCTCGAATCATTCTCGCGTCAGTCACCGTCCGCGACGCAATGGAGCAAGACGTGCCAAACGACGAAGCGTTGCCGCCGCCGCCCGCGCCGCTGCCGAGCGCTTCACTCCCGCCACCGCCAATCGAGATAGAAAAAGAATTCATTCTCGCATTCGAGTCCTTGCCAGAGTTATGGGATAAAACCCATACTTTTTATATCAATAAATACAAGAGAAATGACGCTTTGCGAAAACTCCTCAATATATATATAAAAATTAAACCCGGGGCAACTATAGAGGATGCCAAAAAAAAAAAAAAGTTTATTTTTTTACGGTCCAACTACAGGAGAGAGCTGAAGAAAATTATTTCATCGCGAAGATCGGGGTCTAGTACAGATGACTTATACCGTCCAAAAAGTTGGACTTTCGAATATCTTAAATTTTTGGATAAATTTGAGCAGCCTGTTCCGGTAGATCGGGTAAGTAAGAACATATTTTCTATGTATAGTGTAGGTACATAATGACGACCTCTGTAGCCTAGTTGGTAGTGACCCTGCCTACGAAGCTGGAGGTCCCGGGTTCAAATCCCGGTAAGGGCATTTATTTGTGTGATGAGCACGAATATTTGTTCCCGAGTCATGGATGTTTTCTATGTATTTAAGTATGTATTTATCTATACAAGTATATATATATATCGTAGTCTAGTACCCATACTACAAGCTTTGCTTAGTTTGGGCCTAGTTCGATTTGTGTAAGATTGTCCCCAAATATTTATTTATTTATTTATAATACGGTAGGTAGGTAGGTAGATGTTAATAACTCACAAAATAAAACAAAGTAGGTATAATGCTGTTAAATTATTATTGTATGTTCTCAATTCACTATTGAAGGTCATTTTTGCTAATTTCCAATTTACCCTCATGACTAAAGTAATGGCAGAGTCTTTCTCTTATCTGTTTGGCATCATTAGTTGAATTTCGGGTAGGAGTGGGTTCCAAATCGGTCAATTCAATATCAGTAGCTTTTGTAACTTTCCAGTTTGATGCCAAGTAGCGACGGGATTTGGTTTTCATGAAGTAGTTATGTAAATAACAGCAAGCCGTTACTATGGTTGAGGCTTTTCGTGGCTCAAAGCATATTGCCTTTTGAAATACACCGAATTTTTTTGTTATTATACCAAAAGCACCTTCAATAACTGATCTAGCTCGTGACAGCCGCCTGTTAAATTCTTTTCGCTCATTATTATTGATACATGCACTTTGTGGATATGGCTTCATTAAATTTTTCCCTAGTGCAAAAGCCTCATCAGATATAAAAACAAAAGGAAAACTTTCGGTTGTGTATGGCAATGGCGATGGTTCTGGTATATCTAATTCGCCTTTACTATAGAGATCCCAGAATTTTGTGTAAAACAGGACACCACCATCCGATACTCGACCATTCGCACCAACGTCAATCATTATGAATTCCTTATTTGCATTTGCCAGTGCCATCAAGACGATACTAAAATGACCTTTATAATTAAAATAAAGTGACCCTGAGTGTTCTGGTCTTTGGATCTTGACATGTTTACCATCCAAAGCTCCCAAAGAATTCCAAAATTGATATTTATCACCAAAATCAGCGGCAATTCTTTTCCATTCCTCTTTCGACGGCTTCTGAAATGGAAAAAAAATAGTAGAAGTTGATATAGTACGTTTTCTTTTTTCAGGCTAGTGATGATAATCAGAATGAAGCTGAATCTGATCAAGCTCAAAAAGAGCAAGAAGTTGCTGCGACTATTTCTTCATTCGTGGCAGCCCCACAACCACCCGCAAGACCGCCTCCTCTTAGTTCCAAGAAAAGTGTCCTTAAAACACAAAATGAATTACTGGAACGAGCATGCAATTATTTATCAGAACCCCAAGTTAGTGGTGCTCGTTCAATAGCATTTGACTGGGCAGAAACGTTAGAACGACTGACCCCTACTCAAAGGTTATATGCCAAGAAGGCCATTAATGATGTGCTATTTGAAGCGGAATTGGGAAATTTGCACAGATACTCAGTTCAAATAAATGTAACATCAATCCCTTCACCTGCACCATCTCCCTTTTGCCCATCTCCACCTGAACCATCTTCCTACTCACACACAACATCTCTCGAGTACATCCAAAGCCCTGTCACAGCTCCTCCCGCGCATTCTTCCAACAACATCCAAACCCAAGCCAGAGCTTCACCCGCACAATCACCCATCTACATTCAAACCCCTGTCACATCTCCCACGCATTCTTCCAACAACATCCAAACCCAAGCCAGAGCTCCTCCTGCACAATCACCAATCTATATTCACACCCCTGTCACAGCACAATCACGCATCTACACCCAAACCCAAGCCGCAGCTCCCGCACAACCTCCGGTCTACACTCTTCACATTCCGTCCCCATCTTCTATGTCTCAAGACAGCGAATATACAGCTGGTTCGTTATTCGCTCAATTTGAAGCGGAATAATAATATGATGATTAAATTAGTAACCTAAACAATTACATAGTGCCATTTTAATTACATTGTTGATTTGTAAGCAAAATAATAAAAATTATTAATAAATCGTTTTTTTTTACTTACCCTTATATAAGGCTGTAGGACATAAATTAATACTTCGCATGTCTGAATAATTGACTGACTGATGGCAGCAGGTGACATTACTGCAGAATATTTAAGATCTTTAATATTCCTTCCAGTAGCAAGGTATCGTAAAGTGACAGCTAATCTTTCTTCGGCGGATATTGCTTTCCTCATACAGGTATCTTGTTTTTCCAAATATGGTTTGACCATTTGCAACAGATGATCGTAGCAGGCTTCTTTCATTCGATAGTAATTTTGGAAGTCTTCTTCTTCATCCTGTTGTCGTATTTCATTTAATAAATTAAGATGCGTGTAATGTTCTCTTTTTTGTAGCCAGGTTTTCATCCATCGCTTCCTTTTTACGCGTTTCTTGAGCAGTAAAGCGATAATTATAATAGCACAGGCTCTTTTTTTCTTCAAAATATCCATGGCTTGGCAGGATCAGGTGACTCACTTGACTGTCGTCTTCACTTTACAAATGCTGACTACGTAAGTTTTATCAGTCTGCTGTCAGTCTAGACTGAGCGTGTAACTGTGTTTTTCATCCATCATTCTGGCATCAGTCTTAGCCGGACCAAACTGATGGACTGAACTGACGCCAAACTGATCGTGTAACCCTTGTCTTACCAGGTCATCAGTCCACCTTGTGGGGGGCCTACCCACGCTGCGCCTTCCGGTACGTGGTCGCCACTCGAGAACCTTTCACCCTTCCACCTCGTCCCGCATGTTCAATTGTTTGCCGGGACCTGTACCTACAAAGCCAGAACTTATGTGGTTGTTATGGCGCAACCTTCTTCAAAGTGGAGTACGAGTAAGTACTGCTTAGCTCGCATTTTAAAATACTCGTGCTTCGTGGGTGCTGCATTTTTGAAACCGTCGATAATCGTAAGTTACATTCGATAAAATCTCTTTTTACCCGACTGCCGAAGGAGAGGAGGGCTATGTTTATTCGAGCGTATGTATGTATGTACGTGACCTTATTCTTTGGCACGCTCTGCAGCCTAAACCGTTTGACGGATTTCGACATATGAGGTGTCGTTGGATTCCTCTTGATCGTGGGAGTGACATAGGCTATAAAATTTGAAAAAAGCAGTTGGGTTTTCTGAAAAATATTTTAATTTCACTTGTTTTCATGTAAAGTTTGGCAGTTTTATGTGGAAGACTGCTACTGGAACTCACTTCCGGCAAACCTTTTTCCAGCTACTTATAACTTGGATCGTTTCAAGATGAGAGTGAATAGGCACTATCTAGGTTTGCATGTAAAACCCTCGACCTCATCATCACTTACCATCAGGTGAGATAGTGGTTAAATCCGTGCCTACTCGTCATATTGTTTTTAGGGTTCCGTAGCCAAATGGCAAAAACAGAACCCTTATGGATTCGTCATGTCTGTCTTTCTGTCTGTCCGTCCGTCCGTATGATGTCACAGCCACTTTTTTCCGAAACTATAAGAACTATACTGTTGAAACTTGGTAAGTAGATGTATTGGGTCACAACCCGCATTAAAATTTTCACACGAAAATAGAAAAAACTAAATAAATTTTGGGGGTTCCCCATACTTAGAACTGAAACTCAAAAACAATTAATTTCATCAAACCCTTACGTGTGGGGTCGATCTATGGATAGGTCTTCAAAAATGATATTGAGGTTTCTAATATAATTTCTTTCTAAACTGAATCGTTTGCGCGAGAGACACTTCCAAAGTGGTAAAATGTGTGTCCCCCCCCCCCCCTGTAACTTCTGAAATAAGAGAATGCTAAAACTAAAAAAAATATATGATGTTCATTACCATGCAAACTTCCACCGAAATTTGGTTTGAACGAGATCTAGTAAGTAGTTTTTTGTAATAAGTCATAAATCGTAAACGTGAGTTTTTTAATGATAAGAGCGTGAACTGAATGGAGAAATAATAATATATAATAAATTGTATCTAATTAATAAATTTGTAAGATTTTATTAGTATAAGATAATTAGTCTGTAAAAGAAAAGGAAGACCTACTCAATGTTTAACATTATTATTTTTTCAATTGCTTTGCCCTTCCAGGGTTCATATTGATCTGTTACCATTACATTAAGAACTGTATACTTAACTAACATGAGTGCAATAAATGATGATGAAATATGAAATAAACAGCAATTTACCTTTCATTCAACGGATAATGGTACGGAACCCTTTGTGCGCGAGTCCGACTCGCACTTGGCTGGTTTTTTATTTACGTAAAGTGTGGTTAGTGCATGTGTCCAACGCATACAAAATTGTATCCATATTTCCTGTTCATAGAAATGATAATGCTGATTCGTCATCAATATCACATTTCAATTGTCAATGAGCTAGCTAATCTGAAATGCGAAATTGCTTTTGGTTAATCTGTTTATCGCCGATTTAATTTTGACCGTTAATTATTTTTTGATTATTCACATCACTAGTTTGGCTAGCCGTGACTTAGTTATGATTTAGTAAATAAGGCTTCAAATTACATTTATAGATCAATCTAAGACTTACATTTTGCAATATATTTTGGTTCTTACTTACACACGCGCTGAGCTATCATTAAAACAACGAGCGATAAATGCTGAAATCAAATAAGAATGCAAGAGACGTACGTCTTAATAAGACGCCTTCACCAAATTGCTTATGTGCTTATTGAATGGCTGAAGATTAATTGAAGCTTGATAGGAATGTCATAGGGATATCATTAAAACAGGTATTCAATAAAAACCCTAAGAAAAACGGTCAATTTATTGCAGATGTTAAAATAAATACAATTCTTAAAGAACTGTTTTGTTTAAAAACCTGGACCAGTTTACCACAAAGACTGAATCGGCCTGTATTGAACCAGATTATAATTTCACTAGATGAGTTCAGTGATTTGATCAAGCGGCTGACTAACAGAACTATACATTTTTCCAAGTTATCATGAATTAAAGCTGCCATTTCAATGCAATAATTACAGTTGGTCATAGAGCATTTGTTTTTAGTTTAAATAAATAGTGTAAACGGACTCAAAATAAAAAACCGGCCAAGGGCGTGTCGGGCCACGCTCAGTGTAGGGTTCCGTAGTTTTTCGTCCGTCACAGTAAGTGTCCCCACTTAAGCGTTAAAAAAATGGGCTATTTGTTACATTGAGTTGACATATTAAGTACAAAACCCTAAAACCATAAATCCGATATTTTACTTTATTTCAAAGCACGTCATTTCAGAGTTTTCAGAGCATGAGAGATGATAAGAGTATTTGTATTGTATTGTATTGTACATTTTAATCGTTATTTGTTATTCGGCACAAGTGCTTGTGTTGAAATCCGAGCTAGCAAAGCGGTTAGTTCAATGTGAGCGTTCCGCGTACAGCGACATCTATCGGCAAATGAAGTAAACTATTGCGCGCGAGCTTAAAGTATGGAAGATGATTTTTATGGGATAATTCTTTATTGCGTGAACCGATTTTCACCGTTTTTTTACTTTATTTGAAAGCACGTCATTTCATAGTGTAGAAATTACAGATAGAATAAACACCTGCTTACACGGTTAAATTACAAACGTAGTTCAGAAATTATTTTGTATTTTTTTAAAACTATTTAACCTATCAAGTTCAAAATAATTTTCCTAGAAAGTTTTTATAAAGTTCTATCTGAGATTTTTTTCATATTTTTAAAACATGGTCAAAAGTTAGAGGGGGGGGGACACATTTTTTTTATTCTGGAGCGATTATCTCCGAAAAAATTAACATTATCAAAAAATTATTCTAGCAAACCCCTATTCATTTTAAATACCTTTCCAACAATATATGACACGTTAGGGTTGAAATGAAAAAAAAAACAATCCTCACGTTACGTATAGGGGAGGTACCCTAATAAAAAAAAACACTTTTTATTTTACCATTTTGTCGGCGTGTTGATATACATATTAGTACCAAATTTCAGCTTTCTAGTGCTAACGGTTACTGAGATTATCCGCGGACGGACGGACAGACAAAGCGAAACTAAAAGGGTTCCTAGTCGACTACGGAACCCTAAAAAGGGATTACCGGCTACTTAGATATACGAGGCTGGCAATGCCTTAATTAGTGACGAGGCATGTATACCTATAAAATATACTAGTGGTTCCGTGAGCCGTAGAACTCGCGAGACTGTCTGTGACTCGACAAAAAAAAGTGCAAAATTTCACGAGAATCGGTTGAGAAATGCAACCTTTAGAGGAGAGCAGTCGCACAGCGGATCTGAGACCGGACAGACAAACGGTTTTCGGCCAAAGCTGAAGCATAAAACTTCGTTCACTTCGCTCGCTCGTTGGATAAAAAGCTCCAAGTTTTATTTTATATCTGCATGTCGATCACGTAACGCATTGTACGTACGTTATATAGATCTAAATGTCAATTTTTATATGGGAAAATGACAGACTGTCCTAACGTGCGTTCAAAACGTTTTGTGATTACCCACCTGAACGCCATAACGATGCGTCACAAATTGATATTGTTAAGTCCGCCTTTTGTACTATAAGATATTCTTTTGTGCAATAAAGCTTAAATAAATAAATAAATAAATATTAAAACTTTTCATTCAATTTTATACAAATTTTCACAAAGGATCTTTCGTGTCATCGCACCCGAAACGTAATACTTCGCAGCTTAAATATTACAAGAAACATAACTACAACATTTCATTGCATGTTTAATATAGAGGCCGGCAACCCCTTTTCACGCCGAGGTATGTATAGTGTTTTTCTCAAACATGCAATGAAATAAATTAAAAAAACTCCAAGAAATCAAACTTTAATTTTCATGGCTGGACGCCGTGATCCTGTGCCACAAATAGTGGAATGGAAATTAAAAAAGACCATCTTGCCAGTCTAGGCCTCCAGATTTGTATGAAATGCCATTACGGGTCTCTCGTCCCGCTGCGCCCGAAACGTGATATTTCGAAGCCCATTGTGAAGAACACAACGTCAATATTTCATTGCATGTTTGAGAAAACGTTTTTTGTAGCCTTGATTTGTTCATGCCCTAAGCTAAATAGTTTCCACCAGTAAACAACACACTGGCAGTATTTGAGATAGAACCAATTCCAAACTTCAAACTTCAAATATTTATTGCCACAAAGACTTATAATAGATATTTGACTAGATTTATTTAGATTCAAAGAGAATTCGAACTGTCTATGGAAATTAATTGTTTATTATTTTCAAAGTCGGTATTAGTAGTAATTTGTAGTAGTTAAATACAAGAATATCATGTAAACCATAATTTATCGTCGCGGGCAGAAGCTAGTTTAAAATAAATTAATTTCATCGTAGTAAAACTAATAGTCAAGTGTTGTTGTAGACCGCGAGCAAATAACAAACGAGACCAAATAATGAGAATGTGAAATCGAATTTGCTTTCCAAACCGGTATCTAAAATGTCATGTTATAGAAAACAGCACTTTATTGGCTGCGTTTTAGAATTCATTTTCTAAACACATAAATGATAAATAATAAACGATTTCAACTGTTATAACATCAGTTTTTATTTTCTTAAGTTTCAATCTTGTGTGTGTGCTAAATAATTGCACTTAAACAAAGAACGGTTATCTCTCCTGCTTTGCTTTGCTAATCTCTCCGTCACAAAAAGTTTTAGTTACATACTGAAAAAAACTTTATGTGTTTATTACACTTTAACTGCCTGGAACCCTGCCTGGCGGCGCCTACGCCGTAGGCGCTATTCGCTACATACGAGAAAAACAACGGGGTCGGCTACAATAGTAGCACTTAGCTATTTCTGGCAGTGCATGTGTTAATTAAACATAATTTAAAAAATAAATAATAGAGGTGCAATCTACCAAAAGTATTGAAGTGTAAGTACATTTATTATTTGTTGTGTAAGTTTGCTTCTATGCCCACCTTTAGGTTAACTTATAGCTTAGACTTAACTATAGCTAATTATCCTATTGATAAACAAAAATGGATACTATTAGACAAGATGGGTGGAACATATTTAATGAATTATTTTGTTGGAACCTTTCTTCGAAAGTTGGAAAGTTCTTCAGACGGCCTTGAAAAAGTAAAAGTTCTGTAGAAATCTAGATTATTTGAAAGTTTGCAAAAGTAAAATTATTTTGGAAACTAACTGATAAGTTTATTTGAACTTCACTTTATTATAACGAGTTTAAATAGATACATATGTAAAAGTAAAACGTGTTATCTTACCCAAGTTATCTTACTTCTTTTCTTTGCGGCTGTCGCAGAGCAAATGATTGCAAAACAAATGTACAAGTCATGACACTATTCTTTTGTTTTCAGCAAACAACGTACACATATCTATTCTCAGTTAAACGGGACCGTGTTGCCGGTAGAAAGAAATATATTTTTCGCCCTGGTTTTCTACGCCAGTATCGCTACAGACAACCGATTGATACTTTATTCCTTGTACACATTTAACTTAATTTTAACAAACCACTTGACTTGGTTGACCTTATTTATAATAAAATTATTGGATTAATTTTACTTAAGACTAATTTTTTATTATTTTATACATTTTTAATTTTTAAATTATTATTTATTACAAATTATTTTTACAAATCATTTTACAAATTATTTTTACAAATTATTTTTACGAATTATTTTAATATTTTAGAAAGTGCCTAGTGATTATTATATTTTTTATACTTTAACTTTTTTACTAGTCAAATAAATTTAAACTTATTTTATATTTTAAATATTTGTTGTATTGTAATAATTAACTGTAACGTTTGCTATGCCCTAACGGGGTCCTGTGCATTGCCTAGCTTTAAGATGCATGTGTCAATTGTACAAGGTTGCAAATAAATAAATTGAAATTGAAATATTTCAGTTCTCTGTGGTTGACGCAGAAACCTATCTTTTACGAAATAAAAAATTAACTAAACGCTGCGTTATTTGTGAATATGACCAATGTCAAGGACTTTATTAGCAGTATGTTTAATTGACTGGACTCTGATCGTGTTGAATGCCTTACCGAATAGAGTATAGTGATACCCTTTGTCAAATAATAAATAACTTAGATAAGTAAAAATACCCCCGGCATTTTTATTATAAAGTTCAATATTTAAAAACTGGCTTAACCGATTTTGTAGACACGTAGCTTTAAACCATCTCGATCACGTGAGCTCTCGGACAAAAAACGCATTACAATCGGTTGATTGGTATAGAAGCTACGATGCCACAGACAGACCGACAGACACACAGACACGTCAAACTACAACACCCCTCTTTTTGTGTCTTGGGTTAGAAACGACCTCAGAAGATGCAACGTCACGTATTCTCAGGATAATGAATGACCTTGCGTGTCAAACGTACATAAATTATAGTGTTGGAATGTGGAAGAGAGCCAATGAAGTTGTATGATAAATTATGTTCCTTTTCGGGCGTCCCGGGAGTTTCCTTAGACTCTTACAGCGCTATTTTCATGTGTCTTAATTAAAATGTAGGTTTTATGGTTACTTTGTTTAAATAGAGTGAGTGTTGTCGGGCTGGACATTGCTTGCCTCTAAGTTTGTGGTTGTTTATATTGATTTTTATTTTTAATATTTTTCATTTTAATTTACTTGCTGACTTAATGTCTGCTTTTTTCTTTTATGATAGTTCGTCATTTTTATTTTTATTACTGTTTAATTTTGTATTGTTTTTTTATTTTTATTTTTTTGTTTTTTTCTCACTTTTCTTGTATTGTGTTATAACCATTTCGTGCAACACCCTTTTTCCATACCTACTTTTACTGTTTTTTATTCCTGTTGTGTTGTGTTGTCACGAATAAATGTTTTCTACTTATAAATAGAATTAGAAAGTTATGGTAGCCTGGTGGTTCGGGCATGCGGCTGTCAAACGCTCGTACCAACCAGTGAGTTTTTACGAAGAAATTCAAAGACGTATGTGAAGTCCCCAATGCGCAACTGAGCTAGCGTGGGTCTACTACCTGTTCTCTTTCATTAATTAGAGGCCTGTGCCCAGCAGTGGGACGGTATATAGCTTCATGATGATGATGATGATGATTTTGATGATAATGTACATGATATAATGTTTAAACAATTGCCAGTATTAACATTTGTTTTTAAATTTGAAACTGCTAGTACGACTTAATAACGGTACTAACATATTTGTAGTTTAAGAGTCCGCAGTAAGCTCGATTCTCCATACAAACGTAGTTACGCTCTCATTTTAAAACTGCCTGTTGGATTGTAACGAAACTTTTCATATACAATGACATGAGGTATATCTATGTCTGTAATTAGTTTATGTAGCTTCAAATGTCATAGTAAAAAAAATACAGCGAATTTAAGTTTTTCATACAAAACTGGTTTTTGCTGTATTTCGTTTGTTTAATAAACTGGAACCATATAAACTAATTACAGACATAGATATACCTCATGTCAATGTATATGCCAAGTTTTGTCACAATCCAACACGTAGTTTTAAAATGAGAGCGTAACTACGTTTGTATGGAAAGGTGAAATTCGGCCGAGCTTACTGCTGACTCTTAATCCCTTTATTTCGTTCAACTTGGGTACTGCAAGATATGATTTTTAGGAATTTCATGATACTTTACTTATATTACTCGTTCACAGTTTGTACTTTAGCAAATATTTTTTCTATAATATTTATTATGTCAATCATTTTAAAAACCTACTTAAGACCCTTCAATAATATTCCCGTCATTTAATGTGAGTTAGAATCCGGCCCTGACTAGTTATCGGGAGATGCAGTGCGAGCGACGCTTGCGTGTATTTCTTTGCTTGGCAATATTCTACCCGCTATGCTATTTTTATTAGTGCAATAACTACCCACTTTTGTATTTGTTATACCATATAATTATTTTATACTTGTTCAATTTTTTGGTATTGTTTGTTACACATGTACACGCTCACGGGCGTAACGCACAATTTATGCATGCCAATAATTGTATTCTCAATACTGCCGTCCTAAGCAAAAAGGTCGCATCTGACTACGAGTCTCATAGTCAGATGCGTCCTTTTTGCTTAGGACGGCAGAATAAGTGAAATGTATATTTCTTTGAGAATAATAAATAAATCTTTAACCGCATATGTGGTCACATTTTGGGAAAACCAGGCCTAGTAGCATGATACGTTTTATGCTTTCGTTTGAAAAAACCTATCGTGCTAGCCGGGCTGGTATAGTTTTTTTTATGTTTCAGACACCCTAAATAAGAACCCGATATTCTGGTTTTCTATTTGTGGCCAGTGATCGCTACAGAGGGCGAAAAAAACCACGGTTACGCTGCAACACGTACGAAAGAGATGGCAGTGAACGTGCTAACCTGCTAATCGAGCGTCTACGCCTTAGACACTTTTCACTTCGCGGCTACGAGCGTAGTACGTAGCGATTCTTTTCAGTGAATGTGACACATTCAGGGCCCATGACGACACATATGCGTCAGACCGCCGTAGTCGCTTTCCGCGCTACATACGAGGAAAACCACGGGATCGGCTACGAGCGTAGCGCGTAGCGATTCTGGGCAATGAATGTGTTAGCCTAATTCATCCATATGCTACGCTCGTTGAGCTACGCCGTAGTCCGTAGCAGCTTCACATAGTGAAAGCGCCCGTAGCGCATAGACGCATAATATGCGTCGATTATATGTAACGTCTAACACATTCATAGGCAAATATTTCGTAGCTCTACGCTCGTAACTGATGCCGTGGTTTCCCGCTAAGTAGCGCCCTTTATGCGGGTTCCTATTGCCAAGAATCGCTATACGTACTACGCTCCTAGCCGGTCCCGTGGTTTTCCTCGTATGTAGCGGAAAGCGACTACGGCATAAGCACCCACTAGGTGGGTTCCTGGGAGTGAAAGTGTTAATTTGTTGTGAAATCGTTAAGAGCGCTTTGACGCATGTGTAACGCATTCACTGCCAAAAATGTCGTAGCGCTACGCTCATAGCCAAAATGGTTAATCCTTAAAGTCACATCGCCACTTACATCAGTGGTTAAAGCCATTTGTGTAGTGAAGAATTGGTTACTAACGCTTTCATATCCTTTGACCGAAAACCTAATACAACCAAACCGACACTGAGTCTTATGGAACTCTCGCACGCACACATGCAAACACATTCACACACACACATAAGTACACACACACACACACACACACACACACACACACACACAAATAGTAATTTTGGTCTTCAACTGTAATGTTAATATTTATTCCAAATTATTAATTTTACTTTTAAGGAAACAGAAATTAGTGTTTTGTACTGCAAAATGGTAATATTTTAACTAGTTTGTGTTAATCGCACTCGCAGGCGGCCAAGATACAGGCTCGGCCTAGTTTGGCGTCTGACGGATATAACGTTTATGATATAAGTGTATTTTAGTTAAATAAATGAATTTATTATTATTATTATCTCTTTATTCATATTTAATCTTAAGGTTTGTACAATAATTTTATAAAAAGTAAAATATCAAACTATACATACAAAACATAAAATCATTATAAAAACCTAACCTAGGGTGCAGCCGGCAGGGAGGCGGGGCCTAAGCTGCCGGCGGTCAGGGCGAGAGAGACAGGAACCTCCTGACTATCCGCGCAGTATCCAGGAGTACCGCCTTCTGTATCTGACCCTTGATCCAGCCATCTAGCGAGAGTCTCTTGAGGTGATGGTCGAGACTCTTCGCTATTAAACCGTTCCGTTTATTATGATTATTATTAAAATGCCTACGAATAGAGCGCCCGAACCGGTTCCTGCCAGTGAAAGCGTTAAACTGCCCCGCAAACGCGCGATCATAATACGGCCGCAGGATTGTTTTACCCTGGGGACCGGTGTCAAGCGACGATTTCCACAGCTTGGCTTGGCGATAGGTTCTCCCAGGAGGCCGGCTAGCTTTACACAGTTTTAAACTATTCCGCGGAATTTCCACGCTTATGCAAAACAGTAACCTTTTGAGAGTCAACTTATAGTCTTTAAAAACAGGGCACTATTGCTGTGCTGCAATCATATCAGCCGAAAATATGCACCGCTGGACATAGGCCTCCCCCAAAGAGTGCCAAAGTGACCGATTCTGCGCCACCCGCATCCAGCGGATTCCGGCGACCTTTACTAGTTCATCAGTCCAGTCCACCTTGTGGGAGGCCTACCCACGCCGCGCCTTCCTGTACGTAGTCGCCACTTGAGAACCTTTCCGCTTCAACGACCATCGGTTCTACTTACTACGTGCGATTCTGAGGGCTATATCGGATAGCCGGATTTCTAATGCGATCACGGAGAAAAACTCCCAACATAGCCCTCTCCATTGCCCTTTGAGTGACTGAGCATTCTTATCAGGCCTATATTAGGCGACCACATTTCTGTTACACACGCTGCAATGCGCTACCAAAAAGATGTTAGTGAACGTGTTAACTCATTCAACGCCACGCTACGCTAACACATTCATTCTCGTAGCCGCTTCACACATTCAGTGCCGGGAACCCAACTAACGGGTACCTACGCCATAGGTGCCTTCCCTTGCATACGAGGAAAACCACGCGATAAGCCGTAGCTTGTTCGTAAGCAAAGCGCATAGTTAAAACACTTGAAACTGATTACTATTGGCCTCATAGCGCACCGTTTCATTTTTTGCTCCTGTTACAGGCCCCAACCTGTATAGTAAAGTGATAGGTATACCTACCGTTGATGGCGGCAATCAGATCCTTCCCTTTGTAGAGCTACGGTAAACAAGTAACAATATCTCCACTTCGGAAGTCGCCGCAAGTTATTACTGCCGCCAAACTCTCCGTCATCAACACTCCAACGCCTGAAACTGTCCAACAGACGATCTATTAAACGTTCTTAAAACCAGGCTTTTGCCACCGCAATATGTATTATAATAGTGAAGAATAAGCTTTGTTTTTGTTTGAAGTGACATAAATCTTAATGTAGGTATTATTGAAATGTGGTTTGTGGAACTAATTGGCATAACTTAAAGATTCCAATAGGTTAGTAGAAGACAATATACCTAGCTACTCACTGGTTCAACTATTCAACCACTATTACGACACAAACCGTCTTAAAGTTATCTTATTTGCGGTTTCGAGCTTTAAGTAGGTATACGGGTATACGGGTATCTTGACGCCGCGATTCGCAGTAGCTAAAGGTAATGAGAAATTTAGTTTTCATTAGGCATGACGGGTGAGGTCAGGTACATTAGCGCGTTCCAAATAACAGCCCTGACGTCACGCTTTCGTTCACTTTTGTTTAATTCTATAATTGCCGATAAACTACCTGTTACCCATATGAACAGTATTACAAATTCTGTTGAATAAACTGTTTTTTTTACTAATTAAATCTGAACACGCGAGCAACTATTTATTTGCTCTTATTTTAGCCTAAGGTCAATGCCAGTGACAACGTTTAACGGACTGATGAAAGCGTGGTTAAAAATCATTAGCGATCACGCGATGTCTTTTGTGCATGCAAAATAGTTCTACGAAACTAACAACTGATAGGCAGCATGACTATTTTTCCTATATTAACTAACTTTTTATTATATTATATTATTCAACATGACTGTTTTTGGTCATCGGCGTTGCTTCTGACGGCTTAAGCACACTACATAAGTAAAAAAGTTTCTGTCAAAAATTTCATTTTTGGTACCAGCTTTTATTTCCGACTGTACTTTTCTGTATACCGTCATCAACTACTCATTGAGACGATTCTAACGAGCCCAAACTCGATAGGGTTATGTGGTTTTATTACGGAGTTCCTATGGCCACCTTCCAGCTCAGCTCCACGTCATCATAATATTGCGTTGTCACGCGATTTATACATGCATGCAAAATTTCAGCTCAATCGGAAACCAGGAAGTGGATCAAATTTAACTTGCAAGATTTGATTACAGACAGACAGACAACGGGACAGGTGAAACTAAATGAAAATGAAAAATGATTTATTTGTACAACATAGGTAAGGATCTTAAATAATAGTTTTTAGAACCACTATGCTGGGCCGTTAGGCATACAAATTTTAGCAGTAATTAATGGACGAACATAGTTCTATTCCATGAATTACAGTCTAACAAATACTCATTTGTTGTGTAGTACGCTTTTTTTATAAGATGATCAAATAATTTTCGTTTAAAGACTACCGTATTTTCTACTTCTACAATGCTTTTCGGTACCTTATTGTAAATTTTAGGAGCCATTCCAAGTATGCTTTTCCGATATAGAGCAGTTTTTGATAATGTTCTATTAATTCTATACTTAAGGCGCGTACTTTTAAAACTTTGAAATAAATTAAGATTCAATCTAGCAAACATTGCAACCTCAAACACATAAAGACGGAAGAGTCAATATTCGCAAACTCTGGAAATAGGGCTTACAGCTGTTTAATTGTTGGATGCCACATAATGAGCGAATACATCTCTTCTGTGCTCTGAAAGCTAATTCTCTATCGACAGAATTTGCCCAAAAGATTATGCCGTACCTCAGTGTCGAAGTTACATAAGCTTGGTAGGCTGTTAGAACTACTGATTCATTGACAATTTTTCTTAAATTATATAATACATACGAAAATTGATTCAAATTCTTACATATAATGTCAATTTGATTTCGCCATGTCAACTTATTATCTACACTTAATCCTAAAAATGTTGTCACATCAGTTTCGTCAATTTGCTGTCCTTTGTAGGATATGTTTAAACTACGTGCATTATTTGATCTTTGTTTAAATGACATGATTTTAGTCTTCTCTAACTGGATTCTTAAATTATTATTAGTAAGCCATTCAATTACAATTTCTAATGTCGCATTAATGTCATCCTCGTACGATTCTGTATCTTTAGATGCAAAAAGTATAGTGCTATCATCTGCAAAGAGGACTATTGGGTATTCTATGGCTTGTGGTAAGTCATTAATATAAATGATAAACAAGAAAGGACCTAAAACACTTCCTTGTGGTAGGCCATAGTTAAATTGTCAAATTTTCGATGAATAGGTAACATCAGTTTTCGTTTCAATACATATTATACTGATTTGAGTCAATTGCTTACGGTTACTTAAGTACGATTTGATTAAGTTATGTATGTTACCTCTAACACCGTATGTGTATAGTTTATCCAAAAGTATGCGATGATCAACAAAATCGAACGCTTTAGACATATCCATATACAGGGCTGAAACTGGGACTCTATTATCTAAATTCCTTAAAACTACATTCATTCAATTAAAAATAGCCATGTTGATAGATTTGCCTTTTCGAAATCCCATCTGCTCTTGAGCAAACAGGTTATTCTTGTCAAAGTAGTCATAGATACCACTATGGATAACTTTTTCTATAACCTTTGAGAAAATAGGGAGAAGTGCTACAGGTCTATAGCTGGCCATGTCTTCTCTATCACCTTTTTTAAAAAGTGGCTTCACTGCCTATTTTTAATCTGTCAGGAAATTCGCCCCTTTCGATGCACAAATTGACAATGTGGCTAATCAAGGGTGAAATAATATGAGATACTGACTTAAAAACTTTAGTGCTAATACCATCATAACCAGTGCTGTGGCTATTTTTTAAAGAGTTCACAATTTGTAGAATGTCATTTGGAGTAGTAGGCCTCATAAATATAGAATTGGATATATTTCATGTCACAGATTTATTTATACTATGTCTAACTTGATTATTAGTTTTAATTTTATCTGAGCTCAAACGTGTTAGGTCAATGAAATAGCGATTAAATTCTTCGGCAATTTTTGAAGGGGATGAAACATATTTGCCATTGGATAGTATTTGTGTGATGTTATCAATCAGTTGTTTATATTTGTGTTTATTGATAACATTCCACGATGCCTTTGTTTTGTTTCTCGAATGTTTAATATAGTAGTCGTTCTGAGCTTTTTGTGTCAGTTTTATGACTTTTTTCAATCTTTTTGAATAATCGAGAAATTTTATTTTATTTCTAAGTTTATCTCCTGTAGATAATCTATATTACCAAAGCAAATCACGTTTTTGTTTACAACATTTTTTTATTCCATTGGATATCCATTTTGGTTTGAGCACAGGCGAGATTTTTACCTTTTTTTATAGGAAAGCATAAGTTATACAATAATTCAAACTGGTCTGCAAAGTTGTCATAGGCTTCACTTGCATTGTTGGCCATATATACTCCATTAAATTTTAGTTCCTGTAAGCATAGATCCCTAAATTTAATAATATTTTCCTGACTCAAGTCTCTCTGTTTCTTATACCAGTGTGCTAGAACACATGTTTTTTTGACCAGACATCTTAAAATTTGGGCTGTGTGATCCGAAAGGGCAAAGTCAACGACTTGAGCTGCAGCGCCTCGCAGGTTGTGAGCAATATTGTCAATACAGGTGTTGCTAGATAGTCTTGTCGATTCAGATATAGCTAGTTTTAAATTATAACTCGAAATTAAATTTATTAATCTGGTGGATTGTGGTGTTCGTTTGAGCTCATCAATATTAAAGTCGCCACAAATTATTATTTTTTTCTTTTTATGACATATTTTGTGTAATATTCTATTCAGCTTCATCATATCATCATCATATCAGCCGAAAGACGTCCACTGCTGGACATAGGCCTCCCCCAAAGAGTGCCACAATGACCGGTCCTGCGCCACCCGCATCCAGCGGACTCCCGCGACCTTTACCAGGTCATCAGTCCACCTTGTGGGGGGCCTACCCACGCTGCGCCTTCCGGTACGTGGTCGCCACTCGAGAACCTTTCCGCCCCAACGGCCATCGGTTCTACGTGCAATGTGCCCCGCCCACTGCCACTTAAGTTTAGCGATTCGGAGGGCTATATCGGTTACCTTGGTTCTGCTGCGGATAGCTTCATTTCTGATGCGATCGCGCAGAGAAACTCCCAACATAGCCCTCTCCATTGCCCTTTGGGTGACTTTGAGCCTTCTTATGAGGCCCATAGTAAGCGACCACGTTTCCGTGCCATACGTCATCACTGGCAACACACACTGGTCAAAGACTCTCGTCTTGAGACACTGCGGAATATTGGACGAAAAGATGTGCCGTAGCCTCCCGAATGCTGCCCAGCCGAGTCGGATTCGACGATTGACCTCTTTCTCAAAGTTGGACCTACCTAACTGAACAGTCTGTCCTAGGTATATATAATCGTCTACAACTTCGAGCGTAAAGTGTCCGATTGAAATGGGGGTTGGTACTACATGGAGGTTTGACATGATCTTTGTCTTATCCATGTTCATCCTTAGACCAACTCGCTCGGAGGCTTTACTGAGGTCATCGAGCATCGTGCTTAAGTCCTCCATGGTCTCAGCCAAGACTACTATATCGTCAGCAAACCGAAGGTGAGTGATGTACTCGCCGTTGATGTTGATGCCTAGCCTTCTCCAGTCTAGAGTCTTGAACACGTCCTCTAGTGCAGCGGTGAACAGTTTTGGGGAAATAACATCCCCTTGTCTGACACCCCGCTGCAGCGGAATAGGCTTCGAACTCTGATCCTGGAGTCGGACTGACATAGTGGCGTTCTCGTACAAACACTTCAGCACTTCGATGTAGCGGCAGTCTACTTGGCACCGTTGGAGAGACTGTAGTACAGCCCAGGTTTCGATCGAATCGAAGGCTTTCTCGTAGTCCACGAACGCTAAGCAGAGAGGCAGGTTATACTCCTCAGTCTTCTGTATAACCGAATAGTACAGAAGACTATTCAGCTTATCAAAAAATATCTCAATGCTGTGACTATTGTTTTTGGGTACTCTGTATATACAAATAATTATCATTTTGTGATCAGTTAATTCCAAACCTGTGCACTCTATTATATTTGGAATATAAATTTTAGCAAATTCGTCCAACTTTAGACATTTGTGAATATTTCTAACCAAAATACAAGAGCCACCATTTCTGTTATTTCTCGAGTAAAGTGATACCAATTTATAGTTCGGAATAGTTAAATAATATTCATCCCCTGGTTTCAAGTTGTGCACTGTGACACAAATAACATAAATTTTTGTACCTATATCCATTAGCTCCTGTAGATGTACACTTAGTAAATCTGATTTATTTAGTAACCCATTAATATTTTGGTGTAATACATTAATATAGTTATATAACACTAGATCATCCGTGATCTTTTTTAGCGATCGATCAATCGATGATTGGGTTGGCTCACACATAAAAAATTTAAGCCATTGTAAAATGCTTCGTTTACCTTGATTAGAACGTTATTTAAGCTATGAGCTAATTTATATTTCCCTCTATGATTCAATTGATAACCCTTTGAAAAGTAGTCACTTATACCAAAATAAACGCTGTTAGGCGATTGAAGCCATGCATGCGAAATAATTTCGAATTTATTGTGTAGCATGTTATTAAATCTATTTACAAAGTAATTATAATCCTCATCATATTTATTTAGACTATGAGGGATGTCACAAATAATTACATTTGTATGAGAGCAATCTTTTACAATCTCTTCTAAGCTATTCATAATGCGATTTAACGGGGTGATGTTGTAGTCGCTCCCACCGCACATGATAACCAAACAGTCACTCTTCCCGAAATTAGTTACTTTGCTCTGAACATTTTGCAGGACACGCTCGGTGGTTCCGTGTTGAATGATGTCGGCCGTAAAATCATTGTCGTTTCTCCTGATTTTTGAGAGAGGTAGCAGAAGATCAGCTCCATGAAAGTCAGATATAATTAATAACTTAGGTTTAGTTTTAATCGTTTTTCCATTGTATTTTTATCGGCGTAGATTGGGTCATTTGACTCATCTGGATCTTACTCGTGTCAAACGTGTTGCGCTTCCTTGACATCTCTGGGTTGTTCGTCACAGTCACTGTATTATATAAGTGGTCTTCAAGTTGTCTCACAGTTTTTTTAAAAAAAGCTTGTAATGATGCAATTTAACAGGTGACCGAAGAGATGGTGGCTTTCACCTAGCTAGCACCGCTTCTCGTGGCGTAGTATTATCGTGCTATTTCGCGACCGTCCACAGTCTCCGTACCTACGGCGTGGAGCTGTGGGCGCGAGTAGCGGACGCCGAGCGAGCCTTCAGAATGCAAAAGCGCGCTGTACGCGCTATACTGAGCGTAACCGAGGATATGTCATGCAGAGGTATTTTTAAAGAATTAAATATCATGCCCCTTCCCTGTGAACTCATCTACCACGTAGCTCTCTTCACATACAATAACTTGGATGTGTTTCGTCCGCGAGGCGTCAACACATCCCGCATGATGCGCAGCGACAAGCTCGCGCACCTCCTCGTCACGCCCGCACACAAGCTGCGCAAGTCAGAGCGGTCGGTGTACATCATGGGTCCGTCGGTCTATAACAGACTGCCAGATATTTATATTAAAAAAGACGCAACTTCCACGGTGGCATTTAAGTTGAGATTGCGTAAGTGGCTTTTCGACCATACTTTTTATTCCATAGACGAGTTTTACGAGCTCCCTACTCAGTGAATCATAAAAATACCCATATACCGTACCTAGTATAAAATGTAATTAATGACTAGCAAATGACGAAATGAATTTAATAATGCACAATGTACCAACGAACTAAATATGCGTACCTATGTAAAAATCTTGACATGTAACTTGGTGTTATTAATAAAGTATTTGTATTTTGTATTTGTATTTCTCGCGCAACGCATCAGCATTCAGCGAGGAAATGCCGCCTTCACCGAGGTTACCTCGAGGGCCTTTAGGTTTAAATTTGATTTAGTTAATGATAGTTATCATCTTCTATATTCTTTGGTTACTTTCCTCATGTTAATTACGAAGTGTAGCTATATTGATAGTTAACCATCAAATTATAACAATAAAGTATACATTACATATACAGTAAATCTTAAAAAGATACGAGACTTTTAAGGTTTCAATAAAATACGTATTTGTCTTTCTACGTGATCGTTTTGTTAGTCCCATAAAATCATGTCATTTTAACCCATTTACTGCCAAGATCCCTACGCTAGCCGATCCCTTGAGTTTCCCCGTATGTCGCGGAACACAACTACGGCGTAGGTAGTGAAATAATGTACATTGCTGTTGTACAATGTTTGTTTCATTAAGTACAAGGATTCTATTGGTATTTTTTCATTTGCTTTGCCCGATAAAAAACAAAAGGTTTTTAAGTTTTGTTTTACTTTCGAAGTCTTCACTTATTTTCTATTTTCCAAGATCTATATATTTATACGATTCAAATTATATTTTGTAATTTAAACTTTATTGTACTGTTTTTAAACTTTGTTGTAATGTTTTTAAAGTACCCAATGACTAAAGTAGACCATCCCTTTAACGATGTTAATTATCAACATGACGACAAGGCTCAACTTACGTTAAAGGATGAAGACTCCTGTGTGACAATATTTATTTTTTAATATCTAAAGCGAAACACGGATGCCAGACATTATTGAGTTAGGGTGGCCGTAAGCATGTTATGCACGGCTGGCAAAGCGAGGGAATTATGCTGTAAAGTTTAAGTGGAAAATGTTAAAATCTTGTTCAAAATAATGTTAAACTCTGTGAGCGAAAGAAATAACTCCTAACAATTCAAGTTTATTTTGCAAAAAGGCGACACATTATACTGGTAAGGGGAATCGTACCGAAAATTTAAAACATAGTTTAGGACCACAATACAGTGAATTGAAAACCAGTGGCATTATTTTCCAGCAATTCCAGGAAAAATAGTTAGCAGTCAAATCAAGTATTCACAGAAATAACAATAAATGCAAATAAGGAACGTTGTTGATTGCAAATTACAGTTGTATGTTTTGCTGCTTAATGTCTTTCAAATTCCAATTCAGAATAATGGTTTGGATCTAGGGTTTTATTCTGGGTTACGTTGTCCCTTACATACTGTTTACATATTTCTTTCTTAGTTTCGGGCTTCGAACCCGAGTTGTGAGGTGGGAACATAATTTAGCCATAATTTTATTTATTTTTAGCCTACAGTGCTCTGTGCGTCCAGGACACGCCTCCAGGGGGTTGTTGGGGCTGCCTTGGTGCTGCAGCGCATCAGGAATATTCGCTGCGTGGAGAATCGACGGTTTCCAAGCCATGATGCGCAAGCGGGTGGCGTCCCTGGGCGAGCGCGTGCGGCGCAGTACCAACACCCTCCTGAAGGTGATCGCTCAGAGGATGGACAGGACAGGACCTATCCTCGCGAACTATGTCCTTGCATGCCAATTGTAATTATAATTATACTTTCTACTTACACACCTGATATAAGTTATTAGTAACATAATATGGATGTACTTGTACCATTTATATCCGAACTAAAATGCTTTCATTTCATTTCAATTATGTTCCCACCTTACTCTTACAGCCTTATTCATAAACGTCCGCTTGGATGTTTATTATAGTTAAAATTCTGTAAAATCAGCCATTGTCTATTACTTTGACATTCATTTTGGCTATAGGACAAAACACATTATAGAGGTTTGTTGAGTTTTATTATTAATGGGATTCAAATCTATCGTCCTTAAAATAATTGTTGGTAAGTACTCTAATGAACTTGGGATAATACTTTCGAAGACATTATATAAATAACACAAAGGGGTGTCACAATAGTAAGGTTCAGAACCCCTACACTAATTTTGCTAACTACGCTAATAATTTTGAAATCTTTATATTATTTCGCGTTAGAGTTTAGTATTCTCAGATAGGCCGCCAGGGTCGGATTCTGTTGACAGAAATATTTTTGATAAGATAACCTTTAGTTTACTTTTAAAAAATTGAAGGAATCAGCTTGTTGTATACTTTTTGGCAAGCTGTTGTTTAACCGTGCTTCTTCAAATGTTATTTTTTTCGTACCATAAAGTTTGTTCGGGGTTGTTTATTCATTGTTGTCAATTCATTTTTTACTGGTTTTAAACTTATATAATTGGTGAAGACCTATGAGTATAGTTTCTGCGTAAATTTGATTAGTTGAATTGGGGAAATCGTAAAGAAACCGGACTTTAATTAGTTTATTTTGTACGGTTTGAAAATAAATAAATACATATTAGGGGACAATCTTACACAAGTCCACCTAGTTCCAAACTAAGCAAAGCTTGTACTATGGGTACTAGATGACGATAAACATACTTATATAGATTAATAAATACTTAAATACATAGGAAACATCCATGACTCTGGAAAAATATTCGTGCTCATCCATAACACAAATAAATTACCTTACCGGGATTCGAACCCAGGACCTCTTGCTTCGTAGGGTCACTACCAACTACGATAAAGCGGTCGTCATATATTTTTAATTAGTTTTAGCGGCGCTATCCCATATCTCAATGATGTAGTCTAAGTGAGACTTTACAGAGTAAAACACAACCGCAAGAATGTTTTAACCCCATGGGGCTGGTCGAGCGACGATTGGATTGGGCAGTGAACGTTTTCGGCTGATATGTTGATGATGATGATAAAAAGCAGCTTTTTTCCTAAGGTAATCGCATCCCATCCTCGTCGCCACTATCAACTAGGTATGTGACAGAGGACATGTGAAACCAACGGGCGGTCGTTTAACACACTGTTTTATTGCTCATAAACATTAGCTTAGGGCCTATTACACATTGATTAGTGATAAGTGCAAGCCACTCGCACTCGCAGCAAATGTATGAACTCGCACTAATCACTAATCAAAGTGTTAACAACCCGTTACAACTATATATACCTACGCATACAATACTAGGTATGTGGTGTTGTGTTCCTGGTGATGAGTAAGATGGCCAAACATGCGCTGTGTTGAGAGCGAGGGGTCTAAGGGGTCATTTTCCCATGCAAAAAAAATTACAATGAGATTAACCTGACGTACAGTCAAGTGTAAAAATAGGGGTAGATAAAACTTACTAAAAAATTATGTCGGATTGCTCTTATGTCAGCAGATTAAGGTTTCGATACATATTTAGGAGAGGATTAAATTGATATTTATTTTTGCACTTGACTGTTCAAAACAATATGCAATCGACTAGTTCCGAGTTCTAAAAGTAGTTTTTTAACAATAATAAAAGACAAAAATGATTTGAAAATCTAACTTTATTTCGTCACTTTCAGGACCCTACATAAGAAAAATACAGTTAGCCCAAAGTTTAGAGTTTTGTCTCTTCACTACATAGTTTGCATAAAGATACCAAGATGTAGAGTTACTATTACATTTACATTGCGCATAATTTGCTGCCAACAACCAGACGAAAACAAGATATACAGCATGGAACGGAACGATGGTCTTTCCCGCAAGAGGGGGATTATTGAGCGCTAGTACGTCACATTTTCCAGATAAAAAATTTTTTTGACGCGATTTTTTTTTTACATTTGTATGGAGCTCGTCGCTCTAGTCGGCCAACGCTCCATACAAAGGTTAAAAAAAAAATCGCGCCAAAAAAATAGTTTATCTGGAAAATGTGACGTACTAGCGCTCAATAATCCCCCTCTTGCGGGAAAGTCCATCGTTCCGTTCCACGCAGTATAAGGTAAACGTCCTAATTATTTTCTTCCTCTTTGCACTAGTGTATTGCATTGGCACTTTATGTCAAAGCGATATGGGTGAAATTCAAAATAAAAAGATTTTTGCTTATTCGAATTTATGCCACCTTGATATAGAGTGCCTATGTCATTCAGTAGTGCAGCGTCGAGGAATCGGACGTTTACCTCAATGGTAACGTTAAAAACCGCAATAACAAATAAATAACAATTTATTATTTACACTAACAGATGTATCCAAAGGCGGGGGAAAAAAATACAGCGTGATAGAAAATGACAAATTGTACATCAAGTTGAAACACCTCATTAAAATTATTCTATGTTACAACAATTTAATGGCAAAACATGGCATTTTGATTCTTACGATTCAAAAATATCATTGGATACACTTTCTTATTAATATCTTACATGGAAAGAAAGTTGTTGTGTGATACACGCACACTTATCTATAAGAGCCATTTGAAATGAGAACGTCTGCACGCGGCTTTATAATTTTGTTATGTGGACACATTAAGTATTACGTACATGTGCTAGTATAACCTGACGCTGCGATTGATGGAGCGCTTGTGTTTGTATTATTAAGACGCGCACACATTCTGCTTTGATGGCCTTAAGAAGATAAAGGAACTACATAAAATAAAATCCACTATTATTCAATGATTACATCAATCGAATGAACGAACTGTCGACTTATTATTTTTCCAAGCGTAGTTTCCCCACACGGTATCTGCGAATTATATTCATCTACAATATAATTTAATTTATTCATATGAACTATCAGGGACACAGGTTAGTAAATGTTTATTCGATCTTGAAGTGAATTGTTCTACTTTTGACATGATTGCATATTTTATGCCGTCAGGATTTTGAACGCTGAATTGTAATTATATGTAATTATATATACGTTATTTGTTATTGTAATAATTTGGAACAAGTCACTTTTTCCATTATTTAATCTAACGGATGTCCCTGCGAAGTTTATATTTTTAGTTCTTAACATGCTAATGAATAACTGTTAACAATATATACATTTATTATATTTTACATAACTTTGATTTCAATATCTCACATAGGTTCCGTATGATAAGAACTTAAAACGAGTGCAGAAAATATAGGATACAAGGCTTTGGTGAAATTATTTATCACAAACAAATTTATCATTAAATACACCTTACTAAAAATACGAGCTAGTAACAAAAAATAAATTTTATTTTATTTTTGAACATAAAAATACCGTTTTAACTGGAATATAATTTTAAGCTACTGTATTCACACAAAATGAGATTTTAATATACTGGCAGTACCGATTATCTTATCATTACTGATGTTGTATGCACAATTATTTTTAATAATATCTTACAGTTTTATTACAGGACATTACACTTCGATAAACATTTTGTAGTTTAAGGATTTTGCAGTTTATTACTAGGGTTGAAAATCGAAAGCCCATAGTATGGTTAGGCCGGTATCAGACTGTAATGGCTCAAAGATTAGGTCAGCTTGATTGAAAAAATACAGAAAATTAGATATCAATTTTTTTTTATGCGATAGTTAATTTGCAATATTTAGTTGGGATGCGCAGCTATACTGATATACGTATCAGTATTCTTACCATGCGTTATAATTATAATATCGCATATAATTGCAAACAAGTTTAAAAGCTCTTGTGTTTTAAAATACGTTATCTATTTTTAATCTCAAAACAATATCTACGTTTATCCAATGTTTTAAACTAATATGTATAAGAATTAAATATAGTGTTTTCTATATCTACTATCACATGGATTTAAATACGTTTGGCTACTAATTTAAATGTGTGTAAGTTAAACATCACCCAATGATATTTACAAACTAATCTCCCCAAATTTACAACAATTTCAAAAACACCATTTTAATTTAAATATCTTTGGTCAATCCGAAATATCTTAAATTATTAAAACTTAGGTACAAACCGAATGACTTATGTATCATGTACCATTTACTTATTATTATTAGACAATCACAAAATCACGATTAACAAACTTTAACGACTAGTAAGTTATAAATAATAGTAATTAATCAAAAATTCAAAACAGCCAAGACACAACCATTTCAACGCTCTGTCAAAGATGAAAGTTTTCAACTACACGCCCAATCAACAAGATATTTAGTGCGGTGTTAAACCGTACGTCAATGCAATTCAAGGAAGGTGGGCTGGGCTCCTTGACGCGTATATCAGCCGTTGGCGTTAAACCTGCGGTGCGGATAGATGCGTATTTGGCGTCAAAAAGGTTGAATCTCAATTGAAATGTAAATCAGATAAAATATTATTTTTGATTCTGATATGACATAAATGAGTGCAAAATATCCTACGAGTAATTAAAAGGCGCTTGCACGGATTAAATAGCCATGACTTTGTTTTAATTCAGATTTACTTTCAACACAAGGCTTTAAAATTTCCAATTTAGCTTTAAACGAAGGTATCTTCGTTAGAAGACGCTTCTGCTTTAAAACAAAATTAATGCACCGTTAGACCTTGGCTTACAATTAGGCTTACTTTATTATCATAAAAGTCTTTGCACGGATTAAATAGCCATGACTTTGATTTAATTCAGATTTACTTTCAACACAAGGCTTTAAAATTTCCAATTTAGCTTTAAACGAAGGTATCTTCGTTAGAAGACGCTTCTGCTTTAAAACAAAATTAATGCACCGTTAGACCTTGGCTTACAATTAGGCTTACTTTATTATCATAAAAGTCTTAATTAAATCACAGTATCTAGGTCAGTTGTGTCGACCTGTGGCATTGACAATCATAGAAAACTCTCCGATGCCCGCGTCTCTTCGCGGTCGGCTGTCGACACAATCTCAACACCCTCATCGTAGTTCTGGATTTTCGTAGTATTCACACAGTAATGGTCCGGGTCTCCATACTGGCTATGGTAAAATTCTTCCCTCATCATGTGATTTAAGTTAGAACATCGAAAGAACAGAATCTCTTGGAAGGGTTTCCTAAAATCTCTGTTCAGAGTCGCATAAATTATAGGATTAAGCAAACTGTTTATGTAACCTAACCACAAAAACAGACCGCTCACGGCATCAGGTATCGTCCCTTCCTCGACAAAAGGCCTAATAAGAGCTAGTACAAAGAAAGGCAGCCAGCAAATAACAAATGCTGACATAATTATTCCGAGAGTCGTGGATGCCTTGCGCTCCTTAGCCAGTTGGAATCGCA